>JAYESD010000003.1:40451708-42851708 GCA_036927565.1 Tuctoria greenei
CTATTTTTTCTTCACATTGAGCTTAGTCAAACTAGTATAGATCTATGTGAGAACTCATTCATTTCTTTTTGAGTTCAATACTTCACTTGCACATGCTATACTTATACACTAGAAGTAAGCAAAATTCCATCATACCATCATTCCACAATAAAAAGAGAAACTCCATACCCTTCATGCTTAGTACTCTCATCAAGTTTAGTGCATAAAAAGGAGTAGAAGACATGGCTACAAGAAAAAAGAAAATGCATGCTTACATCAAAAGCATGAAAAAAAGGAGAAAATAGCCATGTTTTATCCCTGCAAAATAAGATAGTCCAAACAAATAGGAGTCATCTCAACATCCACATCTACTTCCACTCCATCACACATGCACAAGTCTTGAATCAAATAGTTATGAATTGATTTCTCCTAAGGCTTGCTTTTTTGACTTAGCAATATATGTGTTGCAAATATGACTACTATATTCCCTACCAAGCTCCACATACAAGCCTTATTAGCGGTAGGATGAGTATAGGAAAAATGCCTTGGTGAGGAAATATTTCAAATACACACAAAGGAGTGATTGAGAGAATCAATTTGAGGTACTTAAGATCTAAATTGAACTCTTCAGAATTTGAGTGGAACTTGATCTCTAGGGTATACTTGCTCCATTTGTTGTTCTATCTTTCAACCACACATGAATAGGAGAAGGCATAAACCCCATAATGATTTAAGATGGGTGAAGTACCATGCCAATTTTTGCAATACTAGGTAGAGTATTTTTGTTGTGCACATGGTACTTTTGAAAAAAATAGAACATGATAGCAACTCCTGATCATGCAACCTAAAGTCTTGACTTTGCTCAGGAAGATAGTATAAGCTTGGGGGAGTTTGTTGACAGCTGTTAAATACAAATTTCACCCGTCAATATAACTCAATTATGTGAAGGAAATACCCTTTGTTGCACACATCACCTTTCTATTTAACCTATTTTCACATGTCCTTGAAAAATAGTGCATGCATGCATTTATTGCAGAAAATGAAGTGAACCACTTAGTGAGAGAATGGCCAAGCAATTTGAAGACACCAACTTATGTCATTCCCTCACAGGCAAAGGAAGCCAATAGTGGATGAGCAATTCAACTCTCTTTGTTGAAGTTTAGTCTAGAATATCTACATCAATGTGCTCTTGATTAATACAATGCAAGTACCCTCTTATGCTCGCTATCTCAAGGACATATTGAATAATAAGCGGCCATTGCCCACCACATAGGTTGTCAAGCTTACAGAGGACTACAGTTGCAGCCATCCTCGATAGGCTTCCGAGGAAAAAGAAGGACATTGGGTGTCCTACAATATCTTGCTCAAGTGGGCTTACTACTTTGACAAGACACTTTGTGACCTTGAGCAAGTGTGAGTCTGATGCCCGAGGTGGTCTTCAACCATTTGAACTTCACGGAGCTTACTCTAACACCAATGCAGCTCCAACTGACTGATTCTTTAGTCCGTTATCCAGTGGGTATTCCCGAACACGTTCTGGTGAAAATCCGAGGAATTACTTTATATACCCGTGGATTTCGTAGTGCTTGACACGGATGTCAAGAAGGACATGCCGCTCATTCTTGGCGCCCATTCCTTAGTACTGCGAATGCTCGCATAGATGTGGGAGCTGGAGAAATCCACTTCCATATCAATGGCAAGGAGGAGAAGTTTAACTTTCACCCAAAGCAAGAGCAATGCTCTATGATTCACATCAAGTATGGGTTGAATGTTAAACACATTCAAGAGGTTGAAGTCACACCTCCAAAGGTGGGTCCACTCATTGCATTCATGATGGAATTGATCTATGCAGAGAACCCGTCTTATCATCCACGCCGACACCCAAGAAGACAAATAAGTCCAGGCCTTCCCAAAGGCCCATGTCCACCAAGCCGCCAAAGATGGAATGGCAAAGAAGCAAGACAAGCCATCCGAGCCCATCCCCTCCAGGCTCGGATGTCAAGAAATGAAGGAGGAATGTCCATCTCATCGGACAGTGGTGACCTAGCCAATAGGTTAAATTGGTAGTTACCTTTTCTTTGATTTTTCTTTTCTCTTCATTCGGTTTTTTTCTACTTAGTTGATTTTTCCCCACTGCATATTTGATTTTTCTTAGCAAGTGAGAATCTTATATTCTCAACCATCATTTTTTATTTCTTTATCTTTCACAAAAGAAAATTGTTGGGTTTGAAAAAAGGATTTTATTTTAAAAACAATTTTTGAGCTGCAAATGTGGCATTTCACCAATGTGCTAATTTTATAGCCGTCGGGAAGCCACCTGACAAAAAGGGGAATAGGGGCCCACATTGCAGTGCGACTGACCCCCCTGTTCGACCGTAATGGGGAAAGAGCTAATTTGGCTCTCTCTCCTTCAACCACATTTGATTCCCTTGTGACCGTTGGGAGTTTACACTATAAATGGTGGCCGTGTGGAGCACTCCTCTTCACTTTTCACCTCATTTCACACCTCCCCAAGTCACTCTTTTGCTCACATTGTTTTTCTTGCTCTTCATTGAAGCACTCTTGCTCAAATCTAACCCAAAAAGATTTGCTTTTGTTTGCATTTTCAATTTGCTCTCAAGTTCTTCAAGAGAAAATTCGTCAAGGGGTTTTGCTTTCACTAACATCACCTCTTTCGAGTTTTTGCTTTGTTGTGTTCTTGTTTGTTGTGACCATGAAAGGAATGAGGAGGTTGTTTGGGAAGAGGGAGAAGGCTGCAAGCTCAAGCCATGGTGGAGACTCAAGTGCACATCTGTCCTTCGTGCTACACCAAGTCCACAGACGAGGAGTGTATGTGAGGACACTCCCATGGGTGAGAGGAGCACTCGCGACAACTTCTCCACGACGACAACCTCGACATACAAAGTGAAGTTGAAGATCAAGCACGTAAGCTCCTCCAAGATCACGAGTTTCTCATACTAAAGCTTATGATCTAGATTTGATCTCCAAAATAGGTATGGATTCCGAATTCTTTTCCATTAGGTGTGCACTAGGATGGGAGAATTTTGCTCACATAGAGGAGAGAGGTTCACGCCTTCTCTCCATGCAATTCCTTTGCACCCTTAAAATAGGATTTGATGGTATTTCTTTTAGATTATTTGAAAAAGAATACAACATCCTGTGGAAAGAATTAAGTGAAATCCCTAGGCTTCCATAAATGTTGTTTGGCTAGATTTAGACACTTTGCCTAAGTTTAACAAACAAAGTTTTTGGCATGAATTGACTAGTGAGGTCAAATGTAGTGACTCCTAGGAATAGCCACTTGCACAAATCCTACTTTACGCTTCATGCATAGATAGATGGCTATGACTATGTTCCCTAGACGAGATGTTTGAGTAGTGTGTGATGATGAGCTGAAATTTTATTTGCCATGGTGAAAAAGATAAAAGTTGCTTGAGTTATTGCCATGATGACACAATGGTTAGATTACATTTCAAGGATATGCCAATTGAATGCACTTCATTGATTACCCGCATTGCTACTAGGGTAGGAGCACTAGAGTATATTTCATTTGAATATATGGAAAATGAACGAGAATTAATTAGTGAAGATTATTTAGTGCAAGGACATACCCTTAAGCATGATCATAATGGCTCTTTAATGTTTTATTATCCTGGCTTTGTCAATGAAATTCGGTTACCTAACCCAAATTATCATTTGTACAAATGCCAGAGGCTAACCGTTGATCTTCTTCCCAGTCTAGGAAGCCCGAAGAAATAATGTCTCTAGCAGGGTAACTAGAAGTCATGCAAGGAGAGCGGCCATGCCTCCGACAACCTCCACGTCCATGAGTGCGAAGAGGAAGAGAACCCAACGGGTGATGCACCAGGATGGACTCAACCTCCATTGTATGAGACGGAAGGTCTGTCGTGGCATGGATGGCCGGGTGCCGCGTGGGGAGCCACCCCTATCCACTCCAAGCTCTAGTAGTTTGCCTCCAACGTCCATGAGAAGATTTTGTTCCTCTTCGGCTAGAAGTCATCATGACTATATCCAAGGAATGACGGATCTCACTAGACGTATGGAAGGTCTTAAGTGAGGATGGGAGACATCTACAACACTTTCCAAGATCATGTCCAAGGTACCTAAGATTGGCAACAACACATGGACGCTCAGTTCACCAACTTCAACTCCACGCTACAACAACAACAAGCCAATCTCGTGGCATACTACCGTCATCAAGGTTCAACCCTTATCATGGAGGTGATTGAAGAACAAGCTTGGGGAGGACCCCCACTTGAGGTAAATTGTATCACACCCATTGCATATTTATTTTCCATTCATCCACCATTCACCCTGCATATAAAAAAACTTAAATATAAGTAGAGTAGATTTGTTTTCGAATAAAATAAAAGATGTGTGGTAGGAATGAATTAGAATTCACATAGATGAAATGATGAATAGTTGCCTTGTTTTAATTTTCTTTAGTGCCTAGTTTACAACTTACTACTCTCCAAAATATTGCTTTCATTGGCTAAAATTACTTTTGCCTTGATTAAGAAATTTTTTGGGTAGCAAAAGCTTAATCCAATTCTAAGTTGTTGTGAGATATTATATAGTGATAGGGCTGCTATTCCTAGTTTGAAAGTGAAACTTAAATTTCCGGAGAAATTCTAAAAAAGATTTAATTTACTCTCATTTGATTGGAAATACCTACCAAAACCACATGATATGTTACATTGATAGACCTTATGCATATGCTATTTTTCTTCACATTGAGCTTAGTCAAACTAGTATAGATCTATGTGAGAACTCATTCATTTCTTTTTGAGTTCAATACTTCACTTGCACATGCTATACTTATACACTAGAAGTAAGCAAAATTCCATCATACCATCATTCCACAATAAAAAGAGAAACTCCATACCCTTCATGCTTAGTACTCTCATCAAGTTTAGTGCATAAAAAGGGAGTAGAAGACATGGCTACAAGAAAAAGAAAATGCATGCTTACATCAAAAGCATGAAAAAAAGGAGAAAATAGCCATGTTTCATCCCTGCAAAATAAGATAGTCCAAACAAATAGGAGTCATCTCAACATCCACATCTACTTCCACTCCATCACACATGCACAAGTCTTGAATCAAATAGTTATGAATTGATTTCTCCTAAGGCTTGCTTTTTTGACTTAGCAATATTATGTGTTGCAAATATGACTACTATATTCCCTACCAAGCTCCACATACAAGCCTTATTAGCGGTAGGATGAGTATAGGAAAAATGCATTGGTGAGGAAATATTTCAAATACACACAAAGGAGTGATTGAGAGAATCAATTTGAGGTACTTAAGATCTAAATTGAACTCTTCAGAATTTGAGTGGAACTTGATCTCTAGGGTATACTTGCTCCATTTGTTGTTCTATCTTTCAACCACACATGAATAGGAGAAGGCATAAACCCCATAATGATTTAAGATGGGTGAAGTACCATGCCAATTTTTGCAATACTAGGTAGAGTATTTTGTTGTGCACATGGTACTTTTGAAAAAAATAGAACATGATAGCAACTCCTGATCATCAACCTAAAGTCTTGACTTTGCTCAGGAAGATAGTATAAGCTTGGGGGAGTTTGTTGACAGCTGTTAAATACAAATTTCACCCGTCAATATAACTCAATTATGTGAAGGAAATACCCTTTGTTGCACACATCACCTTTCTATTTAACCTATTTTCACATGTCCTTGGAAAAATAGTGCATGCATGCATTTATTGCAGAAAATGAGGTAAAAGAGGGGGAGCAATCTTATAAAATATCATTCCATCCAATCAAGTGTCGACATGTGGCACCACATGGATCAAATGGCCCTCAAACTGAAGTATCCGAGACCATCCATCGGTGTATCACTCATATCAATCAATGGGACCCAAATGGAAGTCACCTCGAGGAAGCACGGTGGAATTGGTCCACTTTTGTGTTAGGCCGACGTGGTGGTTTGGCCGCACTAAAATGTGTGCAAAACATAGTCAGCTTCCACATGTCGACTCCCAGTGGTGCCCTAATCACGATGAAAACTGATTCACGCGCTTTTGGTGGTTGGAACCGACCCTTCTCTAGCTATAAATAGGACCCCCTACCCTCACTTCACATACACACACACACACACCACTTGAGCATTCATTCTATTGTATTCACTACTCTCCATAGGTTTAGAGGAGTTTAGGTTGTAGAGAGGAGAGCCTCTAGTCCATAGTCCAAGTTAGATAGGAGTAGAAGGAGTCTCTATCTTCCCAATTCCAAATTGGGAAACGTATGGCTCGCATATTCCTATTTGTATTTGTGACTTTGTTCTTAATAAAGATGTTATCTTTAGTCTTTTTTTATTCATATACTTGGATGAAGCATTTCTTGTTTGATTGTGGATTCCATGTATGTGGCAGGAGTAGTATTTATGATTATGCCATATCATTCTCATTATATCATCATAAACACTACAAACCCCCACTATAGTCTAATTGGTTATGACATGACCATGTTAATATGAATAACTTATGCTATGTTCCAACATCGATTCAATGACATTTAGGTTAGTTATTGCCTTAGGATGGCTTGTGCCTAGGATCATAAGGTATTTACTTAATATGCTAGCATGGTGCTAGAATAGTTAAGTAGCGTTGATGGTCTCGTAGACCCACGGATTGAAGAGGTGGGTAGTAGGTTGTGACAGCCCTATTTGTCCTTGTAATCCTCCATGTTCGGCTATGCCATTGGCTCTTTGCGGGAGTCGTCCTAGTATTGCTAATGGTAAACCCGTGCCCGATGTGTTGAACAACTTAGCATAAGAATTCACCATTGACATGTTCATTAGTATCTAACCTAGGCTATGTATATGTATACTATAAGAATTGTGGGAGCAACTCCCTAACTCTTAGCCTAATCCCTCTTTGTTCCATTTATCCCCCTTAGAATTTAATGCTCTTGTGTATGTCACCCGACCTCTACATATCTATTACTCATCCTTACTAGAACCTTATCTAGACCAACCTACCCTCTTCATTCGATGATTGATATGCTTCCAATTAGCCTTCCTTTGGGAAAATATAAATAACACCCTTGGGAATACTCTTAAAGGGGAAATGCTACTTCAATAGTTTCCTTGTGCTTGCTTATTTTTATTTGTGACATAAGAAATGTCAACAATACTCTCAATTACTCTTTTGTGTAAGTGGATTTTTCCTCACTAAGACAATGACTTTCTTGTCCTATATCTAAATAAGGCTTTTTGTGGATTTTGGTAGGGAATAAGAGTAGACATATTTGCATCACATATATTTCTAAGTTAAAAGAGTAAGCCTTAGGAGAAAACTGTGAGACCTATGTGTGCTGAATACATTGGCTATGGCGATAAAAGTTTTGAATATCACAAAATCACCCTTTTGAACATGGTCCGACTCTAAGTCCGAGCTCCAGCAAGGTCCGACAATAGGTCCGACTTGTTTTGGTTAGCTCAGGCAAGATCCAACGTAAGGTCTGACTTGCTTTGTCCAGGTCTGACTTACTTTGGCTAGGACTGACTTCTTTGTCTAGATCCGACTTACTTTGGCTAGATCTGAATTCTTTGTCTAGGTCCGACTTTCTTTGTCAAGGTCCAACTAAGCTTTAGTAAGCTCCGGCGCTAGGTCCGACTAAGCTTTGATAAGCTCCAGTGCTAGGTCCTGCTAGCTTTGGTAAGCTCCAGCTCAATGTACAGTTAGTTTTGGCAAGGTCCATAGCCAGATTGCAATAGTTCTGCTTTTACTTTGAATTGGTTCAAACTTGCTTTACATCTATGGAAAGTTTTCTTAGTATTCTTTTACTAAGTTTTTGGTGTGTTTTGGTGGTTATGTTTGATATATTTTTGCTAAGGTTTGCAACATGCTTATGTGAGGTGCTCACGTAGGGTGTTGTGGTTTCGGAACTAACGAGAGTCAAGTCAAGGACTTGTGCTCGGATGTATTGGTTGTTTATTCATGTGCAGGTGTTGCTTGAGTTCAAGACATGGCTGGTGAAAGGATCCATTCAACTAGTCTTAGGGAGAAGATGAGGTTCAACAACCAAGTTCGGGAGGAATTGTGGTTGAGTTGATCGAAGGTCACGTAGCATGTTTGAATCAAGGACAATGCATATGAAGGTATCGTGGACATTGTTGGAAGATGTTTGCACGTCTGCAAAGAGTGCGTGGACGTAGCAACATGGTTCCTAGGCATTATGAAGAGAAGCGGACGTAAAGAATTGGTCGAAAAGGTCCAACCGACTAGGTTATGGACTCAGACTGCGGCTGAGTCGGGTTTGACTCGGATATAGAAAGATTTGAGTTGGTTATGATAGAATTTCGTGTGGGTCACTAAGTTGGGTTGTTTTAGGAATGTGGGACACGTTCCTAAGGTACTTGGAAGTCTTAAGATTGCTTCGATCTACGTATGGAAGAGTCTTCAGCAGTTATGGAAAGTTTCGGTTGAATCTGAGTAGGATTTGAGTTCTAGTTAGGATTGGGTTGGCCTAAGGGCTGGTTATATAAGCAAGGGAGGACAAAGCTCATGGTGCACAACTTTGGGGCTGTTCCTCTTGTGGTTTGATCAATAAAATTCATAGTTTAAAGGAACATTTATGCCTTGTTCATCCGACTTGTTTCAGACAAGTTTTTCTCGTCGAGTTTCTACACAGCACGACCTTGCTTCGGTGGTTTTATCAACTCGAGTTTTACAGATTCAATGGATGTGATTCTTTTTGGGTTGTCTTCCCAACTTGATTATATATCATGTGTGAAAAATTTCACGAGCAATGGATTTATGATTTTGGATCTACACGAGTTTCATTGCAGTGTTGCAGATCTGGTTTTTCTCGGGTCGAACAAATTGACCTTCGTTCAATCTTTTAATCGTAACTTGAGTTTTTCTCGACGGTTTTTCGTGATTCTTGTTGTCGTGTCTTCGTGACTTGATTGTCCATAATATATAATGGTTTTGTCACAATTGGTCACATTTAGATTAGTCGCACACATGATTTCTTAATAGATTGATTTTCTACCGAGGGGTTTTTGTTGCTTCCGCTAAAAAGTTTTAATCTACCATTCACCCCTCCCCCCCCCCTCTGGTAGCTTTTCACGTGCTCTTTGATCCTACAATTGGTATCAGAGCCAGGTTGCTCAAATCTTTGTGATTTGCACATGTTTTTGACTAATCATCAAGGAGAAATACTATGGCAAACCTTGTGTGTTTAGTGGTATTGATTTTCAGATTTGGAAGGCATGCATGGAGGCTTTCATCCAGGCGCAAGGCTTTGCAATATGGGAAAAGGTGTACAAGCCTTACGAAGTGCAGCCAAATGATCAATTTACAACTACAAATCTGAAAGATGTTGACAACAACAACAAGGCTCGTAACTTGATCATACAAGGACTAACTCAAAGCGACTTCGACCGTATTGCTCACCTCTGATTTGTGTATGATGTTTGGAAAGCTCTATGTGATTACCATGAAGGATCCAACACGATCAAGAAGGTAAGGCAAGACATGTTCAAAAAGGAGTACATGCGCTTTGAGATGCAACCAGGTGGGTCCATCGACAACCTCTTTGCTCGCTTTAATTAAATTCTCAGCAATTTGCGTAGCGTCAATGCTTATTTTTCAGATGATGAGAATGCTAGGCAATTACTAAGGCATTAGACATGTCAATTTGGGAGATGAAAGTCACATCTATTCGTGAATCTACTATCATGAATACACTTACTTTAGATGTTCTATATTCTAAATTGAAAACTCATGAAATTGACATAATCTCACGTAAGAACCCCAACAAGTATCTTGCATTTGTTTCTCAATGTGACATGCCTAGCTCCGGCCAATCTTCATCTTGTGGAACACTTGCTTTGTTGTCCTCTCTAACCCTTGAACAGATTGAAGAGTTTCTAGAGGAAGAACTTGCACTCATCTCTACTCGGTTCTCAAAAGCATTGCAAAATATGAGATCTGGAAGGAGAGGAAGTGATGGACCTCAACGATGCTTGAATGTGGTAATACAGGACATTTTTGCACGGATTGCCCTAACCTTTCAGGTACTACTTCCCATGATGAAAAGCAAACAAGGACGAAGCACTCCTCTGTAAACAACAACAAGAAAAAGAAGGGTTTACAGGATGCCAATTGGTGAATAGTTTTATCTCCGCACTTCAAGAACTTGGCTCGAGTGACGTGGACATCAGAAGTGATGAAGATGAAGATGATTTGGCAAACTTGTGCTTCATGACGGGCAAATCAAGATTAAGTATGGAGGAGGCAGAACACAACAGCGATAATGAAAAGGTATGTCCTACTTGCGAAGAAATGTGTGATGCTATTTCTCGTGCCACTATTATAGTTAAGAAAAATGACAAAAAGCTTAGGGACAATGCTGTTAAAATTGACTCACTAGAATCTAAAATTAATCGTTTGAAATTTTTGATTCCTAGTGATGATTCTTGTTCCTCATGTTATTTAATATATGAACAATTGTCCTCTTTAAGAAGTGCACGCACCTCCACAATTGATAAACTTGAGTTAGAGATTGAAAAGAACAAAGAGCATGCTGCACTTAATGATAAAAACTTGAAAGATGCTTGTTGTTCAACAATTGATTTGAATTGTTCTACTTGTGATGATCTTTATAAGAAACTACAAGATGCTATATATGAAATTTCTATATTAAACAATGCTTTACGTTCTAATGAACTTAAATATTGTTCCAATTGCAAACTAAAAGGAAAATTTTCATGTGAAAAACTGCTTGGACTTGTCTAAGAAATTTGATGACATGAATCGGACACTAGAGCGGTTTTGTAATGGGAATAGGAACTTAAACTTGCTTCTGAATTCTTCCAAGTCTTGCAATGATAAAACTGATTTAGGTTTTGATTCTCATGCTCATTCTAAGGCACATCCACCTAAAATTGAAAATTCATTAGGAAGTGGTTTGATTCAAACAGTTCCTAAGCAAAAAGAAGTGGTTTTCAAATCTGCAGGAGTGTTGTCTCATTCGGTTTCAAATAAAAATGTTGCTTGCTCATCTAGACATGAACACAAAGTTAAATTTCATTGTACCTACTATGGTAGAGATGGTCATGTCATAGATTTTTGTTATAGACTAGCTAAACAACAGAAAAAGGAAAGAATGATTGCTAGATCTCATAACTTTCATGCAAAATTTGATGCACATGCTAAACCAAATGATAGGAACATGCAACCTACTGTAATGATTCGAAAACATGTGAAGTTTGCTCCCAAACCTACTGTTTTTTGTGCTACGCATGTAACACCCCGTAGGTCAGTAGTTGGGTACAAAAATCCTCAAGCTTTGGCTCATAGACCTGTTGTTTTATCTCGGCTTTCATGTGTTATTCCTGCTACACTGATGTATTTTGCTTCTATGTAGGTTACACGCTTGAGTAAGGAGAACATTTGGATTGTGGATTCAGGTTGCTCACGCCACATGACTAGTAACAAAGAATGATTCTCCTCCCTCTCTTCTGTATCACGTGTAGAGAATGTTACTTTTGCCAATAATTCTTCAACTCCTATAATTGCTAAGGTTCAGTTAGAGTAAATGATCACTACCCTTTGAAGGATGTGGCACTTGTCAAAAATTTGAAATATAACTTGCTTTCTGTTTCACAATTGGTAGATGAAAATCTGGAAATTATTTTTAATAAAAATTGTTGCAAAGTTGTAGGTTCAAATAGTGAGCTTATTTTTAACATGTCTCGGTTTGGAAGAGTTTTTAAAGCTGATTTTGATATGTCTTCTTCTAAGAATAGGTGTTTAGTTGCTAATGATTCCAAAGACTTATATTTTTGGTATCATAGACTTGGTCACGTAGGCTTTGATCATCTCACGTGTGTTAGTGCTCTTGATTGCATACGTAGGCTGCCTAAGCCAAAAGGGGTCAAAGAAATTGTGTGCTCTTCTTGTAGACATGCTAAGATGGCTGCGGTTTTACATGCTCCTCTCACAATGACCATGACAATTGAACCGGGTCAACTTTTTCATCTTGACACCGTATGACCTTCACGTGTTCAATCCTTCAGAGATAAATGGTATGTTCTTGTGATTGTTGATGACTATTCTAGATACTCTTGGGTTTATTTTATGGCATCTAAGAATGAAGCTTTTAGTCACTTTAGAACTTTATTTCTTAGATTATCAATTGATCACCCAGGATCTTTAAGAGCAATTAGAAGTGATAATGGAACTGAATTTAAAAATCAATCCTTTGATCATTTTTGTGCTGAAAAAGGAATAGATCATCAATTTTCTTCACCTATGTACCTCAACAAAATGGTGTTGTAGAGAGAAAGAATAGAACCTTAGTTGAGATGTCTAGGACTATGCTTGATGAATATCAAACTCCTAGAAAATTTTGGGTACATGCAATTGCAACTGCTTGTTATGTTTCAAATTGTGTTTTTGGCGTGCTAAGCTAGGAAAAACACCATATGAGCTTTGGTTTGGACATAGGCCTATTGTCACGCACTTTAGGGTCTTTGGTTGCAAATACTTTTTTAAGAAACATGGTACTCTTGATAAATTTGAAGCTAGATCTGTTGATGGCATGTTTTTTGGTTATCCATCTCATACTAGAGGCTACCGTGTGCTTTTACTTGACACTAAAAAAATTGTGGAGACTTGTGAGGTTTCTTTTGATGAAACTGGCTCAGGTACTTGCTCAAATATTGCAGGTCCAGATCCATATCCGCAGGGAGAGAGTATTTTCGTTGAAATGAGGAACAAGTGATGTTGCTGCCCGAAAATTCAGCAGCTAATGACATTGTTCCAACTCCTGACTTTGATTCACAACCAGCACCGACGATCACCATTACTAGTTCAGATCGTCCTCAAGTCACAATCTCATCGATTTGTGATGAACATGATAAAGTAGAAGAACCTTGTGAAGTGTCTACCCCCCCCCCCCCCCCGAGCTCTCAAAAGTCATCCTCCGAAGCTTGCACGAACGAGTCGCATGGTTCAGGTTTTGCAATCCAAACTCTCACGCTCATTCTGCTTTTGTTGCTTCTTTTGAACCCAAAGATATATCACGTGCACTCACTAATGAATCTTGGATTATTGCCTTGCAAGAAGAGTTAGAAAATTTTGAAAGAAATAATGTTTGGATACTTGTACCTCTGCCTCAAGGTCACACTTTAATTGGAACTAAATGGGTGTTTAAAAATAAACAAAGTGGGGATGGGGTTGTGATTAGTAATAAGGCTAGGTTGGTTGCTCAAGGTTTCACACAAGTTGAAGATCTAGATTTTGATGAAACTTTTGCTCCTGTTGCTAGACTAGAAGCCAGAAGAATTTTGTTAGCTTTTGCTGCATCTAAAGGTTTCAAGTTATATCAAATGGATGTTAAAAGTGCTTTTCTTAATGGCTACATAGATGAGGAGGTTTGTGTCAAGCAACCACCGGGTTTTGGAAATCCAAATTTTCCAAATCATGTTTCCAAACTGTCCAAAGCCTTATATGGTCTCAAACATGCCCCTAGAGCATGGTATGATTGGTTAAAAACATTCTTACTTGAAAAGGGGTTTACCATGGGCAAGGTTGATAAAACTCTTTTTGTGCTTAAGCATGGCAATGACTCATTATTCATTCAAGTGTATGTGTGATATTATCTTTGGTTGTTATTCTCATGATCTTGTGTCCAAGTTTTCAGCTATGATGAGTTCAAAGTTCGAGATGAGTATGATGGGAGAAATCATGCACTTTTTAGGGCAGCAAATCAAGCAAACCAAGGAAGGTACTTTTGTGCATCAAACGAAGTATACAAGATACCTTCTCAAGCGCTTCAATATGGACAAAAGCAAGCATCTTCGGACACCAATGGGTACAGCCAGGACACTTGAACTTGATGAACATGGTGAACCCGTGGATCAAAAAGAATATAGAAGCATGATTGAATCACTTTTGTACCTCACGGCATCAAGACCGGACATACAATTCAGCGTATGTCTTTGTGCACGGTTTCAAGCTTCCCCACGTACTTCACATCGTCAAGCCGTCAAAAGAATTCTCAGGTACTTACATGGAACTCAAGAATTTGGCATTTTTCTTCCTTCTTCCTCAACTGTTACTTTGAAAGCTTTTTCGGATGCTGATTTTGGGGGTTGTAGGATTGATAGGAAAAGTACTTCAGGTGCATGTCATTTTCTTGGTAATTCACTTGTTGCTTGATCCTCTAGAAAACAAAGCTCAGTTGCACAATCCACAGCCGAATCTGAATATGTAGCTGCTGCTAGCGCTTGCTCACAAATTCTTTGGATTGTTCAAACTCTTAAGGACTATGGGGTTGATCTAGATAGTGTTCCAATGTTTTTTGTATGACTAAAACCATGTCCTTAAGCTTTTGATTGTCAAATGACATAGGCTTAGCTTGGTTGGTTAGAATAAGGCAGATGCGGCATATAATCTCTTGCAGATATTATATGATCAGAATTTGTGCTTTAAATAATACTGAAAAATAAAATGCAGCAACAAGTGTCATGTTTTCAGGTCTTGAAATAGTTAAGTTTGTGAGATCATGACTTGCTTAAATTGAAAATTACACTTGATCTCTAGCATGGTTTACACTACTTTATGTATCTCATTGATGTGATAGTGTAAGTTACTTGATAGTATGATTTGGATAAGCTTTGTTTCATATATATATATATGTTATGATATGCTCATAACAATTGAAATTTCTCTTTTGAACCTTGCTGAATATATTATCAAAGGGGGAGAAATTGATCTTCTCAGGGGGAGAATTTCTTTTATTCTCATTTTAATTCTGATTTACAAAGGGAATTTTGTTTTCAAAACTTTTCATGTGAATAAGCCAATGTTCGGATTCTAGGCGGTGTTTCCAATGCATTCATCAAGCGGGATATTGTGAAACCTATGTGTGTTGAATACATTGGCTATGGCGATAAAAAGTTTTGAATATCACCAAAACACCTTTTTCAACTTGGTCCGACTCTAGTTCCGAGCTCCAGCAAGGTCCGACTTGTTTTCGGTAGCTCCGGCAAAGTCCGACGTAAGGTCCGACTTGCTTTTTCTAGGTCCGACTTACTTTGGCTAGGACTAACTTCTTTGTCTTGGTCTGACTTACTTTGGCTAGATCTGACTTCTTTGTCTAGGTCTGACTTGCTTTGGCAAGGTCCAACTAAGCTTTAGTAAGCTCAGTGAAGTTCACGAAGATTTTTGAGAATCAAGTCAAAATGTGATGTTCACATTTAGATTAATCTAAACGTGATCAATCGTGACAAAACCACAAATCCATAATCTATACTTGTTTTGTCACGATAGATCACGTTTAGATTAGTCGCACACACGATTTCTTAACAGATTGATTTTCTACCGAGAAGTTTTTGTTGCTTCCGCTGAAAAATTTTTAATCTACCATTCACCCCCCTCAGGTAGCTTTTCACGTGTTGTTTGATCCTACAAAAACAAATCATACCTCGAGATCAAGATTGTGCAAGTGTGGTGGAATGTTTGTGGTGGTGGAAGATGACTCTTTTTATGCAGTCTCTTTATTGTAGTGATGAAACATGGCTACTTTTTCTTTTTTTTCTCATTCGCAGTGTGCTTCCTCCAGGTGGCTGCAAGTGGGTCCTCTGACCATTTCGGTGCACTACGCCATTGGATGCCCTCGAATACTCCTGTAGGTGAGCCATTTGATCCATGTGCTACCACATGTCAATGTTTGATTGGATGGAAAGGTATTCTTTAGGATTCCACCTTTGGTTTAACTTCAATTTTGTATAAAATATGTGCATGCACCTTTTTCTCCAAGTACAAGTGGAACTAGGTTATTTCTAAAAGCAATGCGTGTAATAAATGTCTACTCCGTCACATAATTGAGATATATTGATGGTCTAAATTGGTACTTAACTACCGTCAACAACAACCCCATCGCGCAACTAGTACACGAGCACATAGGACTGTGCGACCTTTGACGGATCCTCGAGGCTAGATGACGAGTTCAGGAAGGCATGACAGATTCACCACCCAAGCCTCAGCACCACCAACCCAATAGGGGCAGCCGCTACAACGACGAAGAGGATTGGAGCCCGAGTCCCAACTCCTTGGGGCCGACAGCCTTTGAGAAACGGATAAACGGCACCTCCTTTCCGCAGAGGTTCTGGGCCCCGACCAACATCAGGAAATACAACGGGGACACCAACCCTACCGTTTGGCTGGAGGACTACTGCTCGCTTGCAAAACCAACACAAGGAAGAAATAGGCGCACAACAAGAGCGACAAGAAGAAGAGGGTGTTGACGGTTGTTATATACCAATTTCACCCGTCAATATAACTCAATTATATGAATGAAACATCATTTCTGGCACACATCACATTTCTATTTAACCTATTTCCACTTGTCTTTGGATAAAGTAGTGCATGCAGGCATTCTATGCAGAATTGAAGTGAAACAAGGGGATGGATCCTATAAAATATCATTCCAGTCAATCAGGCGATGCCATGTGGCACCACATGCATTAAATGGCCCACAAACAGAAGTATTCAAGGCCATCCAACGGTGTAGCACCCATATCAGTCAATGGGACCCATCTGGAAGTCACTCCGAGGAAGCACACCAGAAATGGTCAACTTTTTTGTTTGGCTGACTAGGGGGTTCTGCCAAACCTTTCCTGGCGCCAAACTCGGTCAGCTTCCACGTGTCGACTCCCTTTGGTGCTCTGGTCATGATGAAGACTGATTCGCGCGCTTTTGGTGGCAGGAACCGACCCTTCTCCAAGCTATAAATAGGACCCCTCACCCCTCACTTCAACACACACCACCTGAGTATTCATCCGTATCCACTACTCTCCATAGGTTTAGAGGAGTATAGGCTATAGAGAGGAGAGTCTCTAGTCCATAGTCAAAGTAGGAGGGGAGTAGAAGGAGTCTCTTCCCAATTTCCAATTGGGAAAGGTATAGCTCTTATATTCCTATTTACATTTGTGACTTTGTTCTTAATAAAGATGTTATCTTTGGTCTTCCATTGTTCGTATACTTGGATGAAGCGTTTCTTGTTTGATTGTGGATTCCATGTATGTGGTAGGAGTAGTATTTATGATTATGCTATACCATTCTCAATATATCATCATAAACACTATAAACCTCCACTATAGTCTAATTAGCTATGACATGATTATGTTAACATAAATCACTTATGCTATGAGTTAACATTGGTTCAACGACCGTTTAGTTCATTGCCTTAGGATGGCTTGTGTCTGGGCTTCTAAGTAATTACTTAATATGCTAGCATGGTGCTAGGATAAAGAGTAGCGTTGAATGTCTCATAGACCCACGGATTGAAGAGGTAGGCAGTAGGTGGTGACATCCCTATCTGTCCTTTGTAATCCTCCATGTTTGGCTATGCCACAGGCTCTTGGCGGGAGTCGTCCTAGTATTGCTAGGGGTAAACCCATGCCCGATGTGTTAATCCACTTAGCATGAGAATTCATAATTTACATGATCATTCGTAACTAACTTAGGTTATGTATATGTACCTTAGAAGCATTGTAGGAGTCTCTACCTAACTCTTAGCCTAGTCCCTCTTCACCCCATTTATCCCCTTAGGATAGAATGCTCTTGTGTGTGTCACACTACTCTAACTTATCATCTATCCATCCTTGCTAGAACCCTACCTAGGCCAACCTAGCCTCTCCACTTGATGATTGTTTTACTTCCATCTAGCCTTCCTTTGGGAGAATATAAGTTACACCCTTTAAGAATACTCTTAGAGGGGAAATGCTACATTGTTAGTTTCCGTGCTTGCGCATTTACATGTATAATCTAAAATCTATTAACAAGCATTTCTAGCACCACCGCTAGGGATGAATTGTTAGTAGTGCATAGGAACCATCAACAAGCATTTCTGGCGCCGTTGCTGGGGAAGGCAACTGAAGTATTGCATGATTGAGTGAATAGGATAGGACCCTGGTAGGTTTTAGTAGGATGACCCTTATTTGTTTTTGCATTTTATGTGAAAATGGGGTAGTGTATGTCAGGTTTCCGCTTGCCAGAAAACTTTGTTGAAGATCTTGAATCCCTTCTGAGAGATCGACCTCGTGTCGTTACTCCTCAGAAGCTTCGAGCGGCAAAGCAAGCCAGCAGAAGTGCACCAACAACCGAAACACCAATAGCCCATAAGACCCTTCGTGAGCTTTCAACTCCCTATGCTAACAATGTGCCTGTTGGGCCCACTGTTAACACGGGAGATGTAATCTTCGAAATCAAGATTGCCTTATCACTATGGTGCAAGCCAACCCATTTTGTGGGAAGGATAACGAGGAAGCAAGTGCTCACTTGCAACATTTCCTTGAGATCTGCTACACTTTTAAGATCAAGTATGTATCTCCTAATGTTGTTCGTCTTAGGCTGTTTCCGTTCTCTCTTCTTGGGAGAGCGAAACAATGGTTCTACGTGGACCGAAGTGCTGTAGATATTTTGGAGAAGTGTTCTACAGCATTCCTCGCTAAGTTTTTCCCGTTGGGCAAGACCAATGCCTTACGTGAGATAATTTCCAGCTTCCAGCAAGATGCCAAGGAGTCTATCAACGCTTGGGAAAGGCTTCAGGAGTATATCCTAGCCTGTCCCCACCATGGGATGGATGATTGGCTAATTATCCAAAAGTTCTACAATGGGCTAATCCCTCCCGCCCGTGACCATGTTGATTCTGCTACTGAATGTGCCTTCTTCTCATTGATTGTGCCCAAAGACAAAGATTTGATTGAGAATATGGTGTCAAACATAGGTTGGAGCGACGAGCGTATCCATACCCGCCAGCGAGGCATGCAAACCTTGAAGGAGGTGGACATGATCACTGCCAAACTAGACCTCCTTATGAAGAAGATTGACGGACAAGGCAATGGTGAGGTACATGGCAATGCCTATGCCTTAGACTCTCACATCAATTGTGAAGTATGTGGCAACAAGGGCCATTTGGGCAATGAATACCAAAAACCCATGAGGATGCCTTATACGTAGCCAACAATGGAAACAACAATGGCTATCGTCTAGGAGGTCAAGGGTGGGGCCAACTACGCCCATTCTTTCAAGGAGGGTACAACAAGAATGGCAACAATGAAAATCAACTCAACTTGAGAGAACTTGCCATTGGCCAGCTGAAGATCAATGAGTCTATATCCAAGAAGTTGTCGGCCAATGACAAGACCCTAGAGAGCATAAATGCCAAGATTGAAGGACTATCCTCAGCCTTCAAGAATCAATTTAGTTTCAACAAGATGTTGGAAACTCAGTTGGCTCAACTGGCAGCTGATGTTCCTCCAGTGGAGAATGGCAAAATGTCAGGACATCCCGAACCCCTTGTGAAAAATGTCAACATGATTTCTCTACAAGGAGGCAATTGGTTGAAGGACCCTGGATGTCCTACAATTTCATGCTCAATTGGGGCACACCACTTTGACAAGTCCCTTTGTGACTTTGGAGCAAGTGTGAGTGTGATGCCCAAGGTGGTTTTCGACCAGCTGAACTTCATGAAACTTACTCCAACACAAATGCAGCTCCAACCGGCTGACTCTTTAGTTCGTTATTCGGTGGGTATCGCTGAAGATGTTTTGGTGAAAATCTGGAACTGCTTCATACCCCTGGATTTCGTGGTGCTCGACATGGAGGTCGAGAAGGATACACCGCTCATTCTTGGGTGACAAGTCCTAAGCACCACGAAGGCTTGCATAGATGTGGGAGCTGGAGAAATCCACTTCCATATCAATGGCAAGGAGGAAAAGTTTAACTTTTGCCCAAAGTTGGAACAATACTCCATGATCCGTATCAAGTATGAGCTGAATGTTAAACACGTTCAAGAGGTCGGAATCACACCTCCAAAGGTGGACCCGCTCATTGCATTCATGAGGAATTTGATCTATGCGGAAAACATGTCTTATCGTCCACGCCGACACCCTAAGAAGATAGAGAAGTTTGCGCCTCTTCAAAAGACCAAGTCCACCAAGCCGCCAAAAAAGGTATGGCAGAAGAATCAAGACAAGCCGTCCAAGCCCATCCCTCCGGGCCTGGATGTCAAGAAATGAAGAAGGAGGAATGTCCATCTCATCGGACGGTGGTGAGACCTAGCCAATAGGTTAAATTGGTAGTTATACTTTTCTTTGTTTTTCTTTTCTCTTTATTTAGTTTTCCCCATTTAGTTCGATTTTCCGCACTGCATATTTGGTTTTTCTTAGCATGTTGAGAATCTTCTATTCTCAACTATCATTTTTATTTCTTTATTTTTCACAAAAAAAAGAAAATTGTTGGGTTTTCAAAAAGGAGTTTTTATTCGGAAATCAATTTTTCTGAGGTACAAAAGTGGTAATTCACCAATGTGCTAATCCCATAGTCGTTGGGGAGCCACCTGCCAAAAGGGGGAATAGGGGGGCCCACGTGTCAGTTCCGCCGACCCCTCTGTTCGGCCGACTTGGTGAAGGAGCCATTTTGGCTCTCTCTCATCCAACGGCTACATTTGGTACCCTAGTAACCGTTGGGGAGTGCACCCTATAAATGGTGGCCGTGAGAGGGCACTTCTCCTCACACTTCACCTCATTTCATACCTCCCAAAAGTCACTCTTGCTCACATTGTTTTCTTGCTCTTCATTGAAGTGCTCTTGATCAATTCCCAACTCAAAAAGATTTGGTTTTGATTGCATTTGCAATTTGATCTCAAGTTCTTCAAGGAAAAATTTGTCGGGGTTTTGCTTTCGCTAACATCACCTCTTTCGAGTTTTGCCTTGTTGTGTTCTTGTTTGTTGTGGACATGAAAGGGATTAAGAGATTGTTTGGAAAGAGGAAGGAGGTTGCAAGCTCAAGCCATGGTGGAGACTCAAGTGCAAGCCCCTCTTCTGTTGCTACACCAAGTTCACGGGGGAGGAGTGTAGGAGAGGACACTCCCATGGGTGATAGGAGCAACCCTCATCAACTTCTTGACGACGATGACATCGACATCCAAAGTGAAGTTGAAGATCAAGCATGCAAGCTCCTCCAAGATCGTGAGTTTTCTCATATGAAAGCTTATGATCCGAATTTGATCTCCAAAATTGGTATGGATTCCAAATTCTTTTCCATTTGGCGTGCACTAGGATGGGAAAACTTTGCTCACATAGAGGAGAGAGGTTCACGCCTTCTCTCCATACAATTCCTTTGCACGCTCAAAATAGGATTTGATGTTATTACTTTTAGATTATTTCAAAAAGAATACAATACCCTATGGAAAGAATTAAGTGAAATCCTAGGTTTCCATAAACGTTGTTTGCTAGATTTAGACACTTTGCCTAACTTTAGCAAACAAAGTTTTTGGTAAGATTTAACTGGTGAGGTCAGATGTAGTGCGCATAGGAATAGCCACTTGCACAACCCTACTTTGTGCTTCATGCATAGATGGGTGGCTATGACTATGTCCCCTAGAGGAGATGTAAGGATAGTGCATGATGATGAGCTGAAAATTTTGTTTGCTATGACTAAAAAGATAAAAGTTGCTCCAGTTATTGCCATGATGACACAATGATTAGATTACATTCCAAGGGTAGGGCCAATTGAATGTACTTCATTGATTACCTGTATTGCTACTAGGGTAGGAGCACTAGAATATTCTTCATTTGAGTATATTGAAAATGAAAGAGAATTAATTGATGAAGATTATTTAGTTCAAAGACATACCCTTAAGAATGATCAAGATGGCTCTTTGATAATTTATTATCCCGGCTTTGTCAATGAAATTCGGTTACCTGACCCGAATTATCATTTGTACAAGTGTCATAAGCTAATCAATGACCTCCTTCCCATCGAGGAAGCCGGAAGAAGTAATGTCTCTAGCAGGGTAACTAGAAGCCATACAAGGAGAGCGGCTATGCCCCTGACAACATTCACGGTCCATGAGTATCAAGAGGAAGATAACCCAATGGGTGATGCACCTAGATGGACTCAACCTCCATCCTATGAGACTGAAGGTCTGTCTTGGCATGGATGGCCATGTGCCACATGGGAGCTACCTCTATCCACTCCAAGCTCTAGCAGCTTGCCTCCAACATCCATGAGAAGATGTCATTCCTCTTCGGCTAGAAGTCATCATGACTATAGCCAAGTAATGACGGATCTCACTTGAAAGCATCTAGGCCCCCATAAGGTATGGTTTCGGTGATTAATGACAACCGTTGGATATCACTAATGAGTTTGTGGATGCAAGGCCTCTCATATAGTTCATCACACTTAATGGACTCTATATTTATATCATCTACTGCTCATTGGATACAATTGGAGACCCCTCAACAAACTATTTTATGAGGTTAATCGAATTTCATGAAGACTAAAAGAAAAAGCACATATTTCAAAATTACTCCGTCAAAATTGACAGCACTCAAGACTTGGTCGTCATCAGAAGAACATTTCAAACCAATGTCTAAGAGGTCACTCGAACAAATTCCAAAAGAATCACTTAGAACAACTCGAAGCAGACAAAATCAATCCACCGGATCATCTGATGTATTCAGAAAACACTACATCGGTCGAGTTGGCTCTGAGCAGAAGAAGACCTCAGTCTTGGGTATACACCGGATCATCCGATGATGAATCAAGTGTTACATCGGTCGATTATTCCAGTAAGCAATTTCCCTGGACCAAGTGTAACACCGGACCATCCGATGTACAATTATAACACATCAGTCAATCATTCCAGTAAGCATTATTTCTGGACCATTTTGGATCAAGTGTCATCGGATTATCCGATGTACAGGTGTATACAACATCAGTCGATCAACGGTCATATCTGACACAGTGACATCAGCTAATTTGTATTCGACCGATGACAGCTGAAGGGAGAACATCGGATCATCCGGTGTTTGCAGAACAGTGATGTCAGCCTACTTTTCCAACGGCTATCTCGTGGAAGCTAGCTATTTATACCCCTTCAACCAGTCATTTTGATAAGTCTTGATGCCCTGAGCTACTCTACACATTACCAAGCATTCAAGACGTTGAGCAACCGCTTCCACATCATTTACACCACTTGTACACCAAGAGATAGAATAGAACTTACTAGAGATGATGCTTGGGTGCTTCCATTCTTGGTGATTGGAGTCTCTAGTGTAGTGAGAGCTGTAAGGGAGTGTCTCTTGGTGATTGCATTCACTGTGTATCAGTCGGTGATCGGAGAGATCCTTCTGGAGCTTGCCAAGACGGTTGTGGAGGCCCGGAAGATCAAACTTGTACAAGGCTTGAGCTCCACCTTGCCGGAGATGGCGAACAGAGACTTTTAGAAGATCCCTGGTCTCGGTGACTTGGGAGTTGCTATACCCTTTGGTGGGTGCCACAACGTGGATGTAGGAAGGTCTTGATGATCTTGCCGAACCACGGGATAAATCATCGTGTCTTCGTGTCTTCTTGGGAGTTTGCATACTCTTCCCTTCCCGTTACACTTATGCATTTCATATACCGCAAACTTGTTATTCACTTGAATGCATAGGTTGTTTGCATAGGTAATTGGGCTTTTAGTACTTGAGTTTTTATTGCTTTAATTTTCAAAAAGAAGCCCAATTCACCCCCCCCCCCCTCTTGGGCATTCGATCCTTACAATTGGTATCAGAGCTTGGTTGCTCATTGGATCATTCTAGCTTCACTGCTAGAGAGCTAAAATGGCCAAGATTGGGGGTTCGGTTCCCATCTTCGAGGGCAAGAACTTTGCCTATTAGAAAGAACGTATGTGTGCTTATCTAGAGGCTATTGCTCCCGAGGTATGGGAAGCGACCCATGCGGGGTTTGGTGAGCATAACTATATATGTGATCAAATCAAGTGGGATGCAAAGGCTAGAAATGCTATTTATGAATGCATTAGTCAAGATGTGTTTGCTAGGATTGTTAGCAAGGAAAAAGCTTGTGAAATTTGGGCTTGCTTGATTGAAATTCATTAGGGTTCTTCTCGTGTTAAAGAACTAAAGTATCATATGCTTAAGGCCAAATATGATGAGTTCAAAATGCTACCTCATGAAAATGTCAATGAAATGTTTTCTCGCTTGAATGTTCTCATTGAGGAAATTAATGCTCTTGATATTGCTTCTCTTGTCAAGGGACTCATCAACCGCAAGATTCTTATGCTCCTTCCTAAGCCAAAGTACAACATCATCAACTCCATGCTTCAAAAGGAATCTCTTGATCACATTGAAGTTTTGGAACTTATTGGAGAGATTCACGCTCATGAGATGAGTGTGCTTGGGATGATGGAGGAATCATCTTCAAAGACAATTGCTCTAAAGGCTTCCACCAAGAGAACAAATCTCAAGAAAAAGAAAGTGGTCGAGCCTAGCTCAAGTGAAGAAGAGCAAGCATCAAGTGAAGATGACGATGATGAGCTTGCATTGATGATGAGAAAATTCTCTTGCTTGAACTCCAATATTGCCAAGAAGGGATACACATTTTATCCCAAAAAGAAAGCATTTCTACCAAGAAAAGATGACAACAAGACTTGCTATAATTGTGGTGATCAAGGCCACATCTCCTATGATTGTCCAACACCGGACAAAAGAAGAGAGAACCACAAGGGCAAGCATCGCAAGCTTGAGGATAGTGAGGATGATGAAGAAGAGGTCAAGCCTAAGCCAAGGTTCTTTGGGAAGAAGAAGCATGACAAAGGCAAAAAGCAGAACTCTTTCCAAAGAAGAGAAAAGGTCCACAAAAGGTGTTCATGTGTGAGGCAAATGAATGGATCACCAACGAAGAATCTAGTGATGAAGAGGGTGAAGCTGAAGAAGAGAGCATGGCCGGCCTTGCCATTGCCAACAATGATGATTCATCTCTTCGTCCACCTCCCATGTGCCTCATGGCAAAAGGTAACACCAAGGTGAACTACAAAGCCGGAGGAAAGCATTGGGTACTCGATAGCGGGTGCACTCAACACATGACCGACAACGATGGTATGTTCACCTCCATAGAGAACCCCGGCAATCATGAACAAGTCACCTTTGGTGATAACTCTAAGGGGAAGGTGATTGGGTTGGATAAGATTGCAATTTCACATGATTTATCTATTTCCAATGTGTTGTATGTTAAGTCACTTAGTTTCAATTTGCTTTCTATTGCACAATTATGTGATCTTGGACTAACGTGCACCTTTGGCAAGAATGATGTTGTTGTGACTAGTGAAACGAGCAAAGAACTATTCTTCAAAGGGTTTCGGCATGGACATCTCTACTTAGTAGACTTCTCCGACAAGGATGCTAGCTTGACCACTTGTCTTTTCACCAAGACGAGTTTGGGTTGGCTATGGCATCGATGCATTGCTCACATTGGAATGAGCAAGCTCAAGAAGTCATTCAAGCTCGAGATGGTGACTGGCGTGAAGGATGTCACATTTGAGAAGAACAAGCTATGTAGCGCTTGTCAAGCCGGGAAACAAGTTTCTTCACACCACCCGATGAAGACAATGGTGTTAACCTCCAAGCCACTTGAGTTTCTCCACATGGACCTCTTCGGACCGTCCACGTATCAAAGTCTTGGTGGTAATCTCTATTGTCTTGTTATAGTTGATGACTACTCTCGCTATGCTTGGACATTGTTTCTAGGTGACAAGAGTGAAACTCCGAAAGTGTTCAAGACCTTCGCTAAACTTGCTCAAATGGAATTTCAACTTCCCATAATCAAGGTCCGGAGTGACAACGGCACCGAATTCAAGAACTACAACATTGGGGAGTGGTGTGATCGTGAAGGCGTGAAACATGAATTTTCAGCCACATACACTCCTCAAAAAAATGGTGTCGTTGAAAGGAAGAACAAGACTCTCATCACTCTTGCACGAGCAATGCTTGATGACTATGGCATGTCCGAGAAGTTTTGGGCCAAAGCAATCAATACGGCGTGCCATGTCGCAAATCGGGTCTATCTACATCGACTACTTCAAAAGACCCATACAAACTTCTCATTGGGAGAAAGCCCAACATCTCCTATTTCCAAGTCTTCGGGTGCAAGTGCTATATCTACCACAAGAAAAGGCTCGGTAAGTTTGAAAGAAGATGTGATGTTGGTATCTTTCTTGGTTATGCATCAAACTCAAAAGCATATCGAGTATTCAACCAAACCTCCGGTTTAGTTGAGGAAAGTTGTGATGTTGAGTTTGATGAAACTAATGGCTCCCAAGAGGAGAGTTTTGGTCATGATGAAATAGATGATGAGCCTCTACGAGAAGCTATGAAGAACATGACCATTGGAGACATCAAGCCTAAAGTTGAGGAGAGCCATGATCAAGGGGGAGCTTCAAGTTCCAACATCAACACATCTATGGCACCTCAAGTCGACGAAGAAGAAAAAGATGATCCATTGCCGACACAAGATTCACAAGCCACACAACATCAAGAAGAAGAACAAGTCCATGATCAAGTCCAACCACAAGAAGAGCAACACGCATCACCACCGACAAGTGCTTCACAACCACTTATGAGACACGGACGCATCTCCAAGGCGCATCCAATTGATCAAATTATCGGTAGTCCGTCAAGTGGAGTAAGTACATCTTCTTTCCATTTCGCTACGTTTTGTGAGCACTACTCGTTTGTTTCATGTGAAGAACCCACTCACATTTAGGAAGCACTCCATGATCCAAATTGGGTAATGGCTATGCAAGAATAACTCAACAACTTCATCTGCAAGGTGTTGGAGGAGCGACCCAAGGACAAGAACGTCATCGGGACAAAGTGAGTGTACCACAACAAACAAGACGAGAACGGTGTTGTGATCAGCAACAAGGCGAGACTTGTGTCCAAGGGTTTCTCGCAAGTTGAAGGACTAGACATTGGAGAAACATATGCTCCGGTCGCTCAACTAGAAGCCATCCATATACTTCTTGCTTTTGCATCACACCATAATATAAAGCTTTATCAAATGGATGTGAAAAGTGCCTTTCTTAATGGTTACATTAACGAGCTTGTTTATGTTGAACAACCACCCGGGTTCGAAGATCCGAGGAATCCTAATCATGTGTATAGGTTGTACAAGTCGCTCTACCTGCTCAAGCAAGCACCTAGAGCGTGGTATGAACGACTACGGGATTTCTTGCTCATGCAAGGATTCAAGATCGGGAGGGTGGACACTACACTCTTCACCAAAGACATCGATGGAGAACTATTTGTTTGTCAAATTTATGTCGATGATATTATTTTTGGTTCAACTAACGAAGCTCTTAGCCATGAGTTTGGCAAAATGATGTCTAAGGAATTCGAGATGTCGATAATTGGCGAGCTCAACTTCTTCCTTGGATTTCAAATCAAGCAACTTCAAGAGGGAACCTTCATCTATCAAGAAAAATATACCAAGGACCTCTTGAAGAAATTTGAGATGGGAGATTGTAGCTCAAGAAGTACTCCAATGGCAACAAATTGTCATCTCGACGTGGATAAGGACGGTAAACCTGTTGACCAATCTAATTACCGTTCCATGATTGGTTCATTGCTTTATCTTGCCGCATCTAGGCCCGATATCATGTTTAGTGTATGCTTGTGTGCTCGCTTTCAAGCTACACCTAAAGAATCGCATTAGAAGGCGGTCTTTTCTGATACTTCAGTATCTCAAGCATACCCCAAGTGTAGGCCTGTGGTACCCCAAAAGTGCTAAATTCCATCTCTTGAGTTACTCGGATTCACACTTTGCCGGATGCCGTTTGGATCGCAAGAGTACCTCCGGAGGGTGCCACTTGCTTGGGCGTTCCCTAGTATCTTGGTCTAGCAAGAAGCAAAACTCCGTTGCTTTGTCCACTGCGGAAGCAGAATATATAGTGGTCGGTGCATGTTGTGCCCAAATCCTATATATGAAGGAAACCCTTTTGGACTTTGGTGTTAAATTTGGTTGTGTGCCTCTCCTTTGTGACAATGAAAGTGCGGTTAAGATTGCTAAAAACCCCGTTCAACACTCCCGCACTAAGCACATTGATATTTGCCATCATTTCTTGCGGGGCCATGAAGCTAAGGGAGACATCTCCTTGCAAGGTGTTAGGTCCGAAGAACAATTGGCGGATATCTTCACTAAACCACTTGATCAGAAAACCTTTTCTAGACTAAGGAGTGAATTAAATGTGCTAGATGCATCGAACGTCATTTAAGTTGCCATGGTCATGTAAGAATGCATCACATATAGGTCTTGTCTAACTTTCAAAGGATAGGGGCGAGCAAGGGTTAGCTTGGGATGGCAGTTCTTTTGGGTATCCCCAAGACTTGGAGAATTGCTCTCCCTGAAGAAGCTTTTGAAAGGTTCAAATTTGGCAAGATAGATTTAATTTATGTCTTGCATGATGCCTGCCATATAGACTTGCACTCACATTTAATATCTTGCATTAAAAATTGTTTGGCATTGCATACGGTAGAATTGTCATAAAGGGGAACCCACTTCATGAGAAAGAGACTTGTTTGAAATGCAATATCTCAACTCATATGATGTGGAAAGAACAAAGTGTTAGGTGCGTTAATGCCTAAAGGAACATGCTTTAAAGAGATAGAAGTCTTCATCCTCTAGCTCACAAAGCATGGGCCTTACATTTTATTTGGATTTTTTCCTTGGTTTTTCCTGGTGTTCTATTTGCTTTAGGGCTTAGCCAAGTTATTGGCAACTAGTGTTAAAATCTTTTTGAGGGGTTAGGGGTTGCCCAAAAAGTCCTAAGACTTGTGTTTCTCTTTGTTTGTTTAAGTCAAAGGACATATATGGGTTGTTGTTGATCTTTTGTAGTCATCGGATTATCCGATGCTTAGGGCAGAAGCATCATCAGATCAGTTTGTGCTTAAGTGCAAGGGTCAGCTCAGACAGAAAGTCAAATCAACCGATGCGTTCATTCTGAGAAACATCAGAGCATCCGATGTTCACATTTCTGGAGTTGAGCCAAATTCAACCGATGATAATCGTTTCCGCATCGGATAAGTGATTTTAGGGTTGGTTTATATTATAGACATATATCCATTGATGAGAATTTAAAGTTAAATGAAATTTATTGAGTAAAACATATTTTTATAGATTTTTATACCATTTTTATATTTATTAGAACCCTAATATTATTTTCTAGAAATTTTATCCTTCAAAATAAGCCTAAAATAGATTTATAATCAATAATGTAGATTTTACAATTTTTACATTATTTTTATTAATTATTTATATGAACTAAATATACTTGAAAAGTAATTTTATGACTATTTCAGCAATTTAAATGAATTAATAAAAATAATACAGAAATGAAAATAAATAAAACATATTTAAATCTGTTTTTATAAGTATTTTATACAAAATAAGGACTTTTATTTAATTTCTAGAACTAATAGGGCTTTTCTGTAAAAATAGAACTGTTCAAGTGGCTAAAAATAATTTTTATTAAGTCCAAGGATTATTCTACAATTTTCCAGATTTTATTTGCTATTTTATAATACTCCAGGGGCTTAAAAACACTATTTATTCAATTAACCAGTATTTTCCTAATTTCCAGAAAGTCCAGGGGCTAGTTTGTCATTTCTAGGAGTTAGATTTGAATTCCAGAGAAACCCAGGGGGTAGCCCGCAAGATTCCAGGGGCTTGGGCGCAAAACAGGCGATGGGAAAAGTGATTTGAATGTGGGCCGTTGGTTTTAAAATGGATGGCCCAGATTTAATTTATCGAAGGGGTACGGGGTGTTCTAATCTCAGTCGCAGGTTTTAAATTGGTCAGAGGTGGGTCCGCGACGATGAACGGCGGCGGTGCTCCTCGGCGCCCGACGAAGTCAGCGACGCAGAGCCTGTCTCCCCCGACGAAGGTGTTTGGCGTGATCCCGAGAACAAGGTGAAGGTGTGAGGCTAGATTTCGAGGCAAGCAATCGGGTGGAATGACGGGAACATGGCCGGCATTACCGAGCTTGGCGGCGCTAGGGTTTCGACGTCGGGTGAGGGGATTGGGGAGGGATTGGCTGGGTTTTTATAGGGGATCCGGAGTAGAAACGGGCAGCTGCCATCATGGGCACGATGGGGTGATTGATTAGGGTGAAACGGCCGACATTGATAGGGGAAAGAATGAGTGGGCGGCGCGGTGTAACGCGCGCGTGCGTTACGGTGGGAGGTGGAAGGAAGCCCTGACAGGCGGGGCCGGCTGACAGCGGGAGGAGAGAGGGGTGCGGGCGGCTGTCGCGCGGGGCCCGGGCGGCAGAGAGAGAGGGAGGGGAGAGGGGTGCGGGCTGGCGCAGGAGAGAGGTGGGAAGTGGGCCGGGGCGGGATTTTGGCCCAGGGAGGAGTTTTCCTTTTTCTTTTCTTATTTTTCTTTTCTGTTTTCTTTTTCTTCTCTTTTATACTTTGAATTTGTAAACTGAGTTTCTAGCGAACTTAAATTTTCAAAAATTCACACAATCATTCAAACATGATGCAACTTGCCTTATATGAATTTTATTCCCAAGAAAATGTTTTTATCTCTTGAAAAATTCATTTTAAAATTTTTTTTCTCAAAAAATAGTGGGTGTTACAATTCTACCCCCTAAAAAGAAATCTCGCCCTCGAGATTTGGACGTCCTAAGAGAATAGACTGGGAAACTCCGCATTGAGATCTTCTTCTCTTTCCCAAGTCGCCTATTCTTCTGAGTGATGTTTCCATTGAACTTTGCACATACGAGTAACTTTATTCCTCGTAGCTCGTTCTGACGTCTCGAGAATCTTAACAGGTTGTTCTGCATAAGTCAGGTCCTCTTGTACATCTACTGCTTCCAATGGCAATTGTTCCTCAGGGACTCTTAAGCATTTCTTCAATTGTGACACGTGGAATACGTCATGTACATCTGATAAGTGAGATGGTAGCTCAAGCCGATAGGCTACTTCTCCTCTTTTATCCAATACCTTGAAAGGACCAATATATCGGGGTGATAACTTGCCCTTCACTTTGAATCGTCTAAACCCTCTCACGGGTGACACCTTGAGATACACAAAATCACCAATCTCAAAGGATAAATCACGACGGCGAGTATCAGCATAACTCTTCTGCCTTGACTGAGCTGTCTTCAAATTCTTCCGGATTTCTTGTACTTGTCTCTCATCTTCTCTTAACACTTCAGGCCCAAATACTTGGCTTTCCCCAGTTTGATTCCAAAACAATGGTGTTCTGCACTTTCGTCTATACAAAGCTTCAAACGAAGACATCTTCAAACTGGCTTGATAACTGTTGTTATAAGAAAATTCGGCATACGGTAGGTTCTTATCCCAACTCCTACTATTTTTCAAAGCACACACTCTCAACATATCTTCAAGAATTTGATTAGTGCATTTTGTTTGACCATCAGTTTGCGGATGATATGCTGAGCTGAAATTCAGTCGGGTATCCATAGACTCATGCAACTTTTGCCAAAATCTGGAAGTGAGCTGAGTACCCCTATCCGATATTATTTTCTTCGGTACTCCATGCAGGCATACAATTCTTGCCATATATAGTTCTGCCAATCTTGAACCAGAATAGCTTTCTTTTACTGGGATAAAGTGAGTCACTTTGGTCAAACGGTCCACTATGACCCATATAGAGTCGTATCCACACTGAGTTCTTGGCAATCCCACAATAAAGTCCATACTTATTTCTTCCCATTTCCATTCAGGAATTTTAATTGGTTGAAGTAACCCTACGGGTCTTTGATGTTCTGCTTTGACCTTCTGACATGTGTCACATAGAGCTACATACTCCGCCACATCACGTTTCATTCCATGCCACCAATACTGATCCTTTAGATCTTGATACATCTTTGTGCTTCCTAGATGAATATAATATGACGAATCATGGGCTTCTCTCAGTATCAGCTCTCGAATCTCCTTGATATCAGGTACACATATTTTCTTCCCCAGCCATAAAGTTCCATGTTCATCTTCTTTAAAGTCTGGTGCTTTTCCTTCTTTCATTAGTTGCTTAATCTTCTGAATCCACTTATCATTCTTTTGCCCTTCACGAATATCCTTCTCCAGCGTGGAATCTACTTCCATAGACACTACCTCAGTATTAGTCACGATACTAAGGTTTAGCCTTGCGAATTCCTCACATAACTGCGGTTGTTGACCTTGTAGTGCCAAGCTATTGCATTGAGCTGATCTGCTTAATGCATCTGCGACCACATTAGCTTTCCGAGGATGATAGTTGATTCCGACATCAAAATCATTGATAAGTTCCAACCATCTGCGTTGTCTGAGATTTAGATCTGGTTGGGTGAGGATATACTTCAAACTATTGTGGTCCGTATAAATTTTAGTTCTTTTTCCAATCAGATAATGCCTCCATAATTTCAATGCATGCACTACAGCTGCTAACTCCAAGTCATGAGTGGGATAATTTCCTTCATGCTTTCTGAGTTGACGTGAAGCATAGGCTACTACATGTCCCTCTTGCATTAATACACATCCCAGTCCTTGGCCGGATGCATCACCGTAGACTGCAAATTCTTTCTGCATATCAGGCATAATCAACACTGGAGCAGTGGTCAATCTTTTCTTTAGCTCTGTAAAACTGGCTTCACATTCTGGTGTCCACTTGTATATAGCTCCCTTCTCAAGTAACTTTGTTAACGGACGAGATATTTTTGAGAATCCTTTGATGAACCGGCGATAATAGCCAGCCATACCCAAGAAACTCCTGATTTCCCCAACATTTTCTAGTGTCTTCCAATTCAGAACATTGTCACTTTACTAGGGTCTACTGTTATTCCTCCTTGTGATATAACATGTCCCAGAAATGACACTTCCTTCAACCAGAACTCACAATTACTTAGCTTTGCATACAACTAATATTCACGAAGTTTTTTAAGGCCAGTCTTAGGTGCTCCTCATGTTCCTCTTCACTTTTGGAGAATATCAAAATGTCGACAATAAACACCTCGACAAACTTATCCAGGTATTCCATAAACACCTTATTCATAAGGTACAAGAAATAAGCTGGGGCGTTAGTCAAGCCAAAAGACATGATTGTATACTCATATAATCCATATCTCGAAACAAATGTCGTCTTGGGTATGTCCGAGGGTCGTATCTTCAATTGGTGATACCCTGAACGCATATCAATCTTCGAGAACACACAAGCACCTCTCAACTGGTTAAACAAATCCTCAATCCTTGGTAAAGGATACTTGTTCTTGATAGTTACTGCGTTGAGTGCGCGATAATCCACACACAACCTCTGTGTGCCATATTTCTTGGGCACAAATATCACTGGAGCTCCCCAAGGTGAGGAACTTGGACGAATGTATCCTTTTGCTAACAACAAATTGATATGATCCTTCAATTCTGCCAATTGTTTAGCATCCATCCAGTATGGTCACTTGTAAATTGGTGATGTACCAGGCACTAATTCAATGATGAATTCAATCTCTCTATCAGGGGGCATACCCGGTAGTTCCTCAGGAAACACATCCAAAAAGTCACTAACAACTTTGATCTCTTGTACCCCTTCAACTTGATTGAGTTGTATTTTCTGAACTGGTGCTTGCTCAGGATGAAACTCCACGTTTGTGCCATCTATATGAGTTAAGCATATTGTTCTGGTGGCACAGTGGATCACTCCTTTGTACTTGGTTAACCAATCCATTCCAAGAATAATGTATATTCCTTGTGACTCCAACACTATAAGGTTTGCTAAGAATGCTACCCCCCTAATGCTTATGCTTACATTAGGGCATACTTGCCTTGTCAACATCTCTCCTCCAGGAGAGTGGACTACTAATACTTGATTCATTAATGTAACAGTCATTCCATGTCTTCTTATGAATTCTTTTGCTATGAATGAATGTGTTGCACCAGAGTCAAACATTACTGTAGAAGGATGGGAATCAGCAGGGAACGTACTGATCACCACATCTGATGCGTCTTGGGCTTCCTCCAAAACAACATGATTGACCCTTCCTTTGGACTGGTTCTGCTGTGATAGCTTCTTCGGGCAGTTGTTGGAGTAGTGTCCCTTGTCACCACATATGTAGCAATCTCCCCGAGTCTGGTGTCTTGAGCCTTGTTTCGTTGTTGATTTTGCTGTGATTGCCCAGTTGGTCGAGGGTTTGAAGTCATAGGATGCTGTTGATACATTTGAGGGCGTTGCGGTTGCATCTGCTGGTACTGTGGACGAGCATACTGAGCTTGAGGTCTGAATGAAGAGTTGTTGATGTACCGCTGACCTTGATTATTTCCTATGGGACGATTCATGTGTCCCAACTACTGTGGGTTGATGCGAGGACGATTGTTGCTTGAAGACTGCCCCATCATCATCTTCCTTTTGTGGTCTTCTCCTTCGCATTCCTTTTTCTTTCTTTCTATCGTAAAAGCTTTGTCCACCAGATGTTGGAAGCTAGCATAGTCACTGGAAGACATCATCAACTGTATCTCTTTGTCCAGTCCCTCCTTGAAACAAAATTGTTTATTGGCATCAGTGTCAACATCTCCAGGGGCATACCAAGATAGTTGTGTAAACTTGTTCAAATACCCCCGTATGTTCATGTTCCCTTGCTTTAGTGCTAGGAACTCCAGACGCTTGGCTTGAATTTCCCCTTCAGGCACGTGATGATTGCGGAAGCTTTCTCTGAACTCCTCCCAGGTGATGTTGTCTGGGTTATTATGGGCTGTCGTATAAGCGGTCCACCAATCAGCTGCAGGTCCATGAAGTTGGTGTGATGCTAAAAGTACCCTTTCCCTTCCTTCACATTGGACAATTCTTAGTTTACTTTCAATTTTATTGATACATTCGTCTGCATCCATAGGTTCCACGGCGTTGGAAAAGCGTGGAGGTTGAGTGTTCATGAAGTCTCTTAAGCAAAACTTGGAGGTGGGGGTGGTGGTGGTGGTGGAGGTGGTGGTGGTGGTGCTTGCTAAGCCTGTTGCATGTTGTTCACAATTTGTGTCAAGTTTTGCATCATTTGAAGCTGCATAGCCATCATATGCTGCATTTGATTTGGAGCTGGTGCTCCACGGGCACCCCTTCCATTCCATTGAGGTAGCGGAACTTCATTGTCTAGATTGGGTGGCACACCACGTCCACGTCCTCTTCCTCTTCCTGCCATCTGAGATTGGGGCGTGGTTATAGAATGAGGAGATAAGAGAGAAGCTATTCTATACGACTTCCCCACTATATGCATCAATAAGGAATAAGAGAAATAAAGGTCATTTCATTAAGAAAACTTAAACATGGATAAACAAGTTCTCAAAGCAAAAATCATACAACTCAAGATTACACAGATCGCTACTACATCGCTCTTATTACAACTCATGGGTAAGTGTCTTAATCTTGAGTCGTAGGGCAGGTCGGAGTCTACTCTCGCTCCTCGGGATCCTCCTCCTCGTCCGGGTCTTCATCATCATCTCCATCATATCCCGAGTTGCTGCCATGAGACTCGTTGCCACGCGGAGGAGTGTTGGCTGGCTGTTGCGGCACAGAAGGCTCCTCAGAATCTGGCTCCTCGTCTGAAGACTGATCCAGTGAGTTAGTGTCACCACGACCGACACGGTGATCAGGAGAGTCCGGAATCCAAGTGGAGGTGTCTGAAGCATACCCATATGGGTCCTCATCGGTGATCCGACGGTACCTCCTTACTTGCCTTTCATAATGTGCTGCAAGGTCACGGATATCCTGAATTTCTTGCTGAGCCTTGTGGAGGCGAATGCTGAGGCGCTCCACGTCATCAACTGTCTGGTGAGTCTGTGGAAGGGTCAGGGGCCCCTCCACGTACCTGGTGACGAAGTGGCCAGTGCCGCTGGGACGCTGAGGAGTGTAGGCGTGCACCAAGTTCCGAAGCTAGTAGCAGTAAGTGTGACTCCAAAAGGTGATGGCCTCCCAACTGACATCCTGCTCAGCGTGACGTCGGTATCTCCTCGCGACAGGAGTACGGTGCACCTTGAGTAGTTCATCCCCATAGTAGACAAATAGCTTGCATGACCACTCAATCCGGTAGGGGCGCTGCATCCCGATGGAGTGGTAGGTGAGTGCCAGTCTCTCGTGCTTGTAGCCGGCATCGTGCAGTATGGCCTGAAGTCGACGTCGGAGTCGTCCTGTAGCTCTCCCATCAGTACGAATCAGCACCGCACGTCGAGGATCGTTGAGCGGGGTACGACAGGCAGCAATCCTTCGGTTAGGGACATAGCCTCCAATGGAAATGCGAGCAGTTCTCCTGAAGTTGGCCATCTAAAATTTTGAAACAGGAGAGTGTCAGTAATAAAACAAATTAAGGAGTAAGTGAAACAAGTACAAGGTAAAGAATACAAAGAAATTTTTCACAAATAATATTTGAAAATGGTAAATTCCTTAAATCGTCCTTTTCTATCTAGGCTTGCGTTCTACGGGCAACACGGCTCTGATACCACTTTGTCACACTGGTAATAAGAAGGCAACCAGATGCTTTCCACATGTATGCCAGGATCAGTTCAACTCATACATGTGTAGACGAAAGTGAAATACCAAATAAAATACCATGTTCGAGTACATCACCTTATTACATAAATGACCTTCTAGGTCTAAAATAAAAATACACAAACAGCAGAAAAACATAACAAAGGGCTCAAACACAGGCGTTGCACGGGGGAGCGCCAGCCTAGAACATCTCTTCGGAATCTCCGTAGAAGTCCTGGTTCTCCACCTCAGCGTCTTCGTAGACTGGGGGGAAATATGCAACTAACAAGTTTGAGTACCAACGATACTCGCAAGTTGGGAAGTTATGACATGTGTGATTCATAACAAGGAAGGCAAATAATAGGTAAAGCACTATAGCAGTTACAACCTACTCTTAATTTTTATTAAGCACCTACATCTAGGTGAAAACCCAATATCCCAAAAATTAATCCAGGAAAGACCAAACCCAAACCATCCATTATGTAACCATGTACTAATTATGAATTTGGTTTCCAAGCCGCTCGTGTCCGTGAGCACGGCTGTCTAGACAGTTTGACAAAACTCTGCATAGTGTGTATCCTTTACCCACAGTTCATGATTTTGTCCCCTGTTGCCAGGTGGACTAAGGTAAACCTCCCCGATGCCGTGGTAGCTAACCACAACTACACACTTCTGTTGGTGTGTGGCCAGGAGATCACTACGAGGTGTTTACGATGGTTCTCTCGACTTGCAATGGGTACTCTAAGGTTTCAACGCTCCGGCACATGGAGTCTATTTTCCCTCCGCCAGGAGAAGCCCCCTCTTGAGCCATGCGAATCCCAAGGCAAAGCCCATTCCCCGCCCGATCAATTACCCATGCTACATCAGGAGAGACCAAATTACTAAACCAAACTGTCCCATATACAATTCTGTGGTGATACTAAAAGGCTTAGCAACCTCTTCCATAAATCGGTCCTTAGAATCCGATAGGTGTCAAGCCCCAAACCAAGGTCTTGTGCACGCATGCACCAATCCATACAAAACCCCCTATCAGATTCCTATCTACTAAATTCCATGATAGCCATCAATTCATGTATCATAATACATCAAATGAAGTATTGTAGATAAATAGATCATATTTCAATTAAGCAAGGCTAAGCGTAAACTAATTTTTAATAGTAAAAAACCCAAATCATGTTGACAAGGAATATTGTAGAAAATCTAGGAAAACATAACATAGGATTCATATTTTAGTTTAGCATGCAACTAACTAAAACTTAACAAAAAGGGTGCAAGATGGTCAAGGAACTTGCCTCCAAATTGTGCCTCAGGGTCGTCGGGAAATTGTTGCTCTTGAAGGTTAAAAGTGGGTTCTGGCCCCGACTCTAAAATTACGACGATGCACGAAAAATAACATATAATAAGAACATAATAAAATGCAAACAATTCAAATAAACGCAAATTCCTTCGCAAAAGTGATTTTAGGGTTGGTTTATATTATAGACATACATCCATTGATGAGAATTTAAAGTTAAATGAAATTTATTGAGTAAAACATATTTTTATAGATTTTTATACCATTTTTATATTTATGAGAACCCTAATATTATTTTCTAGAAATTTTATCCTTCAAAATAAGCCTAAAATAGATTTATAATCAATAATGTAGATTTTACAATTTTTACATTATTTTTATTAATTATTTATATGAACTAAATATACTTGAAAAGTATTTTTATGACTATTTCAGAAATTTAAATGAATTAATAAAAATAATATAGAAATGAAAATAAATAAAACATATTTAAATATGTTTTTATAAGTATTTTATACAAACTAAGGACTTTTATTTAATTTCTAGAACTAACAGGGGCTTTTCTGTAAAAACATAACTGTTCGAGTGGCTAAAATAATTTTTATTAAGTCCAGGGATTATTCTGCAATTTTCCAGATTTTATTTGCTATTTTATAATACTCCAGGGGCTTAAAAACACTTTTTATTCAATTAACCAGTATTTTCCTAATTTCCAGAAAGTCCAGGGGCTAGTTTGTCATTTCTAGGGGTTAGATTTGAATTCTAGAGAAACTCAGGGGGTAGCCCGTAAGATTCCAGGGGCTTCGGCGCAAAGCAGGCGGCGGGAAAAGTGATTTGAATGTGATCCATTGGTTTTAAAATGGATGGCCCAGATTTAATGTACCGAAGGGGTACGGGGTGTTCTAATCTCAGCCGCAGGTTTTAAATGGACGACGGGCATTGAGCCACGTCGCAACAATTAGGGTCGAGCGACGGTGCACGGCGGTGGCGACGCGCGCACGGCGGCGGCTCACCGGAGGCGGCCAAAAACCACGCCGCAGAGGCTACGGGGTATATTCAACTAGCGCAAAATGTAGAGGGAAGCAAGGGGGTCTCACCGAGGGTTGTCGCGAGGCCGGAAATTGGTCGGAGGTGGGTCGGCGACGATGAACGGCGGCGGTGCTCCTCGGTGCCCGACGAAGTCGGCGACGCAGAGCCTGTCTCCCCCGACGAAGGTGTCTGGCGCGATCCTGAGAACAAGGTGAAGGTGTGAGGCTAGTTTTTGAGGCAAGCGATCGGGTGGAATGACGGGAACATGACCGGCATTACCGAGCTCAGCGACGCTAGGGTTTCGACGTCGGGTGAGGGGATTGGGGAGGGATTGGCTGGGTTTTTATAGGGGGTCTGGAGTAGAAACGGCCGGCGGCCATCATGGGCACGACGGGGTGATTGATTAGGGTGAAACGACCGACATTGATAGGGGAAAGAATGAGTGGGCGGCGCGGTGTAATACGCGCGTGCGTTACAGCGCGGGTGCGGCGGGAGGTGGAAGGAAGCCCTGACAGGCGGGGTCGGCTGGCAGCGGGAGGAGAGAGGGGTGCGGGCGGCTGTCGCGCGGGGCCCGAGCGGCAGAGAGAGAGAGGGAGGGGAGAGGGTTGCGGGCCGGCGCGGGAGAGAGGTGGGAAGTGGGCCGGGGCGGGATTTCGGCCCAGGGAGGGGTTTTCCTTTTTCTTTTCTTTTTTTTTTCTTTTCTGTTTTCTTTTTCTTCTCTTTTATACTTTGAATTTGTAAACTGAGTTTCTAGTGAATTTAAATTTTCAAAAATTCACACAATCATTCAAACATGATGCAACTTGCCTTATATGAATTTTATTCCCAAGAAAATGTTTTTATCTCTTGAAAATTTCATTTTAATTTTTTTTTTCTCAAAAAAATAGTGGGTGTTACATTGAAGCCCGCTCCAAAGGCTCGACAAAGAGAGCGCGGACCGCTGCCGTGCCGCCTGACAAATAAAAAGGCACACCACCAACTACGAAGAATATTCTGAGTGTCGCTTTTTTATCTCTAAACCCCAAGTCGGGCATATATAATATATAAATGCCAAGGTTATCACTCCTTCTATGCCAAGACCGGATCAGACCTCTGACACCACACTTCTAAAAGCACCGTGCGACAGAAGGAATGAACCGACCATCGTGCGATGCTCGGGGGCTCCTCACCCGCATGGGGCTCGCAACCGTTTGTCATCTGAATTGCCCTCCCCACAACTTGCAGCTCACGGCTAGGGACATCAAAAGTTCCTAAAAGGCTATAGCTCAAGCGAGTCATGGGGACTATGAAACAAAAACATATATCAAGAATCGTTTCTCGTACAAACAAGAAAAGTCCCAGCTACAAAGAAGAACCGCCCGAGCTTCAACTCAGGTCTGCCTCCTCCCTGATCGCCCTCTCCGATAGGAGCTTGACCACCGAGAATGCGGCGAGCACAACCGCATCAGCAAATCCTTCAAGGTCCTCGACCATGTTTTGCTCGGGAAAGTTGTGGAGGATCCAAAGATTAATGGAAGGGTAGTGAGACAGCACGATGCCCAAGGCAACCCAGGCTCCACAGAAGACCCCAACAACCCCGACGGTCGACAGTCAGGCGTCTGCTCGTCTCAACGCCCGAGCCAGCTGGCCGGCGAGCTCAACCCCGCACCAATCCCTGAGCTCGACTCCCAAAAGGCCGGAGGCGGGAAAATAAGGAAAACCAACCTGCAACTTGCTCCTTCGCCTTTTCAGTGGCATCCCATGCTTTCGGAATCTCTCGGTCGTAACTTTTTAGCTCCTCCATAGCTAGGGCCGCGCCTTCGCAGGCAGCCTCTACGACAGCACGAACACGGGCAAGCTCGATCGCGACCGCAGCCGCTCGGGTCGCCACCCCGCGGTGGTTCGGGCCTATTGAGCTCCGCCCGCGCCTCATCCAGCTCAGCCTCCACACGGTGTCGATGACCCATGCTCTCACAGAGAAGCCGCAGCTTCTAGTCAGCCCGACGAGCCAACTTCTACCAAAAAGGGAGCCTTCGTCAGAACCTGAGGCAACGAGCCAAGAGGCAAGAAAAAAGAAAAAGATGACTCACCAGCACGTTGGGGATCACACCTTGCAGCTGCCCGAGCATGATGCCCATGCGCCTTTATTCCACCAAGAGGCCCGCCTGAGCATCAGCAAGGTGGGAGCTGGAGAGATCCACATCCACATGCACCCGCTCCCACTCGTCCAACCCCGAGGTGCCACTAAACTCATCTTTGACACCGACCTCGCCCGGTATCATTGGCAACTCCAACGCCGGAAGTGGGCACAAGACGATCAGGGTCGGGCCCCTCACGACGGACTCGGAGCTGCCAAGACTAGCCTCTATCGCTGTCACCCTGCCCCTGCCACCCGAGATATCCGGAATAACCTCGGAGCCCAAATCTCGAACGGGCTCCTCCATGCTGCCTCAACCGTCAATGGGACGGCTACCTCCACGGGCCCCGTGGTCACTGCAACTGGGGTCGACCCAACGCCGACACTGTCTCAAGCTCGGCACCATCGAACGCCGGCGACACCATGACGCTCGGCGTAGTATCGGCCTCGTTGAGGGAAATCTGCGTCGGCATCACTCAGGATGGAGCCGAAGCCACCCAAGACAGGCGCTTCTTCGCCAACACCTGTGGAGCAGGAAAAATGTCCCCTCCAAACCCTTGGTCAAAGTGATGACTTCCAGAGGAATGCCGATCATGAGGTCGGACCTCCTATGGGAAGGCGCGTGTTAGGAATCTCGCAAAAAAACTTATGCCATGAACTAAAGAAGTAAAGGCTTACCTTTTTGACCATTGAAGAATGGCACACGACACGCCTGGCAAACTTGTATCGTAGGGGGACCAGGCGATGCAAATCGGTGGCCCACAGGAGCCTGGCCCGCTGCTTCAACAGCGGCGGGAGCCGAGATGACCCGAACCTTCGAGCTTTGAGCTCACAAAGACTCAGAGGCATGCTCCACCAGGGGTGACTGGTCGAGTTCGGTACCTGATCGGTCTCCCCTGTGGATCGTTCAGCTGCTGATCGGATCTCCACCTTAAATGTTGGGGGCTCCAGGACATTGGCGGACCTACAGGTAATGCCGGGTGGCACATCTGAATACAGCTCTTCGTTGACTTGCCTGATCGGTCACTCTCTGTTATTCTGTTCTTTTGCGGAGTCTGTTATTCTGTCACAAAGCCAAGTATGTGTTGGAAACAGGGAGTCAATCAACTGTAGCGATTCCTCACCATACGAGGATAAGATACGATGGTATATGTGGTGCACGCAGTACGTCGGATGGCCGCGAGACTACCTATCGCTCATAGGAACCCGGGAACTTGCCCTCGCAACGCAACGGCAGATGACCTCCTCGCTCTCGCCTGCAGCTAATCGATTAGATTACGACGTGTCTGCCCCACTCATATTTTTGTCTGACAACATTTCAACAACTCTGCATACTGATTGTAATTGACACACTCGTGGTAACATCTCACAACCTCATCTCGCATAGTAGTATTTTGCTCACGGTTAGTAATATCTTCGAGATAGTCATGAATATTAGTACACCGATGAGGACCAATTGCAACAAGTGTTGAAAGAGTATTTTTTTTTTGCAACAACTTTGGTGAAAACAATGTAAGAAATAAGTTGGGTGATAATCTTTCTGGGATGATTGTTTGATCATATTTTTTGAGCGGGATATTTTTTCCAAATGGATGAAGATGATTACTCCTTTCCCAAATATTTATTGCTTGTTAGTTCATTTTTGAACTAACAAGTGATAAGAATTTGAAGATGGAGAGAGTACTCAATATACATTCATATCATTTGAAAGCGACGGCTAAAAAATCGGACATGTGGTACTGTAAGCTTATCTTTTGATTATATTTTTAACAATTTGAATGGTAAAGAGTTTTATAAATCGCTTGTAATTTTGACATACTCTATAATAAAATCCTAGGTCCGCCACTGCTCCGGGATGACCTGAGCCCCCGGCGGCCGAGGAGTCGAAGAGCTGGGGGCGCGCTCTATAAAGAGGGGCCCGATGGGGTCAGAATCCGCCCTCCCTTTTTTGACGCCCGACCACATGACCTTCCTCGCTACTAGAGTGGCGAAGGCCATGACTCTTGCCAAGTCATTACCACTCCCCTCATCCTCCGATGATGACATCACGATAGTCTCACTGGCCGCACGAGCCGCGCGCGCACGGCTTTGGCGCCGAGCCAGTTGGTCCTTGGTCTTGTCCTTTTTCTTCTTCTCGGGGAGCGGACCTCGTCGCCTCTTTTCTCGATCCTCAGGAACCTTGGGAAGACTGCCAATGTTCCCCAGCCCCCGAACGAAAGGACGCACCGCTCAAGTGGGGGCGGCCCAGGATCGCAGGGCTCGGCGGCATCCAGCCCCAAGATGTCCCCAAAGCACCAAGACAGCTCGTCCTGGGAAAGCTCTTCTCTCGTCTCTCAGGTCGGGTCACACGGGCCAACATAGCGGTTCGACTATTGCACTCTAACACGAATCGGCAACACCCTTCACTCGAGAAGGGATCAAAGGAGGCAGACACTCATGAGGCCATCTGCCTTTGGACCCCTAGCACGCTCGAGGATGGCCTCGAGCTTGACTTTCTCCCTCTTCGGAGGCCCCCACCTCTAGGAATCTTTAGCCTTGGGAGGTCTGCCAGAGAAGGAGGGAAGGGTGGGGACATCGTTCCAAATATGGAACCACTGGCGATCCCACTTGTCAAGAAGAAAGCGTAGCCGCAAGCCGATGAACTCCCATCGCCTCCTGCGCGGCTCGATGCTGGTGCCCCCCATGAACGAGAGCGGGGATTAGTCGGATGACGATCATACCTGGAAGAAATACCTCCACATCTTGAAGTCGGGCCTGATCCCCAGATAAGCTTCACATAGGATGATGAACATCGCTCTGTGACTGTTGATAGCTACTAAGAAACACTAACAAATCATCCTCGACAACGGCACCAGAAATGCTTGTTGATGTTTCTTACATCACAGATAAAAATCTACAAGCGCACGGAAATTATCGATGTAGCATTTCCCCTTAAAAGAGTATTCCAAGGGTTTCATTTAAATTATCCCAAAGGAAGGCTAGGTGGAAGCATAGAAATCATCAAATGGAAGGGATAGGTTGGTCTAGGTAGGGTTCTAGTGAGGATGTGTAATAGATAAGTGAGGTAGTGACACACACAAGAGCATCCTATTCTAAGGGGGGTAAATGGGTCAAAGAGGGATTAGGCTAAGAGTTAGGTAGATACTCCTACAACATGTCAATGGTGAATTCTTATGCTAAGTTGTTCAACACATCGGGCACGGGTTTAGCCCTAGCAATACTAGGATGACTCCCGCAAAGAGCCTATGGCATAGCCGAACGTGGAGGATTACAAGGACAGGTAGGGCTGTCACCACCTACTGCCTACCTCTTCAATCCGTGGGTCTACGAGACATTCAACGCTACTTATCTATCCTAGCACCATGCTAGCATATTAAGTAATTACCTTAAGAGCCTAGGCACAAGCCATCTTAAGGCAATGAACTAAATCATTGTTGAACCAATGTTGTTGCATAGCATAAATGATTCATATTAACATAACCATGTCATAGCTAATTAGACTATAGTGGGGTTTAAAGTGTTTATGATGATATAAAGAGAATGATATGGCATAATCATAAATACTACTCCTACCACATATATGAAATCCACAATCAAACAAGAAAGGCTTTATCCAAGTATATGAACAATAGAATACTAAAGATAACATCTTTCTTAAGAGCAAAGTTGCAAATACAAATACAAATACAAATACAAATAGGAATATGAGAGCCATACCTTTTCCCAATTAGGAATTGTGAAGAGACTCCTTCTACTCCTCTCCTACTTTGACTATGGACTAGAGGCTCTCCTCTCTACAGCCTAAACTCCTCTAAACCTATGGAGAATAGTGGATACAGTGGAATGAATACTCAAGTGGTGTGTGTGTGTGTGTGTGAAGTGAGGGTAGGGGGTCCTATTTATATGTGGAGAAGGGTCAGTTCCTGCCACCAAATGCGCACGACTCAGTCACCATCATCTTTAGGAAGCCGGGAGGAGCCAACACCTGGCGATTGACCGAGTTTGATGCCAGGAGTCGGTCGACTAACGGGGTGGGCTGACATGGTCTTTGCACTGTTTTGCGTATGCTTTTCCAGGTTACTGCCAGGTGGGTCCCATCACAGGATATGGGTGCTACATCGTTGGATGGCCTCGGATACTTCTGTTTGTGGGCCATTTGATTCATGCAGTACCACATGTCAACACATGATTGGCTGGGATGATATTTTATAGGATTGCTCCCCCTCTTTTATATCATTTCCTGCAATAATTCTCTACATGCACTATTTCTCCAAACACAAGTGAAAATAGGTCAAATAGAAAGGTGATGTGTGCATGAAATGGTAATTCCTTCACTAATTTAGTTATATTGACGGGTCAAATTGGTATATAACAGCCGTCAAGAGCGATGCATGCCATCCGACGTTAGATGGTGAACCTCCAGCTCATAATCGTACAACAACCCCCGAAAGAAGTGTGGCACCGACAATTCAAGCCCGCGCAGATGGAAGGCACTCAGAGACACCGCCTCGTCAACATGTGGAACGGGAAAAGGCTCCCTCGCGGGGATGCAAATGGTGAGGGCATCGAGCTTCGACAGCGTCCTCATCTTCAGGAGGGCGACTAGGCGACTTCGACTGAACTTAGACAACCCACGACGACATCTTGCCAAAATACCAAAGGTTGTGCAGCCCGTGAAAGCTCCGCGCCCCGCCTCGCTTTCTCTAGCAACTGTGCTAGGAAAGAGGAACACAGACAAAGCGGCTGCAGAAGATTTGGGACCGCAAAGAAGGAAGGGGGATTGTGCAGAATAGGGATGTTGCCCCCTCCTTGAAACTTATAAGGGTGGCACGTCAACCGACGGCTCTCCATTGATAAGGGGGCCAACAATCGTCGCCTCAACTCTTGAAAAACCATGTCCCTCAGAGGCGCGTTGGCGGCCCATATGAGGTCGCACTTGCCTTTCCCCTCCATGGCCTCCGGAATGACAACGGCCCTGGAGGGGGGCAGTTGCCCTACATTCACGCAGCATCCATGACGCCGGCCGAGCGGGCCGAGGTAATAAAGGTAGGTTTTCAACCCACTTTTGTGGTCCACCTATGTTCTGAGTTTGAAGGCTGGCTCGTCGAGCTTCGAGGCTGGCTGAAATGATCCAAAGCGAGGGGTGAGCTATGTGAGAGGGCCCGCGAAGGGCGCACACAGGGGAATCGAACACCCTGACCTCTCAAAGCTCACGTCCGAGCCCAAGCTTGGTGGCGCCGCAGTAACCCCACAAAGGGTACCGAGCTGATTGGGCCCCGGAAGCATCAAGATCTACGCGAGTATCTCGGGCCAGGGTCTAACAAAATGCGGGCAATGAGCCCCGACCAGAACGTTCCCCCCCAAGAGACAATGTCGAAAGCCTTGGTAATTTCGAGCTTTATGAGTAAAGCTGGTCTGTTTCACTGATGCAATGATCAGGCCAAATTGCTTACGTACTAGAAATTGTCTTGTATGCATCGACGCTTGATGAAGGTGCTTTGAGTGTGGGAGACCAGCTCATCAATCTTGGATGATAGACAGACAGACAGCCAGCACTTTGGAGAATATTTTTGCAAACGAGTGGATCAAGCTGATAGGCCGGAAATCACTTGGTGACTCTGCTGGTTCTTGCTTCGGTATTAGGGTGATGACGACAGTGTTAAGCTTCCAGAGATGGCCCCCTTGGAGGCTATGCAGGCTATGAAATGCCTCCATGACTTGTTGTTTGATGACCGGCCAGCAGGACTGGTAGAACTCGCCTGTGAACTCATCGGGACCGGGGGCTCATTCTGCAGACAAGCTTCGGATTGCGCTCAGCACCTCCTCCTCAGTGAATGGCGCAGCAAGGCGGGACAGCTCCAGAGGTTGGAGATGGAGCAGCTCCCAATTCGGTGCTGCAGACCTAGGCACTCGTGTGCCCATCAGGTGCTCAAAAAATTGGTGGAGAATGGATTCCTTTTCCTCATGAGAACTTGTCAGTGACCCTGCTGAATCCCGCAGACTGTAAATGTGTGTTTTCCTTCGCCTTGCGCCGGCCCGGATGTGGAAGAAGCGCGTGCATGCATCACCCTCGCTCAGCAATCGTATCCTAGAAGCCTGCTTCTTTCACACCCTCTCGACTGCAGCAAGACCAAGCAGCCTCACTTTGAGGTCCCGGTGCAGCGTGATTTCAAGGGCGGAGAGTGGTCGAAGCTCTTCGCTGCATCCAATCTGGCCACAAGGTCAGTCGCCATATGCATTTTAATTCTGGTCTGGCCAAAAAGATGTTGGCTCCATTTTCTGAGTGCTTTGGCCGTGTTTTGCAGTCGTTGATGCAGCATGTGTATAGGATCGCGACCGTGCACCGGTATGTCCCAAGCTTAAAAGATCACATTCTGGAAGCTCGGGGCACATATCCAGAATGTTTCAAATTTGAAGACCGGAGGGCGTCTTGGCGCAGATTGGCGACTGAGCATAATTGGGGCATGATCTGAGATGTAGGAGGACAGAGCTTGAAGGTGCATGTCCGGGAAGAGGCTGGCCCACGCCGCATTGCAGAACATAGGGTCCAGACATACCAGTGTAGGCTGCGAGCGCTCGTTCGACCATGAGTATCTTCTGCCTCTTAGCTCAACGTCAATCAGCTCAGCTCGGTCCAGGGCACAGCGGAAGGCACCCATCATCCTTCTATTTATGTTGGCATTGTTCTTGTCATGTGCATCGCATATCAGGTTGAAGTCACCCGCACAGAGCCACGACATCACATCAGGAGGCTTCAGAGAGACCAGCTCTTCCATGAAATCCTGCTTGTGAGCGTCCACGAAGGTTCATAGATAGCTGTGAAAAGCATGAGGCCATCTCGGGCTAGCGAGCGCAACCGCACCCAAATGGTGTTCTCCGTCTGCATCGGTTGCCCTTCCTCGCTATAGTCTCCATTCCGTGCCAGCAGGATCCCTCCACGAGTGCCTAGGGCCGGCAAGTGTCTGGAAGTGTAGTTCTGCCCACCGAGAATCTTAATCAGCAGCCGCTGATCAACGTCAGCAGGCTTCGTCTCTTGCAGACACAGAATCTCCGAACGCGCCGATTGTAGCAGGGTCCGGAACACCTGGCGACGCACGGGGGAGTTGCCCCGAACGTTCCATGAGAGGACAGAGAGGTGTTTACTCATTACTGAAGTTGAGGCGACGATCAGGAAGTTGAGGAAGGAGCATGACAACCAAGCTTGAAACAGGTACTGGAACACAAACAAGGCTAACACCACCATACAGTCTACTCTGGACAGGGTTAACCACCAGTGGCCCCAAGATAGAACCCTTGCAGTCCACTTGTGTAACACCCATATTTCATGTAATAAAATTGTCCAAACCTATGTACATTCTAGTATGCATTTTTGTGTGAATTTTGAAGTTTAAACGAGTAGCAAACGTTAAAATTTGAAATTGAAATCAAATCAAAAGAATATAAATGGAAAAAGAAAAAGAAAAAGGTAAAACCCCCCTGTTGGGCCAAATCTCACCCCGGCCCATTTACCCCTTCCCTCACCCGCGGCCCAGCTAGCTTCCCTCCCTCTCTTCTCTCTCTGGCCGCCCGGGCCCGCCTGTCAGCGCTGCTCCCCCCCTCTTCTTCTTCATTGGGCAACCGTCGCCCTTTTCCCGCGCCTGCGCCTCGCCAAACCTCCCCCCCTCCAACCGCCTCACCCCACGCCGATTTCCCCTGGAAACCACCCTTTGCACGCGCCAGCGACTGCCGCCGCCCTTCCCCTCTATAAAATTCCCCCCTCTCTCTCTGTTTCTTCCTCTCCGCGCCAAACCCTAGACAACCGCCATTCCCGGTATGTCGTGCTTGTTCCCGGTGCCTCGACGATCGCCTTCCTCTCTACTCTTCGCTAATTGCTTTGTGATGGCTTTACGAACTCGCCGGGCACGGTTGCACAGAGAGATTGGCGAGGCTTCGCCGAGATCAACAAGAACCGCCGCTGTTCACCGCAAGCCATCGTCGCCGACTACGTTCCGTCCGATTTTGGACCCCGAGACCCCTCTAGGTATGCTCCCCTCTTCTCCCTCGTTCGTTTAGTGTAGTCTATGCATGCATTTGTTGACGTTTTGGTCGATTTGGCCAACTCTGGTGAGATCGCCGCCGCAGGAGCCGAGCACCGCCGCGCCGTGCGCCACCTGCGTCGCCGGGGGCGACGTGGCCGCATCCCGGCCGTTGGCTTGAGGCCGACGGCTGAGATTAGAAGGCCGTAACGGTTCGACCGTTTTAAATTTCACGCGTCCGTTTCAAAATCAACAGCCCACATTGAATCATCCTTTCCCGCCTCTGCATTTACACCGTGGCCCTTGGAAAATCACCAGCTACCCCTGGACTTGCCTGGAATACAAATCTAACCCCTAGAATATGCAAACTAGCCCCTAGACTCTCTGGAATTGGATTTAATCACTTAAATAAGCAATCTAGCCCCTGAAAATTTGTAGAATTATTGATTTAGACCCTGTACAGTGTAGGAAAATTACCAAGAAGTCCCTGAGCTTTTATTTAATTGCTGAATATTGTTTATATGAGTATTTAATGTGTAGAAAATAGATAAAAATGATAAATAAATGTAGAAACAGTAGCAAAATTTGTATAAAATGTTTTTATACTGTAATAAAATTTTAGAGTGCAAATAAAATATATTTTGACCATGGAAAATCTATTAAAAATGTTTAAAACACATTTTGGCCATAGAAAATTCAATAAAAATGATTTTAGGCCATAAATAAATCCTAAAAATGTAAGATAAATATAAAATGCATATTTTGGCTATGTAAAATAATAAATGCTTTGTAGGGACGCATTAGTATAGAATTTTATGCTTATGTGTATGTTGTGATGCAATGAATTGTGTGCTCTTTGCTTATTTAGCTTTTATTTTCTCTTTGCCATGCTTGGCCAATACATTTAGAGTCGTACTACGACCCCAACTTTAATCTCCAAGACCAAGACTTCACCAACAACCAAGTCTTCAACGAAAGCAAGTGCCCTTGACCATCTTGTACCAATTTTAGGATTTTAGATAGATGCATGCTAAATAAAATGATGTACTATTTCATGTTACATGTCTTGTTCCATATAATTCCTTGTCACCTGATTTGGGTTGGGAATTAGATAGGTATTAATTATGCTTAGCCATGCTTAGATATTGGGAATGAGATTTCATACAAATGTGACATGTTAAACTTTATGATTACTTTAATTGTGATGGTCACACAATAGTAGTAGATAGGAATCTGGTGGTTGGATAGTTTTGGCATGGTGCAGTTTGCACGAGACCCGGAATTGGGTTTGGCACCACCGGATTCTAAGGACCAGTTTATGGAGGAAGCCACTAAGCTTTATAGTACCACCACGAGACTGAGATGGGGCAGCTTGGTCAATTAATTAGGTTTCTCCCGATGAAATGCTAGTAGTTGGATGGTGCGGGGAATGATGCAGGGGTATTGCTATGGGAACCGCAAGGCTCAAGAGGGGGCTCTGAGGTGGAGGGTTACTCCGGAAATGCCTCAGTGGTGGAAACCTTAGAGCGCTAGCACTAGTCAGGAGTACCTTTGTAAAAATCATGTAGTGATCTCCTGGCCTCACACCAAAGGAAGTGTGTAATGTGGTTATCTACCACGGGCATTTAGGGAGGTTCACTTAGTCCACCTAGCAACAGGGGATGAAATCACTGCTTGTGGGTAAAGGGTACACTCTCTGTAGAGATTTGGTAGAACTGTCATGACAGCCGTGCTCACGAACAAGAGCGGCTTGGGACCAGTTCATAATTAGTTTATAGTTGGGAAATGGTGGTTATTTATGATTCAAGTTACATTCACTATCTTTAATTATGTGTTGAATTACTTCTTTAATTATGATATTGATAATTGAAAGCTAAGGTTAGGTTCTAAGCATAGTGCTTAAGCCATAATTGGCCTTCCCTTGCTTTAGTCAATCATGTCATTCTCTTCCCACACTTGCTGAGTACTCTATGTACTCAAGCGTTTACTTTTCCATTAGAATATGAAGAAGAAGCTGCACCGGAAGACTTCTTCGTCAACCTGGAGGACTTGGTCTAGGTTGACGATCCTTCGCGCAACTGCCTGTGAAGATGGAGCCCTATTTGTCTATTTAGCCTCCCGCTGTAGTTTAATCCTTGTGAACTATTTAGATGTTGTAAATAGGTTTGCGGTGTGTATTTGTAGACCTTCGGGTCGTATTGTAAGACTATTTATGTATTCGAACATGGCTATGTAACGATATTTTACTTTCGTCAACGCATGTACAATTCAACTGATCTTGGCGTACATGTGATTAGTGTCTGTTCATCTTTACGATGACCGGGCGTGACAAAGTGGTATCAGAGCCGTGTTGCCATAGGACGCAAGCCTAGTTAGAAATGGTCGAAAATAAGGACTATACTATTTTCTTATAAAATAGTATTTCCAAAACCTTGTGCTTTTCATCTCAATCCTTGTGCTTCTTATCTTGCTGTACTTATTGTTTTTATTCTAACTTAATTTATTGATTATTGATCTCACTCTCTTCTTTTCAAATGTTTGTAGATGACACGCACCAAGCAGACGGCTCGTAAGTCGACTGGGGGTCGTGTTCCTCATCACGCCCTAGCCAGTCCCTCCGCACCTCACACACCCAGGAGGGAGACAGTGCTGATCTCTTCTGAACGTGCTGCCTCGAGGATGTGTACCCGTCTTCGTTCTCTCCTTCGTGTTGTGGGGTACCGTGAGTACCGTGTTCGCTTCGTCTACCACAACACCAGGATCTCTGTACCCTCTACTGGTGGACTGGAGTGGACTACCTGAATGTGGGCCTAGAGGAGGGGTGAATAGGCCTTTTTGAAAGTTGTTGGATCCTGCAACACTCAACAACAAGCTCAATACCAGAGATATCGGACTAGTCCGGTAAAGTGCGGACTAGTCCGGTGTTCACGGACTAAGTTGATTAAGCTGGATCGATTAGGTTGATTATTTTATGTGTGCAGCGGAAAAATAGAACCAAATAAAGGTTTCACAGTTATATATTAGATTATATCACAGTTAATTCTTATGTTTAACAATTCAACATAAGATGAGCAATGATTGTTGAAATCCTAGATTATATTGATGAATGAGAATGATGAACACCAAAAGCAAAACACAAGGATTTATCCCGTGGTTCGGCTACCACAAAAGGCAACCTACATCCACGTTGAGGAGTCCAGAAAAGGATCGGGTCTTCTCTAACCCTACGCTCATCGGATCGCCACGAAGGCCAATCCTCTTCCACTAACCACAAAGGGGTGAATAACCAAATTAAGGGGCCTTCTCACACGTTGAGAGCTCCCTTAGATTACAACACAAATTTCCACCGAAACACACTCAAAAGATTACAATTAAAACGCAGGAGTGTGTTAGAGAATCAAACCAAGAGCTCAATGTGATGTTCCAAGTGTCTCTCCAATGATCTAGAGTGAATCCTCAAAGGATTGATCATTGTTGCACTTAATTTCGTGGAGAGATGTAGTTTTTGAGGCTCTTGGGAGGTGTGACGGCGCTAGGGTTCGAGAGAGATCAAAAGAAGGTCGTGTACCTCTATTTATATGGGGTTTCTAAAAGTGATCGTTAGGGGTCAGAAAGTTCGGACTAGTCTGTGGTGGTCACCGGACTAGTCCGGTGTGCTGTGTGTAGCAAACCCTAAGTACCCCGAAATATCGAACTAGTCCGGCTGAAAACAGACTTGTCCGATTTCGCTACTGGAAATCTTCGGACTAGTCCGATATCCATCGGACCTGTACGGGCATGTGAAACCCTAAGTGAGTTAGATGAAAAGTCCGCACTTGGAGGACTTGTCCGATGTAGATCAGAGGGTTTTTTGGACTAGTCCGTGTAGACATCGGACTTGTCCGATTTGGATCAGAAAGAATATCGGACTAGTCCAGTTGTGATTGGACTTGTTGGATTTTGTGTGACTTGTGAAGTGTTTTGAGGACTATTCGTTACTGGGGAGGACTAGTCCGATTCTAGTCAGAAGAATATTGGACTAGTCCGACAGATATCGGACTTGTCCGATCTGGTGCAGAAATGTTATCGGGCTAGTCCGGTTGAGATTGGACTAGTCCGGTCCTGTGCAACTTTGTGCAATGTGTGTGTTTAATTGTGATTGAGCTCTTGGGGTGAGTTCCCTTAACACACTCCATACACAATAATCTATTACTCTTCTTCCTTGAGCTCATCTCCATTTTGCTCCTCATCCTTCCTTCTTTTTTGGTATTTTGCTCATTTTCCTATCATAGGCCTGCACTCATCTCAACAAATAGGTTAGGATCCCAATTGCTTGTCATAAATCATCCAAAACCCACAGGAGAGTCCTAGATGCACTTTCAATCTCCCCCTTTTTGGTGATTGATGACAACCAATTGAGATTTCACAAAATATGATAAAAATTGAGATTTTCATAAAGTATGCACATATGAGTCAAAAATACATCAAGCAGTGGAAGAATTATCCATATGTGCATTCTTTATGGTGGGATGCATAACTAAGTATATTGAGACATTGAGAATGACATAATTTACATTAATCAACCAAAGCCAAGCATATATGTCATTCCAGGAGCAAGATTACAGATTTCAACAAATACTTCTCAAATTAATTAAGCATTGCATCACAGAACCATAACTAACTTAGGAACAGAGTTAAAACACAGCAAAACTCAAAAAATAGACAAGAAGCACAAAAAAGCTCTCTCCTCGCATCCTACAGCTAAAGCTAAGACTCCCCCTCAATCTCTCCCCCTTTGGCATCAAGACACAAAAAAGAAGGAGAGGAGGGTCCTAGGGTCTTCACTCTTCACTGTCGGTCCTCTCATCGTCGTCTTCGTCTTCTTCATCTTCAGTTTGATGAGGAGGAGAAGGAGGAGGGGCGGAGACGCTCGAGCCCCCAACGCCAAAGTAGGCAAGATCGGATGGGTCAAGGGCTCGAGCTCAGTGTAGTCCGGGTCGGAGTCCTCAGAGATCACTAGAGATCCAATGGGGTTGATCTCCAACTTCTGGCAAATTTGCTTCACATTGGCCTTGATGTACTTCATGTCCTCCTTTCTTTTCTGGTTGAGCTTGTGGGCCTTCACTTCGGCCTTCTTGCAGGAGGTGAAGATGGCAGCCAGGTATTTGAGGATTCCACTGGCTGATCCTCTCTGAGGGGCTGCCCTTGAAGTTGGAGCAGCTCTGACATCTTTGCTTGTTCTTGCCGGTGCCTCGGGACTGGAGGCCGGCGAGGGAGCAGCCTAGACATTTACTTGTTGAGGATTCTGAGGCCTCAGAGGTGTGTGCTCCACATCCTTGACAAACTCAATCCCTGTGACTTTCTCAATCATAAACATTAGATAGGGAGCATAGCCACAGGACATGTTGGGGGTGCTGGAGATGTTGACCATATCGTTCCATATGTAGTCAAACACATCAAACTTTCTGTTCTTGCTTATGATCCTCATTAGGGTCCGGAGGTACCCTTGTACACTCCCTGCATCCCCATCCTTAGGGGCAATGGTCTTCCTCAAGACTCTGTTTAGCACCACAAAGAATGGCTTCATGTTCTTTGTGGAAGGAGGAATGAACATAGAATTGGGCTCATAGAGAAACTTCATCCTCTCTTTGTCAATGACACCAACATTGTGGATGACCACATTATCATTACTGGAGGTGTCAAGATGCAACATCCTTGCAAATTCTTCATAAGTGATAGTGTACTTGGATCCATGAGTCATCCAAGTCACCCTTTCCTCTTCATCGCTTGCAAAGTGGCAGGTGGCATAGAACTGAGCCACCACTTCATCATTCAAATTGTACTTGAAGGCAAAGAGGTCCTTCAAGCCATGTCTTTCAGCTGCTGCAATCACTTCATCAAATGCAGAGCATCTATTCTTCTCAAGATGTGCTCAGTCAATCCACTGACTGCGCACCACGGGTGTCTTCATATGCAGGTATACAGCCCTGTAATAGTCAGCATGAAAATGCTCCAAAATCTTCCATCTGCAGCTTGCTTTGGATGATTATAGCAATCAATGCTCCTAGGCTTTGCAGCTGAGTCGCTGCAATTCCCATTGAACTTTTCTTCAGTGGGGTCCCGGACCCCTTCCCTGGGAGCATGCAGCTTCAATGGTCCAACTGGACCCGTCGCTATCCCCTTGCCCTTGCCCTTTGCTTGGCGAGGCACACTAGATGATGCGGCTGCCTTCGAGACTGGCTTCTTTGCCAGCACTTTCCTCCGAACTTGAGGAGGAGACGGAGCTGGCTCGGTAGGTCGCTCTTGGCGCTTCTTGCCAAGACTCGTTGAGGTCCGAGGTGCCACCTCGTGGTCCATCTCGGCCTCAAAATCGGAAATCTCATCGTTTGAGCTCGACATGACCTAAGAATGAGTTTCAAGAATGATAATGAATGATACAAGGCATAGGTATGAAAGGACAGCAAGGAATTGCATTGAGGAATTGAAGAGTTAGGTTTTGAGTTCAGAAACATCGGACTTGTCCGGTGCACAGGCACGGACTAGTCCGGGGGGACCGGACTTGTCCGTTCATGGACCGGACTAGTCCGGTGTTCATTCTCAAAAACATAAGAGATTTGACAAAAGCTGATTCCTAATGCACAATAAGTCTAGCATACACGTGATACATAAAGGAGGCATGTATATAGTGAAGGATGCTAGGCTATTCGCTCAATAATGAAGAAAAACTAGATTTTCTAGGGTTTGGGTGAAAATTACCGAAGAAATCGATTGAAGCTTGGAGATGAGGGTGTTGAAGGCCGGACAAGTCCGCTAGCTTCAATCCTCAATACAAGCTTGATTTTCCGCCCAAATGCGGAGGTTTTTGATGGAGGGAGCAAGAAATCGCCTTGGGAGCTCGAGCGGAGGAGAGAGAACGCATGAGCAAGAGTGGAGGATGAAGGGATTAGGGTTTGGTGGCGGCTAGGGTTATGGACACGAAAAATCGGACAAGTCCAGAGATGACCGGACTAGTCCGAGCTCTTCCAGAGAGAAACATCGGACTAGTCCGTGGTGTTATCGGACTAGTCTGGCCTAACCGGCACTCAGCGGACTGGTCTGCACATGCGGACTAGTCCGGGTAACCACGGACTAGTCCGTGGTCAGCATGAGAAATTTGCATAGCCCATTCATATATATTTGAAGGTTCATAAATAGAGAATAGAGAGGCAAATTAAATCAAATGATCTTGATGAATGTGACCAGTAAGCATACAACAATCAAGCAATGATCATAATTCACCAAGATCTAGTAATTGACATAGTTTTTCAGGAAAAATTGAGAGAGAGTGATTTTCACAATTCAATCAATATATTTTGAAGAATTCATACAGGTATGTAACTTTTCAAGCCACACTCTGAGCATCGAGGATATTTAGTTCATTTCAGAGTTCGCAAAAGCGCTTTTCATCAAGTGGCTTGGTGAATATGTCGGCCAATTGTTTTTGGGTATTGACATGTGAGATGGCTATATCTCCTTTCATGGAATGGTCTCTCAAAAAATGATGTCTTATGTCTATGTGTTTAGTTCTAGAGTGCTCAACTGGATTATGGGCAATTTTAATGGCACTCTCGTTGTCACAAAGGAGAGGAATACGGTTCATATTGTAACCATAATCCCTTAGAGTTTGTCGCATCCAAAGGAGTTGTGCACAACAGCTCCCGGGTGCAACATACTCCGCTTCGGCTGTGGATAAGGCAATGGAATTTTGTTTCTTGGAGGACCAAGAAACTAAGGATCTCCCTAGGAATTGGCATGTGCCGGAGGTGCTTTTTCTATCTACTTTGCACCCGGCATAATCTGCATCGGAGTAACCAATGAGATTGAATTTTGAGCCTTTTGGGTACCAAAGACCAAGGTTGGATGTATGAACTAAATATCTCAAGATCCTTTTTACGGCTGTCAAGTGACATTCCTTAGGGTTGGCTTGAAATCTTGCACACAAACATACACTCAACATAATGTCTGGCCTAGATGCACATAAATAGAGTAGAGATCCAATCATGGAGCGATATACCTTTTGGTCGACGCTAGGTCCATCTTCATTGAGATACAAGTGGCCATTTCTTTCCATGGGGGTCTTTATGGGCTTTGCTTTGTCCATACCAAACTTCTTAAGTATGTCCCGCGTGTACTTGGTTTGGCTTATGAATGTCCCTTCCTTTTGTTTCCGCACTTGGAATCCCAAGAAGTACTTTAATTCTCCCATCATTGACATTTCAAACCTGTCTGTCATGATTTTGCTAAATTCCTCACAAAACAATTGATTAGTTGACCCAAAGATTATATCATCAACATAAATTTGACAAATAAAAAGATCATTGTCTAAATTCTTTGTAAATAGAGTATAATCTACTTTGCCAATTTGAAAACCATTCTCAATTAAAAAATCTCTAAGACACTCATACCAAGCTCTAGGAGCTTGTTTGAGGCCGTAGAGAGCCTTACGCAGTTTAAATACGTGGTTGGGGAACTCTTCGTCTTCAAACCCGGGTGGTTGCTCCACATACACCTCCTCCTTGATTGGTCCGTTGAGGAAGGCGCTTTTCACATCCATTTGATACAACTTGAAATCATGGTGAGTAGCATATGCAAGTAACATTCTAATAGATTCAAGCCTGGCTACTGGAGCAGAAGTCTCATCGAAATCCAAACCTTCGACTTGTGAATAACCTTTGGCCATAAGTCGTGCCTTGTTCCTTGTTACCACCCTGTGTTTGTCTTGTTTGTTGTGGAAGACCCATTTGGTGCCGACGATGTTTGCATTGGGTCTTGCCACAAGTTCCCATACTTCATTCCGCTTGAAGTTGTTCAATTCTTCTTGCATCGCCACCACCCAGTCCGGATCTTTCAATGCATCTTCAACCCTGCGTGGTTCCAAAAAGGATACAAATGAATAATGCTCACAAAAGTTAGCTATGCGAGATCTAGTGGTTACTCCCTTTTGGATGTCACTGATGATATTGTTGATTGGGTGATCCCTTTGGACGCATTGGTGTACTCTTGGGTGTGGCACTTCAGGAGTTGTGTCTTCATGATTATCTACTTCTCCCCCTAAGTAGTTGACTTCGTTGACTTGTTGATCATCTTCATATTTTTGTGGTTGATCTTGTGCTGAAGCTCCCCCTTGATCGTTGATCTCCTCCTGTGGTTCATCTTCCTCATGTACGAGTGGAGGTGGATCTTGTGGTCAAACATCACCTAGAGCCATTCTTTTCAATGCTTGACAAGGAGCTTCTTCTTTACCTAATTCACATGGATCAACTTGCTCCTCTTGGGAGCCATTAGTCTCATCGAACACTACATCACGCGCTATTTCAACGAGTCTGGAGGCCTTGTTGAAAACACGATAGGCGTAAGTGTTCGAATCATAACCAAGCAAGAAACCTTCATCGGACTTCAAAGCGAACTTTGAAGTCCTAGGCTTCTTGTTCAGGATATAACATGGAGAACCGAAAACTTGAAAATATGATATGTTTGGTTTGTTACCGGTGAGTAGCTCAAAGGATGTCTTCTTGACTAGTCGATGAAGATAAAGTCGATTTATGGCGTGGCAAGCGGTGTTAATCGCTTCCGCCCAAAATCGATCTGAGGTCTTGTACTCATCGAGCATTATTCTTGCCATCTCTATGAGTGTTCGGTTCTTTCTTTCGGCAACTCCGTTTTGTTGTGGCGAGTATGGCACTGAAAATTCGTGCTTGATACCCTCTTCATCAAGGTACTCCTCCACTTGTGTGTTCTTGAACTCCGTGCCGTTGCCGCTTTGAATACTCTTGATTGTCAATGAGAATTCATTTTGAGCTCGCTTGAAGAACTTCTTGAGTGTTCCTTGTGTTTCTGACTTATCGTGCAAAAAGAAAACCCAAGTGAAGCGAGAAAAGTCATCAATAATTACTAAACCATATTTGTTACCGCCGATGCTTGTGTAAGCAATTGGACCAAAAAAGTCCATGTGAAGTAGTTCGAGCGGTCTTGTTGTAGTCATGACGTTATTTGCGGGATGAGGTGCTCCAACTTGCTTCCCGGCTTGGCACACGCTACAAGGCCTGTCTTTCTCAAAAACAACATCCTTCAAACCGCGGATGTGATCGCTCTTGAGGAGTTTTTGAAGATTCCTCATACCAACATGTGCTAGCCGTCTATGCCACAGCCAACCCATGTTGGTCTTTGCAATCAAGCATGTGTCAAGTTCGGCTTTATCCTTGTTGAAGTCAACGAGGTAAAGCTTTCCCTTCAACATACCCTTGAATGCAATGGAACCATCACTCCTCCTAGAGACGGTCACACCCTCGTTAGTGAACAAGCAATTATAACCTTTGTCACATAGCTAAGATATGGACAACAGGTTATAATCTAAGGATTCAACATGTAAAACATGAGAAAGTGTGTGTGTAGAAGATATTGTGATTTTACCGGTACCGAGCACCCTTCCTTGACTATTATCTCCAAAGTAGATGCCTTCGTTTGGGTCCTCATTCTCTTCATATTCCACAAACATCCTTCTTTCTCCGGTCATATGGTTGGTGCAGCCACTATCTAGCACCCATTTGGATCCACCGAAGGAATAGGCCTGCAAAAAAAAAATTATGCTTTGGTTTTAGGTACCCAAGCTTGCTTGGGTCCTTGAAGGTTAGTTACAATACATTTGGGCACCCACACATGAGATTTGGTGTTCCCATGGCGTGGCCCAACATAATTAGCATAAACTTTGCCAATATTATTTCTCATTAACACATAGGAGGCATCAAAGGTTCTAAAGAGTAATTGTTATTGTTTGTATATAGGTCTAGTCTGGAAGGCCGGACTTGTCCGGAGGACCGGACTTGTCCGGACACTCACCGGACTAGTTCGGTGTTTGTGTGAGTTCAGGTTTTTACCCTTCGACTTATGAGTTTGAGAGGGTCTTTCCTTCACAAAGCAAATCCTTCCCTTGTTATTCTTATGACTTCCAGCATGCTGTTTTTCATCATAAGAGTAACCAATGCCATACTTCACATTTGGAGGTCTTTGGACCAAGTATGCACTACGTGCATAGTTGATATTCTCCTTGTCAAATATGCCACATTGGGTAGGATTTTTATCCATTGTGGAGGTTGACTTCTCCTTCAAACTGGTGTCTATTTTACTACATGTGCACATATGAGCAAAATCAGTTTTAGTGGATTGAGAAGGTGAACTTGAAGAGGAGGAAGGTTCACTCAGCTTGAGTGACTCAACTTGCACTTCAAGGATCTTGTTGACCTTGATCAGGTCAGCAAGTTGGTCCTTGATTGCAACATTTGAGTCGGTTAACTCCAAGCAAGCTTTCTTTCTTGAAGCTAACTCAAGCTCTAGTGAGTTGCTTTTCTCCTTTTCAAGTTCTAGAAGTTTGTCAAGTTCGACATACTCCTCCTTTTGGGAGATAATCATGTCCTCTTGACAATGAATTAACCTTTCCTTCTCAACAAGTTGATCAAGTAAAAATTTCATTTTTGTTGCAGCTTTCCTATCTAGTCCACTAGGCATATCCTCATCATCACTATTCATTTCATCATCACTAGAGTAGGAATGCACAGAAGGGGTTTTGATGATTACCTTGTGTTTACCTTCCTTTGCCATAAGGCAAGTGCCATTTCCCTTCCTTGCGCCGAGTGTGGGGAAGAGTGTAGATTTCTTGGACGTGCTCCCGATGGCTACGCTAGCCATCTCTTCTTCTTCGGATGATGAGGACTCATCGTTTGAATCCCACTCCTTCCCAATGTGCGCTTGTTTGACTTGCTTCTTCCTCTTGAAGAATTTCTTAGGTTGAGGCTTGGATTCTTTGGTCTTCTTCTTGTTCTCCTCATATGGGCAATCAACTATAAAGTGGTTATACTCACCACAATTGTAGCATGCCCGCCTCAACTTCGGTTTCGTTCTTTTCTTGTACTTTCCCTCACTTGATTTTGTTCCTTGTCTTTTCTTCATTATTCTCTTGAACTTTTTCATGAACAATATCATGTCCTCTTCATCTAGCTCACTGCTTTCGTCGTCACTGTCTTCCTCTAGTTGTGCTTCCCTTGCTTCTTTGGATAGAGGCTTGAGGGTAGACTTTAGAGCAACCCCTTTCTTCTTAGCCGAGGTGAGATCGGCAATTTCCTTGACGTTCTTTGCTTGTCTTTCCATCATCTCAAAGTTGATGATTTTTCCAAGCAATTCATCCGGAGTCATCCTTTTGTATCCGGGGCTTTCTCTAATCATGGAGCATAGCGTGACATTGCGAGGCATAAAAGCTCTAAGGATGAGCTTTACCACCTCGTGGCCATTCCACTTCTTGCTCCCGTATGATAGAACTTTGTTGACAAGTGTCTTCAATCGATTGTACATATCTTGGGGTGACTCGTCTTCTTCAATTGCAAATCTTCCTAGTTCGCCTTCAATCATCTCAATTTTTGCTTCACGCACATGTCGGTCACCTTCATGTGCAGTTTGTAGTGTATCCCATATCTCCTTAGCAATTTCGAGTCTATCCACCTTGGTCAACTCATCCTGACTAAGTGAGGAGGTGATTACAGCTGCGGCTTGTGCATTTCTATGAATGGCCTGCTCTTGGCTTGGGGTGAGCTCTTCGTCGTCGTCCGGAATATCTATCCCTGTGCATACAACATGCCATATACTTGGGTTGAGGGAAATCAAATGCATTTTCATATTCTGCCTCCACATTGAGTAATCACTTCCATCGAAGTGTGGGGCTTTTCCAAGTGGGATAGATAAGTAATGATTGTTATTGGAATTTAGACGATCATAGTTAAAAGGATATCGGGAGTAGTCAGTGTGACTACTCCTCTTCTTCTTCTCTTCAACTTTCACTTTCCCTTTGGAAAAGTGCCTTCTTTCTGAGGAGCGCCTTTAGCTCCAGCCTCTCCTCATCGTCGTCCTCGAAGTCTTCAATGGCTTCGAGGTACTTCTCCACTTTTTGGGTCTTGTCGTTGTTAACCTCCTCTTGGTTGTTGATTTTGTGGGCGTCCTTCATGTCCGACATGATCTCTTCGAGTGGTTAGACTCTTTCTTGAAGAACCTTGCTTTGATACCAATTGAATGTGGGCCTAGAGGGGGGGTGAATAAGCCTTTTTGAAAGTTGTCGGATCCTGCAACACTCAACAACAAGCTCAATACCAGAGATATCGGACTAGTCCGGTGTTCACGGACTAAGTTGATTAAGCTGGGTCGATTAGGTTGATTATTTTATGTGTGCAGCGGAAAAATAGAACCAAATAAAGGTTTCACAGTTATATATTAGATTATATCACAGTTAATTCTTATGTTTAACAATTCAACATAAGATGAGCAATGATTGTTGAAACCCTAGATTATATTGATGAATGAGAATGATGAACACCAAAAGCAAAACACAAGGATTTATCCCGTGGTTCGGCTACCACAAAAGGCAACCTACATCCACGTTGAGGAGTCCACAAAAGCACCGGGTCTTCTCCAACCCTACCCTCGTCGGAGCGCCACGAAGGCCAATCCTCTTCCACTAACCATAAAGGGGTGAATAATCGAATTCAAGGGGCCTTCTCACACGTTGAGAGCTCCCTTAGATTACAACACAAATTTCCACCGAAAACACACTCAAAAGATTACAATTAAAACGCAGGAGTGTGTTAGAGAATCAAACCAAGAGCTCAATGTGATGTTCCAAGTGTCTCTCCAATGATCTAGAGTGAATCCTCAAAGGATTGATCGTTGTTGCACTTAATTTCGTGGAGAGATGTAGTTTTTGAGGCTCTTGGGAGGTGCGAAGGCGCTAGGGTTCGAGAGAGATCAAAAGAAGGTCGTGTACCTCTATTTATATGGGGTTTCTAAAAGTGACCGTTAGGGTTCAAAAATTTCGGACTAGTCTGTGGTGGTCACCGGACTAGTCCGGTGTGCTGTGTGTAGCAAACCCTAAGTACCCCGAAATATCGGATTAGTCCGGCTGAAAACAGACTTGTCTGATTTCGCTACTGGAAATCTTCGGACTAGTCCGATATCCGTCGGACCTGTCCGGACATGTGAAACCCTAAGTGAGTTAGATGACAAGTCCGCACTTGGAGGACTTGTCCGATGTAGATCAGAGGGTTTTTCGGACTAGTCCGTGTAGACATCGGACTTGTCCGATTTGGATCAGAAAGAATATCGGACTAGTCCGGTTGTGATCGGACTTGTCTGATTTTGTGTGACTTGTGAAGTGTTTTGAGGACTAGTCCTTACTGGGGAGGACTAGTCCGATTCTAGTCAGAAGAATATTGGACTAGTCCAACAGATATCACACTTGTCCGATCTAGTGCAGAAAGGTTATCGGACTAGTCCCGTTGAGATCGGACTAGTCCGGTCCTGTGTAACTTTGTGCAATGTGTGTGTTTAATTGTGATTGAGCTCTTGGGGTGAGTTCCCTTAACACACTCCATACACAATAATCTATTACTCTTCTTCCTTGAGCTCATCTCCATTTTGCTCCTCATCCTTCCTTCTTTTTGGTATTTTGCTCATTTTCCTATCATAGGCATGCACTCATCTCAACAAATAGGTTAGGATCCCAATTGCTTGTCATAAATCATCCAAAACCCACAGGAGAGTCCTAGATGCACTTTCACTACCCAGCTGTCGGTTTACTACGACTCGGAGCTGCTGCACTCACACTACTCTCCGGCTTGGAGGAGCTCCCAGCGTGCTGCTGAGGAGGATGCTACCTGGGAGGCGACTACTTACTGGAGTCACGCCCACAGGTTCCGCCTCGAGCGCACGGAGCACGCGTACACCCCTCAGCTCCCTAGTGGCACAGCCGACTTCACTGGACGTGACGTCGAGGGGCCTATGTACCTCGCTCAGAGCGAGGCTGGTGGACGACGTTGTGGAGTTGTATTCACGACTCCAGCGTTGTCAGCAGGAGCTTCAGGACAGCAGGGACCTTGTTGACCGCTACGAGCAGCTTCGCCGATGCTACGCGAGGATCACTGCGGCTGATCCGCACTCTTCTCAGTACGCTTCGGACGTTGAGCCTTGGGAGCCAGACTCTCCAGATCGTCGTGAGAACTCACCCGTGAAATCGGGGGAGGACCCGGAGGAGGAGGACCCCGAGGAGGAGACCGAGGAGGACTCCGACGAGGACCCCGACGAGCAGGAGTAGACTTGTTACCCTGTTGGACGACTCAGGACACCTACCCTTAGTATGTAGGAGCATGTAGCTACACCCTCTCTAGTCTTGTGTTGTATTATCTATGGTATTGTATTAGTTGCTTCATGTTGTGTGTGTGCGTGCGATGTGAGTTGTGGAATGCTTCGGCATCCTATCCACATCCACATCATTTGTATATAGGCTTGTTAGTGTGTCATGCGAGTTGTGGAATGCATTAGCATCCTGTCCACATCCGCACTAGTGGATTAATGAATTTGCTTGCTATATATGTGTTTCCCTTGATGCATGTAGTTGGGACCGTTTACCATAGCGTACCCTTCTATACCTTATCTATCATCCTAAAGTTTCAATTATTCCCTATACAGATGGCTGGTAGAGGCAGAGGTCGTGGAAGGGATGCTGTGCCCCAAGATGATGGATTTGGAGGACTACCAGGATGGAATGGTAGGGGTGCACGAGGAGCCCCAGCAGCGCAACAGATTCAGCAGATGATGGCCATTCAAACCCAACTGCTCAACAACCTTACCAAAATTGTTACCAATATGCAGCAAGCCCCATCACCACCACCACAATACAACCTTCCACCACCACCACCTTTTCCACCCAGGTCCTTTCTAAGGGACTTCCTCAACACTCATCCACCCACCTTTGCCACAATCAGTGAACCAATGGATGCCGATGATTGGCTTCGAATGATTGAAAGCAAGTTGAGGCTCATACATTGTGAAGGAAGAGAGAAGGTACTACTAGCCTCTCATCAACTCTAGGGACCTGCAGCCGACTGGTGACCGCCTTCACTGAAGCCCACCAAAGTCCGGAGAACATCACTTGGGAAGAATTTAGGGCAAATTTCTGCAATCACATTGTGCCTGAGGGAGAAGTCCAAGCAAGACGTGAGGAGTTCCTCATGTTAAAGCAGGGCCGTATGACTGTGCAAGCCTACTTGAATGCATTCACCCAGTTATCTTGGTATGCCCCGATAGATGTGGATACTGATTCCAAGAAACAATTCCGTTTCAAGAATGGATTGGACAAGGAGTTGAAGTTTTCCATGTCTTCCAGCGACTACAGCGACTTTCAGAAGTTGGTTGACAAAGCTTTTGAGGTGGAGAGGACTAAGAAGGAACTGGATGATGATGATAGGAAAAGAAAATTGGCTCTGGGACATGCCTCTAGTAGCAATGTACGCCCTCGTTTCGCCCCTCAGCCTGCAACACCTATGACTCGCCCTATGAACCACTCGGGACAAAGATTCCCAAATCCCAACTACAGGCCACCCACACCCTACAATCAGCAGATGCGCCAGCAACAACAGCCTCCACGTCAGCCAATGCAACCCCCTGCCAGTAGATGCAACCACCTCGCCCTTCAGCGCCAGCTAACCATCCCAATGGTCAACCCCCCAAGAAATCAACCAGGAGGTAACAAGGGCCAGAACAATGCTGCGGGAGTTCAATGCTACAAGTGTGGATAATGGGGACACTACTCCAACAATTGTCCAAAGAAGCAGCAGAACTCACCTGGACGTGTCAATCATGTGACACTAAAGCAAGCACGGGAAGCACCTGATGTGGTGATCAGTATGTTTTCTGCTAATTCTCACCCTGCCACAGTCTTGTTTGATTTGGATGCAACACATTCATTTATATCCAAAGATTTCATAAAGAAGCATGACATGGTAGTTACATTCTTGAATCGGCCATTGCTGATAAACTCTCCTAGAGGAGAGATGGTGGCAAGGCATCTATGTCGTAAAGTGAGTATAAACATAAGGGGGTAGTCTTTTGGGCCAACCTAATAGTGTTTGACTCGCAAGGATTAGACATCATTCTGGGAATGGACTGGCTGACAAAGAATCAAGGAGTAATTCATTGTGCAACTAGGATAGTTTGCTTAACGCACCCAGATGGCACTACAGTGGAGTTCAAGCCAGATCAGACACAAGAGGCAGTTGTACAACTCAACCATCTTGAGAGTACAGAAGGCATCAGGGTTGTGAGTGAGTTTCCGGATGTATTCCCAGATGACTTACTAGGTATGCCCCCTGATCGAGAGATTGAGTTTATCATTGAATTAGTACCTGGAATGGCCCTAATATATAAGAGGTCGTATAGAATGGATGCTAAACAACTAGCTGAACTAAATGATCATATTGAGGAGTTATTGGGGAAAGGATATATTCGTCCTAGCTCATCGCCTTGGGGAGCACAGTCATATTTGTACCTAAGAAGGATGGTACTCAAAGGTTGTGTGTGGATTACCGTGCCTCAAATGCGGTAACAATCAAGAATAAGTACCCACTACCAAGAATTGAGGACTTATTTGATCAACTGAGAGGAGCATGTGTGTTCTCTAAGATTGATCTTCGCTCGGGTTATCACCAATTGAAGATTAGACCCTCAGATATTCCCAAGACTGCATTTGTCTCTCGATATGGACTATATGAGTATACAGTTATGTCATTTGGATTGACCAATGCTCCCGCATATTTTATGTATCTGATGAACAAGGTATTCATGGAGTACTTGGACAAGTTTGTAGTGGTGTTCATCGACGACATACTTATCTACTCCAAGACTGAAGAAGAGCATGAGGAGCACATCAGGATGGCTCTACCGAAGCTTCGCCAACACCAATTATATGCCAAACTTAGTAAGTGTGAATTTTGGCTAAAGGAAGTATCATTTTTGGGTCATGTCATATCTGAAGGAGGTATAGCAGTGGATCCAGGCAAAGTGGCTGATGTCCTTAAATGGGAAACACCTGAGAGTGTACACGATATACGAAGATTCTTAGGCATGGCTAGTTATTATCGTCGATTCATCGAGTGATTTTCAAAGATCTCTCGACCACTAACCAAGTTGCTTGAGAAAGGAGTTGCTTTCAAGTGGACCCCCAAATGTGAAGTGAGCTTTGCCGAGTTGAAGAAGAGGTTAACCAGTGCACCGGTATTGGTGATGCCTGATATGCAGAAGGAGTTTGTAGTTTATTGTGATGCATCTGGTCATGGTTTGGGATGTGTCTTAATGCAAGGAGGACATGTTGTAGCCTATGCTTCAAGACAGCTTCAGAAACATGAGAGAAACTATCCAACCCATGATTTAGAGTTGGCAGCTGTTGTCCATGCATTGAAGATATGGAGACACTACCTGATGGGAAAAAGAACCGAGATATACACGGATCACAAGAGCTTGAAGTACATATTCACACAACCGGATCTTAATCTCAGAAAACATCATTGGTTGGAGTTAATAAATGACTTCGATGTGGGAATCAACTATCATCCAGGAAAGGCTAATGTGGTTGCTGATGCTCTAAGTAGAAAGGGACAATGTAATAATTTGACAGTACAAGCTCTTCAACCCCAGTTATGTGAGGAGTTTGCAAGGTTAAACTTATGCCTAGTGACTAGTACTGAAGTTGTTGTTATGGAAGTAGACTCAACCCTTGAACGTGATATACGAGAAGGACAAAAGAATGATGAGAAGGTCAAGGAGATCAAGCAAATAATGAAGAAAGGAAAAACTCCGAACTTTAGGGAGGATGAACAAGGAACCCTATGGCTTGGAAAGAGGATTTGTGTTCTGGACATAAAAGAGATTAAAGAATTGATACTAAGGGAAGCTCATGATTCATCATACTCCATTCATCCCGGAAGCACAAAGATGTATCAAGATCTTAAAGATCGATATTGGTGGCATGGAATGAAAAGGGATGTAGCAGAATATGTGGCCATATGTGATACATGTCAATTGATTAAGGTAGAACATCAAAGACCAGTAGGATTATTGCAACCAATCAAAGTGCCAGAATGGAAATGGGAAGAAATCAATATGGATTTCATTGTGGGACTACCAAGGACACAGTCTGTGTATGACTCTATATGGGTTATAGTGGATCGTTTGACTAAAGTTGCCCACTTCATTCCTGTGAAAGAAACCTACAATGGTCCCAAGTTGGCAGAACTGTATATCTCCAGGATTGTATGTTTACATGGAGTTCCTAAGAAGATTATCTCAGATCGAGGCACTCAATTTACCTAAAGGTTCTGGCAGAAGTTGCATGAATCAATGGATACCCGTTTAGATTTTAGTTCAGCGTATCATCCTCAGACTGATGGTCAGACAGAACGTACCAACCAGATATTAGAAGACATGTTAAGGGCGTGTGCTCTAAAGAATAGCCAAAGTTGGGATAAGAATCTGCCATATGCCGAATTCTCTTACAACAACAGTTATCAAGCCAGTTTGAAGATGTCTCCTTTTGAAGCATTGTATGGGCGGAAATGTAGGACACCGTTGTTTTGGAATCAAACTGGGGAAAGTCAAGTCTTTGGGCCTGATGTATTAAAAGAGGCTGAGAGACAAGTACAAGAAATTCGGAAGAATCTAAAGGCAGCCCAAACAAGACAGAAGAGTTATGCGGATACTCGAAGACGCGATCTAACTTTTGAGGTTGGTGATTATGTGTACTTGAAGGTGTCACCCATGAGAGGGTTGAGAAGATTTAAAGTAAGAGGCAAGTTGTCACCCTGCTACATTGGTCCGTTCAAGATATTAGAACGACGAGGAGAAGTGGCTTATCAGCTTGAGCTTCCACCGCACTTGTCGGATGTACATAATGTATTTCATGTGTCACAACTTAAGAAGTGTCTGAGAGTGCCTAAGGAACAATTGCCTATGGAAGTAGTTGATGTACAAGAAGATTTGTCTTATGTGGAACAGCCTATCAAGATACTTGAGACATTAGAAAAGGTTAACATAAACAAAGTCATTCGCATGTGTAAAGTGCAATGGAAACATCACTCAAAAGCTGAAGCAACATGGGAAAGAGAAGAAGATCTCAAGGCCGATTTCCCTCATCTATTCTCTTAGGACGTCCGAATCTCGAGGGCGAGATTCCTTTTAAGGGGGGTAGAGTTGTAACACCCATATTCCATGTAATAAAATTGTCCAAACCTATGTACATTCTAGTATGCATTTTTGTGTGAATTTTGAAGTTTAAACGAGTAGCAAACGTTGAAACTTGAAATTGAAATCAAATCAAAAGAATAGAAATGGAAAAAGAAAAAGAAAAAGGTAAAACCCCCTTGTTGGGCCAAATCTCACCCTGGCCCATCTACCCCTTCCCTCACCCGCGGCCCAGCTAGCTTCCCTCCCTCTCTTCTCTCTCTCGCTGCCCGGGCCCGCCTGTCGGCGCTGCTCCCCCCCTCTTCTTCTTCCTTCTGCAACTGTCGCCATTTTCCCGCGCCTGCGCCGCGCCAAACCTTCCCCCCTCCAACCGCCTCACCCCACGCTGATATACCCCTGGAAACCACCCTCCGCACGCGCCAGCAACCGCCGCTGTCCTTCCCCTCTATAAAATTCCCCCCTCACCCTCTGTTTCTTCCTCTCCGCGCCAAACCCTAGACAACCGCCATTCTCGGTATGTCGTGCTTGTTCCCGGTGCCTCGACGACCGCCTTCCTCTCTACTCTTCGCTAATTGCTTTGTGATGGCTTTAGGAACTCGTCGGGCACGGTTGCACAGAGAGATTGGCGAGGCTTTGCCGATATCAACAAGAACCGCCACCGTTCACCGCAAGCCATCGTCGCCGACTACGTTCCGGCCGATTTCGGACCCCGAGACCCCTCTAGGTATGTTCCCCTCTTCTCCCTCGTTCGTTTAGTGTAGTCTATGCATGCGTTTGTCGACATTTATGCCGATTTGGCCAACTCCGGCGAGATCGCCGCCGCGGGAGCTGAGCGCCGCCGCACCATGCACTGCCTGTGTCGCCGGGGGCGACGTGGCCGCATCCCGGCCGTTAGCTTGAGGCCGACGGCTGAGGTTAGAAGGCCGTAACGGTTCAACCATTTTAAATCCCGTGCGTCCGTTTCAAAATCGACCACATTGAATCATCCTTTCCTGCCTCCGCATTTACACCGTGGCCCTTGGAAAATCACCAGCTACCCCCTGGACTTCTCTAGAATACAAATCTAACCCCTAGAATATGCAAACTAGCCCCTGGACTCTCTGGAATTGGATTTAATCACTTAAATAAGCAATCTAGCCCCTGGAAATTTGTAGAATTATTGATTTAGCCCCTGTACAGTGTAGGAAAATTACCAGGAAGTCCCTGAGCTTTTATTTAATTGCTGAATATTTTTTATATGAGTATTTAATGTGTAGAAAATAGATAAAAATGATAAAAAATGTAGAAACAGTAGGAAAATTTGTATAAAATGTTTTTATACTGTAATAAAATTGTAGAGTGCAAATAAAATATATTTTGACCATGGAAAATCTATTAAAAATGTTTAAAACACATTTTGTCCATAGAAAATTCAATAAAAATGATTTTAGGCCATAAATAAATCCTAAAAATGTAAGATAAATATAAAATGCATATTTTGGCTATGTAAAATAATAATTGCTTTGTAGGGACGCATTAGCATAGAATTTTATGCTTATGTGTATGTTGTGATGCAATGAATTGTGTGCTCTTTACTTATTTAGCTTTTATTTTCACTTCGCCATGCTTGGGCAATATATTTAGAGTCGTACTACGACCCCAACTTTAATCTCCAAGACCAAGACTTCACCAACAACCAAGTCTTCACGAAGGCAAGTGCCATTGACCATCTTGTACCAATTTTAGGATTTTAGATAGATGCATGCTAAATAAAATGATGTCCTATTTCATGTTACATGCCTTGTTCCATATAATTCCTTGTCACCTTATTTGGGTTGGGAAGTAGATAGGTATTAATTATGCTTAGCCATGCTTAGACATTGGGAATGGGATTTCATACAAATGTGACATGTTAAACTTTATGATTACTTTAATTGTGATGGACACACAATAGTAGTAGATAGGAATATGGTGGTTGGATAGTTTTGGCATGGTGCAGTTTGCACGAGACTCGGGATTGGGTTTGGCACCACCGGATTCTAAGGACCGATTTATGGAGGAAGCCACTAAGCTTTATAGTACCACCATGAGACTGAGATGGGGCATCTTGGTCAATTAGTTAGGTTTCTCCCGATGAAATGCTAATAGTTGGATGGTGCGGGGAATGATGCAGGGGTACTGCTCTGGGAACCGCAAGGCTCAAGAGGGGTCTCTGAGGTGGAGGGTTACTCCGGAAATGCCTCAGTGGTGGAAACCTTAGAGGGCTAGCACTAGTCGGGAGTACCTTTGTAAAGACCATGTAGTGATCTCCTGGCCTCACACCAAAGGAAGTGTGTAATGTGGTTAGCTACCACGGGCATTCAGGGAGGTTCACTTAGTCCACTTGGAAACAGGGGGATGAAATCACTGCTTGTGGGTAAAGGGTACACTCTCTGCAGAGATTTGGTAAAACTGTCATGACAGCCGTGCTTACGGACAAGAGCGGCTTGGGGCCAGTTCATAATTAGTTTATGGTTGGGAAATGGTGGTTATTTATGATTCAAGTTACATTCATTATCTTTAATTATGTGTTGAATTACTTCTTTAATTATGATATTGATAATTGAAAGCTAAGGTTAGGTTCTAAGCATAGTGCTTAAGCCATAATTGGCCTTCCCTTGCTTTAGCCAATCATGTCATTCTCTTCCCACACTTGCTGAGTACTCTATGTACTCAAGCGTTTACTTTTCCATTAGAATATGAAGAAGAAGCGGCACCGGAAGACTTCTTCGTCAACCCGGAGGACTTGGTCTAGGCTGGCGATCCTTCGCGCAACTGCCTGTGAAGATGGAGCCCTATTTGTCTATTTAGCCTTCCACTGTAGTTTAATCCTTGTGAACTGTTTAGATTTGTAAATAGGTTTGTGGTGTGTATTTGTAGACCTTCGGGTCGTATTGTAAGACTATTTATGTATTCAAACATGGCTATGTAATGATATTTCACTTTCGTAAATGCATGTACGATTCAACTGATCCTAGCGTACATGTGATTAGCGTCTGTTCATCTTTACGATGACCGGGCATGACAACTTGCTACTACACGAACACAAAGCACACAATTGCCTAACATTGGAATAGTGATAAGACAACTACAGACTAAGGAGCGATAGCATGGCAGACACATCAGGTCTGACTGGGCATCTCCTGCTCCCCCGCGGCTAAGATCGCCAAGGCAGCCATGATGTCCTCGCGTTCTAGGTTGAGCGCCGTTCGTATAGCTCGGACAGCACCATCGGGTAACGGCTCCTGGAAGAGCTCACTGTACTTAGTGATAGCCTCACTCCCCGAGGCCCTGCTGTCGCCTCCCAGGTTGAGCTACTTGATGATGCAACAGGTGGCGTGTTGGGCGACCGGAACCACCGAGGCTTTAGCGGCTTGGCGAAGGCTCCTTTGGGTGGCTTCAGCAGGCACCACCGCACGACGTTGGCGTCACCCGCGCGTCGGGGGAATGACAGGGTCGGCGGCACCAGAGGCTGGAAGAGGTGGTCGATGATGGTTGTCGCTGGCGCGACTGCATCCACCGAGGCACCCGTGGCTACATCAGGAGGGGGTTGCAGCCAGGACGTTAACCCGAACCCCATCGCTGGGCTCGAGGGGTGGGTCAACTTGAGAGCAAGCCCCCAAGAGGCTCACCTCGGCGAGGCTTGCAAGGAGGGAGGTCTGCAGAGGTTCTTGCAGCACTTCTTCGTCCAGCATTGGGTCTGCCCGCCGCAGGTGCAGGCCATCAGGACTCATAGGCGTGCATGCCATGTGAGTAAGAATGGGGTCGATGAGGGTCGGCCCAGCACTAGACGGCATGTCATGGGCAAGACCGGCAGAGCCCGCTGCCCGACCTGCATGGGGAGCGGCAGCGCGATCGAGTGGTTGTCCCAGATGAGCGACTGGAAAGGTCCATCAGAGGCGTGTCCCGAGCATTCAGGGAAGAACGACAGTCCCACGCATCCCGAAGTGGTCATCTTCATCGTTGTCGTGGTCCGGGGTCCCCGCATGCTGCAGCGGTCTACAGCATTCCTGGGGACGGGGCACGAAGGAGCGTGGTCTGGCCGGAATTCCATACCGCCAGAGGAACTCGTGGAGGCGCGGCCCGCCTTCACCATCACTGGACGAGACCGACGAGAACTCACCGCTCGCCCGTGAGGCCGGGGAGGGTGTGCGAGGCGGTGAATTTCTAGGAAGCAGTCCAAATGTATCGGGACGTCAACTTGGTGTGCCTCCAGTGGACACACTGGGGAAGTTTGTTGTCCCGCAGCACGATAAAAGAAAAAGGTAATTGTTTTCCTACAGGGGAGCAAATCAAGGTTTTGCATCCAGACAACACATCCAAATACATTGGGGTTAATTGAAGTAAGGGAAGCAGTGAGCTCCCGATCAAACACACAAACATCCCCCAGGATTTGCTTGACCCCTTCCCCCGAGCGGGTGTGACATCCTAACTCAAGTTAATAGGATTGACAGAATAACTCATACCACCAAGGTATACCTTCTTTTCCGGAAGCCCACCTGCAAAGAACTTCGAGGTTAAGCGTGCTTGGCCCAGAGCAATTTACGGATAGGTGACCGACCGGAAAGTCTTCCCAGGTTTGCACGAGTGAGGACAAAATGCGCAGAAAAGACTAGTGCTGGTCTGTGGGGCTAGTCTATGATCCTAGAGAGTTGCATAAGTAACGACCGTCAGACCCGTAGTGGTTGGAGTGTTATAAATGGTATCAGAGCCGACCCTCGCGGTTTCACTGGTGCGTACGGGTCAGGGATGTGGGTACGTACACATGACGCGTGGGCCCTCTAGGAGGGACACGGTATGGTATGTATGCCAGTACTGAACGTATGGATGTGGGCAAGAGGGGACGTTCCTAGCTTGTGAGTTGACCGACTAGGACGTCGATCTTCTAAGGAGGGTGGATTGTGACATCCTGGCTCAAGGTTTAATAGGATTGATAGAATAACTCATACCACCAAGGTATAACTTCTTTTCCAGAAGCCCACCTGCAAAGAACTCCGAGATTAAGCGTGCTTGACCCAGAGCAATTTACGGATGGGTGACCGACCGGGAAGTCTTCCCGGTTGCGCACGAGTGAGGACAAAATGCACAAGAAAGACTAGTGTCGGTCTGTGGGGCTAGTCTGTGATCCTAGAGAGCTGCATAAGTAACGAGGGCATGAGGGGAGGTTTTCTAGGTAGATGGTGACCTGGTACGACCACCGCAGCACCCTGGCAGGGTAGGGGTGCCAGGGGAGGATGTTGAAGGGGGAGCCGTCGATGTAGATGGAGCCGACGTGGAGGGCATCCCCCCACACATCATGAGATTGGAACGAGATGAGCGGCATCAGGTCATTGTTGCTGGTGACCATGAAGCTACACCACGGTAGTCACAGTTAGTGATGCAGGACCTGCGGCAACAGAGCCCGCAGAGGGGCGGTTGGTGTGTCCCTGCGCGAAAACCACAGCAAGGACACCTCAGAGAAGGTGCAGCTCAAAGTCCATCACTTTAGTGAGAACGACCGCCGCCTGCATATGGTGGGGGTGGTTTTCAGCCCCTCTGAGGTTGGTGGCGGCACGCGACATGACGGTAGATGCAGGGAGAGGCCAGGCAGGAGCTTGGAGCAAGGGAACACAAGTCGGCTATGAATTTTTGGCTTCTTTTGAAGATGACGGTAGTGGATGGGGCAACGACTGTCAGGAATAGGGGGAATGTGGCAGCATTGGGTGAAGTGGCCGGAGTGCAGGCAGGTGTAGCAGCGGGGGGGGGGGGGGGGGGGGGGGCTCATGGCTAGCTTTCACGGAGTGGTCGATGGCTAAGCAGCGGAAATAGCTTCCATGGAACACTTGTCGAAGATCTGGTGGGAGAGGGTTGGGCCGTTTCATAGGGCGGGAGGAGTTTTTAAAGGGAAAACTATGCCCGAAGCTCTTCTTCTTGTGACGGACCACAACCCAGCCAACATCTGCATCAGGGGGCACATGGTTGATGGGGAAACGGACTTCAATGAGGTAGGGCAAGCAAAGCTGTGCGGCGCGGAGGAGGCCATGCCCTTATTGACTGTGAAAAGATTGGACAATGTCATCCATAGTGAGGGGGCACAGGGGAGGGGGCTTCACCAAGGATGCCAGTCGAAAGGCAGGACATTGCACGAGAGCGGACGGACGGGTCAGAAGCAACCAGCAGAGTAGGGGGTAGCGTGGCATAGCCCGTCCGTAGAGACATGGGGCGGGTAATCAATGACGGCCCAACAACCAGCGGGGCGGAGGGATGGTCGGACCGGTACGAATGGACCAGCAGGATAGGCCCGAGTTGGACATGACCCGGAGGAACCAGTTCGGCCAAGGGGGGGATCCAGCCCAGCAGGCGAGGGAGCCGACCGACGAGGAGGTCGGTCGGAGCCAGAGGCAACTATCGCAGTACGCGCGATGTTGGGTGGGATGTGGAGCCACCTTCCCTTCTCCTCAGCACCCACCGTGATAGGCATGGCCACCAGCTCTGTCTAGAGGAGGAAAGGTACGACAGCAGGAGAGGGCCAACTGTGACACCCGGTTCCAAAAATGAACCAAGTGAATGCATATGTGTGCCCAGGATGTTCAACACACATACACGAGTGCATTCAAAAAAGAGTATACAGAAAATTACCACAAGACAAGATTAATTAACCACTTTTATTACAGAATTCAAAATATCCTCAAATACAAGCACTAATGAATATTAATGACAAGTTCAACTAATTCGGAAGAAATAAACTAATTAAGCAAACTAAACAACTAGGAAGCATAAGCAATAGGGTAGCACAACTCCAATCAACACCACAGGCAAAGCTGACGGTAGACACGACCTAGACCTCTGCATTATCATCGTTAAACTCCCAATCCTGACCTGCAACTGTTGGGGGGGATTGCAAGGGTGAGTACATGTCGTACTCAGCAAGTGTGGAAAGTATGACATATAGCTGATTCAAATGACGATAATAGTAATGGCTAAGTGCTGAAAAGTACATTAAGACATTTGAAAAGCAATATATTATATGTATATGAGATAAACCCATCATAAACCATGTAACCATCATAATTCCAATCCATATTCATCACCATCATCCATATTCCAGATTTCACATTATCATTAACCATAACCACTGCCATAAACCATAGTACCATCCCATGACCAGTACCAAACCATAACCTTCCAAAAAACCATCCCAATACCAGGTTCCCTCTAATCATGGAAGTTGTCCAAGTGCTCATAACCGGGAGCACGGCTATCATGATAGTTTTATTAGGCACTCTGCAGAGGTTGTACCGCTTTACCTATGTGTTTGTGATTTCATCACAAGTCAGCGACTAAAGAAAACCTCCATTATGACAAAACACTACCATAGCTGTATGGACAAGAGATCACAAAATATCCTTTACAAAGGGATTACTAGCCTATTTAGACCCCACTGAGGTTTCACCGGTGGCGATGCCTCCAACGGAGCACATCTTCAACCAAGGGCCCCCTCTTGTGCCATTCGGATCCCAGGGTAGTCCCACCAATCATCAACAAACCCAATACGACTATCCCTTCCCCGAGCAACCTTAATGGTCCAAATAGAACTGGTAAAGCCCTAATTAATCTGCTATGCCGCACCCATACTTGGCCTCATGGTGGCATTGTAGTCCTGGCTTATTCTCGCATGAATCGGTCCTTAGATCTAAAGCAAGCAAACCACCATATCATCCAACCCATCCAGATATCGGGCTTGCTTAGATCACCCATTACCACATCATATTAACCAGTTCATCTTAATCATAATCTCATAATTACATAATTAAGGTAAGTGGTATATTTGTCTTCCCATCCCAATTAATTAGACGAAGCAAAAAAAGTAAAAAGTCCATCCCGACTCTCTATCATGAATACCAGGTGACAAGGGTGGTTTAGCAAAGCTAGTAAACTTCCTATCATAGGATTTCCCATCAATTTGACACAGCATGCAGTTTTACAAACAAAACATTTATTTCAAAACAGGATCAATATGCTTCAAGGACACTTGCCTTGCTCTTGAGATTGATTCGGGTCAAAGCCTTCAAACTCTTGGTGTTGGAGATCCTCCACGGCACTCTCTAGAGCAAATCCGTCTAATCCGCACAATAAACATACAAACATGAAACACAATCAAAGAGTGCACAAATATTACTCAATATGACATGACATGCATGATTAATGCAAATGCAAGCTAGAACTTGTTAATAGATTGCTTTTAAATGATCACCATCTAGTTCTAATAGATTTTGACAAGTTTATACAGGTTTGGATGTGATTAGATCTAATTTTAGAATTAATTCAACAGAAATTAACCAGGAAAATCGAACTAGTCTGTTAGGGACCGGACAAGTCCGCACTTTGCGAGATCAGCAGATTTGGGTTTTCTAGATCGACGTGAATTTGGAGAGTTGGGGTTGAATTCACGTAATAAAAAGAGAATAGAAGGTATACCAGGTGTTTAGGACTCCAGTGAATTGGGAACTTGGAGGTAACACTTGGATCTTGATGATCTTGGGTTGGTGATGAACTTGGAGATGAATTGGTGATGAAGAACGAAACTTGATGGAGATATTGATCCTCTTTCGTTTCCTCCTCTTCTTCTTCTTGCTTGGGATCTCTTCCTCCCTCCTTGATGGTGGCTCTCCACGAACTAGGGTTTGGGTGGGGTGGAAAAGTGGCAAATAGATGCCAAGCCAAGGGGTGGGGTTGTTTACATAGAGGTGGAGGCTAGGGTTGTATGGATTTTGAGTTTGAGATGAGTAGAGGCTGGTTTAGAGTCCCACATGGGCTCTAAAAGAGTTAGGCACGACGTCCCTAGGCCCACTTAACATGAAACCCAAGAAACAAGTCGTAAAATAAAGGATTAATTCGGAGTCGCGAAATATCAGATAAGTCCGAAAAGGACCGGACTAGTCCGAAGTTATCCAGAGAGAAATCGGACAACTCTGGCAAAAAAACGGACAAGTCTGACTTTAGTCAGAGAGGAAAACGGACAAGTCCGCTAGAACAACAGACTAGTCCGGACAAGTCCAGGGACTTAGCAAATTTTCAAGGATTCTTGGAACACCGGACTAGTCCGCATAGGACCAGACAAGTTCGAAAGTGTCCAGAGGCAAAAACGCACTAGTCCGCAGCAAAAACGGACAAGTCCGATCGAGGTTAGAGAGAAATCGGACTAGTCCGCACTAAAATCGGACTAGTCCGCACTTTCCAGAATTTTAATTGCGGTTTTATTCCAAATAAATTTTAAACTTATTCCTCTTTTTGTGGTTTAATGTTAAACATGTATATGAATGTATGGAGGGCATGATGCATGAAAATGAGGGTGTTACAAACCTACCCCCCTTAAAATGAATCTCGCCCTCGAGATTCGACGCAGAAGAGAAGAGATAGGGAAATTCCTTCTTGAGATCATCCTCCAATTCCCATGTTGCTTCTTTTTCTGTGTGGTGCTTCCATTGAACTTTACACCATCTAATAACCTTGTTCCTTGTGACCCTCTCCTTGGTTTCCGAGATTTTGACCCGTTGTTCATCATAAGTCAAATCTGCCCCTAATTCCAATCCTTCCATTGTAACTTGTTGTTTCGGTACTCTCAAGCACTTCTTGAGCTGGGAAACATGAAAGACATCATGGACATCCGAAAGATGAGTTGGCATATCCAACTTATACGCTACTTCTCCTCTTTTGTCCAAAATCTTGAATGGTCCAATGCAGTGAGGTGCTAGCTTGCCTCTTATGTTAAACCTCTTATGACCCCTCATCAGTGACACCTTGAGGTAAACAAAATCTCCCACTTCAAAGGCTAATTTCCTTCTCCTATTGTCCGCATAGCCTTTCTGTCTTGATTGGGCAGCCCTCAAATTTTCACGAATAACCTGGACTTGTTTTTCAGCTTCTTGCAACACATCGGGTCCAAATACTTGATTCTCCCCTGTCTCATTCTAGAACAAGGGTGTCCTACATCTCCTTCCATATAGTGCTTCATACGGTGAAATCCTCAAACTTGCTTGGTAACTATTGTTGTATGAGAATTCTGCATATGGCAAGCTCTTGTCCCAACCTTTCCCATGCATTAAAACACAAGCTCTTAACATGTCCTCCAAAATTTGATTAGCCCTCTCGGTTTGTCCATCCGTTTGAGGGTGATATGCCGAACTGAAGTTCAACCTTGTTCCCAATGCTTCATGCAATTTCTGCCAAAATCTGGAGGTAAATTGAGAACCTCTATCCGAGACTATCTTCTTCGATACTCCGTGTCGACACACAATATGCTCCATGTATATTTCTGCCAATTGTGCAGCTGTATATTTGGTCTTCACAGGGACAAAATGAGCTGACTTGGTTAAGCGATCCACAATTACCCAAATTGATTCGTAACCAGACTGAGTACATGGTAACCCAACTATGAAGTCCATTCCAATTTCTTCCCACTTCCATTCTGGGATCTTCAATGGTTGCAATAATCCAGCTGGCCTTTGATTTTCCGCCTTGACTCGTTGACACACATCACACAATGCTACATATTCAGCTATGTCCTTTTCATGCTATCCCACCAATAGCAAGTCTTCAAGTCTTTGTACATCTTCGTACAACCGGAGTGAATTGAGTAAGGTGAGTCATGTGCCTCTTTTAATATTGTTTCCCGAATATGCTTCACATTAGGCACGACAATCCTCTTATCAAATCTGAATTATCTCCCCTCTTGAGTCCTTTCCTTGATTTCTTGAATTTCCTCATCCTTAGTTTGGCCTTCCCGAATTTCTTGCTCCAAGGTCGGATTTAACTCCATAATCTACATCTCATTTACAAACCCAAGGTTCAACCGTTCAAACTCCTTACATAACTCGGATGGTAATTCTTGAACAGTGAGTTGGTGACTTACTTATTTTCTACTCAAAGCATCAACCACTACATTGGCTTTTCCCGGATGATAGTTGATCCCCAAATCATTATCTTTGATGAGCTCCAACCATCTACGTTGCCACAAATTCAGATCTGTTTGTGTGAAAATATGCTTAAGACTCTTGTGATCCGTATAAATTTCACACCTATGACCAAGGATATAATGTCTCCAAATCTTCAATGCGTGTACCACGGCTGCAAGTTCCAAATCATGTGTTGGGTAATTCTGCTCATGTTTCTTCAATTATCTTGATGCATAGGCGACCACTTGACCTTCTTGCATCAATACACATCCAAGTCCTTGTCTAGATGCGTCGCAATAAATATCAAAACTCTTGCTCACATCCGGCAGTACCAAAACTAGGGCTGTTGTCAACCTCTTCTTCAACTCCTCAAAACTGTTTTGACAAGCTTGAGTCCATTGGAAAGTCTTTCCCTTCATTAGCAATTCCATCATTGGCTTGGCTATTTTGGAAAAGTCCTTGATGAATCGACGGTAATATTCAGCCATTCCAAGAAAACTCCTTATTTCCTTTACGTTTTGCGGAGGTTCCCATTTCAACACGTCCCTCACCTTTCCTGGGTCAACCGATACTCCTCCTCCTGAGATTATATGACCCAAAAATGACACCTCTTTCAACCAAAACTGACACTTGTTGAACTTGGCATACAATTGATGCTCCCTTAATTTCTGCAGCGTAAGCCTCAAGTGTTCCTCATGTTCCTTCTCATCCTTCGAGTAGATCATAATGTCGTCTATGAACAGCACTACAAACCTATCCAAGTACTCCATGAAGACCTTATTCATGAGGTACATAAAGTAGCCAGGCGCATTTATCAATCCAAAAGACATCACGGTGTACTCATAAGATCCATATCGTGTTCTAAAAGTTGTCTTGGGTATGTCTGATGGTCTAATGTTCATTTGAAAGTATCCCGACCTCAAATCAATCTTAGAGAAGACACAAGCACCCTTCATCTGATCAAATAAGTCCTCTATACGGGGCAAGGTGTACTTGTTCTTGATTGTTACCTTGTCGAGAGCTCGATAATCTACGCACATCCTTTGGGATCCATCCTTCTTGTCCACAAATAGAACGAGCGCTCCCCAAGGTGAAGAGTTGGACCGAATGAAACCATTCTCTAGTTGCTCTTGAATTTGCTTCTTGAGCTCCGCTAATTCCATAGGAGGCATCCTATATGGCCTCTTAGCTATAGGTGCAGTTCCAGGTATTAAATCAATAATGAACTCAATGTCTCGATCAGGTGGCATACCTGGCAACTCGTCCAAAAAAACATCCAAAAATTCACACACCACCGGAATCTCCTCAATTGCGGCACCATCCATATGATTCAGCTCCAATTGCTTAGGTGCGGTTTGAGATGCTTCAAATTCTACGATGTTCCTCATTAGTCAACTTCACCGTCTTCGTGGCACACTCAATAACTCCATTGTGCTTCCTCAACCAGTCCATACCAAGTATAATGTCCAATCCTTGAGAATTCAAAACAATGCGGTTGGCAGAGAAGTCTACCCCCCTTATTCTAAGGCTCACTTTTGGACATACTATATTTGTCCTCATCTCTCCTACAAGAGACTTAAACAATAGAGTAAACTTCATATGAGAGATGGGCAAACTATACTTGGCGACATACTTCGATGCAATGAATGAATGCGATGCTCCAGAATCAAACAACATAATCGCAGAGCTGGAGTTGGTGAGAAACATACCAATGACCACGTCACCGCTTATTGAGCATCCTCCGTAAAGATATGGTTCATGTTGCCACGAGCAAAATTCAGCTGTCCATGGTTCCCTTGTGGTTGTTCTTCATTAGGTCTTGGGTTTTGCCTCGGTGCATTGCTTCCTTGACCAAGGCCTGACTTAGGACATTGATGTGCAAAGTGTCCAGCTTCTCCACAAGTATATCACTTCTTAACTACACCAGAATTATTGGGACGAGCTTGGTTCTGAGCATTGGCACTAGGATAGTTGGCACGAGGTGCATAAGACATTGTAAGCCTAGGTGCTTGCATAATAGGGCGTTGCTGCACGAACTGAGTTGAGCGCGGTGCATAACTAGGGCACTGTACAGGAGTAGAGGAGCTGTTATATGGCGCATTAGGAGGCGCAAAGCGAAGGCGCACATTACTTCCTTGCGGCTTTCCTTGACATGGGGCCTTCCTCTTGTTATCCTGTTCCATCTCACGAATCTTGTTCTCAACCACAATTGCTTTGTCCACAAGCTTCTGAAAATTGGCATAATCACAGTTGAGCAATTGCACTTGGATCTCATTGTTCAAGCCCCTCATGAACAAGTATTGTTTCCGGGTGTCCCGGCTTACATCCTCAGACGCATACCTTGAGAGTTGAGTGAATTTATTGAGATATTCACCCCACACTCGATCTTCCTTGCCTCAAGTTCTCAAATTCTTGCCTCTTCAAGATCATAACACCCTCGGGCACATAATGGGAACGAAAACTCTCCTTGAATTCGGCCGAAGTGATCCTCTCCTGATTCTCATGACCATTGTAATAAGAATCCCACCAATCTGCATGTGCTCCAACTAGTTGATGAGAAGCAAATAAGACCTTCTCCTGGTCACTACATTGGACAATAGCAAGCTTCTTCTCCAAGGACTTGAGCCAATCATCCGCATCCATAGGGTCAGCGGCTTGAGCAAAGGTTGGCGGCCTAGTCCTCATAAACTCTCCCAACCGGTTATGAGGAGGTGAGGGTGGCAGTGGAGGCATGTGGGGCTGATTGTTGTTATTGCCAGCCTGCATTGTCCCATAGTTTGTATCATGGTCTGCATGAGCTGGTTTTGCATAGCCAATAGATGCTCAATGTTGATAGCTCCATGAGCAGGTCCTTGCCCATTGTTGTTCTGAGGTGCTCCATTATTTTCCTTCTCATCATTGTCATCCCCCTGGTTGCGAGTCCTCACCATCTGAAGAAAAGCAATAGGTAAGAATTAGAAAACGTCCCCAACTATATGCATCAAGGGATATGAAACTAAACAACTAGCTACACTAACCTACGTGGACATGGCAATGCTAAAGCATCCCGCAATCCTCTATTAAGCACACAAGCAAACAATATATAGAAACAGCACACCAAACAAAAACACATCGGTTCCTGAGTGCTCCTATGTGCTCTAAAGTGTCCATTCTATCTAGGTTGCGTCCTACGGTCAACTTGTGGCTCTGATACCAATTTGTGACACCCGGTTCCGAAAATGAACCAAGTGAACGCATATGTCTGCCCAGGATGTTCAACACACATACACGAGTGCATTCACAAAGGACTATACAAAAAATTACCACAAGACAAGATTAATTAACCACTTTTATTACAGAATTCAGAATACCCTTGAATACAAGAACTAATGAATATTAATGACAAGTTCAACTAATGTAGCGGAAATAAACTAATTAAGCAAACTAAACAGCTAGGCAGCATAAGCAATAGGGTAGCGCAGCTGCAATCAACACCACAGGCAAAGCTGACGGTAGACACGGCCTAGAACTCTGCATTATCATCGTTAAACTCCCAATCCCGACCTGCAACTGTTGGGGGGGATTGCAAGGGTGAGTACATATCGTACTCGACAAGTGTGGAAAGTATGACATGTAGTTGATTCAAATGACGATAATAGTAATGGTTGAGTGCTGAAAAGTACATTAAAACATTTGAAAAGCAATATATTATATGTATATGAGATAAACCCATCATAAACCATGTAACCATCATAATTCCAATCCATATTCATCACCATCATCCATATTGCAGGTTTCACATTACCATTAACCATAACCATTGCCATAAACCATAGTACCATCCCATGACCAGTACCAAACCATAACCTTCCCAAAAACCATCCCAATATCAGGTTCCCTATAATCATGGAAGTTATCCAGGTGCTCATAACCGGGAGCACGACTATCATGATAGTTTTATTAGGCACTCTGCAGAGGTTGTACCGCTTTACCTACGTGTTTGTGATTTCATCACCCATTGGCGACTAAAGAAAACCTCCATTATGCCAAAATACTACTATAGGTGTATGGCCAAGAGATCACAAAATAGCCTTTACAAAGGGATTACTAGCCTATTTAAACCCCACTGAGGTTTCACCGGTGGCGATGCCTCCAACTGAGCACATCTTCAACCAAGGGCCCCCTCTTGTGTCATTCAGATCCCAGGGTAGTCCCACCAATCATCAACAAACCCAATCTGACTACCACTTCCCTGAGCATCCTTAATGGTCCAAATAGAACTGATAAAGCCCTAATTAATCAGCTATGCCGCACCCATACTTGGCCTCGTGGTGGCATTGTAGTCCTGGCTTATTCTCGCATGAACCGGTCCTCAGATCTAAAGCAAGCAAACCACCATATCATCCAACCCATCCACATACCGAGCTTGCTTAGATCACCCATTAACACATCATATTAACCAGTTCATGTTAATCATAATATCATAATTACATAATTAAGGTAAGTGGTATAGTTGTCTTCCCATCCTAATTAATTAGACGAAGCAAAAAAAGTAAAAAGTCCATCCCGACTCTCTACCATGAATACCAGGTGACAAGGGTGGTTTAGTAAAGCTAGTAAACTTCCTATCATAGGATTTCCCATTAATTGGACACAACATGCAGTTTTACAAACAAAACATTTATTTCAAAACAGGATCAATATGCTTCAAGGACACTTGCCTTGCTCTTGGGATTGATTCGGGTCAAAGCCTTCAAACTCTTGGTGTTGGAGATCCTCCGCGGCACTCTCTAGTGCAAATCCGTCCAATCCGCACAACAAACATACAAACATGAAACACAATCAAAGAGTGCACAAATATTACTCAATATGACATGACATGCATGATTAATGCAAATGCAAGGTAGAACTTGTTAATAGATTGCTTTTAAATGATCACTATCTAGTTCTAATAGATTTTAACAAGTTTATACAGGTTTGGATGTGATTAGATCTAATTTTAGAATTAATTCAATAGAAATTAACCAGGAAAATTGGACTAGTCCGCTAGGGACTGGACAAGTCCGCACTTTGCAAGATCAGCAGATTAGGGTCTTCTAGATCGACATGAATTTGGAGACTTGGGGTTGAATTCACGTAAGAAAAAGAGAATAGAAGGTATACCAGGTGTTTAGGACTCCAATGAATCGAGAACTTGGAGGTAACACTTGGATCTTGATGATCTAGGGTTGGTGATGAACTTGGAGATGAATTGGTGATGAAGAACGGAACTTGATGGAGATCTTGATCCTCTTTTGTTTCCTCCTCTTCTTCTTCTTGCTTGGGATCTCCTCCCTCCTTGATGGTGGCTCTCCACGAACTAGGGTTTGGGTGGGGTGGAAAAGTGGCAAATAGATGTCAAACCAAGGGGTGGGGTTGTTTATATAGAGGTGGAGGCTAGAGTTAGATGGATTTCGAGTTTGAGATAAGTAGAGGCCGGTTTAGAGTCCCACATGGGCTCTAAAAGAGTTAGGCACGACGTCCCTAGGCCCACTTAACGTGAAACCCAAGAAACAAGTCGTAAAACAAAGGATTAATTCGGAGTCGCGAAATATCGGACTAGTCCGAAAAGGACTAGACTAGTACGAAGTTGTCCAGAGAGAAACCAGACAACTCTGGCTAAAAATTGGACAAGTTCGAATTTAGTCAAAGAGGAAAACGGACAAGTCTGCTGGAACACCAGACTAGTCCGAACAAGTCCAGAGACTTAGCAAATTTTGAAGGATTCTTGGAACACCAGACTAGTCCGCATAGGACTGGACAAGTCCAAAAGTGTCCAGAGGCAAAAACGGACTAGTCCGCAGCAAAAACGGACAAGTCCGATCGAGGTCAGAGAGAAATCGGACTAGTCCGCACAAAAATCGGACTAGACCGCACTTTCCAAAATTTTAAGTGCGGTTTTGTTCCAAATCAATTTTAAACTTATTCCTCTTTATGTGGTTTAATATTAAACATGTATATGAATGTATGTAGGGCATGATGCATGAAAATGAGGGTGTTACACCAACGGTTGGCAGAAGAAGCATAGAGGAAATCAACCTCCTCGAGGTCCGAGACAGCCTCACAAAGGAGCGGAAGGAGGGAGAAGGTAGGGTCGTCTTCGTTGTCGGAATCCCCCCACGAACGAGGTCGCAAGGCCAGGGAACATGAGGGACCGACCAACCATGGTAGGGGACCAAGATGCGGCAGGGGTTGGGTCTGGGGGATTTGAGGGATGAAAAGGGGGTGTAAGGCTGGCCGTCGGCAGGATGGATTGTGGGGGAGAGCGCAGGTAGGCTGGAGAGGTCCTCCGGGGCGAATGGGTGGCCGGCAAGGGCGGGGTGCCGACGGCAAGCGGCGGGAATTCGGAGAGGGTCTCGGGAGGGTGTTGACAGCTGTTATATACCAATTTCACCAGTACATATAACTCAATTATGTGAAGGAAATACCATTTCTTGCACACATCACCTTTCTATTTAACCTATTTCCACTTGTCCTTGGAGAAATAGTGCATGCATGCATTTTATGCAGGAACTGAGGTAAAAGAGGGGGAGCAATTCTATAAAATATTATCCCATCCAATCAAGCGCCAACATTTGGCACCATATGTATCAAATGGCTCACAAACAGAAGTATCTGAGTCGATCCAACATTGTATTACCTATATCAGTAAGGGGGACCCACCTGTCAATGACCTAAAGAAAACACAGCCCTGACTAGATCGACTGACCCCCCTAGTCGACCGACTTGGTTCTGGCGCCAAACTCGACCAATCGACACGTGTTGGCTCCTTCAGGCTTCCTAAAGATGATGATTACCGATTTGCGCGCTTTTGGTAGTAGGAACCGACCCTAACCCCCTACCTTCACTTCACACACACACACACACACACCATTTGAGTATTCATTCTATTGTATCCACTACTCCATAGGTTTAGAGGAGTTTAGGCTGTAGAGAAGTGAGCCTCTAGTCCATAGCCCAAGTTAGGAAGGAGTAGAAGGAGTCTCTCTCTTCCCAATTCCAAATTAGGAAAGGTATGACTCTCATATTCGTATTTGTATTTTTGACTTTGTTCTTAACAAAGATGTTATCTTTAGTCTAGTTTTATTCATATACTTAGATGAAGCGTTTCTTGTTTCATTGTGGATTCCATGTATGTGGTAGGAGCGGTATTTATGATTATGCCATATCATTATCATTATATCATCATAAACACTACCAACCCCCACTATAGTCTACTTAGTTATGACATGACCATGTTAATATGAATAACTTATGCTATGTTCTGACATTGGTTCAACGATGTTTAGGTTAGTCATTGCCTTAGGATGGCTTGTGTCACATCTCCTAAGGTATTTACTTAATATGCTAGCATGGTGCTAGGATAATTAAGTAGCATTATATGTCTCATAGACCCACAGATTGAAGAGGTAGGCAGTAGATAGTGACAACCCTATCTGTCCTTGTAATCCTCCACGTTCGGCTATGCCACAAGCTCTTTGCGGGAGTAATCCTAGTATTACTAGGGGTAAACTCGTGCTCGATGTGTTGAACAACTTAGCATAAGAATTCACCATTGACATGTTCATTAGTATCTAACTTAGGATATGTATATGTATACTAGAAGCATTGTAGGAGTAACTCCCTAACTCTTAGACTAATCCCTATTTGACCCATTTATCCCCCTTAGAATAGGATGCTCTTGTGTGTGTCACACCACCTCCACATATCTATTACCCATCCTCACTAGAACCCTACCCAGACCAATCTACACTCTTTATTTGATGATTGCTTTACTTCCACTTAGTATTCCTTTGGGAAAATATAAATGACACCCTTGGGAATACTCTTTAAGGGGAAATGTTACTTTGGTAGTTTTCGTGCGCTTGCAGATTTTTACCTGTGATGCAAGAAACATCAACAAGCATTTCTGGCGCGGTTGTCGGGGAAGGTAGGTGAAGTATTGCATGATTGAGTGAATAGGATAGGACCTTGGGTAGGTTTTAGTAGGATAACCTTTTATGTTTTGCATTTAATGTGAAAATAGGGCAGTGTATGTCTGGTTTCCGCTTGCCAGAAAACTTTGTTGAAGATCCTGAATCCCTTCTGAGAGATCGACCTCGTGTCGTTACTCCTCAGAAGCTTCGTGTGGCAAAGCAAGCTAGCGTAACTGCACCAACAACCAAAACGCTAATGGCCTGGAAGACCATTCGTGAGTTTTTGGCTCCTAACAATGTGCCTGTTGGGCCCACTGTTAACACGGGAGGCGTGAACTTCGAAATCAAGACTGGCCTGATCACTATGGTGCAAACCAACCCATTTTGTGGGAAGGCTAACGAGGATGCAAGTGCTCACCTGCAACAGTTCTTGAGATCTGCAACCCTTTTAAGATCAAAGACGTATCTCCTGATGTTGTCCGTCTTAGGTTGTTTCCGTTCTCCCTTCTTGGGAGAGCGAAGGAGTGGTTCTATGCGAGCCAAAGTGTTGTAGACACTTGGGAGAAGTGTTCTACGGCATTCCTCGCCAAGTTCTTCTTGTTGGAAAAGACCAATGCCCTGCATGGAAGAATTTCCAGCTTCCAGCAAGATGCCAAGGAGTCTATTCCCGAGGCTCGGGAAGGCTTCAAGAGTACATCTTGTCCTATCCCCACCATGGGATGGACAACTAGCTAATTATCCAAAACTTCTACAATGGGCTGATCCCTTCCGCCCGTGACCATGTGGATGCTGCTGCTGTAGATGCTTTCTTCTCATTGATGGTGTCCAAAGCCAAAGACTTAATTGAGAAGATGGTGTCAAAATTGTGTTGGAGCGACGAGTGTCTCCATACCTGTCAGCGAGATATGCACACCTTGAAGGAGGTGGACATGATCGCTGCCAAATTGGAACCCCTCATGAAGAATATTGATGGACAAGCCAGTGGTTACGTATGTGGCAATGCTTATGCCCTAGACTCTCATATCACCTGTGATGTTTGCGGCAACACGGGCCATTTGGGCAATGACTGCCCATAAACTCGTGAGGATGCCCTATACGTAGCTAACAATGAGAACAACAATGGCTATCAACCAGGAGGTCAATGGTGGGGGCAACCACGCCCTTTCTTTTAAGGAGGGTAAAACAACAATGGCAACAATGGAAATCAACCCAACTTGAGAGAACTTTCCATTAGCCAATTGAAGATCAATGATGCATTATCCAAGAAGCTTTCAGCTAATGACAAGACACTGGAGAATATCAATGCCAAGATTGAAGGACTACCCTCGGTCTTCAAGAATCAATTGAGCTTCAACAAGATGTTGGAAACTCAGTTGGCTCAATTGGCAAATGACATTCCACCAGTGGAGAATGGCAAGATGCCAGGACAGCCCGAACCTCCCATGGAAAATGTCAACATGATTTCTCTACGAGAAGGCAACTGGCTGAAGGACCCTGGATACCCCATCATATCTTGCTCAATTGGGGCTCACTACTTTGAAAATGCACTTTGTGACCTTGGAGCAATTGTAACTGTGATGCCCAAGGTGGTCTTCGACCAACTGAACTTCATGGAGCTTACTCCAACACTAATACAGCTCCAACTAGCTGACTCTTCAGTCTGTAATCCGGCGGGTATTGCTGAAGATGTCCCTGTGAAAATCCAGAATTGCTTCATATCCGTGAATTTTGTGGTGCTCGACATGGAGGCCGACAAGTATACGCTGCTCACTCTTGGGCGCCCGTTCCTTAGCATGCGAAGGCTCCCATAGATGAGGGAGCTAGAGACATCCACTTCCATATCAATGGTAAGGAGGAGAAGTTTAACTTTCGCCCGAAGTTGGAGCAATGCTCCATGATTCATATCAAGTATGGGTCAAATGATAAATACTTTCAAGAGGTCAAAGTCACACCTCTAAAGGTGGATTCACTCATTGCATTTATGAGGGAATTAATCTATGCAGAGAACCCGTTTTATCATCCACGTCGACACCCCAAGAAGGCAGAGAAGTTTGGGCCTCCTAAAAGGCCCAAGTCCACCAAGCCGCCAAAGAAAGGATGCGGAAGAAGCAAGACAAGCCGTCCGAGCCCATCCCTCTGGGCTCGGATGTCAAGAAATGAAGAATGAGGAATGTCCATCTCATCAGACGGTGGTGAGACCTAGCCAATAGGTTAAATCGGTATTTATCTTTTCTTTGATTTTTCTCTTCATTTGTTTTTCCCAACTTAGTTTGATTTTCCACACTGCATATTTGAGTTTTCTTAGCAAGTTGAGAATGTTATATTCTCAACTATTATTTTTATTTCTTTATTTTTTACAAAAAGAAAATTATTGAGTTTTGAAAAAGGATTTTATTCGAAAAACAATTTTTCAGAGCTGCAAATGTGGCATTTCACCAACGTGCTAATTTTATAGCGGTTGGGAAGCCACCTGCCAAAAGGGGAACAGGGGGCCCACATTTCAGTTCAGCTGACCCCTTTGTTTGGCCAACTAGGGAAAAGGGTCATTATGACTCTCTCTCTTCCAACGGCTACATTTGATTCTCTTGTGACTGTTGGGGAGTGTACACTATAAAAGGTGCCCGTGAGGAGTACTCCTCTTCACACTTCACCTCATTTCACACCTCCCCAAAGTCACTCCTTGCTCACATTGTTTTGCTTGCTCTTCATTGAAACACTCTTGCTCAAATTCAACCTAAAAAGATTTCTTTACTTCCACTTAGCCTTACTTTGGGAAAATATAAATGACACCCTTGAGAATACTCTTTAAGGGGTGTAGGATCGAAGAGCACGTGAAAATCTACCAGAGGGGGGTGAATGGTAGATTTAAAAATCTTACGCAGCGGAAACAATTAAACCCCAACCCCTTCGGCACAAAAACGATCTGTTAAAGAAATCATGTGTGAGACTAATCTAAACGTGTTTCACCATGACAAAAGTGATAGATATCAGAGAGAATCAAGTCACTAAGACAACACAACAAGAATCACTCAAATCCGTCGAGAAAAACTCAAGTTATGATCGAAAGATCAAATAAAGGTCAATCTGCCCTACCCGAGAAAGAAAAACAGTTCTAGAACACTGTAAAGAAACTCGTGTAGATCATAGACCACAAATCCAATTACCGTGAAATTTTTACAGATGATAGATAATCAAGTTGTGAAGACAACCCAAAAATAATCACATCAACTAGATCTGTAAAACTCGAGTTATGATAAAACCACCGACAAAAGGTAGTGCTGTTCAGAAACTCGGCGAGTAAAACTTGTCTGGAACAAGTCGGACGAACAAGGCACAAAAGTTCCTTCAAACTATGAATTTTATTCAATAGAAAACAAGAGGAACAGCCCCAAAGTCGTGCACCATGAGCTCTGGGCTCCCTTGCTTATATAACCAGCTCGAAAGCCAACTCAACTCAAATCAGGAACCTAATCCTACTCTGTTCACGAATCGTAACTTTCCATAACTGCTTAGGATTCTTCTATACGCAGATAGAAGCAATATTAAGACTTCCAAACACCTTAGGAACATATCCCACATTCCTAAACAACTCAAATTCGTGACCCACACGAAATCCTATCATAACCAACTCAAATCTTTCCATATTTGAGTCAAACCCGACTCAGCTGCAACCTGAGTCCATAACCTAGTCAATTGGACCTTTCCGACCAACTCTTTATGTACACATCTCTTCATCACGTCTCGGAACCATGTAGCCATGTCCATGCACCCCTTTCACATGTGCAAACATCTTCCAATGACGTCCACGATATCTTCACATGCATTGTTCTTGATGCAATCATGCTGCGCAACTTCCTGATCAGCTCAACCACAATTTCTCCTGAATTTGGTTGTTGGAACCTCATCTCCTCCCTGAGACTAGTCCAATAGATCCCATCACCAGCCATGTCTTGAACTCAAGCAACACTTGCACATGAACAAACAACCAATCCATACGAGCCCAAGTCCTCGACTTGACTCAAGTTAGTTCCGAACACAACACCTTATGTGAGAACCTCACATAAGCATGTTGCAAAACTATAGTAACACGATATCATTCATATCAACCAAAAATGCACCAAAGAGTTAGCAAATGAATACTAAGCAATCTTTCCAACAATGTAAAGCAAGTACGAAACATCGCAAATGAAAAACAGAAGCATTGCGGTCAAGTTCCGGACCTTGCCAGAGCAACCCGGACCTTGAGCCGGAGCTAACAAAAACTAGTCGGAACTAGTAAACCCAAAAGCCGGAGCTAGAAAAATCAACTCGGAGCTTAGCAAAAACACGCCGGAGCTATCAAAGACATGTCGGAGCTAAAGACAAAACTTCACCCGGGCTGACCAAAACTAGTCGGACCTTAATAAAAAGGTGTTTTGGTGATATTCAAAACTTTTATCGTCAAAGCAAGTGTATTCACTACAAACCAATGTATTCAGCACACATAGGTCTTACAATCTCCCCCTTGATGAATGCATTGGCAACACCATTTAAAATCCGAACATTGGCTTATTCTCATTAAAAGTTTTGAAGGCAATTTCTCCCCTTTTGTAAATCAAAAGTAAAATGAGAAGAAAATCCAAAAATTATCCCATATTATCTATCCCCCTTTATTATCTCTCCTTATGCACATATTCTCTTTCTCTTCATGCTTATCTCTCCCCCTTTGACAATGTATTCAGCAAGTCATGAGCATATAAACAAATTATCTCTCCAACTTTAGTTGTTATGAGCATATTATAACATATACATATAAACAAAGCTCATCCAAGTCATACTATCAGGTACCTTACATTATCACATCAATGAGATACATAAAGTAGTGTAAGCCATGCTAGAGATCAAATGTAATTTTCAATTTAAGCAAGTCATGATCTCACAAACTTAACTATTTCAAAACCTGAAAGCATGACACTAGTTGCTGCATTTTATTATTTTTCAAAGCATAAATTTAGATCATATGATATTTGTGAGAGATTATATGTGCATCTGCCTTATTCTAACCAACCAAGCCAAGCCTATGTCATTTAACAATCAGAAGCTTAAGGACATGGTTTTAGTCATACACAACTTCTTCCAAGTTCATATCTAAGTGCAATGATAAGCCATCTCAAAAGAAAAAGTGCAATGCATGCATATTCTCTTGATCTTTTCTCAATTTATATTTGTTCATAAAAACTCAACATGTGAGTTGATTACTTGATTAATTCTTAATGATTAACAGCACTTGTGAACATGTAACAAGTTCAAAACAGCAAGAAAGTTCGACCATGGCCAGTTTTAGTGTAAGTAATTATTCCAATTACTAGACATGGCAAAAACTACAAAATGTATTACACGAGTAATGTAGTAAGAACTTTCGGCATGTAAAAGGAATCACAAAGTCATATATGTATGAAATACTATGCTCATATTATTTTAATTTCAGATTCACACATAGACTTCCCAAGTTTCAAAACTCCCCCTCAATTTAAGCCATGAGGATGCATAACCCCTATTTCACTATGAATGTAACAAAAACGAGTGAAATCCAAAGGTTTTGTAAAAATGTCAGCCAATTGTTGTTCGGTATCTACATGGTGAAGCACAATATTTCCTTTTTCAACATTATCGCGGAGAAAGTGATACCTATTTAGTTCCAATTAAAGTGTGATCTTGAGGTGGAGGTACAAGTTTCCAAACATTATTTCTTTCAAAATTTTCTAACTCTTCTTGCATGGCAATAATCCAAGATTCATTATTGTGTGCGTGTGATATATCTTTGGGTTCAAAAGAAGCAACAAAAGCAGAATGAGCATAAGAGTTTGGATCGCAAAACCTGGACCGTGTAATTCGTTCGTGCAAGCTTCCAATAATCTATTGTGGAGGATGAATTTTGAGAACCCGGAGGGGAGTGGATACTTCACAAGCTTCTTCTTCTTCATGTTCATCACAGATTGATGAGCTTGTGTCTTGTGGACAATCAGGACCAGCATAGGTGATAGTCGGAGCTTGTTCGATGTTCAGAGTTGGACACGTGTCAGCTTCGGAACTATCAGGCAGTATCACCAGCTCTTCTTCTTCTTCGAAAATACCCTCCCCCTGAGGATATGGATCTGGTCCTGCAATGTTTGAGCTAGTACCTGGGCTAGCTTCATCAAAAGACACTTCACAAGTCTCCACAATTTTGTTAGTGTCAAGTAAAAGCACACGGTAGCCTCTAGTATGAGATGGATAACCAAGAAACATGCCATCAATGGATCTAGGTTCAAATTTATCAAGATTACCATGTTTTTTAACAAAGCATTTGCAACCAAAGACCCGAAAGTGTGTAACACTAGGCCAATGTCCAAACCGGAGCTCATATGGTGTTTTACCTAGCTTAGCACGCAAGAAAACACGATTTGAGACATAACAAGCGGTTGCTAACGCATCAGCCCAAAATTTTCTAGGAGTTTGATATTCATCAAGCATAGTCCTAGCCATCTCAACTAAGGTTCTGTTCTTTCTTTCTACGACACCGTTTTGTTGAGGTACATATGGTGAAGAAAATTGATGATCTATTCTATTTTCAGCACAAAAGTGATCAAAAGATTGATTTTTAAATTTAGTTCCATTATCACTTCTAATTGCTTTTAAATATCCTGGGTGATCAATTGATAATCTAAGAAATAAAGTTCTAAAGTGACTAAAAGCTTCATTCTTATACGCCATAAAATAAACCCAAGAGTATCTAGAATAATCATCAAGAATCACAAGAACATACCATTTACCTCCGAAGGATTGAACACATGAAGGTCCTACGGTGTCAAGATGCAAAAGTTGACATGGTTCAGTTGTCATGATCATTGTGAGAGGAGTATGTGAACCTGCAACCATCTTAGCATGTCTACAAGAAGAGCACACAATTTCTTTGTCCCCTTTAAGCTTAGGCATCCCTCGTATGCGATCAAGAGCACTAACAGGCGTTAGGTGATCAAAGCCTACGTGACCAAGTCTACGATGCCAAAAATATAGGTCCTTTGAATCATTAGCAACTAGACACCTATGCTTAGAGGAAGACATATCAAAATCAGCTTTAAAAACTCTTCCAAACCGAGACATGTTAAAAATAAGCTCACTATTTGAACTTACAACTTTGCAGTAGTTTTTATTGAAAATAATTTCCAGATTTTCATCTAGCAATTGTGAAACAGAAAGCAAGTTGTATTTCAAATTTTTGACAAGTGCCACATCTTTCAAAGTGTAGGGATCATTTACTCTAACCGAACCCTTAGCAATTATAGGAGTTGAAGAATTATCAGCAAAAGTAACACTCTCTACACATGACACAAAAGAGAGGGAGGAGAACCAATCTTTGTTACTGGTCATGTGGCTTGAGCAACCTGAATCCACAATCCAAATGTTCTCCTTCCTCAAATGTGTAACCTACATAGAAGCACAATACGTCGATGACTCAATACTGGGTTAGTCAAAAGGCATTTAGGAATTCAGTACTGAGTCACGCGACGTACAGCAGGAAAAAAACACGAAAGCTGAGACAAAACAGCAGGTTTATGAGTCAAAGTTTGAGATTTTTTATTCTTAACTACTGACCTATAAGGTGTTACTTGTTTAGCACAAAAATCAGTAGCTTCAGAGGCAAAAACAGAAGGTCCGGAGGTAAACTTTGAATGTTTTTGACTCAAAACAGCAGGTTGTAGTTTCGGTTCAATATGTGCAGCAAATTTTGCATGAAAGTTATGAGATGTAGCAACCATTCTTTCTCTTTTCTGTTGTTTAGCTAGTCTATAACAAAAATCTATGACATGACCATCTCAACCACAATAGGTACAATGAAATTTAACTTTGTGTTCATGTCTAGATGAGCAAACAACATTTTTATTCGAAATCGAATGAGACAATACTCCTGCGGATTTGAAAACCACTTTTTTTTTGTTTAGGAACTGTTTGAATCAAACCACTTCCTAATGACTTTACAATTTTAGGTGGATGTGCCTTAGCATGAGCATGAGAATCAAAACCTAAACCAGTTTTGTCATTGCAAGACTTGGATGAATTCAACATCAAGTTTAGGTTCTTATTCCCATTACAAAACCGATCAAATGTCTTATGCATGTTATCAAGTTTATTGGACAGATCAAGGCAATTTTCACATGAAGTTTTTTCTTTTAATTTGCAGTTGGAACAATATTTAACTTCATGACAACGTAAAGCATTGTTCAATATAGAGATTTCATTCATAGCATCTTGCAGTTTCTTATCAAGATCATCACAACTAGAACAATGCAAATCAATTGTAGAACAAGAAGTATCTTTTAAGTTTCCAATATTAAGTGCAGCAAGCTTTTTGTTTTTTTCAATTTCAAGTTCAAGTTTATCAAGTGTGGAGGTATGTGCACTTCTTAGGGAGGACAATTGTTCATATATTAAGTCACATGAAGAACAAGAATCATCACTAGGAATCAAGGATTTCAAATGATTAATTTCAGATTCTAGTGACTCAATTTTAACAGCATTGTGCCTAACCTTTTTGTCCTTTTTCTTAACAATAACAGTGGCACGAGAAATAGCATCATACATTTTTTCGCAAGTAGGACATACCTCTTCATTGTCGTTGTTGTGTTCTGCCTCCTCCATACTTGATCTTGACTTCCCCACCATGAAGCACAAGTTTGCCAAATCATCTTCATCTTCATCTCTTCCAATGTCCACGTCGCTTGAGCCAAGTTCCTGGAGTGCTAAGATAAAATTGCTCACCAATTGACGTCTTGTTAAACCCTTCTTTTTCTTCGTATCTTTTGCAGAGGAGTGCTTCGTTCTTGTTTTCTTTTCATCCCGGGAAGTAGGACCTGAAAGGTTAGGGCAATCTGAACGGAAATGTCCTGTCTTACCACATTCAAAGCATCGTTGAGGTCCGGAGCTTCCTCTCCTTCTAGTTCTCACATTTTTGAATGCTTTTGAGAACCGGGTAGAGATGAGCGCTAGCTCCTCCTCTGGAAACTCCTCAATCTGTTCAAGGGTTAGAGAGGACAGCAAAACAAGTGTACCAAAAGATGATGTTTGACCGGAACTAGGCATGTCACATTGAGAAACAAAAGCAATAGACTTGTTGGGGTTCTTACGTGAGATTATATCAATTTTATGAGTTTTTAACTTGGAATATAGCATATCTAAAGTAAGTGAACTCATGACAGTAGATTCACGAATAGATGTGACTTTCATCTCCCAAATTGACATATCTAATGCACTTAGCAATTGCCTAGCATTTTCAGTATCTAAAAAATTAACATTGACACTACGCAAGTTGCTGAGAATTTTATTAAAGCGAGCAAAAAGGTCATCAATAGACTCACCGGGTTGCATCTCGAAGCGCATGTATTCTTTCTTGAACATGTCTTGCCTTACCTCTTTGATCGTGTTGGATCCTTCGTGGTATTCACAAAGTGCTTTCCACACATCGTATGCAGATCGGAGGTGTGCAACACGGTCGAAGTCGCTTTGTGTTAATCCTTGTATGATCAAGTTCCGAGCCTTGTTGTTGTTGTCGACATCTCTCAGATTTGTAGCTGTAACTTGATTGTTTGATGGCACTTCGTAAGGCTTGTATACCTTCTCCCATATTGCAAAGCTTTGTGCCTGGATGAAAGCCTCCATGCGTGCCTTCCAAACCTGAAAATCAATACCAGCGAACACACAAGGTTTGGCAGAGTACTTCTCTATGATGATTAGTCAAAAACACATGCAAATCATAAAGATTAGAGCACCATGGCTCTGATACCAATTGTAGGATCGAAGATCACGTGAAAATCTACCAGAGGGGGGTGAAAGGTAGATTTAAAAATCTTACGCAGCGGAAACAATTAAACCCCAACCCCTTCGGCAGAAAAACGATCTGTTAAAGAAATCGTGTGTGAGATTAATCTAAACGTGTTTCACCGTGACAAAAGTGATAGATATCAGAGAGAATCAAGTCACGAAGACAACACAATAAGAATCACTCAAATCCGTCGAGAAAAACTCAAGTTATGATTGAAAGATCAAACAAAGGTCAATCTGCCCTACTCGAGAAAGAAAAACAGTTCTGGAACGCTGCAAAGAAACTCGTGTAGATCATAGACCACAAATCTAATGACCGTGAAATTTTGACAGATGATAGATAATCATGTTGTGAAGACAACCCAGAAAGAATCACGTCAATTGGATCTTTAAAACTCGAGTTATGATAAAACCACCGACGAATGGTAGTGTTGTTCAGAAACTCGACGAGTAAAACTTGTCTGGAACAAGTTGGACGAACAAGGCTCAAAAGTTCCTTCAAACTATGAATTTTATTCAATAGAAAACAAGAGAACAGTCCCAAAGTCGTGCACCACGAGCTCTGGGCTCCCTTGCTTATATAACCAGCTCGAAAGCCAACTCAACTCAAATCAGGAACCTAATCCTACTCTGTTCACGAATCGTAACTTTCCATAACTGCTTAGGATTCTTCTATACGCAGATAGAAGCAATCTTAAGACTTCCAAACACCTTAGGAACATATCCCACATTCCTAAACAACTCAAATTCGTGACCCACACGAAATCCTATCATAACCAACTCAAATCTTTCCATATTTGAGTCAAACCCGACTCAGCTGCAACCTGAGTCCATAATCTACTCAGTTGGACCTTTCCGACCAACTCTTTACGTCCACATCTCTTCATCACGTCTTGGAACCATGTAACCAAGTCCATGCACTCCTTTCACACGTGCAAACATCTTCCAATGACGTCCACGATACCTTCACATGCGTTGTTCTTGATTCAATCATGCTGCACAACTTCCTGATCAGCTCAACCACAATTCCTCCTGAATTTGGTTGTTAGAATCTTATCTCCTCCCTGAGACTAGTCCAATAGATCCCATCACCAGATATGTCTTGAACTCAAGCAACACCTGCACATGAATAAATAACCAATCCATACGAGCCCAAGTCCTTGACTTGACTCAAGTTATTTCCGAACACAACACCTTACGTGAGAACCTCACATAAGCATGTTGCAAAACCATAGTAACACGATATCATTCATATCAACCAAAAACGCACCAAAGACTTAGCAAATGAATACTAAGCAATCTTTCCAACAATGTAAAGCAACTACGAAACATCGCAAATGAAAAACAGAAGCATTGCGGTCAAGTTCCGGACCTTTCCAGAGCAACCCGGACCTTGAGCCGGAGCTAACAAAAACTAGTCGGAACTAGTAAACCCAAAAGCCGGAGCTAGAAAAATCAACTCGGAGCTTAGCAAAAACACGCCGGAGCTATCAAAGACATGTCGGAGCTAAAGACAAAACTTCACCGGGGCTGACCAAAACTAGTCGGACCTTAATAAAAAGGTGTTTTAGTGATATTCAAAACTTTTATCGTCAAAGCAAGTGTATTCACTACAAGCCAATGTATTCAGCACACATAGGTCTTACAAGGGGAAATACTACTTCGATAGTTTCCGTGTGCTTGCAGATTTTTATCTGTGATGTAAGAAACGTCAACAGAGGGGAGGGAACCAGGAGGGAAGTGGTGGTCGGCGCAGCGGGGTGGGTGGGCGCTGATGGTCGCTAGGTGCAGACCGTCGACGTGGGCTTGGTGACCAGCGAGGGCGGGGTGCCCTCCGCCGCGGGCTGGGTGGACGACGGGGGCAGGGTGCCCTCCGCCGCAGGGTGGGTGGCCGGCGGAGGCGGAGTGCCGTCCGTCGGTTGCTTCATCTCACGCGCGTTGCCTTTCAAAGGTGCCTATGAAAAATAGAGTTCCTGTTAAAGTTGAATTTTTTACCTTGACATGAAAAAAATGAGTATGACCTGGGCGATGCTAGAGATGCAGATGCTCTAGCCAGCTCTTGTGTTACGAGTGGCACCAGCTTCTATCTTTTTTTATAAAAAAAAACATGTCATGGACTAATTCATTAAGAAGAAGGTGGGCGTGCGCGTCGCGGGCACCAACCCACGGTGTTGGTCACACGATCCTCCGCTCATTCCTCACCAGCTTCTATATGAATAGGTTCATGAGGAGGTGCAACTGGAATTTCCATTTATATTTCAAAGAGGATAGCATTGACATATGGAAAGAAAGCTCCTTCCACTGATTATGGTACTTTAATTACATATTTACATGATACCTTCATTATGAAATACTCTGATTTAGTGGCGGGTCTTTCATCAACTCATGTAAAAATATGTGTGAAGTTATCATCTGTGACAATGGTTGTACGTGTTTGCCTTTTTGGACTAACATTGAGGTGCAAAGTCTAGATTTCTACTTGTTGGAAATTCAGCCTCTTAGAATATCTAATTCTCATGTCTTCTGGCTATCTAAATTTTCAAAATTTGGTGGTGAAATATTTATTTGACTATTACAAAACTAATATGGTTACCTTTTGAAACCGAGGTGATAGTCCATGAGATCCTTTTATTGGATTCGAACCATTATTGTACAATTTTAAGAAGGCCATGCCACCATCTTTTGGTATGCCAAACCAAGCAAACACAACCTTTGTACATCTACACTCCTCATAATTCCTTTTTAAAATATATAGAAATAAACAGTACATTAACAACCCGGTCATACATATTACTTCTGTGTTCCTTCAAAACAAATTTGAATTATAATCACATCCAAAACTAATTACAAATTGAACTGATCATTCCTAGTCTTGAGTTCTTAACCTCACTCAAGTTCACAGTGGTATTTAATGTGACCATCCTACAGTAACCGCGGCTGCTTCGAACCCCTCCTTCCCGCCACCAAACCGAATGGCGCTGTTGCTCCCCTTCCGTCCCCTCCGCCTCCGGTCCATGCTCCCACCCTTGGCCACCTCCTGTGTAATCTTCTGACGGACATCTTTTCTACCCATGCCGCCGGCCTTCTCGAGAAGCCGCACCACCTTGGACTTGCCCGAGGTGGACGCAGCCTCGGCCGCAGTTCTTCCCTTCGTCGTCGTGGCTTTGGTATTCGCGCCGTTTTTTAGAAGAAAATCAACGACGTCAACGCGGCCCGCCTCGACCGCGCAGTGCAGCGCCGTATATCCCTCAGCATCGGCCGCATCGACGTCCGCGCCACGGCCGATGAGGTCGCACACCGTGTCGACCCGCCCTCTGAAGGCGGCGCGCATGAGTGGCGTCCACCCGTGCGCGTCCCGACCCTCGACGGACGCGCCGCTATCTGCCGCGCGCTGGACGGCCCGCGCCTCGCCCTTGCGGGCCGCGGCCAGGACCGCCTCGCCGAGGCCCAGAAGGTCCATGATCCGGCCCGCGTGGCCCTCCTCGACGGCGACCTCGAAGGCCGTCCTCCCCGCCGCGTCGCGCACTGCGGCTGTCCCCGCCGCGCCGTGTGCCAGGACGAGGCGCGCGACCACCTCGTCCCCGCGCCTCGCAGCGGCGTGGAGCGCAGTGGCCCCGTCCGACCCGCACCTCACCTCGGCCCTCGCGCCCGCCGCGAGGAGCACCCTCACCGCGTCCCTGCGCCCTGCCTCCGCCGCCAGTAGGAGAGGCGTCCTGCCGTCTCTTCCCGGCGCGTCGATAGACGTCGAAGACGACGAAGAGAAGGACGCAGACGACGACGATGGCGCCGGAGACGCGGATGAGGCCGGTTTGCCGAGAAGGAGCTTCAGGATATCGTCGTGGCCCGCCGCGGCGGCCTCGTGGAGCGCGTCGGTGCCGGCGGGCGTAGCGCCGTTGGCGAGCAGGAGCTCCGCGATGAGGCACTCGCCGGAAGCGGCAGCGATCTCGAGGGGAGTTCGCCCGCAGCTCGGTTTGTCGGCGTCCGCGCCGTACTCGAGGAGCACCTGGACGATGTCCGCTCGGCCGACGCTGACGGCGAGGTCGAGCAGGGTGCGCCCGGACTCGTCGGCAGCGTCCGCGGCGCGCCACTCGAGCTCGCTACGGTCGAGCACCTCCCGGAGAGCCTCCACCGCGCCGCCGTCTGCGACCAGCCGCGCGGCCACGGACGCGCCCGCAAAGACCGCCCGGATGCCGCTGTCCACGAACACCTGCTTCTTCCGCGCGGAGAACCACTCCGGGTTGACCGAGTCAAGCGCCATGACGGGCTCCTTCACCGCCGCGCCGGGGGTCACCACGCTGTGCAGCAGGAACGTGTCCTCCCCGCGCCTGCTGCCTCTCCCTCCTCCTCCGCCACCGCTCGCCTCCTGGGGCGGCGCCGACGCCAGGTACACCACCTCCACGGTGACCGCGGCGAGCGGCGCCAGGATCCCCGTGTGCGGGCGCACGGCGAAGCGCCCCCTCACCGCCGGCTGCAGCCTGAACGCCACCGGCATGGTGTGCATCGCGTTCCGCAGCTTGAGCTCCCCTCTCGCCTGCCTCCCAGGCTCCACACGCACCACCACCTCGCTGGACGGCTCCGGGATCACCAACCGGTCCATCCTCTCCTCGGTTCCTTTCCTTCCTCGTCGACCTCAAAGCTTTTGCTCGTCTTGCTTGCCGCCCTGGAACAAACACTTAGGCCTCCTCTGAGTTATTGGTGGATCCAGAGGTAGAAGAAGGCAGCCATCAAAAGGAGTGGCACAAGGGAAGGGGTCTTATGTACTACTAGCTAGCAGCAACACGTACGTACGGCTTGGCCGGCGCGGCGCGGAGGCGTGCCACATGGTGGGTGTGAAGAACAAGAATGACTTGTTCTATGTGGTGGCAGCTCCGATCCGAGTTCTTGTTTCTTTAATGGCGAGTTTGGCGTCAGATGGAAGGGTTTTGTTCCGGAGGGCGAGCCAATGGATCGGTGGCGCCTAGCGGCGGCAACTTCCTGGTAGCATTGCCTGTCCCTGTTGCTCGTCGTTCTAGGCGATTAACAAACCAATGAATTAATGATATGAACTAAGCAGAGGTGATTGGGTGGAGATGGATGATCGTGATCGTTTTAGGCATAGTTTGTGCTTAGTAGTAGTAGCAAAAAGCATTTTGACAGCAAGGACAGTTAAAATTATTAATAGGAGTTTATTAGATAGCTACTATGGCATATTCCATATATGTTCCAAATGTTAGGTTTGCGCTTGACATTCAGTAATTTTACAGCGTGCTTGAAGGGAGATTTGGCAAGCAACTGCTACTCAGTTTCTCAGTCTGAAAAGTTTCAAAAGGGCCTATGGGTATTCTTTTCTGGAGCATAAATAATTGCTCTTTTGAGGTAACGAAATAAACTGATTTTTACAGTGGAGATAATTATGCTCCGAACAAGTGTGCTTGAATTCATTGTCAGCTAACTGCATGATATGCTCGAGAAAACATAATCAAAGACAATTTTATGCTATAAATCATTCTACAATGTGATCTTCAGTAATCGATGAATATGAGCTTTACATTTCGATTTTATAACTAGTTCTTCATCTCACAGAGGAATATCAAACTTAGAATAATCAGGTTTCTGTTTATAATTTGAGTTTCATAACCTGCTCAATACAAGAAAACTGTCTGCCTAGAGGATAAACTGGACATGAGAGACTAATTTATGTTTGATGACAAGAACCTGCTTTAGTTCTAGGTGGCAATCGGTTTCCACGGTGCTATTACCTCTTCCGCATTTCTGTGCTACTAGATCTTGTTTTCTACATAGAAAGTGACATCAATTTGGCATAATGTTCATCCTTTTCACAAAATCTTTCATATAGGACATACAGTGATTCTTATTCGAAGCATCGCATTTGTCACATTGATAACCACTCTGTCAATATGGACAGGTGAAACATTTGTCTCTGATCGGCGTTTATGGATTCTCTAATGTTTATGGAACTGCTAGGCCAGTGCTGGCGTCACCATCCTTGACAGTCAGCATGGACGACAGACTTGGTGGCTTAACAAATTTTTGCAGCATACAGCTCTATCGTTACACTTACAAGGTAAAGTTATTGGATTTTATGTGCTACGTCATCGTGCTCCGTACTCCGTCGGGTATAATCTTCATTGCTAGGTAATAAGTATAATGTTCTCCAGTCACCGCATTGCCCAGTCTCCAATGGAAACACGCATGCTTTCAAGAAAGTTATATTGTTTGGCTTACTCATGAGTAAATAAATGGTTGTTTCTCTGTCAGGCTTGTAATGTAGGAGGAAGAGATCTTGATGAACTGGTCACACATATGCTTTAACTCTGTTCCTATGACCAGGTAATCAGATAAGAATTTTTCAATAGATTTGCAATAATATTGTCTACATCCATAACAAACGTGTATTGACCAAGCCCGGATTCATTGATCATTCAGATAATTGACATGAGCACCCGAAAGAAGATAAAGTGAGACCTACTTTGTATATTTTAGGCCTCCTTAAAAATCCCGATTCTTTCATCTCTTCTATGAAATTGAATGGTTTTCTCAAAAATTCTTGTACAATTTATATGAAATTTTCTGCGCTCCAACGGAGGCCTAATCATAAAAGGGAATACTACATTGTACTAAAGCAAAGGCTGCCCATGTCAAATTGTGGGGCCAAGTTTTCATTAGCTTATTTGGAGGAAAACGAATACTGGCCTGCCTTCTTATTGCACGATTGCACCAAAATTCTGATTGCATTATAGTCAACTTGGATATATATATATATATATATATATATATATATATATATATATTCTAAGTTGACTACAAATCTCTTTTGCTAGAAGAACAAATCCCTAAGCTTTGTACAAATCACAATCCTGAAAGACTTATTCAGAGAGAAGTGTTGGTCTATTGATAATAGATTGTAATCGTATGGCACTAAAGGTGTGCTACTGGACGCCAGTGTGACCTGAACCACAGGAAAGCTAAAGAACTCCAGGCTCAGACGTTGACATCAAAACTACTCTGCCTTCTGAGCCCAGGCCTATGGAATCGTTGATTCTCTGTTCATCTCTCGCTATCGAGGTCCTGACATGTTCTTGCGCTCTGGAAGGGGTAACACGAACTGGACAGGAGGAACATTCCTTGTATCTGTATTTTCCAGTTACTGACATGCCCTTAAGCTGTTAACACCTTGCTGCTCATCAGCTGCAGCTTGACACTACTACAGCTAAGAATGGAGGATTATATCGATGTGCACGTCGCTGTTCTGTAATGTTTGCTCCTCATCATTGCATATCCAGTTTAAACTACATCATTATTGTAGGGTTATACTGCATTTCAGTACGTGTTAATGCCCTATTTCTGAATCTTTCCCCTTTCCTTTCTCTGGTGACGGTGTGTTCACTCTGCTATCGACTGACCGAACTGAATTGAAAGGTAACTAACTCCAAATATGCAAAGCTGACATGTTTGGATAGGATGAATTGGGACCCAAGTCCTTGAGATGTTAATGGGCCAAGAAAGTTCGATTACTCCCCTTTTTTATTTCTTTGCATTCCATTTATTTCCAGTATAGAACTTCAGAATTGGTGCTCAAGAATCAAGAGACTCATGCCATTTCTTCGTGATCGAGACAAACTCCAATTTGATTCTTGAGAGCCAATCACACGTACACGACATGTTAGAGTAAAACTCAAGTGGGGAAAGATAACTAATATTTGGTTTACCCTGCCAGTTGATGAGTGCGCCATACCTGTCAATGATTCAGTCAGATTATCAGGACAGGGATAAGTTGATAATATATCACTACAAGAATCCATTAAAAGGGCGACGACTATATGGCTGTCGGTAGACTATAGAAACCGACGGTCATAATCTATCAGCGTCGGTGCACCGACGGATTTAACCGTCGACCTTTACTCGACGTATTTATGTTTTATAAGCGTCGGTCCCGACGTCTTTAAGTGTTACAGACGTCGGTTTCGTGCCCCGACGCATTTAAGTCGTTGTGACCGTCGGCCAGATAACCAACACCTTTACCGAGATATGACCGTCGGCTGGAATATTAACCCGACAATTTTAAGTCCGACATGACAACAAAAAAAATAGCCGAGCTTCTGATCGAAGCCGCAGGTTTTTCGAAACACCTTCTGTTTCATTTCGACTGCTCTCGCTCATCCATTTTACCGGTGTTCACAGGTTAAAAAATCTATAGTTCATCTACTGGAATCAGATGCAATTCTTTCATCATTGAAAAACCTTACCCTTGGCAAGGTTACTTAGAATGGAAGATAAACAAACCAGCAACACCTCTCTAACAAAACATGAAAAGAGGAGCACAGATCACAAATCAAATTTACATGACATCACAAATCAAGTTCTTGAGCACAACACCCGATGCATGCACGAACGAGCCCCTACCATCGCACGGTCACACAGCGGGGGCGCCGGCGATGCAGGAGAACGCGCGGATGCTCCTGGCCTTGTGCAGCGGCATGCGCAATCGCCGGTCCACCTCCTCCGGTGGACTCCTCTCTACCACATCCTCCGGCCGGCTTCTCGCTCGCCGACTTGTGTAGACGCGCCGGGAGCCGGGCACCTCCAGCTCTGCTGCCGACTCGGACCTGCTCCTCTCCATGTGCGCCTGCGCGTGCTCCGCCTCGCGCTCGGCCTCGACCGCGACCTTCACCACCGTTGCTTCTTTCTCCACCGTCGCTGGTGCGGGGGGCGCTCAAAACCCAGATCCACCATCAACGGCGCAGAAGGGCGCGGAGCTGGCGCGCGCGGCGCTAGGCGGCGCTGGGTGGGAAGGTCGGGGCCTCGATTCTAGGCGGTGGCGCGCTGGGTGGAACGTGGGAGGAGAGAAGCTGGGTGGCTAGGGTTTGCAAGAGAAGTGATGTGGGGAATGAAGCCGGTGTGGGAAATACGAATATAAAAGAGAAAATTGTCTAAAGCCGTCGGTGGAGGCCCGACGTGTTTACTGGTGCAATTACGACCGTCGGTCAGTTAAGTAGACCCGACGGCTATAAAGTTAAAGTCGTCGGTGCACTTGAGATCCCGACGTTTTTAATGAAATACGTCGGTTCCTGTAGGGAGACTGACATTTTTAAATATGATCGTCGGTTATTTTATCAACGACGTTTATAGTGTTTTTATATGCGTCGACCCCGACGTTTATAAAATCACCAACGTCTTATTGCTTGGTTCTTGTAGTGTATGGTAGTGTGACACACACCTAAGCAATCTATTCTAAGGGGTAGATGGGTCTTAATGGAGGTTAGACTAAGAGTTGGGGAGTTACTTCTACAATGCTTCTAATATACATATACATAGCCTAGGTTAGATACTAATGAGCATGTCAATGGTGAATACTTATGATAAGTTGTTCAACACATCGGACACATATTTACCCCTAGCAACACTAGGCGACTCCCGCCAAAAGCCTGTGGTATAGCCGAACATGCAGGATTACAAAGGACGGACAGGGCTGTCACCACCTACTGTCTACCTCTTCAATCCGTGGGTCTACAAAACATTCAACGCTACTTTCTATCCTAGCACCATACTAGCATATTAAGTAATTAACTTAAGAGCCCGGGCACAAGCCATCCTAAAGCAATGAACTAAAACATCGTTGAACCAATGTTGATACATAACACAAGTGATTCATATTAACATGATCACATCATAATTAATTAGACTATAGTGAGGATTTGTAGTGTTTATGATGATAGATCAAGAGTGATATGGCATAATCATAAAGACTACTCCTACCACATACATGGAATCCACAATCAAATAAGAAACACTTCATCCAAGTATATGAATAAAAAAGACTACAGATAATATCTTCATTATGCATAAAGTCACAAATAAAAGAAAAGATACATGAGGCATACCTTTCCCAACTTGGACTTGGGACGAGAGGTTCTCCTCTCTATAGCCTAACTCCACTAAGGACTAAGAGAACTAGTGTATACAATAGAATGATGCTCAAGTGGTGTGTGTTGAAGTGAGAGGTCCTATTTATAGCTTGGAGAAGGGTCAGTTCCCGCCATCAAAAGCGCGCGAATCAGTCACCACTGACTTCTTCAAGCCGGGAGGAGCCAACACGTGGCGTTTGACCTTGTTTGGCGCCAAGACCTAGTCGGCCAACTAGGGGGGGGGGGGGGGGGGGGTCGATCGACCTGGTCCTGGCTCCAAACGTCCTCTAGGTGACTGATAGGTGGGTCCCCTTCCATGATATGAGTGCTATACCATTGGATGACATCGAATACTTCTGTTTGTGGGCCATTTGATCCATGTGGTGCCATGTGGCATCGCCTGATTGGCTGGAATGATATTTTATAGGATTCATCCCCTTGTTTCACTTCAATTCTGCATAGAATCCTTGCATGCACTACTTTCTCTATGGGCAAGTGGAAACATGTTAAATAGAAAGGTGATGTGTGCAAGAAATGATATTTCCTTCACATAATTGAGTTATATTGACGGGTGAAAATGGTATATAATAGTCATCAATAAACTCTCCCAAGCTTATCCTTTGCTCGTCCCGAGCAAAGTCAAGACTTTATGTTGATGATCAGGAGTTGCTACTATGTTCTATTTTTCAAAAATACCATGTACACAACAAAATACTCTAGCTAGTATTTCAAAAATTGGCATGGTATTTCACCCATATTAAGTCATTATGGGGCTTATGCCATCTCCTATTCATGGGTGGTTGAAAGATAGAACAACAAATGGAGCAAACATACCCTAGAAGTCAAGTTCTGCTAAAATTCCAGAGAGTTCAATTCAGATTTTAAGTATCTCAATTTGATTCTCTCAAGTCTCTCCTTTGTGTGTATTGGACATATATCCTTACCAAGGCATTGCGCCTAAATTTATCCTACCTCTACATAAGGCTTGTATGTGGAGCTTGGTAGGGAATATAGTAGGCATATTTGCAACACATAATATTGCTAAGTCAAAGAATAAGCCTTACGAGAAACCAATTCAAAACAATTTGATTCAAGACTTGTGCATGTGTGATGGAATGGAGTGGATGTGGATCTTGAGATGACTCCTTTTTGAGTGAACTCTCTTATTTTGTAGGGATGAAACATGACTACTTTTTTTATCGTGCTTATAATATAAGCATGCATTTTCTTTTTTTCTTTCTTGTAGCCATGTCTTGTACTCCCTTTTTATGCAATGGATTTTGGAGAGAGTACTAAGCATGAATAATATGGAGTTTCTCCTTTTATTGTGGAATGGTGGTATGATGGAATCTTGCTTACTTCTAGTGTAGATGGAATCTTGCTTACTTCTAGTGTAGAAGTATAATATGTGCAAGTGAAGTCTTGAATTCAAAAAGTAATGAATGAAATCTCATATAGGTCTATACTAGTTTGACAAAGCTCAATGTGAAGACAAATAGAATATGCATAAGGTCTATGAAGGTAATGTATCATATGGCTTTGGTGGATATTTCAATCAAATTAGGATAACTTAAATCTTGTTAGAATTTCTCCGAAAATCTAAGTTTCACTATCAAACTAGGAATAGCAGTCCTATCACTATATCATATCTCACAACAACTTAGAATTGGATTAAGCTTTTGCTACCCATAATTTCTAAGTCAAGGCAAAAGTAATTCTAGACAATGAAAGCAATATTTTGGAGAGTAGTAAGTTGTAAACTAGGGATTTAGAAAAATTAAAACAGAGCAACTATTCATCATTTTATCTATGTGAATTCCAAACTATTCTTACCGCACATCTTTTATTTTATTTTGAAAGCAAATCTACGCTACTTTTTTTTAAAATTTTTTTATATGCAAGGTGGATGATGGGTGAATGGAAAATATGCAAGGGGTGTGATACATGTTACCTCAAGTGGAGGTCCTCCCCCAAGCTTGTTCTTGTTCAAGGTCCGCGCTAGGGGCTGAAACCCTAGCGACGAATGTAGGCCATGAGGTTGGCCTAATCTTGTTGCAGCATGGCTTTGACATTGGAGGATTGAGCGTCGATGTTGGGTTGCCTTTCATAGATTCCATTAGTGTGGTCGAGGAGAGTATTATCGATGTTGCTCATACACACCTCAAGGTTCCCATAGGTTAGATGTACCTTGTTATTCCTTGGCTAAGGTAGTGATAACCCTTCACACAAAAGCATGACGTGCACTCATCATGTGATGAGTGTGTTCCATCATTCTTTGGCTAAGGTGTATCATACATTCCTGCCATAAAGGAATAACTTGTACGCCTTATGCATTGGGTGTGATCCGTCATTCCTTGGCTAAGGTAATGACACCTTTTAGCCACAAAGGAGTGACATGTACCCAACATGTGTTGAGCATGATCCATTATTCCGTGGCTAAGGTACAACATACCTATAACCACAAAAGGATGACGTGCACTATGGGTTGAGTGTGATCAGTTGTTCCTTGGCTAAGGTATAAAGTACCTTCTAGACAAATAGGAACAACTTGCACCCAATATACATTGGATGTGATCTTGTCATTCCTTGATTAAGATACATCATACCTTTTTGTCACAAAGGAATAACTTACACCCAATGATGGTGGCAATTCCTTTGAGCTTGAATGAGTGCTTAGATTAGTTGAGAGCATAATGCTCTCACATATTCGTAGCAGCCCATTGGTTGCTCACAGAGGGTTTTCATGTCAAATCTCCGACCTCGTATAGTTATGGTTGACCTTCGGGCTTAATTTCCGATAGGTAGCAACCATCCTAATTTACTCCTTGGCCAAGAGATATTGAAATAGAATCCTCTTAGGGTTTCCAACAATTGGATCTTTGAATGCCTACACAGTTATTTTACTCCTGCAAACTTCCTCTCTATGATAGAGATGAATGGTTAGCTCCCGATACTTGTACAAATGAATTTTTGGGTTAGATAACCGAATCTTCATTTGTACGCACGGGGAAGAACAAGACCAAATATGCATTGGGTCTAATTTCTAGTGTATCCATGAACAATGTATGAATAATTGCTAGGAGTGGGGCTTTATGGATAAATCAAGTTGAACATTTTCTAAAGCTACTACTCATAGCAATGCAAGTGATATAAATACACTATATGGATCCCTTTATCTTGTAAATTTTCTAACCATCATAGCTTTTACTCAAGAGCAAATGTTTATCATTTAGGTCATGGCAAACAAGATTCTCAAATTTATCTTCTTGAACATTTTTAATTTCTTGCCTAAGAATTTGAAATTTAGTGATCTATGCATGAATGAGTTTTAAATCAAAATTATGGACATCATTATTCCAAGGTTGCTACATACCAATTCAACCATTAAGTCATTCCATAATCATTACCTAGGCAGAAAATGTCTAAGTCAGTTTTAGCAATGCCTATGAAATTCTAGGTACTTGTTTAAATTTATTTCCAAGTAAGGTGACATTCCTTTTATGAAGAATCAAAAAGAGTAATGTCAACACTTACTCTCGTGAGGATTCATAAGAATTGAATGATGAGTAAGCAAAAATCATTCAATCCTAATGCAATTCAAACGACAAAAAATTTTAAACTTGTACCTAAATTGAAGAGCAATCTTGGTTGAAGGTCGTTGTGTGAGGAACTCACGACCATGAATTTTGGTGAAGCCTTCATGTTTAATGTCAAGTTGAGGTTGGAGTTGAATGGGCTTCATCTTGCTCCACCATTGGGCCACCATCTTGAGCATTCCTCCACCATGAACTCAAAATGAGATCGATAGAGGGATATGCGCTTGATGGGGCCTTCCAACCTATTTACAAATTTTGTTTTGGCTGCACTAAAATCAAGAACAAACAAAACAACTTCGAAAACGGGTTACGTTAGCTCAAAAGCATGTTGTACCCTTTGCCAAATTGTTTTGCCCAACTTGAAACAACTTGTAAATGCAATGAATATTAGGGTATATATTTTTTTGTTTGAATTAGGTAGATGAATTCAAGTGGTTATGCCCAAGGTTCATATCCAAATAAATTTATTTCCTAATTCAAAATTTTAGTTTTAGGAAGGTTGGAAATTTTACTTTCCAACATGCAAGTGTGAAAATTCAAACATGCTAAATGTAAATGCAAGATTTGATAGGAAATTCAAAAATGCAATTTGGGGAATCAAGTATGAGATAACTACCAAATAACCTATTGGTAAGGACTCACCAAATTTTGAAAGTCCGATGAGTGGGACTTACCTCCATCATGTTTAGTGCGATGATTTGTTGTCCAAGCCGAAGTTGAAGATGTGGACAACTTCTCTTGCTTGTCATGCCAAATATCCTTTGGCATGTCAGTTGGAGATGTGGGCCACATGGTGGCCCGAGCCTCTACGTCATCTTGATGAAGACTTGTTGATGTAGTGACAACTTTTCCCTCTTGAAGATATGCTCTCATGAGCATGGTGAGGCTTGTCCTTCTTTTAGGGGTGTCACTTCGACCTTCTTGATATTTATTAAGGTCAACCCATACCTTGATCATGGATCAAAAGCTTCCTTGGGCATGATGACATGTGAAGTCCACAATCAAACAAGAAACGTTTCATCCACAATGTCACTTGCCCTAGGTTGCATGGGCTTGGTCGAAGGGTAGGAATCCCAACAAGTGATTGTGGGATATCTTGGATATTGAATGCTCTTTAAGTTTCTTGTCCTTGGCCAAGAACTTCATGTAAATGTTGTCTTGATTTCTTGTTTGGCCTTGGACAAGATACTTCAAGGTAGACTAGTTAAACTTAAATCCCTTGAAATCCCATAGCCTCCTCGATTACAAGGGTGATGTTGATTCCACCCTTGACCTCCTTGTAGGTGATAGCCATTGGAGTTGTGTTTGGAAGGAAGAATCCTCATGGGTCTTTAGGGAAATGATCCCAAAGTGGCCCATGATGACATGGATTTTCACAGATCATGTGAATATCCATGGCTTAGATCATCCAAACACTCCTCCATTGGCTTGGTCTTCATGATACTTTAGTGGGAGGTGTAGTTCCATATCCAGCATGTCCACCTTGTTAAGTGGTGTTCATGCCAAGCTAAAGAAACTAGAGCACTCTTCAATCCACCCCTTGAGTAGAGACCATATTGTCATCCATGATGAATGAGAATAGGACTCCTTTAGCTCTAGCACAACGGTGGTCATGGATTGGTGGACCAACCCATGATATGAATGTTGGATGAGGAGCCAACTATCCACCCTATGGTGGAGGCAAACCAAGAAGAATTCTAAGAGCCTCCCCCCAAGCTTGGGTATGGATGACTTTGGCACCTACTGGAAGCTGAAATTCTTCTGCAAGAGGTAATGGTGTTGCCTAGTAGACATTTGTTGAGGTACGCCATGAATCATCTTGTAGTTGAGCACTAGCGTCCTCGTTGGCCATCCCATGAAATGGGTTAGCCAACACTACCCTGTTTTCACCACAAAAGGAGAAAAAAACAAGGGTAATCCTGTCTAATAACTATTATTACCTATAGCTTAATCACAAGTGATTGCTATCCTTCACTTCCTTTGCCTTCCACGGCAATGGCGCCTGAAATGCTTGTTGACGTTTCTTACGTCACAAATTATCTTCAAGAAGAGATGAGGTCCACAAGCGCACGAAAACTGTCGTGTAGCATTTCACCCAAGAGTACTCCCAAGGGTATCATATTTATCCCAAAGGAAGGCAATGGAGTAAAGTAAACACTACTCTTATGATTAAGCTATAGGATACATATCAATTATCAAGATAGGGATAAGTTGATAATATATGGTAGTGTGACACACACATAAGCAATCTATTCTAAGGGGTAGATGGGTCCTAATGGAGGTTAGACTAAGAGTTGGGGAGTTGCTTCTACAATGCTTCTAATATACATATACATAGCCTAGGTTAGATAATAATAAGCGTGTCAATGGTGAATACTTATGCTAAGTTGTTCAACACATCGGACACGGGTTTACCCCTAGCAAAACTAGGCGACTCCCACCAAAAGCCTGTGGCATGACCGAACGTTGAGGATTACAAAAGACAAATAGGGTTGTCACCACCTACTGCCTACCTCTTCAATCTGTGGGTCTACGAGACATTCAACGCTACTTTCTATCCTAGCACCATGTTATCATATTAAGTAATTAACTTAAGAGCCTGGGCATAAGCCATCCTAAGGCAATGAACTACATCATCGTTGAACCAATGTTGATACATAGCACAAGTGATTCATATTAACATGATCATATCATAACTAATTAAACTATAGTGGGGGTTTGTAGTGTTTATGATGATAGACCAAGAGTGATATGGCGTAATCATAAAGACTACTCCTACCACATACATGGAATCCACAATCAAACAAGAAACGCTTCATCCAAGTATATGAATAAAAGAATACTAAAGATAATATCTCCATTATGCATAAAGTCACAAATATAAGAAAAGATACATGAGCCATACCTTTTCCAACTTGGACTTGGTACTAGAGGCTCTCCTCTCTATAGCCTAACTCCACTAAGGACTAAGAGAACTAGTGTATACAGTAGAATGATGCTCAAGTGGTGTGTTTTGAAGTGACGGGTGAGGGGTCCTATTTATAGCTTAGATAAGGGTCGATTCCCACCACCAAAAGCGTGTGAATCAGTCACCACTGACTTCTTCAAGCCGGGAGGAGCCAACATGTGGAGTTTGACCTCATTTGGCGCCAGGACCTTGTCGGTCGACTAGGGGGGTCGGCTGACCTGGTCCTGCCTCCAAACGACTAGTTCTCCCTCCAGGTGACTGGCAGGTGGGTCCCCTTCCATGATATGGTTGCTACACTATTGGATGGCGTCGGATACTTCTGTTTGTGGGCCATTTGATCCATGTGGTGCCATGTGGCATCGCCTAATTGGCTAGAATGATATTTTATAGGATCCATCCCCTTGTTTCACTTCAGTTCTACATAGTCCTTTCATGCACTACTTTCTCTAAGGACAAGTGGAAATAGGTTGAATAGAAAGGTGATGTGTGCAATAAATGATATTTCTTTCACATAATGGAGTTATATTGACGGGTGAAATTGCTATATAACAGACGTCAACACTTGGACATAGCATCTACACTAGGGTGGCCAAGCCGATGGTGCCAAGTGGTGGACAAAGCTGTCGTAGTCAGAGCGAGAGGCGGAAATGCAGTGGAAATAGGAAGTCGAATAGTGTATAGAGGTCCAGAGCTATCACAGCGAAGAAGAAGACACCGGGTGGAAAGATCCTTTATAGATAAACTAAAAGGATCAAACTCAATAGAAACATGATTATCCGAGTTAAAATGATGAACATAAAGCAAAATCTGAATAATATATAGAGCAACAAGAATGTTTTTGAGCTGGAAAGATACCGAAAATCCCGAGTCATCTACTGAGGTGACTGGAAGAACATACCCGTTCCCGACAATGATAGATGAAGGAAAAGAAGGGTGAGAAGGGTGGGTAGAAGAAAGTATACCAGCATCAGGAGTAGTATGATACGATGCTCCGGAATCAGCCACCCAGTCACATGTAGGTGAAGTGAGGTGCATGGTGCTGAACGACGGTGCCAGTGACTGGCGATCCCACACCAGGGGTGGGTGTCGACAACTCTGAATACTCAACAGGTCCATCTTGCCCATCAACGACACTGGCCATATAGGTGACAGAGGCAGAGCCAACAAGAGGTCCGCCAGCAACCGGACCAATCGCTAGAGATAGAGACACACCGACAGTCGACGGCCAGCCCGGTGGAGGGTGTTGTGGTGCACCAGCAGCGGTGGCAACACCATGCCATGGAGCAGCAGTTGGCCAGAGGTAGGTCAGGCTAACGGTTGTGCCGGCAACGCTGCCCAAGGTGGTGGCAGCCGCGGATCCGACAGGGCCATATGCTCCGGTGGGTCGCAACCCTGCAGCGATGGCGGTGGGAGGGCACCAGGGCAGCCACGACACAATTGGAGATGAGCGCGAGGCGCTAGGGGCCGGCGGCGGTCGGATCTGGTGCTGTCCTGTAGAGGCCACCGGGGGAGGCGGGCGCGCGGCGCCTGAAGCCAGCCTACCGGCGGCGGCACCAGGGAGGGGTGATGCAACAGCGAGGATGTCAGTGGCAACACCAGAGAGGGGTGGCGCGGCGACCAACCCAACAGTGACAGATCCGGAGATGGCCGATCAGGAAGCGACAAACCCCGTATAAGCAGGCACGGCGGTGACCAGCCATGGAAAAACGAATCTGGCAGCGACACCAAGGAGGGGTGGCGTGGCGACCAACCCAACGCTAGCGGATTCAGCGACGGAGACAACAGCTGACCAGGGAGTGTACGCGCTCCGACGCAGATGAGGGGGGCCGCCAACAGCGGTGCACTACAGGGCGGCGGCGGCGGCCGGCCAGGGGAAAGGGGCGGACGACCAGAGAGGGCGAGGGCAATGAGCTAGAGAGAGGGAGCCGGCACAGACAGTGTGGGGGCCATTGGCGGCACATAGCTAGGGACTGGCGGCAGCACGCCAGTGGCTGGCGGCGGCGCGCTGGCAACCGGTGGCGGCGGCAGCTGGACCATGGTGATGGGAGGGATTAAGGTTAGACTAACCTGTCTCGTGATACCATAATAGAGGATAAATGAATAGATTATTTTTACCATCAGGCAACATAAATGGGTACACCTTATATAGGCTAGCTAGTGTAGTGTGAAAAGCAAGGCTAAATCCTTTCACACTATACTAGTGTGAAACCAAAGCTAAACTCTTTCACACTACACAAATTCAAAGGCTAACATTATGACTAAACTCAGTCCAACACTTTTCTTCAAACTTAACATTTCAGAAGGATTTGACTCGGTCTCTTGGGAGTATTTTTTTGAGCTGCTAGGAAGTTGGGGGTTTACGCCTTTGGAAAATACACATGGCATGCAATTAATTTGATAATCCAAAAAAACTAGAACAATTCTCGTGAAAGGGGGTTTGGCCTAGTGCTTAAGTACTCTGAGTAGTACTACTCAGGTCTTGAGTTCAATTTCTGGTGGGAGCGAATTTCAGGCTGAATTTTAAAGTATTAAATGCTGGTACTCTACAGAGAAAGTCATGGGCGCTGTATCTGGGGTGCACTTACGAAAAATGCGAAGGGATGAACGTGCCGTAATATTGTCTTACGAAGTCCGGTCCATAGTCGTGTGCTCAGCCATCCAGATATCTTCACCTTGTTCTAGACAATAGGCTGTGAGTATATGTATTTGTACTCGTTTGTAATAAATTGGCTATAACCTCCTCGGAGAGGAAGATCAGGACTTTACCCATCATCTAAAAGAACTAGAACAGTTCTACTAGCAGTCAACATGAACAGTGCTAGTATTATACAAAAAAATTGAAACATATGCAAATAAATCGCTCAACGGAAACTTTGAATTGGTCATACATTGAGTGATCCACTTATAGATCATCCTGTTATGAAGTAGAGGATGAAACTGACGAACTTGATGAAGATGTAGAGAATGCAAGAAGTCCGACGAGCGGTCGTGCGAGCGCACTTCCTAGAAACCTGATCGTCGACACCCGTGCAGGTCTTCAGATCACCAGCGTTGGCTTGGAGTCACCGCTCTCACTCAATCCGCTGCATGGTGGACGAAGGGACGACAAGGCAAAAAATGACGGCGCAGACCAATGAGTTCAATTGCAAGAGGTGGTTTTAAATACTTCATCACATTTACCGATGACTTTAGTAGATATGGTTATGTCTACCTAATGAGGCACAAGTCTGAATCCTTTTAAAAGTTTAAAGAATTTCAGAATGAAGTACAAAATCAATCAGACAAGATAATTAAACTTCTATGATCTGATTGTGGGGGTGAATATTTGAGCTATGAATTTTATGATCATTTGAAACAATGTGGAATTGTTCCACAGTTGACTCCACCTGGAACGCCTCAATGGAATGGGGTGTCCGAGTGGAGGAACGAAACCTTGTTAGACATGGTTAGGTCGATGATGAGTCAAATAGATCTTCCACTATCCTTTTTGGATTATGCTCTTGAAACTGCTGCATTCACGCTAAACAGAGTCCCAACTAAGTCTGTTGAGAAGACACCATATGAGATGTGGACTGGGAAACGTCCTGAATTGTCTTTCCTCAAAGTTTGGGGGTGTGATGCCTATAAACGTTTGACGTCAGACAAACTCACCCCCAAATCAGATAAATGCTTCTTTATGGGATATCCTAGGGAAACCAAATGATATTATTTTTATAACAAAACAGAGGGTAAAGTGTTTACTGCTCGCAATGGTGTCTTCTTGGAGAAAGAGTTTCTCTCAAAAGGAGTTAGTGGGAGCAAGGTGCATCTTGAATAAATTCAAGAAATACCTGAAAATGTTTCAGCACCCACTGATCCTGTAATGGATGTACAAGATATTGTGCAACCATTTGATGAAACACAAGCCCCACGAAGGTCTATGAGGGCACGTCGTGCGACTGGAAAGTTAACGCTTCTAACCACGAAGCAACATGACATGGTATTGTTGGACAATAATGAGCCCACGACCTATACTGAAGCAATGAAGGGACCCAACTCTGAGAAGTGGCTTGGAGCCATGGAATCCAAAATTGAATCCATACATGAAAATCAAGTTTGGAACTTGGTTGATCCAATCGATGGTGTGAGACCTATCGATAGTAAACGAATTTTCAAGAAAAAGATTTACATGGATGGAAATGTTCACATCTATAAAGCACGATTGGTGGTGAAAGGTTTCAAGCAAATTCAAGGTGTTGATTATGATGAAACTTTCTCACCCATCGCTATGCTAAAGTCTGTTCGGATCTAGCAATTGTTGCATATTTTGGTTATGAAATATGACAAATGGATGTCAAAACAACCTTTTTTTAATAGAAGTCTGACTGAGTATGTATACATGACACAACCTAAGGGTTTTGTCGATCCTAAAAATGCTAGTAAAATATCTAAGCTTCAGAAGTCCATCTATGGATTGAAGCAAGCACATCGGAGTTAGAATCTACGTTTTGATGAACTTGTCAAAGGGTTTGGTTTCATTAAAAACGTAGAAGAACCTTGCATTTACAAGAAGTTTAGTGGGAGCGCACATGTATTTCTGGTCCTATATGTAGTTGACATATTATTGATTGGAAATGACATTCCAATGATTGATGATGTTAAATACTCATTAAGAAAAAGTTTCTCAATGAAGGATTTAGGAGAGGCAACATACATTTTGGGCATAAAGATCTATAGAGATAGATCTAAAAGACTAATTGGATTAAGCCAAGATACATATATTGACAAGATATTGTATTGGTTCAATATGCAAGATTCCAAGAAAGGTTTCTTGCCAATGTCACATGGCATTACTCTAAGCAAGAGTCAGTGTCATTCGACACCTGATAAGCAAAAGAGGATGAGAGTGTCCTTATGCTTCGACTATTGGATCCATCATGCATGCCATGCTATGTACACGCCAAGATGTATCTTATGCTTTAAGCATCACGAGCAGGTATCAATCAGATTATGGTGGTGATCATTGGACTGTTTTAAAAAACATCCTTAAGTACTTGAGAAGAACTAAGGATGTGTTCTTAGTGTTTGGAGGTGAAGAAGAGCTCGCTGTAAAAGGTTACACCGATGCTAGCTTCCACACTTATGAGGATGATTCAGATCGCAATCCGGTTTTGTATTCTGCCTCAATGGAGGGACAGTGAGCTGGAAAAGTTCCAAGCAAGATATAGTAGCAGATTCAATGATAGAGGTGGAGTATATTGCAGCTCCTGAAGCTACAAAGGAAGCTGTTTGGATCAAAAAATTTGTTTCTGAGTTGGGTGTTGTTCTGAGTGCGTCCAGTCTTGTGGATATCTATTGTGATAATAGTGGATCCATCACACATACAAATGATCCTAGATCACACAAAAGATCCAACCACGTACTACGACGCTATCACCTCATACGAGAGATCATCGACTGAGGTGACGTGAGGATATGCAAGGTGCATATGGATTTGAATGTTGCAGATTCGTTGATAAAGCCTCTTACACAATCAAAGCATGAGGCGAACATGAGATCTATGGGTATTAGATACTTACATCAGTGATTATAGTGTGTAGTAGGAGACTTGTGTCATAGCTATATTTATGTACTGTTAAATAAATTGTTATATGATTAATCATTATTTACATTAATAATCAAGTATGTGACTTGTTCGTGAAACTCTTTGTTAGTAGTAATGTTACTCCAAATGATCCCTAGTCTATATCATTATATGAGATAATGATATCATATAGACTAGCACATGTATTAATTGATGATCACGTTTCACGGATCATAGATATGGAGATATCAAATTAATAATGTGAACACATGTTAGTGAATATGGTGTTGGATAGACCCACTCCAAGACATGGGATTGTTATTTCCATCATGTGTCATCAGTTGGTCTTGAGTGATACACCTGCTAGATCATTAGACCTAAGATCGCCATTGTTTCTCACTGTGTGTAGTTGTGTACTTTGAGACCAAACGCTACTCCGTAATTGGGTAGTCCTAAAACTAGTCTTCGGATACATAATGAAACATAGAATGGGATGTGCACGGATCAAGATGGGATTTGCCCCTCCTTAATAACAGGAGAGATATTTCTAGGCCCCTGGAGATAGTTGGTTTTGAAAGTGCATGGCCATGCCAAGGTGATTAAAGGTTAATCACAATGACTAAAAGTTAGTCATGGAATGAATCCTCTATTTGATTGAGTGAATGGTCGAGTTATCACAACGATGACACGCATCTCGCCTTGAGCTTGACTTGTATCGTGAGGCAAAGGGATTAGCATGTTGAATGTATCTAAGTTCGGCCGATATGATCTTTGTGTACATTCGGGAGTCAGTATGTCCTGCTTGGTATCTCTACTGACTTGTGGTTGGAACTGGTTTCCATTCACAATCGACTGCACATGAACCTAAAGGGTCACACACTTAAGGGGTTGGAATATCGAAAAGCATGCCTAGATGATTGTCTCTAGTGCAAGTGGGAGATTGTTGGTGATATGCCCAAGAGGCAATCATAACAATTCGGGTTAAGGCCTATTGGATATTTGATCCATAAGCAATTAGGATACTAATGGGTCTGCGACTGTTGACGGCTGTTATACACCAATTTCACCCGTCAATACAACTCAATTAGGAAATGTTATTTCTTGCACACATCACCTTTCTATTTAACATATTTGCACTTGTACTTGAAGAAAGTAGTGCATGCAAGGATTCTATGCAGAAATGAAGTGAAACAAGGGGATGGATCCTATAAAATATCATTCCAGCCAATCAGGCGACACCACATGGCACCACATGGATCAAATGGACCACAAACAGAAGTATCCCAAGCCATAAAATGGTGTAGCACAAATATCAGTCATGGGACCCACCTGTCAATAACCTGGAGGAAGCACGCCGCAAAAGGGGCCAAGACCAGGTCGGACGACCCCCCTAGTCGGCCGACAAGGTCCTGGTGCCTTTCTCGGTCAAACTCCACGTGTAGGTTCTTCCCGGCTTGAAGAGGTCATGGGTGATTGATTCACGCGCTTTTGGTGGCGGGAACCTACCCTTCTCTAAGCTATAAATAGGACCCCTCACCCCTCACTTCAACACACACCACTTGAGTATTCATCTATTGTATCCACTACTCTCCATAGGTTTAGAGGAGTATAGGCTATAGAGAGGAGAGTCTCTAGTCTATAGTCCAAGTAGGAGAGGAGTAGAAGGAGTCTCTTCCCAATTGGGGAAGGTATGTCTCCCATATTCCTATTTGTATTTGTGACTTTATTCATAATAAAGATGATATCTTTAGTCTACTATTGTTTATATACTTGGATGAAGCGTTTCTTGTTTGATTGTGGATTCCGTGTATGTGGTAGGAATAGTATTTATGATTGTGCTATACCATTCTTATCACATCATCATAAACACTACAAACCTCCACTGTAGTCTAATTAGCTATGATATGACTATGTTAATATGAATCACTTATGCTATGAATTAACATTGGTTCAACGATGATTTAGTTCATTGCCTTAGGATGGCTTGTGCTGCAGCTCTTAAGGTATTTGCTTAGTATGCTAGCATGGTGCCAGGGTATTTAAGTAGCGTTGGATGTCTCGTAGACCCACGGATTGAAGAGGTAGGCAGTAGGTGGTGACAACCCTATCTGTCCTTTGTAATCCTCCACGTTCGGCTGTACCACAGGCTCTTGGCAGGAGTCGCCCTAGTATTGCTAGGGGTAAGCCCGTGCTCGATGTGTTGAATAGCATTGCATAGGAATTCATCATTGACATGACCATTAGTATCTACCTTAGGCTATGTATATGTATTAGGAGCATTGTAGGAGCAACTCTCTAACTCTTAATCCAATCTCCCTCTAGGACCCATTTACCCTTTAGAATAGATTGCCTAGGTGTGTGTCACACTACCCCTATTATCAACTTACCCCCTGTCCAGATAATTGATTAGTATCCCATAGCTTGACCATAAGAGTAGTATATACTTTACTCCATTGCCTTCCTTTGGGATAAATATGATACCCTTGGGAATACTCATGGGTGAAATGCTACAACAGTATCTTCCGTGCGCTTGTGGATCTCATCTCTTTACCGGAGATGATCTGTGGTGTTAAGAAATACCAACAAGCATTTCTGGCGCCGTTGCCGGGGATGATTTGTTAGTATATCTTAGGAGCCGTCAGCACAGTCCTCCCTCCGGAAATCACCATGGGGTCACTTCAGGTCTAGACCTTCGACAAAGCCACGCAGGAAAGGCTCTAGTGTGAAGACCTTGACCTTGTCGACGAGGGAAGGTGCCAAGCAGATGTTCGGAATGCACGATATCGCCAGGCGCTCCGGCGCTATCACCAAAGGCATGTGCGTAACCAACAACTTGAAGAAGGCGATCTGGTGCTGCGGAAAATACTAACTCGAGAAGGGATGAACAAACTCTCTCCCGCTGGGAAGGTCCCTTCCGAGTGATCATAGTATCCTGTCCCGGATGCGTTCACTTGGCAACAGAAGATGGGACTTCGCTTCCCAATACATGGAACATCGAGCACCTCCGTAAGTTTTATGCTTAGTTTCACGGAGGTGGGTCTGTAATTACACATAATGTAAATTATAGAGTTTATGAACAGAGTCGGGTAGGTCCTCAGGGAGAACATCCGGACCCCTCCGGGAGGGTCCGAGCAGTTCAAGCACACTTAACTTGGTCCTTGTACTTTAAGTGTAGCTACCTACCCTGGGTTAGAACAAGATGAATAGCACACTTGGTCTGGTTTCGTACCCTATGTGTGTCCTTGTCTCCCTTGTAATTTGGACCTATAATGAAAGACATTGTTGTGTGAAAACAGACTTCACGTGCATTAATTTTGTACAAGCTCGTTTTCTTTTATTATTTTTTCCTTCTTGTCTATAACGAAGTTGTGAAATTATTTTTGAGATTTATTCTGAGCTATTCATGTGATATACAAGTTATATTGTTGATCTTTTTCAGATCGTAGCATTGCTAGATGGTCTACTCGACTGAACGCCAAAGCCAATGACAGGTTTAGAGTGCGCTATCGACTTAGACTGGTCCAGCACCCTAAGTACGCCACTCTACCTATATTCCGGCAGGCCTCAGTAGGGCGGGTCCGGAAGGCATTCGGATCTGAAGAGATTACATCAATTTACTTGTTATCATGTTGAGTTCCTTCAGATCTAAAATTCAAACAAGAACAGTAAGCCATGAACAACTTATAGATGAGAGGACGAATTTTACTGTTTTTCTTGTCTTTAATGCGCAGGAAAAATGGAAAACTCATGGCGATGATGGATGTTCCTGCAGCTACTAAGCTCTGATAACCCCCAGGGGGCCCACCGTCAATGTTTCATATGTTGAAAGTGGGCGTCATTGGGGATGACAAAGCTCCGATAACTCCCATGGGGGCTAGCCGTCGATGTGAAGGATTAACAGCGATCTAAATGAAGATGGTGGAGAAATCACCCCAAAGGGGTCCACCATCGACGTATTATACGTTGACAAGTGGACACCGTCGAAGCCAGGAAGCTCCGAGGATCCCAGGGCGCCCGCCGTCGACGTTCTAAGCGTTGATAGTGGGCGCAGTCGGGCCTATCAAGCTCCAACAACCCCCAAGGGGGCTGCTGTCGATGCTCTACGTGTTGACAGTGGGTGTTGTCAGACTTACCAATCTTTGACAACCCCCAGGGGGCCCACCGTCGACGCTCTATGTGTTGGTAGTGGGCGCCATCAGACCTACCAAGCTTCGACACCTCCTAGGGGGCCCACCGTCAATGCAACAAAGGGTCCCTGGAGATTTCGAAAGAAAACTTCGGACCTAAGAGCTAAGTTTTCTAGCTACAAGTTTGAAGCGCTCAAGTCATCAAGACATTGTCAGATCCTTTTGGTACATGTTCGCAATCAAATTTTGTACATCTACCAGGGGGCCAGCAAGATAAAGGACAACGCATTGAAGACAAATATGAAATGAAATTTATTCATTCAAGAAGATTGGATTTCATTCATTCAAAGGATTAGATTACAAAATGAGGATTACAAGTGAAAGGTTGAAGAAAAAGGTCCTAGCTACTGGAGGTCCTAGGTCCTATGGAAAAACGAGGCAACTTTCTGGGCAGCTTCTTGAACGCTGCCCCTAGTGGCATCTTCTTCTTCAAGGATGGGTCCTTTGACCACCGGATCTAGAGATAATTGGGGGTCCCGACTTTTGAAACACGTCAACACATATTCGGCGATGTTCTTGACCTGAGACTTCCCCTCTATCTCCAGTTGATCAGTGATGACATCACCCATTGCATCCATCTTGTTGCCGGCAGAGCTCAACGCCACCAGCGCTCTGTCCAGCTCTAGCTCCGGATCAGCCGGACATACCGGATTGAAGCCGAGCGACACCAAAGCTTTGTTGGCATGCCCCAGGAAGTCCTAGACTAGATAAGACTCAGTCACCCTCGAATTCCTAAGTTCCTCCAGCGACCTTCTGGCGGCCGCAAGCTCCGAACCTTCTCGGACAACGTGCTCGACCTCCTTGCCATGTTGCTGAATACTTTCAGCAACCTGCTTTTCGCGATCGGCATGCTCCGACTCCTAGAGGTGGATGCGGTTCCGACGGTTCGCCAGATCCTTCTCCCTGCCTTTCACCTTCTCTTCACTGGTGGCGACATTAGCTTCTCTCATGGATAGCTCCTGTCCTTTCTGCCAATTCTTCTCCTCCTCTTGCTTGCACTGCTGTTCAAACTTTTTTCTGCGGTCTACCAAGCTCTGCTCTCCCAGAGATAGCCTTTGGGCGAGCTACTCCTCCCTCTTCAAAATGTCCTCCTGCTTCTCCAGGAGCTTCTCCTCCCTCTCTTCGAGGGCTTCTCGTCCCTTGAGGAGCACTTCATTTAATTCATTGAGGGTTTCCTGATGATTGTCAGCAACCTCATTGGTCTCCCGAGCATGCTCTAAAATCTCTTGAGCCTTCTCGTCGAGAGCCTTAATGGTAGCCTCCCGCTCATTCAGCAAGCGGTGTATCAGCGATAGCCGAGCCTTCTCCTTGGCTACCCATTCCTTCTGGTCAACCAGCCTTGACTGCGTCAGCTTTGTCTCAAAAAGAAGTCGGTTGCGCCAACACCTTAAGGTGTTGCGCTCTTCTTCGACGGCTTTGCTCTCATGGTTAAAGGCGAGCTGGACCTGACGGAGACTGGAGCATGCATTGTCTATAGACAAAGCCATAGGAATTGGCTCCGGACCAGCCTGGATCTCACCCGCTAGCTCGAGCAGATCTTCAAAAACATCGATTGGGTCCCATGGCACAAGCACGGTCCCCTACGACTCTACGGCACTAGGGCCGACCTCCGAGGCTGATAAGGAAGGTCCCCTGCTGGATCTTTAATCATCGGCTCTACGGGTGGAGGACCTGCCGTTCACTCTTGTGGGCGCTCTGGTTCTGACATAGACACCTCCGGAGTAATCACCTCCGGGGTGGACAATGAAGCTTTGTCAAGATCTCCCTCCACCTCCGGCTCAGTTGTTGGGACTTCAACTTCTTCCGGCTCAGGTGCTAGAGCTTTCGCAGTCTCTGGCTTCAATGCTGGAGCTTCAACTATTTCCGGCTCGGGGGTCGGAACTTCAGTTACCTCCGGCTTAGGCGCCAGATCTTCTGCAATCTCTGGCTCCAACGCTGGAACTTCAGCCGCCGGCTCTGAGACCGACGAGACTTCATCTCGAACATTTCCCCTGTGGTCTGGCGCTACCGCGAGAACTTTAGGCGTCATCTCTGGATCCAGATCCACGACAATTGGCATCAGAGCTATCGTGTCATTAGCCACCACTTGGGGAGGCACCAAGATCGAAGTTGGAGCTTTAGCCTACACAACATCAGTTGCTGCAATAGGCGCTGAAGTTTCGACTTTCTTCTTTGACATCCTGGAAGCAAAGATCAAAAAATTCAAAACAGGAAAATAATGGAAACAACAACTCAGGCTAAAAAGACAATGCTTACCTTGGGAAGCTTCCACCCTAGTCGTCGTGGAACTTCTTCTTCTGAGGTCCGTAGTCAGAGCCCACCAGACCTGGTGAGGCAGAAACTTTGAACCTTGGTCGGGAGCTTGCTGCAGCACCTGGTGTCGCCTCAGCCGGGACCTCCCTCGGCTGTGAAGGACCTCCGGACCTGGAGCACGTAGATGGCACTGGAGTCGGGGTCATTTTGCTGGAGCTAACGCCCCTCAAGGACCCCGACACTATAGGAGGCGTGGTCGCTGAAGCTCTGCTTGGTCAGGGGGAAGAAGCTACTGGAGATGGAGCCGACCTGAAAGATCTCCCATCAGCATGTCTCAGCTTCGTCTTCCGGCTTGAAGATTCGGCCGGCTCCTTGCCCTTGCCCTTGCTGATGTCATCAACCTTCTGGATTGGAGCAGTGGGGGCCACCCTCTCCGAAGATCCGAGGATTGCAACCCCGGAGGTCTTGCGTCTCTCCACCACGCCGAGGTCGTCCAGCTCCGGCATTCCCTTCTGGAGCTCCATCTTGACCTCTGGAACCATGTTAATAGGTAGGAAAGCAACCGGCGGAGTCAAGGCATCACGGGAGATAGCTCCATGCTAAAACTTCTGTAGATGGAGCTTCAAAGCTTCATCATCATCCAAGTTGCTATGAAAACTGGCTTCTATCCGGTTATGATCCATCTCGCTGTTGAAGGCCCATGCAGGCCACTCCCTTATATTTAGTGGAGCCCACCTGTTCACTAGGAAGTTGCCGAAGACCATCTCAGGGGTCACTCCACCCTCTACGCATTCCTGAATCCTTGTCAGGATGGGCTTGTATGCTTCGGACAACTCCAAAACTGCATTCCAAGTGTCAGTGTGGACATTGGGGAGGCTCTTGGGCAACTCCAACCTCTCGTGCTCCTCCACTGCGATGATCACCCAGTCTTTCTTCTAGTTGTCCCACTTTTTGGAGGGGAAGGTCTTCAAGTACTTAAAGGGGCAGTTCTTGTGCTTCACGAAGTAGTAGAAGCCAATCAACTCTGCCCCCTTTCCGGTAGTGTGGAGAGTGAAGAAGGTCCGGAAGAGCTCGATGCATGGCGGCACACCCACCCACATCTCGCAGAAGTGGACAAAGGTCGCCACTAGCAAGAAGGAGTGGGGACTGAGGTGATGAAGCTGGAGTCCGTAGAAATCCAGCAGCATCAACAGAAAGCTTGAGAAGAGCGATATTAGACCCACCATGGCATACGCCGAGAAATAGATGATCTCTCCGGTGCGCTCCTTCTTGAAGGGAAGCTTGCCGAAGCAGATCGCGTTGTTGAAGGAGTCACTGGACCACCCTATGTAGTTTCGGACCCTTGACAGATCTTTGTCATTCTTGATCTTGCTACGGGGAAGACCCAACTCCATCACGGCAGAGTGGAGAGAAAGTTGGAAGGGCTATGCAAAGGTTGGGAGGCTCTGAGCGCAAGTTCGAATGAAAGCGTAAAGAGTCCTCAAACCGTGCGGGCTTTCCTTCTTAAGTAAGCCTCCACAACGCTTGGATGGAAACCGCGTCGGGATCGAGATTTCATTTCAAAAATCTACCTCGTCAATGACAAATGAGCTCGGGTCCACTTCGGTGGAAAAGTCAAAGTTATCATACCAGGTGAACCGTTGTCATGATGGGAAGTTGGAAGCCCGAGGGCGGTGGCCTGATAGGGCGCTCGGAACTGATACGGTTTCCGTATTGGGAACCGGCGACCTTCAATTGAGTGAGACCTGCACGCCAGGATCTCACCTGTCGCGTCAAGAAAAGCCACATGGTGATGGTTTAACGACAGATCGTCGTCCCAACGGCCCATGAAAAGACCTTTGAAGCTGCAGAGCGGGAATCAAAGCTGGCCCCACCTCTGACAGAATAATTTCACCCAAAGGGTTTCTTCCAAAGGTGGGCCCGAGGGCCGCTGTCGGTACCCCGCGTACCGAGTACCCCACAATACCGCAAGAAAAGCTACGGAGTTCCACCTGTCCGAGTTGGAGATCTCCAACGGTTCCACATGTCATGCAGCACTGGGCCCGCCTCCCTCGTTTGGGTAGCTCCAGCGTCGCCACGTGTGACACAAGGCCAGACCTAACTCCTCGTATAGGGAAGCTCCAGTCATGCCACATGTCCAGTGGCCCCAGACCTAACCCCCAGTAGAGGGAAGCTCTGGTGCTGCCACGTGTATAGCAGCTCTGGACCTACCTCTCCACAAAGGGAAGCTCCAAAGCTGCCACATGTCGAGCCTCTGGACCTAAGCAACAACGGGTAGACTGTCGGATCTCCAACGGCGCGAACATTCAAGGGACAGTTAAAGCAGCCGTTACAAGACCATATTATGTGTCATTAATGCCATGTTAATGACACACGATCAGAGGACCATTAGTACTAATAATGTCACCATTAAGGCACGTTATCACACTGTTAAATATACTTAATACGCGCAAATAGTGTATTAGGTAATTAAACACTGCCGGGACCACATGTCAGGTCAGGCTGACAATGTAACGGTCAGTCCTTGGACTATAAAAGGGTTGTGTCGCACGGTACAAGGGGACAAGTCAAATCGACCCCAGACACACACACTCATACATACAACAACCACCCATGGAGAAGGGTATTACGCTCAGGCGGCCCGAACCACGTAAAAATCTCTTGTGTCATTATCTCATGCGCGCGCCAACCAATTACAGACCTCGGCGGACTACGTTCTAGTAGTACCGGGGGAAGTGTCAATCGCACACTTCGACAAACCCCTTGCATATTTATTTTCTAGTTAACCATCATCCACCTTGTATCTAATATATATATATATATATATATATATATATATATATAAAATAGGATAGTTTTTTCAAATAAAATAAAAGATGTGCAGTAAGAATGACTTGAAATTCACATAGATGAAATGATGAATAGTTGCTCTGTTTTAATTTTCCTAAGTCCCTAGTTTACAACTTACTAATTTCCAACATATTGCTCTCATAAGCTAAAATTGCTTGTGCCACGATTTGGAAATTGTGGGTAGCAAAAGCTTAATCCATTCTAAGTTGTTGTCAGATATGATATAGTGATAAGGCTGCTATTACTAGTTTGATAGTGAAACTTAGATTTTTGGAGAAATTCTAAAAAGATTTAAGTTATCCTCATTTGATTGGAAATACTCACCAAAGCCATATGATATATTATACTGATAGACCTTATGCATATGCTATTTGCTTTCACATTGAGCTTTGTCAAACTAATGTACACCTATGTGAGATTTCATTCATTACTTTTTGAATTCAAGACTTCACTTGCACATGCTATACTTCTACACTAGAAGTAAGCAAATTCCCATCATACCACCATTCCACGGTAAAAAGAGAAACTCCATATCATTCATGCTTAGTACTCTCTCTAAAATTCATTGCATAAAAAGGGAGTATAAGACATGGCTACAAGAAAAAGAAAAGAAAATGCATGCTTACATCATAATCATTAGAAAAAAGTATCCATGTTTCATCCCAGCAAAATAAGAGAGTTCACTCAAAAAGGAGTCATCTCAAAATATCCACATCCACTCCATTCCATCACACATGCACAAGTCTTGAATCAAATTGTTTTGATTTGATTTCTCCTAAGGCTTGCTCTTTTGACTTAGCAATATTATGTGTTGCAAATATGCCTACTATATTCCCTACCAAACTCCACATACAAGCCTTACGTAGAGGTAGGTTGAATTTAGGCACAATGCATTGGTGAGGACATATTTCCACTACACAAAAAGGAGAGACTTTAGAGAATCAAATTGAGATACTTAAAATATAAATTGAACTCTCTGGAATTTGAGTGGAACTTGACTTCTAGGGTATGTGTGCTCAATTTTTTGTTCTATCTTTCAACCACCCATGAATAGGAGATGGCATAAGCCCCATAATAACCTAAGATGGGTGAAGTATCGTGCCAATTTTTACAATACTGGGTAGAGTATTTTGTTGTTCACATGGTACTTTTGAAAAATAGAACATAGTAGCAATTCTTGATCATCAACCTAAAGTATTGACTTTGCTCGGGACGAGCAAAGGATAAGCTTGGGGGAGTTTGTAGACAGCTGTTATACACCAATTTCACGTATCAATACAACTCAATTATGTAAAAGAATTGTCATTTCTTGCACACATGACCTTTCTATTTAACCTATTTCCACTTGTCCTTAGAGAAAGTAGTGCATGCAGGGATTCTATGCAGAAATAAAATGAAACAAGGGGATGGATCCTATAAAATATCATTCCAGCCAATCAGACGAAGCCACGTGACACCACATGGATCAAATGGCCCACAAATAGAAGTATCCGAGGTCATCCAACGGTGTAGATCCAATATCAGTCAATGAGACCCACCTATCAGTCACCTGGAGGGAGCACACCGCGAAAGGGGCCAAGACCAGGTCGACCGACCCCTTTAGTTGGCCGACTAGGTCCTGGCGCCTTTCTCGGCAAACTCCACGTGTAGGATCCTCCCGGCTTGAAGAGGTCATGGGTGACTGATTCGTACTCTTTTGGTGGCGGGAACCGACCCTTCTCCAAGCTATAAATAGGACCCCTCACCCCTCACTTCAACAAACACCACTTGAATATTCATCCATTGTATCCACTACTCTCCATAGGTTTAGAGGAGTATAGGCTGTGGAGAGGAGAGTCTCTAGTCCATAGTCCAAGTTGGAGAGGAGTAGAAGGAATCTCTTCCCAATTGGGAAAGGTATGTCTCCCATATTTCTATTTGTATTTGTGACTTTATTAATAATGAAGATGATATCTTTAGTCTAATATTGTTTATATACTTGGATGAAGCGTTTCTTGTTTGATTTTGGATTCCATCTATGTGGTAGGAATAGTATTTATAATTGTGCTATACCATTCTTATAAAATCATCATAAACACTATAAACCTCCACTATAGTCTAATTAGCTATGATATGACTATGTTAATATGAATCACTTATGCTATGAATTAACATTGGTTTAACGATGATTTAGTTTATTGCCTTAGGATGGCTTGTGCCTAGACTCTTAAGATAATTACTTAATATGCTAGCATGGTGCTAGGATAGAGAGTAGCGTTAAATGTCTCGTAGACCCACGAATTGAAGAGTTAGACAATAGGTGGTGACAGCCCTATCTGTCCTTTGTAATCCTTCATGTTCGGCTATGCCACAAGCTCTTGGCAGGAGTCGCCTAGTGTTGCTAGGGGTGAACTCATGCACAATGTGTTAATCCACTTAGCATGAGAATTCATAATTAATATAATTATTAGTAACTAACTTAGGCTATGTATATGTACATTATAAGCATAGTAGGAGTATCTACCTAACTCTTAGCCTAGTCCCTCTATTACCTCATTTATCCCCTTAAGATAGGATACTCTTGTGTGTGTCACACTATACCTCCACTTATCATTTAACCCATCCTTGCTAGGACCCTACCTAGACCAACCTAGCATTTCCACTTGATGATTGTTTTGCTTCCACCTAGCCTTCTTTTGGGAAAATATAAATGACACCATTTGGGAATACTCTTAAAAGGGGAAATGCTACATCGATAGTTTCCGTGCGCTTGCGGACATTCACTTGAGGATTAAAACCTACCAACAAGCATTTCTAACACCAGTGCTAGGGAGGAATTGTTAGTAGTGCGTAGGAAATATCAACAGCAACATAAAAGCCCATTAATACACATATAAATACGAGGGGTAGAGTTAGGGGCTGATTACTCCATCATGTGACAGTCCTAGCCGCCACCTCTCGCAGGCCTGACGCTGAAACCCTTGCCGCGCACGCGGTGCTAGCGCACCGGTGCACGACGTTCCTCTCCTACGTGTGGACTCCGTGGAAGCACTGCTTCTACTGCTGCGCTGATCGGCTACAACGAATGTGATCATCTACCTGCTGCCGTGACGAGGACGAGGAGGAGACGAATGAGATCGTCTACTTCTCCTATACTGGCACGTGTCTACGTTCCGCTGCATTGCGCGTCTAGTGGTAATGATCTGTGACTTCTATACTTGCATGTCTCCTGAGTGATGCGATAAAATTGCTAGAGTAGCGTACCGCCAATTTCTCAACACTTACCATGTACTGTGATGCGGGATTCAAAAATCTCGCTTCTGTGCTAGCATAAGCTCGCGCTTTGTAATTTTTTGTTTCATCCTTTCGCTCCTCTCTTCTCTCAGCCTTCTCTGATCATATGTACAGTTCTTGAAGTCTTAATAATGAAATGCTGGTACGGCTTTCGAAAAAAATGTGCATACTTCCTGGTCACGTGCCTGTATTTCTTCGTTCTTTGTAGAGCAAGGCTGATATTGTATATGGTTGACGATTATATCAAACATCTGATTACATTCTAATTGTAATATATATATATATATATATATATATATATATATATATATATATATATATATATATATATATATATATATAGTGTATAACTCAAGCTGAGATTCTTATTAACAGACTGGATTCTGAATGTATTTTTGTTTTTCAAGGAACTGATTATAGGTCAGTTTTTATCTATGCTAACTACTCCCTCAGTTTATAGGTTGGGAGAACTGATTATTTTTAGTTCTCCTAACCTCAAATAAATGGAAACGGTGAGAGTATTATCTAAGAAAAAACACACAAGAACAACCCTGAACCGTAAAGAAAACTCCCTTCGTTCCTAAATGTACAACACGCTGATGGAAATTTGATCAATATTTTGAAACTTTGATCGTTTGTAGCATTTAAAAACAGTTTGAGAACATAGAAAATCTTATGTGTAGGTCCGTTTTGAAAAGCATATCTGTAACAATCATGCTTTTATTAGGCATTCTAACTCTATGTTAATGCATGATAGTGAACAATGTTACAAACTGAAGACCAAAAACGTCAACAGTGGACGACCCTTGGCCTCCAGAACCTGTGAGATTATTTCACTTTTACTATGGTAGCCTTGTGAGACCCATTTTAGTTCCGTGACAGATATTAAGCATCTCATTAAAGTTCCGTTGTCATGATCTAGTATTTTGTAAGTCAAAGTTGCTTCCGTTCATGTACATCACCGACCCCATGTAGACGAGAAATGTAGATATTTTGTAACTTTAAATTTGGAAACTTTGACTTGCCAAAGTTCTTTATGCATGTCCTTGCTGCATTGCAGCTCATTATGTTGCCATTTGTCCGTGGTTGTGAAACTTGACTGAGATCTTCATACGCACAACCGCTACAGATCCAGGAGACAGGATGAACGCATATGACTCGACCAAAAGCACAAGGCGTAACATAAAGGCACATAAAGAAACTGTGATGCGAGATCATTTTTTAGAAAATGACATTTTATTAGAAGCTAATAGCACCGTGCGACCGTCATCAGTAGTACATCAACCACAAGGCAGATCATGCCGTCTCTGTTATTGCTTTTTGTTTCTCACGTTTCCCCTTGATTAGCAAACGCACTTTGCATGACATTTGTGAAACTTCAGCATCTGGTAGGTACACCAATCATCCATCCGTTCCACACTGCGCGTTCATGTAAAGACCACATACATCAGGCTTTTCAGATCCAGCAAGATCAAACGCGGACGAGAAACTTTATTTGATTACCTTCATGCGTGCAAGCAAGGGGCACGGCGCGACGCCGGCGGCCCGGCGATCTAGTCGCTGTCGCTGCCGCTGCTGCTGCTGTGGCCGTCGTGGTGGCCCTCGCCGTCGTGCTTCTTGTCCTTCTTCTTTTTGTCCTTCTTCTCCTTGTGGTCCTTCTTCTCCTTGTGGTCCTTGTCCTTGTGCTCACCGGACTTGTCACCGTGCTCGCCGGTGATCTTGTCCTTGATCTTTTCCATGATGCCCTCCTTGTGCTCCCCGTCCTTCTTGTGCTCCTCCGCCTTCTTGTGGTGCTCCTCCTCCTTCTTGTGGTCGCCGCCGCCGATGTGGAGCTTCTCCTCGATCTTGTGGATGATGCCAGACATGGTGACGCTTTTAGGTTCTAGCTACTTCTGCTTCTCAAGATAAATGGAAAATGGAGTTGAAATGTGATGGTGCTGTAATCCTTGGCCCTTGGGCGCCGGTATTTATTGAGCGAGCGGCGTGGTCCCTGGTCCGTGAAATGCGCTGGGGTGCGTGGAGAAATGGACGGCCGATCGGATAGAAGGGAAGACGATTCTAAAAACGGAATAAAATGAATTCAAAGGAGCAATTGCTCCGTGTACCATCAACATGTACCAACCGCTTAGCTGCAGGGAGGTCTCTTGCATTTTTTTTTTTGACGCAAGCCTCTTGCATATTTCATTGCATTCTTTACAAGGATGTCTAGGTTGATATTTTTCAAGAAAGACATTATAGAAGCTGCTGCAACCAAAAAATTAAGTGAATCCATATCACTCACACAGAAGCACTAATTCGAGAGCAATGAGTTTATACATGTTTTCCATAACAACGGTCAATTAGAAGTTGAGAAATGCCAAATGTCACATGCCTGATTTCTTTGAAAATTTTAGACGACGCTCTCAACCGTTGGATCATTTAAAGATTCGTGCCTGATATATTCTCTTCAAACCCTAACCTCTCCTACTGTCTACCGATTTCCGATTCAGATCGTGAAGCCGGCTCGCAGCGGGGTGGCGGTCGCACGATGGTCCGGGGTGACGGGCGCGTGACCGGATCCCTGCGGCAACTCCTGGCATAGGCTCCCGGACGATGGCATCGCAGACGGCGGAGTGAAAGTCGCCTAGAGGGGTATGAATAGACAATAAGATCTGAAATGACTTAATAAAACAAGATTAAATTTCTAAGGCCGGACTTGTCTGGACAGGGCTGGACTAGTCCGCCCAGCACGAGGTAAAAACCTAAAAACTTGGTTTCGACAAGTTATTTGCGAAATTTAAGTTCAACCAAGATGTAAACAATGTATAATAACTTGATACAACTAAGATTGGAAGATTTAAGCACTTAGATCACAAGATTTTGACAAAGATCAAAAGTAAAAGGCAATATGAACAATATTGTCGGTACCCTACGTACCGGGTACCCCACGATACCGCAACAAGTGCAAGAAAGTTCCACCGTCAGAGTCGAAGGCCCTTACAGGTCCCACATGTCACGTTGCACCGGACCCGCTCCCCTCACATGACTGGTTCCCGGGTTAACACGTGTAAAATAAGCCCGGAACAAAACTCCCAACCAAGAAAAGCTCCGGCGACTACACGTGTACAACAGCCCCGGACCTAGCCCCCATCAGAGAGGAGCTCTAGTACCGACACGTGTACAGCAACCCCAGACCTACCCCCCCCCCCCCCCCCCCCCGCAAGGGAAAGCTCCGGATCTGCCACGTGTGGAATGCCCGGACCTTCGTCACCAACAGAAATACAAGCCGAACATGACCATTACAGACATTCAAGGATGGTTAAAGCGGCAGTTACAAGGTCTGATAATGTGTCATTAATGCCATATTAATGACACACGATCAGTGCACCATTAATAGGGGTAACGTTGCCATGAAGGCACGTTACCACACTATTAATTGTACTTAATACTCTTTAGATAGTGTATTAGATCATTAAGCACACCAGGGCCACATGTCGGGCCAGGCCAGCTTTGTAACGGTCAGTCCTTAGAACTATAAAAGGGTGCACTGCACAAACATGAAGACATTCAGGTCCAGGCTATTGCGACCTGACCCTAGCGAACGCACTCGCTCAATACAATTACACAAACCCTGTGGAGTAGGGTGTTACGCTCAAGCGGCCCGAACCACGTAAATCTCTGAGGTCACCATCTTGATATTAGTCTCTGCGTTCCCCAACTACAAAAGAACCTCCGTGGGCTGCTTCTCAGCGGGTTCGGAGGAAGTGTCGTATTCAACACTTCGACATTTGGCAGGCCAGGAAGGGGAAGGCGCTCTCGAGATCACAAGATGGTGAATTCAGCTGCCGGATCATCCAACGGCAATCGTGCTGAACAACCTGCTGGAGGCAACCCCTCTAACGTTCAACAACCAGCAGGTGCCAATGCTTCGGCAGGCACTATAGCACCATCTGTTCCGGTAAACAATGTTGATCAATGAGATGGGGCATCTGCGTCGATTACCGCATCGGCAAACAACAATCCCGAGCACGCGCTCATTGCTGCTCGAGCTTTTCTGCAACATCCACCACCTCCAGGCGCACCCCAGGGTGCTATGGAGCAGTGGAGGGCTGACGTCGACCATCTGGTCACAGCTGCGGCTGCAGGCATCAGTAACCAGGGTCCTCCCCCTTCGGGGCGAGCACCTTCACAATGACGGACCTTGTCCGGTCAGCTTAGTCCACAAGCCTCTCAACAAAGGAGACGTGCTACCTCCCAACAGGTGACTTCGTTGCCCTCTAGGGCGCGACGCACCCATACCATCACCAGGATTCCGACTCATGACCTGCGGTCGGAACTGGATCGCCATTACCGGCAACAGGATTGTCGTGTCCATATCGAGCGTGCTCGCGAAAGGCGAGAGGCTCAGGACAACCCTGCTCCTCAAGGAGTAGGAGGAGGTTGTTCTGCTCTGGCCATGCATTTACACATGGTCAGATGGCCACAGAAGTTCTGGACTCACTTGCCAGAAAAATTCGACAGAACAGTCAACCCCGCCGAATTTCTTCAAATCTACTCAACTGCCATACTGGCAGCAGGGGGTGATGAGGTTGTAATGGCCAATCACTTCTCGGTGGCTCTAACTGGGACTGCAAGGTCCTGGTTATGAGTGTTCCACCTGACTCCATGAATAGTTGAGCGGAACTATGCCAACAATTCACTGCCAACTTGGGGAGCTCTTACACCCGGCCCGACATTGAATTGCACTTGTTTGTTGTAAATCAAACGTCGAGAGAATCACTACGATCCTTCATCCAGCGATTCTCTCAGGTACAAAATACCATTCCTTCTATCTCGAGCTCTTCTGTTATCGTTGCACTCAGACAGGGTGTTCGAGATAAGAAGATGTTAGAGAAGCTGGCTATTAAAGAAGTCACCAGCATCACGGAACTCTTCAGCTTAGTCGACAAATGTGCTAGAGCTGCGGAGGGCCGTGAAATACACTCCAAGCCAGCTCCGGAGGCTAACCAGAAGCCCTCCAAAACTGAAACTGCTACCTCCGGTAGTGGCAAGAAGAAGAAGAAGCCCAACGGCAAAAATAAGTTGTCGGCCGGCGCTTTGGCTACTGCTGCTGCAGCTCCAGGAAGTCGGGGGCCACGCCCCGAGAAGTGACCTTGTCCTTCATTAGAAGACGGCAACAGTTCCAAATCATGGTGTCCGATTCAAGATGAATCGACACAACTTGGAAGAGTGTCGGAAGGTCCAAAACCTTGTCGAGTGCTACAATAAGCTCTGGGAAGAAGCTCCTTTCCGTCAAAGGGAAGGAAAACAAAAATTCGACGAAGCTCCAACTGAACAGGAGCTAGGTTTCCAGGACCATAAAAAGGTCTTGAAAGACGTCTACAACACTGTCAACGATGACTCCAACGTCTCTGACAACGAGCGTCGGAAAACCCTGAACACCATCTATGGTGGTTCTTGGGACATCACCTCTCGTCGCATCCTCAAGACAATGCGGCGGGACATGTGTCATGGTAGCTCCTACTGCTAAGGCAGAACCACATCGGAAGTGGATGGATACATCCATCATTTTCGATGCTTCAGACTGCCCCCAAAACATGATCGGGGCTGGTCAACTCCCATTGATGGTGTCACCCACCATTAACAATATCCAAATCCACCATGTAATGGTGGACGGAGGTTCTTGGCTAAACCTCATAAGCTTCGAAGCTTTCATTAAGCTTCAGCTCCGGCCTTCGAACCTTCGCCCATCCGAACCTTTCACCGGAGTAGGTCCGAGAACAATTACTCCTCTTGGTTCCATTACACTCCGAGTGACCTTCGGGAACCGGGAGAACTACAGAACCGAGAAACTGGTTTTTGATGTTGCGCAGATTACTCTGCCCTTCAACGCCATTTTGGGCAGGCCAACTTTATACAAGTTTATGGTCGCTGCCCATTATGGTTACTTGGTGTTGAAAATGCCAACACCCACGGGCATCTCCGGATCCGTGAAGATTGTACTGCAGGAGTCACATCACCGGAAGAACTCTATGCGCTTCCCACAGCGCAAGAGGAAGCATCTGGTAAGGAGCCAGCTACGAATCTTCCAAGCATTCGTCACAAAGGCTCTACCTCCGCACCCCGTGTGCAACCAAGCGGCGACCCTGACATTCCCGTCAAAGTCGTCCAAATTGGTTCTGATGCTACTCAGACTACCCGTATATCGAGTGGTCTGAACAACAAATAGGAACTCGTGCTCATCACTTTCCTCCGGGCTAATGTCGACGTGTTTTCCTGGCAACCATCACAAATGCCTGGGATCCCTAGGGAGGTGATTGAGCACAATCTGAATATTTACCCAGACGCATGGCCTGTACACCAGAAGCCCCAGAGCAATCAATCGAGCGGCAAAACTTCATCCGACAGGAAATCAAGAAGTTTCTCGAAGTTGGATTCATCCAGGAAGTCTTTCATCCAAAATGGCTGGCAAACCCAGTTGTTGTACCCAAGGCCGGTGGGAAGCTTCAGATGTGTATCGACTACACTACCTTAAATAAGGCATGTCCAAGCGATCCATTTCCACTACCTAGAATAGATCAGATAGTGGACTCCACTTCCGGGTGTGAACTACTATGTTTCTTAGATGCATATTCTGGGTATCATCAAATCCAAATGTCTAAGAAAGATGAAGAGCATACTGCCTTCATAACAGTAGAGGGATTGTATTGCTATACTGTCATGCCATTTGGTCTTAAAAATACTGCTTCAACGTTTGTGCGAGCCATGTACAAAACATTTGGAGAGATAATTAGAAACTTGGTGGAGGTGTATTTTGATGACATCGTCGTGAACATTAAAAACAAGGAGTCACTCCTTGATAACTTACAAGCCATCTTCGATAAGCTGCGCACTACGCGCACCAAGCTGAACCCAGACAAGTGTGTCTTCCGGGTTAGCTCCGAAAAGCTTTTGGGTTTCTCGGTGACTCATCGAGGAATCAAATAAAATCCGGCGAAGATCAAGGCTATAGAAGAAATGTGGCCCCCAGCCCGCATTAAAGATGTCCAAAAGTTGACTGGATGTCTAGCTGCGCTCAGCCGGTTTATATCAAGACTGGCAGAACGGGCGCTACCCTTATTCAAACTCTTGAGGAAGTCTGGAACACTTCATTGGTCCGAAGAAGAAGAAAAGGAGTTTCAAGAGCTGAAACAGCTCCTCACCACACTACCAATCATGGTAGCTCCGAACCCTGGTGAGCCTTTACTGCTTTACATTTCGGCAACTATAGAGGTTGTCAGTATGGTCCTAGTCGCAGAAAGATCGGAGCCATCCCCAATTCAGGAGTCTATACCCCTTCGGGAGGGTCCAGAGCTACCTGAAGGCGAGTCTGGGTACCAACACTCAGGCACGAATCCTCAAGGCGGGATGCTAGAGGATCAACCTCCTTCAAACGAAGGAGTAACTGCTACTAAACAAGAAGGTCCGAACCACTCCGGGAGGGTCCAGGTAGATGAGGAGGAAGCTACAGGCCCCTCTGGGAGGGCTCGGACAGTCCCACGCCCTGTGTACTTCATCAGTGAAGTACTCCACGATGCCAAGACAAGATACATTGAGGTGCATAAACTGCTTTACGCAGTTCTTATCGCCTCAAGAAAGCTTCAACATTACTTCCAAGCCCACAAAATATCAGTGGTAACTTCTTTTCCACTACGTGCAATTTTGCAAAATCCTAATTCTACTGGGAATATTGCAAAGTGGGAAACGGAGCTGGCGAAATTTGTTCTAGAATTTGTGTCGAGACAAGCAATTAAAAGTCAAGCCTTGGCTGACTTTGTGGCGGAGTGGACTCCCTCTCCATCAAACCCTGGGGGCCACAGTGAGCAGAAACCAGAGCTCAAAGTTCCGGTATTCACTGAGCCTCATTGGACCCTCTACTTCGATGGCTCCGTGCAGAAGCAGGGGGCCGGAGCTGGAATCCTTCTCCTAGCTCCGACCGGAGAGAAGGTCAAGTACATGGTACACCTTGATTTCAAGGCAACCAACAATATGGCGGAGTATGAAGCCCTCATCTATGGACTCAAGGTGGCACTATCTTATGGTGTCAAACAGTTGTTGGTGAAGGGAGATTCACAACTCATCATCAAATAAGTGAAAGATGAATGCTCCTGCATCAATTCTCAATTAGCTGCTTATCTCCTTGAAGTCTAGAGGCTTCAGAAGGACTTCGAAGTCCTGGATCTCCATCATGTTCAGCGCCCGAAGCTGATGAACTCTCGACGAAAGCCTCAACCGGAGCTCCGGCTCCTGACGAAATCTTCATCTGGAGGTTATCAAAACCAACAGCTCAACCTGCCGAACTGAGCAAAAGGGGGCGAGACCAGCACCTCAAAGCTGGCGGTCCCAGTGGCCCTGTTACCATGGCGTTCACCAAGGGTCATAGGTGCTGCCGGAAGCTTCGAGCAACCCAGCACGCAAGACTCAGAAGCTCAATTTAGCTCTGATGCATGGATCTCGGAGATCCGGAGCTACTTGAAAGATAATATCCTTCTTGAAGACAGTGTATCCGCTGATCGGATTGTCAGATTGGCTAAAACATACACGTTGGTAGAAGGGGATCTCTACCGACACGGTGCCAATAGCATCCTAATACAGTGCATTGCAAGGGAAGAAGGTCGCGATCTCCTTGTGGAAATCCATGGAGGTGAGTGCGGGAACCACGCATCTTCTCGCACGCTGGTCGGTAAAGCCTTCCAGCATGGCTTTTACTGGCCTACAGCACTCCAGGATGCGGTTGAGCTAGTGAAGAAATGTGAAGCATGTCAGTTCCATGCAAAACAGATTCACACACCGGCTCAATCACTACAAATGATACCTCCTACATGGCCATTCGCTGTGTGGGGCATGGATATATTGGGACCTTTCCCAAAAGGCGTCAGAGGTTACAGGTTCCTATATGTCGCCATCGACAAGTTTACCAAATGGACGGAAGCAACTCCAGTAGTAACAATCAACAAACAATCAGTAATCAAGTTCTTGAAGTCCATTATATGCATATTTGGAGTTCCAAACAAAGTCATAACTGATAATGGAACTCAATTTACAAGTGCTGCACTCCAAGAATATTGCGAAGACCTCGGTATTCAACTTAGCTACGCCTTAGTAGCTCATCCAGCAAGTAATGGCCAAGCCGAGAGAGCAAATGCAGAAATTTTAAAAGGACTCAAGATGCGCACATATTAGCACTTGAAAAAGCACGGAGCAAACTAGATTGAAGAGCTTCCGTCCACATTATGGGCGAACAGAACAACACCTAATCGGTCAACTGGGGAGACTCCATTCTTCTTGGTGTACGGAGATGAAGCAGTCCTTCCTCTAGAGATCACCTTGGGGTCCCTCCGGGTCCGGACCTTCGACGAAGCCACGCAGGACCAGCTCCGGCGTGAAGACCTTGACCTCGTCAACGAGGGAAGGGGCCAAGCAGCTGTTCAGAATGCATGTTATCGCCAAGCACTCCGGCGCTACCATCAAAGGCATGTGCGTGACCGACAGCTTGAAGAAGGCGACCTGGTGCTCCAGAAGATACTAACTCGTGAAGGGATGAACAAACTTTCCCCCAGCTGGGAGGGTCCCTTCCGAGTCATTAAAGTATCTCGACCAGGGTGCGTTCGCTTGGCAACTGAGGATGGGATTCCACTTCCCAATCCTTGGAACATCGAGCACCTCCGTAAGTTTTATACTTAGAATCACGGAGGTGAGTCTGCATTTACACACAATGCATGTTGTAGAGTCATTATACAGAGACGAGCAAGTCCTCCGGGAGAACACCCGGACCCCTCCGGGAGGGTACGAAAAGTTCAAGTAGCACTTGACACAGTCGCAACACTAAAAGTGTAACTACATGCTCTGGGCTAGTACAATATGTATATCACATTTAAAAGGGTCCATCACCCTAAGTGTGTCCTTGTCTCCCCAAAAATCCAGACCTATAATGAAAGGCATTGCTGTGTGAAAACAGACTTCATGTGCATTTACTTTTTGTAAAAGGCTCAATATATCAAATTATTTTTACCCCGCTTGTCTATAATGAAGTTGTGCAAGTCTTTTTGAGCTTTGTTCCAAGTAATTCACATGCATTACAAGCCTTATTGATAGTCCTTTTGGATCTTAACACTGCTACATAGTCTACTTGCCTGAACGCCAAGCCAACATAGGTCCGGAGTGTGCTATCGACTTAGCCTGGTCCTGCACCCTAAGTACGCCACTCTACCTACACCCCGGCAGGCCTCACTAGGGTGAGTACTAAAAAGGCATGAAGATCTAGGAAGATTCTATCAAAACGCTTGTTATCATGTTGAGTTTCTTCGGATCTAAAGTCCAAATAAGAATAATAAGCCACAACCAATTTATAGACAAGAGGACGAATTTTACATTTTCTCTTGCCTTTAATGTGCAGGAAAAGCAAAAATTCATAGCGATGGTGGACGACGTTGGAGCTACTAAGCTCCGACATCTCCCAAGATAGGTCCGCCGTCAACATCTAATATGTTGACGCCGGAGCTACCAAGCTCCGACCATTCCAGGGGGCCTGTCTTCAACGCTTCAAAATTGAAGACTTCAACATACTGTCATAACCTTTGGTACATGTACACACCTCAACTGTACACATGTACCAGGGGGCCAAGAAGACACGACACAGTATATTGAAGACAAAGTGAAATTTAAGGGAAAAAGGAGGATTTCATTAATCAAAAGAACTAGAAAATTGAGATTACAAGGACAAAGGGAGAAAAGTCCTAGATACTGGAGAATCTAGCTCCTGTGGAAAAACGAAGCAACCTTCTCAGCAACTTCTTGGGCACTATCCCTGGCGACATCCTCCTCCTCCGCGATGATTCCTTCAAAGATCGGATTAAGGGAGAACTGGGGGTCTCGGCTCCGGTAACATGCCAGGACATACTCAGTGATGTTCTGGGCCAAGGATTTGCCCTCCGTCTCCAGTTGATTGGCGATGATGTAACCCATCGCGTCAAGTTTGCTGCCAGCAGAGCTAAGTGCCGCCAGCATCTGGTCCAGCTCCTGCGCCAGGTTCTCTGGGCGTACTGGACTGAACCCAAGGGGCACGAGGGCCTTGTCTGCACGCCCCAGGAAATCCCATACCATCAGGGACTCAGTCGCCTTCGAGCTCCTGTAACACCCTCATTTTCATACATCATGCCCTACATGCATTCATATACATGTTTAACATTAACCTATAACAAGAGGAACAAGTTTAAAATTGATTTGGAGCAAAACTGCACTTAAAAATGTAGGAAAGTGCGGACTAGTCCGGTTTTGCTGAGGACTAGTCCGATTTCTCTCTGACTAAAAATGGACTTGTCCGTTTTTGCTGCGGATTAGTCCGATATTTGCCTCTAGACAACTTCGGACTCGTCCGATTTTGTGCGGACTAGTCCGGTATTCCATGAATCCTTGAAAATTTGTTAAGTCCCTGGACTTGTCCGGACTAGTCCGGTGTTCCAGCGGACTTGTCCGTTGTCCTTTCTGTTCAAGTTCGGACTTGTCCGATGTTTGGCCAGACTTGTCCGATTTTCTCTCTGGACGACTTCGGACTTGTCCGATATTTCGTGACTCCGAGATTGACCTTTTGTTTTACAACTTGTTTCTTGGGTTTCACGTTAAGTGGGCCTAGGGACGTCGTGCCTAACTCTTTTAGAGCCCATGTGGGACTCTAAACTGGCCTCTACTCATCCCAAAACTCGAAATCCATCTAACCCTAGCCTCCACCTCTATATAAACAACCCCACCCCTTGGTTTGACATCTATTTGCCACTTTTCCACCCACCCAAACCCTAGTTCGTGGAGAGTCACCATCAAGGAGGGAGAAGAAGATCCCAAGTAAGGAGAAGAAGAGGAGGAAACGAAAGAGGATCAAGATCTCCACCAAGTTTCGTTCTTCACCACCAATTCATCTCCAAGTTCATCACCAACCCTAGATCACCAAGATCCAAGTGCTACCTCCAAGTTTCTTGATTCATTGGAGTTCTAAACACCTGGTATACCTTCTATTCTCTTTTCCTTACGTGAATTCAACCCCAAATCTCCGAATTTACGTTGATCTAGAAAACCCTAATCTGCTGATCTCGCGGAGTGCGGACTTGTCCGGTCCCTAGCGGACTAGTCCGATCTTCCTGGTTAAATTGTGTTATATTGACTCTAAAATTTGATCTAATCGAATCCAAACCTGTATAAACTTGTTAAAAGCTATTAGAACTAATTAGTGATCATTAAAAGCAATCTAGTAACAAGTTCTACCTTGCATTTGCATTAATCATGCATGTCATGTCATATGGAGTAATATTTGTGCACTCTTTGATTGTGTTTCTTGTCTTGTATGTTTATTGTGTGGATTAGACGGATTTGCGCTAGAGAGTGCCGCGGAGGATCTACAGCACCAAGAGTTTGAAGGCTTTGACCTTAATCAACAGCAAGAGCAAGGCAAGTGTCCTTGAAGCATATTGATCCTGTTTTTAAAATAAATGTTTTGTTTGTAAAATTGCATGCTTGTGTCAATTTGATGGGAATCCTATGGTAGGAAGTTTACTAGACTTGCTAAACCACCCTTGTCACTTGGAATTTATGGTAGAGCGTCGGGATGGACTTTTTACCTTTTGCTTCGCTTAATCAACTGGGATGGGAATAACTATACCACTCAATTTAATTATGTATGGATGTGATTATGGTTAATGTGAACTGGTTAAATATGGTATGGTGATGGGTGATCTAAGCAAGCCTGGTATGTGGATGGGTTGGATGTTATGGTGGTTTGCTTGCTTTAGATCTAAGGACCGGTTCATGCGAGAATAAGCCAGGACTACAGTGCCACCACGAGGCCAAGTATGGGTGGGGCGTAGCTGATTAATTAGGGCTTTGCTAGTGATGTTTGGACCATTGTGGATGCTCGGGGAAGGGGTAGTCGGATTGGGTTTGTTGATGATTGGTGGGACTACCCTGGGATCCGAATGGCTCAAGAGGGGGCCCTTGGTTGAAGATGTGCTCTGCGGGAGACAATCGCCACCGGTGAAACCTCAGTGGGGTCTAAATAGGCTAGTAATCCCTTTGTAAAGGCTATTTTGTGATCTCTTGGCCATACACCAAAGGAAGTGTAATTGGCATGAGGGAGGTTCTTTAGTCGCCGACGGGTGATGAAATCACAAACACGTGGGTAAAGAGGTACAAACTCTGCAGAGTCTAAATAAACTATCATGATAGCCGTGCTCCCGGTTATGAGCACCTGGATGACCTACATGATTAGAGGGAAATTGGAATTTGGGATGGTTATGGTTTGGTAATGGTTATGGATGGTTATGGATTAATTTCTGGTATTGAATATGGTTATTGGCAAATGATGAAATCTGGAAATTTTGATGATGGTAATGAATTCAGATTTGGTATTATGGAATTACTTATGATTATGATGGGATTACTTCACATAAATATGATACATTGCTCTTCAAATGTTTTACTGTACTTTTCAGCACTTTGCCATTATTATTGTCGTCATTTGAATCAGCCACATGTCATACTTTCCACAGTTGCTGAGTACGACATGTACTCACTCTTGCAATCCCCCACCCCAACAGTTGCAGGTCAGGATTGGGAGTTTAATGGTGATAATGCGGAGTTCTAGGCCGTGTCTACCGTCAGCTTTGCCTGTGGTGTTGATTGGAGCTGCGCATACATACCCTGTCGCTTATGCTGCATAGTTGCTTTAGTTGCTTAATTAGTTTATTTCCGCTGCATTAGTTAAACTTGTCATTAATATTCATTGGAGCTTGTATTCGAGGATAATCTGGTTTGTGTAATAAAATTTGGTTAATTAATCTTGTCTTGCGGTAATTTTCTGTATACTCTTTTGTGATTGCACTCGTGTATGTGTGATGAACATCCTGGGCACACATATGCGTTAGCTTGGTTCAGTTTCGGAACCGGGCATCACAGATTGGTATCAGAGCCACAGGTTGACCGTAGGATGTAGCCTAGATAGAATTGACACTTTAGAGCACATAGGAGCACTTAGGAATCGATTTGATTTTGTTGGTGTGCTGTTTGCTATATATATTGTTTGCTTGTGTGCTAATAGAGGATTTTAGGATGCCTTAGCATTGCCATGTCCACCTAGGCTAGTGTAGTTAGTTGTTTAGTTTCATATCCCTTGATGCATATAGTTGGGGACGTTTTATAATTCTTACCTATTGCCCTTCTTCAGATGGTGAGGACTCGCAACCAGAGGGATGGCAAGTATGAGGAGGAGAACCATGGAGTACCTCAGAACAACGTTGGACAAGGATCTACTCATGGAGCTATCAACATTGAGCAGCTATTGGCTATGCAAAACCAGCTCATGCAGACCATGATACAAACAATGGGACAGCTGCAGGTTGGCAATATCAACAATCAGCCCCACATGCCTCCACCGCCACCCCCGCCTCCTCATAATCGATTGGGAGAGTTTATGAGGACTAGGCCGCCAACCTTTGCTCAAGCTGCAAACCCTATGGATGCTGATGATTGGCTCAAGTCCGTGGAGAAGAAACTTGCTATTGTCCAATGCAGTGACCGGGAGAAGGTCTTGTTTGCTTCTCATCAACTAGTTGGAGCAGCTGCAGATTGGTGGGATTCTTATTGCAATGCTCATGAGAATCAAGAGAGAATTACTTGGGCCGAATTCAAGGAAAATTTTCGTTCTCATTATGTGCCCGAGGGTGTTATGATATTGAAGAGGCAAGAATTTGAGAATTTAAGGCAAGGAAGATCAAGTGTGAGTGAATATCTCAATAAATTCACTCAACTCTCAAGGTACGCGCCTGAGGATGTTAGTCGGGACAGCCGGAAGCAATATTTGTTCATAAGAGGCTTGAACAATGAAATCCAAGTGCAACTACTCAATTGTGACTATGCTAACTTCCAGAAGCTTGTGGATAAAGCAATTGTGGTTCAGGATAAGATCCGTGAGATGGAGCAAGAAATCAAGAGGAAGGCGCCATATCAAGGACAGCAACAAGGAAGTAATGTGTGCCCTCGCTTTGCGCCACCCAATGCGCCATACTACAGCTCTTCTATTCCTGCTCAGCGCCCTAGTTATGCACCACGCCCAACTCAGTTCGTGCAGCAGCGCCCCGTCATGCAAGCACCTAGGCCTCCGATGCCCTATGCACCTCGTGCTAATTTTCCTGCTGCAAATGTTCAAAACCAAGCTCGCCCCAATAATTCTGGTGGAGTTAAGAAGTGCTATACCTGTGGAGAAGCTGGACACTTTGCGCATCAATGTCCTAAGTCAGGCCTTGGTCAAGGAAGCAATGCACCGAGGCAAAACCCAAGACCCAATGGAGGACAGCCACAAGGAAGCCGTGGACAACAGAATTTTGCTCGTGGCAACGTGAACCATGTCTCTATGGAGGATGCTCAACAAGCGGATGACGTGGTCATTGGTATGTTTCTCGCCAACTCCAACCCCGCGACTATGTTATTTGATTCTGGAGCATCGCATTCATTCATTGCATCGAAGTATGTTTCCAAGTATAGTTTGCCTATCTCTCATATGAAGTTTACTCTATTGGTTAAGTCTCCTGGAGGAGAGATGAGGACAAATATAGTATGTCCAAAAGTAAGCCTTAGAATAAGCGGGGTAGACTTCTCCGCCAACCTCATTGTTTTAGATTCTCAAGGGTTGGACATTATACTTGGTATGGACTAGTTAAGGAAGCACAATGGAGTTATTGAGTGTACCACGAAGACGGTGAAGTTGACCAATGAGGAAGGGATCACCGTAGAATTTGAAGCATCTCAAACTGCACCGAAGCAATTAAAGTTGAATCATATGGACGGTGCCACAATTGAGGAGATTCCGGTGGTGTGTGAATTTTTGGATGTTTTTCCAGACGAGTTGCCAGGTATGCCACCCGATCGGGACATTGAGTTTGTTATTGATTTAATACCTGGAATTGCACCTATAGCTAAGAGGCCGTATAGGATGCCTCCTATGGAATTAGCGGAGCTCAAGAAGCAAATTCAAGAGCAATTAGAGAAGGGTTTTATTCGCCCTAGTTCTTCGCCTTGGGGAGCGTCTGTTCTATTTGTGGACAAGAAGGACGGATCCCAAAGGATGTGCGTGGATTACCGAGCTCTCAACGAGGTAACAATCAAGAACAAGTACACCTTGCCCCGCATAGAAGACTTGTTTGATCAGATGAAGGGTGCTTGTGTCTTCTCTAAGATTGACTTAAGGTCGGGATACTTTCAAATGAAGATTAGACCATTGGACATACCCAAGACAGCTTTTAGGACACGGTATGGATCTTATGAGTACACCGTGATGTCTTTTGGATTGACAAATGCGCCTGCCTACTTTATGTACCTCATGAATAAGGTCTTCATGGAGTACTTGGATAAGTTTGTTGTGGTGTTTATTGATGACATTATGATCTACTCGAGGGATGAGAAGGAACATGAGGAACACTTGAGGCTTACGTTGTAGAAATTGAGGGAGCATCGATTGTATGCCAAGTTCAACAAGTGTCAGTTTTGGTTGAAGGAGGTGCCATTCTTGGGTCATATAATCTCAGGAGGAGGAGTATCGGTTGACCTCGGAAAAGTAAAAGATGTGTTGAAATGGGAACCACTGCAAAATGTCAAGGAAATAAGGAGTTTTCTTGGAATGGCTGGATATTACCGTCGGTTTATCAAGGACTTTTCCAAGATAGCCAAGCCTATGACAGAGTTGCTAATGAAAGGAAAGGCATTCCAATGGACTGAAGCTTGTCAGAACAGTTTTGAGGAGTTGAAGAAGAGGTTAACAACGGCTCCAGTTTTGGTACTGCCGGATGTAAGCAAGAGTTTCGATATCTATTGTGATGCATCGAGACAAGGAGTTGGATGTGTATTGATGCAAGAAGGTCAAGTGGTCACCTATGCATCAAGACAATTGAAGAAACATGAGCAGAATTACCCCACGCACGATTTGGAACTCGCGGCCGTGGTACATGCATTGAAGATTTGGAGACACTATATTCTTGGACATAGGTGTGAAATTTATACGGATCATAAGAGTTTGAAGTATATTTTCACACAAACGGATCTGAACTTGAGGCAACGAAGATGGTTGGAGCTCATCAATGATTATGATTTGGGGATCAACTATCATCCGGGGAAGGCCAATGTAGTGGCCGATGCTTTGAGTAGAAAGGGAGTAAGTCACCAACTCACAGTTTGAGAGATACCATCCGAGCTATGCAAGGAGTTTGAACGGTTGAACCTTGGGTTTGTAAACAAGATGGATATGATGGAGTTAAACCCAACCTTGGAGCACGAAATTCGAGAGGAACAAACCACAGATGAGGAGATCAAGGGAATCAAGGAAAGAACCTGTCGGTGGTTTGGAACCGGCAGATCTCCCTACACTACTAAAGTGATAGGGGAGTTTGATGTTCGGTGTGGGCGCACGGAGATTCAAGAAGGTGAATAAGAATTGGCACAGGAGACACAAGAATTTACGTGGTTCGGGCCGCCTGAGCGTAATACCCTACTCCACGGAGGTGTTGGTGTTGTATTAGCTGTTTGAGTTTGTGATGAGCGTATGAGACGTGTGTGCCTGTCCTCTCTTATGTGTATCGTCGGCCTATCCTTTTATAGTACAAGGGCAGGCCATTACAGGTTAGCCTGGCCCGACATGTGGCCCCGGCGGTTACTAGTATTGATACACGTTTAATCGCACTTAATGATCCTGTAACGGGCTTTGACAACACCATTACTGGTGTTAAGATCGTCTGTTTAAGTGTCATTAATATGGTATTAATGACACTTAATCGGGTCTTGAAGTCCTTGGCTCTCCTTGGAAGATCCGGAGCCGTTGCAGGGTCTTCCGGAGGTTAGGAGCTGAAGATCCGACGACTGGACACGTGGCAGCTCCGGAGCTTGCTGTGGGAAATAGAAAGCTCCGAGGCTACCTGACACGTGTCAGGTTCGGAGCTTCTCTCGGTCTGGGGTTAAGTCTGGAGGTGCCGTTTCGGTACATGGCCCGGAGCTTCCCCCTTGTGGGCGGTAGCTCCGGTTTGATAGTACACGTGGCGACCTAGGGATTAACCATGTTGGAGAAGCGGGTCCGGTTATGTCTGACATGTGGGCCCCCGAGGGTCTTCAAACCAAGTAGATGATTTTCCTTTGAGATCTTTATAACCTCAAGGGGTGTACGGTTTCTAGGATACCGATAGTGGCCCCCCGGACCTACCTCCGGGGAAGTCATTCCGCCGGAGGTGGGTCCATCTTCGCGACCTTTGAACTGGGTCTTCAAGGGTCTTTGAAGGTGCCGTCGGCAAGGACTTGGAATTAAACCCTCACCACATGGCGTATCCCGCGTGCGGCACATGAGATCTTTGGCGTGCGGATCTCACGCAATTGAAGGTCGCCTGTTCCCGATACAAAAACCGTATCGGTTCCGCGTGCCTTGTCAGGCCGCCGTCTTTGGGCTTCCCGCCTCGTGATGACAACCATTCGCCTGGGTAAGAACCTTGACTTGTTCGTCGGGGTGGTCCCGGGCCCTCTTGTCATTGGCAGGGTGAAATTTTTGAATGGTATCTTTGATTTCCTTGCGGTTTCCATCCAAGCGTTGCGAGGGCTTACTTAAGAAGGAAAGCGCGCACCGTCGGGAGTTCTTTACGCCTCTCATCTGATCTTGCGCTCAAAACTCCCAACTCGTGCTTTGCTCTTCTTCTCTCGCCTAGCCGTGCTGCGATGGAGTTGGGTCTCCGTGAGAGTCGCCTGAAGACCGACGGCGATTTGAAGAAGGTCCAGGCCCTCATGGGGTGGTCCTCGGACTTCTTCAACCGCTCAGTCTGTGCCGGCGGAGAGCTCCCCTTCGAGAAGGAGCACGCCGGCGAAATGGTGTACTTTTCCGCGTACGCCATGGTGGGGTTGATCCCGCCTTTTTCTTCCTTTTTCTTGATGCCGATAGACTTCTATGGTCTGCAGTTATATCACCTTGGCCCTCACTCCATCCTCCTCGTGTCTATCTTTGTCCACTTCTGTGAGATGTGGGTGGGTATCCCCCCCTGCATCGAACTCTTCCGGACCTTCTTCACCGTCCACACCACCGGCCGGAGCAATGAGTACCTTGGCTTCTACTACTTCGTGAAGCGCAAGAAGTGCCCATTCAAGTACCTCCGGTCATTCCCTTCTGGGAAGTGGGATGACTGGAAGAAGGACTGGATAGTCATCCGGGTGGAGGAGCACGAGAAGCTGGAGCTGCCCGAAGGCCTCCCCAACATTGACACAACGATCTGGAGTGAAGCTCCGGTGTTGGCGAACGCCTTCGATCCTGTTCTGACCAGGATTCGCCATTGCGTGGAGGGAGGATTGACTACTCACGCGGTATTCTGCAATTTCCTGGTCAACAGGTGGGCGCCGCTGAAGAGGAGGGAGAAGCTCGCTTGGGCCCTCAACAGCGTGATGGACGACGACTGGGTTGAGACCGGGTTGAAGTCCAACATGGCAGGGAGAACCTTGGAGTTCCACCTGAAATTCCAGCACGACATCGACGTTGACGGTGATGACTTGACTCCCCCGTCGGCCTTCCTCCCTCTGAACATGGAAGTGGAGTTCAACAGGGAGCTCCGACGAAAGATGCCCGTACTTGACGACCTTGGTGTCATCGAGAGAAGATCAACCACCCGGGTGGCGATCCCCGGAATGCCTGAAGATGGCTCCGTCCCTGCCCCAAAGCCAAGGGTCGAGGTCGTCGGCAAGGGCAAGGAGCTGGCGGATGAACCTGAGAGCCAGAAGAGGAAGCTGCAGCATGCCGACGGAAGGTCCGTCAGGCCCGCTACCTCTGCCTCGGTTCCTTCTCCCGGAGGGGAAGGTCTTCTGCCACTGTTGTGGTTGTCCCCGTAATGGGGTCTTCCCGGAATGAGACCGTTCCTGCAGTAGGGTCCTCTCGGAGCGCGACTGTCCCCGCAGTAGGGTCCTCCCGGGGTGTTAGCTCCGGGCGCGCGACTCCAGCACCTGGGTCGGTGGAGGCCTCCAGGTCCGGGGGTTCTTCCCGATCGAGGAGGGCCTCGACCCGGGAAACGCCCGTGGCCATGACAAGTTCCGGGGGGCCTTCCGAAGCTTCTACACCGACTATGGCCAGCCCAGAACGCCTGGGAAAAAGGTTCCGCGCAAGCTGGTGCGGAAGCCTCCCAAGGTAATTTTTAATCTCTACCCTGCACAATTATTTTAATTGTGGCAACTGTTTGTTAATTTTCTTCATCCATCGTCTGCAGCGTCCCCAAGAAGGGGAGCGAGGCTCCACCCTCAGCCACAGTGTCTGAGGTCGTGGGGGTGGGAGCTTCTGCTCCTGTCCTGGTGCCGCCCCAAGTGGTGGCTGAGGCTGCGACAGCTCCGGCGCCGGCTGTCGTGGTCATGGACCTCGACTCGTCCCCAGAAGTTCCTGTGGTAGCGCCGGACCACGGGAGTGAAGACATGCCAGCGGCACCTGTCCTGGAGGTTGAAGCTCCGGGTCCTGGTGCTGCGATGATGGAAGCTCCAGCTGTTGAGCCGGAGGAAGTAGTAATCTCGGCCTCTGAGCCGGTAATTGTCGAAGCCCCGGTGGTTGAGCCGGAGGTGATTGAAGCCCCGGCATGCGAGCCGGAAGATGAGGTGGTTCCGGCAGTTGGGCCGGCTACTTCCGAAGCACCGGCAGCTGAGCCGGTTATTGTTGGAGCTCCGGTCACAGGTCCGGACGATGTTGAAGATCTTCTGGCTCCTGTGCCGGTGGTTGAAGAGGTGGCGAAGCTTGAGCCTCCGTTAGAAGAGGTGCCCAGACCGGAGCCAGTAGCGGTTCCTGCTTTGGAGGCGATGACGTCGGAGGTGCCTGTGGCCGAGCCGGAGTGCCCCAGCGAAGTTGTTGGCCCCCAGCCTCAGGGGGTGAACGAAGATTTGGTGGCGGGGCCTTCTTCGATGGCGACTGAGGCCATCCCGGAGGACGGCCCTAGTGCCATGGTCCCAGGGGACCACTCTTGTAGAGTGGGACCCAATTTTTGTATCTGAAGACCCGCTGGAACCAGCGGTGGAGACCCCAGCAGGTCCGGAGCCAATCCTGTTGTTGTTGTCCATCGACAACGCATGTTCCAGTCTGCGTCAAGTCCAGCTAGCCTTCTTCCATGACAGCAAGGCTCTTGAAGAGGAGCGCCAAACCCTTAGGCGGTGGCGTAACCGGCTCTACTTCGAGACCAAGCTGGCTCAATCGAGGCTAGCGGATGACAAGGAGTGGATCAAACGGGAGAAGGTCCGCCTGGAGTACTGGGGCAAGTTACTGGATGAAAGGGAGAGTATGACTCATGCCCTCGACGCTCAGTCCCAGGAGATCTACAATCAGGCCAAAGCTGCCAATGACGCGGCCGATGCGCGCCACGAACAGCTTGAGGCCATTAATACCGCACTCATCAAGCGCCGAGAGGCACTTGAAGAAAGGGAGAAACGACTCGAGGATGAAGAGCAGAAACTCCTTGAGCTGTGGGATGATGTCCTGAGGGGGGAAGAGGAGCTCGCCGAGAAAGTAGCTCTGGCTGACAAGGGCCTCGAGGAACGCGCCAAGAAATTGGAAGAGCGCTGCCAAGAGGGAGAGGAGAAGACCTAGGTGCGAGGGCAGGAACTCTATGAACAAGAGTGTGCCCTTGTTGCCCGGGAGAAGAAAGTGAGGGGTAGGGAGAAGGACCTGGTCGAGCGCCGGAACAAGATCCACCTCCGGGAGGAGGAGCTCGGAAAACTCGAAAGGCGGGTTGCTGAAAAGATTCAGCAAAACGCCAAAGAGGTTGAGCGCCTCGCCCGTGAGAATTCCGAACTGACGGCGGCCAAGAGATCCCTGGAAGAGATGAAGGGCTTGAGGACTGCGTACTCCCTACAGATTTGGGAGTTCCTGGGCAAGGCCAACGATGCGCTGACACCGATGGGTTTCAGCCCCGTGCGCTCGGATGATCCGGAGCCGGAGCCGGACCTAGCGCTGCAGGCGTTGAAAGCAGTGGGTAGCAAGATCTCCAAGGTGGGAGATGTCATCGCGGACCAACTGGAGGTTGAGGGGCAATCCCTGGCGAAGAACGTCGCAGAGTATGTGCTGACGTGCTACACCAGCCGGAACTCCCAATTTCCTCTGGACCCGGTACTTGAAGGCCCCGTCGAAGGAGAAGGCGAAGCTACCCAAGCCAGCGTATCAGAGGTCGCCCAGAAGGTCGCCCAATTCTTCCATAGGGTCTAGGACCATCTCTATAATTCTCACTTGTATTTTCTCTTCTTCTTCCTCAATTTTGTAATCCCTTGTCTCCAGATGTAATCTCTTGTCTCCAGATAAATGAAATCCCCAAATTTTGCGAATTTCACTTTTTGTCTTCAACATTCTTATCTTCACTTGGCCCCCTGGTAGATGTACACAATTTGATTGTGAACATGTACCAAGAGGATATTGTGCATTGTTGAAGACTCTTTTACTCCGAACTTGTAGAATTTAGGTTTGAAGTCTTCGATAGTGAAGGCCCCCTGAGGTTGTCGGAGCTTAGAAGCTCCGGCACTGTCTATCGCTGGAGCTTAGTAGCTCCGGCAATAGTCTCTATCAACACTTAGTGCATCGATAGTTAATCCTCTGGGGTGTCGGAGCTTAGCAGCTCCGGCAAGGACCTTTGCCAACACTCAGTTTGTTGGCAGCAGACTCCATTTACGGGGTCTTCTCACCATCTTTTATTCGGCGTTTACGGCCGGCCCCCTTAGGGGAGTCGGAGCTTATTTTGCTCTGGCTTTCCTCCATCAATGTAGACTTTATTTTTCCTGCACACATAAGCCAAGAAAAATAGTAAAATTTGTTTCTTGTCTATAACATCATCGCGGCTTATGACTCTCAAGAAGATTTTAAGTCAAACGCGATTCTAAATACAACTGAATGTGATGTATTTTCTTTTAGATCCAACTGTACACGGACCCGTCTTACTTCGGCCTGCCGGGGTGTAGGTAGAGTGGCATACTTAGGGTGCTTGACCAGGCTAAGTCGATAGCACACTCCAGCCCTAGATTGGCTTGGCGGCTTTCAGACGAGTTGGCCATGAACGATATTTGAATCCAAAAGAATTGACAATACAACTCGACTTGTATATAAACCGGTCGAACTAAAATTTCTTAAGAATTGCACGTCTTCGTTATAGACAAGAAAGAGAAAAATAAAAATGTTGAGCCTGTACAAAATAAATGCACGTGGAGTCTATTTCACATGAAAATGTCTTTCATTATAGGTCCGGGGTATAGGGGAAACAAGTACACTCTTAGGGTACAGAACCAGGCTAAGCGTGTTTCATTTCTCGTTTGACCCAGGGTAGTTAGCCACACTTTTAGTCCGGAGACTGTGACAAGTGCCGCATGAACTTTGCGGACCTTTCGGGAAAGGTCTGGCTGTTCTCCCGGAGGAACTACCCGACTCTGTACAATGACTCTACAACATACATCTCAAGTTACTCAAGACTCACCTCCGTGGTGTTAAGTGTAGAACTTACGGAGGTGCTCGATGTTCCAAGGATTTGGGAGAGGTGTCCCATCCTCAGTAGCCAAGCGAACGCTTCCGGGACGGGATACTTTAATCACTCGGAAGGGACCCTCCCAACCAGGGGAGAGTTTGTTTAACCCTTCTCTGGATAGTATTCTCCGTAGCACCAGATCGCCTTCCTCGAGCTGCCGGTTGTGTACATGCCGTTGGTGATAACGCCGTAGAGCTTGACGATATCGGGCATTCCGAACAGCTGCTTGGCACCTTCCCTCCTCAAGGAGGTCTAGGTCTTCACGCCGGAGCTGGTCCTGCGCGGCTTCGTCGAAGGTCCGGACCCAGAGCGAACCCAAGGTGATTTCCGGAGGAAGGATTGCTTCAGCTCCGTACACCAGAAAGAAGGGTGTTTCTCCGGTTGACCGGTTTGGAGAAGTCCTGTTGGCCCATAGAGTGGGCGGAAGCTCTTCGATCTAGTTGGCTCCGTGTTTTTTCAAGCGCTCATAGGTGCGCGTTTTGAGTCCTTTAAGGATTTCAGCATTTGCTCTCTCGGCTTGGCCATTGCTGGCTGCGTGAGCTACGGAGGCGTAGCAAACCTGTATGCCGAGGTCTTCGTAGTATCCTTGGAATGCGGAGCTTGTGAATTGGGTCCCATTATCAGTGATGATTTTGTTTGGGACTCAAAATCTGCATACAATAGACTGCAGAAAGTTGATAGCAGATTGCTTGTTGATTGTCACAACTGGAGTTGCTTCCGACCACTTGGTGAACTTGTCAATGGCGACGTACAGGAACTTGTAACCTCCGACGGCTCTTGGGAAAGGTCCCAAGATGTCCATCCCCCACACAGCGAAGGGCCATGTAGGAGGTATCATTTGTAAGGGCTGAGCCGGAGTGTGAATTTGCTTTGCATGAAATTGACATGCTTTGCATTTTTTCACCAGCTCAGTTGCATCCTGGAGTGCTGTAGGCCAGTAGAAGCCATGCCGAAAGGCTTTACCAACCAGCGTGCGGGAAGACGCGTGGTTCCCACACTCGCCTCCATGGATTTTTGCAAGGAGCTCGCAGCCTTCTTCCCTTGTGATTCACCGCATTAGGATGCCGTTGGCACCGCGCCGGTAGAGATCCCCTTCTACCAGCATGTATCTTTTAGCCAATCTGACTACCCGGTCAGCAGATACATCGTCGTCAGGAAGGATGTTGTCTTTCAAGTAGTTCCGGATCTCCGAGATCCATGCATCAGAACTAACTTGAGCATTTGAGTCTTGCGTGCTGGGTTGCTCGGATCTTCCAGCAGCACCTACGACCCTTGATGGCTGCCATGGTAACAGGGCCATCGGGACCATCAGCTTCGGGATGCTGATCTCGCCCCCTTCGCTCAGTTCGGCAGGCTGAGCTGTGGGTTTCGACAATCTCCGGACAAAAGTTCCGTCAGGAGCTGGAGCTCCGGTTGACGCTTTCGTCGAGAGTTCGTCGGCTTCAGCGTTGTGGGCACGCTGAACATGGTGGAGGTCTAGGACTTCAAAGTCCTTCTGAAGCCTCTGGACTTCTAGGAGGTAAGCAGCTAGCTGGAGTTTGTTGCAGGAGCATTCACCCTTCACCTGCTTGACGATGAGCTGTGAATCTCCTTTGACCAGCAGTTGCTTGACACCGTATGACAGTGCCACCTTTAGTCCGTAGATGAGTGCTTCATACTCTGCCATGTTGTTGGTTGCCTTGAAGTCAAGGTGTACCATGTATTTCACCTTCTCCCCAGTCGGTGCAAGGAGAAGGATTCCAGCTCCGGCCCCCTGCTTCTGCATGGAACCGTCAAAGTAGAGGGTCCAGTGAGGTTCGGTGAAGGTTGGAGCTTGATGCTCCGTCTTCTGCTCACTGGGGCCCCCAGGGTTTGATGGAGAGGGAGTCCATTCCGCCACAAAATCTGCCAATGCTTGACTCTTGACTGCTTGTCTTGAAATAAATTCAAGATCAAATTCAGCCAATTCCGCTGCCCACTTTGCAATATTCCCAGTTGAATTGGGATTATGAAAGATTGCTCGTAGTGGGTAGGAGGTCACCACCGAGACTTTGTTAGCTTGGAAGTAATGTCGAAGCTTCCTGGAGGCAATAAGAACTGCATAGAGCAGCTTATGCACCTCTAGGTATCGAGTTTTGGCATCATGTAATACTTCACTAATGAAGTACACTGGGCGTTGAATGGTCCGGACCCTCCCGGAGGGGTCCGGAGCTTCCTCTTCACTGACCCGGACCCTCACGGAAGGGTCCGGATTTTCTTCGGGGACCTCCGGGTTCTGGCTGGAGGAACCCGAAGCTTCTTCAGAAATGACCTGGACCCTCCCGGAGGGGTCTAGGTCTCCTGAAACGACTTCCGGTGGATTTGAATCTGGGGGTTGGGACCCAGACTCACTTTCAGGAACCTCCGGACCTTCTCGGAGGGGTCTGGATTCCTGAGTGCAGGGTAGTTCTAGTCTCTCCGCAACCAGAACCATGCTGACAACTTCGTTAGTAGCTGAGATATAAAGCAATAAAGGCTCACCAGGGTTCGGAGCTACCAAAATCGGTAGGGTGGTGAGGAACTGTTTCAGCTCCTGGAATGCCTTTTCTGCCTCTTCGGACCATTGGAATGGTCCGGACTTCCTCAATAACTTGAAGAAGGGAAGTGCCCGTTCCGCCAATCTTGAGATGAACCGGCTGAGGGCTGCTAGACATCCAGTTAATTTTTGGACGTCCTTGATGCGGGTTGGTGGCCACATGTCTTCAATGGTCTTAATCTTCGCCGGATTAGCTTCTATGCCCCAGTGACTTACCAGGAAACCAAGAAGTTTTTCGGAGCTAACCCCAAAGACACACTTGTCTGGGTTTAGCTTCGTGCGAGTAGCCCGCAGCTTGTCGAAGACAGCCTGCAAGGTGTCAAGGAGTGACTCCTTGTTCCTGACCTTGACCACGATGTCATCGACGTACACTTCCACTATGTCTCGAATAAGTTCTTCAAAAGTTTTGTACATAGCTCGTACAAAAGTTGAAGCCACATTCTTGAGACCAAAGGGCATGGCTGTGTAACAATACAATCCATCTACTGTGATGAATGAAGTATGCTCTTCATCCTCCCTAGACATCCTGATTTGATGATATCCGGAATATGCATCTAGGAAACACAGTAATTCACACCCGGAGGTGGAATCCACTATCTGATCTATTCTAGGTAGTGGGAATGGATCTTTTGGACATGCCTTATTTAGTGTGGTGTAGTCGATGCACATCCGAAGCTTCCCACCGGCCTTAGGCACAACGAGTGGGTTCGCCAGCCATTTTGGATGGAAGACTTCTCGGATGAATCCGGCTTCGAGCAACTTCTTCACTTCTTGTCAGATGAAGTTCTGTCGCTCTACGGATTGCTTCCGAGGCTTCTGATGCACAGGCCGGGCATCGGGGTAGATCTTCAGATTGTGCTCAATCACTTCCCTGGGGATCCCGGGCATTTGTGACGGTTGCCAAGCAAACACGTCAACGTTAGCCCGGAGGAAAGTGATGAGCGCGAGTTCCTATTTGTCGTTCAATCCTCCCGATATACGGGTGGTTTGAGCGGCATCGGAACTAATTTGGACGACTTTGACGGGAATGTCGGTGTCGCCGCTTGGCTGCACTCGAGGTGCAGAAGTCGAGCCTCGTTGGTGAATGCTCGGGGGTTTTGGAGCTTGCTCCTGCCTGGAGTCCTCCTCTTGCGCTGTGGTGAGGGCATGGAGTTCTTCCAGGGCAGTTTCTCCGGCATTGCGATCTCCGCAGATCCGGAGAATGCCTACTGGCGTTGGCATCTTCAACACCAGATAGCCATAATGAGCAGCCGCCATGAATTTGTACAAGGCAGGTCTACCCAAGATGGCATTGAAGGGTAAGTTGATCTGAGCGACGTCGAAGACCAACTTCTCGGTGCGATACTTCTCCCGTGTCCCGAAGGTAACAGGGAGAGTAATAGCTCCGAGTGGGGTGATGGCCCCCGGACCTACTCTGGAGAAAGGTCGAGAGGGGTGGAGATCCGAAGGTCGGAGCTGAAGCTTAGTGAAAGCTTCGAAGCTGATGAGGTTAAGCCCCGAACCTCCGTCTACCATGACGTGGTGGAGCTGGATGTTGTTGATGGTTGGCGATACCATCAAGGGTAACTGTCCTGCTCCAACCATGCTCCGGGGACAATCCGAAGCATCAAAAGTGATGGTTGTGTCCATCCACTTTCGGTGAGGTTCCTGCCTGACTGTAGGGGCTACAGCGGCCATATCACGACGCATAGTCTTGATGACGCGACAGGAGGTGATATCCCATGATCCACCAAAAATGGTGTTCATGGTCTTCCGATGCTCGTTGTCAGAAGCGTCAGAATAATCGTCGACGGAGGTGTAGACGGCCTTCAGGACCTTTTTGGGATCCTGGAACCCTAACTCCTCTTCAGCCGGAGCTTCATCGACCTTTTGCTTTCCTTCCCTCTGTCGGAAAGGAGATTCTTCCCGGCGCTTGCTATAGCGCTCGGCAAGGTTTTGGACCTCCCGGCAGTCTTCCAAACTGTGGCTGCCCGTCTTGTGAATGGGACACCACACTTTGGGTTTGCCACCGTCTTCAGAAGACGGTCGAGGTCGCTTCTCGGGGCGTGGCCCCCGGCCACCCGGAGCTGCAGCAGCTGCAACATTGGATGTGCCGGCCAACGGCTTCTTCTTACCGTTGGTCTTCTTTTTCTTCTTGCCACTCCCGGAGGTAGCGGCTTCTTCTTTGGAGGATTTCTTGTGATCCTCCGCGGCTGGTTTGGAGTGCATTTCACGGCCCTCCGCAGCTTTGGCACATTTATCTGCCAAGCTGAAGAGTTCCATGACGCTTGTGATCTCCTTGATCGCCAGCTTCTCCAACATCTTCTTGTCCCGTATGCTCTGTCTAAATGCCACAATGACAGAGGCACTAGAGATAGAAGGGACAGTGTTTCGTACCTGAGAGAACCTTTGAATGAATGACCGCAAGGATTCTTCCCCTTTTTGCACGACCGCAAAAAGATCCAGTTCAGTGCCTGGCCGGGTGTATGAGCTCCCGAAGTTGGCAGTGAACTGATGTCACAGCTCCTCCCAACTGTTGATAGAGTTGGGTGGAAGGCTCATAAACCAGGACCTGGCGGTCCCAGTTAGGGCCACTGGAAAGTAATTGGCCATCACGGCCTCATTTCCTATGGCTGCCAAGATTGCAGTGGAGTATATCTGAAGAAATTCGGCGAGATTGACAGTCCCGTCGAATTTTCCGGCAGGTGAGGCCGGAACTTCTGTGGCCATCTAACCATGCGCAGATGCATGGCCAAGGCTGAACAGCCTCCTCCTACTCCTTCAGGGGTAGAAAGGTCCTGAGCTTCCCGTCTTTCACGGGCACGCTCAATATGGACTCGACCGTCCTGCTGGCGGTATCGGCGATCAAGCTCCGCCCGGAGGTCGTGAGTCGAAAGCCTGGATACCGTGTGAGTGCGTCGAGCCCCGGAGGGCAATGACGTCACTTGTTGTGACGCAGCACGTCTCCTACTATTGGAGACATGCGGACCAAGTCTTCCACACAAAGTCCGCCGCTGCGACGGTTCTCTTCCTGAAGGAGGAGGACCCTGGTTGCTGAGGCGTTCGGCTGCTGCTGCAACCAAATGCTCCACATCGACCCTCCACTGCTCCAGTGCATCCCGAGATGCATCCGGAGGTGGTGGACGTTGAAGAAGAGCACGCGCTGCATGGAGCGCGTGTTCCGGGTTGTCATGATTTGCCGACGCAATAAGCGACGCTGGCGCACCATCACGTTGTCCAGCACGATTTGCTGGAGGAGATGGTGGTGGTGGGAGTGTGACTCCTGCTAGTGCTGAGGCTCCTGCTGGTGGCTGCCTGTTGGAGGGATTGCCCCCAACAACTTGAGCAGCAGGTTGGCCGTTGGATGATCCAGCAGCAGAGTTCACCATTCTCAAAATCTCAGGCGCCCCCTACCTGGCGCGCCAACTGTCGGTGGTTTGGAACCGGCAGATCTCCCTACACTACTAAAGTGATAGGGGAGTTTGATGTTCGGTGTGGGCGCACGGAGATTCAAGAAGGTGAATAAGAATTGGCACAGGAGACACAAGAATTTACGTGGTTCGGGCCGCCTGAGCGTAATACCCTACTCCACGGAGGTGTTGGTGTTGTATTAGCTGTTTGAGTTTGTGATGAGCGTATGAGACGCGTGTGTCTTTCCTCTCTTCTGTGTATCGTCGGCCTGTCCTTTTATAGTACAAGGGCAGGCCGTTACAGGTTAGCCTGGCCCGACATGTGGCCCCGACGGTTACTAGTATTGATACACGTTTAATTGCTCTTAATGATCCTGTAACGGGCTTTGACAGCACCGTTACTGGTGTTAAGATTGCCCGTTTAAGTGTCATTAATATGGTATTAATGACACTTAATCGGGTCTTGAAGTCCTTGGCTCTCCTTGGAAGATCCGGAGCCGTTGCAGGGTCTTCCGGAGGTTAGGAGCTGAAGATCCGACGATTGGACACGTGGCAGCTCTGGAGCTTGCTGTGGGAAACAAAAAGCTCCGGGGCTACCTGACACGTGTCAGGTCCGGAGCTTCTCTCGTTCTGGGGTTAAGTCCGGAGGTGCCGCTTCGGTACATGGCCCGGAGCTTCCCCCTTGTGGGCGGTAGCTCCGGTTTGATAGTACACGTGGCGACCTAGGGATTAACCATGTTGGAGAAGCGGGTCAGGTTATGTCTGACATGTGGGCCCCCGAGGGTCTTCAAACCACGTAGATGATTTTCCTTTGAGATCTTTATAACCTCAAGGGGTGTACGGTTTCTAGGATACCGACAGAACCGAAGAAGGGAGAGAATTCAGATTTGACGATGACGAGCATGGTACCTTATGGCTTGGAAGGAGGATCGTTGTGCCTAATGTAAAGCATATTCGGGAGACAATATTAAAGGAGCCACATGACTCGCCTTACTCAATTCATCCCGGGTGTACAAAGATGTACAAGGACTTGAAGACATGCTATTGGTGGGCCAGCATGAAAAAGGACATAGCCGAATATGTCGCATTGTGTATGTGTTCCAACGAGTTAAAGCAGAACACCAAAGGCCAACAGGATTATTGCAACCATTGAAGATTCTAGAGTGGAAGTGGGAAGAGATTGGTATGGACTTTATAGTTGGATTACCGTGAACCCAGTATGGCTATGATTCAATATGGGTCATTGTAGATCGGTTGACAAAATCAGCTCACTTCATTCCTGTCAAGACCACATATACCACCGCGAATCTAGCAGAATTGTATATGGAGCATATTGTGTGCCGACATGGAGTACCGAAGAAGATAGTCTCGGATAGAGGTTCTCAATTTACTTCCAGGTTTTGGCAAAAGCTGCATGAAGCTTTGGGAACGAGGTTGAATTTTAGTTCAGCATATCATCCTCAAACGGATGGGAAAACCGAGAGGACCAATCAGATTTTGGAGGACATGTTAAGAGCTTGTGCTTTAAAGCATGGGAAAAGTTGGGACAAAAGCTTGTCATACGCGGAATTTTCATACAATAATAGTTACCAAGCAAGTTTGAAGATGTCACCGTACGAAGCGCTTTATGGGAGGAAGTGTAGGACACCTTTATTCTGGAATGAAGCAGGGGAAACTCAAGTATTTGGTCCGGATGTGTTGCAAGAAGCCGAAAAGCAAGTCCAAATAATTCGTGAAAACTTGAGGGCTGCCCAATCAAGACAAAAAGGCTATGCGTGCAATAGGAGAAGGAAATTAGCCTTTGAAATAGGAGATTTTGTTTACCTCAAGGTGTCACCAATGAGAGGTCATAAGAGGTTTAACATAAGGGGTAAGCTCGCACCTCGTTATATTGGACCATTCAAGATTTTGGACAAAAGAGGAGAAGTAGCGTATAAGTTGGAGATGCTAGCTCATCTTTCAGACGTACATGATGTCTTTCATGTTTCTCAGCTCAAGAAGTGCTTGAGAGTATCGGAAGAACATGTGCCAATGGAAGAATTGGAACTAGAGGAAGATTTGACGTATGTCGAGCAACCGATCAAGATCTTGGAAACTAAGGAGAGAGTCACAAGGAACAAGGTTATCAGATGGTGTAAAGTTCAATGGAAGCACCACACAGAAAAAGAAGCGACGTGGGAATTAGAGGATGATCTCAAGAAGGAATTTCCCTATCTCTTCTCTTCCGCGTCGAATCTCGAGGGCGAGATTCATTTTAAGGGGGGTAGGTTTGTAACACCCTCATTTTCATGCATCATGCCCTACATGCATTCATATACATGTTTAACATTAACCTATAACAAGAGGAACAAGTTTAAAATTGATTTGGAGCAAAACCGCACTTAAAAATGTAGGAAAGTGCGGACTAGTCCGGTTTTGCTGAGGACTAGTCCGATTTCTCTCTGACTAAAAACGGACTTGTCCGTTTTTGCTGCGGATTAGTCCAATATTTGCCTCTGGACAACTTCGGACTCGTCCGATTTTGTGCGGACTAGTCCGGTATTCCATGAATCCTTGAAAATTTGTTAAGTCCCTGGACTTGTCCGGACTAGTCCGGTGTTCTAGCGGACTTGTCCGTTGTCCTTTCTGTTCAAGTTCGGACTTGTCCGATGTTTGGCCAGACTTGTCCGATTTTCTCTCTGGACGACTTCGGACTAGTCCGATCCTGTCCGGACTTGTCCGATATTTCGTGACTCTGAGATTGACCTTTTGTTTTACGACTTGTTTCTTGGGTTTCACGTTAAGTGGGCCTAGGGACGTCGTGCCTAACTCTTTTAGAGCCCATGTGGGACTCTAAACCGGCCTCTACTCATCCCAAAACTCGAAATACATCTAACCCTAGCCTCCACCTCTATATAAACAACCCGGTTTGACATCTATTTGCCACTTTTCCACCCACCCAAACCCTAGTTCGTGGAGAGCCACCATCAAGGAGGGAGAAGAAGATCCCAAGCAAGTAGAAGAAGAGGAGGAAACGAAAGAGGATCAAGATCTCCACCAAGTTTCGTTCTTCACCACCAATTCATCTCCAAGTTCATCACCAACCCTAGATCACCAAGATCCAAGTGCTACCTCCAAGTTTCTTGATTCATTGGAGTTCTAAACACCTGGTATACCTTCTATTCTCTTTTCCTTACGTGAATTCAACCCCTAATCTTCGAATTTACGTCGATCTAGAAAACCCTAATCTGTTGATCTCGCGGAGTGCGGACTTGTCCGGTCCCTAGCGGACTTGTCCGATCTTCCTGGTTAAATTGTGTTATATTGACTCTAAAATTTGATCTAATCGAATCTAAACCTGTATAAACTTGTTAAAAGCTATTAGAACTAATTAGTGATCATTAAAAGCAATCTAGTAACAACTTCTACCTTGCATTTGCATTAATCATGCATGTCATGTCATATGGAGTAATATTTGTGCACTCTTTGATTGTGTTTCTTGTCTTGTATGTTTATTGTGTGGATTAGACGGATTTGCGCTAGAGAGTGCCGCGGAGGATCTACAGCACCAAGAGTTTGAAGGCTTTGACCTTAATCAACAGCAAGAGCAAGGCAAGTGTCCTTGAAGCATATTGATCCTGTTTTTAAAATAAATGTTTTGTTTGTAAAATTGCATGCTTGTGTCAATTTGATGGGAATCCTATGGTAGGAAGTTTACTAGACTTGCTAAACCACCCTTGTCACCTGGAATTTATGGTAGAGCGTCGGGATGGACTTTTTACCTTTTGCTTCGCTTAATCAACTGGGATGGGAATAACTATACCACTCAATTTAATTATGTATGGATGGGATTATGGTTAATGTGAACTGGTTAAATATGGTATGGTGATGGGTGATCTAAGCAAGCCTGGTATGTGGATGGGTTGGATGTTATGGTGGTTTGCTTGCTTTAGATCTAAGGACCGTTTCATGCGAGAATAAGCCAGGACTACAGTGCCACCACGAGGCCAAGTATGGGTGCAGCGTAGCTGATTAATTAGAGCTTTGCTAGTGCTATTTGGACCATTGTGGATGCTCGGGGAAGGGGTAGTCGGATTGGGTTTGTTGATGATTGGTGGGACTACCCTGGGATCCGAATGGCTCAAGAGGGGGCCCTTGGTTGAAGATGTGCTCTGCGGGAGACATCGCCACCGGTGAAACCTCAGTGGGGTCTAAATAGGCTAGTAATCCCTTTGTAAAGGCTATTTTGTGATCTCTTGGCCATACACCAAAGGAAGTATAATTGGCATGAGGGAGGTTCTTTAGTCGCCGACGGGTGATGAAATCACAAACACGTGGGTAAAGAGGTACAAACTCTGCAGAGTCTAAATAAACTATCATGATAGCCGTGTTCCTGGTTATGAGCACCTGGATGACCTACATGATTAGAGGGAAATTGGAATTTGGGATGGTTATGGTTTGGTAATGGTTATGGATTAATTTCTGGTATTGAATATGGTTATTGGCAAACGATGAAATATGGAAATTTTTATGATGGTAATGAATTCAGATTTGGTATTATGGAATTACTTATGATTATGATGGGATTACTTCACATAAATATGATACATTGCTCTTCAAATGTTTTACTGTACTTTTCAGCACTTTGCCATTATTATTGTCGTCATTTGAATCAGCCACATGTCATACTTTCCACACTTGCTGAGTACGACATGTACTCACTCTTGCAATCCCCCACCCCAACAGTTGCAGGTCAGGATTGGGAGTTTAATGGTGATAATGCGGAGTTCTAGGCCGTGTCTACCGTCAGCTTTGCCCGTGGTGTTGATTGGAGCTGCGCATACATACCCTGTCGCTTATGCTGCATAGTTGCTTTAGTTGCTTAATTAGTTTATTTCCGCTGCATTAGTTAAACTTGTCATTAATATTTATTAGAGCTTGTATTCGAGGATAATCTGGTTTGTGTAATAAAATTTGGTTAATTAATCTTGTCTTGCGGTAATTTTCTGTATACTCTTTTGTGATTGCACTCGTGTATGTGTGATGAACATCCTGGGCACACATATGCGTTAGCTTGGTTCAGTTTCGGAACTGGGCGTCACAGCTCCGCAGCTCCTCCAGTGACCTCCGGGCGGCCGCAAGCTCCGAACCTTCACGGGCAAGCCGCTCAGCCAACTTAGCATGCTGCTGCATGATCTTAGCAACCTGCTTCTCCTGGTCGGCCAACTCCGTCTCCCGGAGGTGGATGCGGTTCCGCCTCTCAGCTAGGTCCTTTTCCCTACCCTTGACTCTCTCCTCCCTAGCGGCAACGTTAGACTCTCTTTTCGAGATCTCTTGCCCCACCTTCCAGTTCTTCTTCCTCTCTTCCTCCTTCCATAGATCCAGCTTTTTGCTGTGATCTGCCAAATTTTTCTCACCCAGAGTCAACTTCTGGGTGACCTCCGCCTCTCTTCTCACCACATCCTCCTGCTGCCCCAAGAGTTTTTCCTCCCTCGCCCCCAGGTCCGCTCAACGCTTTAGGAGAGTCTCATTCAACTCTGCGAGCTTTTCGTAACACTCGTCAGCAGCGTCACGTATCTCCTTGGCTTGTTCCAGGATTTCCCTGGAATTGACATCGAGCGCCCGAATGGCGGCCTCCTTCTCCTCTATCAACTTATCCCAGTACTCTAACCGGGTCTTCTCCCCTTTGATCCACTCCTTCTGGTCAGCTAGCCTTGTCTGAGCAAGCTTGATCTCAAAATGGAGTCTGATGCGCCAACGCCTCAAGGTGTTGCGCTCCTCCTCCAAAGATTTGCTCTCATGATCAAAGGCAAGCTGGACCCGCCGAAGCCTTGAGCAGGCGTTGTCTATGGACAACGCCAGAGGGATAGGTTTCGGGTCTGGCGGGAGCATTTGCGCAGGCTCGAAAGGGTTCCCTGTCACAAAAATTGGGTCCCCCTCTACAATAGTGGTCCCGTGTAGTCCTGCAACGCTAGGGCCGCTCTCCTGGAGCCCTTTAGTGGTAGCAGAAGAACCCACGGGGGGAACTCCCGCCTCCGGAGCAGGTGAAGGCATGGCTTCCGAGTCTTTAGTCGATGGCTCCGACGTTGAAGGATCTGTCGCCGGTCCTGCAAGCTGCTCTGGCTCCGGCCCTGGTACCTCCGGGACAACCACTTCTAGAGCAACAGCAGGAGCTTCAAATGGAGCCTCAACCGCAGCTGGCTCAGGCTCCGGCACGACGACCACCCCTGGCACAGTCGTCGGACCTTCAAACACCCCCGGCACAACTGCCAGACCTCCAACCTCCTCCGGCTCAGCAGCCAGACCCTCTACCACTTCCGACTCTGCCGCCGGATCTTCAACCTTTTTCGGCACAAGGGCTGGAGCCAGGGTGATCTCCGGATCAATAGCCGGGGCTTCAGCTACCTCTGGTTCAGCAACCAGGGCTTCAGCAACTTCCTGCTCGAAAGCCGGAACTTCTGGCACCGCTGGTGCTGGAGCATCAGCCTCTGCCGCCAGGGGCACATCTTCAACTTCCCTCCTGTGGTCCGGCGCTACCACAGGAGCTTCGGGTGAGGACTCCGAGTCCATGCTCACAACAGTTGGTGCTGGAGCTGCCGCGACTTCCACCTCCGCTTGACGAGGAGGCTCAGCAATCGAAGCCGGAGCTTCGGCAGGTATAGCCTCAGCCGTTGCAACAGGCGCTGGAGCTTCCGGTCCCTTCTTCGACACCCTAAAAATAAAGGGAAGAGAAGTTTAAAGACACATTCAAAAACAAGACTAGCATTTTAGGGTGAGCAGTCAACGCTTACCTCGGGATGCTACCACCCTAGTCACCTCAAAACCGTTTCTTCTGAGGCCCGGAGCTAGAGCCCACCAAATATGGTGAGACAACTGCTTCAGACCTCAATTGATGAACACTCGCAGCCGTCAGAGTTCCTTCAACCGGAGCTTCCCTTTGACGGGAAGAACCCCCAGACCTGGAGCTTCTAGCCGGCACTGAGGTCGAGGTCGACTGCCCGGAGCTTATGCCTCTTGAAGACGTTTGCACCGGAGTAGGAGTAGCTACAGAAGACCTCCCCCTCTGGGGAGAAGCAGCCGTCGTGGAAGAAGCAGGCCTGACAGACCTCCCGTCAGCGTGCTTCAACTTCCTCTTCCGGCTGGAAGGCTCAACTGGCTCTTTGCCCTTGCCTTTGCCGACGTCTTCAGTCCTTCGGCTCGGGGCAGGGACAGGACCACCCTCGAAAGCTCCGGGGATTGCCAATCTAGTGGTCGGAAGCCTTTCCACCTCAACAAGGTCGTCAAGCACCGGCATACTCCTCCGGAGCTCCCTGTTGAACTACGCCTCCATGTTCAGAGGGAGGAAAGTCGCCGGCAGAGTTAAGTTGTCACCTTCGACATTAATTCCATGCTGGAACTTCTTGAGATGAAGCTCCAAAGCTACAACATCCAAGTTGGACCTCAGGTTGGTTTCAATCCGGTCGTCATCCATCACGCTGTTGAGGGCCCATGCAAGCTTCTCCCTTTTCTTTAGCGGAGCCCACCTGTTGACCAGGAAGTTGCAGAAGACCATCTGGGGGGTCACTCCACCTTCCACGCATTAGCGGATCCTGGTCAAGACAGGGTTGAAGGCCTCTAACAGCACCGGGATCACACTCCATGCGTCAGTGTCAACATTGGGGAGACCTTCGGGCAGCTCCAATTTCTCGTGCTCCTCTACCGTGACGATGATCCAATCCTTCTTCCAGTCATCCCACTTACCGGAAGGAAACGACCTCAAGTATTTGTAGGGGCATTTCTTGCGCTTCACAAAATAGTAGAAGTCAAGAATCTCGGACCCCTTGCCGGTGGTGTGGATGGTGAAGAAGGTGCGGAAAAGCTCGACGCAGGGGGGAATACCCACCCAAATCTCGCAGAAGTGGACGAATGTCGACACAAGAAGAAGAGAATGGGGGCCAAGGTGGTACAACTGCAGACCATAGATGTCCAACAGCATCAAAAGGAAAGTTGAGAAAGGTGGGATCAGCCCCACCATGGCGTACGCAGAGAAGTACACCATGTCGCCGTCGCGCTCCTTCTTGAATGGGAGCTTGCCGGCGCGGAACAGATGGTTGAAGGAGTCGCTGGACCACCCCATGTAGGTCCGTACTTTCTTCAGATCATCATCGCTCTTGAGGCGGCTCTTGGGGAGACCCAACTCCATCGTGGAAAAGTGGAGCAAAGGATGCAAAGTTAGGTGGAGTTTGGGAGGCTTTGAGCGCAAAGATGATCGAAGGCGTAAAGAGTCCTCAACCCGTGCGCACTTTCCTTCTTAAGTAAGCCTCTGCGACGCTTGGATGGAAACCGCAATGAGATCAAAGGTACGTTTCAAAAATCTACCCCATCTACGACAAGTGGGCCTGGGGCCACCCTGACGAAGAGATCGAAGTCCTTATCCAAGGCCAACCGTTGCCATGATGAGCGGTGCGAAACCCAGAGTTGGTGCTCTGACAGGGCGCGCGGAACCGATACGGTTTTCGTATTGGGAACCGACGACCTTCAATTGCATGAGATCCGCACTCAAATATCTCATCTGCCGTATTCATAACAAGCCACGTGTCGAAGGTTCACTCCTGGACTGTCACTCTATCGGCGCATCAGAGGACTTTTTTAAAATTGAAGCGCGGGAATCGAGAATGGCCCCACCTCCGGCAGAACAACTTAACCCAAAGGGTTTCTCCCAGAGGTGGGCCCGGGGGCCACTGTCAGTACCATATGTACCGGGTACCCCATGATACCAAAACAAGTGCAAGAAAGTTCCACCCGTCAGAGTCGAAGGCCCTTACAGGTCCCACATGTCACATTACATCAGACCCGCTCCCCTCACATGGCTGGCTCCCGGGTTAACACGTGTAAAATAAGCTCGGAACAAAACTCCCAACCAAGGGAGACTACACGTGTACAACAGCCCCGGACCTAGCCCCCATCAGAGAGGAGCTCTGGTACCGACACGTGTACAGCAACCCCGGACCTACCCTCCCGCAAGGGAAAGCTCCGAACTTGCCATGTGTGGAATCCCCGGACCTTCGTCACCAACAGAAATACAAGTCGAACATGACCATTACAGACATTTAAGGATGGTTAAAGCGGCAGTTACAAGGTCTGATAATGTGTCATTAACGCCATATTAATGACACACGATCAGTGCACTGTTAATAGGGGCAACGCTGCCTTAAAGGCACGTTACCACACTATTAATTGTACTTAATATTCTTTAGACAGTGTATTAGGTCATTAAGCACGCCAGGGCCACATGTCGGGTCAGACCAGCTTTGTAACAGTCAGTCCTTAGAACTATAAAAGGGCTGCACCGCACGAACATGAAGACATTCAGGTCCAGGCTATTGCAACCTGACCCTAACGAACGTACTCGCTCAATACAATTACACAAACCCCGTGGAGTAGGGTGTTACGCTCAGGCGGCCTGAACCACGTAAATCTCTGAGGTCACCATCTTGATATTAATCTCAGCATGCCCCAACCACAAAAGAACCTCCACGGGCTGCTTCTCAGCGGGTCCGAGGGAAGTGTTGTATTCAACACTTTGACAAATATGAACCCTAATAGCAATACTAGTGATCAAAAAAGTAAAAGACAAGTGAGACAAGATTTATCCCGTGGTTCAGCTCCATGAAGAAGCCTACATCCACGTTGAGAAGTCCACACAAGGACCGGGTCTCACTTGACCCTTCTCTCACCAAGCCACCACGATGGTCGGCTTGGTTTTCACTATATCAATGGGTAATCACCAAGTTTGATGGGGCTTCTACATGTTGAGGCTCCCACAAATCAATACAATGAGGAGCACACAAAGCTCAACTCACACAAGCCACAAAACACAATCACAATGTGCAAAGAGATCAAACCGAGAGCTCAAGCGCGATGATCTTCCTTCACTCATCTCCCCAAACCCTAATCTCTTCAAGATTTGATCTTAGAGGGCTAGTAGGACGAGAGAAGACTTTGGAAGGCTCTTGGTCACTTGTGGTGGCGCTAGGGTTCAAGACCTGTTCAAATGAGGCCAGGGGTCCCCTTTTTATAGGGGTTCTGAGCCCCTTCTGCTGACCTCAGCAGAAGGGTGGACTAGTCCAGCCCAATGGGACCACTGACCTCTGGTCAGGTCCCGACAACTGCCACACCGTGCGACGATCATCACGCTACTCGCCAAATTTCCAAATTCAAATGGTCACTAAACAACCGACTAGTCCGGTCCAAAAAGGACTAGTCCGAAGTAGGACAGAGGGGTTTAGTCCGTCCCAAAACAGACTCATATGGTAGGCCCGGACTAGTCTGGCTATAGGGGGCAGACTAGTCCGACCCTCTAGGGTTTCTCTCGGTTTATCTCACTAAGTCTCAAACGGACTAGTCCGTACCCATACGGACAAGTTCGAACTTTTCCAGAGAGTTTTGGTCCGTCCAAAAATGGACAAGTCCAGTTTTTTGGGACTCGGCTCCAAAATCACTAAGAAACACTCCAAAGACGGGTCCGTCTCAACACAGACTGGTCTGCCTAGCAGGACTAGTCCGGCCTTGAGGCCCGGACTACTCCAGCCTCCTAGGGTCTTTTCTCATTTTTGGCTTCTCACTTAGGTGTTTCTCTCAATCACCACTTTGAGCCCCTTAAAATGATCTCAATGCACATGATACATCCACCCTCTCACATGACACGGCTCATATAAGCTCAACTTCATAGAAATCCTAATTTCTACTCTTGAGTCTTTGACGCCCGTTATGTCCTTTTCCTTTTTGAAGGGTTTCATCTCATTTCAATCATTGTACCTGTGCTTAATATCAAATTAGCTCATTAGACTCTTAATTGTCGTCATCAATCATCCAAAACCTATGGGGATGCCTAGATGCACTTTCACGGAGCGCCGGTGGAGGGCGGTGGTGCGACAGCGGCAGCGACGGCGGCACGGCGATGACTGCGAGGGCGGCACAGTGGCCAACAAGAGATGCGAGGCGGTGAGCTGTGGGGGCCCGCATGGGACGGGTGGCTGCGGCGCCGACCGCCGTCACCGGAGAAGAAGGGTTAGTAGTTTTGAATTCGTGATTGTTTTTTTTTGTGTTTGTTAATCCATAATTGTAAGGGTTATGTTAAATGTAAAATAATCAAACAAAAAATTTGTAATTGATTGACCTATATAATTAAGGGTTAATGGTTAATTACAAAATTAGAGGATAATAATTATAATTAGCTGCTTAATTACCCGGCGACTAAAATTTTGTTAAATTTCAGGCACCTGACAAATAGACGGACCTTTAGAAGTTCTACCCACGCTGCGGCACTCATCTAATGTTGTAATTTAACGGAAACACTCTGTTAAACAACAATAAGTTTACACGAGTATTAATAAGTCTAATGTAAGAAATATCAACGAGGCATGTTCGATGTTGGATGATATAACATATAGAATAGCAACTATTTACATGGTCAAATAATACGCAATACATGTGCAAACACATTTAATTGTCTTTTCTTCCTAAATGTTGGTAATAGCTATTAAAATATAGTTTAACATACAATTAAGTTAGTTCTCAGCAGATAGGGGCATTTAAGACATTACAAACTTCATCCAGCTCAAAAGCCATCAGCCAGACATCTAAAAGTCATGAGATTTTGTCAAATCAGCCTTTCAAAAGCATAGAGAGGAATTGCTTTTTGAAAATCTACAGCCAAACAAACGGGACCCGTATGTCTTTAGATTGCGAGATTTTTTCTTTGAATCCTACATTTTTATTTTGAAATTCTTGCATTCCAATAGGGTGTGAATCATGAGAATTGATGACATCGATGTGAAGCAAGTACTATAATGCTAACATTTGTGGATAATATAGTGTAAATTAGCTACACAAAAAGTCCATGCACTACAGGAATCAATTAAAAGGCTGTCGGACATATAGCCGTCGATTACGTACTGCAGCTGACGGTTTTACTTTATGAATGTTGGTGTACAGTATGCGGAAGTTGGCGGGCCCCACAACTAGGACCGTCGGTTAGACAGGCGCGGCCGACGCCTTTAATAGAGCCGTCGGTTTAGTAGGCCGAGCCGACGACTATAGTTATGGCCGTCGGTTTCTTTTGTTAGACCGACGGTCATAACTTATGTACGTCGGTTTCTTAAAACCAACGGTTAGTGCTATTATAACCGTCGGCCCCGACGACTATATTTCCCCTGATGGCCTTTTAATCAATTCCTGTAGTGATGTCATAAGGAGTTGATGTGCATGATCTGCTATTTGAATGTAAAATTGGGTACTATTATTAATGCACTGTACTTCTCTAAAGAGTAAAGTGCATTAAGAACTTGTATGAATGTGTCATGTAGGTCAAAAAAATTTAAAATACATATTTGAATCTACAAACTTAAAGCGGGGTTTAAAGTACCAAAAATATTCTTATAACTATTGACATAACTATTATTTGATCTTTATTTTTTATATTTGTTCTATCCCCAAATCAATGTTGTTAGCCTCCAATATGAATTATAACAATACTGATGTTGGAAGATATTAAATATGAAAATAAATCTCAAGTGACACTTATGTCAATAGACATAGAGGTATTTGGATACTTTTAACCGAGATGACACATTTTAACAAGTTTATAGATCTAAATATGTATTTTATAAGTTTTTGGAACTAGATGACACACATAAACAAGTTCAAGAACCGTTGATGTAATTTACTCTTCTCTAAACATGACAAAGAAATGCGTCCAACGTGTATGTAGGTACTATAGGTCTTCATTGGCTGCGGTTTTTATCACAACATAACATTGATTTTTTTTACCGAGAAATTCTAGACTATAGGCGCCTAAAATTTAGAAATATTTCAGGCAAACATTGGATGTGCTTTGAGATTTGTGTGCTCTCTCTAACTCTATTTATTCTCCCGACTCTTGTTTCTCTTTCGATTCGGATCTAGCAAGGCGGCACCGAGCGCGGAGCAGAGTAGCAGCGACTGTTGTCGAGGCCAACGGTGGCGCGCGGAGGCTGATGGCAGCGCATGGATGCTCAGCACGACGGTAGCTCGTAGGTGGTGACAGCCGTGACTCACAAGCCCACTGTGGCAGCGGCGCGGGCAGAGGCTGCCAGCGGCGGCTGTCGCCGGGGAAGAAGAAGGAGGTGAGTTTTTTTGGTAATATTGTATTTTTAAAATTTATTATTTTGTAAGGGTTATGTTAGTTGTAGAATAGTCCATTAAAATATTTTTGTGATTGTATAACCTATAATTTTTTGTCAATTTTTGTTAATTGTGTTACTATTAATGGTTAATTAGAAGGATTAGTGGTTACTAAGTAATTAGCTACTCCCTTCGTTTCTAAATATTTCTTGTCTTCTTATTCATTTTTTTACTAGAAGATGATAAGTATTTAGAAACGGAAGAAGTACTAATTACCCGTACTGGATTTCAGACTCCTTAAATATACACAAACCCCTTTTCTATCGATTTCTCCCTCCCTCTCTTTTTCTTTTGAAGGAGACACCGTCACACCGATTGCAGGCGAGCTGCTTGGCTGTCAGCGTGTGACCGTGCAGCGCGACCGATAGGATCCGTCAGGTCGGCAGCCGACAACTGGATGGACGGACAGGCGGGTTCGTGGCCTAGCCCGGAGAGAGCGGACAAGATAGGGAGGCAGTCCACCGTGTTATTAGCCGCGCCGTCGACGTGCGGACCGCGTGGAATCCGACGGCGTTGTCGGCAAACGTGCATCGCCGTGCGTCCTGCGCGTTGAGGCGGTCGTGCTGCCGCGTCCCGTCGAGGCGTTAGACGTCGGGCGCGTGTGGCCTTCACGTTATCGGGCGGCGCCACCGTCCTTTTTATCTTTCTCCCTTGCGCGTTAGGAGCACTCGCTCAAACGCACACGGACTAGGCGTCAACCCGTGGAGTGAGAGTTGAGAGGGATTGCAATTTTTTTAGCAAAATGTCTCTGATAAAATTTAAATACGTATTCCTTCTATTTTGAAATATATGGATATTTATGACATCTAATTTAGTTCAATTTGAATTATATTTTTTATCGGTCATATATATCAGAATGGGGAGCAAGTCTTCTTTGAAATGTAAGAATTTCAAAAGAAAGGATCAATTTTACATGAAAATGTAGGATTCGATAAATTTCACTTCATTCCAAAAGAAGCAGTACTCATCTACCATTGAATTCCACTGCTTTCTTAGGCTGAGCCCAACAAGATACCAATACTACGATACCGATTTGGCCTTTTAGGTTACGTCGATGCTCATGAACTGCAGACTCAAAATCAACGTCTCCAACGGACGACGTAAGCTGAGTGACCGAAACTTTTTCCAGCGCCACGAAACTTTTTTCCCGCCAGCGCGCTGAAAAGCTCGCGCGTCCGCGCCAAAAATTCTCTGCAAGTGCCCCCTTTGCTCCAGCACCCACAACAAATCGACGTGAGCGCGCTCGCTCCAGCACGTGAAACCGCTGCGCGCTCCCACGCCCACGCTCCAAACAGTGTTCGGTAGCCGCGTGATCAAGACCGATGTTTTGGTAGTCCACAGGCGGATACGAAAAATTCGTTTCTAGTATAGCAATCCCGTTGGAGTCGTTAAAATAGCATCAGACTACCCATATCCGGCTTTGGTAACCATATGGCTACTAACGGAGTCAGCCTTAGGCTGGCTCCAACCGTAAAACTTAAAAAGAAGGACCTATTTCGTTCTTTGCGTATCGTCCAGGGTGTCTGAGGGGTAGGCACAAATCGTCTTCTCCAACGCTGACACGTAAAACGGAAGAGGACAGCATAAAAAAATCATTGGCGTGTCAAATCTCGGTAACCCCACGAGCTTTCACGCCCATGCTCGCGTCACGCGGCAGAAATCATCGCGCGCCCGCGCTTTCGAGCCAAAACACGTCACCATTTCATGCCCACACGTGAAAACGCGTTCCGCTCCTGCTCTCGCGCACTCTGCACAGGACTCGGTCGCCTCCAGAGAAGGACTCATATGTGCGTTACACTGACCCCGCTGCGCAAATACGGTGACCTTGCTGGGTCACCCGTTGGAGACGGTTTCGTCGGTTTTCATCACGCATTTCACTGATGCGTCTCCCTATGCCTAGTGCGTTGGAGTCAGCCTTAGCCTTTCTGAAATGCCTATCAATAAGGACGAGATGCTTTTGCTATGAAAGAAATTGGTGGTGTTTTCTCTTTCCATTATGACGGCTAAAACTTCTGTGATACGGATCAGTTATAGGAACAGTATAGCAATTGCAAATTAGAAAATTGTTACATGTACGTCCGGGTCACACACGACCCAGAATGTACTAATCGGCATTAGCATATGCCATCAAGCGTGCTATTAATACTAGTGGTACGGTCGGGCCCGACTATAGCATTTCCATGCAAATTAACATATGCTATTAACTCATTCCGTTTCTTTTATTTGACGCCGGTTAGTTTAAAAATAAATTAGCTAGTGTCAAATTAAAATAAACGGGAAAAAAGTATGATAGAAAGGTAAGTACCTTATTGCAAATCCTTATTTCGGTTAGATGGCTACAAGTAACTCTACTAGCTGATCCTTGACAACACACCTTTTCCCAAATATTGGGGGGAGTTGACGGATGGGAGAGAATTTTAAGAAAGAAGGGAGCCACATGTAAGCCATGAAAATGAGAAAGAGAAGAAAGAGAGACTCACATGTCAGACTATTATAGGGAAACTGCAGAAAAAACTCCCCAGTAATCCAAAAGGTGATTGGGCAGCCCCTAATGAGTAATGACACACTATTGTAGTTGTGGATGGAACATTGGTGATGGAGTTGATTTAACCTTTCACGAATCTGTGAAAATATTAAAGGTTGATCCGTTCTATCTCAGCCACAAAATGATTTCATTCGAACCAATATGACAGGCTCTCTCTGTATTGTTACCTACGTTTTAAAAATTGGACCATCTTTGAGATGTAACTTTGACCATCTCGCACCCGTCGTAAATTTATACACGAATGACAAATATAGCCATCTACTAATTCACAATTACCCTTGACGGTTTCTAACATATTAGTGATCATATTTAGAAATTTAAATAAAAAATCACAATACCGGCTATGGGTCCGACTAGACTGCTCGCACCCGTGGACCTCTATATCGGACCTCTATATCATCATCTCTAAAAGATTCACAGTTTTACAGTTTCGTTCTCCACACTTGTTCACCTCTAAATCGGATCTCTATATTTTTTCTCTCTCTTCTTTCTTTATTCTATCATTTTTCCCTCCTTTTCCCTCTATTTCTCCACTCATATTTCCTTTCCAGGCCTCGCTATGTTTAGGTATGTCTGTTCATGTCGGCATTTGACAGGGAGGCATAGAGGTGCCACTGCGGTCGTTTGCTCCCCTAAACCTCGTGCAGGGCGCTTTACAGGCCCTGTGGACAGCCTAAAGGGATGTCAATTGCACCCTATCTTCTCCACACCTTTACAATATTGGTGAATCGGATCTGATGCATGTCCACATGCATGATGTATTGACTTGTAAATATCCATACGTTGCCGAATCACATGCAACGCCGCACCATCCCATATCTTACTACTAGCTAGTATCAACTATTTTTTTGTCCACTTGCAGGTAAATTCTAATATATTCAATTCAGAAAAATCTAACCAATAAGCAATGTCCCAAGCCCATGTGCCTGCTCCATGGGTTTCGCCTGCTACTGTGATGCCCATTGGGTCTGCCCTGGGCACAGAGGTCTCCACACCTTTACAATAATTGGTGAATTGGATCTGATGCATGTCCACATGCATGATGGATTGACTTGTAAATATCCATACGTTGCCGAATCACATGTAACGCCGCACCATCCCTTATCTTACTACTAGCTAGTATCAACTAATTTTTTGTCCACTTGCAGGTAAATCCTAATATATCCAATTCAGAAAAATCTAACTAATAAGCAATGTCCCAAGCCCATGTGCCTACTCCATGGGTTTCGCCTGCTACTGTGATGCCCATTGAGTCTGCCCTGGGCACAGAGACCCCCGCTGATGAGAGCGCCTTGTGTGAAAACATCACTAATGAAGAAGATAATCCTGCCGATGACATGCGTGCAGCAGTTCCTCCAGCAGATATCGCCAGCTCCCCCACATCCGATACTTGAAACTCCTACGCCCATGAACGGGGGTCGGGCTGCCAGGGAAATCAGAGTGTCGGCCAGGAAAAGTGTCCTCATTTGGGCAAAATGCGCACTGACTGGTCCTAAGACCTCAGAAGAGCTCGCCTGGAACGTCCTTGTAGAAATTAAGAGGGAGCCTAAAGATCAAATAACACTAAATCACTTCGAATTACATAGAAAAATCTGATTACAAGATCAACACCAAGTGTTATTTCTAAATTAGCACAAAAACACTTCTAGTACCTTCTCCTCCATCTTTGTTGTTGCTTGTCGATGCGGCCATCGAGCCAACAAGGCGAGGCCGCAAGAAGAACGACGGCGAGAGGCGTTTACCCTTGTTCTCTCTTGGTATGATGATCGGATTCTGAGAATTAAGACTGTTCAAGTGTGTATATGTGTATGCATAAGCATTCCTTGATCATACACTTGACCCTCTTTTTATAGTTGACCAAGAGGCACAAGAGGGAGCCTCCCACTCTTAGGAATCATTGAGTCTCCCGATCAGAGACTCAAAATTTGGTGGGTCGTGTTCTTTCAATTAGAATACATGTCAATTTCGAGTTCAAACTGACAGTTACTAAAAACCGGACTAGTCCGTATAGGGTCCGGACTAGTCCGGTTACCCTTACTAGACAATATCAGACTAGTCCGATCTTAATCGGACTTGTCTGGTACTTCCAACATTCTCCCCCTTGAACTCAAATCTGAAACTTACCAACTTACTTAATACTAAACTTAATGTCCATTTTCTCATGCTTGACATATAGGGCACGGCGCATCACAACAACCATTTACGTATTGTTGGACTCGAAGACCACAATACATCTCACACTTGAAAATGAACCTTACTCTTACTTGGCCCCTAAATATCCTGTGATCATAGGCTCTCCCGTAAAACCCATGCCGGCTACGTGTTCACTGAACACGCTGGGTGGAAGAACTTTTGTTAGCGGATCCGAAAGCATACGCTTGGTACTTATATGCTCAAGACTTATGGTATGATCCTGGATTCGATCTTTCACAATATAAAACTTAATGTCGATGTGTTTGGCAGCACCACTCGACTTATTGTTGTGAGAGTAAAATATTGCAGGATCATTATCACAGTATAACTTAAGTGGTTTTCCAATGCTGTCGATCACTCTAAGACCGGGTAAAAATTTCTTAAGACAAACAGCCTGCCCGGTGGCCTCATAACATGCAACAAACTCGGCATACATCATGGACGATGCAGTGACAGTTTGTTTGGAGCTTTTCCGCGAAATGGCTCCATTCGCGAGGGTGAATATATAACCTGACGTGGATTCTTAGTATCTACACAACCCGCGAAATCTGGATCTGAGTATCCCACTACTTCAAGTGGATTTGACTTACGATACGTTAACATGAGGCCTTTTGTGCCTTGCACATATCTTAATGCTTTTTTATCTGCCTTCCAGTGATCAATCCCTGATTTGGCCTGATATCTACCAAGCATTCCAGTCACATAAGCTAAGTCAGGGCAAGTACAAACTTGAGCATACATAAGGCTTCCGACAGCAGAAGCATATGGAACCGACTTCATTTGATCGATCTCATATTGGTTCCTGGGACACTGAAAGTTCCCAAACTTATCGACCTTGACAATCGGAGCAGGCGAAGGCTTACTCTTATGCATACTGTACTTTCTCAGTATATTCTCTAAGTATGCCTTCTGTGATAAGCCTAATACCCCCTTATTTCTATCTCGGTGAATTTCTATGCCCAATACATAGGATGCTTCACCAAGATCTTTCATATCAAAATTAGAGGACAAAAACTTCTTAGTTTCTGATAGTAGATTGACATCACTACTTGCAAGTATTATATCATCTACATAAAGCACGAGGAAAATAAATTTCACGCTCTTAAACTTAGCATAAATGCAATTGTCCTCCTCATTTTCTTTAAACCCAAACTTTCTTATTGTCTCATCGAACTTGAGACACCACTGCCTTGATGCTTGTTTAAGTCCATAGATGGACTTTCTTAAGTGGCATCCCATATGTTCCTTACCCTTAACAACAAAACCTTTCGGTTGTGTCATATAGACGTTCTCATATAGATCACCATTGAGAAATGCCATCTTTACATCCATCTGATGTAATTCTAAATTGTAATGTGCAACTAATTATAATCAATCCCTTCTCTTTGAGTGAAGCCTTTTGCAACCAGTCTGACTTTAAACTTATCAACATTCCCTTTGGAGTCATGTTTAATTTTGTAGACCCATTTACAGCCTACTGTTTTGGCTCCATGAGGAATCTCAACTAAATCCCAGACTTTGTTTGTTTCCATAGACCTCATTTCATCCTCTATGGCTTTACGCCATTCAGATGATTGAGGACTTCTCAGAGCTTCTTCAAATGTGGTGGGATCACCCTCCATTTGAATTGCCTCACTCAAATAGATCTCATAATCGTCCGGAATGGCCGATTTTCTTTCTCGTCGAGATTTTCTTAATTGCACATTATCCTCATTTTGAGGCCGTGTTGCTCTTCATTATTAGTGACAACGGGCTAAAAATGCTCAACCTCTCTTAATAATTCCGTTGTCAATTGAGAACTAACAACAGGTGTTGAATCATTACCAATAGGCACTGATGATTCAACGGCAGTAGGTAATGAGAAATATGGTTCTTGAATCATAGGAGTGGGTACATAAACCCGCTTCTCTTCAAGATTAATTTCTCGTCTTACCGTACTCCCCCTGATCATGGCATCCTCTAAAAGGACGGCATGCCTTGTTTCTACAAACTTAGTATATCGTTCTGGGCAATAGAAACGATATCCCTTACTCTTTTTTTGCATAGCCAATAAAGTGGTGGCTTACTGTCTTAGAATCCAAGTTACCAATGTTTGGGTTAAACAATTTTGCCTCAGCAAGACATCCCCCATATATGCATATAACTTAATGAGAGCTTACGTCTTGTCCACAACACATACAGTGTTTTGGGCACCGACTTAGTAGAAACCCGATTTAGCACATGAATGGTGGTTTTTAATGCCTCCATCCATAAGCTAACCGGCAAATCTGATTGACTTAACATGGATCTAACCATATCCATTAGCGTACAGTTGCGCCTATCGGTGGTTTGGATCCGGCAGATCTCCCGACACTACTAAAGTGTTAGAGGAGTTTGAGGTTTGGTGTGGGCACGCGGAGATTCAAGAAGGTGAATTGCAAATGACACAGGAGACATGGAGATTTACGTGGTTCGGGCTGCCTAAGCGTAATACCCTACTCCACGGGATGTGTTGGTGTCGTATTGGTTGTCTGAGCTCAAAGTGAGTTCAGAGTGTAGAGTGAGCGTATAGAGCGTGTGTAGAATGTTTCCTATGTATCGTCGGCCTGTCCTTTTATAGTACAAGGGCAGGCCGTTACATGTTAGCCTGGCCCGACATGTGGCCCCGGCGGTTACTAATATTGATACACATTCAAAACATTTAATTGCCCTTAATGACTGAGTTATGGGCTTTGACAGCACCGTTACTAGTAATTAAGGTCGTCCGATCGTGTCTCATTAATATGGTATTAATGACACTTAATCGGGTCTTGAAGTCCTTGATACCCCTTTGAAGATCCGCAGCCTTTGTGGAGTTTCCGGAGGTTAGAGGCTGAAGATCCAACGATTGGACACGTGGCAGCTCCGGAGCGTACTGTGGGAAACAGATAGCTCCGGAGCTACCTGGCACGTGTCAGTTCCGGAGCTTCCCTCGATCTGGGGTTAGGTCCGGGGGTGCCATTTCGGTACCTAGCCCGGAGCTTGCCCCTTGTGGGCAGTAGCTCCGGTTTGATTGTACACGTGGCGATCCTGGGACTAACCATGTTGGAGAAGCGGGTCCGGTTATGTCTGACATGTGGGCCTCCGAAGGTCTTCAAATCAAGTAGATGACTTTCCCTTGAGATCTTTGTAATCTCAAGGGGTGTACGGTTCCTAGGGTACCGACAGTGGCCCCCTGGGCCCACCTTTGGGGAAGACCCCTTGGATGAAGTCATTCCGCTGGAGGTGGGTCCATCCTCGTGACTTTTGAACCGAGTCTTCAAAGGTCTTCGGATGTGCCATTGGCGATGGTTTGGAGTTAAATCCTCGTCGTGTGGCGTATCCCGCGTGCGGCAGATGAGATCTTTGGCATGCAGATCTCACGCAATTGAAGGTCGCCGATTCCCGATACGAAAACCGTATCGGTTCCGCGCGCCTTGTCAGGCCGCCGCCTTCGGGATTCCCGCCTCATGATGACAACCATTCGCCTAGGTAAGAACCTCGACTTGATCGTCGGGTGGTCCCGGGCCCTCTTGTCATCGGCTGGGTGGAATTTTTGAGCGGTATCTTCGACTTCCTTGCAATTTCCATCCAAGCGTTGCGAGGGCTTACTTTAGAAGGAAAGTGCGCACCGTCTGGGGTTCTTTACGCCTCTCATCTGATCTTGCGCTCAAACTCCCAACTTGTGCTTCGCTTTTCCTCTCTTGCCTTGTTGTGCTGCGATGGAGTTGGGTCTCCGCGAGAGTCGTTTGAAGACCGATGGTGACCTGAAGAAGGTCTGGACCCTCATGGGATGGTCCTCGGACTTCTTCAACCGCCTGGTCCGCGCCGGAGGAGAGCTCCCGGAGAAGGAGCACGCCGGCGAACTGGTGTACTTCTCTTCGTACGCCATGGTGGGGTTGATCCCACCTTTTTCCTCTTTTTTCTTGATGCTGCTAGACTTTTATGGTCTGCAGCTATACCACCTTGGCCCTCACTCCATTCTCCTTGTGTCTATCTTCGTCCACTTCTGTGAGATGTGGGTGGGCATCCCCCCTGCATTGAACTCTTCCGGACCTTCTTCACCGTCCATACCACCGGTAGGAGCAATGAGTACCTTGGCTTCTACTATTTCGTGAAGCGCAAGAAGTGCCCATTCAAATACCTCCGGTCATTTCCCTCTGGGAAGTGGGATTATTGGAAGAAGGACTGGATAGTCATCCGGGTGGAGGAGCACGAGAGGCTGGAGCTGCCCGAAGGCCTCCCCAACATTGACACGACGATCTGGAGTGAAGCTCCGGTGCTGGCGGACGCCTTCAACCCTGCTCTGACCAGGATCCGCTAGTGCGTGGAGGGAGGATTAACCCCTCAGGCGGTGTTTTGTAACTTCCTGGTCAACAGGTGGCCACCGCTGAAGAGGAGAGAAAAACTCGCTTGGTCCCTCAACAGCGTGATGGACGATGACCAGGTTGAAACCGGGCTGAAGTCCAACATGGTGGGGACAACCTTGGAGTTCCACCTCAAGAATTTCCAGCACGGCATCGACGTCGCATGTGACGACTTGACTCCGCCATTAGCTTTTCTCCCTCTGAACGTGGAAGTAGAGTTCAGCAGGGAGCTCCGGCGGAAGATGCCTGTGCTTGACAACCTCGGTGTCGTCGAGAGAAGATCAATCTCCAGGGTGGCGATCCCTGGGGTTTCCGAAGGTGGTTCCGACCCTGCCCCGAAGACAAGGGTCGAGGTCGTCGGCAAGGGCAAGGAGCCGGCGGATGAACCCTTGAGCCAAAAGAGGAAGCTGCAGCACGTCGACGGAAGGTCCGTCAGGCCTGCCACCTCTGCATCGGCTCCTTCTCCCCGGAGGGGGAGGTCTTCTACAACCGCGGCGACTATACCCGCAGCGTCATCCTCCCGGGGTGCTAGCTTCGGGCATGCAACTCCAGCACCAGGGCCGGTTGAAGCCTCTAGGTCCGGAGGTTCTTCCCGATCGAGGGGGGCCTCGACTAGGGAAATGCCTGTGGCTGCAACGAGTTCCGGGGGGCCTTCCGGAGCTTCCACGCCGGCGGCGGCTATGACCAGCCCAGAACTCCCAGGAAAGAGGTTCCGTGCAAGCTGGTGCGGAAGCCTCCCAAGGTAATTTTTAATCTTTACCTTGGACAGTTGTTTTGTTGTAGTAACTAATTTTTTAAGTTTCTTCATCCATCATCTGCAGCGTTCCCAAGAAGAGGAGTGAGGCTCCACCCTCAGCCATAGTAGCTGAAGCTATGAGGGCGGGAGCTTCTGCTCCTGTCCCGGTGCTGCCCCAAGTGGTGGCTAAAGCTGCGACAGCTCCGGCACCAGCTGTCGTGGTCATGGACCTCGACTCATCCCTAGAGACTCCTGTGGTAGCGCCGGACTGCGGGAGAGAAGATGCGCCAGCGGCACCTGTCCCGGAGGTTGAAGCTCCGGGTCCTGGTGCTGATATGATGGAAGCTCCGGCTGTTGAGCCGGAGGAAGCAGTAATTCCGGCCCCAGAGCCGGAAATTGTCAAAGCTCCGGCGGTTGAGCCGTAGGTGATTGAAGTCCCGGCGTGCGCGCCGATGTTGAGGAAGTCCCGGTGGTTGGGCCGGCTACCTCAGAAGCACTGGCCACAGAGCCGGTCGTTGTTGGAGCTCCGGCCGCAGGGCCGGTTGATGATGAAGATCTTCCGGCTCCTGAGCCGGTCGTTGCAGAGGCGTCAGTGCTCGAGCCCCCAGTAGAGGAGGTGCTCAGGCCGGAGCCAGAAGCAGCTTCTGCTCCGGGAGTGACGACACCGGAGGTACTCGCGACTGAGCCGGAGTGCTCAGAAGAGGTTGCTGGCCCCCTGCCCGAGGGGGCAAATGAAGACCTGGCGGCGGGGCCTTCGGAACCACTTCCGGAGGTCGGAATTTCATCGGCGGGACCTTCCTATGGCGACTGAGGCCATCCCGGAGGACAGCCCTAGTGCCTTAGAGGCTCAGGGGACCACTCTTGTGGAGTGGGACCCAATTTTTGTAACTGAAAACCCGCTGGAACCAGCGGAGGAGACCCCAGCAGGTCCGGAACATATCCCGTTGTCATTGTCTATTGACAACGCCTGTTCCAGTCTGCGTCAAGTTCAACTGGCCTTCTTCCACGATAGCAAGGCTCTTGAAGAGGAGCTCCAAACCCTTAGGCGGTGGCATAACCGGCTCTACTTCGAGACCAAGCTGGTGCAGTCGAGGCTAGTAGATGACAAAGAGTGGATAAAGCAGGAGAAGGTCCGCCTAGAATACTGGGGCAAATTATTGGATGACAGGGAGAGTATGACTCGTGCCCTCGATGCTCAATCTCGGGAGATTTATGAGCAGACCAAAGCATCTAACAGTGCGGCCGATGAACGCCAAGAAAGGCTTGAGGCCATTAACACTACTCTCATCAAGCGCCAGGAGGCACTTGAGGAGAGGGAGAAACGGCTCGAAGATGAAGAGCAGAAACTCCTAGAGCTGCGGGATGACGTCCTGAGGAGGGAGGAGGAGCTCACCGAGAAGGTGGCTCTGGCCGACAAGGGCCTCGAAGAGCGCACCAAGAAATTGGAAGAGCGCTGCACTGAGGAGGAGGAGGAGAAGGTCTGGGTGCGAGGGCAGGAACTCTACGAGCAAGAGTGTGCCCTTGCTACCAGGGAGAAGAAAGTGAGGGGCAGGGAGAAGGACCTGGTTGACCACCGGAACAAGATCCACCTCCGGGAGGAGGAGCTCGGAAAACTCGAGAAGCGAGTTGCTGAAAAGATTCAGCAAAACGCCAAAGAAGTTGAGCGCCTCGCTCGCGAGAATTCTGAACTGGTGGCGGCCAGGAGATCCTTAGAAGAAATGAAGGGCTTGAGGACTGCGGACTCCCTATAGATTTGGGAGTTCCTGGGCAAGGCCAACGATGCGCTGACACCGATGGGCTTCTGTCCCGTGCGTCCGGATGATCCGGAGCCGGAGCCGGACCTGGCGTTGCAGGCGTTGAGCTCGGCAGGTAGCAAACTCTCCAAGGTGGGTGACGTCATCGCGGACCAATTGGAGATTGAGGGGCAATCCCTGGCGAAGAACGTCGCAGAGTATGTGCTGACGTGCTACACCAGCCAGAATCCCCAATTTCCTCTGGACCCAGTGCTTGAAGGTCCCGTTGAAGGAGAAGGTGAAGCTGCTCGAGCCAACGTGTCGGAGGTTGCCCAGAAGGTCGCCCAATTCTTCCATAGGGTCTAGGACCATCTTTGTAGTTCCCACTTGTATTCTTTCTTCTTCTTCTTCAATTTTGTAATCCCTTGTCTCCAGATGAATGAAATCCCCAAATATTTGTGAATTTCACTTTTGGTCTTCAACACTTTTGTCTTCACCTGGACCCCTGGTAGATGTACACAATTTGATTGTGAACATGTACCAAGAGGATATTGTGTTTCGTTGAAGACTCATTTTCTTCGAACTTGTAGAGTGTAGGTCCGAAGTCTTCGATAGTGAAGGCCCCCTGAGGTTGTCGGAGCTTTGAAGCTCCGGCATTGTCTATCGTCGGAGCTTAGTAGCTCCGGCAATAGTCCCTATCAACGTGTAGAGCATCGATAGTTAGTCCACTGGGGTGTCAGAGCTAGTAGCTCCGGCAATGACCTTTGCCAACACGTAGTTTGTCGACAGCAGACTCCGTTTGTGGGGTTTTCTCACTATCTTTTATTTAGCGTCGACGCCTGGCCCCCCTAGCTTTACCGGAGCTTGGTTGCTCTGGTGATGCTCGTTTTCAATGCTTAACATTGATTTCAAGCCACCTAGGGGAGTCGGAGCTTTGTTAGCTCCGGCTTTTCTCCATCAATGTAGATTTTTTATTTTTCCTGCACACTGAAGCCAAGAAAAATAATAAAATTCGTTTCTTGCCTATAACTTCGTCGCGGCTTACAATTCTCAAGAAAATTTTAGGTCAAACGAGATTCTAAATACAATCGAATGCGTTGTCTTTTCTTTCAGATCCAATTGTACTTGGACCCGCCTTACTTTGGCCTGCCGGGGTGTAGGTAGAGTGGCGTACTTAGGGTGCTTGACCATGCTAAGACGATAGCACACTCCGGCCCTAGGTTGGCTTGGCGGCATTCAGACGAGTGGGCCATGAACAATATTTGAATCCAAAGAATCGACAATACAGCTCGAATCGTATGTGAACCGGTTGAACTAAAATTTCTTAAGAATAGCATGTCTTTGTTATAGACAAGAAAGAGTAAAATAAAAAATGTTGAGCCTATACAAAATAAATACACGTGGAGTCTGTTTCTCAAGAAGATGTCTTTCATTATAGGTCCGGGGTACAGGGGAAACAAGTACACTCTTAGGGTACGGAACCAGGCTAAGCGTGTTTCATTTCTCGTTTGACCCAGGGTAGCTAGCCACACTTTTAGTCCTGAGACTGTGACAAGTGTTGCATGAACTTTGCGGACCTTCCGGGAAAGGTCCGACTGTTCTCCCGGAGGAACTACCCGACTCTGTACAATGACTCTATAACATACACCTCAAGTTACTACAGACTCACCTCCGTGATATTAAGTGTAGAACTTACGGAGGTGCTCAATGTTCCAAGGATTTGGGAGAGGTGTCCCATCCTCGGTAGCCAAGCGAACGCTTCCAGGACGGGATACTTTAATCACTCGGAAGGGTCCCTCCCAGCTGGGGGAGAGTTTGTTTAACCCTTCTCTGGATTGTATTCTCCATAGCACCAGATCGCCTTCCTCGAGCTGTCGGTTGTGTACATGCCGCTGATGATAGCGCCGAAGGGCTTGGCGTTATTGGGCATTCTAAACAGTTGCTTGGCACCTTCCCTCCTCAAGGAGGTCTAGGTCTTCACGCCGAAGCTGGTCCTACGTGGCTTCGTCGAAGGTCCGAACCCGGAGTGACCCCAAGGTGATTTCTGGAGGAAGGATTGCTTCAGCTCCATACACCAGGAAGAAGGGTGTCTCTCCAGTTGACCGGTTTGGAGTTGTCCTGTTGGCCCATAGAGTGGGCGGAAGCTCTTCAATCCAGTTGGCACCATGTTTTTTCAAGCGCTCATAGGTGCGCGTTTTGAGTCCTTTAAGGATTTCAGCATTTGCTCTCTCAGCTTGGCCATTGCTTGCTGGGTGAGCTACGAAGGCGTAGCAAACTTGAATGCGAGGTCTTCGCAATATCCTTGAAATGCAGAGCTTGTGAATTGGGTCCCATTATCAGTGATGATTTTGTTTAGGACTCCAAATATGCATACAATGGACTGCAAAAAGTTGATAGCAGATTACTTGTTGATTGTCACAACTGGAGTTGCTTCCGGCCACTTGGTGAACTTGTCAATGGCGACGTACAGGAACTTGTAACCTCCGACGGCTCTTGGGAAAGGTCCCAAGATGTCCATCCCCCACACAGCGAAGGGCCATGTAGGAGGTATCATTTGTAGGGGCTGAGTCGGTGTGTGAATTTGCTTTGCATGAAATTGACATGCTTCACATTTCTTCACCAGCTCAGTTGCATCCTGGAGTGCTGTAGGCCAGTAGAAGCCATGTCGAAAGGCTTTACCAACCAGCGTGCAGGAAGACGCGTGGTTCCCACACTCGCCTCCATGGATTTCTGCGAGGAGCTCGCAACCTTCTTCCCTTGTGATGCACCGCATTAGGATGTCGTTGGCACCGCGCCGGTAGAGATCCCCTTCTACCAACGTGTATCTTTTAGCCAATCTGACTACCCGGTCAGTGGATACATCATCGTCAGGAAGGATGTTGTCTTTCAAGTAGTTCCGGATCTCCGAGATCCATGCATCGGAACTAACTTGAGCATTTGAGTCTTGCGTGCTGGGTTGCTCGGAGCTTCTGGCAGCACCTACGACCCTTGATGGTTGCCATGGTAATAGGGCCATCGGGACCGTCAGCTTTGGGATGCTGATCTCGCCCCCTTCGCTCAGTTCGGCAGGCTGAGCTGTGGGTTTTGACAACCTCTGGACAAAAGTTCCTTCAGGAGCCGGAGCTCCGGTTGACGCTTTCGTCGAGAGTTCGTCGGCTTCAGCGTTATGGGCACGCTGAACATGGTGGAGATCTAAGACTTCGAAGTCCTTCTGAAGCCTCTGGACTTCAAGGAGGTAAGCAGCTAGCTGGAGATTGTTGCAGGAGCATTCACCCTTCACTTGCTTAATGATGAGCTGTGAATCTCCCTTAACCAGCAGTTGCTTGACACCGTATGACAGTGCCACCTTTAGTCCGTAGATGAGTGCTTCGTACTCTGCCATGTTGTTGGTTGCCTTGAAGTCAAGGTGTACCATGTATTTTACCTTCTCCCCCGTTGGTGCGAGGAGAAGGATTCCATCTCTGGCCCCCTGCTTTTGCATGGAGCCGTCGAAGTAGAGAGTCCAATGAGGCTCGGTGAAGACTAGAGCTTTGTGTTCCGGCTTCTGCTCACTGGGGCCCCCAGGGTTTGATGGAGAGGGAGTCCATTCCGCCACGAAGTCTGCCAATGCTTGACTCTTGACTGCTTGCCTTGAAATGAATTCGAGATCAAATTCGGCCAATTCTGCTGCCCACTTTGCAATATTCCCAGTTGAATTAGGATTATGCAAGATTGCTCGAAGTGGGTAAGAAGTCACCACTGAGATCTTGTGAGCTTGGAAATAATGGCGAAGCTTCCTGGAGGCAATAAGAACTGCATAGAGCAGCTTATGCACCTCTAGGTATCGAGTCTTGGCATCATGTAGTACTTCACTGATGAAGTACACCGGGCGCTGAATGGTCTGGACCCTCCCGGAGGGGCCCGGAGCTTCCTCTTCACTGACCCGGATCCTCCCGGAGGGATCCGGATTTTCTTCGGGGACCTCCGGGTTCTGTCTAGAGGAACCCAGAGCTTCTTCAGAAGCTACCTGGACCCTCCCGGAGGGGTCTGGGTCTTCTGAATTGACTTCTTGTGGATTCAAGTCTGGGAGCTGGGACCTAGACTCGCTTTCAGGGACCTCCGGACCCTCCCGAAGGGGTCTGGATTCCTGAGTATGGGTAGCTCTAGTCTCTCTGCAACCAGAACCATACTGACGACTTCGTCAGTTGCTGAAATGTAAAGCAACAAAGGCTCACTAGGGTTCGGAGCTACCAGAATTAGTAGGGTGGTGAGGAACTGTTTTAGCTCCTGGAATGCCTTTTCTGCTTCTTCAGACCATTGGAATGGTCCAGACTTCCTAAATAACTTGAAGAAGGGGAGTGCCCATTCTGCCAGTCTTGAAATGAACCGGCTGAGGGCTGCTAGACATCCAGTTAGCTTTTGGACATCTTTGATGCGGGCTGGTGGCCGCATGTCTTCAATGGCCTTGATCTTTGCCGGATTAGCTTCTATGCCCTGGTGACTTACCAGGAAACCAAGAAGTTTTCCGGAGCTAACTCCGAAGACACACTTGTCTGGGTTTAACTTTGTGCGAGTGACCCGCAGCTTATCGAAGACAGCCTGCAAGGTGTCAAGAAGTGACTCCTTGTTCTTGACCTTGACCACGATGTCATCGACGTACACTTCCACTATGTCTCTAATGAGTTCTTCAAAGGTTTTGTACATAGCTCGTACAAAGGTTGAAGCTGCATTCTTGAGACCAAATGGCATGGCTGTATAACAGTACAATCCATCTACTGTGATGAAAGAGGTATGCTCTTCATCTTCCCTAGACATTCTAATTTGATGATACCCAGAATATGCGTCTAGGAAACACAGTAATTCACACCCGGAGGTGGAATCCACTATCTGATCTATTCTAGGTAGTGGGAATGGATCTTTTGGACATGCCTTATTTAATGTTGTGTAGTCGATACACATCCGAAGTTTCCCGCCGGCCTTTGGCACAACGACTGGGTTTGCCAGCCATTTTGGATGGAAGACTTCTCGGATGAATCCAGCTTCGAGCAACTTCTTCACTTCTTGCCGAATGAAGTTTTGTCGCTCTACGGATTGCTTCCGAGGCTTCTGATGCACAGGCCGGGTGTCGGGGTAGATCTTCAGATTATGCTCAATCACTTCCCTGGGGATCCCAGACATTTGTGACGGTTGCCAGGCAAACACGTCGACATTAGCCCGGAGGAAAGCGATGAGCGCGAGTTCCTATTTGTTGTTCAATCCTCCCGATATACGGGTGGTCTGAGCGGCATCAGAACCGATTTGGATGACTTTGACTGGAATGTCGGTGTCGCCGCTTGGCTGCACACGAGATGCAGAAGTCGAGCCTCGCTGACGAATGCTCGGGGGTTTTGGAGCTTGCTCCTGCCTAGAGTCCTCTTCTTGCGCCGTAATAAGCGCATGGAGTTCTTCTAGAGCAGTTACTCCAGCAGTACGATCTCCGCGGATCCGGAGAACGCCTACTGGTGTTGGCATCTTTAACACCAGGTAACCATAATAAGCAGCTGCCATGAATTTGTACAAGGCAGGCCTACCCAAGATGGCATTGAAGGGTAAGTTGATCTAAGCAACGTCGAAGACCAACTTCTCGGTGCGATACTTCTCCCGGGTCCCGAAGGTAACGGGGAGGGTAATAGCTCTGAGTTGGGTAATGGCTCCCGGACCTACTCCAGAGAAAGGTCGAGAGGGGTGGAGATCCGAAGATCGGAGCTGAAGCTTGGTAAAAGCTTCGAAGCTTATGAGGTTGAGCCTCGAACCTCCGTGTACCATGACATGGTGGAGCTGGATGTTATTGATGGTAGGAGATGCCATCAAAGGTAACTGACCTGCTCCAACCATGCTTTGAGGGCAATCCGAAGCATCAAAAGTGATGGCTGTGTCCATCCACTTCCGATGAGGCTCTGCCCTGGCTGTAGGAGCTACAACAGCCATGTCCCGACGCATAGTCTTGATGACGCGCGGGAGGTGATGTCCCATGATCCACCAAAAATGGTGTTCATGGTCTTCCGACGCTCGTTGTCGGAGACGTTGGAATCGTCATCGACGGAGGTGTAAACGGCCTTCAGGACCTTTTTGGGATCCTGAAAACCTAACTCCTCTTCAGCCGGAGCTTCGTCGACTTTTTGTTTTCCTTCCCTCTGTCGGAAAGGAGCTTCTTCCCGGCGCTTGTTGTAGCGCTCGACAAGGTTTTGGACCTCCCGGCAGTCTTCCAAACTGTGGCTGCCTGTTTTGTGAATTGGACACCACACCTTGGGTTTGCCACCGTCTTTAGAAGACAATCGAGGTCGCTTCTTGGGGTGTGGCCCCCAGCCACCCAGAGTTGCAGCAGCTGCAACATTGGATGCACTGGCCGACGGCTTCTTCTTGCCGTTGGTCTTCTTCTTCTTCTTGCCACTCCCGGAGGTAGCGGCTTCTCCTTTGGAGGATTTCTTGTGATCCTCTGGAGTTGGTTTGGAGTGCATCTCACGGCCCTCCGCAGCTCTGGCACATTTGTCGGCCAAACTGAAGAGTTCCGTGACACTGGTGATCTCCTTGATCGCCAGTTTCTCCAGCATCTTCTTATCCCGTACACCCTGTCTAAATGCCACAATGACAGAGGCGCTAGAGATAGAAGGGATAGTGTTTCGTACCTGAGAGAAACTCTGGATGAATGATCACAGGGATTCTCCCCCTTTTTGCACGACTGCAAAAAGGTCCAGTTCAGTGCCTGGTCGGGTGTATGAACTCCCGAAGTTGGCGGTGAACTGCCGGCACAGCTCCTCCCAACTGTTGATGGAGTTGGGTGGAAGGCTCATAAACCAGGACCTGGCGGTCCCAGTTAAAGCCATTGGGAAATAATTGGCCATTACGGCCTCATTTCCTCCAGCTGCCAAAATAGCAGTGGAGTAAATCTGAAGAAATTCAACAGGATTGACGGTCCCGTCGAACTTCTCCGGCAGGTGAGGCCGGAACTTCTGTGGCCATCTGACCATACACAGATGCATGGCCAAGGCTGAACAGCCTCCTCCTACTCCTTCAGGAGCAGGAACGTCTTGAGCTTCTCGTCATTCATGAGCACGCTCAATATGAACTCGGCCGTCTTGTTGGCGGTATCGGCGATCAAGCTCCGTCAGGAGGTCATGAGTTGAAAGCCTTGATACCGTGTGAGTGCGTCGTGCCCCGGAGGGCAATGACGTCACCTGCTGTGATGCAGCACGTCTCCTGTTGTTGGAAACGTGCGGACCAAGTCTGCCAGACAAGGTCCGTCGCTGCGATGGGGCCCGTCCTGAAGAAGGAGGACCCTGGTTGCTGATGCGGTCGGCTGCTGCTGCAACCAAATGTTCCACATCGGCCCTCCACTGTTCCAGTGCATCTCGAGATGCATCCGGAGGTGGTGGGCGTTGGAGAAGAGCACGTGCTGCATGGAGCGCGTGTTTCGTGTTGTCATGATTCGCCGACGCAGTGATTGACGCCGGTGCACCATCGCGTTGTCCAGCTTGATTTGCTGGTGGAGGCGGCGGTGGTGGTAGTGTGACTCCTGCTGGCACTGTGGCTCCTACTGGTGGCTGCATATTGGAGGGATTGCCCCCAACAGCTTGAACAGTAGGATGACCGTTGGATGATCCAGCAGCTGAGTTCACCATTCTTGAAATCTCAGGCGCCCCTACCTGGCGCACCAACTGTCGGTGGTTTGGATCCGGCAGATCACCCGACACTACTAAAGTGTTAGAGGAGTTTGAGGTTCGGTGTGGGCGCGCGGAGATTCAAGAAGGTGAATTGCAAATGACACAGGAGACACAGAGATTTACGTGGTTCGAGCCGCCTGAGCGTAATACCCTACTCCACAGGATGTGTTGGTGTCGTATTGGTTGTCTGAGCTCAAAGTGAGTTCAGAGTGTAGAGTGAGCGTATAGAGCGTGTGTAGAATGTTTCCTATGTATCGTCGGCCTGTCCTTTTATAGTACAAGGGCATGCCGTTAAGAGTTAGCCTGGCCCAACATGTGGCCCCGGCGGTTACTAATATTGATACACATTCAACACATTTAATTGCCCTTAATGACCGAGTTATGGGCTTTGACAGCACCGTTACTGGTAATTAAGGTCGTCCGATCGTGTGTCATTAATATGGTATTAATGACACTTAATCGGGTCTTGAAGTCCTTGATTCCCCTTTGAAGATCCGGAGCCATTGTGGAGTTTCCGGAGGTTAGAGGCTGAAGATCTGACAGTTGGACACGTGGCAGCTCCGGAGCGTACTGTGGGAAACGGATAGCTCCAGAGCTACCTGACACATGTCAGTTCCGGAGCTTCCCTCGGTCTGGGGTTAGGTCCGGGGGTGCCATTTCGGTACATAGCCCGGAGCTTCCCCCTTGTGGGCAGTAGCTCCGGTTTGATTGTACACGTGGCGATCCTGGGACTAACCATGTTGGAGAAGCGGGTCCGGTTATGTCTGACATGTGGGCCTCCGAAGGTCTTCAAATCAAGTAGATGACTTTCCCTTGAGATCTTTGTAATCTCAAGGGGTGTACGGTTCCCAGGGTACCGACAGCGCTGTTCCGGTACTCCATTTTGTTGAGGCTCGCCCGATGTGGAATATTGGGCAACTATGCCATTTTGCTGTAGGAACCGAGCAAATGGTCCAGGAACTTGGCCATACAGGGTATGAAGACCGTAGTACTCACCACCACGATCAGATCTTACCACTTTAATCTTAGTGTTGTGCTAATTTTCAACTTCAGCCTTAAATATCTTAAATTTATCCAACGCTTCAGAGCGTTCTTTAATCGGATAAATATAGCCATAGCGAGAATAGTCATCTGTGAAGGTTATGAAAGAATCAAAACCATCAACAGATACTATGGGAAATGGACCAAAAATGTCTGTATGGATTAATTCCAAAATTCCCGCACTGCGTATGACACCTTTCTTAATTTTCTTAACAAATTTTCCCTTAATGCAGTCTATGCATTCTTCTGAATCCGAAAAGTCCAAATGAGGAAGAATCGATTGTGAAATCAATTGTTCAATTCTCCCCCTTGAAATATGGCCCAAGCGACAATGCCATAATTTCAAAGACATTTAGGAATCGATTCTCTTACGCTTACCCTGATGTGAGGAAAACTGATTGTCACTTACAACATTAATATCGTCATGCACAGATAATAAGTATAGCATGCCTTGTCTTATGGCAACACCAACCATCTTATTATCATTCCTAATTACACATTTGTCTTTGCCAAACTGGCAAACATAACCATCATCATCTAAGCATGATACTAAGATGAGATTTCTACTTAAAGAGGGTACATATAATACATCCTAAAGTGTAAGTACAAAACCATTTCTTAATAATAATGGATAATCTCCAATGGCTTTCACTTCAGCTTCATGGCCATCAACAACTTTAATGGCCCTTTCCCCTCTTTCTAGGGTCCTCCTCATATTTAACCCCTGCAACGAATTGCAAACGTGCACAGTGGCACCTGAGTCAATCCACCAAGAAGATGGTGTATAATCTAAAAGCAGGGATTCATCAACAAAGGTTACAAAATCATTACCATTTTTGCAACACCATTTAAGGAAGCCTATGCAATCCGTCTGATGGTGACCTTTGTCTAAACAAAAGCGGCACTGATCTTTATCCACTTTCACATCTTTATTGTAAGGATGGCTTTGTGGAAACTTACTCTTATCTTTATCATGGTGAGAAGAACCATGATACTTAAAAGATTGCTTAGAAGAATAATTCTTCTTAGCCTTACCTTTTCCCTTCACGTAATTTATTGCATCATAACCGTGAAGGGAATTAATCCTCTCTTCCTCCTAAACACACATAGCCATGAGTTTTTCTATGTTCCATTGTTCAGTTTGAGAGTTGTAATTGATGAAAAAGTTCTCAAATTCCTTAGGAAGTGAGGCAATGATGAGATGCACAATGAACTCATCTTTAATCCCCAAATCCATAGGCTTAAGCTTTGCATCCATATTTGTCATCCTTAAGATGTGCTCACGCACACCACATCCATGATACTTTTCAGTAACAAGCCTCTTGATAAGAGTGCTTGCAGTGGCCTTAGAAGAACCAGTAAATTGATTCTCTATCTTTTGGAGGTATTCAACAGCAGTTTCACATTCAAGGATTGCCCCCCGAATGGCCTCAGTGATAGTGCCCTTAATTACCATCAAACATTTCCTGTTTGATTTCTTCCACTTATAACAATCAATGTCATAAGCCAATAACTCAGTAGTATATTCCTTTTTCCTCACAACAAAGGCTTCCTGAGTTTCATCAGCATCTCTTACTGGTTCAACCGGTGCAACCGGATATGGAGTAGTGAGAGCCAAGTCTATCTCAGAGACTGCTAAAGCAATCTACAACTTCTCTCGCCATCTCCCATAATTGCTTCTATTAAGTGGATCAATAGAAGCGATGAAACTCAGTGCTGAATTCGCATTGGAGGAACCTTCTCAATCAAAAACCAAAATCAAGAAGAATGCATAGATGTTAACCACAAGAAAATAATGAGTTTTATCTTTCCCTTTGGTTACTCGACCAAAGCTCAACATTTGAGAATTACTGAAAATCAACATAGTAATTTATCTTTCGCTTTGGTTACTCGACCAAATCACTATGTTCTTAGAAAATAATGTCATTAATGCCTTTCGCTTTGGTTACTCGGCCAATAATGACATCAAAACTCAATATTGAAGAACAAATGAAATACATTAGTAATTTTTCTTTCGCTTTGGTTACTCGATCAAATTACTATGCACTTAGAAAGAAAAATGTCATTAATGCTTTTCGCTTTGGTTACTCAACCAATAATGACATTAATATAACTTAAAAACATGACAATTCTATTTTTCACTTTGGTTACTCAATAGAATTCCATGCAGCTTAAATTGACATAGCAATTTATCTTTCGCTTTGGTTACTCGACCAAATTGCTATGACAATATAAACTTAATTCACAGCAAAAGCTTAATTAAATAAGCAAACTTAATTGTATAGCACGGACTAGTCCGCACATGGCAGGACTAGTCCGAACTCTTACAGAATAGTTTTCGGACTAGTTTGGTCCATACGTCGGACAAGTCTGGTCCATCAAAAACATTTGATCCGTTCTTTATTGAACTTTCGAGTTTGGTTCGTACTATTTCGGACTAGTACGGCCAACCCCAGAAAAGTTTCATATAAAAAACTAGAAAATGTCGAAATACCCAAAAGGGAATCTTAATCTTACCATCTTACCAAATAAACTTAATTTTCACAATGGATTTCAATCCAAAGTGCTTAATTGGTGTTTCAATCAGATGAACGCGTCAAAACGCCCTGATCTGAAAAACCTAACCACTTAATTGTGGCACACCGGACTAGTCCGACCCTTAGACCGGACAAGTTCGGACCTTTAAAAATTTCAGTGAAAAACTTTGATCAAAACTCATTTCGAAATAATTAGTGGTCTAGACAGCTCTGATACCATCGTTAGAAATCAAGAGGGAGCCCAAAGATCAAATAGCCACTAAATCACTTCGAATTACATAGAAAAATCTGATTACAAGATCAACACCAAGTGCTATCTCTCAATTAGCACAAGAACACTTCAAGTACCTTCTCCTTCATCTTTGTTGTTGATTGTCGATGCGGCCATCGAGCCAACAAGGCAAGGCCGCAAGAAGAACGACGGTGAGAGGCGTTTCCCCTTGTTCTCCTCTTGGAATGTTGATCGGATTCTGAGAATTAAGAGTGTTCAAGTTTGTATGTGTGTATGCATAAGCAATCCTTGATCATACACTTGACCCTCTTCTTATAGTTGACCAAGAGGCACAAGAGGGGGCCTCCCACCCTTAGGAATCATTGAGTCTCCCGATCAGAGACTCAAAATTCGGTGGGTCGTGTCCTTTCAATTAGAACACATGTCAATTTCGAGTTCCAACTGACAGTTACTGAAAAATCAGACTAGTCCGTATAGGGTCCGGACTAGTCCGGTTACTCTTACTGGACAATATCGGACTAGTCCGGTCTTAATCGGACTTGTCCGGTACTTCCAACATCATTCCTTGATCATACACTTGACCCTCTTCTTATAGTTGACCAAGAGGCACAAGAGGGGGCCTCCCACCCTTAGGAATCATTGAGTCTCCCGATTAGAGACTCAAAATTCGGTGGGTTGTGTCCTTTCAATTAGAATATATGTCAATTTCGAGTTCAAACTGACAGTTACTGAAAAATCGGACTAGTCCATGTAGGGTCCGGACTAGTACGGTTACCCTTACTGGATAATATCGGACTAGTCCGGTCTTAATCGGACTTGTCCAGTACTTCCAAAAGTCCTAACCGAGAAGCTGGGCATCACCTCGCCTGGTGGGAAAGTGATAGTGGAGATCAAGAGCAAATTCATAAACCTGTTTGCATCACCACTGTCATCACGATGGAGGACCTGCTCAACGGAATGGGTGTGGACACAAAGAAAAAGGTTCGTGGCAAGGCACAGAAGGGCGCTCGCGTGGTTGCGCAAGCACTGGCGTGAAGGCCGCCATGATTGTTATGACTTTCTTGATGTTGCTTTTCTATTTCCACCATGTATGCGTCCGGATGTATCGTCTACCGTGTTGTAAGTCATCACTACAAGAAACGCGCAAAACGATGTCAGCTATATGAATGTCGGTTGGCTCTAAACACCGACATTCATATATTAAAAACGTCAGTGAACCAACGCTCTTAGCCGATGAAATCCTCTGAATGCATTTAACTTCTAAGTGTGTCGGGGCCGACACTCTTAACGTGTGTGTGAGCATCAGTTTAAGAAAACCGACGAACGTAAATATTATATGCGTCGACCATGTGTACCGACACACTTACTCACATTAAGAGCATTTGTCTAAAGAAAACCGACACACTTACGAGCACTATGAGCGTCGGCCTACCCCCAGAACACTTACACACTAAATGCGACTATGAGCATCGGCTGCTCCCAGACCGAGGCTTGTAACATTTTTTTAATACCACATCCATTTCCTCTCTCTCCCCGGCTGGGGAGCCTCCGATCCAGCAACACAACATAGAACCAGACAACAGTTCCAACAATATGCAGCAGCTCCAACACATAACATAGAACATAACATAATATTTTTCGCAGCAGCAGTACAAGCACAAATAGAAGATTCAACACACAAATTAATTAACAAACTCGAGACGACAAGTTCTCAAACTTCATATAAATTCAAGTTTTTAAAGCGCACAAAAACGAGTAAACAAAGTTCACATGTCATTGTTGGAGCTTCCTCCACTCGCACGTCTTCCACTCGAATCTCCTCCACTAGCACCTCCGTAATTGAGATTGAGGAAAACATCACAACCTTCGAGTGTTCCATGACAGAATCCTTGCGACAAACAAATAAAAGAGAAACTTCATAATGTTTTTGCTCACAAGTATTACTAATACGAAGTGAACTAAAACTCACCAAAGCTCCCTCTATTTTTCTTTTCCCCCCTCTCTCTCTCTCTCTATATATATATATATATGTATATATATATCCCTCGCCTCTCAGTCGGTCTCCCAGTCTCTCTCTCCCTCTCTATCTCTTCCTCTCTCCCTCCCTATCTATCTCTTCCTCTCGCCCTCTCTCTCCCTCTCTCACTTCTCCCCTCTTTCTCACTCTATCTCTCCTCTCACTCTTTCCCTTTATTTTTCAATATTATGCAAATTAATATACGTTGTCATCATGAAAGTATATAATAGACTACAAGTCATATTGTTGCGTCTGCAGCTGGTGATGAATGAGTCTGCACCAGAGGAAAGGCATGGGTAGGAAAACTCTATCAAGTAAAGTATTTGTGAGATCTTAATAAGAAACATTTTGAAATCGAATAAATTATTCAAATGTGAAAATTACATTTTACTTGGATAATTTTACAATCCAGAAACCAATAGCGACATGAATCCCTGAGGTTGTGGAATGCACGGTTGACCAGTCTCGGGACCCTGCAACACAAATGGTTACAATATTGCATTATAAACCGAGTCAATAAGATAAGCATTTGTACCTGTGACGAGGAGCCAACATGTTGTCCTGGCTGCATTGGACGAAGCATACCAAACTGCAATCTCATCGCACCTTGAACCATCATGTCGAGGTGAGATTGGTGCGGCGTACCGAACTGAGAACTGGTGTTACCTTGAGCCATGAATTGCATCAAGTAGATTAGTTGTGAAATCTTGAGTAGAAACATTTTGAAATCGAATAAAATTTTCAAATGTGAAAATTACATGTTACCTGAGACATATAGAAATAATGCATCCGTTGATGCATCTGTTGCATCTACATCTGTGTCTGCTGCTGTTGCTGTTGCAGCTGTATATGCATCTGCTCCTTGGTGCGTCTTAATTCTTCTCTTAATTCATCAGCCTCTATAGTAGATCGAGACCGACTAGAACTAACACTGGAGGATCATCGTCTAGCATAAGTCTCACGCTCTACATACCCGTCGCCCAACCCAAGTCTATGAAAAATACAAGTGTGATGAATCGACATTCATTAACCTAGAAATCATCATTATCTTTACACATACCTCCCATGCGGTAGATCTCTACCGACATCGTATGCCGCACCCATCCAACGACTCTCTTAGATAGTCTGAATCAGCTCCATGGTTTTTCTTGGAATACTCAACATACTTTTGTTATGATACATTTAGTTGACGGATAGATGTAAAAAGATAAATTGAGTTGATGGATAGATGTAACAAAGAATCAACATACGTAACAATTTCTGTGTTGCCGCCTCATCACACAATAGCTCCGGACGATTTGGATCTCGACCTCTGTGCCCCTTAAGATAAACGTCGAAAAATGTAGGGGGCGTACCAGTTTCAGCCGTCTGCAATACCAAAATTCAACAATTTAATCAATACAATTAATTGAAGCAATCTAAGTATGAATGTAAGAATTCATACCATCCTTTGTTCCCTCTGAACATATCCATCCGGCTCGAAGAAGTGCTTTCCTGGCTTGCTCTTCCAGTTTCTTCGGTTTCAGTCAGAAATATGTTTGATTTCATCTAACATCCAATATTCGCATAATCACTCCCAAGCCTCCATATTGCACTAATCCAGTCCACATGGCTCCTGAAGTACTCCTCCTTAGTTAGGTGAAGTTTGGTTGCTTCCCGGTTTGTCATGGACTGGAACATCACCATCTTGTAGTACACGGTCACAACTTTGATCTGTGCCATAGAGAAGGAGTCTTTGACACGTCTTTTTGCTGCATTATGGAAAACCATACATGCATATGCTTGACTGGTACCCTCTGCCAAACGAAATATACTCTGCATACAAGTAACAACTAATGTCAACCAAAGTAAGATGCAATGTAATTGAAAAAAATCAAAACAAACTTACCCAAAAGATTTCCCAAACTTTATCCTGGCATGTACCCGCATCGCCATATGATTGCAGTGCATAGAGATCTCAATTATGCGCCGCAATTCTTTGACCATACACTATAACCATCCTAGGGAAGAAAAATTGGACGGTGTTTCTCAACTCCGTGTTAACAACTCATCGATGCTCCTTGCCACTCCAACCAATCTCGATCAATGACCTAGTACCCTTCGGCTTTATAATCGTCCGCTCGTCCAAGCTTTTACTTGGAGTACATAAAAGGTGCCTTCACAGCGTGTACATAAAAAGTACATAAAATTAGTTAATTAGTTGACAAGAAAACCAATATAAAAGGTATAATGAATTTATCAATTAATCAGAAATATTACCTAAAGGGGCATTGATCGGGTTGTCCTAACTCATCTAGCTATGCCCTTCTTGCAATCCGGGCATCTCGCTTGGGATCATCAACCTCTTTATCACCGTCCTCATCATCCCTCTCATTACCACCCTCAGAGGAGGTCGACCGCCCAACAGTCTCTGAGCCTCGTTCTTGCTCCGACGACTGCCTGACAGTATCTGAGTCCTTCCCGTACAACTCCTGGTACATGGGGCAAATATCCGCCACCCGTGTCAAACTCGAACCTCATGCAAGCTCGCTCGACGTCGGCTCTGCCACACAACTCATAAATTGCCTCTTCCTCTGCCCACTGTAGCTAGTGCCCTACAAATATAAATAAAAAAGTAAGGAACAATAGACAATTAATTTTGATATTGAAATGTATTTAAAAAAAACAAGTACCAGAAACGGGTCTGTCCGGCCCACACTAGAACTGAGCGTGGAGAACGATCCACTACCCTTCTTGCCCTTCTTCTTCCCCTATCACGGTAAAAGCTTAAACATCTCCACAAATTCTTAACAAAATGATTAGTATACAACATTAAATAATAAATCTTAAAGAATGCGTACAGTAAGAATAAAAATCTCAAAAAATGTGTACAATAAGAATAAAATATCATCATCATCAGAATCTGCTTTTGTCACACGTTGTAAGGATCGAATGCCCAAGAGGGGGGGGGTGAATTGGGCTTCTTTTTTAAAAACTAAAGCAATAAAACTTAACTACTAAAGCCCAATTCCCTATGCAAACAACCTATGCATTCAAGTGAATAATAAGTTTGCAGTATATGAAATGCATAAGTGTAATGGGAAAGGAAGAGTGTGCAAACTCCTGAGGAGACACGAGGACACGGTGATTTATCCCGTGGTTCGGCAAGATCATCAAGATCTTCCTACATCCACGTTGTGGCACCCACCAAAGGGTGTAGCCACTCCCAAGTCTCCACGACCAGGGATCTCACTAAAAGTCTCCGTTCACCATCTTTGGCAAGGTGGAGCTCAAGCCTTGTACAAGTTTGATCTTCCGGGCTTCCACAACTGTCTTGGCAAGCTCCGGAAGGATCTCTCCGATCACCGACTGATACACGGTGAATGCAATCACCAAGAGACACTCTCTTACAGCTCTCACTACACTAGAGACTCCAATCACCAAGAATGGAAGCACCCAAGCATCATCTCTAGTAAGTTCTAGCCTATCTCTTGGTGTACAAGTGGTGTAAATGATGTGGAAGTGGTTGCTCAACGTCTTGAATGCTTGGTAATATATAGAGTGGCTTAGGGCATCTAGACTTGTCCAAATGATTGGTTGAAGGGGTATAAATAGCCAGTTTCTACGAGATAGCCGTTGGAAAAGTAGGCTGACATCACTGTTCTACAAACACCGGATGATCCGATGTTCTCCCTTCAGCTGTCATCGGCCGAATACAAATTAGCTGAGGTCACTGTTTTAGATATGACCGTTGATCGATCGATGTTGTATACACCTATACATCAAATAATCCGGTGACACTTGATCCAGAATGGTCCAAAAATAATGCTTACTGGAATGATTGACCGATGTGTTATAATTGTACATCGGATGGTCTGGTGTTACACTTGGTCCAGGGAAATTGCTTACTGGAATGATCGACCGATGTAACACTTGCTTCATCATCGGATGATCCGGTGTATACCCAAGACTAAGGTCTTCTTCTGCTCAGAGCCAACTCGACCGATGTAGTGTTTTCTGGATACATCGGATGATCCGGTGAGTTGATTTTGTCTGCTTCGAGTTGTTCTAAGTGATTCTTTTGGAATTTGTTCGAGTGACCTCTTAGACATTGGTTTGAAATGTTCTTCTGATGACGACCAAGTCTCGAGTGCTGTCAATTTTGATGGAATAATTTTGACATATGTGCTTTTCTTTTAGTATTCATGAAAATCGATTGACCTCGTAAAATAGTTTGTTGAGGGGTCTCCATTTGTATCCAATGAGCAGTAGATTATATAAATATAGAGTCCATTAAGGGTGATGAATTATATGAGAGACTTTGCATCCACAAACTTATTAGTGATATCCAACGGTTGTCATTAATCACCGAAACCATACTTTATGGGGGCCTAGATGCTTTCAATCTCCCCCTTTTTGGTGATTGATGACAACATAACGAGTAAATCATAACAGTAATAAAATTAAGAATACGATACTCAAAATGATATGCAACAAGTACAAGATCCAGCACACGAAGCTCGAAGGCTCAAAAGTGATCAATAAAACATGAGAGAATTAAGTAGCACACGAAAACTCAAAGATAGCAAAAGAATAGCAAAGCTCCCAAAATAAATATTCCCCCTACAACTAGGACTCCCCCTAGGACTATGCTATCCCCCCCTGACTATGACTCTTCTCCCCCTTTGGCATCAAGACACCAAAAAGGGAAGCCGAGTGCCTAAGGATCCTAGGCGCTCGGGGCGATGACGAACTGGTCGTCGTCGGGGGTGCTGTCGTCGGAGCTGCTGCCTGCTGCTCCTGAGGTTGGAGTAGAGGAGACCGGGGCTGTAGGAGCTGCTTTCGGTGCTGAGGGTGCCTGCTGAGTCTGGACTACCGATAGTGGGGCATTGACAACCGAAGCCGGAGTCTGCTGAAAGAGTGTCGAAGCCGGCAGGGGAGAGTGAATCGGTGCATCTGGAGCAAGCAGTGGTGACATGCTGATAGTCGGTATTGGCGTGGTCGGCACTAGAGCTGAAACTGGTGGCAGGACAGGTGGACATGGAGCTAGACCAGGAAGATGTGAGGGCAGGACAATCCCGGTCTGAGTGTAGAGGTTGGTGATCAACCCCAGGATGCCCATCATGGCCTGCTGCATCTGCTGCTGCTGGTCAAGAGAATGCTGATGCATCTGGTCAATTAGTCCAGTGAGCCTGTTAGTGTCCTCTCGCCTCTCGTGGGCTATCTGACGCTGCATCTCCTGCTGCTGCTGTTGCTGGAGCTCCATAAGACGCGCAACCTGCTCAGCTCTGTCCTGCTCAGCTGCAAGCCGATCCTGTCACTGCTGCTCAATCACCTGCTATAGTAGAGACGTAAGCTCGTATGGCTGAGAGACCTGTGCCTCGGACACTGGAGGTGGGGTAGGAGGTGGTTCAGTCGAGCCTCCAGCCTCCGCGTCGTGCTGCCTGGGCGAGGGAGGAGGTGGGATGTACTCCTCGACACTGTCACTAGTGTCACTCTCTGACCAGATATGCTATAGATCCCCTCCCTGAGCCTCAGCCTGTGCTAGGATCTCGTCTTCCTTTTCTAAGTTTGACCAGTCTTCTTCTGATAGTCGAGCTCGGACCTGACGCTCAACTGGGCGGCCAAGGCGGCGGTCTCCAGGAGCTGGAGCACGGTAGTGTCCGAACCGAGTGACGCTTTCATCGGTAAGACTGTCACGCACGACGGATCCCTCTGGAGCCAATAGGTAGAGCAGGTGACTGATCCAGTGGCCAAACACGAGTTGTCTCATCATACCAACTCCATCTGTGATGACATCCTCCATCTCACATATGAGGATATCGACGATGTCAAACTGCATCCCGTTCATGACATAGAACAGGAGGGTCTGCTGTAGACTAGTGAAGCCCTCAAGGTATCCTGACCTGGGTAGTAGCGTGCGGCGCAAGGCAAGGTGAACAGTACGTGCAACCGGAGTGAGTAGAGCAGGTACCCTCGGCTGGTCAGGTGAGAAGGGCTGAGCAAATAGTGACCGAATCTCCTCAAAAGGTGGTGCCACACCTCTAGTGAGCGGCCTCCTCGGTGGGTCAGCTTGTCCATAGACTAACTCATGTAGGCAGGTGTCATGGAGATCCACGCCTAGCAGCTGTCCCAAGGTCTGTCTAGTCATATGGTGATGCTGGCCCATGAACATAAAATCAATGGATCTGCGGCCCTCTGAAACGTAGATTGTGGCATAGAAAACTCAGACCCAGTCCTCCACGTAGGCACTCCACTAGAAATACATCAGCTCCACTAGCCCTCTGTTCCTCTCAAAGAAAGGGTGAATCTCAGTGCCGGCTACAAGTGCGAGCTGATCCCAGTCAAGGAAGTTGTGCTGGAAAAGTTTATGGCCCTGACTTTTGTAAGTCTCATACAGTGACGCCTGTGTCAAGGTCTAGAATCAGTTGTCCACAAGTGGCTCTCTGGGCTGCGGGAACCACTCCTCAAGCATAATGCTCCATCGAAGCTTCCTGAGCTTCTTTGCCTTCAACTTCCTGTAGTCAGTCAGGCAGACACCATCACTAACCCGAACATTGTTGTCCATCTCATAGACGGCTCTCTCGGCCGCTTTGTCCTCCCGAAGCTCAGCTGCAGAAGGTCCCTATCTCAGGGCTGCAGCTGGATGACCTCCACGGGTCCTGACTGAGCGCCGGCGAACAAGCGGCACCTCAGGCTCCTCTATCTCCTCTGTCTACTATGGCTGCCTCTGTTGGGCCTCCCGGATCCTCAGGGATCCTCCTCGGCCACGCTCTCGCACCTCAGCGGCACGAGCGGCCATCCGAGCTTTCGTCATCTCTTTCGACAGCTTCTACTTCTTAGCTGCCGGCTCCTCAATAGCCTTTCCCTTTCCTTTCTTGTCATGGACCATCTTGATGAGACGAGTGACGACGGCGAAGATGAGATCGCAGGACAATGATGCCGGGCGCACGAGACGGCGACAAAAAGTACGATGCGGCCAGGAAAACCCTAGCGGCAAAGAGGAGTAGCGCGACGAGCGGCGGGCAATGGCGCAACGGGGAGCGCAGCGGCCGGGTGCGAGGTGCGTCGAGCGGCAGTGTTTAGGGCGGCAGTGGCGCTGAGGGAGGCGGTGGTGCTGAGTGTGGCGGCGGCGGCGGCGCTGAGTGTGGCGGTGGCGGCGGCGGTCGGAGCGCGATGGCGGGAGGTGGCAGGGCGAGGGGCACAGAGCAGCGGCAGCGGAGAGCGATGGGGAGTACGGCGATGGGGAGAGAGAAAGGAAAAAGAGAGGAAAGACGAAGACGCACGCTAAATAGGTGTAGCCCGAACCCTAGCTCGAATTTTAACATCGGATGATCCGACATCTGTTGAGAGGTGCATCGGTCGAGTGGTACAGTAAGGTTATTCCAGAGGCACCTTCAGCATCATATGATCCGACGTGGAAAGGTTAATCATCAGTTGAATTTGGCACAACTCCAGAAATGTGAACATCGGATGCTCTGATATTTCTCAGAATAAACTCATCGGTTGATTTGACTTCCTGTCTGAGCTGACCCTTGCACTTAAGCACAAACTGATCCGATGATGCTTTTGCCCTAAGCATCGGATAATCCGATGACTACAAAAGATAATCAACATCCCATATATGTCCTTTGACTTAAACAAACAAAGAGAAACACAACTCTTAGGACTTTTTGGGCAACCCCTAACCCCTCAAAAAGACTTTAACACTAGTTGCCAATAACTTGGCTAAGCCCTAAAGCAAAGAGAACACCAGAAAAAACAAGGAAAAATCCAAACAAAATGTAAGGCCCATGCTTTGTGAGCTAGAGGATGAAGACTTCTATCTCTTTAAAGCATGTTCCTTTAGGCATTAACGCACCTAACACTTTGTTCTTTTCACATCATATGAGTTGAGATATTGCATTTCAAACATGTATCTTTCTCATGAAGTGGGTTCCCCATTGTGACAATTTACCATATGCAGTGCCAAACAATTTTTAATGCAGGATATTAAATGAGTGCAAGTCTATATGGCAGGCATCATGCCAGACATAAATTAGATCTATCTTGCCAAATTTGAACCTTTCAAAGGCTTCTTCAAGGAGAGCCATTCTCCAAGTCTTGGGGATACCCAAAAGAACCGCCATCCCAAGCTAACCCTTGCTCGCCCCTATCCTTCGAAAGTTAGACAAGACCTATATGTGATGCATTCTTACATGACCATTGCAACTTACATGACGTTCGATGCATCTAGCACATTTAATTCACTCCTTAGTCTTGAAAAGGTTTTCTCATCAAGTGGTTTAGTGAAGATATCCGCCAATTGTTCGTCGGACCTAACACCTTGCAAGGAGATGTCTCCCTTAGCTTCATGGTCCCGCAAGAAATGATGGCGAATATCAATATGCTTAGTGCGGGAGTGTTGAACGGGTTTTTTAGCAATCTTAACCGCACTTTCATTGTCACAAAGGAGATGCACACAACCAAGTTTAAAACCAAAGTCCAAAAGGGTTTGCTTCATATAAAGGATTTGGGCACAACATGCACCGGACGCTATATATTCCGCTTCCGCAGTGGACAAAGCAACGTAGTTTTGCTTCTTGCTAGACCAAGATACTAGTGAACTCCCAAGCAAGTGGCACCCTATGAAGGTACTCTTGCGATCCACACGGCATCCGGAAAAGTCCGAATCCGAGTAACCCAAGAGATGGAATTTAGCACCTCTGGGGTACCACAGGCCTACACTTGGGGTATGCTTGAGATACCGAAGTATCCTAAAGACCGCCTTCCGATGCGATTATTTAGGTGTCGCTTGAAAGCGAGCACACAAGCATACACTAAACATGATATCGGGCCTAGATGCGGTAAGATAAAGCAATGAACCAATAATGGAATGGTAATTAGATTGGTCAACAGGTTTACCATCCTTATCCGCGTCGAGATGACAATTTGTTGCCATTAGAGTACTTCTTGAGCTACAATCTCCCATCTCAAATTTCTTCAAGAGGTCCTTGGTATATTTTTCTTGATAGATGAAGGTCCCCTCTCAAAGTTGCTTGATTTGAAATCCAAGGAAGAAGTTGAGCTCTCCAGTCATCGACATCTCGAATTCCCTAGACATCATTTTGCCAAACTCATGGCTAAGAGCTTCGTTAGTTGAACCAAAAATAATATCATCGATATAAATTTGACAAACAAATAGTTCTCCATCGATGTCTTTGGTGAAGAGCGTAGTGTCCACCCTCCCGATCTTGAATCCTTGCATGATCAAGAAATCCCGTAGTCGTTCATACCACGCTCTAGGTGCTTGCTTGAGCTCGTAGAGCGCCTTGTACAACCTATACACATGATTAGGATTCCTCAGATATTCGAACCCGGGAGGTTGTTCAACATAAACAAGCTCTTTAATGTAACCATTAAGAAAGGCACTTTTCACATCCATTTGATAAAGCTTTATATTATGATGTGATGCAAAAGCAAGAAGTATACGGATGGCTTCTAGTAAGGCGACCAGAGCAAATGTTTCTCCAAAGTCTAGTCCTTCAACTTGCGAGAAACCCTTGGCCATAAGTCTTGCCTTGTTGCGGATCACAACACCGTTCTCGTCTTGTTTGTTGCGGTACACCCACTTTGTCCCGATGACGTTCTTGTCCTTGGGTCGCTCCTCCAACACCCAAACTTCATTGCGGATGAAGTTGTTGAATTCTTCTTGCATGGCCATTACCCAATTTGGATCTTGGAGTGCTTCCTCAATGTGAGTGGGTTCTACACATGAAACAAACGAGTAGTGCTCACAAAACGTAACGAAATGGCGAGAACATGTACTTACTCCCCTTGACGGACTACCGATAATTTGATCAATCGGATGCGCCTTGGAGATGCGTCCATGCCTCATAAGTGGTTGTGAAGCACTTGGCGGTGGTGATGCGTGTTGCTCTTCTTGTGGTTGGACATTATCATGGACTTGTTCTTCTTCTTGATGTTGTGTGGCTTGTGAATCTTGTGTCGGCAATGGATCATCTTTTTCTTCTTCATCGTCTTGAGGTGCCATATATGTGTTGATGTTGCAACTTGAAGCTCCCCCTTGATCATGGCTCTCCTCAACTTTAGGCTTGATGTCTCCAATGGTCATGTTCTTCATAGCTTCTCGTAGAGGCTCATCATCTATTTCATCATGACCAAAACTCTCCTCTTGGGAGCCATTAGTTTCATAAAACTCAACATCACAACTTTCCTCAACTAAACCGGAGGTTTGGTTGGATACTTGATATGCTTTTGAGTTTTATGCATAACCAAGAAAGATATCAACATCATACCCTCTTTCAAACTTACCGAGCCTTTTCTTGCGGTAGATATAGCACTTGCACCCAAAGACTCGGAAATAGGAGATGTTGGGCTTTCTCCCAATGAGGAGTTCGTACGGGGTCTTTTGAAGTAGTTGATGTAGATAGACCCGATTTGCGGCATGGCACGCCGTGTTGATTGCTTCAGCCCAAAACTTCTTGGACGTGCCATAGTCATCAAGCATTGCTCGTGCAAGAGTGATGAGAGCCTTGTTCTTCCTTTCAATGACACCATTTTGTTGAGGAGTGTATGTGGCTGAAAATTCATGTTTCACGCCTTCACGATCACACCACTCCCCAATGTTGTAGTTCTTGAATTCGGTGCCATTGTCACTCCGGACCTTGATGATGGGAAGTTGAAATTCCCTTTGGGCACGTTTAGCGAAGGTCTTGAACACTTCCAGAGTTTCACTCTTGTCACCTAGAAACAAAGTCCAAGCATACCGAGAGTAGTCATCAACTATAACAAGACAATAGAGATTACCACCAAGACTTTGATATGTGGACGGTCCGAAGAGGTCCATGTGGAGCAACTCAAGTGGCTTGGAGGTTGACACCATTGTCTTCATCGGGTGGTGTGAAGCAACTTGTTTCCCGGCTTGACAAGCACTACAGAGCTTGTTCTTATCAAATGTGACATCCTTCACGCCGATCACCATCCCGAGCTTGAATGACTTCTTGAGCTTGCTCATTCCAATGTGAGCGACGCGTCGATGCCATAGCCAACCCAAACTCGTCTTGGTGAAAAGACAAGTGGTCAAGCTAGCATCCTTGTCGGAGAAGTCTACTAAGTAGAGATGTCCATGCCGAAACCCTTTGAAGATTAGTTCTTTGATTGTTTCACTAGTCACAACGACATCATTCTTGCCAAAGGTGCACGTTAGTCCAAGATCACACAATTGTGCAATAGGAAGCAAATTGAAACTAAGTGACTTAACATACAACACATTGGAAATATATAAATCATGTGAAATTGCAATCTTACCCAACCCAATTACCTTCCCCTTAGAGTTATCACCAAAGGTGACTTGTTCATGATTGACGGGGTTCTCTATGGAGGTGAACATACCATCGTTGCCGGTCATGTGTTGAGTGCACCCGCTATCGAGTACCCAATGCTTTCCTCCGGCTTTGTAGTTCACCTACACACATGAATTCAATTTTTGATTTTAGGCACCCAAGCTAACTTAGGTCCTTATATGTGTGATACAAGTGTTTTTGGGACCCAAAGTTGCTTGGGAAGCTTCCCCTTCATGTCCTTGCCAATGAACCTTGCCTTCACCTTGCCATCTACTTTACTCAAGAGATAATAATGATCATCAAAGGTGGACTTGTAGTTAGTAGGCAATTTTGGAGAAGGCCGGTTAGGAAGAGGACACTCCCTTATATGGTGACCGGTGACCTCGCAATGTTGGCAATAAGAACCAACTTCCTTGATGAAGCTCGTTTTAAGCTCCGGTGAGGGCACCTTTCCTTTGTTAGGCACCAGGAAGGATCCAAGTCCTATCTTGTTGAAGGCCTTTGCTTGTTGGAAGAGGATTTCTTTGTGCTTGACTTCTCCCTTAGATAGTCTTGCCACACTAGCGCGGAGACTTTCAATTTCATCCATCAAATCCTTCTCCCTAGCATTCTCTTTCAAAGGCAAAGACTTATGCAAGACATTAGTGGCATGTGAAACAATGGATACCTTATCATTAAGAGTTTCTTTCTTTATGGTTTTCAATTATTGATCAATGACTTCATAGGCAAGGTTAAGTACTTGATGCTCTTGGATTAACTCATTGTGCTTTCCCAAGAGTGCTTTGTGTGCTAAGTCAAGCTCATGATGATCTAGCTTGATTTGAGCATTATCCTCCTCAACTTGCTTGACATGAGATTTGAGCGTGTCATGCTCCTTAAGTATGCTTTCATACTTGTCAAGCAAATCGAGGTTAGCACTCTCAAGCTTAGCATGAGCTTGTTCAATCGCCTTGAACTTACTCTTTTCCCTTTTAATGATAGTGTGGTATTCATTTATCACTAAAGCTAAGTCATCGGGGGAAAGCTCACCATCGCTAGAGTCATCACATACCTTGGTGTTACCTTTTGCCATGAGGCACATGGGAGGTGGACGAAGAGATGAATCATCATTGTTGGCAATGGCAAGGCCGGCCAAGCTCTCTTCTTCAGCTTCACTCTCTTCGTCACTAGATTCTTCGTTGGTGATCCATTCATTTGCCTCACACTTGAACACCTTTTGTGGACCTTTTCTCTTCTTTGGAAAGAGTTTTACCTTTTTTCCTTCGTCATACTTCTTCTTCCCAAAGGCTCTTGGCTTGGGCTTGACCTCTTCTTCATCATCCTCACTATCCTCAAGCTTGCGATGCTTGCCCTTGTGGTTCTCTCTTCTTTTGTCCGGTTTTGGACAATCATATGATATGTAGCCTTAATCACCACAGTTATAGCAGGTCTTTTTGTCATCTTTTCTCGGTAGAAATGCTTTCTTTTTGGGATCAAAGGTGTATCCCTTCTTGGCAATCTTGGAGTTCAAGCGAGAGAATTTTCTCATCATCAATGCAAGCTCATCATCGTCATATTCACTTGATGCTTGCTCTTCTTCACTTGAGCTAGGCTCGACCACTTTCTTTTTCTCGAGATTTGTTCTCTTGGTGAAGGCCTTTAGAGCAATTGTCTTTGAAGATGATTCCTCCATCATCCCAAGCACACTCATCTCATGAGCATGAATCTCTCCAATAAGTTCAGAAACTTCAATGTGATCAAGAGATTCCTTTTGAAGCATGGAGTTGATGATGTTGTACTTTGGCTTAGGAAGAAGCATAAGAATCCTGCGGTTGATGAGTCCCTTGCCAAGAGAAGCAATATCAATAGCATTAATTTCCTCAATGAGAACATTCAAGCGAGAAAACATTTCATTGACATTTTCATGAGGTAGCATTTTGAACTCATCATATTTGTCCTTAAGCATATGATACTTTAGTTCTTTAACACGAGAAGAACCCTCATGAATTTCAATCAACCAAGCCCAAATTTCACAAGCCTTTTCTTTGCTAGCAATCCTAGCAAACACATCTTGACTAATGCATTCGTAAATAGCATTTATAGCCTTTGCATCCCACTTGATTTGATCACCTATATAGTTATGCTCACCAAACCCCGCATGGGTCGCTTCCCATACCTCATGAGCAATAGCCTCTAGATAAGCAGGCATACATGCTTTCCAATAGGCAAAGTTCTTGCCCTCGAAGATGGGAACCGAACCCCCAATCTTGGCCATTTTAGCTCTCTAGCGCTGAAGCTAGAATGATCCAATGAGCAACCTTGCTCTGATACCAATTGTAAGGATCGAATGCCCAAAAGGGGGGTGAATTGGGCTTCTTTTTTAAAAACTAAAGCAATAAAAACTTAACTACTAAAAGCCCAATTCCCTATGCAAACAACCTATGCATTCAAGTGAATAATAAGTTTGTGGTATATGAAATGCATAAGTGTAATGGGAAAGGAAGAGTGTGCAAACTCCTGAGGAGACATGAGGACACGGTGATTTATCCCGTGGTTCGGCATCATCAAGACCTTCCTACATCCACGTTGTGGCACCCACCAAAGGGTGTAGCCACTCCCAAGTCTCCACGACCAGGGATCTCACTAAAAGTCTCTGTTCACCATCTTCAGCAAGGTGGAGCTCAAGCCTTGTACAAGCTTGATCTTCTGGGCTTCCACAACTGTCTTGGCAAGCTCCGGAAGGATCTCTCCGATCACCGACTGATACACGGTGAATGCAATCACCAAGAGACACTCTCTTACAGCTCTCACTACACTAGAGACTCCAATCACCAAGAATGGAAGCACCTAAGCATCATCTCTAGTAAGTTCTAGCCTATCTCTTGGTGTACAAGTGGTGTAAATGATGTGGAAGTGGTTGTTCAACGTCCTGAATGCTTGGTAATGTGTAGAGTGGCTCAGGGCATCTAGACTTGTCCAAATGACTAGTTGAAGGGGTATAAATAGTCAGCTTCCATGAGATAGCCGTTGGAAAAGTAGGCTGACATCACTTGTACACACCGATGTCCAAACACCGGATGATCCAATGTTCTCCCTTCAGCTGTCATCGGTCGAATACAAATTAGCTGAGGTCACTGTGTCAGATATGACCGTTGATCGACCGATGTTGTATACACCTGTACATCGGATAATCCGGTGACACTTGATCCAGAATGGTCCAAAAATAATGCTTTCTGGAATGATTGACCGATGTATTATAATTGTACATCGGATGGTCCGGTGTTACACTTGGTCCAGGGAAATTGCTTACTGGAATGATCGACCGATGTAACACTTGCTTCATCATCGGATGATCTGGTGTATACCCAAGACTGAGGTCTTCTTCTGCTCAGAGCCAACTCGACCGATGTAGTGTTTTCTGGATATATCGGATGATCCGGTGAGTTGATTTTGTCTGCTTCGAGTTGTTCTAAGTGATTCTTTTGGAATTTGTTCGAGTGACCTCTTGGACATTGGTTTGAAATGTTCTTCTGATGACGACCAAGTCTCGAGTGCTGTCAATTTTGATGGAATAATTTTGACATATGTGCGTTTTCTTTTAGTCTTCATAAAAATCGATTGACCTCGTAAAATAGTTTGTTGAGGGGTCTCCAATTGTATCCAATGAGCAGTATATGATATAAATATAGAGTCCATTAAGTGTGATGAATTATATGAGAGACCTTGCATCCACAAACTTATTAGTGATATCCAACGGTTGTCATTAATCACCGAAACCATACTTTATGGGGCCCTAGATGCATTCACACGTGCATTAAGATATTCACGTATCTCTTCTTCCATCTCTTCTTCAGACTCTTCTTCTTCACTGTCTTGCTCAAATCTCTCCTCATCTTCTATAATCCCTTTCTTCATTCGATATCCTTCGTGACTGCCGAACACGTTTTCTCGAAGGGCCAACTTGTTCTCCAGACATCAACTCTAACGTATCACTAGCTATTTCTGCGAGTCCTGTCCCACAAGATATCATAAAATCTTCTGCTTCCTCGATTTCATCTTGATAGACACTACCATCATCATCTTCTTGATTCTCTGTGTACCCATCATAACGATGAGAGTGCACTTCACGATTAACTTTATACACAACTCACTAATTGTTCAAACTTAGGTGAGGATAACTTAAATAGTACATTTATTCCACTTGAGCCATTCCAAAGTGTACACACCATTTGAACTCCATCCATCATACATCACCTTATGATCGTGACCTATTTTTCAGCTTATACCTTCAAAGCAGACAAATCATTGTTAGTTTCTTCTTATGTTATGTGACGGCCCCAACAACTAGGCATATAGGTCCCAAACCCACCCAAGAGTGACCGAGCGGGGCGTGCTTATGACGACACGTGTAGTCTGGATCTGGACAAAACTTTGGCAGCATAACTCGCTGTTCTCCACTGTATGCCCAAAAATGGTGCAACAGAGAACATAGTTATGCCGTCAAAATATCATCCAGATCTAGACCCGCGTCTCGTCACAAGCCACACCCCCTCGGTCACTCCCAGGCTGTACAAAAAGGGACAATTACGAACCTTCACGTCTCACATGCCAGTAGCATGTGAAACGTGCCGATTCGAAATGGGTAATCAAATTCTATAGGTTATGTTGCTCATTTTCATTTTTCAATCATTTACGAGAGAGGAAATAATGAGACAGAGGGGGAAAGTTGGTCAGAGTTGAAAGTTTCAAGTCCACATCCACCATCCACGCAGGTAATTAGCCGTCCTCATTGTCGCCATACACCTCCGTGCTCGCCTTGACACATATGTTACGACTAGAACAATCTCTTACATCATGAACATATTTAATGCATTTCGTACTGGGACATACATAATATGTTAATACATTTAAACTACACATATAGATGTAATTTAAAATTTAGCAACATATAGATGTAATTTAAAATTTAGCAACAAATAGAAGTCAACAAAATTTAGGAACGTTTGTACTAAACATTGCTACAATGATTAACATATACAAGATAAACTAATTAAAATTTCGGTTACATATAACAATTCAGCAACACATAGAAGTAATTTAAAAACTAAATTTTGAAATTTGCTTTTCAACTAATAGCTAACCTAATTTGCAAGTAACATTAGACATCATCATCAATTGAGTAACAAAACCAACAATAAACACTCACAAATTACACATATTTGCATTGCATGCTTACAAATATTTTAGCAAACATTATACCTTGCTTTGAACGGGATGACGGCGTACGAAACACGGGCGCGCAACACCGAGGGAGGCCGGGGGGCAGCGCAGCGGCGCATGAGGACGGGGCGTACAGGGGCAGCACGGGGGCAGCCGGCGCACGTCGATGGCTGGCGACGGGCGACCGCTTGCGCCGCCGCTGGGCCGGCGCACAGGGCCGTGCGCAGGGGCAGCAGAGGGGCGCACGGGACGGCGCGAGAGAGGAGGCCGGCAGTGCGAGACAGTGAGCCGGCAGCTGGCAGCGCAAGAGAGGGAGCCGGCAGTGGGCGACGAAGGCGGCGACATGCGCGGGCTGAAGTTTGGCTGAGAGGGTTCACATGAGGGTTACGGGTTACGTGGCTGAACGATTGTAGAGAGAAGGCGCGACATGTTTTGAAATTTTGCGCGGGGCGCACATATGAGCTCGGCTAGGCTGCGGGCCGACGCGTTTAAAGCCTGGGTCAGGCCCGCTCCAAGAAGCGTCGGTTTAGCCGACGTATTAAATTATGGGCATCAGTTTTCGTCAGTTTGGCCGAAATATGTAATAAGAGAGTCGGTTTTTGTAGTTTGGCCGACGTATCGAGTGTAGAAATTTCAATTCCTTTAAACTGGCACTCTTGGTTGATTTAAATGCGATAACTTCAACGCGTGTAATTGAACCGACATCTTATTCATCATTTCTTGTAGTGCATTGCTGTTTGGCCCAAGCTGCCTGCTCCCCCCTCAGTGGCCTACGGTGTGCAGATACCCACCAGCGCTTAGAGGGCATTTTGTCCCTAGGGTCTTCCCCCTTGTGTCATCTGAGCTTCTACTGTATCTTGCAGCCTAGTGGGCTTTGGCATATGAAAGCCAATATCCCAGTGCTTGTTGATCAGAGCTTGTTCCCCTATGTTACTTGTGGACAACTTAGTGTTTTATGGCACACCGACACTTGAAGCTGCTAGACTGGAATGTCAGAGGTTTTTTTTTTGAGGAAAGCGGCAGTGACACTCCTATGCATGGAAAGGAGGAACAAAATACAACTATAGGAGTATAGTCCAAACTTAGAAAATAAAAAAGACAAGAGAAAGGAGCCCAAGAACCAGTAGTTCCGGGGTGACAGAGACAATAACAAGAGTCAATGGCGGCACGCCCACAGCCAGAGAAGACTCCCTGCTCCTCCCCAAGCACAGCGTACATCGTCGATATCTTCTTTGGCTAACAAGGCTACTGAGAGTTGATCCTTCTCTTTTCCTTCGAAGATTCTTCTATTTCTTTCCTTCCACACGTTCCACCAGATGTAGAGGAAGTATCCCATTTGGTTGTGTCGCGACTCTCTTCTTGTGCAGTTATTCCATTCTTGAATCCAGTCTTTCATGGAAGTTGCTAGGGCCTCTATAACTTGCTGTTCACCTAACATTCCTAGCCATCGTGCGATCATGCGAGCTATTTCTTTGGTGAACTCACAGTGCAGCGTAAGATGTGGCACTGTTTCCGCCTCTTGGAGACAGAGCGGGCACACGATGTTGTTATCCCAACCTCTTCGATCCAAATTGTCAGCTGTCAGGACCCTTTCATGCATGAGCGTCCATTCGAAAAAAAGGACCTTTGGTTCTGCTCTGGCAGTCCAAAGGTTTTCTGCTTGGAAAGGCTTTGTCGACCCTGAAACTGAAGGATATACGCTGATTTAGCCGAGTATTGTCCGTTCGAGGTCCATTTCCATGAGATCTTGTCTTGAACAGTGCTATCAAGTGTAATTCTCTGAGCAAAATTCCACACCAAGAGAAATTCTATGCATTGCTGCACGTTTGATATCCTTCTCATAACCTGCATCCACCTGTTGCCTATCAACTCGTCCTCCAGCAATTTGTTTTTGCGGCGCGCCAAGGCGAACAGATTCGGAGCTAGCTCTTTTAGAGTCCCCTCTTGGGTCCAATTATCTTTCCAGAAGAGGGTCTTCTTGCCATTTCCGATTGTGATCTTTATGGATGCTTGGAAGAGGGCATGATCGATCTCATTGCATGGTAGAAGCATGCCCATCCATGGTTTGTGTTGGGCTGTCCAGGTCTGCCATAGCCAAGATAGGCGCAGTGCCGAGCTCAATTTGCAGAGATCCAGGACTCCCAGACTGCCGAGGTGTTTGGGTCTGCAAACGGTGCTCCATTTCCACAAGGTGGACACCCCCCTATTATGGTTGTCCGCCTCCCCGGACCAAATAAACTGCTTCTTGTAGGAGTCAATCTTTTTTATGACCCATTTTGGAAGAATCATCGCCGTTGCATAATAGATGACGGTTGATGTTAGGACGGATTTTGCCAAAGTTGTCCTGCCCGCCTTGGGAAAGAATTTCCCCTTCCATTCGCTCAGCTTTGCTCCAACTTTATCTATCAAAGGATGGAAATCATCTCTCCTGAATCTGTTGACGTGCACAGGTAAGCCCAGGTACCTGTAAGGGAAAGAACATAATTTTCTGGGGATGCAATCTGTTATTAGCTGGGTACTCTCATTATCCACATTGAGGGGTTACAATTCAGTTTTCTGCAAGTTGATTTTCAAGCCCGACACCCTCCCAAAAACTTTTAAGATCCTTTTCTCTGCTGTCAGCTCTCTGTTGAAAGGCTTGATTATTAGAGCGGCATCGTCTGCATACAAGGAAATATTGCCCCCTGTCATTCTTGCTGAGGTCCTCTTAATCACGCCCCTCTCAGTGGCTAGCTTGAGAATTTGTTGTAGCGGGTCTATCGCTAGGATGAATAACATAGGGGAAAGCGGGTCTCCCTGCCTGAGTCCCCTTTCGTGATGAATGATTTTGCCTGGCCGTCCATTGAGCATCACCTTGGTTGATGTTGTACCGAGTATCTAAGAGATTCATTCCCGCCATCTTGGTCCAAAACCGATCCTTTCTAGGAGCTCTAGGAGGTACCCCTGCAAACGGAGTTGAAGGCCTTGCTGATGTCTAGTTTGACGAATACGACAAATTCTTTTTTGCTTGGATTTCTTTAAGTAAGTCCAGCATGAAGAGCACATTGTCGTGTATTCTCCTTCTTTTTATAAAAGCGCTCTGGTTATCCGAGACCAGGCTGTCTAGCTTGGGCGCTAATCGGTTTGCTAGCACTTTTGAGAAGAGCTTCGCAAAGCTATGCAGCAGGCTGATTGGTCTGTAGTCGCTAATGCTTGTAGGGTGATCTTTTTTTGGTATTAGTACAATGTGCGCTCTATTGAGAAGTTTGAAACTATCACCTCGTAATGGTGATAGCTAGTGGAAAGCATGCCTGACGTCCACTTTGATGATGTTCCAGCAACTGGCAAAGAATAGCATTATGAAGCCATACGGACCTGGGGATTTTTCATTGGGTGAATTTTTTATTGCCTCAAGAACTTCCTGCTCTGAGAAGTCCGCTTCAAGATCTAAGAGGTCAGATACTCTCCGACGATCATAGCCAAAGTGCTCCCAGTTCAGGGATATTTGTCTCCTTTCCTTGGTGCCCAGCAGGTTACTATAGAAGTTGAAAATCTCATTTTTCTTGACTGAGTGTTCAACTGCAAGCCCATTTGGTGTTTCTAGCGATTTGATGTGATTTTTCCTCCTCCTTCCATTGGCCCTGAGGTGGAAAAATTTTGTGTCCGCATCTGCAAGCCGTATGTTGGTCAACCTCAATCTTTGGCGTGCCTTCATCTTATCGATTGCCACAAGGCCAAGGTACCTTTCTTTAATTTTGTTCCTGAAATTTCTTTCATTAGGAGTTAGACCTCTTAGTTCCTCTACCTCTTCTAGTTTCAATAGAGTTATCTTTGCAATTAACAGCTGCAACACTATATTCCCTATGGATTCTTTCTCCCATTTTTTAAGAGCTCTCGCTGTTCTTTTCAACTTGACTAGGAGCTTTTTCATTGTGTTTGGGGCCTGTATTGGACTATTCCATGCATTCGCAATGGTATCAATGAAGTCAGGCATCCTGGTCCAATAAGACTCAAAACGAAATATGGTCAGTCACTCATAGGAGGTATCTCCTAGAACTAGCAGGGAGCAATGATCCGACATGGTTCCAGGGAGGGCCTGGAGGCAGGGCGCTGGGAATATATCTTCCCAGATGGTTGTGTGGAATGCCCTGTCAATCCTCGTCATGATCAGGTTTGACTGACCGTTGGACCAGGTGTATTTTCTCCCGTTCAAATACAGCTCACGTAGGTTTAACTCATCTAGAGTGCTCTTAAAATTCTCCATGAGGCCACGGTCCAGCCTACCTCTGTTTTTGTCTTTCGCCTTGTAAATCAGATTGAAATCTCCAAGGATTAACCATTTTTCTCCACGGCTAGTGCGAACCGCAGCTAGTTCCTGCAGGAACTCTAATTTATTTGTTCTCTCTTGTGGGCCGTAAATGCTTTTCAAATGCCATTCGATGCCATCATTTAAAATTTTCACAAGTACCATTAGTGTGTTTTTTTGTGCATGAGCTAGAGACGATATTGAAATGCCGCTCAGATGCTGCGATGATGATGCCACCTCTAGTGTCGTCTGCCGAGAGATACAAGTAATTGTTTATAAATTGTGGGCCTAGTGTTTGTGCAATCATGTCATCTTGGAGCTCTTGTAACTTGGTTTCTTGAAGACAAACTATTGTAGTTTTCGTTGAGCACACTAGCTCCTTGACTGCAAGACATTTGACTGGAGCATTGAGCCCCCTAATGTTCCAATCCAGAATCCTTATGTTTTGTTGTGCCATATGGATGCTAGATCAACACACAACAGTTGTTCCCATTCATAGAACATGCACAAACACCATACAGGCAAGCGGGAACCCACCCATCTAGGCTGCATGGCTACTAGTAACCAAAATCTGGAGGGGGAGGCCACACCTCCTAAAGAGCTACCTGAGAGGACGATCATGTGGGATGTTGTCGGGGAACTTGGAGTTACAACACCGGGGGGAAGAAATATAGGCGACTTGGTAACAACAGACACAAGTGACACGACTAATACATAACTGATGGGTAACATTTGACAAAGGCTTGGGAACAACTTGGCCGCTAGGGCGTACATCACTTCAAGTTGTTGCAGCTCTCTTCACAGCTGGCATGGTATTGGGCTTCTTATTGTTACTGAACCTTACAACTTGGAGTAGTTCTTCAATTGCCTGCATCACTTCAGAGGGTAGGGGGGATAAGAAAAGCTTGACAAAGTTTTGCTTGAAATCCTCAGTCAGTTTCCCTCCTGCAGGCAACATGCCTAATTTCTTTATTATGACCTCCTGGGCTAGGTCCTCTGAAGGCTTGCTCTTCACTATCTTCTTGGCAGCAATTCGACCACTCTCCCTTGCTGTTGGAAAACCATCTCCTGCCTTCAGCTTTGGTTGCTTTGTGGTCACTGGTGTCTCTAGCAAAGGCTCCTTTGTTTTGGACTGTATCTAGCTTATCAGGTCTTCCAACTCCTTATCTTATTCTCCAGTCTGCTCTTCTTGGGGTTGCACGTCTGCTGTATTGTTTGTTATGACTTGTGCTATCTGCCCCTCCAAGGACTGTAACTCTGTTTGGATCACCGCATGAGGCCTAGTTTCAGACTCCGCCCATGGACTTCCAGAGTCACACTGGCCAAGACTCAGATCTGGCCGGGCACTGGAGTGTTTTGCTTCCAGGTTACTTCCCTCTTCCATTTCCTGCTCTAGGGGTGGTTGATCTTCTGTTATTTTAGTGGACGACAGCAGGGTGAGGCGGTCAACTTCCTCTATCATTGGGTCCTGCAGAGTGTCAGCGCACTGGCGTTGAGGATTTTCCTCATGCTGCCAGAGCAGTATCAAATCGTCTGCCTGGTTGTTGAAAACTGCCTTCATAGGGGTTTGATGAGCACCTAAAAATAGGGGTGTGTCTCTTCCCTTCTTTTTTTGGTGATCATTTCTGCCCTCTTCCTGGCCCATGGTAGATGATCACGCCACAATTCATCATGTCGCTACATCTTCATATGAGCTATCCTCTCTTCTGGTGTGTGCTTTGTAGCTATTCCCAGCTGCGCCTTTCTGAATTCCGGGCTTCAGAATTTCCTTTCTAGCTTCTTGAATCTCAGAATCAGACGGTCCAGGGATCTTTCCCTTGATCTCCTCAACCCGGGACTCACCGATCGTTCCCTTCTTCTTTCTCTACGTGCATGCCTAGAGCTCCCTTCACCATGTCTCCTTTGTGGTGACCTCTCCCTTGCCCTGCTTTTTTTGCCAGTCCATCCCAACCTCTGCAATATTGACATGCACCTTGGGACTTCATGGTGACCATCCCTATCCTGATCATCATCTTCATCATTGTGATGCCTGCATTGCAGCCAAAGGTCGGCATTGCAAGAAGATCTAGGTGGCTGGAAAGCTCTCCTGTCCGGCTCAGGCCTTGGCGAGTCTTGCTGCCAAAAGTGGGGGGCTTGGGCGGTGGAATCCACAACACCGTAATCCCAGATGAGGGGAGTGTACTGCGGGCGCCCGTCCGGCACGTTGCGACTCAAATAAACCACCACTTGGAGATGAACAAGGATGTCATAGGTTATGTTTTCTGTAGGGACTGTTGGCCGCAAATAGTGCTCTAAGTTGCCAAAGTTCTACTCAGTTGGGTCAGTTTCGGTCACCGTGAGCCAAACTCTCTTGGGGATGCGCCTGGGGTCCATAGTGAAGGCCTAGAACTAGAAACCCCTGGTGTCAGCATGCCTCCTGCTGTTGATATCACAAAAGTGGAGAGAGCAAGATCTGCAGAGCACACTTGCTGCAACATCTTCAGAGCAGAAGTGCATAGGCAGATTCTCCAGGCTGATCTTCACATAGTATCTTGCCATATCCCTGGTAGCCTTGGTCTCGGGGTCCCATCTCCTGAGTCAGAATTCTCTGCCCTCACTTCCAAAGACCCTCAAGTTCTTGATTATCTGAAAATCCTCCCTTAAGGAGAAAGTCACTAGAAAATCTTCAGGGCAATGTTTAGATACGTGCAAAGCAGTTGGGTCAAAACTGAACATGTTGGCAAAAGCAGACACCACCTGCCAAGGCTCGGTCTCAGGGCGATTGTTGCCAAGCCAAACCAGCACGGACCTTGTGCGAAAATACTCAATGCATTTCTGGAACTCCTCAGTTAGGGCGATGTTGCTGCGCTCGGTGTCTGGCCTAGCGTGGAGTCCAAGCTGCTCTACGGCTCTGCTAGTGGCCATGGTGGAAGGTGCTTTGTTTCTAGTGGAGTGGTTGTGCCCAGGAGAGCGCTTTGGGCAGCGGGCTACTATATGGCCAGAGCCAGAGCACTGTCAGCACTTAGTAGGGTCACGGCAATCTGCAACTCTGTAGTCACGGGCCAAGCAATTGAAGCATCGACCTCTGAGTTTAGCTAGGTAGGCTGCATGGCTAGCAGGATGAGGGGTTGCATGCTGTTCTTGGGAATCCCTTGCTCGGTGGAAAAAATTAGTCTGTCTCCTTCGCTGAACCACGACCCATACATCTCTGTCCCCTGTAGCAGTTGGGGGGTGTGAACTTGTACTGATGGCCATGCTCGTTTGGAATCGCCTTCTCTCTGTGCGTCTCTTGCGTTGCTTCTCTTGCCTGAGTAGCATGTCCTTGTAAGACCAATTTTTGGTGCGTAAGGCTGATGACGGCTTCTGACTGTTTGTCTCTCGGAGTTGATGCAATTCTGGCTTTTGATTCGAAAGCAGAGCTGCACATATTGGTCTCTTGCATGTCTCTATAGGCAATCGTCCTTATCTTCTCGGATGAACCACCACTGCACTGGATCGGAGCCGGCCTGGTGATGCGCCTTTGTGATGCCGAAGTAGAGCTACACGTCGGGGTCCTAGAGTTGCGTTTGATCTCCCAGGTTGAATCCTTTTGGCTTGTCTAACTGGGATTTGAGTCAGGGCTCAACTTTTTCCCCTGCCGCTGCTCGCGATGCATATCTAGGCACATCCGCAGCTTCTTCGAGTTGTTTGTTCCTCGGATCTTCTGGCAGACGAGGCGAATCTCTTTTGCTTATTTTCAACGCTGAAGGGGAGCTTATCAGACTGCATCCCGTCTCTTTCTCCAGATCCTCTTCTCTCAGCAAAATCTCTTGCGGGTGCACTGAATGTGGCCTAGAGGGGGGGGTGGGGTGAATAGGACTTTTTGATTTTTGTCGAAATCTGCAACACTTAACAACCAGATCAAATCTCGGGATATCGGACTAGTCCGATCGAGTGCGGACTAGTCCAGTGTGTACCGACTAGATTGATCAAATTTGATCGATTATCTTGATCCTAGGATGTATGCAACGGAAATGTACTTGTAATTGAAGTGTCACACTACTATGAACTGGGATGTACCACAAGTTAATCTTATATTCAATGTTCCAACATAAAGTGAACAAGATTGATTGAAACCCTAGATTGATATGAAGAGTAAGAACAATATGCGCAAGGTAAGAACACAAGAACTTTATTCCGTGGTTCAGTTCCCACAGAGGCAACCTACGTCCACATTGAGGAGTCCACAAAAGGACCGGGTCTTCTCCAACCCTACCCTCGTCGGATCGCCACGGAGGCCAATCCTCTTCACTAATCACAAAGGGAAAATAACCAAATTCAAGGGGCCTTATCACACGTTGAGGGCTCCACAAGATTACAATATGAACACCACCAAGAACACACTCTTAAGATCACAATGAAAACCACAGGAGTGTCTTAGGGAATCAAACCGAGAGCTCAATGAGTGAAGAACCGTGTCTCTCCAATGATCAAAAGTGTATCCTCAAGGGATTGATCTTTATTGCGTTGGGGTTCAGGGAGAGAGGTATTTTCTAGGCTCTTGGAAGGTGTGACGGCGCAGGGAGTCAAGAGTATTGAAAGATGGGCCGTTGTCGGTACCCTGCGTACCGGATACCCCTTGGAACTGCGAAGAGTGCAAAGGAACTCCACCTATCTGAGTTGAAGTCCTCCGAAGGCCCCACATGTCACTCGGAACCGGACTTGCCTCCCTTCTATGGTTCGTCCCAGTGCTGCCACGTGTATCATAGAACTGGAGCTACATTCCATTCATGGGAAAGCTCCAGACTTGATACCTGTGTGGCACCCCCGGACCTAACCTCCGACAGAGGGAAGCTCCGGTACCGACACTTGTACAACAGCACCGGACCTACTCGACCAAGACGGTAAGCTCCGGAGCTGCCACGCGTCCGACTCCCGGACCTTCAACCTCAATAGGCAGATTGGTGGACCTCCAACGGCTCGGACCTTCAAGGAACATTAAAGACTCCAAGACCTGATTATGTGTCATTAATGCTATCTTAATGACACATGATTGGAGGACCCTTAATACCAGTAACGCCGCTATCAAGGCGCATTACCACACTGTTAAGGGGATTAAGTGCATTAACTGTGTATTAAGCATCAGTAACCGCCAGGGCCACATGTCGGTCCAGGCTAACAATGTAACGGCCAACCCTTGTACTATAAAAGGACTGGTTGAGCGATACACAGGGGAGCTCTTTTCTGACCTCTTCCAGACTCTGGCAAACACTCTAGTCTCTCACACACAAGCGCTCAGACGCTCAATAGAACAACAAACACCCGTGGAGTAGGGTATTACGCTCAGGCGGCTCGAACCACGTAAATCCTCGTGTCAAATCACCATTTTTCTCTAAATCTCCGTGCGCACTAACCGAACTAAGAAACTCCACGGGCTGCCAACGGTAGTACCGGGAGAATTGCCAGAACCACGCTCTAACAGTTGGCGTGCTCGGTAGGGGGACAACGCCTGAGATTCGAAGATGGTGAATTGCGCTGCTGGATCATCCAATGGTAACCATGCTGTGCAACCTGCTGGAGGCAATCCCTCCAACATGCAACAACCAACAGGTACTGTGGCTCCAGCAGGAGTCATGCCACCACCGCCACCATCCGCTCCGGTGAATCAAGTTGGACAGCGATATGGGGCGTCCACGTCGGTCACTGCATCAGCGAACAACAACCCCGAACACGCGCTTGATGCTGCACGTGCTCTTCTCCAACGTCCACCGCCTCCAGGAGCACCCCAGGGTGCAATGGAACAGTGGAGAGCTGATGTGGATCATCTTGTTGTAGCAGCAGCCGATCGCATCAGCAATCAAGGTCCTACCCCCTCGGGGCGGGTCCCTTCACAGCATCGGACCTTGTCAGGTAGACTCGGTCCGCAAGCTTCACAGCACAGGAGGCGTGCTGTATCACAACAGGCAACGTCGCTACCTTCTGGGGCGCGACATACTCACACGGTAACAAGGCTTTCGACTCACGACCTCTGGGCTGAGCTTGATCGTCGTTATCGGCAACAGGACGGCCACATCCACATCGAGCGTGCTCGCGAGAGGCGAGAGGCTCGGGACAGTTCCGCTCCTGAAGGAGTAGGAGGAGGTTGTTCTGTCTTGGCCATGCACCGACGCATGGTCAGATGGCCGCAGAAGTTCCGGCCTCACCTGCCGGAGAAGTTTGACGGGACTGTTAATCCCGCCGAATTTCTTCAAATATACTCCACCGCTATCCTTGCGGCTGGGGGCAATGAGGCCATGATGGCCAATTATTTCCCCATGGCTTTGACTGCGACCGCCAGGTCTTGGTTCATGAGCCTCCCGCCCGACTCCATCAATAGTTGGGCGGAGTTGTGCCAATAGTTCACCGCCAATTTCGGGAGTTCATACCCCCGACCAGGCACAAAACTGGACCTTTTTGCTGTCTAGCAAAAAGGGGGAGAGTCCTTGCGATCTTTCATCCAGAGGTTCTCCCAGGTACGGAATACCATTCCTTCTTCTCAAGCGCTTCTGTTATTGTAGCATTCAGGCAGGGCGTTCGAGATAAGAAGATGGTGGAGAAGCTGGTGACCAAGGAAGTCACTAGCATCACGAAACTCTTCAGCTTGGCACACAAGTGTGCGAAGGCTACAGAGGGCCGTGAAATGCACTCCCAACCACCTCCGGAGGACAACAAAAAGTCCTCCGAGGGTGAAGCTACTACCTCCAAGAGTGGCAAGAAGAATAAAAAGTCAAACGACAAGAAGAAGCCGTCGGCCGGCACACCTACTGTCGCTGCTGCCGCAGCTCCGGGTGGCCGGGGGCCACGCCCCAAGAAACGACCTCGGCCATCGTATGAAGATGGTGGCAGCTCCAATATGTGGTGTCCCATACACAAGACCAACAACCACAACTTGGAAAACTGCCGAGAGGTCCAAAACCTTGCCAAGCGCTACAACAAGCGCTGCGAAGAAGCTCCTTTCCGTCAAAGGGAAGGAAAACAAAAAGTCGACGAAGCTCTAGCTGAATAGGAGTTAGGCTTTCAGGACCCCCAAAAGGTCTTGAATGCTGTTTACACCTCCGTTGACGATGATTCTGACGTCTCTGACAACGAGCGTCGGAAGACTATGAACACCATCTTTGGTGGTTCGTGGAACGTCACTTCCCGCCGTGTCCTCAAGATAATGCGGCGGGACATGGCTTCTGTAGCTCCCACCGCCAGGGCGGAGCCTCATCGGAAGTGGATGGACACTGCCATCACTTTTGATGCTTCGGACTGCCCTCGAAATATGATTGGAGCTGGCCAGCTTCCGTTGATGGTATCTCCGACCATCAATAACATCCAGCTCCACCACGTAATGGTGGACATAGGTTCGGGGCTGAACCTCATAAGCTTCGAAGCCTTCATCAAGCTTCAACTCCGGCCTTCGGATCTTCGCCCCTCCTGACGTTTCTCCAGAGTAGGTCCATGGGCCATAACTCCACTCGGTGCCATTATTCTCCCGGTGACCTTCGGTACTCGGGAGAATTACAGGACTGAGAAGTTGGTCTTCGACGTGGCACATATCAACTTACCCTTCAACGCCATCTTGGGCAGGCCAGCTTCGTACAAATTCATGGCTACTGCTCATTATGGCTACTTGGTGTTGAAGATGCCAACACCCTCAGGCGTTCTCCGGATCCGCGGAGATCGCACCGCCGGAGTTACTGCTCTGGAAGAACTCCACACGCTTGCTACAGCGCAGGAGAAAGAATCCAAAAAGGAGCAAGCTCTGAAGCCTCTGAGCATTCATCATCGAGGCTCAACTTCCGCACCTCGTGTGCAACCAAGCGGCGATACCGACATTCCCATCAAAGTCGTCCAAATTGGTTCCAATGCTGCTCAGACCACCCGTATATCGGGAGGTCTGAACGACAAATAGGAACTCGCGCTCATCACTTTCCTCCGGGCTAATGTCAACGTGTTTGCCTGGCAACCGTCACAAATGCCTGGGATCCATAGGGAAGTGATTGAGTATAATCTGAAGATTTATGTCGATGCTCGGCCTGTACATCAGAAGCCTCAGAAGCAACTAGTAGAGCGACATAACTTCATACGTCAAGAAGTGAAGAAGTTGCTCAAAGCTGGATTCATCCAGGAAGTCTTCCACCCAAAATGGCTGGCAAACCCAGTCGTTGTACCTAAGGCCGGCGGGAAGCTTCAGATGTGTATCGACTACACTACACTGAATAAGGCATGTCCAAAGGATCCATTTCCACTACCTAGAATAGATCAGATAGTGGATTCCACCTCCGGGTGTGAACTACTGTGTTTCCTAGACGCATATTCTGGGTATCATCAAATCAGAATGTCTAGGGAAGATGAAGAGCATACTGCCTTCATCACAGTAGATGGATTATATTGTTACACCGCCATGCCATTCGGTCTCAAAAACACTGCTTCAACGTTTGTGCGAGCTATGTACAAAACATTTGGAGAGCTCATTAGAGATGTAGTGGAAGTGTACGTCGATGACATCATCGTCAAGATCAAGAACAAGGAGTCATTTCTTGACACCTTGCAAGCCGTCTTCGACAAGTTGCGAATCACACGCACAAAGATGGACCCAGAAAAGTGTGTTTTTGGGGTTAGCTCCAGAAATCTTCTTGGATTCTTGGTGAACCACCAAGGAATAGAGGCGAATCCGGCGAAGATTAAAGCTATTGAAGACATGCGGCCACCAGCCCGCATCAAGGATGTCCAGAAGCTAACTGGGTGTCTAGCAGCCCTCAGCCGGTTCATTTCAAGACTGGCGGAACGGGTGCTACCCTTCTTCAAATTATTGAGGAAGTCCGGACCATTCCAATGGTATGAAGAAGCAGAAAAAGCATTCCAAGAGCTAAAGCAGCTCCTCACCACTCTACCAATTTTGGTAGCTCCAGATCCTGGTGAGCCACTTCTGCTTTACATTTTAGCAACTGACGAAGTTGTCAGCATGGTCCTGGTTGCGGAAAGACCAGAACCATCCCCAGTTCAGGAATTCAGACCCCTCCGGGAAGGTCCGGAGCTACCTAAAGGCGGTTCTGGGTCCCAGCCCCCAGACCCGGATCCTCGAGGCGAGACGCCAGAGGATCAACCTCCTTCAAATGAAGGAGTTACTGTTGCTGAACAAGAAGATCCGGACCCTTCCGGGAAGGTTCGGGTCACTCCAGAAGAAGCTCCGGGTTCCTCTAGTAAGAACCCAGAGGTCCCCGAAGAAGGTCCGGACCCCTCCGGGAGGGTCCAGTTTGATGAGGAGGAAGCTCCGGGCCCCTCCGAGAGGGTCCGGACAGTCCAATGCCCAGTGTACTTCATCAGCGAGATACTTCATGACGCCTGGTACTTAGAGGTGCATAAGCTGCTCTATGCAGTTCTTATTGCCTCTAGGAAGCTTCGTCACTACTTCCAAGCTCACAAGATTTCAGTGGTAACCTCTTATCCACTGCGTGCAATCTTGCATAACCCCCACTCTACTGGGAACATTGCAAAGTGGGCAGTAGAATTGGCCGAGTTCAATCTTGAATTCTTCCCAAGACAAGAGATCAAAAGTCAAGCATTGGTAGACTTTGTGGCGGAATGGACCCCCTCTCCATCAAATCCTGGGGGCCCCAGTGAGTAGAAGCCAGAACCCAAGGTTCTGGTCTTCACTGAGCCTCACTGGACTCTCTACTTCGACGGCTCTGTGTAGAAGCAGGGGGCCGGAGTTGGAATCCTTCTCCTCGCTCCGACCGGGGAGAAGGTCAAATACATGGTTCACCTTGTTCAAGGCGACCAACAACATGGCGGAGTATGAAGCACTAATCTATGGGCTCAAGGTGGCACTATCATATGATGTCAAGCAGCTGTTGGTAAAGGGTGATTCACAGCTCGTTATAAAACAAGTCAAAGGTGAATGCTGCTGCAACAACCCCCAACTAGCTACATATCTACTTGAAGTACAGAAGCTTCAGAAGGACTTCGAAGTCCTGGATCTTTGCCATGTCCAGCGTCTCAACAACGCTGAAGCTGACGAACTCTTGACGAAAGCTTCAACCGGAACTCCGGCTCCTGACAGAACGTTCATTTGGAGATTGTCAAGACCAACAGCTCAGCCTGCCGAACTGAGCGAAGGGGGCAAGACCAGCACCTCGAAGCTGGCGGTCCCAATGGCCCTGTTACCATGGTGTCCATCAAGGGTCGTAGGTGCTGTAGGAAGCTCCGAGCAACCCAACACGCAAGACTCAGAAGCTCAAGTTAGCTCTGATGCATGGACCTCGGAGATCCAGAGCTACTTGAAAAACAACATCCTTCTTGAAGATAATGTATCTGCTGATCGGATAGTCAGATTGGCTAAAAGATACACACTGGTAGAAGGGGATCTCTACCGGCGTGGTGCCAACGGCATCCTAATGCGATGCATTACAAGGGAAGAAGGTCGCGAGCTCCTAGTAGAAATCCATGGAGGTGAGTGTGGGAACCACGCATCTTCCCGCATGTTGGTTGGTAAAGCCTTCCACATGGTTTTTACTGGCCTACAGCACTCCAGGATGCAACCGAGCTAGTGAAGAAATGTGAAGTATGCCAGTTTCATGTGAAGCGAATTCACACACCAACTCAACCTCTACAAATGATACCTCGGACATGGCCATTCGCCGTGTGGGGTATGGATATCTTGGGACCTTTCCCAAGAGCTATCGGAGGTTACAAGTTCCTGTATGCCGCCATCGAAAAGTTCACCAAGTGGTCGGAAGCAACTCCAGTTGTGACAATAAACAAGCAATCAACTATCAATTTCTTGCAGTCCATAGTATGCAGATTTGGTGTCCCAAACAAGATCATTACTGACAATGGGACCTAATTCACAAGCTCTGCATTCCAAGGATATTGCGAAGACCTCGGCATTCAAGTCAGCTACACTTCCGTAGCACACCCGGCAAGCAATGGCCAAGCTGAGAGAGCAAATGCAAAAATCCTAAAAGGACTCAAGACACGCACATATGAGCGCTTGAAAAAACATGGAGCCAACTGGATTGAAGAGCTTCTGCCCACCTTGTGTGGAAACAGGACAACTCCAAACCGGTCAACTGGAGAGACACCCTTCTTCCTGGTGTACGGAGCTGAAGTATTACTTCCTCCGGAAATCACCTTGGGGTCGCTCCGGGTCCGGACCTTCGACGAAGCCATGTAGGACCAGCTCTGGCGTGAAGACCTTGACCTCGTTGAAGAGGGAAGGTGTTGAGCAGCTGTTCAAAATGCACGATACCGCCAAGCGCTCCGGCACTATCACCAAAGGCATGTGCATAACCGACAGCTCAAGGAAGGCGATCTGGTGCTACGAAGAATACAAACTCGAGAAGGGTTAAACAAACTTTCCCCCAGCTGGGAAGGACCCTTTCGAGTGATCAAAGTATCCCATCCCGGAAGCATTCCCTTGGCAACCGAGGATGGGACACCACTCCCTAATCCTTGGAACATTGAGCACCTCTGTAAGTTCTACGCTTAATATGTGACGCCCGGTTCCGAAAACTGAACCAAGCTAATGCATATGTGTGCCCAGGATGTTCAACACACATACACGAGTGATTCACAAATGATAAATAGATAATTACCATAGATCAAATTATTAAATAAGTACTCTTATTACATAATTCATTATATCCTCGAATACAAGCTCTAATGAATGTTAATGACAAGTTCAACTAATGCAGCGGAAATAAACTAATTAAGCAACTAAGCAAACTAAGCAAAAGGGATAGCGCAGCTCCATGCAACACCACAGGCAAAGTTGATGGTAGACACGGCCTAGAACTCCGCATTATCGCCATTAAACTCACAATCCTGACCTGCAACTGTTGGGGGGATTGCAAGAGTGAGTACATGTCGTACTCAGCAAGTGTGGAAAGTATGACATGTGGCTGATTCAAATGACGACAATAATAATGGTTAAGTGCTGAAAAGTACAGTAAAACATTTGAAAAGCAATATATTATATGTATGTGAAGTAATCCCATCATAATCACGAGTAATACGATAATACCAAACTGAATTCATTACCATCATCAATAAGTCCAGATTTCACCATCGTCAATAACCATATTCAATACCAGAAATTAATCCATAACCAACCATAACCATCATCATACCATTACCAAACCATAATCATTCCAAATTCCAATTTCTCTCTAATCATAGAAGTTGTCCAGGTGCTCATAACCGGGAGCACGGCTATCATGATAGTTTTAATTAACTCTGCAGAGTTTGTACCTCTTTACCCACGTGTTCGTGATTTCATCACCTTTCGGCGACTAAGAATCTCCCTTATGCCCATGACCCGTCAGTCATATTACACACTTCTGTTGGTGTGTGGCCAAGAGATCACAAAATAGCCTTTACAAAGGGATTACTAGTCTATTCAGACCCCACTGAGGTTTCACCAGTGGCGATGCCTCCAACTGAGCACATCTTCAACCAAGGGCCCCCTCTTGAGCCGTTCGGATCCCAGGGTAGTCCCACCAATCATCAACAAACCCAATCCGACTACCCCTTCCCCGAGCATCCACAATGGTCCAAACAGCACTAGCAAAGCCCTAATTAATCAGCTACGCCGCACCCATACTTGGCCTCGTGGTGGCACTGTAGTCCTGGCATATTCTCGCATGAACCGGTCCTTAGATCTAAAGCAAGCAAACCACCATGACATCCAACCCATCCACATACCAGGCTTGCTTAGATCACCCATTACCATACCATATTTAACCAGTTCATGTTAACCATAATCTCATCCATGCATAATTAAGTTGAGTGGTATAGTTATTTCCCATCCCTGTTGATTAAGCGAAGCAAAAAGGTAAAAAGCCCTTCCTGACTCTCTACCATATATCCCAGGTGACAAGGGTGGTCAAACAAAGCTAGTAAACATCCTACCATAGGATTCCCATCAAATTGACACAAGCATGCAGTTTTGCAAACAAAACATTTATTTTAAAAACAGGATCAATATGCTTCAAGGACACTTGCCTTGCTCCGGCGGATAGGGTTGCTCAAGCGCTTCGAAGTCTTGGTTCTCGAAATCCTCGTACACGATCTCTTGAGCACTTCCCTCTACTCGTGATCACACATACAAGAAAACATATACAATCAACATGATGCACACACATTAATCAACATGCGATGATATGCATGCATGCAAAGTACAATAATTGATTAACTACGGTTGTTTATTAATTAGATGCAACTAGTTCATACGTGTTCGTATGAGTTTACGGGGGTTTTAGCGGGAATTAATGCGGCAGAAAATAAAAAGACGATGCAATTAAAATCAATTTACGTCTATTAGATCTAATACGTCACTAAAATTCGAATCGGAAAAACGAATCCTACTGTAGATGCGACGGCTTTGAAGATACCAGGACGATGGCGACGCGTAGACGAAGTAGATGCGTGAGGTCCTCCGGCGGCACGACGACGACGACGACGATCCCCGGCGGACGGCGGCGCTCTCCTCTTTTCCTTCCTCTTCTTCCCCTCCTTTTTTCTTCCTTTTTCCTTCCTGGCGGCTGCTCTGGTCTCCTTTTTTCTTTCTACGGCGGCTAGGGTTGCCTTTCCCCTGGGCGGCGGCGGTTTTGCTTCTGGCGTCGAGGGGAAAACACGAAGGCTTCGGGCATTTTTATAGGCGGCGGGATCGCAGTATCGGCCAGAGGCCGAGTCGGCCACGAGGCCAGCGCGACAGGCGCGTCGGGCGAGGCTGCGGGCGTGCGGGCGCGCGCTGAGTTGGTCACGCGGGCGGCGGGGCCGGTCGGGCGAGGGGGTAGTGTAAGTGCATCTAGGATATCCCTTGTGGGTTTTGGCTAATTGATGACAAAGATATGAGATCCTAATGAAACTACTGAGATGATTGCAGGACAAACAAGTGAGACATATCGGTGCACACAAAAAGGTGAGAAATGAAGTGGTGTTCAAAGAGAGATACTTTGATGAAGCTCGGAAGACCAAAATAGATTTGAATGTATAGGGAGTGTATGAAAGACACACTCCAAGAGCTCACAACTTTGCGCGAGGATAAGGGATTAAAATTAACATAACTTTCACAAAGCACCGGACTAGTTCGATCATGGACCGGACTAGTCCGTTCACCTTTCTGGAATCACACTCACAAGGAGACCGGACTAGTCCGTGCATCCACCGGACTAGTCCGTTGATGTTTCTGGAGTCTCTCATACTGAGGGACCGGACTAGTCCGATCATGGACCGGACTAGTCCGTTGAACTTTCTGTAAACTCCCTTTTGTGGAGATCAGACTAGTCCGCGGACTAGTCCGATGAACTTTCTGGAGTCATCTTTACACAGTACCGAACTAGTCCGAGGTTGGGCCGGACTAGTCCGGCAGACTTTCTGGACCTCAAAACATGTTGAGACCGGACAAGTCCGGACTTGCACCGGACTAGTCCGGTGTTAGGGTTTTTCAACGGCTAGCTTTTGGAAACCCTATAAATAGATGATCCACGACTTTCCCATGAAAAAACACGTCGAATATTGAAAAAAGAGCAAACCCTAGCGCCGCCACTCAGTCCCAAGATCCCAAAACACATCTCCCCACACATCTAAAGTTCAAAAAGAGTGAAATCAATTGAACACTTGGATTCGGGATTGGGAGATCGTCGTTCTTTCATCGCGAGCTCTTGGGGTTTGATCTTTCTACACTCATACTCTGCATTGTACTACTTTTGAGTGTATTTGATCACTTGTTCATTGTAATTTTCGTGGGATCCCTCAACGTGTGAGGTTGTCCCACAAACTTGGTGATTACCCGTGATAGTGGAATCAAGTCGGCCTTCGTGGTGACTTGAGGAGGAAAAGGGTTGGAGACCCGGCTCTGTGTGAGCTTCCTCAACGAGGACATAGATCTCGTTGTGAGATCGAACCTCAGGAAAAATTCTTGTGTCTCGTGTCTCATTTACTTTAAATTTTGTTCATTAGATCACATAAGTGCTAAACATTAACTTAAGGCAATTGGAAGTTACACCTGCATTCTTATATTAATTTCAAGTATAAATATCAGTTGTTCTTAATTCCGCTGCTAAAGAAATTTAATTTCTCAATTAACACCTGATCAACACACATACTTCTTGCACACCGGACTAGTCCGGCCAACCAAGTTTTTGACTATTCTATTAAGTGTGCAGGAAATTCAAAAGGCCTATTCACCCCCCCCCTCTCGGCCACATTCAATTGGTATCAGAGCTTGGTTCTCCACCAACGAGACTCACATCTCGGAGAGATCAATGGCCTCTGAGAAGAACAACGATATCTCGAAGATGAACATTAATGAGGAGGAACAAGAAACTAAGGCTTTTGATGTGCTGAAAGAGAGCCCACACGATGATGAAGAAGTGCGACAATTGAAGGCACTCCTGAGAAAGAAACTGCTAGGACAAAAGGGAAAAGAAGAAGAGAAGACGACGGGGAGTGGTCATCATGACTACTCCCGACAGCCTTACAACTACAACCATCTCAACTCCAACAATCATTATCTTTCCATTCCCATGGGAAAACCTCCACAGTTTGACGGAAGCGACTATACAATGTGGAAGTACCACATGAAGATGCACCTAATATCCCTAAATCCTAGCCTATGGCACATCGTCTGCACTGGCATAGATATCCCGGACACGGATGAAGAACTTACCCTAGAACAAGAACAAGAGATTCACAGAAATGCACAAGCTGTCGCCGTGATCACATCATCATTAAGCAGAGAAGAATTCACCAAGATTGATGGCTTAGAAAGTGCAAAGGAAATCTGGGACACACTTAAGATGGCTCACGAAGGAAATAGATCAGTTCGTGAAGCAAAAATCGAAATGCTTGAAGGAGAGTTGGGGAGGTTCGCTATTGAAGAAGGCGAATCACCTCAAGACATGTACAACCGAATGAAGGCAATCGTCAACAAGTTACGTGCCTATGGAAGTAAGAGATGGACGGATCATGAGGTAGTCAAGAGAATGATTAGAGCCTTCATGCCAAGAAATGTCACACTTTGCTCAATGATTAGAGAAAGCCCCTGTTTCCACAAATTGACCCCCGATGAGCTGTTGGGGAAGATCATAAACCATGAGATGATGAAAAAAGAGGCAAAATACGTCAAAGACTTGGCCGAACTCACTTCCTCCAAAAGGAAAGAGGTCGCTCTCAAAGCTACATGCCGACCCAAACTCAAAGAAGCTCGTGAAGATCAAGACGATGGGCACACAAGTGACGAGAGCACCGATCTTGATGATGAGGAGATGGTACTCTTTATCAAGAAGTTCAAGCGAATGATGAAAAGAAGACACGACAACAACTCAAATGAAGGCTGAATGTGGCCTAGAGGGGGGGTGAATAGGCCTTTTGAATTTCCTGCACACTTAATAGAATAGTCAAAAACTTGGTTGGCCGGACTAGTCCGGTTGCGTGGGCGGACTAGTCCGGTGTGCAAGAAGTATGTGTGTTGATCAGGTGTTAATTGAGAAATTAAATTTCTTTAGCAGCGAAATTAAGAACAACTGATATTTATACTTGAAATTAATCTAAGAATGCAGGTGTAACTTCAAATTGCCTTAAGTTAATGTTTAGCACTTAAGTGATCTAATGAACAAAATTTAAAGTAAATGAGACACGAGACACAAGAATTTTTCCCGAGGTTCGATCTCACAATGAGATCTATGTCCTCGTTGAGGAAGCTCACACAGAGCCGGGTCTCCAACCCTTTTCCTCCTCAAGTCACCACGAAGGCCGACTTGATTCCACTATCACGGGTAATCACCAAGTTTGTGGGGCAACCTCACACGTTGAGGGCTCCCACGAAAATTACAATGAACAAGTGATCAAATACACTCAAAAGTATTACAATGCAGAGTATGAGTGTACAAAAATCAAACCCCAAGAGCTCGCGATGAAAGAACGACGATCTCCCAATCCCGAATCCAAGTGTTCAATTGATTTTACTCTTTTCGAACTTTAGATGTGTGGGGAGATGTGTTTTGGGCTCTTGGGACTGAGTGGCGGCGCTAGGGTTTGCTCCTTTTTCAATATTCGACGTGTCTTTTCATGGAAAAGTTGTGGATCATCTATTTATAGGGTTTCCAAAAGCTAGCCGTTGAAAAACCCTAACACCGGACTAGTCCGGTGCAAGTCCGGACTTGTTCGGTCTCAACATGTTTTGAGGTCCAGAAAGTCTGCCGGACTAGTCCGGTCCAACCTCAGACTAGTCCGGTACTGTGTAAAGATGATTCCAGAAAGTTCATAGGACTAGTCCGCGGACTAGTCCGATCTCCACAAAAGGGAGTTTACAGAAAGTTCAACGGACTAGTCCGGTCCATGATCGGACTAGTCCGGTCCCTCAGTATGAGAGACTCCAGAAACATCAACGGACTAGTCCGGTGGATGCACGGACTAGTCCGGTCTCCTTGTGAGTGTGATTCCAGAAAGGTGAACGGACTAGTCCGATCCATGATCGGACTAGTCCGGTGCTTTGTGAAAGTTATGTTAATTTTAATCCGTTATCCTCGCGCAAAGTTGTGAGCTCTTGGAGTGTGTCTTTCATACACTCCCTATACATTCAAATCTATTTTGGTCTTCCGAGCTTCATCAAAGTATCTCTCTTTGAACAACACTTCATTTTTCACCTTTTTGTGTGCACCGATATGTCTCACTTGTTTGTCCTGCAATCATCTCAGTAGTTTCATTAGGATCTCATATGTTTGTCATCCATTAGCCAAAACCCACAAGGGATATCCTAGATGCACTTACAATCTCCCCCTTTTTGGTGATTGATGACAACCATTTGAGATATCACAATTGAGAGTAAAATCTTGATTTTCATAAGGTGTCCACATATGAGAATAATGATAAGTCCACAAAAAGCTTCTCACATATGCACACACCTTATGGTGGGGTGCCTAACAAGTGTGTGATCAACAGGGTGTGATGTAGTAAAGATAATCAACAATGAGTATAAAGATAATCATCCAAGCAACAGTAAGCATCACACATAAGAGAGGGAATAGGCATTACAAGGTTTTAAAATTAAGTACACATGTCCTTGATCACAAAAACATAAAGACACCAACTACACTTAAACTAGTAGTCTTAATCTCTCCTAGTCTCAATCTCTCCCCCTTTGGCATCAAGGCACCAAAAAGGGAAAAAAATGAGGGAAATCACTCATCGCCACTCTCTTCCTCCGTTTCAGTCCGGTCCTCATATTCACCATCATCATTATCATTCGCCGGAGCAGACTCTTCCTCGGAGTCCTCGAAGGCAGGCGGGGATCCCACCGGCTCAATCTCCAGCTTATTGCATATAGCTTTGATGTTGGCATTGACATATTGTTGATGCTTCTTTTGCCTGACTTCAATCTTGCGGCAGCAGGCAAAGATGGAGGTGAGCATTTTGAGCACACCACCGGAGGGTTCACGAGCAGCTGCAGAGCTGGGAGGAGCATCTGAGGATCTAGGTGCATTCACATCCCGAGCCTGTTTAGTCCTCCTCTCAGTCTCAGGGGAGGGAGGTGCATCAGGGGCCGAAGGTAGAGTGTACTCCGTAGGCTTTTGTGGCTTCATCCCCGTATGGTGAACATCCTTGACGAACTCAATTCTAGTCACCTTCTCAATCATGTACATGATGTACGGGGCATACCTGCAAGATCTGTTTGGAGTGATTGATATGTTCACAATGTCATTGTAGATGTATTCCAAGACATTGAATGGTCTCCTCCCACCAATGACCTTCATTAGGGTCCTCAGGGTCCCTTGAATAGTCCCCACATCTCCATCCTTTGGGGCTATTGTCTTCCTCAAAATTCTGTTGAGGACCACATAGAAGGTCTTCAAGTACTTGATACTGGGAGCAACATATGGCATCCTTGTGTCATAGAGAAATTTGAGCTCATCCTTCTCCAGGGGTTGCATGTTGTGGATGACTAGATCATGATCCAAGGTATGCTCAAGGTGGAGAATCCTTGCAAACTCATCATAAGTGACACTATACTTGGATCCATGGGTCATCCAAGTAAGACTGTCTCCATCACCCCGAGCAAAGTAGAGAGTAGAGTAGAATTGGGAGATCACTTCATTGTTCCAGTCATTCTCAAAGGAGAATAGTTCTTTCAGTCCGTGCCTTTCCAGGGCCTCAACCACCTCACGGAAGGCAGGATACTTATTTGACTGCATGTACCCGATGTTCACCCATTGACTCTTCACAACGGGATTCTTCATCTTCATGTACACATGCTCATAGTAGTCGGCATGGAAGTTGCTCCAAAATCTTGGGTCTGAGCATTTCCGAGGCTGAGCATACACGTTGACCTGCCTGAAGCTATCGGCAAGCTCACCCCCTTTCCCAGTGAAATCCTTGCTTGAGCGCTGCCGGTTGCGGTGACTTGGGTTCTTCATTTTCAAGGGTCCAATGGGACCACTAGCAAGTCCTTTCCCTTTGTTGAGAGTCCTCTTTGGCCCTGAGGAACTCTCACCGGCCTTTCCTTGGGCCTTCTTCACCACTACCCTCCTTTTCTTGGGCAAGTTGTCGTCGGAGGGTAAAGAGTGCACATTCACATCATGCCTTTTCTTCATGTACCTCTCCTTGGCTCTTTGCACTTTTTCGTGCTCAACTTCTTCATCATCATGGAAGGAGCTGTCATCTGAGCTTGAAGACATCGTGCCTAACAAGGAGTTCATGATTTAGATGAAGACAAACTGAAAATTAAGGTGATACTAGGATTCAAGTGTGAGAGACCGGACTTGTCCGGTTTCAGAGTGCGGACTTGTCCGGGGTACCGGACTAGTCCGTACCTAGGAGCCGGACTAGTCCGGCCTGGCACAAGAACCCTAACAAAACTTGAATCACAACTTCTATTTAGGGGTGCAAAAGAGCATGAAGGTGAAAGGAATACATCTTTGAAGCTAATGTACTTCCTTGGAATCAAGGGAAATAAACTAGAACCAGAAAAGTTGAGAGTTTGACTTTGGGGAGAATTTTACCGAGATTTGGGGATTCGCGTCGAAGGAGCGCAAATATGTCCGGATGAGTTTGGAGAGGAGTACCAACTCGTCGAGGGGAGAGTTTCCCACGGAGAGAGCTTGGATTTTGAGGGCTCAACTCGAAAATCACCTTTTGGGGGCTAGGGTTTGAGAGGAGAGGGTTTTAGGTCAAGTGGAGGGAGATTTGAAACGGACCAGCTGCTTATATAGACAGCCGACCGGACTAGTCCGATGTCCCTGAAAACCCTAGGAAGAGGGATTATCCGGACTAGTCCGGTGGCAAACCTGACTAGTCCGGTGATCCTTGACAACCTAAGTATTTGAAGATAACTAATAGTGATCCAAGGACAAGTTTTGCAAATAATCTTGGTGTTTATGACCAGAAAGCAATCCACACAAAAACATGGTCATAAATTTCAAGATTTCTTCATTAAAAGTAGTTTTCTTAGGAGAAAAAGAGGTGAAGGGCAGTTTTAGCAATAAAATGCAACATTTGAAGTATCAACCAGTTGTGCAACGTTTCAAGCCACATTTCGAGAGTCAAGAATATTAAGTTCATTCCTAAGTTCACAAAACCTTTTCTCATCCAATGGTTTGGTAAAAATGTTCGCAAGTTGTTTTTCAGTTCTGACATGTGAAATAGTAATGTCACCTTTTAATGAATGATCTCTAAGAAAATGATGACGGATATCTATGTGCTTAGTTCTTGAGTGTTCTACTGGGTTGTGTGCAATTTTTATAGCACTTTCATTGTCACATAGAAGTGGGATATTATTAAGATTGTAGCCGTAGTCCCTAAGTGTTTGCCGCATCCAAAGTAATTGGGCGCAACAGCTACCGGCTGCAATATATTCTGCTTCTGCTGTTGAAAGGGCAATGGAGTTTTGCTTTTTAGATGACCAAGATACCAGGGACCTACCAAGAAACTGACAAGTCCCTGACGTTCTCTTTCTATCGACTTTGAATCCTGCATAGTCGGCATCGGAATATCCTATCAAGTTAAATTTGGACCCTTTGGGATACCAAAGGCCCAAGTTGGGTGTGTGCACAAGGTACCATAGGATTCTTTTTACAGCAACTAAATGACACTCTTTAGGTGCAGCTTGAAACCTTGCACACATGCAAACACTAAGCATAATATCTGGCCTAGATGCACATAAATAAAGTAAAGAGCCAATCATGGACCAATATACCTTTTGATCTACATTTGGACCGTCTTCATTGAGGTCGAGATGTCCATTTGTGGCCATGGGTGTCTTGATGGGCTTGGCTTTGTCCATATTGAATTTCTTGAGAATGTCTTGTGTATATTTTGTTTGGCTTATAAATGTACCTTCTCTTAGTTGCTTGACTTGGAATCCCAAGAAGAACTTTAATTCGCCCATCATTGACATCTCGAACCTATGTGTCATAATTTTGCTAAACTCTTCATAGAAGGATTTGTTAGTTGATCCAAAGATAATATCATCAACGTAAATTTGACACACAAATAAATGATCATCACAATGTTTAGTGAAAAGTGTATAGTCAGCTTTACCAATCTTGAATCCATTCTGAATTAGAAAATCTCTAAGGCACTCATACCAAGCTCGAGGAGCTTGTTTGAGGCCATAGAGAGCCTTACGCAGTTTGTAGACATGGTTTGGATACTTCGGGTCTTCAAATCCTGGTGGCTGCTCCACATAAACTTCCTCCTTGATTGGGCTGTTTAAGAAGGCGCTTTTGACGTCCATTTGATACAGCTTAAAATTATGGTAAGTAGCATATGCCAATAAAATACGAATGGACTCAAGTCTAGCTACAGGAGCGAAAGTTTCATCGAAGTCCAAACCTTCGACCTGAGAATAACCTTTGGCCACCAGTCTTGCCTTATTTCTTGTCACTACTCCATGTTCATCTTGCTTGTTCCGAAATACCCATTTAGTTCCGACTATGTTCGCCTTTGGTCTCTCCACTAGCTCCCATACTTCATTTCTCTTGAAGTTGTTCAGCTCCTCTTGCATTGCAATCACCCAATCTGGATTCCCTAAGGCTTCTTCTACCCTGTATGGTTCCAGAAAAGACACAAAAGAGTAGGATTCACAAAAATTTGCAACGCGAGATCTAGTAGTTACTCACTTTGCAATATCTCCAATGATGTTGTTGACAGGGTGGTCTCTTTGCACGCTCTGGTGTACTCTTGGGTGTGGAACTTGTGTAGTTGCTTGTTCTTCATGTACATTGTCTCCCCCTTGATCGTTGCTTCCATGGTGGTCCTGCTCTTCTTGATCTTCCTCCTCTTGATCTTGTGCAAGGGCTCCCCCTTGATCATTGCTTCCGTGTTGAGGTTCATCTTGTGCATTTGGGTCGAATGTTTGCTCTTGTGGTAAGATATCACCAAGTCCCATTTTCTTCAGTGCTTCATATGGATCGGTAAGGAGCTCATATGGAGTTTTCTTCAGTAGTCGATGGAGGTATAGTCGATTAGTGGCATGGCAGGCGGTGTTCACCGCTTCTGCCCAAAATCGATCTGATGTCTTGTATTCATCCAGCATAGTTCTGGCCATTTCGATCAATGTTCTGTTCTTCCTTTCTGCCACTCCATTTTGCTGAGGGGAGTAGGGTGCTGAGAATTCATGCTTTATCCCTTCTTCATCAAGAAACTCTTCAACTTGGATATTCTTGAATTCTGTCCCGTTGTCACTTCTGATGTTCTTTATGGTTGATGAGAATTCATTCTGAGCTCTTTTTAAGAACTTCTTGAGGATCCCCTGAGTTTCTGATTTATCATACAAGAAAAACACCCAGGTAAATCTAGAAAATTCATCAACAATTACTAAACCATATTTGTTACCGCCGATGCTGATGTACAAAACTGGACCAAAAATATCCATGTGGAGAAGTTCCATCGGTCTCGCGGTAGTCATCACGTTCTTGGCGGGGTGTGGTGCTCCGACTTGTTTTCCTGCTTGACAAGCGCTGCACGGCCTGTCCTTTTCAAAAACCACATCCTTAAGACCACAGATGTGACCACCTTTTAGAAGTTTCTGCAGATTTCTCATCCCAACATAGGCTAGCCGTCTATGCCACAGCCATCCCATGTTGGTTTTAGCAACCAAGCAAGTGTTGAGTTCGGCTTTATCTTTGTTGATATCAACAAGATAGAGCTTGCCCTTCAACATTCCCTTGAATGCAATCGAGCCGTCGCTTCTTCTAAAAACTGTCACACCTTCATTAGTGAATAAACAGTTGTAACCTTTGTCGCATAGTTGGGATATTGACAAAAGTTTATAATCTAGAGAATCTACATGTAAAACATTTGATAAGGTATGTTGAGAAGAAATTTCAATGTTACCGCTACCAAGGACCTTTCCTTGGCTGTTGTCTCCGAAGTATATGCCTTCACCTGGATCCTTGTTGTACTCGTACTCCGCAAACATATCTCTCTCTCCGGTCATGTGATTCGTGCATCCGCTATCAAGTACCCATTTTGTTCCGCCGGAGGAGTAAGCCTGCAAAAAAAGAATCATTTCTTGGTTTTAGGTACCCAAGCTTGCTTGGGTCCTTTCAGGTTAGTCACAAGAGTCTTAGGCACCCACACACAAGTTTTCAAGTTCTTGTGGCGTGGCCCTGTATATTTGGCAATGACTCTTCCACTTTTGGCCTTCATAAGAACATAAGAAGCATTAAATGTGTGAAACAACATTTGAGGTTCAGATTCATGAGATTTCTCTTTGACAAAGACAATTCTATTCTTAGCGTGATTAGAAATAGCCATGTGTTTGTTCTTATCAAAATCAAGGCCATCTTTGACATTGGGAGGTCTAGTGACCATATATGCACTGCGTGCATATTTGATCTTCTCCTTATCAAAGATGTCGCTTGGGGGGCATGCATATTACGAGAAGTTGATGTATTAGAAATAGTATCCTTCTTACTAGAGCAAGTGCAAGTCTCGATTGTTGTCGAACTCATATCTTTGGAGGAAGAGCTCTTGGAGGAAGAAGAGTCACTTTGCTTGAGCGACTCAACTTGCATCTCAAGGATCTTGTTAACCTTTGACAAGTTAGCAAGTTCTTCCTTGATTGCAATATGTGAGTCTTTTAGCTTTGAGTAAGTTTCCTTACTCAAGGCTAGCTCAACTTCGAGCGACTTGTTCTTCTCTCTTTCAAGCTCGAGAAGTTTCTCAACTTCTTGATATCTCTTCCTTTCATGGATGAGCATATCTTCTTGTCGATCAAGAAGTTCTTCCTTCTCAAAAATTTCATTCGACAACATTTCCATTTTCTTTAGAGCAATTTTACTTAGTCCCCTAAACATTTCTTCGTTATCGCTAGAGCTGTCAAAGTCATCAATAGAGGAGTTTAGTGTGGGAGGAGTGAGCCGTACCTTTTTCTTGCCTTCCTTAGCCATAAGGCAAGTGTGGTTGTTCATGTCCCGTCCTCCCATGTTTGGAAAGAGTGTGGCCTTCATAGTAGGTTTCTTGATTGCAATAGTGGCCATCTCTTCTTCTTCATCGGAGGAGGACTCGTCGTTTGAGTCCCACTCCTTGCCAATGTGAGCTTGATGGTTTTGCCTTCTTTTTCTGAAATTTTTCTTTTCTTTAGATCTTGTTTCCTTCTTCTTTTTGTTTTCTTCATAGGGGCAGTCCATCATGAAGTGACCATACTCTCCGCAGTTGTAGCAAGTGCGTCGAGCCTTGGATTTTCCTTTGTCCTTGCTTTTGCCTTCATTTGAGTTGTTGCCGTGTCTTCTTTTCATCATTCGCTTTAACTTCTTGATAAAGAGTACCATCTCCTCATCATCAAGATCGGTGCTCTCGTCACTTGTGTGCCCATCGCCTTGATCTCCACGAGCTTCTTTGAGTTTGGGTCGGCATGTAGCTTTGAGAGCGACCTCTTTCCTTTTGGAGAAAGTGAGTTCGGCCAAGTATTTGACGTATTTTGCCTCTTTTTCCATCATCTCATGGTTTATGATCTTCCCCAACAGCTCATCGGGGGTCAATTTGTGGAAACTGGGGCTTTCTCTAATCATTGAGCAAAGTGTGACATTTCTTGGCATGAAGGCTCTAATCATTCTCTTGACTACCTCATGATACGTCCATTTCTTACTTCCATAGGCACGTAACTTGTTGATGATTGCCTTCATTCGGTTGTACATGTCTTCAGGTGATTCGCCTTCTTCAATAGCGAACCTCCCCAACTCTCCTTCAAGCATTTCGATTTTTGCTTCACGATCTGATCTATTTCCTTCGTGAGCCGTCTTAAGTGTATCCCAGATTTCCTTTGCACTTTCTAAGCCATCAATCTTGGTGAATTCTTCTCTGCTTAATGATGATGTGATCACAGCGATAGCTTGTGCATTTCTGTGAATCTCTTGTTCTTGTTCTGGGGTGAGTTCTTCATCCGTGTTCGGGATATCTATGCCAGTGCAGACGATGTGCCATAGGCTAGGATTTAGGGATATTAGATGCATCTTCATGTTGTACTTCCACATTGTATAGTCGCTTCCATCAAACTGTGGAGGTTTTCCCATGGGAATGGAAAGATAATGATTGTTGGAGTTGAGACGGTTGTAGTTGTAAGGTTGTCGGGAGTAGTCATGATGACCACTCCCCGTCGTCTTCTCTTCTTCTTTTCCCTTTTGTCCTAGCAGTTTCTTTCTCAGGAGTGCCTTCAATTGTCGCACTTCTTCATCATCGTGTGGGCTCTCTTTCAGCACATCAAAAGCCTTAGTTTCTTGTTCCTCCTCATTAATGTTCATCTTCGAGATATCGTTGTTCTTCTCAGAGGCCATTGATCTCTCCGAGATGTGAGTCTCGTTGGTGGAGAACCAGGCTCTGATACCAATTGAATGTGGCCTAGAGGGGGGGTGAATAGGCCTTTTGAATTTCCTGCACACTTAATAGAATAGTCAAAAACTTGGTTGGCCGGACTAGTCCGGTTGCGTGGGCGGACTAGTCCGGTGTGCAAGAAGTATGTGTGTTGATCAGGTGTTAATTGAGAAATTAAATTTCTTTAGCAGCGGAATTAAGAACAACTGATATTTATACTTGAAATTAATCTAAGAATGCATGTGTAACTTCAAATTGCCTTAAGTTAATGTTTAGCACTTAAGTGATCTAATGAACAAAATTTAAAGTAAATGAGACACGAGACACAAGAATTTTTCCCGAGGTTCGATCTCACAACGAGATCTACGTCCTCGTTGAGGAAGCTCACACAGAGCCGGGTCTCCAACCCTTTTCCTCCTCAAGTCACCACGAAGGCCGACTTGATTCCACTATCACGGGTAATCACCAAGTTTGTGGGGCAACCTCACACATTGAGGGCTCCCACGAAAATTACAATGAACAAGTGATCAAATACACTCAAAAGTATTACAATGCAGAGTATGAGTGTAGAAAGATCAAACCCCAAGAGCTCGCGATGAAAGAACGACGATCTCCCAATCCCGAATCCAAGTGTTCAATTGATTTCACTCTTTTTGAACTTTAGATGTGTGGGGAGATGTGTTTTGAGCTCTTGGGACTGAGTGGCGGCGCTAGGGTTTGCTCCTTTTTCAATATTGGACGTGTCTTTTCATGGGAAAGTTGTGGATCATCTATTTATAGGGTTTCCAAAAGCTAGCCATTGAAAAACCCTAACACCGGACTAGTCCGGTGCAAGTCCGGACTTGTCCGGTCTCAACATGTTTTGAGGTCCAGAAAGTCTGCCGGACTAGTCCGGTCCAACCTCGGACTAGTCCGGTACTGTGTAAAGATGACTCCAGAAAGTTCATCGGACTAGTCCGCGGACTAGTCCGATCTCCACAAAAGGGAGTTTACAGAAAGTTCAACGGACTAGTCCGGTCCATGATCAGACTAGTCCAGTTCCTCAGTATGAGAGACACCAGAAACATCAACGGACTAGTCCAGTGGATGCACGGACTAGTCCGGTCTCCTTGTGAGTGTGATTCCAGAAAGGTGAACGGACTAGTCCGGTCCATGATCAGACTAGTCCGGTGCTTTGTGAATGTTATGTTAATTTTAATTCCTTATCCTCGCGCAAAGTTGTGAGCTCTTGGAGTGTGTCTTTCATACACTCCCTATACATTCAAATCTATTTTGGTCTTCTGAGCTTCATCAAAGTATCTCTCTTTGAACAACACTTCATTTTTCACCTTTTTGTGTGCACCGATATGTCTCACTTGTTTGTCCTGCAATCATCTCAGTAGTTTCATTAGGATCTCATATGTTTGTCATCAATTAGCCAAAACCCACAAGGGATATCCTAGATGCACTTACAAAGGCAAAAGCAAGGACAAAGGAAAATCCAAGGCTCGACGCACTTGCTACAACTGCAGAGAGTATGATCACTTCATGATGGACTGCCCCTATGAAGAAAACAAAAAGAAAAATTTCAGAAAAAGAAGACAAAACCATCAAGCTCACATTGGCAAGGAGTGGGACTCAAACGACGAGTCCTCCTCCGATGAAGAAGAAGAGATGGCCACTATTGCCATCAAGAAACCTACTATGAAGGCCACACACTTTCCAAACATGGGAGGACGGGACATGAACAACCACACTTGCCTTATGGCTAAGGAAGGCAAGAAAAAGGTACGGCGCACTCCTCCCACACTAAACTCCTCTATTGATGACTTTGACAGCTCTAGCGATAACGAAGAAATGTTTAGAGGACTAAGTAAAATTGCTCTAAAGAAAATGGAAATGTTGTCGAACAAAATTTTTGAGAAGGAAGAACTTCTTGATCGACAAGAAGATATGCTCATCCATGAAAGGAAGAGATATCAAGAAGTTGAAAAACTTCTCGAGCTTGAAAGAGAGAAGAACAAGTCGCTTGAAGTTGAGCTAGCCTTGAGTAAGGAAACTTACTCAAAGCTAAAAGACTCACATATTGCAATCAAGGAAGAACTTGCTAACTTGTCAAAGGTTAACAAGATCCTTGAGGTGCAAGTTGAGTTGCTCAAGCAAAGTGACTCTTCTTCCTCCAAGAGCTCTTCCTCCAAAGATATGAGTTCGACAACAATCGAGACTTGCACTTGCTCTAGTAAGAAGAATACTATTTCTAATACATCAACTTCTCGTAATATGCATGCCCCCCCAAGCGGCATCTTTGATAAGGAGAAGATCAAATATGCACGCAGTGCATATATGGTCACTAGACCTCCCAATGTAAAAGATGGCCTTGGTTTTGATAAGAACAAACACATGGCTATTTCTAATCATGCTAAGAATAGAATTGTCTTTGTCAAAGAGAAATCTCATGAATCTGAACCTCAAATGTTGTTTCACACATTTAATGCTTCTTATGTTCTTATGAAGGCCAAAAGTGGAAGAGTCATTGCCAAATATACAGGGCACGCCACAAGAACTTGAAAACTTGTGTGTGGGTTCCTAAGACTCTTATGACTAACCTGAAAGGACCCAAGCAAGCTTGGGTACCTAAAACCAAGGAATGATTCTTTTTTTTGCAGGCTTACTCCTCCGGCAGAACAAAATGGGTACTTGATAGCGGATGCACGAATCACATGACCGGAGAGAGAGGTATGTTTGTGGAGTACGAGTACAACAAGGATCCAGGTGAAGGCATATACTTCGGAGACAACATCCAAGGAAAGGTCCTTGGTAGCGGTAACATTGAAATTTCCTCTCAACATACCTTATCAAATGTTTTACATGTAGATTCTCTAGATTATAACCTTTTGTCAATATTCCAACTATGCGACAAAGGTTACAACTGTTTATTCACTAATGAGGGTGTGACAGTTTTTAGAAGAAGCGATGGCTCGATTGCATTCAAGGGAATGTTGAAGGGCAAGCTCTATCTTGTTGACTTCAACAAAGATAAAGCCGAACTCAACACTTGCTTGGTTGCTAAGACCAACATGGGATGGCTGTGGCATAGACGGCTAGCCCATGTTGGGATGAGAAATCTACAGAAACTTCTAAAAGGTGGTCACATCCGTGGTCTTAAGGATGTGGTTTTTGAAAAGGACAGGCCGTGCAGCGCTTGTCAAGCAGGAAAACAAGTCGGAGCACCACACTCCGCCAAGGACGTGATGACTACCGCGAGACCGATGGAACTTCTCCACATGGATCTTTTTGGTCCAGTTGCGTACATCAGCATCGGCGGTAACAAATATGGTTTAGTAATTGTTGATGATTTTTCTAGATTTACCTGGGTGTTTTTCTTGTATGATAAATCAAAAACTTAGGGGATCCTCAAGAAGTTCTTAAAAAGAGCTCAGAATGAATTCTCATCAACCATAAAGAACATCAGAAGTGACAACGGGACATAATTCAAGAATATCCAAGTTGAAGAGTTTCTTGATGAAGAAGGGATAAAGCATGAATTCTCAGCACCCTACTCCCCTCAGCAAAATGGAGTGGCAGAAAGGAAGAACAGAACATTGATCGAAATGGCCAGAACTATGCTGGATGAATACAAGACATCAGATCGATTTTGGGCAGAAGCGGTGAACACCGCCTGCCATGCCACTAATCGACTATACCTCCATCGACTACTGAAGAAAACTCCATATGAGCTCCTTACCGGTAAAAAGCCAAATGTTTCTTATTTTAAAGTTTTTGGTTGCAAATGTTTTATTCTAAACAAGAAACAGAGGGCCTCGAAGTTCACTTCAAAGTCCGATGAAGGATTCTTGCTCGGTTATGAATCGAATTCCTACGCCTATCGTGTCTTCAACAAGGTGTCCGGCCTTGTTGAAGTAGCACGTGACGTAGTGTTCGATGAATATAATGGCTCACAAGTGGAGCAAGTTGACAAGTGTGTGCTAGATGATGAGGAAGCTCCATATGAAGCACTGAAGAAAATGGGACTTGGTGATATCTTACTACAAGAGCAAACATTCGACCCAAATGCACAAGATGAACCTCAACACGGAAGCAATGATCAAGGGGGAGCCCTTGCACAAGATCAAGAGGAGGAAGATCAAGAAGAGCAGGACCATCATGGAAGCAACGATCAAGGGGGAGACAATGTACATGAAGAACAAGCAACTACACAAGCTCCACACCCAAGAGTACACCAGAGCGTGCAAAGAGACCACCCTGTCAACAACATCATTGGAGATATTGCAAAGGGAGTAACTACTAGATCTCGAGTTGCAAATTTTTGTGAATCCTACTCTTTTGTGTCTTTTCTGGAACCATACAGGGTAGAAAAAGCCTTAGGGGATCCAGACTGGGTGATTGCAATGCAAGAGGAACTGAACAACTTCAAGAGAAATGAAGTATGGGAGCTAGTGGAGAGACCAAAGGCGAACATAGTCGGAACTAAATGGGTATTTCGGAACAAGCAAGATGAACATGGAGTAGTGACAAGAAATAAGGTAAGACTGGTGGCCAAAGGTTATTCTCAGCTGTACCAAATGGACGTCAAAAGCGCCTTCTTAAACGGCCCAATCAAGGAGGAAGTTTATGTGGAGCAGCCACCAGGATTTGAAGACCCGAAGTATCCAAACCATGTCTACAAACTGCGTAAGGCTCTCTATGGCCTCAAACAAGCTCCTCGAGCTTGGTATGAGTGCCTTAGAGATTTTCTAATTCAGAATGGATTCAAAATTGGTAAAGTTGACTATACACTTTTCACTAAACACTGTGATGATCACTTATTTATATGTCAAATTTACGTTGATGACATTATCTTTGGATCAACTAACAAACCCTTCTGTGAAGAGTTTAGCAAAATTATGACAGATAGGTTCGAGATGTCAATGATGGGCAAATTAAAGTTTTTCTTGGGATTCCAAGTGAAGCAACTAAGAGAAGGTACATTTATAAGCCAAACCAAATATACACAAGACATTCTCAAGAAGTTCAATATGGACAAAGCCAAGCCCATCAAGACACCCATGGCCACTAATGGACATCTCTACCTCAATGAAGACAGTCCAAACGTGGATCAAAAGGTATATCGGTCCATGATTGGCTCTTTACTTTATTTATGTGCATCTAGGCCAGATATTATGCTTAGTGTTTGCATGTGTGCAAGGTTTCAAGCTACACCCAAAGAGTGTCATCTAGTTGCTGTAAAAAGAATCTTGAGGTACCTTGTGCACACACCCAACTTGGGCCTTTGGTATCCCAAAGGGTCCAAATTTAACTTGATAGGATATTCCGATGCCGACTATGCAGGATGCAAAGTCGATAGAAAGAGCACGTCAGGGACTTGTCAGTTTCTTGGTAGGTCCCTGGTATCTTGGTCATCTAAAAAGCAAAACTCCATTGCCCTTTCAACAGCAGAAGCAGAATATATTGCAGCCGGTAGCTGTTGCGCCCAATTACTTTGGATGCGGCAAACACTTAGGGACTACGGCTACAATCTTAACAATATCCCACTTCTATGTGACAATGAAAGTGCTATAAAAATTGCACACAACCCAGTAGAGCACTCAAGAACTAAGCACATAGATATCCGTCATCATTTTCTTAGAGATCATTCATTAAAAGGTGACATTACTATTTCACATGTCAGAACTGAAAAACAACTTGCGGACATTTTGACCAAACCATTGGATGAGAAAAGGTTTTGTGAACTTAGGAATGAACATAATATTCTTGACTCTCGAAATGTGGCTTGAAACGTTGCACATCTGGTTGATACTTCAAATGTTGCATTTTATTGCTAAAACTGCCCTTCACCTCTTTTTCTCCTAAGAAAACTACTTTTAATGAAGAAATCTTGAAATTTATGACCATGTTTTTGTGTGGATTGCTTTCTGGTCATAAACACCAAGATGATTTGCAAAACTTGTCCTTGGATCACTATTAGTTATCTTCAAATACCTAGGTTTTCCAGGGACACCGGACTAGTCCACCCCATGACTGGACTAGTCCGGTCGACTGCCTATATAAGCAGCTGACCCGTTTCAAATCTCCCTCCACTTGACCTAAACTCTCACCTCTAAAACCCTAACCCCCCAAAAGGTGATTTTCGGTTTGAGCCCTCAAAATCCAAGCTCTCTCCATGGGAAACTCTCCCCTCGACGAGTTGGTACTCCTCTCCAAACTCATCCGGACAGATTTGCGCTCCTTCGACGCGAATCCTCAAATCTCGGTAAAATTCTCCCCAAAGTCAAACTCTCAACTTTTCTAGTTCTAGTTTATTTCCCTTGATTCCAAGGAAGTACATTAGCTTCATAGATGTATTCCTTTCACCTTCATGCTCATTTGCACCCCTAGATAGAAGTTGTGATTCAAGTTTTGTTAGGGTTCTTGTGCCAGGCTGGACTAGTCCGGCTCCTAGGTACAGACTAGTCCGGTACCCCGGACAAGTCCGCACTCTGAAACAAGACAAGTCCGGTCTCTGACACTTGAATCCTAGTATCACCTTCATTTTCAGTTCATCTTCATCTAAATCATGAACTCCTTGTTAGGCACGATGTCTTCAAGCTCAGATGACAGCTCCTTCCATGTTGATGAAGCAGTTGAGCGCGAAAAAGTGCAAAGAGCCAAGGAGAGGTACATGAAGAAAAGGCATGATGTAAATGTGCACTCTCCACCCTCCGACGACAACTTGCCCAAGAAAAGGAGGGTAGTGGTGAAGAAGGCCCAAGGAAAGGCCGGTGAGAGTTCCTCAGGGCCAAAGAGGACTCTCAACAAAGGGAAAGGACTTGCTAGTGGTCCCATTGGACCCTTGAAAATGAAGAACCCAAGTCACCGCAACCGGCAGCGCTCAAGCAAGGATTTCACTGGGAAAGGGGGTGAGCTTGCCGACAGCTTCAGGCAGGTCAACGTGTATGCTCAGCCTCGGCAATGCTCAGACCCAAGATTTTGGAGCAACTTCCATGCCGACTACTATGAGCATGTGTACATGAAGATGAAGAATCCCGTTGTGAAGAGTCAATGGGTGAACATTGGGTACATGCAGTCAAAGAAGTATCCTGCTTTCCATGAGGTGGTTGAGGCCCTGGAAAGGCACGGACTGAAAGAACTATTCTCCTTTGAGAATGACTGGAACAATGAAGTGATCGCCCAATTCTACTCTACTCTCTACTTTGCTCGGGGTGATGGAGACGATCTTACTTGGATGACCCATGGATCCAAGTATAGTGTCACTTATGATGAGCTTGCAAGGATTCTCCACCTTGAGCATACCTTGGATCATGATCTAGTCATCCACAACCTGCAACCCCTGGAGAAGGATGAGCTCAAATTTCTCTATGACACAAGGATGCCATATGTTGCTCCCAGTATCAAGTACTTGAAGCCCTTCTATGTGGTCCTCAACAGAATTTTGAGGAAGACAATAGCCCCAAAGGATGGAGATGCGGGGACTATTCAAGGGACCTTGAGGACCCTAATGATGGTCATTGGTGGGAGGAGACCATTCAATGTCTTTGAATACATCTATAATGACATTGTGAACATATCAATCACTCCAAACGGATCTTGCGGGTATGCCCCGTACATCATGTACATGATTGAGAAGGTGACTGGACTTGAGTTCGTCAAGGATGTTCACCATACGGGGATGAAGCCACAAAAGCCTACGGAGTACACTCTACCTTCGGCCCCTGATGCACCTCCCTCCCCTGAGACTGAGAGGAGGACTAAACAGCCTCGGGATGTGAATGCACCTAGATCCTCAGATGCTCCTCCCAGCTCTGCAGCTGCTCGTGAACCCTCCGGTGGTGTGCTAAAAATGCTCACCTCCATCTTTGCCTGCTAACGCAAGATTGAAGTCAGGCAAAAGAAGCATCAACAATATGTCAATGCCAACATCAAAGCTATATGCGATAAGCTAGAGATTGAGCCGGTGGGATCCCCGCCTGCCTTCGAGGACTCCAAGGAAGAGTCTACTCCGACGAATGATGATGATGATGGTGAAGATGAGGACCAGACTGAAACGGAGGAAGAGAGTGGCGATGAGTGATTTCCCTCATTTTTTCCCCTTTTTGGTGCCTTGATGCCAAAGGGGGAGAGATTGAGACTAGGAGAAATTAAGACTATTAGTTTAAGAGTAGTTGGTGTCTTTATGTTTTTGTGATCAAGGACATGTGTACTTAATTTTAAAACCTTGTAATGCACTATTCCCTCTCTTATGTGTGATGCTTACTGTTACTTGGATGATTATCTTTATACTCATTGTTGATTATCTTTACTACATCACACCCTGTTGATCACACACTTGTTAGGCACCCCACCATAAGGTGTGTGCATATGTGAGAAGCTTTTTGTGGACTTATCATTATTCTCATATGTGGACACCTTATGAAAATCAAGATTTTACTCTCAATTGTGATATCTCAAATGGTTGTCATCAATCACCAAAAAGGGGGAGATTGTAAGTGCATCTAGGATATCCCTTGTGGGTTTTGGCTAATTGATGACAAAGATATGAGATCCTAATGAAACTACTGAGATGATTGCAGGACAAACAAGTGAGACATATCGGTGCACACAAAAAGGTGAGAAATGAAGTGGTGTTCAAAGAGAGATACTTTGATGAAGCTCGGAAGACCAAAATAGATTTGAATGTATAGGGAGTGTATGAAAGACACACTCCAAGAGCTCACAACTTTGCGCGAGGATAAGGGATTAAAATTACCATAACTTTCACAAAGCACCGGACTAGTCCGATCATGGACCGGACTAGTCCGTTCACCTTTCTGGAATCACACTCACAAGGAGACCGGACTAGTCCGTGCATCCACCGGACTAGTCCGTTGATGTTTCTGGAGTCTCTCATACTGAGGGACCGGACTAGTCCGATCATGGACCGGACTAGTCCGTTGAACTTTCTGTAAACTCCCTTTTGTGGAGATCGGACTAGTCCGCGGACTAGTCCGATGAACTTTCTGGAGTCATCTTTACACAGTACCGGACTAGTCCGAGGTTGGACCAGACTAGTCCGGCAGACTTTCTGGACCTCAAAACATGTTGAGACTGGACAAGTCCGGACTTGCACCGGACTAGTCCGGTGTTAGGGTTTTTCAACGGCTAGCTTTTGGAAACACTATAAATAGATGATCCACGACTTTCCCATGAAAAAACACGTCGAATATTGAAAAAAGAGCAAACCCTAGCGCCGCCACTCAGTCCCAAGAGCCCAAAACACATCTCCCCACACATCTAAAGTTCAAAAAGAGTGAAATCAATTGAACACTTGGATTCGGGATTGGGAGATCGTCGTTCTTTCATCGCGAGCTCTTGGGGTTTGATCTTTCTACACTCATACTCTGCATTGTACTACTTTTGAGTGTATTTGATCACTTGTTCATTGTAATTTTCGTGGGAGCCCTCAACGTGTGAGGTTGCCCCACAAACTTGGTGATTACCCGTGATAGTGGAATCAAGTCGGCCTTCGTGGTGACTTGAGGAGGAAAAGGGTTGGAGACCCGGCTCTGTGTGAGCTTCTTCAATGAGGACGTAGATCTCGTTGTGAGATCGAACCTCGGGAAAAATTCTTGTGTCTCGTGTCTCATTTACTTTAAATTTGTTCATTAGATCACTTAAGTGCTAAACATTAACTTAAGGCAATTTGAAGTTACACCTGCATTCTTATATTAATTTCAAGTATAAATATCAGTTGTTCTTAATTCCGCTGCTAAAGAAATTTAATTTCTCAATTAACACCTGATCAACACACATACTTCTTGCACACCGGACTAGTCCACCCACGCAACCGGACTAGTCCGGCCAACCAAGTTTTTGACTATTCTATTAAGTGTGCAGGAAATTCAAAAGGCCTATTCACCCCCCTCTAGGCCACATTCAGGCAGGCGCGGGGTGCGAGGCCATCGGGTGGCTTCGCGTGGTGCGTCGGGAGGGCGTGCGGGGTGGGGCCCGGGAGCAGGCGGCGGGGCGCGTGGCGCGGGAGGCGCGCAGAATTCGCCCGTTGCGCGCGGGAGCGCCGGCTCGGCGCCGAGGCGCTGCGGGATGGGCCGGTTTGGCCTGGCCGGCAGTGGCCCCCCCTTTTTTTCTTTTTTTCCTTTTTTTTCTTTCTAAATATTAATATATTATATATATATATATATATATATTTTATATACATACTCTCTTTTTTATTATTATTATCATACATTTTTTATTTACATGTATATATTATTATATATTATTTATTTATATATATTATTGTTATTTTTATACTTATTCCCTATTACAAGTTTTATGCTATTATTTTCCTTTTCTTCTTTTGCTACTCATATTTGTATATGTATATTTTATGTTTTATTATTTTTCTTTTATTCTATTAATATTTAATGCATGAACATGTATGCAATGCATGATGCGAAAATTGAGGGTGTTACATAATATCACAGAGGTGAGTCTGTAATTACATATGATGTATGTTATAGCATCATTGTACAGAGTCGGGTAGCTGCTCCGGGAGGACAGCTGGACCTTTCTCGGAAGGTTCGCAAAGTTCAAGCAACACTTTACACAGTCTCAGAACTAAAAGTGTAGTTAGTTACCTTGGGTCGAACAAAAAATGTAACACACTTATCCTGGTTCCGTACCCTAATAGTGTACTTGTTTCCCCTGTACCCCGGACCTATAATGAAAGACATCATTATGTGAAAACAGACTCCACGTGCATTTATTTTGTACAGACTCATTATTTTTTATTTTTCTCTTTCTTGTCTATAACAAAGTTGTGCAATTTTCAAGAAACTTTAGCTCGAACCATTCATGTATAATTCAAGTTGCATTGTTAATTCTTTCGGGTCTTAACATTGTTGAATGGCCTACTCGCCTGAACGCCAAGCCAATCTAGGTCCGGAGTGTGCTATCGACTTAGCCTGGTCCTGCACCCTAAGTACGCCACTCTACCTATACCCTGACACGCCTGAGTAAGGTGGGTGAAGAAAACGATCGGACCTAGAGAAATAAGCAAATGCACTTGATTGTGTATAGAATTGTGTTCGACCTAAAAATTGCTTTCGGGAATAGTAAGCCACAAACAAGTTATAGATAAGAAATGGATTTTACTGTTTTTCTTGACTTCAGTGTGCAGGAAAAATAAAAATCTCATGATGATGGTGGATGATGCCGGATCTATCAAAGCTTCGACATCCCCTAAGGTGGCCCGCTGTCGATGTTTTAAACATTGATAGTAGGCGTCACCGGAGCTATCAAGTTCTGACCAATGCAGGGAGCCAGCCGTAAACATGAAGAAAAGATGGTAGAAGGACACCCCAATGGGGTCTGCTGTCGATGCTCTACATGTTGACAGTGGTCGCTGCCGGAGCTACTAAGCTTCGACAACTTTCAGAGGACCAGCTGTCGACGTTCTACATGTTTACAATGGTCGCTGCCGGAGCTACTAAGCTCTGACAACCTCAGGGGGCCCTGCTGTCGACGACTTCGGACCTATACTCTACAAGTTCGAAGCACGCAAGTATTCAACAAAATGCTACATCCTCTTGGTACATGTTCGCAATCAAATTGTGTACATCTACCAGGGGGCCAAGTGAGACAAAGGTTGAAGACAAAAAATGAAATTCATAAATTTCTTGGATTTCATTCATATGAGGACAAGAGATTACAAATTTGGAGAAAAGAAGAGAAGATACAAGTGGGAGCTACAAGGAGAAAGTCCTAAATCCTACGGAAGAACGAGGCAACCTTTGACACGCTAGCCTTGGCGGCATCTCCCTCTCCGTCGATGAGACCTTCAAGCATCAGATCTAGTGGGAAATGAGGATCCCGACTTGTGTAGCACATCAGCATGTATTCTGCAACGTTCTGTGCAAGGGATTTTCCTTCAGTTTCCAACTGATCTGCGATGACATCGCCCATCTTGTTGAGTTTGTTGCTAGCCGAGCTTAACGCCTTCGGCGCATGGTCCAGCTCCGGCTTCGGATCATCCGGACGCACAGGACTAAAGCCCAGTGGCGTCAGCGCGTCATTGGCTTTGCCCAAGAAGTCCCATACTTGTTGGGACTCCGCAGTCCTCGATCCTCGCATCTCTTCCAAGGACCTCTTGGTCGCCGCAAGCTCCGAACCCTCTCGGGCAAGGTGCTCGACCTTATTGGCGTGCTGCTGAATCATTCAGCAAGTTGCTTTTCGAGGTTGGCAAGCTCCTCTTCGCAGACGTGGATCTTGTTCTGGCGATCAACTAGGTATTTCTCCCAGCCTCGCACCTTCTTCTCCCTGGCAGGGACTTCGTTCTCCCTTTTGGTGAGGTCCTGTCCCCGCTGCCAGGCCTTCTTCTCCTCACTCTCGCAGAGCTCCTCCTGCTTCTTGGTGCGCTCTGCAAGACTCTTGTCACCTAGAGCCAACCTCTGGGCGAGCTCCTCCTCCCTCTTCACGAGGTCATCCCTCAGCTCCAGGAGTTTTTGCTCTTCATCTTCGAGCTTTTTCTCCCGCTCCTCAAGAGCCTCCGGGCGCTTGACGAGACTCTCGTGGATGGTGTTGAGCTTCTCGTGACGATCATTCACTGCTTCATTAGCAGCCACGACCTGTTCGTGTATAGCCCAGGACTGGTTGTCAAGGGATCGCACCATGCTTTCTCTCTTGTCCAGCAGCTGGCCCCAGTACTACATCCGGGCCTTCTCCCTCTTGACCCACTCCTTGTCGTCGGCCAGCCTTGTTTGCGCCAGCTTGGTCTCGAATTGGAGCCGGTTGCGCCACCTCCTAAGGGTTTGGCGCTCCTCCTCGAGGGCCTTGCTGTCATGATAAAAGGCCAGCTAGACCTGACGAAGGCTGGAGCAGGCGTTGTCGATGGATAACGGCAAGGGGATTGGCTCCGGACCTGCCGGGTCCTCTCCACTGACTCCAGTGGGTTCTCCATAACAAAAATCTGGTCCCACTCTACAAGAGCGGTCCCCTGAGCTTCGGTGGCACTAGGTCCGCCCTTGGGATAGCCACAGTTGCCGTCGAGGAAGCTCCGACAACGGGAGCTTCTACCTCCGGAGTTGGCTCCGAAGGTCCCGCTGCCAGGTCGTGAGCAACTGATCCCTCAGGCAAAGGACCGGTCGTTTCGTTTTGACACCGTGGCTCAGGCACGGGTACCTCCGGAACCACCACCTTCGGGGCAGGCATTGAAGATTTAGCAGGATCTGAGGTCACTTCCGGCTCCAAAGCTAGCGCCTCCTCCACAGCCGGTTCAGGCGCCGGTGCTTCGACCTTTACCGGTTTGGGTGCCGGCACCTCGGTGACAACCGGCTCAGTCGCCAGAACTTCAAGAACCACTGGATCCGCCGTCAGGGCTTCAATAACATCCGGCCCTAAGGCCGGAACTTCAGCAACCTCCGGCTCTGAGGCTAGAGCGTCCGTGATCACATCATCCAAGACTGGAGCTTCAACCTTCGGAGCTGGTGCCATTGATACATCTTCATTCCCGTGGTCCAGTGCTACCACGGGAGCTTCGAGAGATGAGTCGAGATCCACGACAGCCGGCACCGGAGCTGCCGAGACCTCAACCAACACCTGGGGCGACGCTGGAACTGGAGCCGGACCCTCCGCCTGTACAACATCAGCTGCTGTCATAGGAACCGGAGCTTCATCCCTTTTTTTGGATACTCTGTGGATGAAGGACGAAGAAACTCAAAATATGATTACAACAAAAATAATCAACTGAGGTAAAAAAGAAAATTTACCTTGGGAGACTTCCGCTCCAGCTAGCGCGGAACCTCTTCGCCGGACGCTCAGAGACCGACCCAGTCGCAACTGGGGTAGTAGTTCCAAAAGGCTCTTCGGAGCTTACTGCCGCCGTTAGCGACGTCTTGGTTGGGGCCTTCCTCGACTGGGAAGGACCCTCAAACCTAGAGCCCTTAGCTGGCCCCAGCGGCGGAGCCACACGGTCGGAGCTGGCGTCTCGAGGAGACGCTGATGCTGGAATTGTCGTCGCCGTCGAAGACCTCCACCGCCGGGGAGAAGGAGCTATTGTGGAAGGAACAGGTCTGACGGGCCTCCCGTCAGAGTGCTTCAACTTCCTCTTTCGGCTGGAGGGCTCAGCCAACTCTTTGCCCTTGCCTATGACTTCAGCACTCTGTCTTGGGGCAGAACTGGGACCACCCTCGGAAGCTTCGGGGATCACCAATCTGGTGGTCGAATGCCTTTCTACCTCACCGAGGTCGTCAAGCATTGGCATCTTCCGCCGGAGCTCCCTGCTGAACTCTGCCTCCATTTTCAAAGTGAGGAAAGCTGCCGGCGGAGTCAAGTCATCACCCTCGACGTCGATGCCATGCTGGAACTTCTTGAGATGAAGCTCCAAAGCAGCGCCTTCCAAATTGGACTTGAAACCGGTTTCAATCCGGTCATCGTCCATCACGCTGTTGAGGGCCCAGGCGAGCTTCTCCCTTCTCTTCAACGGAGTCCACCTGTTGACCAGGAAGTTGCAGAAGACCACTGGGGAGTCACCCCTCCTTCCACACATTGGCGGATCCTGGTCAAGGCAGGGTTGAAGGCCTCCGACAGCACCAGTGTGACGCCCGGTTCCGAAAAATGAACCAAGCTAACGCATATGTGTGCCCAGGATGTTCATCACATACACGAGTGCAATCACAAAAGAGTATACAGAAAATTACCACAGAACAAGATTAATTAACCAAGTTTTATTACACAAACCATATTATCCTCGAATACAAGCTCTAATGAATATTTATGACAAGTTCAACTAATGCAGCGGAAATACTCTAATTAAGCAAACTAAACAGTTAGGAAGCATAAGCAATAGGGTATAGCGGAGCTCCAAAAACACCACAGGCAAAGCTGACGGTAGACACGGCCTAGAACTCCGCATTATCACCATTAAACTCCCAATCTTGACCTACAACTGTTGGGGGGATTGCAAGAGTGAGTACATGTCGTACTCAGCAAGTGTGGAAAGTATGACATGTGGCTGATTCAAATGACGACAATAATAATGGCAAAGCGCTGAAAAGTACATAAAAACACTTGAAAAGCAATATACTACATGTATGTGAAATAAACCCATCATAAGCATAAGCAATATCATAATACCAGTCCATATTCCATATCCATCATCCATATACCAATAACCATATTCAATACCAGAATTTAATTCGTAACCAACCATATCCATTACCAGACCATAACCATCCCAAATACCATCCCAATACCGAGTTCCCTCTAATCATGGAAGTTGTCCAGGTCCTCATAACCAGGAGCACGGCTATCATGATAGTTTTATTTAACTTTGTAGAGTTTGTACCACTTTACCCACGTGTTTGTGATTTCATCACCCGTCAGCGACTAGAGAACCTCCCTTTCGCCAATTACACTTCCTTTGGTGTATGGCCAAGAGATCACAAAATAGCCTTTACAAAGGGATTACTAGCCTATTCAGACCCCACTGAGGTTTCACCGGTGGCGATGCCTCCAACTGAGCACATCTTCAACCAAGGGTCCCCTCTTGAGCCATTCGGATCCCAGGGTATCCCACCAATCATCAACAAACCCAATCTGATTACCCCTTCCCCGAGCATCCATAATGGTCCAAATAGTACTAGCAAAGCCCTAATTACTCAGCTACGCTGCACTCATACTTGGCCTCGTGGTGGCACTGTAGTCCTGGCTTATTCTCGCATGAACCGGTCCTTAGATCTAAAGCAAGCAAACCACCATAACATCCAACCCATCCACATACCAGGCTTGCTTAGATCACCCATTATCATATCATATTTAACCAGTTCATGTTAACCACAATCTCATCCATGCATAATTAAGTTGAGTGGTATAGTTGTTTCCCATCCCAGTTGATTAAGCGAAGCAAAAAGGTAAAAAGCCCTTCCTGACTCTCTACCATATATTCCAGGCGACAAGGGTGGTCAAACAACGCTAGTAAACTTCCTACCATAGGATTCCCATCAAATTGACACAAGCATGCAATTTTACAAAAAAAACATTTATTTTAAAAATAGGATCAATATGCTTCAAGGACACTTGCCTTGCTCTTGCTGTTGATTAAGATCAAAGCCTTCAAACTCTTGATGTTGTAGATCCTCCATGGCACTTTCTAGCGCAAATCCGTCTAATCCACATAATAAACATACAAGACAAGAAACACCATCAAAGAGTGCACAAATATTACTCAATATGTCATGACATGCATGATTGATGCAAATGCAAGGTAGAACTTGTTAATAGATTGCTTTTAATGATCACTAACTAGTTCTAATAGCTTTTAACAAGTTTATACAGGTCTGGATTCAATTAGATCAAATTTTATAATTAATTCAACCCAATTTAACCAGAAAGATCGGACTAGTCCGCTAGAGACCGGACAAGTCCGCACTCTGCGAGATCAGCAGATTAGGGTGTTCTAGATCGACGTGAATTTGGAGATTAGGGGTTGAATTCACGTAAGGAAAAGAGAATAGAAGGTATACCAAGTGTTTAGAACTCCAATGAATCAAGAAACTTGGAGGTAACACTTGGATCTTGGTGGTCTAGGGTTGGTGATGAACTTGGGGATGAATTGGTGGTGAAGAACAAAACTTGGTGGAGATCTTGGTCCTCTTTCGTTTCCTCCTCTTCTTCTTGCTTGGGATCTTCTCCTCCCTCCTTGATGGTGGCTCTCCACGAACTAGGGTTTGGGTGGGTGGAAAAGTGACAAATAGATATCAATACAAGGGGTGGGGTTTTTTATATAGAGGTGGAGGCTAGAGTTAGATGGATTTCGAGTTTTGGGATGAGTAGAGCCAGTTTAGAGTCCCACGTGGGCTCTAAAAGAGTTAGGCACGATGTTCCTAGGCCCACTTAACGTGAAACCCAAGAAACAAGTCGTAAAACAAAAGATCAACTCGAAGTCGCGAAATATCGGACAAGTCCGAAAAGAACCGGACTAGTCCAAAGTCGTCTAGAGAGAAAATCAGACAAGTCTGGCCAAACATCAGACAAGTCTGACTTTAAACAGAGAGGAAAATGGACAAGTCCACTGGAACACAGGACTAGTTCGGAAAAGTCCAAGGACTTAGCAAATTTCAAGGATTCTTGGAATATAGCGCACAATATCGGACAAGTCCGAAAGTTTCCAGTGCCAAAAATCAGACTAGTCCGCAGCAAAAACGGACAAGTCCGTTTTTAGTCAGAGAGAAATCGGAGTAGTCCTCAGTAAAACTGGACTAGTCCGCACTTTGCTGCATTTTAAGTGCAGTTTTGTTCCAAATCAATTTTAAATGCTCCAAATCAATTTTAAACTTGTTCCTCTTGTTGTGGGTTAATGTTAAACATGTATATGAGTGTATGTAGGGCATGATGCATGAAAATGAGGGTGCTACAACTAGATCCTCGCTCTAGGCATCAGTGTCAACATTGGGAAGACCTTTAGGCAGCTCCAGCTTCTCGTGCTCCTCTGCCGTGACGACAATCCAATCCTTCTTCCAGTCGTCCCACTTGTCGGAAGGGAATGACCTCAAGTACTTGTAGGGGCATTTCTTGCGCTTCACAAAATAGAAGAAGCCAAGATACGCGTCACTCTTGCCGGTAGTGTGGATGGTGAAGAAGGTACGGAAAAGCTCGACGCAGGGGGGAATACCCACCCACATCTCGCAGAGAATGTTGACAAAAGAAGAATGGAGTGGGGGCCAATGTGGTACAACTGCAGACCATAGAAGTCTAACAATATCAAGAGAAAAGTTGAGAAAGGTGGGATCAGTCCCACCATGGCGTACGCAGAAAAGTACGCCATGTCGCTGGCGCGCTTCTTCTTGAACGGGAGCTTGTCGGCGCGGACCAGGTGGTTGAAGGAGTCGCTGGACCACCCCATGTAGGTCTGAACCTTCTTCAAATTGTCGTCGGTCGTGAGACGGCTCTTGCGGACACCCAACTCCATCGCAGCACGGCAGGGCGAAAGAGGAAAAGCAAGCGAAAGTTTGGAGGATTCAAGCGCAAGTTCAAATTAAGGCGTAAGGAATCCCCAAACGGTGCGCGCTTTCCTTCTTAAGTAAGCCCCCGCAGCGCTAGGATGGAAACCGTAGAAGGGCCAAGGATACAGTTCAAAAATTTCACCCTGCCAATGACAGGGGGGCCCAGGCGAACAGTTGTCATGATGAGAGGCGGGAAACCCGAGGGCGGCGGCCTGACAGGGCGCGTGGAACCAATACGGTTTTCGTATTGGGAACCGGCGACCTTCAATTGTGTGAGATCCGCACGCCCAGATCTCATCTGCCGCATCCTGAAGATGCCACGCGATGATGGCTTAACTGCGAACCACCACCTCAACGACACATCCAAACACCCTTGAAGACACAGCACATAAATCAAAAGATGGACCCACCTCTGGTAGAATGACTCAACCCAAAAAGTCTCTCTCAAAGGTGGGCCCAGGGGGCCACTGTTGGTACCCTGCGTACCGGATACCCATTGGAACTGCGAAGAGTGCAAAGGAACTCCACCTATCTGAGTTGAAGTCCTCTGAAGGCCCCACGTGTCACTCGGAACCGGACCTGCCTCCCTTCTATGGTTAGTCCCAGTGCTGCCACTTGTATCATAGAACTGGAGCTACATTCCATACATGAGAAAGCTCCGGACTGAATACCTGTGTGGCACCCCTGGACCTAACCCCCGACAGAGGGAAGCTCTGGTACTGACACATGTACAACAGCACCAGACCTACTCGACCGAGACCGTAAGCTTCAGAGCTGCCACGCGTCCAACCGCCGGACCTTCAACCTCAACAGGCAGATTGGTGGACCTCCAACGGCTCGGGCCTTCAAGGAACATTAAAGACTCCAAGACCTGATTATGTGTTATTAATGCTATCTTAATGACACACGATTGGAGGACCCTTAATACCAGTAAAGCCGCTATCAAGGCGTGTTACCACGCTGTTAAGGGGATTAAGTGCATTAACTGTGTTAAGCATCAGTAACAGCCAGGGCCACATGTCGGGCCAGGCTAATGATGTAACGGCCAGCCCTTGTACTATAAAAGTACTGGCCGAGCGATACACAGGGGAGCTCTTTTCTGACCTCTTCCATACTCTGGCAGACACTCTAGTCTCTCACACACAAGCGCTTAGACGCTCAATAGAACAACACACACCCGTGGAGTAGGGTATTACACTCAGGCGGCCCAAACCACGTAAATTCTCGTGTAAAATCGCTATCTTTCTCTGAATCTTCGCGCCCTGACCGAACTAAGAAACTCCGCGTGCTGCCAACGGTAGTACCGGGAGAATTGCCAGAACCACGCTCCGACAGCCGTGCATACCTATTTATATGGGGTTTCCAAAAGTTACAGTTAGGGTTTTGAAAGATCGGACTAGTTCATAATGGACACCGGACTAGTCGGGTGTGCTGCGTGTAGCAAACCCTAGGTGTCCCAAAATATCAGACTTGTCTGAAGTGAAGCCGGACTATTCCGATTTTGGTTCTGGAAAACTTCGGACTAGTCCGATAAATATCGGACTTGTCCGGATAAGTGAAATACTAAGTGAATTTGGGGGACGAGTCCGCACTTGGAGGACTTGTCCGATTTAGGTCAGAGGGTTTTCGAACTAGTCTGTGCTAATATCGGACTTGTCCGATTGACATCAGAAAGATATCGGACTAGTCCGTTGGCTTATTAGACTTGTCCGATTTTGTGCAACTTGTGAAGTATTTGAGGGACTAGTCCGCACTGGGGAGGACTAGTCCCATTCTAGTCAGAGAGATATCAGAATAGTCTGTGGTGTTATCGGACTAGTCCGGTCAGTGAAAAACTGGACTGTGAGGACTTGTCCGATCTTGTGCAGAAGGATATCGGGCTAGTCCTGGTTCAGTCGGACTAGTCTGGTCCTGTATAGTTTTGTGCAATGTGTGAGATTATTTGTGCTTGAGCTCTTGGGGTGTGTTTCATTAACACACTCCTTACACAATGATCTACTACACTTGTTTCTTGAGCTCTTTTCCACATTGCTTCTCATTGTATTTTCTTTTTGGTAATTTGCTCATTCTCTCATTAGTACCTGTGCTCATCTCAACAATGTGGTTAGGATCTCATTTGCTTGTTATAGATCAACCAAAACCCACAAGGGATTCCTAGATGCACTTTCAATCTCCCCCTTTTTGGTGATTGATAACAACCAATTGAGATTTCACAAAATATGATTAAAAGTTGATATTTTCATAAAGTGTGCACATATGAGTTTGAAACACATTAAGCAATGAAAACATCATCCATATGTGCACTCTTTATGGTGGGATGCAGAACTAAGTGTATAGAAACAATAATCATGATGAGCATGACATAATTGACATCAACATATTAACAACAAGCATATTTGTCATTTTTAGAGCAAAATCACAAATTTCATCAATATCTTCATAAGTAGTTCAAAACATTGCATCATAGGACCAAAAGTACCAAAATAGAATATTATAAGTCTTACAACCCACAAAGAGACAAAAGACAAAAAAATAGCTCTCCTCGCATCCTACAGCTAAAACCTAAGACTCCTAAGACTTCCCCTCAATCTCTCCCCCTTTGGCATCAAGACACCAAAAAGAAGGAGAGGAGGGACCTAAAGTCTTCAAGCCTTGTTGTCGGTCCTCTCATCGTTTCATCTTCATTCTGGGGCTAGTGAGGAGGAGGAGGAGGAGGAGGAGGAACGGTACCACTCGAGTCCCGAATGCCAAAATAGGCAAGCTCGGAGGGAGTCAAGGGCCAAGCTTGGTGAAATCAGAATCAGAATCATCAGAAATGGTTGAAGATCCAATGGGCTCAATCTCTAGCTTTTGGCAAATTTGCTTCACATTCTCTTTGACATATCTCATGTCGGCCTTTCTCCTCTTGTTTAACTTGTGGGCTTTCACTTCGGCCTTTTTGCAAGAGGCAAAGATGGCTGACAGGTACTTCAAGATGCCACTTGGGGACCCCTTTTGAGGAGGGGCCCTAGTGGCGGGAGCAGCCCTAGCATCTCCACTGGCTCTCACTGGAGCCTTAGGACTGGAAGCTGAAGAGGGAGCAGCTCAAACACTTGCTTGTTGAGGCTTCTGGGGCCTCAAGGGGGTGTGCTCCACATCCTTAACGAACTCTATCCCTGTGACCTTCTCTATCATAAACATCAGATAAGGTGCATAGCCACATGACGTTTTTGGGGTACAGGATTTGTTTACCATGTCGTTCCAAATATAGTCAAAGACATCGAACTTCATGTCTTTGCTAATGACCTTCATCAAGGTCTTGAGGTACCCCTGCACACTTCTAGCATCCCCATCCTTGGGGGCAATGGTCTTCCTAAGGACCCTATTCAGCACCACAAAGAAAGGCTTCATGTTCTTGGTAGAAGGAGGAATGAACTTTGAGTGGGGTTCATAGAGAAACTTCATCCTGTCCTTCTCAATGACACTAATGTTGTGAATTATCAAGTTGTCATGGCTGGAACTGTCAAGATGTAGCATCCTTGCAAACTCTTCATAGGTAATGGTGTACCTGGATCTGTGAGTCATCCAAGTAACCCTTTCTTCCTCATCACTGGCAAAGTGGCAAGTAGTATAAAATTGCACGATGACCTCGTCATTCCAATTGTTTTGGAAGGCAAATAGGTCCTTCAAACCATGCTTTTCGATTGCCTCGACTACCTCCACAAAAGGTGAGCATCCATTCTTCTCAAAATGCGCCCAATCTATCCATTGGCTGCGCACCACGGGGGTCTTCATCGGAAGATAGACAGGCTTGTAAAAGTCTGCATGGAAGTTACTCCAAAACCTCCCATCAGCAGCTTGCTTGGGAAGGCTGTAACAATCAACATTCCTGAACTTCGCAGCCGTGTCGCTGCCCCTTCCATTGAATCTCTCCTCCGCGGGATACCGGGCCCCTTCCCTGGAGCTGACATCTTTAGGGGGCCAATCGGGCCCATTGCAATCCCTTTGCCTTTGCCCTTCGCTTGGCGAGCACTAGCCGAGCTAGGGCCACCTCTAGCTGAAGCCTTGGAGGCAGGCTTCTTTGCGAGCACTTTCTGTCGAGCCTGGGGAGGAGAAGTATCCGGCTCGGATGGGCGCTCTTGGTGCTTCTTGCTTAGGCCCATCGAGGACCGAAACACGACTTCGTGGTCCATCTCGGCCTCGAAATCGAAGATTTTGTCGTTGGTGCTCGACATTGTCCTGAGAATGGATTTCACAAGGTATTGATGAGAATAGATGACAAGGAATTGCATTGAGGAATTAAGAAGTTAGGGTTGAGTTCAGAAAAATTGGACTAGTCCGGTGTACAGGCATGAACTAGTCCAGTCGACTGGACTTGTCCGTGCATGGATCGGACTAGTCCGGTATTCAACCTCTAAAACCCTAATTGTGAGAGAACTGATGATTCCTAATGCACAACTAGCTTAGCATCAATGTAATACATCAAGGAAGCATGTATATGGTGAAAGGAACCAAGCTAGTTGATCAACATTAAAGGAAATAGCAATTTCTAGGGTTTGGAATGAGATTTTACCGAAAGACTTTGATTCTCGGAGATGTAGGGGTTGAAGTAGCGAACAAGTCCGTGGTCTTCAATCCCTGAGCAATGGAGGTCGTTTTCACCAAAATATGAGGACTTTTGATGGAGGATGATGGAAATCGCCTTGGGGAGCTCGAGCGTGGAGAGAGAAAGCTTGAGGCAAGTGTGGGGGTGAGGAAGATTAGAGTTTGGCGGTGGCTAGGGTTATGGACACGAAAAATTGAACTTGTTCGAAAATAGTCGGACTAGTCCGAACTTTTCCAGAGCCTATATCGGACTAGTCCATGGTCGGGTGGACTAGTCCGGACCTACAGTCACTCTGCGGACTAGTCTGCATGGGCGGAATAGTCCGGGCAACCACGGACTAGTCCGTGGTCACCAGGGAAAAAATTCTTGTCCCATTCGTATATATTCGAAGGTACTTATTAATAAAATAGGGAGGCAAATCAAATCAAATAATCTTGATGAATATGATCAGTAAGCATACAATAATCAAGCAATGACCATAATTCACCAAGATGCAGTAATTGACATAGTTTTTCGGAAAGAATTGAGAGAGATGATTTTCACAACACAATCAATGAGTTTTGAAGATAGCATTCAGGTATACAAGATTTCAAGCCACATTCCGAGCATCAAGGATATTTAGTTCATTTCGGAGCTCGCAAAATCATTTTTCGTCAAGTGGCTTGGTGAATATATCGGCAAATTGCTTTTCGGTATTGACATGTGAAATGGCTATATCTCCCTTCATTGAATGGTATCTCAAAAAGTGATGTCGGATGTCTATGTGTTTGGTTCTAGAGTGCTCAACGGGATTATGGGCAATTTTAAGGCACTCTCATTATCACAAAGGAGTGAAATACGGTTCATATTGTAACCGTAATCCCTTAGAGTTTGTCGCATCCAAAGGAGTTGTGCACAACAACTCCCGGCTGCAACATACTCCGCTTCGGCCGTGGATAGGGCAATGGAGTTTTGTTTCTTGGAGGACCAAGAAACTAGGGATCTACCTAAGAATTGGCATGTACCGGAGGTACTTTTTCTATCTACTTTGCATCCGACATAATCTGCATCGTAGTAACCAATGAGATTGAATTTGGAACCTTTGGGATACCAAAGGCCTAGATTGGGTGTATGAACTAAATACCACAAGATTCTCTTAACGGTTGTCAAATGACACTCTTTTGGGTTGGATTGAAACCTTGCACACAAACATACACTCAACATAATATCTGGCCTAGATGCACATAAGTAGAGTAGAGATCCAATCATGGAGCGATATATCTTTTGATCGACGTTTAGTCCATCTTCATTGAGATCCAAGTGGCCATTCGTTGCCATGGGAGTCTTTATAGGCTTCGCCTTGTCCATTCCAAACTTCTTAAGTATGTCTTGAGTGTACTTGATTTGACTTATGAACGTCCCTTCCTTTTGTTCCCTCACTTGGAATCCCAAGAAGTACTTTAGCTCTCCCATCATAGACATCTCAAACCTATCTGTCATAATGTTAGCAATTTAAAGACGTGGTCGGGGAACTCTTCATCTTCAAATCTGGGGGGTTGCTCCACATATACCTCCTCCTTGCTTGGTCCGTTGAGGAAGGCGCTTTTCACATCCATTTGATAGAGCTTGAAATCATGGTGAGTAGCATATGCAAGTAATATTCTAATAGACTCAAGTCTAGCTACGGGAGCAAGGGTTTCATCGAAATCCAAACCTTCGACTTGTGAATACCCTTTGACCACAAGTCGTGCCTTGTTTCTTGTCACCACCCCGTGTTCGTCTTGCTTGTTGTGGAAGACCCATTTAATGCCGACAACGTTGAACTTGGGTCTTTCGACTAGTTCCCACACCTCGTTCCTTTTTAAGTTGTTGTGTTCTTCTTGCATGGCCACTACCCAATCCGGATCCTTCAATGCATCCTCAACCCTGCGCGGTTCCAAAAAGGATACAAACAAATAATGCTCACAAAAATTAGCTATGCGAGATCTAGTAGTTACTCCCTTTTGAATGTCACCGATGATGTTATCGATTGGGTGATCCCTTTGGATGCATTGGTGTACACTTGGGTGTGGCACTTGCGGTCTTGAATCTTCATGGTCATCTTCTTCTCCCACTAGGTGGTTTCCCTCATTGACTTGTTGATCATTTTCATCATCTTGAGGTTGATTTTGTATGGAAGCTCCCCCTTGATCATTGGCCTCCTCTTGTGGTTCATCTTCCTCATGCATATGTAGAGGTGGTTCTTGTGGTCGAACTTTGCCAAATGCCATTCTTCTCAATGCTTGACAAAGAGCTTCTTATCTATCTAGCACACGTGGATCAACTTGCTCCTTCTGGGAGCCGTTAGTTTCATCGAACACTACATCATGTGCTACTTCAACAAGTCCGGAGGTCTTGTTGAAGAAACGATAGGCGTAAGAGTTTGAATCATAACCAAGCAAGAAACCTTCATCGGACTTCGAATCGAACTTTGAAGTCCTAGGCTTCTTGTTCAAAATATAGCATTTGGAACCGAAAAATTGAAATATGAAATATTAGGCTTGTTACCGGTGAGTAGCTCATAGGATGTCTTCTTGAGTAGTTGATGGAGATAAAGTCAATTTATGGCATGGCAAGCGGTGTTAACTGCTTCTGCCCAAAACCAATCAGAGGTCTTGTATTCATCGAGCATTGTTCTCGCCATCTCTATGAGGGTTCGGTTCTTCCTTTCGGCAACTTCGTTTTGTTGAGGGGAGTAAGGTGATGAGAATTCATGCTTTATGCCTTCTTCGTCTAGGTACTCCTCAACTTGTGTGTTCTTGAACTTCGTGCTGTTGTCGCTTCTAATATTCTTGATTGTCAATGAAAACTCATTTTGGGCACGCTTGAAAAACTTCTACAGGTTACTTGAGTTTCTGCCTTATCATGTAGAAAGAAAACCGAAGTGAAGCAGGAAAAATCATCAACAACTACTAAACCATATTTGTTACCGCCGATGCTTATGTAAGCAATTGGACCGAATAGGTCCACGTGGAATAGCTCGAGTGGTCTTGTTGTTGTCATGACGTTCTTCGTAGGATGAGGTGCTCCAACTTGCTTCCCAGCTTGGCACACGCTACAATGCCTGTCTTTCTCAAGAACAACATCCTTCAAACCTCGGATGTGATCGCCCTTGAGGGGTTTTTGAAGATTCCTCATACCAACATGCACTAGCCATCTATGCCATAGCTAACCCATGTTGGTCTTTGCAATCAAGCATGTGTCAAGTTTAGCTTTATCTTTGTTGAAGTCAACAAGGTAAAGCTTTCCCTTTAACATACCCTTGAATGCAATGGAACTATCACTCCTTCTAGAGACGGTCACACCCTCATTGGTGAACAAGCAATTATAACCTTTGTCACATAATTGAGATATGTACAGCAGGTTATAATCTAAGGAATCAACATGTAACACATGAGAAAGAGTATGTTGAGATGATATGGCAATTTTACCAGTACCGAGCACATTTCCTTGACTATTGTCTCCAAAATAGATGCCCTCGTTTGGATCCTTATTTTCTTCATACTCAACGAACATCCTTCATTCTCTGGTCATATGGTTGGTGCACCCACTGTCTAGCACCCATTTAGAGCCACCGGTGGAATAGGCCTACAAAAACAAATCATGCCTTGGTTTTAGGTACCCAAGCTTGTTTGGGTCCTTTTAGGTTAGTCACAAGGGCTTTGGGCACCCACACATGAGATTTGGTGTTCCCATGGCGTGGTCCAACATAATGAGCATAAACTTTACCAAAATTACTTCTCATTAAAACATAAGATGCATCAAAGGTTCTAAATGGCAACTGTTGTTGTTTATATACAGGACTAGTCCGGGAGATCGGACTTGTCCGGAGGACCGGACTTGTTCATGTCCCGACCGGACTAGTCTGGTGATCATGTGTGTTGGATGTGTTAACTTTGGATTTTCCAGTTTGAGAGGGTCTTCCCTTTACAAAGGTAATGCTTTCCTTGTTATTATTATGGCTTCTAGCATTTTGCTTTCCACCATAGGAATACCCAATGCCATATTTGACATTAGGAGGTCTTGTGGCCAAGTATGCACTACATGCATATTTGACCTTCTCCTTGTCAAATATGCCACTTTGGGCAGGATGCTTATCCTTGGTAGAGGTTGACTTGTCTTTCAAGATGGTGTCAATTTTACCACATGAACAAGTAATGATAGCTTCAGTTTTAAGTGGTTGAGAAGGTGAGATTGAGGAGGATGAAGGGTCACCTTGCTTGAGTGACTCAACTTGTACCTCAAGGATCTTGTTAACCTTGGTTAGGTTAGCAAGTTCGTACTTGATTGTAGCATTTGAGTTTCTTAACTCCAAGCAAGCTTCCTTGCTTAAAGCTAACTCAAGCTCTAGTGACTTTCTTCGTTCCTTTTCAAGTTCTAGAAGCTTGTCAAGTTCAACATATTCCTCCTTTTGGGAGATAATCATGTCTTCTTGATGGTTTATCAACTATTTCCTTCTCAACAAGATGATCAAGTAGAAATTTCATTTTTCCGACTGTTTTCTTATCTAAGCCAATGAGCATATCTTAATTATCACTAGCAATTTCACTATCACTAGAATAGGAATGTACGGAAGAGGGTTTGTTTGTTACCTTTCTTTTACCTTCCTTTGCCATGAGGCAAGTGTCGTTCCCCTTCCATGCACCGAGAGTGGGGAAGAGAGTGGACTTCTTGGATGTCTTCTTGATGGCTATGCTAGCCATCTCCTCTTCTTCTTCGGATGAGGACTCATCATTTGAGTCCCACTCCTTCCCTAGATGCGCTTGTACAGCTTGCTTCTTCTTCTTGAAGAATTTTGTGGGTTGAGGCTTCATTTCCTTGGTCTTCTTCTTGTTTTCTTCATATGGGAAATCAACTATAAAGTGGCTATACTCACCACTGTTATAGCATGCCTGCCTCAACTTCGATCTTGATTTTTCCTTGTACTTCCCTTCACTTGATTTAACCCCATGTCTTTTCTTCATCATTCTTTTGAATTTCTTCATGAATAGTATGATTTCATCTTCATCCAAGTCGCTTCTCTCATCATCACCGTCTTCTTCTAGTTGAGCTTCTCGAGCTTCTTTAGACAAGGGCTTGAGAGTGGACTTCAAAGCGACCCCTTTCTTCTTTGTTGAGGTGAGATCGGCAATCTCCTTAACATGATTGGCCTGCTTTTCCATCATCTCAAAGTTGATTATTTTCCCAAGTAACTCATCCGGGGTCATCTTCTTGTACCCGGGGCTTTCTCGTATCATCGAGCAAAGGTGACGTTGTGAGGCATGAAAGCTCTATGAATGAGCTTCACCACCTCGTGGTCGTTCCACTTATTGCTTCCATATGCTCGCACCTTGTTGATGAGCGTCTTTAGTCGGTTGTACATGTCTTGTGGCGACTCATCTTCTTCGATGGCGAATCTTCCCAACTCGCCTTCGATCATTTCGATCTTCGCTTCTCGCACATGACAATCGCCTTCATGTGCGGTTTGCAGCGTATCCCATATCTCCTTTCCGATCTCGAGTCCATCCACCTTTGTGAACTCATCCCGACTGAGTGATGAGGTGATGACTGCAGCAGCTTGGGCATTTTGATGGATTGCTTTCTCTTGACTAGGTGTGAGCTCCTCATCATCATCCGGGATATCTATTCATGTGCATACGATGTGACACAAACTTGGATTGAGAGAAATCAAATGCATTTTCATGTTCTGCCTCCACATTGAGTAGTCATTCCCATCAAACTGTGGGGCTTTTCCAAGTGGAATAGATAGATAATGATTGTTGTTAGAATTTAAGCGATCATAATTAAAAGGATATCGAGAGTAGTCGATGTGACTACTCCCCTTCTTCTTGTTCTCATCTTCGATCTTCACTTTTCCCTTGGAGAGGGTTTTCTTTCTTAGGAGCGCCTTTAGTTCCAGCGTCTCCTCATCGTCATCCTCAAAGTCTTGAATGGCCTCGAGGAGCCTCTCCAATTTTTTGTTCTTTTCTTCTTCAACCTTCTCTTGGTTGATGCTCTTGTGTACGTCCTTCATGTCCGACATGATCTCTTCGAGCGATTAGTCTCCTTTTGAAGAGTCCTGCTCTGATACAAATTGAATGTGGCCTAGAGGGGGGGTGAATAGGCCTTTTTGATTTTTGTCGGAACCTGCAACACTTAACAACCAGATCAAATCTCGGGATATCAGACTGAAAGTGCATCTAGGACTCCCTTGTGGGTTTTGGATGATTTATGACAAGCAATTGGGATCCTAACCTCTTTATTGAGATGAATGCAGGCCTATAATGGAAAAATGAGCAAAATACCAAAAAGAAGGGATGAAGAGGAGCAAAGTGGAAATGAGCTCAAGGAAAAAGAATAGCAGATTATGTTGTATGGAGTGTGTTAAGGAAACACACCCCAAGAGCTCAATGATAATTAAACACACACGTTGCACAGAGTTACACAGGACCGGACTAGTCCGATCACAACCGGACTAGTCTGATAAACCTTTCTGCACCAGATCGGACAAGTCCGATATCTGTCGGACTAGTCCAATATCTTTCTGATTAGAATCGGACTAGTCCTCTCCACCACGGACTAGTCCTCAAAACTCTACACAAGTCACACAAAATCGGACAAGTCCGTTATCAACCGGACCAGTCCGATATCCTTTCTGATCCACTTCGGACAAGTCCGATGTTCACATGGACTAGTCCGAAATAACCCACTAATCTAAATCGGACAAGTCCTCCAAGTGCGGACTTGTCATCCAACACACTTAGGGTTTCACATGTCCGGACAAGTCCGATGTCCATCGGACTAGTCCGAAGATTTCCAGTAGCGAAATCGGACAAGTCCGCTTTCAGCCGGACTAGTCCGATATTTCGGGACACTTAGGGTTTGCAACACACAGCACACCGGACTAGTCCGGTGACCACCACGGACTAGTCCGAACTTTCTGAGCCCTAACGGTCACTTTTAGAAACCCCATATAAATAGAGGTGCACGGCCCACTTTTACCTCTCTCGAACCCTAGCGCCATCACACCTCCCAAGAGACTCAAAAACAACCTCTCTCCACGAAATTAAGTGCACAATCGTCCAATCCTTTGAGGATTCAATCTAGATCATTGGAGAGACACTTGCTGCACCACATTGAGATCTTGGTTTGATTCTCTAACACACTCCTGCATTTCAATTGTAACTTTTGAGTGTGTTTTCGGTGGCATTGTGTTTTGTAATCTAAGGGAGCTCTCAAAGTGTGAGATCGCCCCTTGAATTCGGTTATTCACCCCTTTGTGATTAGTGGAAGAGGATTGGCCTTCGTGGCGATCCAATGAGGGTAGGGTTGGAGAAGACCCGGTCCTTTTGCGGACTCCTCAACGTGGATGTAGGTGGCCTTTTGTGGTAGCCGAACCACGGGATAAATACTTGTGTCTTGTTTTAGTGTTCATCATTCAAGTTAATCAACTCAATCTAGGGTTTCATACACATTGTTCATCTTACGTTAAATTGTTGAACATAAGACTTAATTGTGATATTATTTAGTAGATAACTGTTAAACTGTTGTTTGATTCTATATTTCTGCTGTACACATAAAAGAATCAAATCAACCAATAAAGTTTAATCAACTTAGTCCGTGAACACCGGACTAGTCCGCACTTTACCGGACTAGTCCGATATCTCTGGTATTAAGATGGTTGTTGAGTGCTGCAGGATCCGACAAATTTTCAAAAAGGCCTATTCACCCCCCCTCTAGGCCTACATTCAATTGGTATCAGAGCAGGTTCTTCAAGAAAGAGTCTAATCACTAGAAGAGATCATGTCGGACATGAAGGACGTCCACAAAATCAACAACCAAGAGGAGGTTAACAACGACAAGACCCAAAAACTGGAGAAGTACCTCAAAGCCATTCAAGACTTCGAGGACGACGATGAGAAGACGCTAGAGCTGAAGGAACTCCTCAGAAAGAAGGCACTTTCCAAAGGGAAAGCAAAGGTTGAAGAGAAGAAGAAGGGGAGTAGTCACACCGACTACTCCTGATATCCTTTTAACTATGATCGTCTAAATTCCAATAACAACCATTACTTATCTATCCCACTTGGAAAAGCCCCACACTTCGATGGAAGTGATTACTCTATGTGGAGGCAGAATATGAAAATGCATTTGATTTCCCTCAACCCAAGTTTATGGCATATTGTATGCACAGGGATAGATATTCCGGATGACGACGAAGAGCTCACACCAAGTCAAGAGCAGGCCATTCATAAAAACGCTCAAGCCGCAGTTGTAATCACCTCCTCACTCAGTCGAGACGAGTTCACCAAGGTAGATGGACTCGAAATTGCTAAGGAGATATGGGATACACTACAAACTGCACATGAAGGTGACCGACATGTGTGTGAAGCAAAGATTGAGATGATCGAAAGCGAACTAGGAAGATTTGCAATCGAGGAAGATGAGTCACCTCAGGATATGTACAATCGATTGAAGACACTCGTCAACAAAGTTCGATCATATGGGAGCAAGAAGTGGAATGACCACGAGGTGGTAAAGCTCATACTTAGAGCTTTTATGCCTCGCAATGTCACGCTATGCTCCATGATTAGAGAAAGCCCCGGATACAAAAGGATGACTCCGGATGAATTGCTTGGTAAAATTATCACCTTTGAAATAATGGAGAAACAAGCAAAGCACGTCAAGGAAATTGCCGACCTCACCTCGGCTAAGAAGAAAGGAGTTGCTTTAAAGTCCACCCACAAGCCTCAACCCAATAAATTCTTCAAGAAGAAGAAACAAGCCGAACAAGCACATATTGGGAAGGAGTGGGACTCAAACGATGAGTCCTCATCATCCGATGAAGAAGAGATGGCTAGCATAGCCATCGAGAGCACGTCCAAGAAATCAACACTCTTCCCTACACTCGGTGCAAGAAAGGGAAATGGCACTTTCCTTATGGCAAAGGAAGGTAAACGCAAGGTAATCATCAAAACCCCTTCCATGCATTCCTAGTCTAGTGATGATGAAATAGATAGTGATGACGAGGATATGCTAAATGGACTAGATAGGAAAACTGCAACAAAAATGAAATTCTTACTTGATCAGCTTGTTGAGAAGGAAAGGTTAATTGATCGTCAAGAGGACATGATCATCTCCCAAAAGGAGGAGTATGTCGAACTTGACAAACTTCTAGAGCTTGAAAAGGAGAAAAACAATTCACTAGAGCTTGAGTTAGCTTCAGGCAAGAAAGCTTGCTTGGATTTAACCGACTCAAATGTTGCAATCAAGGACCAACTTGCTGACCTGATCAAGGTTAACAAGATCCTTGAAGTGCAAGTTGAGTCACTCAAGCTGAGTGAACCTTCCTACTCTTCAAACTCACCTTCTCAACCCACTAAAACTGAATTTGCTCATATGTGCACATGTAGTAAAACTGACACCAGATTGAAAGGGAAATCAACCCCCACAAAGGATAAAAATCCTACCCAATGTGGCATATTTGACAAGGAGAAGATCAACTATGAACGCAGTGAATACTTGATCCAAAGACCTCCAAATGTCAAGTATGGCATTGGTTACTCTTATGATGAAAAGCAACATGCTAGAAGTCATAAGAATAACAAGGGAAGGATCTCCTTTGTGAAGGGAAGATCCTCTCAAACTGGTAAGTCGAAGGATATAAACCTGAACTCACATGAATACCGGACTAGTCCGGTCGGTGTCCGGACAAGTCCGGTCATCCGGACAAGTCCGGTCCCCCAGACTAGTCCGACTCATAAGCAACAGCAGCTTTTATTTAAAACTTTTGATGCCTCCTATGTGTTAATGAGAAACAACCTTGGCAAGGTCTATGCTTATTATGTTGGGCCACGCCATGGGAACACAAAATCCCATGTGTGGGTGCCCAAATGTATTGTAACTAACCTCCAAGGACCCAAGCAAGCTTGGGTACCTAAAACCAAAGCATAATTTGTTTTTGCAGGCCTATTCCTCCGGTGGATCCAAATCGGTGCTAGACAGTGGGTGCACCAACCACATGACCGGAGAAAGGAGGATGTTCGTGGAATATGAAGAGAACGAGGACCCAAACGAGGGCATCTACTTCGGAGATAATAGTCAAGGAAGGGTGCTCGATATCGGTAAAATTGCAATATCCTCTGAACACACGCTTTCTCATGTTTTACATGTTGAATCTTTGGATTATAACCTGCTGTCCATATCTCAACTATGTGACAAAGGTTATAATTGCTTGTTCAATAACGAGGGTGTGACCGTCTCTAGGAGGAGTGATGGTTCCATTGCATTCAAGGGTATGTTGAAGGGAAAGCTTTACCTTGTTGACTTCAACAAGGATAAAGCCGAACTCGACACATGCTTGATTGCAAAAACCAACATGGGTTGGCTGTGGCATAGACGGCTAGCGCATGTTGGTATGAGGAATCTTCAAAAACTCCTCAAGGGCGATCACATCCGCGGTTTGAAGAATGTTGTTTTTGAGAAAGACAGGCCTTGTAGCGCGTGCCAAGCCGGGAAGCAAGTTGGAGCACATCATCCCGCAAAGAACGTCATGAGTACAACAAGACCGCTCGAACTACTTCACATGGACTTGTTTGGTCCAATTGCTTACATAAGCATTGGCGGTAACAAATATGGTTTAGTTATCATTGATGATTTTTCTCGCTTCACTTGGGTTTTCTTTTTGCATGATAAGTCAGAAACACAAGGAACACTCAAGAAGTTCTTCAAGCGAGCTCAAAACGAATTTTCATTGACAATCAAGAGTATTCGAAGTGATAATGGCACGGAATTCAAGAACACACAAGTGGAGGAGTACCTTGATGAAGAGGGCATCAAGCACGAATTTTCAGCGCCATACTCGCCACAACAAAACGGAGTTGCCGAAAGAAAGAACCGAACACTCATTGAGATGGCAAGGACAATGCTCGATGAGTACAAGACATCGGATCGATTTTGGGCGGAAGCGATCAACACCGCTTGCCACGCCGCAAATCGACTTTATCTTCATCGACTACTCAAGAAGACTCCCTATGAGCTACTTACCGGTAACAAACCAAACATTTCATACTTTCGAGTTTTCGGTTCTTCATGTTATATTCTGAACAAGACGCCTAGGACTTCAAAGTTCGCTTCAGAATTCGATGAAGGTTTCTTGCTCGGTTATGATTCGAACACTTATGCCTATCGTGTCTTCAACAAGGCCTCCGGACTTGTTGAAGTAGCACGTGACGTAGTGTTCGATGAGACTAATGGCTCCCAAAAGGAGCAAGTTGATCCATGTGAATTAGGTAAAGAAGAAGCTCCTTGTCAAGCATTGAAAAGAATGGCTCTAGGCAAAGTTCGACCACAAGAGCCACCTTCACACGTACATGAGGAAAATGAACCACAAGAGGAGACCACAATCAAGGGGGAGCTTCAACACAAGATCAACCACAAGAGTACGAAGATGATCAACAAGTCAATGAAGGCAACCACTTAGGGGGAGAATTAGACAATCATGAAGACACAACTCCTCAAGTGTCACACCCAAGAGTACACCAATGCGTCCAAATGGATCACCCAATCGACAACATCATCGGTGACATCCAAAAGGGAGTAACCACTAGATCTCGCATAGCTAACTTTTGTGAGCATTATTCGTTTGTATCCTTTTTGGAACCACACAGGATTGAGGATGCATTGAAGGATCTGGACTGGGTGGTGGCAATGCAAGAAGAATTGAACAACTTCAAGCGGAACGAGGTGTGGGAATTTGTGGCAAGACCCAATGCAAACATCGTCGGCACCAAGTGGGTCTTCCGCAGCAAACAAGACAACACGGGGTGGTGACAAGGAACAAGGCACGACTTGTGGCCAAAGGGTACTCACAAGTCGAAGGTTTGGATTTCGATGAGACTTTTTCTCCAGTAGCTAGGCTTGAATCTATTAGAATATTACTTGCATATGCTACTCACCATGATTTCAAGCTATATCAAATAGATGTGAAAAGCGCCTTCCTCAACGGACCGATCAAGGAAGAGGTGTACGTGGAGCAACCACCCGGATTTGAAGATGAAGAGTTCCCCGACCACGTATTCAAATTGCGTAAGGCTCTCTACGGCCTCAAACAAGCTCCTAGAGCTTGGTATGAGTGTCTTAGAGACTTCTTAATTGAGAATGGTTTTCAAATTGGCAAAGTAGATTATACATTATTTACCAAGAATTTAGATAATGATCTTTTTATTTGTCAAATTTATGTTGACGATATAATCTTTGGGTCAACTAACCAATCTTTTTGTGAGGAATTTAGCAAGATCATGACAGACAGGTTTGGATGTCAATGATGGGAGAACTGAAATACTTCTTGGGATTCCAAGTGCGGCAACAAAAGGAAGGAACGTTCATAAGCCAAACCAAGTACACGCAGGACATACTTAAGAAGTTTGGCATGGACAAGGCAAAGCCCATAAAGACCCCCATGGCAACAAATGGCCACTTGGATCTCAATGAAGATGGACCTAACGTCGACCAAAAGGTATATTGCTCCATGATTGGATCTCTACTCTATTTATGTGCATCTAGGCCAGATATTATGTTGAGTGTATGTTTGTATGCAAGATTTCAAGCCAACCCTAAGGAATGTCACTTGACAGCCGTAAAAAGGATCTTGAGATATTTAGTTCATACACCCAACCTTGGTCTTTGGTACCCAAAAGGCTCAAAATTCAATCTCATTGGTTACTCCGATGCAGATTATGCCGGGTGCAAAGTAGATAGAAAAAGCACCTCCGGCACATGCCAATTCCTAGGGAGATCTTTAGTTTCTTGGTCCTCCAAGAAACAAAATTCCATTGCCCTATCCACAGCCGAAGTGGAGTATGTTGCAGCCGGGAGTTGGTGCACAAATCCTTTGGATGCGACAAACTCTAAGGGATTAAGGTTACAATATGAACCGTATCCCTCTCCTTTGTGATAATGAGAGTGCCATTAAAATTGCCTACAATCCAGTTGAGCACTCTAGAACTAAACACATAGACATAAGACATCATTTCCTGAGAGACCATTCCATGAAAGGAGATATAGCCATCTCACATGTCAACACCCAAAAGCAATTGGCCAACATATTCACCAAGCCACTTGATGAAAAGCGTTTTTGCGAACTCCGAAACGAACTAAATATCCTTGATGCTCGGAGTGTGGCTTGAAAGGTTGCATACCTGTATGAATTCTTCAAAAATGTTGATTGAATTGTGAAAATCATCCCTCTCAATTTTTCTCGGAAAACTATGTCAATTACTAGATCTTGGTGAATTATGATCGTTGTTTGATTGTTGTATGCTTACTGGTCAAATTCATCAAGATTAATTGATTTGTTTTGCCCCTCTATTCTCTATTTATGAACCTTCAAATATATATGAATGGGCTATGCAAATCTCTCCTGGTGACTACGGACTAGTCCGTGGTTACCCGGACTAGTCTGTGGTTACCCAGACTAGTCCGCCCATGCAGACTAGTTCGCTGAGTGCCGATTAGGCCGAACTAGTCCGATAGACCACGGACTAGTCCGATATAGCTCTCTGGATGAGTTCGGACTAGTCCAGTCATCTCCGGACTTGTCCGATTTTTTCGTGTCCATAACCCTAGCCGCCACCAAACCCTAATTCCTCTCATCCCCACTTTTCTCCATGCACTCTCTCTCTTGCGCTCGAGCTCCCAAGGCGATTCCTTGATCCCTCCATCAAAAGGGTGCGCATTTGGGAGGAAATCAAGCTTGACCTCGCGCGGATTGAAGCTAGCGGACTTGTCTGGGCTCCAACTCCCTAATCCTCAAGCTTCAATCGATTTCTTCGGTAATTTTCTCCCAAACCCTAGAAATCTTGTTTTTCTCCATTGTTGATCGAATAGCCTAGCATCTTTCACTAGATACATGCTTCTTTGATGTACTACGTGTATGCTAGACTTGTTATGCATTAGGAATCAGCCTTTGTCCAGTCTGTTAGGTTTTTGAGGATGAACACCAGACTAGTCTGGTCCATGCACGGACAAGTCCGGTCACCCGGACTAGTCCGTGCCTGTGCACCGGACAAGTCTGATGTTTCTGAACTTAAAACCTAATTCTTAAATTCCTCAATGCACTTCCTTGCTATCTTTTCATACCTATGCCTTGTATCACTCATCATCATTTTTGCAAATCATTCTCATATCATGTCGAGCTCAAATGATGAAATCTCCGACTTTAAGGCCGAGATGGACCACGAGGTGGCACCTCGGACCTCAACGGGTCTTGGCAAGAAGCGCCAAGAAAGACCTACCGAGCCAGCTCCATCCCCTCCACAAGTTCGGAGGAAAGTGCTAGCGAAGAAGTCGGCCTCCAAGGTGCCAGCTTCTAGGGCTACCGCCAGTGGTGGCCCTAGCTCGGCAAGTGCCCGCCAAGCAAAGGGCAAGGGAAAAGGGATAGCGACGGGGCCAGTCGGGCCTTTGAAGCTGCATGCTCCCAGGGAAGGGGTCCGGGATCCTACTGAGGAGAAGTTCAATGGCAAGGGCAGTGACTCGGCCGCTAAATTCAGAAGCATTGACTGGTATGGCAGACCGAAGCAAGCTGCAGATGGAAGGTTCTGGTGCAACTTCCATGCAGATTTCTACAAATCGATGTATCTACCGATGAAGACCCCCGTGGTGCGCAGTCAGTGGATTGACTCGGCACATTTTTAGAAGAAGGGCTGCTCACCGTTCACTGATGTTGTGAGAGCCATTGAGAAGCATGGACTGAGAGATCTGTTTGCCTTCAGAAATAACTGGAATGATGAAGTGATTGCACAGTTCTTTGCGACCTGTCACTTCTCGAGTAAGGATGAAGAGAGTGTCACTTGGATGACCCATGGATCCAAGTACAGCATCACTCAAGAAGATTTCGCTAACCTGCTTCATCTTGACACCACAAGATCTGATTGCTTGGTCATACACAACATTGGTATCATTGACAAGGAGAGGATGAAGTTTCTCTATGAGCCAAATTCAAAGTTCATCCCTCCCTCCACAAAGAACATGAAGCCATTCTTTGTGGTGCTAAATCGAGTTTTGAGGAAGACCATTGCCCCTAAGGATGGGGATGCAGGGAGTGTGCAAGGATACCTCCGGACTCTAATGAGATCATAAGCAAGGACTGCCCATTTGATGTGGCGGAATACATTTGGAATGATATGGTAAACATCTCTTGCACTCCCAACAGATCTTGCGGATATGCTCCTTACCTTATGTTTGTGATTGAATGAGTCATCGGCATTGAGTTTGTGAAAGATGTGGAGCATCTCCCCTTGAGGCCTCAAATGCCTCAAAAGTCGAGTGTGCAGGCTGCTCCCTCGCCGGCCTCCAGCCCCGGGGCACCGGCAAGATCAAGTGAAGGTGCCAGAGCTGTCCCTACTTCTAGGGAAGCCCCTTAGAGAGGATCAGCTAGTGGGATCCTCAAGTATCTGGCTGCTATATTCTCCTCCTGCAAGAAGGCCGAAGTGAAGGCCCACAAGCTCAACCAGAAGAGAAGAGAGGACATGAAGTACATAAAGGCCAATGTGAAGCAAATTTGCCAAAAGCTGGAGATCGACCCCATTGGATCTCTAGTGATTTCTGAGGATTCTGACCCAGACTACACTGAGCTCGCGCCCTTGAACCCCTTCGAGCTTGCCTACTTTGGCATTGGGGGCTCGAGTGGCTCCGTCCCTCCTCCTTCTCCTCCTCGTCAAGCTGATGATGAAGAAGACGAAGATGACGACGAGAGGACCGACAGTGAAGAGTGAAGACCCTAGGACCCTCCTCTCCTTCTTTTTGGTGTCTTGATGCCAAAGGGGGAGAGATTGAGGGGGAGTCTTAGCTTTAGTTGTAGGATGCGAGGAGAGAGCTCTTTTTATCTGTCTTTGTGATTGTAATGTTTTAACTGTGTTTCTAAGATTAACTTTGGTTCTGTGATGCAATGCTTACTTAATTTGAGAAGTATTGGTTAAAATCTGTAATTTTGCTCCTGGAATGACATATGTGCTTTATTTTGGTTGATTAATGCAAATTATGTCACTCTCAATGTCTTAATATACTTAGTTATGCATCCCACCATAAAGAACGCACATATAAATAATTCTTTCATTGCTTGATGTATTTTGATTCATATGTGCATACTTTATGAAAATCTCAATTTTTGTCATATTTTGTAAAATCTCAATTGGTTGTCATCAATCACCAAAAATGGGGAGATTGAAAGTGCATCTAGGACTCCCTTGTGGGTTTTGAATGATTTATGACAAGAAATTGGGATCCTAACCTCTTTATTGAGATGAATGCAGGCCTATAATGGAAAAATGAGCAAAATACCAAAAAGAAGGGATGAAGAGGAGCAAAGTGGAAATGAGCTCAAGGAAAAAGAATAGCAGATTATTTTGTATGGAGTGTGTTAAGGAAACACACCCCAAGAGCTCAATGATAATTAAACACACACGTTGCACAGAGTTACACAGGATCGGACTAGTCCGATCACAACCGGACTAGTCCGATAAACCTTTCTGCACCAGATCGGACAAGTAGATATCTGTCGGACTAGTCCGATATCTTTCTGACTAGAATCGGACTAGTCCTCTCCACCACGGACTAGTCCTCAAAACTCTACACAAGTCACACAAAATCGGACAAGTCTGTTATCAACCGGACCAGTCCGATATCCTTTCTGATCCACTTCGGACAAGTCCGATGTTCACACAGACTAGTCCGAAATAACCCACTGATCTAAATCGGACAAGTCCTCCAAGTGCGGACTTGTCATCCAACACACTTAGGGTTTCACATGTCCAGACAAGTCCGATGTCCATCGGACTAGTCCGAAGATTTCCAGTAGCAAAATCGGACAAGTCCGCTTTCAGCCGGACTAGTCCGATATTTCGGGACACTTAGGGTTTGCAACACACAGCACACCGGACTAGTCCGGTGACCACCACGAACTAGTCCGAACTTTCTGAACCCTAACGGTCACTTTTAGAAACCCCATATAAATAGAGGTGCACGGCCCACTTTTACCTCTCTCGAACCCTAGCGCCGTCACACCTCCCAAGAGACTCAAAAACGACCTCTCTCCACGAAATTAAGTGCACAATCGTCCAATCCTTTGAGGATTCAATCTAGATCATTGGAGAGACACTTGCTACACCACATTGAGATCTTGGTTTGATTCTCTAACACACTCCTGCATTTCAATTGTAACTTTTGAGTGTGTTTTTGGTGGCATTGTGTTTTGTAATCTAAGGGAGCTCTCAAAGTGTGAGATCGCCCCTTGAATTCGGTTATTCACCCCTTTGTGGTTAGTGGAAGAGGATTGGCCTTCGTGGCAATCCAACAAGGGTAGGGTTGGAGAAGACCCGGTCCTTTTGTGGACTCCTCAACGTGGATGTAGGTGGCCTTTTGTGGTAGCCAAACCACGAGATAAATACTTGTGTCTTGTTTCAGTGTTCATCATTCAAGTTAATCAACTCAATCTAGGGTTTCATACACATTGTTCATCTTACGTTAAATTGTTGAACATAAGACTTAATTGCGATATTATTCAGTAGATAACTGTTAAATTGTTGTTTTATTCTATATTTCTGCTGTACACATAAAAGAATCAAATCAACCAATCAAGTTTAATAAACTTAGTCTGTGAATACCGGACTAGTCTGCACTTTACCGGACTAGTCCGATATCTCTGGTATTAAGCTGGTTGTTGAGTGCTGCAGGATCCGACAAATTTTCAAAAAGGCCTATTCACGCCCCCTCTAGGCCTACATTCACAGACTAGTCCGGTCGAGTGCGGACTAGTCCGGTGTGTAGTGACTAGATTGATCAAATTTGATCGATTATCTTAATCCTAAGATGTATGCAGCGGAAATGTACTTGTAATTGAAGTGTCACACTACTATGAACTGGGATGTACCACAAGTTAATCTTATATTCAATGTTTCAACGTAAAGTGAGCAAGATTGATTGAAACACTAGAGTGATATGAAGAGTAAGAACAATATGCGCAAGGTAAGAACCCAAGCACTTTATCACGTGGTTCAGTTTCCACAGAGGCAACCTACGTCCATGTTGCGGAGTCCACAGAAGGACCGGGTCTTCTCCAACCCTACCCTCGTCAGATTGCCACGGAGGTCAATCCTCTTCACTAATCACAAAGGGCAAATAACCAAATCCAAGGGGCCTTCTCACACGTTGAGGGCTCCCCAAGATTACAATATGAACACCACCAAGAACACACTCTTAAGGTCATAATGAAAACCACAGGAGTGTGTTAGGGAATCAAACCAAGAGCTCAATGAGTGAAGAATTGTGTCTCTCCAATGATCAAAAGTGTATCCTCATGGGATTGATCTTTCTTTCGTTGGATTTTGTGGAGAGAGGTGTTTTCTAGGCTCTTGGAAGGTGTGACGGCGCAAGGAGTTGAGAGTATTGAAAGATGGGCCGTGCACACATATTTATATGGGGTTTCCAAAAGTTACTGTTAGGGTTTACAAGGATCGGACTAGTCCGTGATGGACACCAGACTAGTCCGGTGTGCTGCGTATAGCAAACCCTAGGTGTCCCGAAATATCGGACTTGTCCGAAGTGAAGCCGGACTAGTCCGATTTCGGTTCTGGAAATCTTCGGACTAGTTCGATAAATATCGGACTTGTTCGGATAAGTGAAACCCTAAGTGAATTTGGGGAACAAGTCCGCACTTGGAGGACTTGTCCGATTTAGGTCAGAAGGTTTTCGGACTAGTCCGTGCTAATATCGAACTTGTCCGGTTCACATCAGAAAGATATCAGACTAGTTCGTTGGTTTATCGGACTTGTCCGATTTTGTGCAACTTGTGAAGTGTTTAAGGGACTAGTCCGCACTGAGGAGGATTAGTCCGATTCTAGTCAGAGAGATATCGGACTAGTCCGTGGTGATATCGGACTAGTCTGGTCAGTGAAAAACTGGACTATGAGGACAAGTCCGCATTGTGAGGACTTGTTCAGTCTTGTGCATAAGGATATCGGACTAGTCCGGGTTCAGTCGGACTAGTCCGATCCTGTATAGTTTTGTGCAATGTGTGAGATTATTTGTGCTTGAGCTCTTGGAGTGTGTTTCCTTAACACACTCCATACACAATGATCTACTAAACTTGTTTCTTGAGCTCTTTTCTGCATTGCTTCTCATTCTTCTTTCTTTTTGTTACTTTGCTCATTCTCTCATTAGTACCTGTGCTCATCTCAACAATGTGGTTAGGATCTCATTTCCTTGTCATAAATCAACCAAAACCCACAATGAATTCCTACATGCACTTTCATGCACGCCGTGCTCTACGGCTTCTATATCTTTGTAGGATCGAAGAGCACGTGAAAAGCTACCAGAGGGGGGGGGGGTGAATGGTAGATTTAAAAAATCTTACACAGCGGAAACAATTAAATCCAAACCCCTTCGGTAGAAAAACGATCTGTTAGAGAAATCGTGTGTGAGACCAATCTAAATGTGTTTCACCATGAAAAATGTGATATATTTCAGAGAGAATCAAGTAACAAAGAAAACACAAGAAGAATACTCAAATCTGTCGAGAGAAACTCAAGTTATGATTGAAAGATCGAACAAAGGTCAATCTGTCCTACACGAGAAAAACAGTTCTGGAATGCTGCAAAGAAACTCGTGTAGATCAGAAACCACAAATCCAACGACCGTGAAATTTTGACAGATGATAGATAATCAAGTTGTGAAGACAACCAAAAAAGAATCATGTCAATTTGATCTATAAAACTCGAGTTATGATAAAAACACCGACAAATTGTAGTGCTGTCCAGAAACTCGACGAGTAAAACTTGTCTGGAACAAGTCGGACGAACAAGGCACAAAAGTTCCTTCAAACTACGAATTTTATTCAATAGAACACAAGAGGAACAGCCCCAAAGTCGTGCCTCACGAGCTCTGGCCTCCCTTGCTTATATAACCAGCTCGAAAGCCAACTCAACTCGAATCAGGACCCTAATCCTACTCCGTTCACGAATTGAAACTTTCCATAACTGCTTAGGACTCTTCTATATGCAGATAGAAGCAATCTTAAGACTTCCAAACACATTAGGAACATATCCCATATTCCTAAAACAACTCAAATTTGTGACCCACACGAAATCCTAACATAACCAACTTGATACTTTCCATACCAAATCATAACCGACTCCGCCGCAGCCAAAGTCATCAACCGATACGATCTGATCCTTCCAACCAGATCTTCCCATCCATAAACAATCTTCGGAACCATTTTGCCACGTCATGCACCATATTCATACGTGCGAACACCTTCCTTCGACGTCCAGTAACCTTCATATGCACTGCCCTTGATTCAATCATCCTGCGCGACCTCCTGACCCGCTCAACCACAATTCCTCCTGAATTTGGTTGTTGGAACCTCATCTCCTCCCTGAGACTAGTCCAAAGGATCCTATCACTATCCATGACTTGAACCCAAGCAACACCTGCACGTGAACAAACAACCAATCCGTACGAGCCCAAGTCCGCGACTTGACTCAAGTCGGTTCCGAACACAACACCTTATGTGAGCACCTCACATAAGCATGTTGCAAAGCATATCAAAACGATATCAGCCATATCAACTAAAACGCACCAAAAAATTAGCAAATAAATACTAAGCAATCTTTCTAAGAATATAAAGCAAGTTCGAAACATTGCAAGATAAAAGCAGGAACATTGCGATCAAGCTCCGAACCTAGCCAAAACTAACTGGAGCTTGAGCCGGAGCTTACCAAAACTAGTATAACCTAGCGCCGGAGCTTACCAAATCTAGTACAACCTAGCGCCGGAGCTTACCAAAACTAGTCGTAACTAGTCATCCCAAAAGTCGGAGCTAGAAAAACATGTCGGAGCTAACCAACATAAGTCGGACCTAGCAAAACATATTGGAGCTTAACAAAGACATGCCAGAGCTATCAAAAACAAGTCGGAGCTATCAGAGACATATCGGAGCTAACAAAGACATGCCGGAGCTAAAGACAAAACTCACCGGAGTTACCCAAAAACATGTCGGACCTAGAAAAAGCAAGTCGGACCTTATGTCGGACCTTGCAGAAGCTCGGAGCTAGAGTCTGACCTTGCTAAAAAGATGTTACTGCAACATTCAAAACTTTTATTGAAAAAGCAATGTATTCAATACAAGTCAATGTATTCAGCACACATAGGTCTCACAATCTCCCCCTTGATGAATGCATTGGCAACACCACTTAAGATCCGAACATTGGCATGAAAAGTTTTGAGAACAATTTCCCCCCTTTTTGAAAATCAAATGAGATAGAAATAATTTTCTCCCCCTATACATATTTCTCCCCCTTGCATAATTCACCATATTATCTCCCCCCTTTGACAATGTATTCAACAAGGTTCAAAAGAGAAATTTTAATTGTTATAAGCATATTATAACATATACATATAAAACAAAGCTCATCCAAGTCATACTATCAAGTAACTTACACTATCACAACAATGAGATACATAAAGTAGTGTAAGCCATGCTAGAGATCAAATGTAATTTTCAATTTAAGCAAGTCATGATCTCACAAACTTAACTATTTCAAAACCTAAAAGCATGACACTTGTTGCTGCATTTTATTATTTTTCAAAGCATAGATTTAGATCATATGATATTTGCAAGAGATTATATGCGCATCTTCTTTATTCTAACCAACCAAGCCAAGCCTACGTCATTTGACAATCAGAAGCTTAATGACATGGTTTTAGTCATACACAACTTCTTCCAAATTCATATATACGTGCAATGATAAGCTATCTCAAAAGAAGAAGTGCGATGCATGCATATTCTCTTGATCTTTTCTTAACTTATATTTGTTCACAAAAACTCAACATGTGAGTTGATTACTTGATTAATTCTTTATGATTAAAAACACTTGTGAGCATGCAACAAGTTCAAAATAGCAAGAAAGTTCAACCATGACCAGATTTAGTGTAAGTAATTATTCCAATTACTAGAAATGGCAAAAACTATAAAATGTATAACACGGGTAATGTAGTAAGAACTTTTAGCATGTAAAAGGAATCACAAAGTCATATATGTATGAAATACTATGCTCATATTATTTTAATTTCAGATTCACACATAGACTTCTCAAGTTTGAAAACTCCCCCTCAATGTAAGCCATGAGGATGCATAACCCCTATTTCACTACGAATGTAACAAAAACAAGTGAAATCCAAAAGTTTTGTAAAAATGTCAGCCAATTGTTGTTCGGTATCTACATGGTGAAGCACAATGTTTCCTTTTTCAACATTATCAAGGAGAAAGTGATACCTAATGTCAATGTGCTTAGTTCTAGAATGGTGCACGGGGTTTTTAGAAATGCAAATGGCACTAGTGTTATCACAAAACAGTGGAACAGTATCTAGATCAACCCCATAGTCCTTAAGTGTTTGAACAATCCAAAGAATTTGTGAACAAGCACTAGCAGCAGCTACATATTCAGATTCGACTGTGGATTGTGCAACTGAGTTTTGTTTTCTAGAGGACCAAGCAACAAGTGAATTACCAATAAAATGACAAGAACCGGAAGTACTTTTCCTATCAATCCTACAACCTCCAAAATCAGCATCAGAAAAAGCTTTCAAAGTAACGTTTGACAGCTTGACGATGTGAAGCACATGGGGAGGCTTGAAAACGTGCACAAAGACATACGCTGAATTGTATGTCCGGTCTTGATGCCGTGAGGTACAAAAGTGATCCGATCATGCTTTTATATTCTATTTGATCCACGGGTTCACCGTCTTCATCAAGTTCAAGTGTTGTTGCTGTTCCCATTGGTGTCTGAAGAGACTTGCTTTTGTCCATTTTGAAGCGCCTTAGGAGGTCTTTTGTATACTTCGTTTGATGCACAAAGGTACCCTCCTCGGTTTGCTTGATTTGCAGCCCCCAAAAAATGTGAGTTCTCCCATCATACTCATCACAAATTCTGAAGTCATCATAGCTGAAAACTTGGACAAAAGATCATGAGAAGCACAACCAAAGATAATATCATACATACACTTGAACGAATAATGAGTCATTGCCATGCTTAAGCACAAAAAGAGTTTTATCAACCTGGCCCATGGTAAACCCATTTTCAAGTAAGAATGTTTTAACCTATCATACCAAGATATAGGGGCTTGTTTGAGACCGTACAAGGCTTTGGACAGTTTGTAAACATGATTAGGAAAATCTGAATTTTCAAAACCCGGTGGTTGTTTGACATAAACCTTCTCATCTATGTAGCCATTAAGAAAAGCACTTTTAACATCCATTTGATATAGCTTAAAACCTTTAGATGCAGAAAAAGCTAACAAGATTCTTATGGCTTCTAATCTAGCAACAGGAGCAAAAGTTTCATCAAAATCTAGATTTTCAACTTGAGTGAAACCTTGAGCAACCAACCTAGCCTTATTCCTAACCACAACCCCATCCTCACTTTGTTTATTTTTAAACACCCATTTAGTTCCAATTAAAGTGTGACCTTGAGGTGGAGGTACAAGTTTCCAAACATTATTTCTTTCAAAATTTTCTAACTCTTCTTGCATGTCAATAATCCAAGATTCATTAGTGAGTGCGTGTGATATATCTTTGGGTTCAAAATAAGCAACAAAAGCAGAATGAGCATGAGAGTTTGGATCGCAAAACCTGGACTGTGTGACTCGTTCGTGCAAGCTTCCAATTATCGGTTTCGGGGGATGATCTTTGTAAAACCGTAGGGGAACAGATGTCCCACAAGCTTCTTCTTCTTCATGTTCATCACAAATCGATGAGCTTGTTACTTGAGGACAATTTGAATCAGCAATGATGGTTGTCGGTGCTGGTTGAGAATTAACATCTGGAGCTGAACCAAAGTCTTTAGCTGCTGAATTTTTGGGTAGCAGCTCCAATTCTTCCTCATCTTCAATGAAAATTCTCTCCCCCTGCGGATATGGATCTGAACCTGCAATGTTCGAGCTAGTACCTGGGCTAGCTTCATCAAAAGACATCTCACAAGTCTCCACTATTTTGTTAGTGTCAAGTAAAAGCACACGGTAGCCTCTAGTATGAGATGGATAACCAAGAAACATGCCATCAGTGGATCTAGGTTCAAAACTATCAAGATTACCATGTTTCTTAACAAAGCATTTGCAACCAAAGACCCGAAAGTGTGTAACACTAGGCCTATGTCCAAACCGGAGCTCATATGTTGTTTTACCTAGCTTAGCGCGCAAGAAAACACGATTTGAGACATAACAAGCAGTTGCAATTTCATCAGCCCAAAATTTCCTAGGAGTTTGACATTCATCAAGCATAGTCCTAGCCATCTCAACTAAGGTTCTGTTCTTTCTTTCTACAACACGTTGCCATCTCAACTAAGGTTCTGTTCTTTCTTTCTACAACATCGTTTTGTTGAGGTACATATGGTGAAGAAAATTGATGATCTATTCCATTTTTAGCACAAAAGTGATCAAAAGATTGATTTTTAAATTCAGTTCCGTTATCACTTCTAATTGCTTTTAAGGATCCTGGGTGATCAATTGATAATCTAAGAAATAAAGTTCTAAAGTGACTAAAAGCTTCATTCTTAGATGCCATAAATTAAACCCAAGAGTATCTAGAATAATAATCAACAATCACAAGAACATACCATTTACCTCCGAAGGATTGAACACGTGAAGGTCCTACGGTGTCAAGGTGCAAAAGTTGACCCTGTTCAGTTGTCATGATCATTGTGAGAGGAGTATGTGAACCTGCAACCATCTTAGCATGTCTACAAGAAGAGCACACAATTTATTTGTCCCCTTTAGGCTTAGGCAGCCCACGTATGCGATCAAGAGCACTAACACGCGTGAGATGATCAAAGCCTATGTGACCAAGTCTACGATGCTAAAAATATAAATCTTTGGAATCATTAGCAACTAGACGCCTATGCTTAGAGGAAGACATATCAAAATCATCTTTAAAAACTCTTCCAAATTGTGACATGTTAAATAAGCTCATTGTTTGAATTTACAACTTTGCAGCAATTTTTAGTGAAAATAATTTCTAGATTTTCATCTAGCAATTGTGAAACAGAAAGCAAGTTGTATTTCAAATTTTTGACAAGTGCCACATCCTTCGAAGTGTAGTGATCATTTACTCTAACCGAACCCTTAGCAATTATAGGAGTTGAAGAATTATCGGCAAAAGTAACATTCTCTACTCGTGACACAAAAGAGAGGGAGGAGAACCATTCTTTGTTACAGGTCATGTGGCGTGAGCAACCTGAATCCACAATCCAAATGTTCTCCTTCCTCAAGCATTTAACCTACATAGAAGCACAATATATCGATGACTCAATACTAGGGTTAGTCAAAAGGCATTTAGGTATCCAGTACTGAGTCAACGACGTGCAGTAGGAAAAACACGCGAAAGCTGAGATAAAACAACAGGTTTATGAGTCAAAGTTTGAGGTTTTTTATTCTTAACTACTGACCTATAAGGTGTTACTTGTGTAGCACAAAAATCAGTACCCCGGAGGCAAAAACAGAAGGTCCGAAGGTAAACTTTAAATGTTTTTGACTCATAATAGCAGGTTGCATGTTTCTGGCATTCGGTTTAATATGTGCAGCAAATTTTGCATTAAATTTATGAGATCTAGAAATCATTCTTTCCTTTTTCTATTGTTTAGCTAGTCTATAACAAAAATCTATGAATGACCATCTCTACCACAGTAGGTACAATGAAATTTAACTTTATGTTCATGTCTAGATGAGCAAGCAATATTTTTATTTGAAACCGAATGAGACAACACTCCTGCATATTTGAAAACCACTTCTTTTGTTTTAGGAACTGTTTGAATCAAACCACTTCCTAGTGACTTTACAATTTTAGGTGTATGTGCCTTAGCATGAGCATAAGAACCAAAACCTAAACCAGTTTTATCATTGCAAGACTTGGAAGAATTCAGTGGCAAGTTTAGGTTCTTATTCCAATTACAAAACCGATTTAATGTCCTATGCATGTTATGAAGTTTATTGGACAGATCAAGGCAATTTTCACATGAAGTTTTTCATTTTAATTTGCAATTGGAACAATATTTAACTTCATGAGAATGTAAAGCATTACTCAATATTGAAATTTCATTCATAGCATCTTTTAGTTTCTTTTCAAGTTCATCACAACTAGAACAATGCAAATCAATTGTAGAACAAGAAGCATCTTTTAAGTTTCCAATGTCAAGTGCAGCAAGTTTTTTGTTCTTTTCAATTTCAAGTTCAAGTCTATCTAGAGTAGAGGAATGTGCAGTTCTTAATGTGGACAATTGTTCATAGATTAAATCACACGAGGGAAAAGAATCATCACTAGGAATCAAGGTTTTCAAATGGTTGATTTTAGATTCTAGTGATTCAATTTTAGCAGCATTATCCCTAAGCTTTTTGTCCTTTTTCTTAACAATAATAGTTGCACGAGAAATTGCATCACACATTTCATTACAGGTAGAACATACCTCATCGTCGTCACTGTTGTGTTCTGCGTCCTCCCGACTTGATCTTGATCTTGTTTTGCCCTCCATGAAGCATAAGTTGGCCAAATCATCTTCATCTTCGTCACTTCCAATGTCCACGTCGCTTGAGCCAAGTTCCTGGAGTGCGGAGATAAAACTGTTCACCAGTTGGCGACCTGCAAAACCCTTCTTCTTCTTCTTCTTATCATTTCTTGAGGAGTGCTTCGTCCTTGATTGTTTTCTTCTCGGAAAGTAGAACCTGGAAGGTTAGGGCATTCTGTACAAAAGTGTCATGTCTTACCACATTCAAAGCGTCGTTGAGGTCCGGAGCTTCCTCTCCTTCTAGTTCTCACATTTTGCAATGCTTTTGAGAACCTTGTAGAGAGAAGTGCTAGCTCCTCCTCTGGAAATTCCTCGATCTTCTCCAGGGTTAGTGAGGACAACAAAACAAGAGTATTGCAAGATGATGATTGGCCGCAGCTAGGCATATCACGTTGTGAGACAAATGCAATAGACTTATTTGGGTTCTTACGTGATAAGATGTCAATTTCATGAGTTTTGAGTTTAGTGTAAAGCACATCTAAAGTAAGTGTACTCATGACAATAGATTCACAAATAGATGTAACTTTTATCTCCTAGATTGACATGTCTAATGCACTAAGAAGCTACCTAGCATTTTCAGCATCAGAAAAATTAACGTTGACACTACGCAAGATACTGAGAATTTTGTTAAAGCGAGCAAAGAGATCATCGATGGACTCACCGGGTTGCATCTCGAAGCACATGTATTCTTTCTTGAACATGTAGTGCCTTACCTCCTTGATCGTGTTGGATCCTTCGTGATAGTCACAATGTGCTCTCCATACATCGTATGCCGATCGGAGATGTGCAACGCGGTCGAAGTCGCTCTAAATGAGTCCTTGGATGATCAAGTTTTGGGATTTTTTGTTGTTGTTGAGGTCGCGTAGGTTTGTAGCCGTAACTTGATCGTTAGGTGGCACTACATAAGGCTTATACACCTTCTCCCATATTGCAAAGTCTTGCGCCTGGATGAAAGCCTCCATGCGTTCCTTCCAAACCTGAAAATCAGTACCAGCAAACACACAAGGTTTGGCGGAGTATTTCTCCATGATGATTAGTCAAAAACACGTGAAAATCAAAATGATTAGAGCACAGTGGCTCTGATACCAATTGTAGGATTGAAGAGCACGTGAAAAGCTGCCAGAGGGGGTTGAAAGGTAGATTTAAAAAATCTTACGGAGCGGAAACAATTAAATCCCAACCCCTTCGGCAGAAAAATGATCTGTTAGAGAGATTGTGTGTGAGACCAATATAAATGTGTTTCACCATGACAAAAGTGATATATATCAGAGAGAATATGTCACAAAGAAAACAAAAGAAGAATCACTCAAATCCATTGAGAGAAACTCATGTTATGATCGAAAGATCGAACAAAGGTCAATCTGTCCTACGCGAGAAAAACAGTTCTAGAACGCTGCAAAGAAACTCGTGTAGATCAGAAACCACATATACAATGACCGTGAAATTTTGACAGATAATCGATAATAAAATTGTGAAGACAACCCAAAACGAATCACGTCACTTTGATCTATAAAACTCGAGTTATGATAAAACCACCGACGAAAGGTAGTGCTGTCTAGAAACTCGACGAGTAAAACTTGTTTGGAACAAGTCGGACGAACAAGGCACAAAAGTTCCTTCAAACTATGAATTTTATTCAATAGAACACAATAGGAACAGCCCCAAAGTCGTGCCTCACGGGCTCTGGCCTCTCTTGCTTATATAACCAGCTCGAAAGCCAACTCAACTCAATTCAGGACCCTAATCCTACTCCGTTCATGAATCGAAACTTTCCATAACTGCTTAGGACTCTTCTATACGCAGATAGAAGCAATATTAAGACTTACAAACACATTAGGAACATATCCCATATTCCTAAAACAACTCAAATTCGTGACCCACATGAAATCCTAACATAACCAACTCGATACTTTCCATACCAAGCCATAACTGACTCCACCGTAGCCAAAGTCATCGACCGATACGATCTGATCCTTCCAACTAGATCTTCCCATCCATAAACCATCTTCGGAACCATGTTTCCACATCATGCACTGCATGCATACGTGCGAACACCTTCCTTCAACGTCCAGTAACCTTCATATGCACTGCCCTTGATTCAATCATCCTGCGCGACCTTCTGACCCGCTCAACCACAATTCCTCCTGAATTTGATTGTTGGAACCTCATCTCCTCCCTGAGACTAGTCCAAAGGATCCTGTCATCAGCATGACTTAAACTCAAGCAACACCTGCAGATGAACAAACAACCAATCCGTACGAGCCCAAGTCCGCGACTTGACTCAAGTCAGTTCCGGACACAACACCTTACGTGAGCACCTCACATAAGCATGTTGCAAAGCATATCAAAACGATATCAGCCATATCAACCAAAATGCACCAAAAACTTATCAAATGAATACTAAGCAATCTTTCTAAGAATATAAAGCAAGTTCGAAACATTGCAAGATAAAAGCAGGAACATTGCGATCAAGCTCCGAACCTAGCCAAAACTAACCGGAGCTTGAGCCGGAGCTTACCAAAACTAGTACAACCTAGCGCAGGAGCTTACCAAAGCTAGTACAACCTAGCGCCGGAGCTTACCAAAACTAGTCGGAACTAGTCATCCCAAAGGTCGGAGCTAGAAAAACATGTCAGAGCTAACCAACATAAGTCAGACCTAGCAAAACATATCGGAGCTTAACAAAGACATGTCGGAGTATCAAAAACATGTCGGAGTTATCAGAGACATGTCGGAGCTAACAAAGACATGCCGGAGCTAAAGACAAAGCTCACAGGAACTACCAAAAAACATGTCGGACCTAGACAAAGCAAGTCGGACCTTACGTCGGACCTTGCAGATACTCGGAGCTAGAGTCTGACCTTGCTAAAAAGATGTTACCACATCATTCAAAACTTTTATTGACAAAGCCAATGTATTCAATACAAGCCAATGTATTCAGCACGCATAGGTCTCACAATCTTCGTCAGATGAGAACCCCCAAACGAAAGCTTCCGGACTGCATTGTACTGGGGAGGGGCTCGAGGAGTACACAGGTGGGATCTCTGCAAGAGCTTGGACACATCCATTGGACTAACCTCAGATTGGGTGGTGACCACTGCTGGAAGCGCTGACGGGGCAGACGGAAGGCTATGTTCGTCTGGATTTGGGAGAGATTTCTTAGAACGGGGGGGGGGGGGGGGGGGGGGGTGTGACGGGTGGAGTCGCCACCAGGTCGAGGTGACCGTTGGAGAGCCATTCAGCTCCCGCCTCAGGGCTCGCGAATGTCAGAGGCTTGAACTCACAAGTTCTGCGTCAAGCAGTTAAAGAACTGATCCGATCCACGATAGTGTGTCTACAAGAAACAAAGTTATCAGAGTGGAGCGACGCGACGCTTTTGCAGACTCTAGGTCCGCAATTCACTATAAATCACTCATTCATACCAGCAGATGGCGTCAAAGGAGGCATCTTGATAGCAGTGGACAAAACTACTTCAAAATTTTATCCAGCCACAGGACAACAAACACGCTATCAGTGACAGTACTTATGCTTGAAGAGGGCGTTGAATGGATGTTAACATCAGTTTATGGACCGCAGACAAGGCCTGAGAAACTGCTCTTCCTTCAGGAAAATAGAGGCAATCAGACCGGCACCCCCATGCAAATGGCTAATAATAGGAGATTTTAACATAATTTATAAAGCAGGTGATAAAAACAGAGGAAGACTAGACCGTGGTATCATGGCAAGCTTCAGGGCCATACTCAACTCACTCCAACTCAGAGAGCAATACCTCCACAGGAGGAAATTCACTTGGTCCAATGGACAAATCAATCCCACTATTCACAAATTTGGAATGGGAAGAATGCTTCCCACACACTTGTCTCCAGGCACTCTCCTCGAGCACATCGGATCACACGCCACTATTCATGCATGGAGACACACATGAACTGAAATCAAAGGTTTTTCGATTCGAAACTTACTAGATCAATATGCCGGTATTCCTAGAGCGGTACAGGAAATTTGGAGCGTCCTGGTCATTGGTTCAAATGCGATGAAAACTCTTAATACAAAATTGGTGAGAACGTCAAATGGAATCAAAAAATGGGAGAGACAACGGTAAGCAACATAAAACTGCAGCTGGCTAATGCAAAAGAAATCATTCTTCGAATGGACCAAGCTGAAGATTTGTGACCGCTATCACAACAAGCGAAAGATTTTCACGATAAGAATCAGACTCAAGCTCCAGGGACTCCTGGCTATAGATAAAATAAAGGCTAGGCAGAGAGCAAGGCTCACGGCAATCAGAACGGCCGATGCTAACACAAAGCTTTTTCACCTGCGGGCCAACGGAAGAAGAAAGAAAAAAAAATACATATACATGTTACAAACTCCAAACGGAGTAGTGACGGCACAGGAGGACAAAGAAGCTGAAGCACTTGATCACTTCCAGAATGTCTTCGGAAATGCGCCAAACAGAAACCTTTTTCTTAACTGGACTGAATTGGGTTACATGGCCAGAGACTTGCATGATTTGGAAGCGGACTTTAGTGAGAAGGAAGTAACGACAGCAATTAATGAAATGCCTAAAGAAAAGACACCGGGACCCGATGGTTACACAGGGTTGTTTTTTGTGAAGTGCTGGGATATTGTGAAAGGGGACCTATTGTAGGTGTTCCAACAACTATCGCAATTACTGGGAAGAGACTTTGATCTGCTCAATAATGCATTCACGGTTCTCCTACCGAAAAAAGAGAACTCCATGTCCATAGCTGATTTCAGACCGATATCCCTTATTCACAGTGTGGCGAAAATCTTCGCCAGGGTCCTGGCGAAAAGACTAGCCCCAATGCTCAATAAGCTAGTATCCACAAATCAAAGCTCATTCATCAAAAGAAGAATAGTTCATGATAATTTCCTCTTCTGCAGACATTGATCAAAGAATTACAAGGAAAGGAAAAGCCGGCGCTGCTTGTAAAGTTGGATATTAGTAAAGCTTTTGATTCCGTCCACTTGGTACCTCTTGGAAGTCCTCCATAATCTGGTTTTTGACCCAAAATGGAGAGAATGAATCTCTTTGCTTCTCTCCACATCCACAACAGGAGTGCTGTTAAATGGGAGACCAGGAGCAGTCATTCAACACAGGAGAGAGGATTGCGGCAAGAGGATCCACTATCCCCTCTACTCTTCATCCTTGCCATAGACCCATTGCAAAAATTGATCCAACTGGCGATGGAAAGAAAATTCCTAAGCAAGTTACTAGTAGAATACAGAAGGAAACCATATCACTATATGCTGATGGCGCCGCCATCCTCCTAAACCCCTCAGTAAGAGACGCTACCTGTTTAAAGGCCATCATGGATCTTTTCGGGGCAGCCTCGAGCCTAAAACTGAATATCGAAAAGACGGAATTATACCCGCTAAACATGGAACCGCAACTCATGGAAACCATCCTAAGTATCTTCCCTAGAAAAGTGTGCGGTTTTCCTTGCCAATATATTGGCCTTCCCTTACACAAAAGGAAGCAAAGAAAAGAAGATTTTCAGCCTCTAATTGACAAGGTAACTAGTAGACTTCGAACATGGAAAGGCTAACTTCTAAGAAAGAAAGGACGAGTAACGCTCATTAAATCAGCCCTGACTTCCTTGGTGATTCACCATGCATCTGTTAGCACCTATGCTAACATACCGACGACGAGCCCAGAAGCCCCTGCGTCACCCAGAGGAACCAGGCCCAGGAAGCCCAACCATCGTTATGTCGGCCCAGAGTGGTCTTGTCTGTAATCTATTAAGTGTATCACTGAACAGTGGAGACGGACAGATAAGAATATAGAACCCTATTGAAACTCCTCGTTCCTATCGGCGCCGCCGAGTTCTTCCCACTCTCTTCTCTCCAACCCCGATCCCACTCTATTCCTCACAAATTGGTATCAGATTCACCGATCTACGGACTGGAGTCTCACCACCATTACACACGCCTACGGAAGAGCCAGGGTGCCATGGATCCGGCCACCAGGACGTTCCTCGATGAGATGTCGAAGCAGCTCCACGCCGAGCTGGCCGACCTCAAGGTTAGCCTCGGCGACCACAAGACCTCCATCGACGCGCCCTTCAAGGCCCTCGAGGACGCGGACCGCCTCCGCTCCGAGCGCATCACCGATCTGGAGGCTCCGGCTGAGGAGTTCGACAGGGGTTTCAGTACTTGGAAGCCGGAGATCGACGCATCTCTAACATCCGTGAAGATCGAGCTGTCCAAGCTGAACAAGTACTTCGAGCGGGAGATCCGCGACTCCCACGCGCATCACCCAGGCATCATCGGGATTGGGTCGGCAATCAACAACACTCCTTCGGGATTCATCGCCGACGGCCCCAGTGGGCACCGCGTCGACAACACTCACCGGGATCATGGGTACGGGTCGGTCTATACCCCCACCCATGTCCCGGTCAAGGGTACGTGGGATCCTGACCCCTCCCGTCCTAATCGCATGTTCAACCATATTGCTCGCACTTCTCATATCTTAGCTGACCCCAAAGGAAACCTGCCCAAAATGCATTTTCCCAAGCTTGAGGGTGACAACCCTAGACTGTGGCAATCCCGCTGCAAAACATATTTTGACATGTATTCTATGGACGACACCCTTTGGATTAAGATTGCTTGTTTACACTTCGAGGGAGCCGCTTCTCGTTGGCTTCAGTCAGTAGAGAAATGCTTGGGTTATGCTAATTGGGATCTGTTTTGCTCTATGGTCACGGACCGTTTTGGGAGGAATGAACATGAAACCTTAATTCGGAAGCTTTTTCATATTAAACAGTCTGGTAGTGTTCATGACTACATTGAGCAGTTTTCTACCCTGATAGACCAACTACATTCTTATGAATCTGCAACTGATCCAATTTTACTATACTACACGATTTATTGATGGTCTTAGAGAAGATATTCGTGCTGCTGTTTTCATTCAACACCCTCCCGATTTGGATACTGCTTGTGTGTTGGCATCCTTGCAGGAAGAAGTGGCTGAACTACGAAAGAAGCGAGAATTTCAGAGATGGGAGTTCTCCCATTCGATGTTTGAATCCCCCAATGCATCCAAGCCTTCTGTCAAGGGCGGTTATCCATTACTGCCACCTCCTCGGACTGATCTTAATTTTCCATCCACTACTGAAGATAAGTGAGGTACTGATGCTGCCAATTCAGCTTCAGCTCATGACAAAATGGAGGCACTGAAGTCCTATAGAATGGCTCGAGGGTTATGTCGCATCTGCGCTGAGAAGTGGACTAAAGGTCACAAGTGCTCGGACACCGTCCAATTACATGTCGTACAGGAACTGTGGGAGATTTTCAATTTGCAAGACACTTCTGATACAGTTTCCGAGCCTGAACATCAAGCGTTCATGACATTGTCTCAAGCTGGTGCTACTGGCAGTGAGGCACCAAAAACTTTGAAGTTGTGGGGCTCTATTCAAGATATTCCACTGCTCATTTTAATTGACAGCGGAAGTTCCAATACATTTCTCAGCTCTCAAATTGCTAGCAAGCTGTCCGGAGTCTCTGTTCTTGCCAAGCCTATCAAGGCGGCGGTTGCCAGTGGTGCAACATTATTATGCCAATCTGAGCTTCGTCAGGCCTCTTGGTCCCTGGATGATTGTGCATTTATTTCTGATCTCAAGATATTACCTCTGCATTGCTATGATTTAATTGTTGGCATGGATTGGCTGGAAGCTTATAGTCCCATGAAGATCCATTGGAAGCATAAGTGGATATCCATTTGCTATGGTGCCGATACAGTCCTCATCCAGGGGATCCTATCTGATCTACCCCCACACACCATTGTTCAAGTGTCCTCCCGGGAACAACTACCTCATACTACCGAAACCACCCACCCACCACAAATACATAAACTTCTCCACTCATACTCTTCATTGTTTGAACCCCCTTCAGGTCTTCCACCCAGTAGATTGTGCGATCATTCAATTCCTCTTATTCCTGGCGCTCGACCAGTTAATATTAGACCCTACAGATATCCTCCCAAACTCAAAACTTAAATCGAAGCTCAAGTCTGTGAGATGCTACAGAAGGGTCTAATTCAAGCTAGCACTAGCCAATTTAACTCTCCAGTGCTGCTGGTCAAGAAGAAAGACCAATCTTGGCGATTTTGTGTTGACTTCCGCCACTTAAATGCATTGACTATCAAGAGGAAGTTTTCTATCCCTATCATGGAGGATATCTTCTATGAGTTGCACTTAGCTAAATGGTTCTCCAAGCTGGATTTGTGGTCCGGGTTTCACCAAATCCTGTTACAACCCTGGAAAGAGTACAAGACCGCTTCTCTACTCACGAGGGACATTTTGAGTTTAAGGTATTAGCCTTTGAACTGACAGGGGCTCCTGCCACTTTTCAAGGCGCCATGAACTCTACCCTAAAACCTCTTCTACGGAAATGTGTTATGGTCTTCTTCGACGACATTCTTATATACAGTCCGACCTTCCATCAACACCTAATAGACATCCAGCAAGTATTTGATCTTCTATTGGCTGACCACTGGAAGGTAAAACTGTCCAAGTGTTCATTTGCGCAGCAATCTCTCCACTATTTGGGCCACATAATCAGCAGCGAGGGCATATCTACAGACCCGGGTAAAGTTTCTTCCATACTCAACTGGCCCATTCCCACTAACCTCAAGGAACTCCGTGGATTTTTGGGTCTTGCCGGTTACTACAGGAAGTTCGTTCGGAATTTTGGGCTACTCAGCAAGCCTCTCACATCACTGCTTAAGAAGAATACACCTTTTGTGTGGACTGCAGATCATGACACATCATTCGAAAGCCTTAAAGCTGCATTATCCTCGGCACCGTTACTCGCCCTACCCAATTTTGACCAACCCTTTTGTGTCGAGTCTGATGCAAGTGGACATGGAGTCGGCGCCGTATTGATGCAGAATCAGCACCCAATCGCCTTCGTGAGTCGTGCCCTGGGGCCCAACACCATAGGTCTCTCCACGTATGAGAAAGAATATCTGGCTATACTACTTGCAGTCCAACAGTGGCGACAATTTTTACAATATGGTGAATTCATCATCCGGACGGACCATCGAAGCTTATCTCATCTTTCCGATCAGAGGCTGCATACACCTTGGCAGCAAAAGGTCTTTTCCAAGCTCCTGGGCCTCCAGTACAAAATTGTTTATAAACAGGGATCCGAAAATGCTGCAGCGGATGCTCTGTCCAGGAAACCTCCCCAATCCGAGCAGGCCATACCGGACTTCTCATTGAAACAAGGAGTTTTGCGATATAAGGGCAAGATCTGGGTGGGTTCTGACCCGGAGTTGCAGGTAAAGATCATCTCTTCACTTCATGACAGTGAAATTGGGGGACATTCTGGCGCACCAGTCACCTTGCGTCGCGTGAAGCAATTATTCGCTTGGCGTGGGATAAAGACATCAGTTTCTCAGTTTGTCCAGAGCTGTCCTACCTGCCAGCAAGCCAAATCTGACCGCACCCGCGCTCCCGGTCTTCTTCAGCCCCTGCAAATACCTTCGTCCCTATGGCAAGTTGTTTCCATTGATTTTGTCGAAGGGCTTCCCAAGTCTGGTAAGGCTAATTGCATCCTCGTTGTGGTGGATAAACTATCCAAATATAGTCATTTTATTCCTCTCAGTCACCCCTATACAGCAGAATCAGTTGCTCGACTGTTCATCGACAATGTTTACAAACTGCACGGCATGCCAACCGCTATAATCTCTGATCGTGATGCTATATTTACCAGCAAGTTGTGGAAGGAACTTTTTTCTATTGCAGGTGTGCAGTTGCGCATGAGCACCGCATATCACCCACAGTCCAACGGGCAAACTAAGAGAGTTAATCAGTGCATGGAAACGTTTTTACGTTGTTTTGTCAACTCTTGTCCTAGCAAGTGGCTCAAATGGTTATCCTTAGCCAAATTCTGGTACAACACCAACTTTCATTCAGCATTGGGCAAGACTCCATTCAAAGTTCTCTACGGCCATCAACCTAACTATTTTGGTATTTCCCTCAACACTACTGTGTCTATTCCTGAATTGAATGATTGGTTGAAAGACAGGCAGCTAATGACTGAAGTGGCGAAGCAACACTTGCTCCGGGCTCAACACCGCATGAAGGTCCAGGCTGACAAGCACCGTTCCGAGCGATCTTTTCAAGTGGGTGATTCTGTTTACGTCAAATTACAACCCTATATTCAGACATCTATCCATCGTCGGTCTTGCCAGAAGCTTGCATTCAAGTATTTTGGACCTTTCACCATTGTTGACCGCATTGGCACAGTAGCGTACAAGTTACAACTGCCTGCTTCATCTACTGTCCACCCAGTATTTCATGTGTCTCAACTGAAGGCAGCTCGACTTCGACCTCCTAAGGTTTGTTCCTCCCTTCCTGATGCATCTATGACTCATCAGTTTCCAGAGAGCATCCTGCAGGAACGTCAGATATCTCGTGGTGGCACTTTGGTCAAGCAAGTCCTGATCAAGTGGTCGGCCCTGCCTGCTGATCTCGCCACATGGGAAGATTTCGAGCAACTGCAACAGGAATACCCGTTCGCCCCTGCCTGGGGACAGGCAGGCTTTGTGACGCCCGGTTCCGAAAAATGAACCAAGCTAACGCATATGTGTGCCCAGGATGTTCAACACACATACACGAGTGCAATCACAAAAGAGTATAAAGAAAATTACCATATAACAAGATTAATTAACCAAATTTATTAAACAAACCATATTATCCTCGAATACAAGCTCTAATGAATATTGATGACAAGTTCAACTACTGCAGCGGAAATAAACTAATTAAGCAACTAAACAAACTAAGCAAAAGGGATAGCGCAGCTCCATGCAACACCACAGACAAAGTTGATGGGAGACACGGCCTAGAACTCCGCATTATCGCCATAAAACTCACAATCCTGACCTGCAACTGTTGGGGGGGGTTGCAAGAGTGAGTACATGTCGTACTCAGCAAGTGTGGAAAATATGACATGTGGCTGATTCAAATGACGACAATAATAATGGCTAAGTGCTGAAAAGTACAGTAAAACCATTTGGAAAAGCAATGTATCATATTTATGTGAAGTAAACCCATCATAAACCATGTGACCATCATAATACCAGTCCATAATTTACCATTGCCAATAACCATAATCAATGTCATAAACCATGATTCCATCCCATAACCATAACCATAACCATAATATCAACCATAACCATTACCAAACCATAACCATCCCAAATCCCAAATTTCCCTCTAATCATGTAGGTCATCCAGGCGCTCATAACCGGGAGCACGGCTATCATGATAGTTTTAATACTCTGCAGAGTTTGTACCACTTTACCCACGTGTTTGTGATTTCATCACCCGTCGGCGACTAAAGAACCTCCCTTATACCAATTACACTTCCTTTGGTGTATGGCCAAGAGATCACAAAATAGCCTTTACAAAGGGATTACTAGCCTATTTAGACCCCAATGAGGTTTCACTGGTGGCGATGCCTCCAACTGAGCACATCTTCAACCAAGGGCCCCCTCTTGAGCCATTCGGATCTTCGGGTAGTCCAGCCAATCCTCAACAAACCCAATCCGATTACCCCTTCCCCGAGCATCCACAATGGTCCAAACAGCACCAGCAAAGTCCTAATTAATCAGCTATGCCGCATCCATACTTGGCCTCGCGGTGGCACTGTAGTCCTGGCCTATTCTCGCATGAACCAGTCCTTAGATCTAAAGCAAGCAAACCACCATAACATCCAACCCATCCACATACCAGGCTTGCTTAGATCACCCATTGCCATATCGTATTGACCAGTTCACATTAACCAGAATATCATTGATGCATAATTAAATGTGTAGTGTTGTTTGCCATCCCAATTAATTAAGCGAAGCAAAAAGGTAAAAAGCCCTTCCCGACTCTCTACCATATATTCCAGGTGACAAGGGTGGTTAAACAAATCTAGTAAACTTCCTACCATAGGGGTCCCATCAAATTGACACAACATGCAGTTTTGCAAACAAAATATTTATTTTAAAAACAGGATCAATATGCTTCAAGGACACTTGCCTTGCTCCGGCGGATAGGGTTGCTCAAGCGCTTCGAAGTCTTGGTTCTCGAAATCCTCGTACACGACTTCTTGAGCACTTCCCTCTACTCGCGATCACACATACAAGAATATACATACAAATCAACACGATGCACACACATTAATCAACATGCAATGATATGCATGCATGCAAAGTACAATAATTGATTAACTACGGTTGTTTATTAATTAGATGCAACTAGTTCATACGTGTTCATCCGAGTTTACGGGGGTTCTAGTGAGAATTAATGCGGCTGAAAATAAAAAGACGATGCAACTAAAATCAATTTACGTCTATTAGATCTAATACGTCGCTAAAATTCGCATCGGAACGTGGCCTACCGTAGATGCGATGGCTTCGAAGATCGACGGACGAAGGCGACACGTAGACGAAGCGGATGGCGCAGCGGTCCTCTGGCGGCACGACGACGACGATCTCCGGCGGATGACGGCACCCTCCTCTTTTTCTTCCTCTTCTTCCCCTCCTTTTTTCTTCCTTTTCTTCCCTGGCAGCGGCAGCCTCTGGTCTTTTTTCTACGGCGGCTCTAGGCTTTTTCTGGCTCTGGCGGCGGCGTTGTTTTCTGGGGTCGGGGAAAATACGAGGCATCGAGGCTTTTTATAGCCGGGCGGGCACGCGTGCTAGGGCACGCGGGCGGCGGGCATGGAACGCGCGGGAGCTATGGGCCAGGACGGCGCGCGCGGTCGGTCGGGGCGGACGCGCGGGGCGCGTGGGGCCGGGCATGGGCGAGCGGGGCACAGGGCATCGCGCGGCGCGCTGGCGAGTGGGCATCGCGCGGTGGGGCCGGTCGGGCGGGTCTGGTCAGGCGCGCGGGCGGGAGCGCGGTGCGGGGTTGGGCCAGGCAGACGCGCTCGGCGTGGCTAACGCGGCGCGGGTTAACGCTGGCTGGGCCGCTCGGCCTTGCTAGCAGACGGGTTGACTTTTTTTTTCTTTTTTTTCTTTTTTTTCCTTTACATACATATTGTTATTATATATTATTTATATATATTATTATTTATATTATCTATATATATATATATTTTGTTTCTTTAGGTTTCATAATTATATATATATATATTATTTTATATTTATTCCCTATTACAAGTTTTACGCTATTATTTTCCTTTTCTTCTTTTGCTAGTCATATTTGTATATGTATATTTTATGTTTTATTATTTTTCTTTTTATTCTATTAATATTTGATGCATGAACATGTATGCAATGCATGATGCGAAAATTGAGGGTGTTACAAACCTACCCCCTTAAGGTGAATCTCGCCCTCGAGATTCGACAGCGTGGAGAAAAGATGAGGGAATTCCGTCTTCAGGTCTTCTTCACGTTCCCACGTAGCTTCGGCTTCTGTATGGTGTTTCCATTGCACTTTGCACAAATGGATCCTCTTATTTCTCGTGACCCTTTCCTTCGCGTCCAGGATCTTGATAGGTTGCTCGACATAACACAAATCCTCCTGAAGTTCAAACTCGTCCATCGGCACTTGTTCTTCCGGCACCATGAGACACTTCTTGAGTTGAGACACATGAAACACGTCGTGTACATCGGAGAGATACGCCGGCAGCTCAAGTCGATAAGCTACCTCTCCTCGCTTGTCCAGAATCTTAAATGGCCCGATATAGCGAGGTGCCAGTTTTCCTTTGACGTTAAACCGTCGCTGACCTCGGATAGGTGACACCTTGAGGTATACAAATTCTCCATCTTCGAAAGTCAGACTCCTTCGCCTATTATCCGCATAATCCTTCTGTCGGGACTGGGCAGCCCTTAGGTTTTCCCGTATTATTTGAACTTGTCTGTCAGCGTTTTGTAACACATCCGGACCAAATACTTGATTCTCTCCTGTCTCATTCCAAAACAAAGGTGTCCTACACTTCCTTCCGTATAGTGCTTCATAGGGTGACATTTTCAAGCTGGCTTGGTAACTATTGTTGTATGAAAATTCTGCATGTGACACGCTCTTATCTCAACTTTTCCCATGCTTTAAAGCACAAGCTCTTAACATGTCCTCTAAAATTTGATTGGTCCTCTCGGTTTGTCCATCCATTTGAGGGTGATATGCTGAGCTGAAATTTAACCTTGTACCCATAGCTTCATGTAGTTTCTGCCAAAACCTAGAGGTGAACTGGGAACCTCAGTTCGAGACTATTTTCTTTGGAACTCCATATCGACACACAATATGCTCTATATACAATTATGCTAGCTTCGTGGTGGTATATATGGTCTTGACAGGAATGAAGTGAGCTGATTTTGTCAAACGATCTACAATAACCCATATTGAATCATAGCCAGACTGAGTTCGCAGTAATCCAACTATAAAGTCCATACCAATCTCTTCCCACTTCCACTCCGAGATCTTCAATGGTTGTAACAATCCGGCTGGCCTTTGATGTTCAGCTTTAACTCGTCGGCACATATCACAAAATGCAACATATTCGGCTATGTCCTTTTTTCATGCTGGCCCACCAATAGCATGTCTTTAAGTCTTTGTACATCTTTGTACAGCCGGGATGAACTGAGTAATGTGAGTCATGTGCCTCCTTCAATATTGTGTCCCGAATATGCCCAACATTAGGTACCACAATCCTCTTTCCAAGCCATAAGGTACCCTGTTCGTCCTCATCAAATCTGAATTCTCTTCCTTCTTGGATCTTTTCCTTGATTTCCTGTATTTCCTTGTCTTTTGTCTGTCCTTCCCGTATTTCCTGCTCTAATGTTGGGTTGACTTCCATTGTTCCCATCTCATTTATGAATCCAAGGTTCAGCCGTTCAAACTCCTTGCATAACTCGGATGGCAGCTCCCGGACTGTGAGTTGGTGGCTTACTCCTTTTCGGCTCAAAGCATCGACCACTACGTTGGCTTTTCCTGGATGATAGTTGATCCCCACATCATAATCCTTGATGAGCTCCAACCATCTTCGTTGCCTCAAATTCAGATCTATCTGTGTGAAAATATACTTAAGACTCTTGTGATCCGTATAAATTTCACACCTATGTCCAAGAATATAGTGTCTCCAAATTTTCAATGCATGTACCACGACCGCGAGTTCCAAATCATGCGTTGGGTAATTATGCTCATGTTTCTTCAATTGTCTTGACGCATATGCAACCACTTGTCCTTCTTGCATGAGCACACATCCAAGTCCTTGCCTTGATGCGTCGCAATAAATATCAAAACTCTTGCTCACATCTGGCAGTACCAAAACTGGGGTTGTTGTTAACCTCTTCCTCAACTCCTCAAAACTGTTTTGATAGGCTTGAGTCCATTGGAAAGCCTTTCCCTTCATTAGCAATTCCGTCATTGGCTTGGCTATCTTGGAAACGTCCTTGATGAATCGACGGTAATATCCAGCCATTCCAAGAAAACTCCTTATTTCTTTTACGTTTTGCGGTGGTTCCCACTTCAACACGTCCCTCACTTTACCGGGGTCAACTGATACTCCTCCTCCTGAGATGATATTACCCAAAAATGGTACCTCTTTCAACCAAAACTGACACTTGTTGAACTTGGCATACAATTGATGCTCCCTCAATTTCTGCAACTTGAGCCTCAAGTGTTTCTCATGTTCTTTCTCATCTTTCGAGTAGATCATAAAATCATCAATAAACACCACAACGAATCTATCCAAGTACTCCATGAAGACCTTATTCATGAGGTACATAAAGTAGGCAGGTGCATTTGTCAATCCAAAAGACATCACAGTGTACTCATAAGATCCATACCGTGTTCTAAAAGCTGTTTTGGGTATGTCTGATGGTCTAATCCTCATTTGGAAATATCCCAATCTCAAATCAATCTTAGAGAAGACACAAGCACCCTTCATCTGATCAAACAAGTCTTCTATGCGTGGCAAGGTGTACTTGTTCTTGACTGTTACCTCGTTGAGAGATTGGTAACCTACACACATCCTTTGGGATCCATCCTTCTTGTCCACAAATAGAATGGGCGCTCCCCAAGGTGAAGAGCTCGGGTGAATAACACCCTTCTCTAATTGCTCTTGAATCTGCTTCTTGAGCTCCGCTAATTCCACAAGAGGCATCCTATACAGCCTCTTAGCTATAGGTGCAGTGCCAGGTATTAAATCAATAACAAACTCAATGTCTCGATCAGGTGGCATACCCAGCAACTCATCCGGAAAAACATCCAAAAATTCACACACCACCGGAAACTCCTCAATTGCGGCACCGTCCATATGATTCAACTGCAATTGCTTCGGTGCGGTTTGAGATGCTTCAAACTCTATGGCGATCCCTTCCTCATTGGTCAACTTCACCATCTTTGTGGCACACTCAATAACTCCATTGTGCTTCCTCAACCAGTCCATACCGAGTATAATGTCCAATCCTTGAGAATCCAAAACAATGAGGTTGGCGGAGAAGTCTACCCCCCTTATTCTAAGGCTTACTTTTGGACATATTATATTTGTCCTCATCTCTCCTCCAGGAGACTTAACCAATAGAGTAAACTTCATATGAGAGATAGGCAAACTATACTTGGCAACATACCTTGATGCAATGAATTAATGCGATGCTCCAGAATCAAATAACATAGTCGCGGGGTTGGAGTTGGCGAGAAACATACCAATGACCAAGTCATCCGCTTGTTGAGCATCCTCCGTAGAGACATGGTTCACGTTGCCACGAGCAAAATTCTGCTATCCACGGTTCCCTTGTGGCTGTCCTCCATTGGGTCTTGGGTTTTGCCTCAACGCATTGCTTCCTTGATCAAGGCCTGACTTAGGACATTGATGCGCAAAGTGTCCAGCTTCTCCACAAGTATAGCACTTCTTAACTCCACCAGAATTATTGGGACGAGCTTGGTTCTGAACATTGGCACCAGGAAAGTTAGCACGAGGCGCATAAGGCATTGGAGGCCCAGATGCTTGCACAACAGGGCGCTGCTGCACAAACTGAGTTGGGCGCGGTGCAAATACAGGGCGTTGAGCAGGCTCAGAAGAACTGAAGTAAGGCGCATTGGGCGGCGCAAAGCGAGGGCGCACATTACTTCCTTGTTGTTGTCCTTGGTATGGCGCCTTCCTCTTGTTGTCTTGCTCCATCTCACGAACCTTGTTCTCCACCACAATTGCTTTGTCCACAAGCTTCTGGAAATTGACATAATCACAGTTGAGCAATTGCACTTGGATCTCATTGTTCAAGCCTCTCATGAACGAGTATTGTTTCCGGCTGTCCCGACTAACATCCTCAGGCGCGTATCTTGAGAGTTGAGTGAATTTATTGAGATATTCACTCACGCTTGATCTTCCTTGCCTTAAGTTCTCGAATTCTTGCCTCTTGAAGATCATAACACCTTCTGGCACGTAATGAGAACGGAAGTTCTCCTTGAATTCCGCCCAAGTGATCCTCTCTTGATTCTCATGAGCATTGCAATAAGCATCCCACCAATCCGCAGCTGCTCCAACTAGTTGATGAGAAGAAAATGGGACCTTCTCTCGGTCACTTCATTGGACAATAGCAAGTTTCTTCTCCACGGACTTGAGCCAATCATCAGCATCCATAGGGTCAACAGCTTGAGCAAAGGTTGGCGGCCTAGTCCTCATAAACTCTCCCATTCAGTTATGAGGAGGCGGGGGTGGCGGTGGAGGCATGTGGGGCTGATTGTTGATGTTACTAGCCTGCATCTGTCCCATAGTTTGTATCATGGTCTGCATGAGCTGGTTCTGCATAGCCAGTAGCTGCTCAATATTGATAGCTCCATGAGCAGGTCCTTGTCCATTGTTGTTCTGAGGTACTCCATGGTTCTCCTCCTCACCATTGACATCCCTCTGATTGCAAGTCCTCACCATCTGAAGGAGAGCAATAGGTAAGAATTTAGAAACATCTCCAACTAATGCATCAAGCGATATGAAACTAACCAACTAGTTGTACTAGCCTAGGTGGACATGGCAATGCTAAAGCATCCCAAAATCCTCTATTAAGCACACAAGCAAACAATATATATATATATATATATATATATATATATATATATAACAAACAGCACACCAACAAAATCACAACGCTTCCTGAGTGCTCCTGTGTGCTCTAAAGTGTCCATTCTATCTAGGCTGCATCCTACGGTCAACCTAGCTCTGATACCAATCTGTGATGCCCGGTTCCGAAAAATGAACCAAGCTAACGCATATGTGTGTCCAGGATGTTCAACACACATACACGAGTGCAATCATAAAGAGTATATAGAAAATTACCACAGAACAAGATTAATTAACCAAATTTATTAAACAAACCATATTATCCTCGAATACAAGCTCTAATGAATATTGATGACAAGTTCAACTACTGCAGCGGAAATAAACTAATTAAGCAACTAAGCAAACTAAGAAAAAGGGATAGCGCAGCTCCATGCAACACCACAGACAAAGTTGACGGGAGACACGGCCTAGAACTCCGCATTATCGCCATTAAACTCACAATCCTGACCTGCAACTGTTGGGGGGGGGGGATTGCAAGAGTGAGTACATGTCGTACTCAGCAAGTGTGGAAAGTATGACATGTGGCTGATTCAAATAACGACAATAATAATGGCTAAGTGCTGAAAAGTACAGTAAAACCATTTGGAAAAGCAATGTATCATATTTATGTGAAGTAAGTCCATCATAAACCATGTAACCATCATAATACCAGTCCATAATTTACCATTGCCAATAACCATAATCAATGTCATAAACCATGATTCCATCCCATAACCATAACCATAACCATAATATAAACCATAACCATTACCAAACCATAACCATTCCAAATCCCAAATTTCCCTCTAATCATGTAGGTCATCCAGGCGCTCATAACCGGGAACACGGCTATCATGATAGTTTTAATACTCTGCAGAGTTTGTACCACTTTACCCACGTGTTTGTGATTTCATCACCTGTCGGCGACTAAAGAACCTCCCTTATGCCAATTACACTTCCTTTGGTGTATGTCCAAGAGATTACAAAATAGCCTTTACAAAAGGATTACTAGCCTATTTAGACCCCACTGAGGTTTCACCGGCGGCGATGCCTCCAACTGAGCACATCTTCAACCAAGGGCCCCCTCTTGAGCCATTCGGATCCCAGGGTAGTCCAGCCAATCCTCAACAAACCCAATCCGACTACCCCTTCCCCGAGCATCCACAATGGTCCAAACAGCACCAGCAAAGCCCTAATTAATCAGCTATGCCGCACCCATACTTGGCCTCGCGGTGGCACTGTAGTCCTGGCCTATTCTCGCATGAACCGGTACTTAGATCTAAAGCAAGCAAACCACCATAACATCCAACCCATCCACATACTAGGCTTGCTTAGATCACCCATTACCATATCGTATTGACCAGTTCACATTAACCAAAATATCATTGATGCATAATTAAATGTGTAGTGTTGTTTGCCATCCCAATTAATTAAGCGAAGCAAAAAGGTAAAAAGCCCTTCCCGACTCTCTACCATATATTCCAGGTGACAAGGGTGGTTAAACAAATCTAGTAAACTTCCTACCGTAGGGTTCCCATCAAATTGACACAACATGCAGTTTTGCAAACAAAATATTTATTTTAAAAATAGGATCAATATGCTTCAAGGACACTTGCCTTGCTCTGGCGGATAGGGTTGCTCAAGCGCTTCGAAGTCTTGGTTCTCGAAATCCTCGTACACGACTTCTTGAGTACTTCCCTTTACTCGCGATCACACATACAAGAATATACATACAAATCAACACGATGCACACACATTAATCAACATGCGATGATATGCCTGCATGAAAAGTACAATAATTGATTAACTACGGTTGTTTATTAATTAGATGCAAGTAGTTCATACGTGTTCATCCGAGTTTACGGGTGTTTTAGTGAGAATTAATGCGGCTGAAAATAAAAAGACGATGCAACTAAAATCAATTTACGTCTATTAGATCTAATACATCGCTAAAATTCGCATCGGAGCGTGGCCTACCGTAGATGCGATGGCTTCGAAGATCGAGGGACGAAGGCGATGCGTAGACGAAGCGGATGGCGCAGCGGTCCTCCGGCGGCACGACGACGACGATCTCCGGCGGATGACGGCACCCTCCTCTTTTTCTTCCTCTTCTTCCCCTCCTTTTTACTTCCTTTTCTTCCCTGGCGGCAGCAGCCTCTGGTCTTTTTTCTACGGCGGCTCTAGGCTTTTTTTGGCTCTGGCGGCGGCGTTGTTTTCTGGGGTTGGGGAAAATACGAGGCATCGGGGCTTTTTATAGCCGGGCGGGCACGCACGCTAGGGCACGCGAAAGGCGGGAACAGAACGCGTGGGAGCTGTGGGCCAGGACGGCGCGCGCGGTTGGTCGGGGCGGACGTGCGGGGCGCGTGGGGCCGGGCGTGGGCGAGCGGGGCACGGGGCATCGCGCGGCGCGCTGGCGAGCGGGCATCGCGCGGTGGGGCCTGTCGGGCGGGGCTGGTCGGGCGCGCGGGCAGGAGCGCAGTGCGGGGTGGGGCCAGGCAGACGCGCTCGGCGTGGCTAACGCGGCGCGGGTTAACGCTGGCTGGGCCGCTCGGCCTTGCCAGCAGATGGGTTGACTTTTTTTTTTCATTTTTTTCCCTTTTTTCCTTTATATACATATTGTTATTATATATTATATATATATATTATTTATATTATCTACTTATATATTTTTTTGTTTCTTTAGGTTTCATAATTATATATATATATTTATATATTATTATTATTTTATATTTATTACCTATTACAAGTTTTACACTATTATTTTCCTTTTCTTCTTTTGCTACTCATATTTGTATATGTATATTTTATGTTTTATTATTTTTCTTTTATTCTATTAATATTTGATGCATGAACATGTATGCAATGCATGATGCGAAAATTGAGGGTGTTACAGGCTTCCTAGGGGGGAGATGTTAGCACATCTGCTAACATACCGACGACGAGCCCAGAAGCCACTGCGTCACCCAGAGGAACCAGGCCCAGGAAGCCCAACCGTCGTTATGCCGGCCCAGAGTGGTCTTGTCTGTAATCTATTAATTGTATCACTAAACAGTGAAGATGGACAGAGAAGAATATAGAACCCTATCGAAACTCCTCGTTCCTATCAGCGCCGTCGAGTTCTTCCCACTCTCTTCTCTCCAACCCTGATCCCACTCTATTCCTCACAGCATCCGTGATCATTCTGCCTAAGAGAGTCTTGAAAAGGATAGATGCGATCAAGCACAGATTCCTTTGGACAGGCGACGGTGAAACTCATAAGCCAGAGGCCTGCCTGGTCAGTTGACAGAAGGTCTGCAGACCTAAGGAGTTGGGGGGTCTAGGGATCGTTGACCTGCCCCGATTCTGCTCAGCCTTAAGAATTAATTGGTTGTGGCAAGCCTGGAAATAACAGGATAAATCATTGTGTGGCGTGCCAACGCCATGCAACCAAACGGACAAGGACCTTTTTGCGGCGTCGGTAATATATACCCTTGGAAACGGTCGGAGGCTGACTTTCTGGCATGATAACTGGACCTCCTCGGTGCCGTTGAAGCTCGTTGCCCCAAACCTATTGTCACACCCCAAAATTTCCATTTTAGGATGTGAAAAATTTAAAGCAAATTACGCAAGACAAAAACTTGTTTGCTTATTATCTCCTTTTAAGTAATCATGTTCTTCTTAAGATCATAATTATATTATCAAAAAAATATATCAAATCCATCCGCATAATCATGGGTTCATGTTTAAAAATATGAATTTCAAATCACTAGAGAAATTCAACTAAAACTGAAAAAGAGATTGAAACAAAAAGAAACAAAAGAAAAGAGAAAAGAAAAAGAAAAGGAAATAAAACCTTGATTGGGCCAATACTTCACTCTACAGCCCAGCCCCTTCCCTCTGCCGGCCCAAGTCCCTCTCCCTTTCTTTCTTTTTCTTTTTCTCCCACTGGCCCAAGGCCCAGTCGCACCCTTTACTCCCCACTCTCTCTTACACGCGGGTCCCACTTGTCAGCTCCTCCATGTTCCCCAACCGTCGCCCCAACCGTGCCCCGTGCCCACGATGCCGCCTCCCCCATGCCCGTGCGCGCCGCGAGCATAGAACCACCGCCCTCCTCTGCCCCAGCAACCGCCTCCCTACAAATATCTCATCCTCGCCTCCACTCTTCCCCACTCTCCACTGCTTCCCCACGCCGCAACCCTAGCCCCATCACCATGACCGACGGTGGAGCTCGGCGCCCCACGAAGAGACACCATCCCGCTCGTCTACGACGAGCCGCCGAGAACCGCAGTTGAATGTGGCCTAGAGGGAGGGTGAATAGGCCTTTTTGAAAATTGTCGGATCCAAGAGCTCAATGTGGTGTTGAACGTGTCTCTCCAATGAACTAGAGTGAATCCCAAAGGGATTGATCTTTGTTGCACTTAATTTCGTGGAGATATGTGGTTTTTGAGGCTCTTGGGAGGTGTGACGGCGCTAGGGTTCGAGAGTGGGTAAAATATGGCCGTACAACTCTATTTATATGGGTTTCTAAAAGTGACCGTTAGGGTTCAGAAAGATCGGACTAGTCCGTGGTGGTCACCGGACTAGTCCGGTGTGCTGTGTGCAGCAAACCTAAGTGTCTCGAAATATCGGACTAGTCCGGCTAGGAACGGACTTGTCCGATTTCGCTACTGGAAATCTTCAGACTAGTCCGATAGTCATCAGACTTGTCCGGACATGTGAAACCCTAAGTGTATAGGATGACAAGTCCGCACTTGGAGGACTTGTCCGATTTAGTTCAGAGGGTATTTCGGACTAGTCCGTGCAAATATCGGACTTGCCCGATTTGGACCAGAGAGAATATCGAACTAGTCCGGTTGTGGTCGGACTTGTCCGATGATGTGTGACTTGTGAAGTGATTTGAGGACTAGTCCGCACTGGGGAAGACTAGTCCGATTCTAGTCAGAGAGAATATCGGACTAGTCCGACGGATATCGGACTTGTCCGATTTTGTGCAGAGAGGATATCGGACTAGTTCGGTGTCAGTCGGACTAGTCCGGTCCTGTGTAACTTTTTGAAATGTGTGTGTTTAATTTTGATTGAGCTCTTGGGATGTGTTTTATTAACACACTCCATACACAATGATCTACTATTCTTCTTCCTTGAGCTCATTTCCACTTTACTCCTCATTCTTCCTTCTTTTTGGCACTTTGCTCATTTCTCTATTAAAAACCTGCACCCATCTCAACAAAGAGGTTAGGATCCCAATTGCTTGTCATAAATCATCCAAAACCCACAAGGGAGTCCTAGATGCACTTTCAATCTCCCCCTTTTTGGTGATTGATGACAACCAATTGAGATTTCACAAAATATGATAAAAATTGAGATTTTCATAAAGTATGCACATATGAGTCCAAAATACATAAAGTAGTGAAAGTATAGTCCATATGTGCATTCTTTATGGTGGGATGCATAACTAAGTGCACTGAAACATTGAGAATGACATAATTGACATTAATCACCCAATAGCAAGCATATATGTCATTCTAGAGCAAAATCACAGTTTTCATGAATACTACTCAAAGAATCAAAACATTGCAACACAAAACCATAATTAACTTAAGATCATTGTTAAAACTTGACAAGCCACAAAAGAGTTAAAAGAAATATAGCATAGGACTCTCTCCTCGCAACCTACAACTAAGACTAAGACTCCCTCTCAATCTCTCCCCCTTTGGCATCAAGACACCAAAAAGAAGGAGAGGAGGGTCCTAAGGTCTTCACTCTTCGCTGTCAGTCCTCTCATCGTCGTCTTCATTATCTTCATCTTCAGCTTGATGAGGAGGAGGAGGAGGAGGTGCGGTGCTACTCGAGCCCCCAACGCCAAAGTAGGCAAGCTCGGAGGGGGTCAAGGGCCCAAGCTCGGTGAAATTAGAATCTGAGTCTTCAGAGATTATTGGAGACCCAATTGGCTCAATCTCCAGTTTCTGGCAAATTTGCTTCACATTTGCCTTGATATACTTCATGTCCTCCTTTCTTTTCTTGCTGAGCTTATGGGCCTTCACCTCGGCCTTTTTGCAGGAGGCAAAGATAGTAGCCAGATATTTGAGAATACCACTGGCTGAACCTTTTTGAGGGGCTGCACTAGAAGCAGGGGCAGACCTAGCATCTTCTCTTGATCTTGCCGGTGCCTCGGGACTGGAGGCCGGTGAGGAAGCAACCTGCACACTCGGCTTTTGAGACATTTGAGGCCTCAAGGGGAGATGCTCCACATCTTTCACAAACTCAATCCCGATGACTTTTTCAATCACAAACATTAGATAACGAGCATATCCGCAAGACCTGTTGGGAGTGCAGGATATGTTCACCATGTCATTCCAAATGTATTCCGCCACATCAAACGGGCGGTCCTTGCTTATGACCCTCATCAGAGTCCGGAGGTATCCTTGCACACTCCCAACATCTCTATCCTTGGGAGCAATCGTCTTCCTCAAAACTCTGTTCAGCACCACAAAGAATGTCTTCATATTTTTGGTGGAAGGAGGGTTGAACTTTGAATTTGGCTCATATAGGAACTTCATCCTATCCTTGTCAATGACACCTATGTTGTGTATGACCAAGCAATCAGATCTTGTGGTGTCAAGGTGAAGCAGGTTCGCAAACTCTTCTTGAGTAATACTGTACTTGGATCCATGGGTCATCCAAGTGACACTCTCCTCATCCTCACTAGAGAAGTGACAGGTTGCAAAGAACTGTGCAATCACTTCATTGTTCCAGTTATTCCTGAAAGCAAAAAGATCCCTCAGGCCATGCTTCTCAATGGCTCTCACTACTTTACTGAATGGTGAGCAACCCTTCTTCTCAAAATGTGCCCAGTCAATCCACTGACTGCGCACAACTGGTGTCTTCATTGGGAGATACACTGATTTGTAGTAATCAGCATGGAAGTTGCACCAGAATCTTCCATCAGCAGCTTGCTTCGGTCAGCCATACCAATCGATGCTCCTGAATTTTGCCGCCGAGTCACTGCCCTTCCCGTTGAACTTCTCTTCATTGGGGTCCCAGACCCCTTCCCTTGGAGCATGGAGTTTCAACGGGCCAACCGGACCTGTTGCTATTCCTTTGCCCTTGCCTTTTGCTAGGCGGGCACTTGCCGCGCTAGGGCCACCGCAGGTGGTAGCCCTAGAAGCAGGCACCTTGGAGGATGGCTTCTTAGCTAGCACTTTCCTCCGAGCCTATGGAGGAGACTGAGCTGGCTCGGAGGGTCTTTCTTGGCGCTTCTTGCCAAGACCCATCGAGGTCCGAGGTGCCACCTCGTGGTCCATCTCGGCCTCAAAGTCGGAGACATCATTGCCTGAGCTCGACATGACCTGAGAATGAGTGGCATGAATGATAATGAATGATACAAGGCATAGGTGTGAAACGATAGCAAGGTATTGCATTGAGGAATTGAAGAATTAGGTTTTGAGTTCAGAAACATCGTACTTGTCCGGTGCACAGGCACGGACTAGTCCGGTGTTCATCCTCAAAAACCTAAGAGACTGGACAAAAGATGATTCCCAATGCACAACAAGTGTAGCATACACGTAATACATCAAGAAGGCATGTATATAGTGAAATATGCTAGGTTATTTGATCAACAATGAAGAAATTTTGGAAATTCTAGGGTTTGAGCGAAAATTACCGAAAACTTGCTTGAAACTTGGAGATGAGGGAGTTGAAGGCTGGACAAGTCCGCTAGCTTCAATCCTCAAGTGGACAAGCTTGATTTCCGCCCAAATGTGAAGCTTTTTGGTGGAGGGAGCAAGAAATCGCCTTGGGAGCTTGAGCACGAAGAGAGAGAATGCGTGAGGCAAGAGTGGAGGTGAAGAAATTTGGGTTTGGCGGCGGCTAGGGTTATGGACACGAAAAATTGGACAAGTTCGAGGATGACCAGACTAGTCCGAACTTTTCCAGGGGCTATATTGGACTAGCCCGTTTAATACCGGACTTGTCTGGCCTAACTGGCACTCTACGGACTAGTCTGCATAGGCGGACTAGTCCGGGCAACCACAGACTAGTCCGTGGTCACCAGACAAGAATTTTATAGCCCATTCATATATATTTGAAGGTTCATAATTAGAAAATAGAGAGGCAAAACAAATCAAATAATCTTGATGATTATGATCAGTGAGCATACAATAATCAAGCAATGATCATAATTCACCAAGATCTAGTAATTGACATAGTTTTTCGGAGAAAATTGAGAGAGATGATTTTCACAATCCAATCAACATATTTGAAGAATTCATACAAGTATGCAACATTTCAAGCCACACTCCGAGCGTCAAGGATATTTAGTTCATTTCGGAGTTCACAAAAACGCTTTTCATCAAGTGGCTTGGTGAATATGTCGGCCAATTGTTTTTGGGTATTGACATGGGAAATGGCTATGTCCCCTTTCATGGCATGATCTCTCAAAAAGTGATGTCTTATATCTATGTGTTTAGTTCTGAAGTGCTCAACTGGGTTGTGGGCAATTTTGATGGCACTTTCATTGTCACAAAGGAGTGGAATATGGTTCATACTGTAACCATAGTCCCTTAGAATTTGTCGCATCCAAAGGAGTTGTGCACAACAACTCCAGGCTGCAACATACTCCGCTTCGGCTGTGGATAAGGCAATGGAATTTTGTTTCTTGGAGGACCAAGAAACTAAGGATCTCCCTAGGAATTTCCATATGCCGGAAGTGCTTTTTCTATCTACTTTGCACCCGGCATAATCTGCATCAGAGAAACCAATGAGATTGAATTTTGAGCCTTTTGGGTACCAAATACCAAGGTTGGGTGTATGAACTAAATATCTCAAGATCCTTTTTACGGCTGTCAAGTGACATTCCTTAGGATTGGCTTGAAATCTTGCACACAAACATACACTCAACATAATACCAATTGAATGTGGCCTAGATGCACATAAATAGAGTAGAGATCCAATCATGGAGCGATATACCTTTTGGTCGAGGCTAGGTCCATCTTCATTGAGATCTAGGTGGCCATTCGTTGCCATGGGGGTTTTTATGGGCTTCGCCTTGTCCATGCCAAACTTCTTAAGTATGTCCTGCATGTACTTGGTTTGACTTAGGAACATCCCTTCCTTCTGTTGCCGCACTTGGAATCCCAAGAAGTACTTTAATTCACCAATTATTGACATTTCAAACCTGTCTGTCATGATTTTACTAAATTCCTCACAAAAGAATTGGTTAGTTGACCCAAAGATTGTATCGTCAACATGAATTTGACAAATAAAAAGATCATCAGAAAAATTCTTTGTAAATAGTGTATAATCTACTTTGCCAATCTTAAAGCCATTTTCAATTAAGAAATCTCTAAGACACTCATACCAAGCTCTAGGAGCTTGTTTGAGGCCGTAGAGAGCCTTACACAATTTAAATACGTGGTCGGTGAACTCTTCGTCTTCAAACCCGGGTGGTTGCTCCACGTACACCTCTTCCTTGATTGGTCCGTTGAGAAAGGCGCTTTTCACATCCATTTGATACAGCTTGAAATCATGGTGAGTAGCATATGCAAGTAATATTCTAATAGATTCAAGCCTAGCTACTGGAGCAAAGGTCTCATCGAAATCCAAACCTTCGACTTGTGAATACCCTTTGGCCACAAGTCGTGCCTTGTTCCTTGTCACCACCCCGTGTTCATCTTGTTTGTTGCGGAAGACTCACTTGGTGCCGACAATGTTTGCATTGGGTCTTGCCACAAGTTCCCACACCTTGTTCCGCTTGAAGTTGTTCAATTCTTCTTGCATTGCCACCACCCAGTCCGGATCTTTCAATGCATCTTCAACCCTGCGTGGTTCCAAAAAGGATACAAATGAATAGTGCTCACAAAAGTTAGCTATGCGAGATCTAGTGGTTACTCCCTTTTGGATGTCACCGATGATATTGTTGATTGGGTGATCCCTTTGGACGCATTGGTGTACGCTTGGGTGTGGTACTTGAGGAGTTGTATCTTCATGATCATTTGCTTCTCCCCCTAAGTGATTGCCTTCATTGACTTGTTGATTATCTTTGTATTCTTGTGGTTGATCTTGTGTTGAAGCTCCCCCTTGATCGTTGGTCTCCTCTTGTGGTTCACCTTCCTCATGTATGTGTGGAGGTGGCTCTTGTGGTCGGACCTCACCTAGAGCCATTCTTTTCAATGCTTGACAAGGAGCTTCTTCTTTACCTAGTTCACAAGGATCAACTTGCTCCTTTTGGGAGCCATTAGTCTCATCGAAAACTACGTCATATGCTACTTCAACAAGTCCGGAGGTCTTGTTGAAAACACAATAGGCATAAGTGTTCGAATCATAACCAAGCAAGAAACCTTCATCGGACTTTGAAGCGAACTTTGAAGTCCTAGGCTTCTTGTTCAAGATATAACATGGAGAACCGAAAACTTGAAAATATGAAATATTCGGTTTGTTACCGGTGAGTAGCTCATATGATGTCTTCTTGAGTAGTCGATGAAGATAGAGTCGATTTACGGCGTGGCAAGCGGTGTTAATCGCTTCTGCCCAAAATTGATCCGATGTCTTGTACTTATCGAGCATTGTTCTTGCCATCTCTATGAGTGTTTGATTCTTTCTTTCGGCAACTCCATTTTGTTGTGGGGAGTACGACGCTGAAAATTCATGTTTTATGCCTTCTTCATCAAGGTACTCCTCCACTTGCGTGTTCTTGAACTCTGTGTCGTTGTCGCTTCGAATATTCTTGATTGTCGATGAGAATTTGTTTTGAGCTCGCTTGAAGAACTTCTTGAGTATTCCTTGTGTCTTTGACTTATCATGCAAAAAGAAAACCCAAGTGAAGCGAGAAAAGTCATTAACGACAACTAAACCATATTTGTTATCGCCGATGCTTATGTAGGCTATTGGACCAAATAAGTCCATGTGTAGTAGCTCGAGTGGTCTTGTTGTAGTCATGACGTTTTTGGCGGGGTGAGGTGCTCCAACTTGCTTCCCGGCTTGGCACGCGCTACAAGGCCTGTCTTTCTCAAATACAACATCCTTCAAACCTCAGATGTGATCACCTTTGATGAGTTTTTGAAGGTTCCTCATACCAACATGCGCTAGCCGTCTTTGCCACAGCCAACCCATGTTGGTCTTTGCAATCAAGCATGTGTCAAGTTCATCTTTATCCTTGTTGAAGTCAACAAGATAGAGATTTCCCTTTAACATACCCTTGAATGCAACGGAACCATCACTCCTCCTAGAAACGGTCACACCCTCGTTAGTGAACAAGCAATTATAACCTTTGTCGCATAATTGAGATATGGACAGCAGGTTATAATCTAGGGATTCAACATGTAAAACATGAGAAAGTGTGTGTTTAGAGGATATTGCAATTTTACCGGTACCGAGCACTCTTCCTTGACTATTATCTGCAAAGTAGATGCCCTCGTTTGTGTCCTCATTCTCTTCATATTCCACAAACATTCTTCTTTCCCCGGTCATATGATTGGTGCAGCCACTGTCTAGCACCCATTTAGATCCATCGGAGGAATAGGCCTGCAAAAACAAATCATGCCTTGGTTTTAGGTACCCAAGCTTGCTTGGGTCCTTGGAGGTTAGTTACAATGCATTTGGGCACCCACATATGAGACTTGGTGTTCCCATGGCGTGGCCCAACATAATGAGCATAAACCTTGCCAAAGTTATTTCTCATTAACACATAGGAGGCATCAAAAGTTTTAAACAATAGCTGTTGTTGTTTACATACAGGACTAGTCTGGGGGGTCGGACTTGTCTGGAGGATCGTACTTGTCCGAACACCGACCGGACTAGTCCGATGTTCATGTGTAGTTGTTGTATTAATCTGTGACTTTCCAATTTGAGAGGGCCTTCCTTTTACAAAGGTAATCCTCTCCTTGTTATTCTTATGGCTTCTAGCATGTTGCTTTTCACCATAAGAATAGCCAATGCCATATTTGACATTTCGAGGTCTTTTGACCAAGTATGCACTACGTGCATATTTGATCTTCTCCTTGTCAAATATGCCACTTTGGGCAGGATGTTTATCCTTTGTAGAGGTTGTCTTATCCCTCAAACTGGTGTCACCTTTCTTACATGTGCAAGCATGAGCGAAATCAGTTTTAGTGGGTTGATAAGGTGAACTTGAAGAGGAGGAAGGTTCACTCAGCTTGAGTGACTCAACCTGCACTTCAAGGATCTTGTTAACCTTGATCTGGTCAGCAAGTTGGTCCTTGATTGTGGCATTTGAGTCAGTTAACTCCAGGCAAGTTTCCTTGCTCGAGGTTAACTAAAGATCTAGTGATTTGCTTCGTTCCTTTTCAAGTTCTAGAAGTTTGTCAAGTTCGACATATTCCTCCTTTTGGGAGATGATCATGTCCTCTTGACAATGTATTAACCTCTCCTTCTCAACAAGTTTATCAAGCAAAAATTTCATTTTAGTAGTTGTTTTCCAATCTAGTCCAATAAGCATGTCCTCATTATCACTATTGAGTTCATGATCGTTAGAGTAGGAATGCAGGGAAGGGGGTTTAATGGTTACCTTGTGTTTACCTTCCTTTCCCATAAGGCAAGTGCCATCTCTCTTCCATGCGCCAAATGTAGGGAAAAGGGTACACTTCTTGGATGTCTTCTCGATGGCTATGCTAGCCATCTCTTCTTCTTCGGACAATGAGGACTCATCATTTGAGTCCCACTCTTTCCCAATGTGCGCTTGTTCGGCTTGTTTCTTCTTCTTGAAGAATTTCTTGGGTTGAGGCTTGGCTTATTCGGTCTTCTTCTTGTTCTCCTCATATGGGCAATCAACTATAAAGTGGTTGTATTCACCACAATTATAGCATGCCCGCCTCAACTTTGGCTTCGTTCTTTCCTTGTACGTTCCTTCGCTTGACTTTGTACCTTGTCTATTTTTCATTATTCTCTTGAATTTTTTCATGAACAATATCATGTCTTCTTCATCCAATTCACTGCTCTTGTCGTCACTATCTTCCTCTAGTTGTGCTTCTCTAGCTTCTTTGGATAGGGGCTTGAGAGTGGATTTCAAAGTAACCCCTTTCTTCTTTGCCGAGGTGAGGTCGGCAATCTTCTTGACATGTTTTGTTTGTTTTTCCATCATCTCGAAGTTGATGATCTTTCCAAGCAGTTCATCTGGAGTCAACCTTTTGTATCCGGGGCTTTCTCTGATCATGGAGCATAGTGTGACGTTGCGAGGCATAAAGGCTCTAAGGATGAGCTTTACCACCTCGTGGTCATTCCACTTCTTACTTCCGTATGATATGACCTTGTTGACGAGTGTCTTTAATCGATTATACATGTCTTGGGGTGACTCGTCTTCTTCAATTGCAAATCTTCCTAACTCACCTTCAATCATCTCGATTTTTGCATCACGAACATGTCGGTCACCTTCATGTGCAGTTTGTAGTGTGTCCCATATCTCCTTTGCAATTTAGAGTCCATCCACCTTGGTGAACTCATCCCGACTGAGTGAGGAGGTTATTATGGCCGCAGCTTGAGCATTTCGGTGAATTGCCTGCTCTTGGCTGGGGGTGAGCTCTTCGTCGTCGTCCGGGATATCTATCCCTGTGCACACAATATGCCACAAACTTGGATTGAGGGAAATTAGATGCATTTTCATATTTTGCCTTCACATTGGGTAATGACTTCCATCGAAGTGTGGGGCTTTTCCAAGTGGAATAGATAAATAGTGATTGTTATTGGAATTAAGACGATCATAATTAAAAGGATATCGGGAGTAGTCAGTGTGACTACTCCCCTTCTTCTTCTCTTCAACTTTTAATTTCCCTTTGGAAAGTGTCTTCTTTCTTAGGAGCGCCTTTAGCTCCAGGGTCTCTTCATTGTCGTCCTCGAAGTATTGAATGGCTTCGAGGAGCTTCTCCACCTTGAGGTTCTTTTCATCATCAACCTTCTCTTGGTTGTTGCTCTTGTGGGTGTCCTTCATGTCCGACATGATCTCCTTCGAGCAATTAGTCTCTTTCTTGAAGAACCTACTTTGATACCAATTGAATGTGGCCTAGAGGGGGGGTGAATAGGCCTTTTTGAAAATTGTGAGATCCAAGAGCTCAATGTGGTGTTGAATGTGTCTCTCCAATGAACTACGGTGAATCCCCAAGGGATTGATCTTTGTTGCACTTAATTTTGTGGAGAGATGTGGTTTTTGAGGCTCTTGGGAGGTGTGACGACGCTAGGGTTCGAGAGTGGGTAAAATATGGCCGTGCAACTCTATTTATATGGGTTTCTAAAAGTGACCATTAGGGTTCAGAAAGATCGGACTAGTCCGGTGTGCTGTGTTTAGCAAACCCTAAGTGCCCCAAAATATTGGACTAGTCCGGCTAGGAACGGACTTGTCCGATTTCGCTACTGGAAATCTTCGGACTAGTCGGATAGTCATCAGACTTGTCCGAACATGTGAAACCCTAAGTGTATAGGATGACAAGTACGCACTTGGAGGACTTGTCCGATTTAGTTCAGAGGGTATTTCGGACTAGTCCGATTTGGACCAGAGAGAATATCAGACTAGTCCGGTTGTGGTCGGACTTGTCCGATGATGTGTGACTTGTGAAGTGATTTGAGGACTAGTCCTCACTGGGGAGGAATAGTCCGATTCTAGTTAGAGAGAATATCGTACTAGTCCGATGGATATCGGACTTGTCCGACTTTGTGCAGAGAGGATATCGGACTAGTCCGGTGTCAGTCGGACTAGTCCGGTCCTGTGTAACTTTGTGCAATGTGTGTGTTTAATTTTAATTGATCTCTTGGGATGTGTTTTCTTAACACACTCCATACACAATGATCTACTATTCTTCTTCATTGATCTCATTTCCACTTTGCTCCTCATTCTTCCTTCTTTTTGGCACGTTGCTCATTTCTCTATTAAAAACCTGCACCCATCTCAACAAAGAGGTTAGGATCCCAATTGCTTGTCATAAATCATCCAAAACCCACAAGGGAGTCCTAGATGCACTTTCAGCAGTGTCGTGCCGCCCCCGAAAGATGCCTCTTCGACGAGATTCCGCTGTTGTACTGCCTCCTCGTCGGTGCCGAGGCTTGGCTATCGCTCCCCATCGGCGTGTGCTCTTCTACGGCCGTCTCTGACCCTGATTGACCCTGCTGTAAGCTTTCCCACTCTCCCCTCTCTCCTTTGCCTCAAACCCCACCGAGCTTGGACCACCAGAGTGTCGTCCGGTGATTCTCCGACGAGGTGTCGGCCATGGCGCTGCCAATGGCCGTCGGCCGCTGCTCTGCCCCCGCTGGACCCCCTCCTGGCCGTCGGATCAAGTCCCACGACCAGGATTAAAATTCCTCGAAGGGGTATGTGCCGGGTCCATCGTGGACCCGTGGACCGCACCTCCTCCCCTGGTCCACGACCCCGTAGACCAATTCCATGCCTTTTTCTTAAGAAAAATAAATAAAAACAGAAAGGTAAAATGGACTCTAGGAGCCGGAGCGGTGAAACCTCAGAGGGCCGGTTACTAGTCGGGAGGACCTTTGTAAAGACCTCGTAGTGATCTCTCGGCCGCACACCTACGGAAGTATGAAATGTGGTTGATCACCACTGGCATCCGAGAGGTTTACTTAGTCCACTTGGCAACAGGGGATGAAATCACGGCTTGTGGGTAAAGGATACATTCTCTGCAGAGATTGGAAAACTGTCATGACAGTCGTGCTCACGAACAAGAGCGGCTTGATGTTGAATTCATAATTAGTCAATGGTTGAGATGATGGTTGGGATGATAGTTGAGAATGAGATTGGTATTATTACATTACTATTGTTATGGTTGGGAATATTCATCTAGATGTAGGTTGCTAATCAAAGCTAAGGATAGGTTTAATGCTTAGTGCTTAAACCACTATCAACCTTTTCTTTGATCTGGCCTTCATGTCATTTATTTCCCACACTTGTTGAGCACCACAAGGTGGTACTCACACTTGCTTTGTTGTATTTTTTTATATGCTGCTCAGTGAAGAGAAGATCTAATGAGGACAGTGACAAGTGAAGACAGTGCATAGGTCATGTTGCTACCAGTCAATTTGCCTGTGGTTGCCCTAAAGTTTTTGCTCTTTCGCTACTACTTCAAAACTCTTTTGAAGGTATAATGTTGTTTGCATACGATATAGAACTGTTTATCACTTTTTGTCATACATGTATGGTGAAACTGATCCTGGCATACATGTATTTTGCAACTGGTTTTATGTTTAATAAAATCGGGTGTGACAAAGTGGTATCAGAGCTATATGTTGACTCTACGCACGTGACCTTAGTTAGAATGGACCTCTTAGACACTCCTTTGATCTCGCTCATGAAGACAAAGCTTCGACTGCACCGACAGGAACGTGAAGATCAACATAGGAGGACAATGTAAAAGAAGACTCAGAATGCCATACATCACTTGCTTAGGTCCCCTTTAGTTAGCAAGTCAAGCCCATGCCTTCTTCACAGCGACTTATAACACGTTGCTTGATGTATTGCATTAGGTTAATAATAATAACAACTTAAATTATAGCATTTGTCTGTTTAAGGGGGATAGCCGACCCACTTGAATCTCGAGGGCGAGATTCTCTGTAAGGTGGGTGGGATTGTAACCCTCATAATTACCAAAAAGGAAAAGAAAATAATAATAATAAATACAGTAATCATGATAATGCATTTGAAATAGAACACTTTAAAATTAAAACCATAGTGCACATTTAAGTCAAGTTCAAAATAATAATAATAATAATAAGAAGAATAAGAATGTAGAAGAACATAAAAATAATATGTGTTGTTGTGGCATAATATTTTAAATTTAACTAAATGAAAATATTTCATAATTTTCTATTTGTGAAAATTGCAAATTTCAATGGTAACACTTAGAAAAAAATAATAATTATATAATAATAAACAAATTTACTCATATAATAATAACAATATAATAAATAAATAAATAAAAATTGGAAAAATCTTGGCAAAATAAACAATCAAATAAATAAATAAAACCTAAGTGAAGGAAAATAAACTTAATGTGTTGTATTGAATGCTAATTAATTAGAACTAATTTATTGAGGTGCTTTGGTTGGAAAACAAATTTTTTAATTGCTAAAGAAGACTCTTAAGTTCAAATAAAATAAACCAACATTCAAGTCCTAGAAGCTTTCATTCAAATAATAATAATAAGAAGAATAATAGTAAGATGAGAAACTAAACACAATAAAGAGGAAAAAAAATAAAATTTTAGTGTACAAATCTTCATGGTGTTGAAAGTTAAACTTCCTTAAAATTAATTCAAACTAAATTATTGTCTTGTATTTGTACATCTGTGTAAACATTTTGTAACTTCCAAAATAACTTAAGATCAAAATTTTAAATAGAAAGAAAAATTTATAATAATATTTTGAAAATAAGAAGTTAGTAGTTTATTGATTTAGCTAAAAAATCAGTCCTATAATTTACGCGACCTAGAATCTCGGGGCGAGATTCCATTTAAGGGGGGTAGTTTGGCACACCCCAAAATTTCCATTTTGGGGATGTGAAAAATTTAAAGCAAATTACGCAAGACAAAAACTTGTTTGCTTATTATCTCCTTTTAAGTAATCATGTTATTCTTAAGATCATAATTATGTTATCAAAAAATATTAAATCCATCCTCATAATCATGGGTTCATGTTTAAAAATATGAATTTCAAATCACTAGAGAAATTCAACTGAACCTGAAAAAGAGATTGAAACAAAAAGAAACAAAAGAAAAGAGAAAAGAAAATTGAAAAGAAAAATAAATAAAACCATGATTGGGCCAATACTTCACTCTGCAGCCCAGCCCCTTCCCTTTGCCGGCCCAAGTCCCTCTCGCTTTCTTTCTTTTTCTTTTTCTCCCACCGGCCCAAGGCCCAGTCGCGCCCTTTACTTCCCACTCTCTCTTGCACACGGCCCCACTTGTCAGCTCCTCCATCTTCCCCAACCGTTGCCCCAACTGCGCCCCGTGCCCACAATGCCGCCTCCTCCACGCCCGTGCGCGCCGCGCACATAGAACCGCCGCCCTCCTCTGCCCCAGCAACCGCCGCCCCTACAAATATTTCATCCTCGCCTCCACTCTTCCCCACTCTCCACTGCTTCCCCACGCCGCAACCTTAGCCCCATCGCCATGATCGACGGTTGAGCTCGGCGCCCCACGAAAAGACACTGTTTCGGTCGTCTCCGACGAGCCGCTGAGAACCGCAGTGTCGTGCCGCCCCCGAATGATGCCTCTTCGACGAGATTCCGCTGCTGTACTACCTCCTCGTCGGTGCTAAGGCTCGGCCGCTACTTCCCATCGGCGGGTGCTCTTCTCCGGCCGTCTTCAACCCCAATTGATCCCACTGTAAGCTTTCCCACTCTCCACTCTCTCGTTTGCCTCAAACCCCACCGAGCTTGGACCACCGGAGTGTCGTCCGGCGATTCCTCGGCGAGGTGCTAGCCATGGTGCCGCCAATGGTCGTCGGCCACTGCTCTGCCCCTGCCGAACCCCCTCCTGGCTGTCGGATCAAGTCCCACAGCCAGGATTAAAAAGCCCCGAAGGGGTACGCGTCGGGTCCACCATGGACCCGTGGACCGCACCTCCTCCTTTGGTCCACGACCCTGTAGACGAATTCCATGCCTTTTTCTTAAGAAAAATAAATAAAAATAGAAAGGTAAAATGGACTCTAGTAGCCGGAGCGATGAAACCTCACAGGGCCGGTTACTAGTTGGGAGGACCTTTGTAAAGACCTCGTAGTGATCTCTCTGCCGCACACCTACGGAAGTGTGAAATGTTGTTGATCACCACTGGTATCAGAGAGGTTTACTTAGTCCACCTGGCAACAGGGGATGAAATCACGTCTTGTGGGTAAAGGATACGTTCTCTGTAGAGATTGAAAAACTGTCATGACAGCCGTGTTCACGGACAAGAGCTGCTTGGTGTCGAATTCATAATTAGTCAATGGTTGAGATGATGGTTGGGATGATAGTTGAGAATGAGATTGGTATTATTACATTACTATTGTTATCATTGGGAATATTCATCTAGATGTAGGCTGCTAATAAAAGCTAAGGATATGTTTAATGCTTAGTGCTTAAACTACTATCAGTCTTTTCTTTGATCTGACCTTCATGTCATTTATTTCCCACACTTGTTGAGTACCACGAGGTGGTACTCACACTTGCTTTGTTATATTTTTTTTATATGCTGCTAAGTGAAGAGAAGATCTAATAAGGACTGTGACAAGTGAAGACGGTGCATAGGTCGCGTTGCTGCCAGTCAATTTGCCTGTGGTTGCCCTAAAGTTTTTCCTCTTTCGCTGCTACTTCAAAACTCTTTTGAAGGTATAATATTATTTGCATGCAGTATAGAACTGTTTATCACTTTTTGTCGTACATGTATGCTGAAACTGATTCTGACATACATGTATTTTACAGCTGGTTTTATGCTTAATAAAACCGGGTGTGACACCTATTCAAACTCGCACGTTTTAAGAATAGAACAGTGGCCAAGCAACTGTCAAATGGAAATTGGATCAAAGCCCTCACATAGGTTTCTTCCCAGCAGGAGATCGTTGAATTCGTACAGGTGTGGAGCCTGGTACAGGGGATGGAACTGAGAGGAATGAGATTGAGAATGACATCATATGGAGATGGACGAGTGCTGGCACATTCACTACAAAGTCGGCTTACGACATTCAATTTGTTGGTACTTACAAAACTTTCGAATCAGAATTCCTGTGGAAGGCAAAGGCTGAACCAAAAGTTAGTTTTTTCGGGTGGACTGTTTTGCATGAGAAAGCTCTCACCACAAACAACTTGCAAAGGAGAGGCTGGGACAATAGAGTAGTATGCCCCCTCTGTCTACAGGAGGCTGAGACCGGTGTTCACTTGCTGGTACAGTGCAATTTTACCGCACAAACGCTGACCCAAACAGCATCCTGGTTTGCTTTTCCGGAGTATCTGAGCACGGCACAATGGCTGCAGGCGTTGACCACGCGAGTGCCAAAAAACAGGAGAAAAGAAATAGTTGGGATTGTATTATACACGTGGTGGAACATGAGGAAGTAGCGAAATAAAAGAATCCTCTAAGGAGAAGAACGGAATTCGCTCATGTTGGTCGGACTCACTAAAGAGGAATTTGACTGGATTGTCTTAGCCGGTAAACAACATCTGGCTTGAGTAGGCATTCGTAAAGCTTGCGGTTATTTTTTTTTTGCAACTATAGCACCCAAGTCGCACAGCAGAGAGGCGAGTCACGACGCGTGTTGCAGTCCGTGCGCTGATGCAGACAAAGATTTGCTGCGTATGTCTGAAGGGCGAGTCGCACGTCTGCTGTGCGAGTCGCTTTACTGAAGGGCGAGTCGCCCTGCTGCTCGGTGAGGGGCCACACACGCCTCACGGGCGGCCGGCCGCGAGCGGCATCACGGGTGTTGGACGCCTCACGGGCGTGTGTTGGGAACGATGCCCGCGGGCTATAAAATCGGTGCCGGCCTCAGTTTCCATTAGAACCAGAGCGCAGCTGAGAGGAGCAAAGGAGAGTAGAGGAAAGAAAAGAAAAAAGAAGAGAAAGAAGAGGTAAATGAGTTAATTGTTTTAGTATTGTTATTATTAGTTGTTAGTAGTTATAGTATTGAAAATAATATTTTAGACATGGTATAATAGTATTAAATGTATTTTTTAATTAAGCTTATTGTGATTAGTTTATGTATTTGTATAATAGTGTATGATAGTATAATAGTGTATATTATATTTAAGCATCATATAATAGTGTACTATAATAGTATTATATAATTTTGTAGTATTATATATAATACTTATAAATATAAATCGTAATATAGTAAATGAAATATATAATAAATTGTAAAAATAATAGAATTAATATGAATATATATAAAATATGAAAAATAAATAATTAATGTACCATTTCAAATATTTAGTAGGTACGAAAGATAACATACCATTTCAAATATATTTTGGAGAAGAAGAGATAATATATGGTCCAAAAGGAGTGGTTTTATCTGTATTTACATCAATAACGAAAGGAATATCAAATCCAACAGAGAGAACATTTTTGGGTATTTGTAATTGGTTAATGCAGATATTTAAACTGAATGAAGAACAATATGAACTGAAGTATACACAATTATTAGTCATGGAAATGTGAATTTTTATGGAGAGTTACTTGAAATGAAAGGACAACAGTTTGGAAGAATTATACTCAAAGGGTCATTTAATACAGATAGCCTTTAATTCTCTTTATTGAAGTAACAGCTAGAGAGATAGTTGATGAAACACCTCATACAGTACCTGCATAATGGAATAATTAACAATTTGATAATCCAAGAGTTCATGAAGATTCTCATGTTCCTTGGGAATGTCACGGGAATGATATAGCCATAGAATCTTTATTCAAAGATAAAGAATCATTGAAGGATGCAGTTAAATACTGATCTCTTTCAATAAAAAGATCATTCATAACTCCAAGGTCTAATAAACAAATTTATGATGTCAGATGTGTTGATTCAACGTGTCTGTTTCGTGTGTATGGATATGCCCAAAAGTGGAGCGGTCTTTGGAAATGTTCAATATTTATTTATCATACTTGTGAGTTGCAGAAACTTGAGATCTGCAATACTGCTCTTAAATAGCAGTTTATTGCGAATTACATGTATTCCCGAGTTGTAGATAATGTTGGTTTTGAGCCAAAATCTATTATCAACACTATTGAAAAAGATTTCAAATACATAATAAGCTACACCAAGGCTTGGAATGCCAAAGTTAGATTTTAGAGAAGAGATTTGGTACCTTCGAAGCATCTTATGATAATTTGACTCGATTGTTAGATACCATACGGACGGGAAATGTTGAGACATTTGTTGACATTATGGATGTTCCGAATCCACGTATTCTTGGGAAGTTGATTCTTCAACATGCCTTCTTTGCTCTTGGTGAAACGATAAATGCATTTAATTATTGTAGACCAATTCTTTGCATTGATGGAACATTTTTGACGAGAAAGTACAAAGGACAGATTTTGATTGCTATTGCAGTGGATGGTAACAATCAATTATTACCTATTGCCTTTGCCTTTGTGGAAGGTAAAAATATTGATAGTTGGTATTGGTTTTTGTATCGAATTAAGTTTAGTGTGATTCAGGGTCACGAAAATGTTTGTATCATACATGATCGTCACGTTGGACTTTTGAAAGCTATAATGATTTGAAGTATGGATGTACTAAATGTGGCATTCCTATTATTTGGCCAGATATAGAATCCAGATGGTGTATGAGGCATTTTAGTGCTAATTTTTATAGTCACTTTAAGAACAAGCAACTTATTAACTTGTTCAAACAATTATGTTGTCAAAACCAACAGAGAAAGTTTGAAGCTTTGTTGGAGCATCTCAATCATTTAACAAGCAAAAAATAGAGGAAAGATTGGGAAGAACTTCAAATTCTGAAGCGGTTCCAGTTCTGGCACCCCTTATTGGTCTTTCATCTGATGATCATAATACAGTTCGTAGAGCTGGATCATCTATCTGGTATTTCTCGCATTGGATTCACAATGAGCCAAAAGAGAAATGATATTTGTTGTATGACAAAGATGGGGCCCGTCATGTAATTATGACATCAAATCTAGCATATGTATGGATGTATTATCTTGTAATGTCAATAATACCAGTTTAACATTGTTGTACTCAACTATAATTGTTTCAACGTAGGTGTATAATTGGGTCATACGTGGTTTGAGATGATTACTACTTGTTGCAATTGTAGAAGGGATCATGAATGGAACTATGAACTACACAGGGCTCAAGATGGTCGACGTCCTCGTTCTCGTCGACCACATAGGGCTTGAGATGTTATGAGTTCTTGAATATGTTGTAATATAACTTGTATTATGTTGTAATATGTTTAATGCACTATGTCCCATTTTAAGAACTCTTACTATGTTGTAATAAATTATGGTATATTATAAAAACTTATAATTTCCTGTTTTGCAATGTTCAAAATTTTTGCAGATTATGGATGCACGAGGGAGCAAATGTCTAGAGTTGCTAGACCCTCAGTTGGGCTTTCATCACCGCTCACACCATAGTGCGGAACGAGGTCAACCGGTTGGTGTACTTCGCCCTAGGCCTCCTAACAAGCTTATGGCGATAGACTCTCGACGGATTACAAGGTATGCTTTTATTTCAAATGTCATATATATCAAAGCATTTCATTTACTTAGTGTGCACGGAATTTTAGTTACTTACTGCTCATGACACCGTACATGTTACGTGTAGCTGGACTCCTTCCTCTTTGTAGGATGGTGCAAGCTAGGACAACAAAGGAGGAGAAAAATTTGTTGAAGAGGTTGGCCTTTGATCGTGCTCTCTTGTCAGCTTTGGTGGATCGATGGAGACCTTAGACTCACACTTTTTACTTTCCGTGCGGAGAGATGGCACCCACACTACAGGACGTGTCGTACCTCTTAGGTCCATCGATCGCTGGCAACGCGGTATGTTAGCCTGATTCTGGTCATAATTAGCATGACTACCTTCTCCATCATTTCAACGGTATAGCCCTTCACCCCGTGTGAGGGATGCCGATAGACCTACACTTGCCTTCACAAGATCATGGCCCATCTAAGAAGTGGTTGTTGCAGTGGAAGGTGCATAATAAATTACTAAATTATCATAGTTTTGTTGTCTAAGTATTTCCACTTTTATGTAAGTGCACAATTTTTTTCGGCGACTAACATACACCCTGATGCGGATGAGTACTCAGTGAGTAGGCATTTGGAGGTCTACGTGTTGTGGTTGTTCGGCTGGATTATGTTCACGAGTACTCACGAAGACTCAGTGGCAAACACCTAATCTACTTTGCTAGGGAGATAGCAGATGCTACATCTGGCGAGGTTCCTCAGTACTCTTGGGGGTCTGCTGTGCTCGCGGCCACGTACCGAGGACTTTGTGATGCTTGCACAAGGTACTCGTTTAATTTCAATTATTGTATTACTATGTCTATTGTACTAATGATTTCATTTGTATTACCCTTTCATGCAGATAAACGAGGGTTTTGTTTTGACAGGATGTTCGTTACTCCTGATTTTGTGGTCGTATGAGCTTCTCGATTGGTCGCCCACGTGTGGACTTCAGTCCATACGAGTTGTCTTACTACGCGGCCAAGGACGATGACGTCGATGCTCCGACGATGGGGACAGTTTGGCTTCGGTGCACAGTATGTGTTTTTCAAGTTTGTAATCGTTTCAACACTTCTATATTTATGTGTTTGTTAAATAACATTAATTTTGTCTTATGCAGCATATTTGGGGACCCAATCAGACAAAAGGGGTGTATCTATCATTTGTCACTGACTTTGATCGCCTATGCGGCGAGGAAGATGTCATTTGGCAGCCTTACTCCCCTGAGGCTTTGTCACAATGAGCTCCACATGGGTTATCGTCGTTGTGCTCGCGAGACGCAGACTACTGGTGGACACAGAAAAGTCTCGTGTTTGGCCTCTACATGGAGGAGTACTCAATACATCGTGTGATGCGTCAGTTTGGCCGACAGCAGCCGGTCCATGTGCTTAGAGGTCTACTAGTTCCTCAGGAATTTCACGAGTAAGTTCATTTTTATAATAATACAAAATACTATGCAACTATTTGTTTATGATTTCTAACGTCGTATGCTGTAAGCAGATACTCGCGTAAGGGTCATGCCAACACAGTTTACATGCCTTGTATGGTGGCATGGATGCAGCAGTGTACAGAGGCTCTGGAGGACACAATTCATGAGACACCATTGTTCACGATTGAGGCGTATGAGGAGCACTTGCAGTGGTATGTTCCTCGCACACGTACCAGAGTCACATATGCACCTCATGCCAGAGCCACTCGTTCCTTCTACGTGGGACACGTATCCGATCCATCGAGACGGTGCCACCTTCACAGCGGTAACAAAAAATTTCATATTATGCATTATATGATTTGACTTATGAATCCATTATTTAATAATATGTTATTTGTTTTTCTAGTATGACGTCTTGCAGCATGCAGATTACGAGTCCTCTGCAGTGTTAGACAGAGTCGAAGGGGATGTGCATGTGAGTCTTACCGACATGGTTCAAACACTTAAGAAGGTCAACAGTATGATGAAAAATGCGATGAAAAGTTTTTCTTGCACACATTGTTCTCGTCGGGAAACCGCATTGCAGCAGCCCAGGTATGCTGGACCTCCTCCACATTGTCCTTCGACTTCAGCACCACCGTTTCAACCGTTGCACCCTATTGGTAACATATTTTTTATATATTTATAATGTTTCATTTTCTTGGTATGATATTTTTTGTACATTCATATTTCATACATTAAATTTTGTCAATGTACGACCCTGTATGTCATATTCTCGCCCTTTGTGGTTTGATTATGTTGGACCTACCATGACCTACTCTCATCCTCCACCCGCTGCAGTTTCAGACGCTGGACTGTCTGCTTGGTATCAAGGTATAACATGTCATTAATTTCCATCAAGTGTATTGTTCATTTGTACTTACTCAAATATTATAGGTATGGTCTTAAGTGAAGATGGATTCGATGACCAAGTACAAGAGGCATCACCCTCTGATGAGCACGCTTGGGACTCGTACTTTGTAGATGGGTCGCATATAGAGGATGTTCCACCACCGCCGACACAGCCTTCTCAGGATGAGGGTACCACATAGAATCAGTATAGCACGCCTGCCCCTGCAGGCCATAAGGAAGACTCGTCCTCCTATTTACTATACCCCCGGTGAGAACCAAGTTAGGCATCAACGGGAAACCAGGCTCAGTAAACATGGTAGGAACGAGTATGTACTATTGTTATATATTGATGTATTAATTCTATGTACTTTTATATTATGTGGAACTTTTGAACGATGAATCTTTATGTTATGTTTATGTTTATTTTTAGGTATTTCTACTGAAATTTTCTCACTATTACTCTCTATTTAAGTTGTGGATTTTAACGTCTTTACAAATTATGTGATATAATAAGAGTACAATACAATCAGTGTGTTGTCCACATCACCTCAAAAGATTAATATACAACATCAATGCAATTAGTGTGTTGTCCACATCAACTGTAAATGTGTCAGAACATCAATCCTTATCAAGTGTAAAACAATAAGTGTGTTGTCTACATCAACTGTAAAGGTGTCAGAACATCAATCCTTATCAACTGTAAAGCAATAAGTGTGTTGTCCACATCAACTGAAAATTTTTTTAGCATTCACTTTCTATAAATAGGTCTACCCGTGAGTACTCGTCTTCTGCACCGAAGTCATAAAAAATAGGATGGCCAATAGAGGTTGTGGTACGCGAGGAGGTGGAAACTCGAGGGTAGTTCCTCAAAATTACTTGAAGGTCCAGTTTGGTACGAACCAACACTAGATCAATTTCCTCTTTTTTCCAAGAGTGATTTTAGTTCGTATCGTCCTCTTCGTCCATATGATAACAGTAAACAAGAGTGGCATAAGTGTCGTTATGGTCTTGATTGTGTTGTGCAAATGTTGTATGGAGGAGACGACAGCGGACGTCATTTCTTTCATTGTCCTGTTGGTGGAGTAAGTATAAAATCTTATTTTTACACAAATTTGTGATATATGAAGTTCTAATAACAGTTTCTATTTTTAGTGCTACTACGATGATGAAAACTGCGGATATACACTTTAGGTTGATCCACCACCTATTAAATTAACACAAGAGTATATTAAACATCTACAACGTCGCAATGAAGATTTAGTAGCCGAACTAGCTGAAATAGAATTTCAACAAATGGAGTATTATCCTAGTACAAGTAACGCAAATCAAAACAAAGATAACATGGTGTGCAATAACATGTTTTGTACCTTTCCACACCACAAGTAAGGTTCTACAGCGACCATGCTTGACGTTAAATTCAATTAAGGTGTGTTACGAGTACGACGATGCACGTAGGTTACATGTTAAGTGCATCGTACACACACCATTCGTATCGTGAAATTTATGTTTTCTTTCATAAATATGTGTAACTGTGTTTTGCCTAATGTACATTAGTAGCAGACAGGCAAACAACATGCACATATTTTTGGAATTATGTAATTTCTATTTTTGTAATCCGTCGTCGAGCTTTTTTAATATAATTGTATTGCATATTTGCAACTACATATATCTTAATATATGTAATAGTATATTCATATAATTTATTTCATAATATCATCATAATCTATACTCCATTTTTTATTTTTACTGTTCCTACGAATTATAACTCTAACTATTTTAAAATTACTTTGAAAATCGTACAAAACATAGTTCAAATAGTTGTATTATCATCATCCATTCTTACCATCTCAATAAAATTTATTTATGTGTATTAAATTATTATGAAACTCCTTATTCTCATTCTTCACGTTATGTTCTTCATAAATTCTCATAAACAATTCTGCAAATTAAACCTCTAAGTATTTTCAATTAACAGTCAAACTGTAATGAGAACAGAGTGCGGGCGCTGCCCGCTCCGCCCGGGAAGCCGCTCGTGGCCAGCAGCCCGTGAGGGTGTGGGCCCTGTCGCTCACTAGCAGGGCGAATCGCCCAACTGCTAGGCGAGTCGCTCGCCAGATGCTCCTTTCGCACATCAGTTCCGCGACAAGCATCTTTGACTGTTTCGCCGTGCCGTCCTTCTCGCACTCCTAGCATGCGACTCGCCTGCCTAAAGTGTGATTTGGGTGCTATAGTTGTCAAAAAAAATTAACCGCACGCTATTTTTGTTTAATTCATAAAATAATATGCCAAAACGAAAAAAAAATTCGAACCTATACACTCGGGTTGGAGTCCTACACTCAGCATCAGCTAGTGTTGGATTTACAGCTATTTATTCCTTTATTAGAAGAAGATGTTCCCGTCAATTGCGAGACATTCCTGATGACTTCATGAATTTCAAATTAGTTTTAAAGGCGCTTATAGTTGTGTGGGTGCATGTGTTCATAGAGATGTGTACTCGTGCATGTATATGAGTATTTGTATTTATACTGTGTTTCAACAAAAAACTACACAGGTCTGACAACATCTGGATGTCTCATGAGCAAAATTACTAACAGGTATTTTTCTAGTCACGTAAAAAGTCTACTTTGCATATACATAACGATAATTTTGTACTACATCCGTCCTATTATAACTCTATTTCTAGAAATGGTCAAAGTCAAAATCTTTTAAATTTGACCAAGTTTACATAAAAGAGTATGAATATCTATAAAACAAAATAAATAATCTATGAAAATATACTTCACGGTGAATCTAATGATACTAATACAGTTTTATGAAATTTAATATTTTTCTCTATAACATTGGTCAAAGTTACTTTGATTGATTTTAAAAATAGAGTTAGAATGAGACAGAGGGAGTACGTAATTCTTCCGATAGGATGGCGTGACAGTACAAGTAGCACTTATATGTACATTGGCATGTGCTATCTATGACTCAAAGATAACTACACTTATTTTCTGGGTTCGATCTGTGCCGTGTGTTAATGTAATTTGCTCCTCCTTTTAAATGCATAGGTAGTATCATTGTCGTTTTCCTCAAAAAATATCAACAACTCAAAGATAACTACATTTAAGACCATCCACAGAGGCATACTGTAAAGCTTACTGGATAGGTGTAAATTTAGAATATTTAAAGGAAGATACTGAAAAAATAGAGGAAGATAGGTCTTTAAAGGATGTTTTAGAGGATGCCTCTGCGGATATCCTTACTACAAAGCTATAATGCAGTTAGATGGCTACAAGTGTGAGTTTAAATGCCATACAGTGGTGAATGAGGACCAAAATTGTGTTAGAAGTACCGGACAAGTCCGGTACTGAGACCATATTAGTCTGTTGCTGTCTAGTAAATATAACCGGACTAGTCCGGACCCTTACCGGACTAGTCCGGTGTTGTCCAGTAAGGGTAACCGGACTAGTCCGAATCCTGATCGGACTAGTCTGGTCAGTTCAGTAACTGTCAGTTTGAACTCGAAATTGACATGTGTTCTAATTGAAAGGACACAATCCACTGAATGTTATGTCCCTAATCGGGGTATATAACTATTCCTAAGGGGTGGAAGGCCCCCTCTTGTGTCTCTTGGTCAAGTATAAGAAGAGGGTTAAGTGTATGATAAAGGAAGGCTTATGCATACACATGCACACACTTGAATTCTCTTATTTCTCGGAATCCGATCAACACACCAAGAGAAGAACAAGGGAAAATGTATCCCGTTGTCGTTCTTCTTGCGACTTCGCCTTGTTGGCTCGATGGCAGCATCATCAAGCAATAACAAAGATGAAGTAGAATGTATTAGTAGTGTTCTTGTGCTATTTGAGAGGTAGCACTTGATGTTCATGTTGTATTCAGTTTTCTTCTATGTAATTTGAAATAATTTAGTGGTTATTTGATCTTTGGGCTCCCTTTTGATTCTAACTATGGTATCAGAGCTGTTTAGACCACTAATCATTTCGAATTGAGTTTTGATCGAAGTTTTTTGCTGCGAGTTTTGAAGGTCCGTACTTGTTCGGTCTACGGGCCAGACTAGTCCGGTGTGCCACAATGAAGTGGTTAGGTTTTTTGGATCAGGACGTTTTGACGCGTTCATCTGATTGAAAACCTATTAAGCACTTTGAATTGAAATCCATTGTGAAAATTAAGTTGATTTGGTAAGATTAAGATTGTCCTTTTGGTATTTTGACATTTTTCTGATTTTTATATGAAACTTTTCAGGTGTTGGCCGGACTAGTCTGGAATAGTACGGACCAAACTCGAAAAGTTCAATAAAGAATGAATCAAATATTTTTGGAGAAGTACCGGACTTTTCCGTCCTTTAGACCAGACTTGTCCATCCTTTGGAACGGACTTGTCCGGTCATGATTTTGTTTAAGTTCGGACTTGTTCGGCCTATAGACCGGACTAGTCCGAAAACCATATTGTAAGAGTTCGGACTAGTGCGGCCATGTGCAGACTAGACTGGGCTATACAACTAAGGTTGCTTATTTAATTAAGCATCCACTGTGAATTAAGTTTAAATTATCATATCAATTTGGTCGAGTAACTAAACTGAAAGATAAATTGTTATGCCATTTTATGTTGCATGGAATTTTATTGACTAACCAAAGCAAAAAATAGAATTACCATGTTTTTAAGCTATTATTGGCCGACTAACCGAAGCGAAAGGCATTAATGATATTTTCTATCTAAGCACATAGTAATTTGGTCGAGTAACCAAAGCGAAAGATAAATTACTATGTATTTCAATTGTTCTCTAATGTAGAGTTTTAATGTCATTATTGGCCGAGTAACCAAAGAGAAATGCATTAATGACATTTTCTTTCTAAGAACATAGTAATTTGGTTGAGTAACCAAAGCGAAAGGTAAATTACTATGTTGTTTTTCAGTTATTCTCAAATGTTGAGTTTTGGTCAAGTAACCAAAGTGAAAGATAAAACTCATTATTTTCTTATGATTAACATCAATGCATTCATTCATGATTTTGTCTTTTGATTATGAAGGTTCCTTCAATACGAATTCAGCACTAAGCTTCATTGCTTCCATTGATCCACTCAATGGAAGCAATTATGGGAGATGACAGGAGAAGTTGGAGATTGCTTTGGCAATCTCCGAGATAGACTTGGCTCTCACTACTCCGTATCTGGTTGCACCTGTAGAACCAGTAAGAAATGATGATGAAACTAAGGAAGCCTTTGCTGTGAGGATAAAGGAATATACTAATGAGTTATTGGCTTATGACATTGATTGGTATAAGTGGATGAAATCAAACATGAAATGGTTGATGGTGATTAAGGGCACTATCACTGAGGTCATTGAGGGATCAATCCATGAATGCAACACTACTGTTGAATACCTCCAAAGGATAGAGAATCAGTTCACTGGTTCTTCTAAGGCCACGACAAGCACTCTTATCAAGAGGCTTGTTACTGAAAAGTATTATAGAGGTGGTGTGCATGAGCACATCTTAAGGATGACAAATATGGCTGCAAAGCTTAAGCCTATGGATTTGGGGATCAAAGATGAGTTCATTGTGCATCTCATCATTGCCTCACTTCCTAAGGAATTTGATACTTTTGTCATCAACTACGACTCTCAACCTCAACTATAGAAAATAGAAAAACTCATGGCTATGTGTGTTCAGGAGAAAGAGAGGATTAAGTTCCTTCATGGTAATGATGCTATTAATTACGTGAAGGGAAAAAGTAAGACTAAGAAGAATTATTCTTCTAAGCAATCTTTTAAGAATCATGCTTCTTTTCACTATGATAAAGATAAGGGTAAGACTCCACAAAGTCATCCTTACAATAAGGATGTGAAAGTGGAGACAGACCAGTGCTGCTTTTGTTTGGACAAAGGTCACCATCAGAAGGATTGCATAGGCTTCCTTAAATGGTGTTGCAAAAATAGTAATGATTTTGTGACCTTTGTTGATGAATCTATGCTTTTAGATTATACACCATCTACTTGGTGGATTGACTCAGGTGCCACTGTGCATGTTTGCAATTCGTTGTAGGAGTTAAATATGAGGAGGACTCCAGAAAGAGGGGAAAGGGCCATTAAAGTTGTTGATGGCCATGAAGATGAAGTGAGAGCCATTGGAGATTATCCATTAGTATTAAGAAATGGCGTTGTACTTACACTTCAGGATGTATTATATGTACCCTCTTTAAGTAGAAATCTAACCTCGATATTATGCTTAGATGATAATGGTTATGTTTGCCAATTTGGCAAAGACGAATGTGTAATTAATTTTGATAATAAGATTGTTGGTGTTGCCATAAGACAAGACATGTTATACTTATTATCTATGTATCATGATATTAATGTTGCAAGCGACAATCAATTTTCCTCACATCAGGGTAAGCGTAAGATAATCGATTCCGAAATGTCTTCATAATTATGTCATTGTCGCTTAGGCCATATTTCGAGGGGAGAATTGAACAATTTATTTCACAATCGACTCTTCCTCATTTGGATTTTTCGGATTCAGAAGAATGCATAGACTGCATTAAGAGAAAATTTGTTAAAAAAATTAAGAAAGATGCTATACGTAGTGCGGGAATTTTGGAATTAATCCATACGGATTTGGTCCATTTCCCGTAGTATCTGTTGATGGTTTTGATTCGTTCATAACTTTCATGGATGACTATTCTTGCTATGGCCATATTTATCCAATTAAAGAATGCTCTGAAGCGCTGGATAAATTTAATATATCTAAGACAGAAGTTGAAAATCAGCACAACACTAATATTAAAGTGGTAAGATCCAATCATGGTGGTGAGTAATACGGTCGTCATACCCTGTATGGCCGAGTTCCTAAACCATTTGCTCGGTTTCTATAGGAAAATAGAATAGTCACCCCATATTCCACACCGAGCGAGCCTCAGAAAAAAAGAATAGTGGAACGGCGCAACCATACGCTAATAGATATGGTTAGATCCCTGTTAAATCAATCAGATTTACTAGTTAGCTTATGGATGGAGGCATTAAAAACTGCCATTCATGTGCTAAATCGGGTTTCTACTAAGTCAGTGCTTAAAAACTATATTAATTGTGGACAGGACGTAAGCCCTCATTAAATTATATGCAGAAAAGATAATATGGGGTTGTCCCGCTGATGCAAAAATGTTTAACCCAAACATTAGTAAGTGGGATGCTAAGACAATAAGTTGCCATTTTATTGGCTATGCAGAAAAGAGTAAGGGATATTGTTTCTACTGCCCAGAACGATGTACTAAGTTTGAATAAACAAGGCATGCCATCTTTTTAGAGGATGCCATGATCAGGAGGAGTACGGTAAGACATGAAATTAATCTTGAAGAGAAGCTTGTTTATGTACCCACTCCTATGCTTCAAGAACCATATTTCTCATTACCTACTACTGTTGAATCATCAGTGCTTATTGGTGAAGATTCAACACTTGTTGTTAGTTCTTCATTGGCAACAAAATTATTAAGAGAGGTTGAGCATTCTCAGCCCATTGTTACTAACAATGAAGAGCAACAACAACCTCAAAATGAGGATAATGTGCAATTAAGAAGATCTCAACGAGAAAGAAAATTGGCAATTCCAAACGATTATGAGATCTATTTGAGTGAGGAAATTCAAATGGAGGGTGATCCCACCACATTTGAAGAAGCTATGAGAAGTACTCAATCATCTAAATCGCGTAAAGATATGAAGGATAAAATGAGGTCTATAGAAGCAAACAAAGTATGAATTTAGTTGAGATTTCTAATAGAGCCAAAACAGTAGGCTGTAAATGTATCTACAAAATTAAACATGACTTCAAAGGGAATATTGATAAGTTTAAGGCCAGACTTGTTGTAAAAGGCTTCACTCAAAGAGAAGTGATTGATTATAATGAGACATTTTCACCCGTCTCAAGTAAGGATTCGTTCAGAATTATTATGGCATTAGTTGCACATTATAATTTAGAATTATATCAGATGGATGTAAAGACAACATTTCTCAATGGTGATATATATGAGAACGTATATATGACACAACCGAAAGGTTTGTTGTTAAAGGTAAGGAACATATGAGATGCCACTTAAGAAAGTCCATCTATAGACTTAAACAAGCATCAAGGCAGTGGTATATCAAGTTCGATGAGACAATAAGAAAGTTTGGGTTTAAAAAAATGAGGAGGACAATTGCATTTATGTTAAGTTTAAGAACGGGAAATTTGTTTTTCTCGTGCTTCATGTAGATGATATACTACTTGCAAGTAGTGATGTCAATCTACTATCTACTACTTGCAAGTTATTGTCCTCTAATTTTGATATGAAAGATCTTGGTGAAGTGTCCTATGGGCATAGAAATTCACCGAGATAGAAATAAGGGGGTATTAGACTTACCACAAAAGTCATACTTAGAATGTTTTGAGGAAGTACAGTATGCATAAGAGTAAGCCTTCGTCTGCTCCGGTTGTCAAGAGCGATAAGTTTGGGAAGTTTTAGTGTACCAGGAACCAATATGAGAACGATCAAATGAAATCGGTTCCATATACTTCTGCTGTCGAAAGTTTTATGTATGCTCAAGTCTGTAATCGCCCTGACTGAGCTTATGTGACCAGAATGATTGACGGATATTAGGCCAATCAGGGTTGATCACCAGAAAGGGATCGACACCCATGTTGGCTTGTTGAGTCTGCCCCTAATGCTACACAGCTCATCAACAATATAGTAATTTCGACAATTTGTGTAAGAAAAATGATTTTCCTTATTTGCGACGGTTTTTCTTATTTTCTACTTTTTCGACCGTCGCACGTTTTTTGTCGTAAATAAAGTAATTTATGACGGCAGCCCGTAGCCGTCGCAAATAAGGGCTCGGGCCCGGGCGGATGGGATGGGCCCTTATTTGCGACGGCCTGTCCTGGCCGTCGCAAATTACTAAGGTTTATTTGTGATGGTACTATACAAAAATCGTCACAAATAAGATTTTTATTTTTTAAAAAAAATATTGTCCGGCTCGATGACCAGAGACACAACAGACAACAACAAATAAGCAACAGATATCACAGCAGCAAATAAGCATCACAATACACATAGTCACCACATCATTACACATGTGTCTTGCTCACATCACAAACTAATAAAACAAACTAGAGGGGCTATACACTAGCCACGCTACCACCTCCGGAGCCTTGGACGTCGTCCTCGCGCGTCACTCTAGGCGCTGGTATCGAGAGCAGTGAAGTTTGAGCCTCCGTCACCGATTTCTGCAATACATATAAGTAGTTAGACATGTTTATTAGTTTGAAACTTTGTTTTTGACTAAAATTGATTAAACAAGCTAGAATTGATCATATTGAGCTTACTTTAGCTAATTTGAGTTAGATTTGGCTATGTTTGATCAATTAAGACTAAGTAAGACTAGAATAGCTAAGTTGAGTTAGATTTGTCTATGTTTGATGAATTAAGACTAAGAATGTTTTTTATTACCTGAAAAGTCAGAGAAGAAGTGTGCACCGGCAGTAGTGCTGCATAGGTGGCGGTGGCGGCGGCAGTGGCGGTAGGTCGAGCTGCAATTCCTGAACTCCTTGGGCTTGAAATAGTGTCTGTCATTGCAAACATTACAAGTTATTATCTATTATTAATAATGCGATGAATTTGAATTACTTTACCTTACCTCCATCACCCGCCTTTGCGCCTTCATCGTCTCCTGCATCCGCGCCATGCGGACTTGCTGGTAGGAGATGGTGGTCTCCATCACCCTCTCTGGGCCTCCTGCTGCTCGCACCTCTCCTCAAACCGACGAGAACTTGCGAGACACGACGATTGGGCCCGCCGACTAAGCCTGCGGGTAACTGCCTCTCGGAGGTCGCGCCGCCCTCGAGTCAACAACTCCGTCGAATATGGCGAGCCTAAAAAAGAAACAATAATATGGAATTGAAAGTTGCCTAAAGGGCGGTGAATAGGCAATGTGAATTGAAATGACTTAATAAAGAGAGATTAAATAACAGAGACTGGACTAGTATGGGTCAGGGCCGGACTAATCCGTTCAGCACACAGAAGAACCCTAAAACTTCATTTATATGAGTTTTGCTTCGATTTTAATTCAACGAAAAGTGGATACACAATCTAGCAACCTAATACGATTTAGGTTGACAACTATGAGAGATTGGATTGCAAGATTTGGTTGATGACCTATATGAAGAACAATATGAACCCTAGAAGCAATTCTAGTGAAGAGCAAAAAGTAAAGTGAGAAGTAAGACACGAATTTATCAAGAGGTTCAGCTTCACGGAGAATCCTACATCCCCGTTGAGAAGTCCACAAAGGACCGGGTCTTGCTTGACCCTATTCTCACAAGCCACCATAAAATGTTGGCTTGGTTTCCACAAATCGCAAGGGCTAACTACAATGTTCTTGGGGCTTCTCACAAGTTGAGGCTCCCACAAATGATCAAGAACAATGAGCACACGAAGTTCAACAACCAGAAGTCATAAAAACGCAACACCAGGTGCAAGAGATCAAACTGAGAGCCAAAGCAAGAAATTCTTACTTCTCTCCACTTTACAAACTCTAATCCACTCAAGATTTGGTTCTAGAGGGAAAGTATGCAAAGGAGAAGTGAAATTTGCCTAGAGGGGGAGTGAATAGGCAATAATACCAGAAATGGCTTAATCAAACGAGATTAAATTCCTGAGACCGGACTTGTCTAGACAGGGCCGGACTAGTCCGCTCAGCATAGAGTGAAAACCTAAAAACTTGATTTCTACAAGTTGTTTGCAGAATTTAGGTTCATCAAAGGTATATGCAATGTTTAGCAACTTAGTAAAACTTAGATTAACAAGTGAAAGCAACTAGGTTACAAGATTTCAATTAATATCAAGATGAAGAACAAGATGAACCCTAATAACAATTCTAGTGATCACAAAATGTAAGGAGACAAGATTTATCCCGTGGTTTAGCTCCACCAAGAAGCCTACATCCATGTTGAGAAGTCCACACAAGGACCGGGTCTCACTTGACCCTATTCTCACCAAGACACCATAATGGCCGGCTTGGTTTCCACTATATCAAAGGGTAATCACCAAGTTTGATTGGGGATGCTCACATGTTGAGGCTCCCAACAATCAATACAGCAAGGAGCACTTGAAGCTCAACTCACACAAGCCACAAAACACAACACAATGTGCAAAAGATCAAACCGAGAGCCAAAGCGCAATGATCTTCCTTCACTATACTCCCCAAACCCTAATCTCTTCAAGATTTGGTCATAGAGGTCTAGTAGGAAGAGTAAAAGGCTCTGGAATGCTCAAGGAATGTTGTGGCGGCACTAGGGTTCAAGAGTTATCAAATAGGGACTGGGGCTTCCCTTTTTATAGGGGTCCCGACAGCTAACCATTGCCACCAGGGTAACACCAGACTAGTCTGTCCCTATGCCACGGACTAGTTCGGCCTTTTGGGACCATCAACAATTTCACGTCATTGATCGACAAAACAGATGATGTGCGTGCCAACGTTTGAATTCAAACGGCCACTGACAACACGGACTAGTCCGTCCAACAACGGACCAGTCCGAAGTCCATCAGAATGGTTTAGTTCATCCCAAAGTACACTAAACTTGGTAGGCCCAGACTAGTGTGGCCACAGGGTGGAAAAGTCCGACCTTCTATGGTTTGGCTTGGTTTCTCACACTAAGTCTCAAACGGACTAGTCCGTGCCACAATGGACAAGTTTGAACTCTTCCAGAATGCTTTGGTCCATCTGAAAATGGACTTATCTAGTCCGGACTCCTAGGACTTAGATCCAACTTCACTCACCAAGGTAAGAACGGACTAGTCCGTACCCATATGGAAAAGTCCGAACTCATCCAAAAACGTTTAGTCCGTCCCAAAATGGACTAAACAGACTACCCCGGATTAGTCTGGCAAGGTGCCGGACAAGTCCAGCCTTCTGGGGTTTTCTCTCATTTTGGCTTCTCACATAGGTTTTTCTCTAAACCACCATTTTGAGCCCTCTAGAATGATCTTAATGCACATGATACAGCCACCCTCACACATGATACGACTCGTCTAAACTCAACACCATAGAAACCTTAATTTCTACGCTTGAGCATTCGACGCCCGTTTCAACCTTTTCCTTTTTGAGAGATTTTATCTCATTTCAATCTTCACACATGTGCTTAAGATCAACTCAGCTCATTAGTCTCTTAATTGTTGTTATCAATCATCCAAAACCCATGGGGATGCCTAGATGCACTTTCAATCTCCCCCTTTTTGGTGATTGATGACAACACATTAAGGCTCAACAAAAAGGATAATAGTTTGTTTTCATAACATGTATGTTTATGGGTAACTCCCCCTCAATGTATGCATCATGAGTAAGACAAATTGAGAGAGTTATCATACATATACATATTATGGTTGGTGCCTAAGTGATGTGCTCATAAATTGTGATAAGGCAACAAGTATGCAAGGTAAACATGTAATTCAAGCATAACATCACAATTTAGGCATAATACATGAGAACCATAGATTAAGTCTTACAACAATTGAAATGAGAGTTTTAAAACATAGTCCATAGTGGATCGAAAGAGATAACGACATAAAACTATCTAAGTACCCCCTTCCAAACTCTCCCCCTTTGGCATCAAGACACCAAAAATGAAAAGAGAGAAGAAGAGCCCTAAAATCTACTCTTCATCATCATCATCGTCGTCGTCCTCATCTCCACCTCGGTGCCCGCTATCGCTCTCCGTGGCCTCCAGATCATGGGCATCATCATCATCGTCTTCCTCGAATGGAGCCGCCGTGGAGGTGCTAACTTCACCAAATTGGGCAAGTTCTTCGGCGGTGAACTTTGGGAATGGAGTCATCTCCCCATCACTCTCCACGGCGGGAGACATGGGGACTTCCAGCTTGTCGCACATCACCTTGAGGTACTTCTCTTGGCGATGCTCCATGTGACATTGTCGAACTTCCGCCTTCCGGCAAGAGGCGAATGTGTCCTTGAAGCACTTGAAGAAGCCATTGATAGATTGTGATGGAGGAGGAGGCGGAGGTGGCGAAGGCACGAAGTGGGAGGATGAAGCGGAAGGATCCGCATTCTTCCTTCGAGGGGCAGTAGGCTCCAGAGGAGGAATTTGAGGACGAAGTCTTCTATGAACAATGTCCTTCTTGAAGTTAAGCCCATACACCTTCTCGATCATGAACATGATATAAGGAGCATAGCCACATGATCGGTTGGGAGTGATCGAAATGTTGAAGATGTCATCAAAGATGTAGTCAACCACGTTGAAGCAGACATATCCATCAATAAGCACCATTAAGTGCCTCAAACTCCCTTGAATAATGCCTGCATCTCCATCCTTGGGGGCAATGGTCTTCCGAAGCACTCGATTGAGAACATTGTAGAAGGGATTGATGTTCCTTATATGTCCGACCTCATATTGGACTCCATGACTGGGATACATGTATTACAAGGTGTCTCGATCAACTGGCTTTAGGTTGGAGATGATGATATCATTCTCCAGTTGATCTTCCAAGTCAAGTAGTTGAGCAAACTTCCAATAGGTGGTGGAGTATTGCTCTCCATGGGTGATCCATGTGATCCTCCGATCTCTGTTGATGTGGAAGTAGATGGTGGAGTAGAACTGGGTAATAATCTCCACATTCCAATCATATTGGAATGCCATGATCTTCTTCAATCCATGGCGCTCAATGGCCTCAATCACAGCATTGAAGGCCAAGTGATCCTTCTGGGCCATGTACTCCCAATCCATCCATTGAGCATCTGTCATTAGAGTTTGCTTAGATATGTAAATAGTCTAGTAATAGTCACAGTGGAAGTCACACTAGAAACGAGGATCCATAGTGCTCCTCTCGCGTTGATACACATTGATATTCCTTAGCTTCCTTGCTTTTTCAGCCCCTTTGCCTTTGAAGATGTTAGCATCTAAAGCAGTTGAACGGTTAGGGTTCCTTGTGGGTGAGGTCATCCTCAAGGACCTATGGGTTGAGAGGGCCCCTTCTTTGCCTTGCTTGCAGGCTTCTTAGCAACCAGACCCCTTTTCTTAGGCGCATCACCCACTCGCGCCTTTCCCTTGTCCTTGGATGCCCTAGCCTCTTGTGTTCTAGTCTTCTCTCCCATGGTGACAAGTGTCTTCCTTTTCTGAGTTACTGCCTCAGCTGAAGCTGAATTGTGAGCTTCTCTTTGCTTCTTCTTGGCCTACCTTGCCTCCAATTGCGGCTCCAAATATGCTATGGCAAGCTCATGCTCCTCGCGAGCACGATGGTGAACCTCTCGCCTTCCCACCTCAGCCTCGGGATCGGAAAGGGGAACATAATCGTAATCCGACATTGTCATTTATAAGAGATGCAAAGAGAGAGTATATGAGTCCAAGGAAGGAGAAAATTGTGTTAGATTTCACAAAATCGATCGAGGTTAGGGTTTTCACTGTGTAACCCGGACTTGTCCACCCAAGGGCCAGACTAGTCCGCATATGTCGGACTTGTCCGCCCTGTGACCGGACTAGTCCGGTGCACACAGTAAGAACCCTAATCTTGAGAAATTTTGCAAAATCTACGGATCTGACCACCAAATTCGAGGTACACGATCACAATGATATAGAGAACAACTTTTGTGAAGAGGTTTCTATCAAAAGACCTAAAAGAATTGAATTTTAAAGGATTTGGAGTTAGGTCAAGAATACCTCTTCAAATCTTTGAAACGATGCAATGTGGATGAAGAATCGCCTCAGGAAGCTTGGGGAAGAGTTCCCTCACACCTAGAGGCTTCAATTCATGAATTGGAATCAAGATTTGGTGGAGGAAATCGAAAATCGCCGATTTGGGGGGCGGTTTTCGTGCGTTTTGAGGAGAGAGATGGTTTGAGTGGATGTGACCGTTCGAGGGTTCCCTGGGGAGTTTAAGTCCTAAGGGGCCGGACTAGTCCGGTTGGAGACCCGGACTTGTTCGGCCTCCAGACTTGGTCCGGACTTCTCTGACTACCCGGACTAGTCCGATCAAGGGCGCGGACTAGTCCGGTTGAGAGGCTAAAAACTCATATATATTGAGTTTTCAACAGAGATTTGATACTTTTGAACTAGATATCCACAAAATATCTTTTGTAAACATGGTCATTAAGCAATCAACAACCAAACTACCACCAAAATTCACAAAGATTCTATAATCTCAAAAATAGTTTTCTAGAAAATTGAGGAGGAAGAATTTTTTGCAGGCATGTGTGAATATTGAAGTAACAATCACATGTGCAAGACTCAAGCCATATTTCGAGAATCTAAGATATTGATCTCACTCCTAAGTTCACAAAATATTTTCTCATCTAGGGGCTTGTTAAAAATATCGGCTAATTATTTTTCGGTTCTCACATGGGAAATTGCAATGTCACCTTTGATGGAGTGATCTCTTAAGAAATGGTGGCAGATATTGATGTGTTTGGTCCTTGAATGATCAACTGGATTGTGGGCTATTTTGATTGCACTCTCATTGTCACATAGGAGGGGGATATGGCGCAAGATTATGCCATAGTCCCTAAGAGTTTGTCGCATCCAAAGAAGTTGTGCAAAACAACTTTCAGCGGCGACATACTCCACTTTGGCTGTGGAAAGAGTAGTGGAGTTTTGTTTCTTAAAGGACCAAGATACTAGAGATCTACCAAGTAATTGGCAAGTTCCAGAGGTACTCTTCCTATCAACTTTGCACCCCGCATAGTCCGCATCGGAATATACAATGAGGTTAAACTTAGAGCCCTTGGGGTACCAAAGTCCTAGGCTTGGTGTGTGAACCAAATATCTAAGAATTCTCTTAACAGCGGTCAAATGACACACCTTAGGTGCAGCTTGAAATCTAGCACACATACACACTAAGCATGATATCGAGCCTAGATGCACATAAGTAAAGTAATGAACCTATCATGGATCAATATACCTTTTGGTCCACACTTGGACCATCTTCATTAAGATTGAGATGTCCATTAGTTGCCACAGGAGTCTTGATGGGTTTGGCTTTGTCCATGTCAAACTTCTTGAGTATGCCTTGTGTGTATTTTGTTTGACTAATGCACGTTCCTTCCTTGAGTTGCTTCACTTGAAAACATAGAAAGAACTTCAACCCCCCCCCCCCCATCATGGACATCTCAAATCTCTCGGTCGTTATCTTTGAAAACTCATCACAAATAGAGCAAAATATAATGTCATCGATATATATTTGGCAAACAAACAAATCGTCATTAAAATGCTTAGTGAACAATGTATAATCGACCTTCCCAATTTTAAAGCCATTTTGAGTTAAGAAGTCCCTAAGGCACTCATACCAAGCTCTAGGAGCTTGTTTGAGGCCATAGAGAGCCTTACGCAATTTGTAAACATGGCTTGGGAAGTCTTGATCTTTAAAGTCGGGGGTGGATCCACATACACCTCTTCCTTGTTTGGACCAATACACCTCTTCCTTGATTGGACCATTAAGGAATGTACTCTTGATGTCCATTTGATATAGCTTAAAATCATGGTGAGTAGCAAAGGCAAGTAATATGCGAATTGATTCAAGCCTATCTATGGGAGCAAATGTTTCATCAAAATCCAAACCTTCGACTTGTAAATAACCTTTGGCGACAAGTCATGCTTTGTTCCTTGTAACCACCCCGTGCTCATCTTGTTTGTTGCGGAACACCCACTTGGTTCCCACAACATTAGCATTTGGTCTCTTTACGGGCTCCCATACTTGATTTCTTTCAAAGTTGTTGAGCTCTTCTTGCATGGCCATCACCCAATCCGGATCTCGTAGTGCTTCTTCAACCTTGTTAGGCTCCAAGGAAGAAATAAAAGAGTAATGTTCACAAAAATTTGCAACACGTGATCGAGTAGTTACTCCCTTGGAGATGTCTCCAAGAATATTGTCAACGGGATGGTCTTGTTGAACGCTTTGATGCACTCTTGGGTGAGGCGCTTGAGGTCTTGAATCTTCATCTTCGTCTTCCTCATTTTCATTGTCTCCCCCTTGATTGATGCCTCCATTTTCATCTTCTTGGAGCGCATCTTGGGGGACTTGAGTTTGATCATTTGAGGAAGAACTTGCTTGAGGCATAGGATGATCACTTGAATCTTGAGGTTGTTCTTGTGGTCGTATGTCTCCAAGTGCCATCCTTCCTATCACAACTTGTGGAGCTTCTTCTTGATCTAGCACATGATGATCAACTTGCTCCATTTGGGAGCCATTAGTCTCATAAACACTACGTCACGTGCTACTTCAACAATTCTGAAGGATTTGTTGAAGACACGATAGACATAAGTGTTTGAGTCATAACCAAGCAAGAAACCCTCATCATCCTAGGCTTCTTGTTGAGAATGTAGCATTTGCTCCTAAAAACACGAAAGAAATGTTGGGCTTGTTACCGGTTACGAGCTCATAAGACTTATTCTTAAAAATGCGGTGATGGTACAACCAGTTTATGGCATGGCAAGCGGTCGCTTCTGCCAAAAACCGGTCCGACGTCTTGTATTCGTCAATCATTTTTCTTTCCATCTCGATGAGGGTCCTATTCTTTCTCTCGGCCACCCCATTTTGTTGAGGGTACTAGGGGGCCGAGAACTCATGCTTGATGCCTTTTTCATCTAAGAATTCTTCAACTTGAGTGTTCTTGAATTCGGTGCCATTGTCACTACTTATACTCTTGATACTTAAGGAGAACTCATTTTGAGCTCTCCTCAAGTAATTCTTGAGTACACCTTGAGTATCACTCTTATCATTCAAAAAGAACACCCAAGTAAAACGTGAAAAATCATCAATAATTACAAGACCGTATTTGTTACCGCCAATACTAATATAGGCGATTGGACCAAAGAGGTCCATGTGTAGAAGCTCCAATGGTCTTGTTGTCGTCACGATGTTCTTGGATGGATGTAGAGCTCCAACTTGCTTTCCGGCTTGGCATGCGCTACATGGCCTATCCTTTTCAAACAAAACATTCTTCAAACCTCGGATGTGCTCGTCCTTAAGGAGTTTTTCCAAATTCCTCATCCCAACATGGGCTAGCGTTCTATGCCAAAGCCATCCCATGTTAGTTTTTGCAATTAATCATTTAGCAAGTTGGGCTTTATCCGTGGAGAAATCCACAAGATAGAGCTTTCCCTTGAGTATACCCTTAAAAGCAATTGAGTCATTGCTTCTCCTTGTGACGGTCACACCCTCATTAGTGAATAAACAATTATAACCTTTGTCACATAATTGTGATATGAGCAAGAGGTTATAATCAATGGAGTCAACATGCAAAACATTAGAAAGAGTATGATTTGGGGATAGAGCAATTTTACTGGTGCCAAGGATTTTTCCTTGGCTATTATCCCCAAAATTGATTCCTTCACTGGGATCTTCATTTTGCTCATACTCCAAAAACATCTTCCTCTCTTCGGTCATGTGATTTGTTCATCCACTATCAAGAACCCATTTGGTTCTACCGAAGGTGTATGCCTACAAGAAAGATTTAAGACTTAGTTTTAGGTACCCAATCGGTGTTGGGTCCTTTGATGTTAGTCAAGAGGCACTTGGGCACCCACACACAAGGTCTAGGACTCTTGCGGTGTGGCCCAACATACCTAGCATAGACCTTTCCAAACTTGTTCCTCAATAAAACATATGATGCATCAAAATCATGAAACAAGGGATGAGGTTCCTTCTTAGGAGTTTTAGGGGATGTAGCAATGTTCTTTCCCTTATTGTTGTATGAACCTCCTTTGACAAAAACAATCAAGTCTTTGCCATTTTTGGGAATCTTGGCATTTTGCCTACTCTCCCTAGAATAGCCAAGACCATCCTTGACAAGGGGATCTCTTGTGTTGGTGTATGCACTATGTGCATATGCCATCTTCTCCTTGTCAAAGATGCCACCTTTCGGTGCTTGGTTGTTTTATGCCAACTTAAGCTCATATTTAAGTTTTGGAATAAAGTTTGAGCATTTGCAAGGTTGAGGTGCTTCAGTTTTGGTAGTTGTGGAAGATGAGCTTGTAGAGGAAGAAGGTGCATTGACCTTGAGATACTCCACTTGTGTTTCAAGGATCTTGTTAACTTTTGTCAAGCTAACAAGTTCATCCCTGAGCACAATTGTAGTGTTCTCAAGGTTTGAGCAAGTTTCCTTGCTCAAAGCGAGGTCACGCTCAAGTGCCTTGCTTCTTTCCCTTTCATGCTCCAAGAGCTCCTCAAATTCTTGACATATCTCCTTTTGTTGGATGAGCATGTCCTCTTGATGGTTGATGAGCTCTTCCTTCTCAAATATCTCATCTGTCAACAATCTCAATGTTTTCAAAGTGCTCTTACTCATATCCTTAAGCATATGTTCATTCTCACTACTACTATCAAAATCATCATGCGAAGAAATTGAAGAAGAGGATTTAGATTTAACCTTCTTTCTTCCCTCCTTGGCCATGAGGCAAGTTGGCTTGAATTCTCAAAGTTGGGGAAGAGCTTGTTCTCCGTAGTTGACTTCTTCATAGCAATAGTTGCTATCTTCTCTTCTTCTTCATCGGAGGAGGATTCTTCATATGAATCCCACTCCTTTACAAGGTGGGCATGTCTCGATTGCTTCTTCTTCTTGAAGTACTTCTTCTCTTTGGACTTGCCCTCTTTCTTCTTTTTGTTCTCCTCATGTGGGCAATCCACAATGAAGTGGCCATACTCCCCACAATTGTAGCAAGCCCTCTTTGATCTTGTCTTGGGCTTGTCTTTACTCTTACTTTCATGATGGTAGCTCCCCCTCTTTCTTCTACACATCCTTTTGAAGTTGTTGATGAAGAGTGCCTCTTCCTCATCTGTGTCGGGGCTCTCTTCATCACTTTCTCCCTTTTCTTGAGATCTTGAGGATGTTGCCTTGAATGCAACATCCCTTTTAGGAGGAGAGCATTTGTAGATCGTTGTAGAACATAGCTTCTTGCTCCATCATATCAGGATTGATGATCCTCCCAAACACTTCTTCGGGAGTCATGTTATAGAACACCGGACTCTCACAGATTAGTGAGCAAAGAGTAACATTTCTAGGCATGAATGCCCGAATCATCCTCTTTACCACCTTATGGTCGGTCCACCGGGTACTTCCATAAGATCGACTCTTGTTGATGAGGTCCTTGAGGCAGTTGTACATATCTTGGGGAGACTCACCATCCATGATAGTGAACCTCCCAAGTTCTCCTTCAATCATCTCGATATTCGCCTCCCCTATGACAAGGTTGCCCTCATGTGTCGTCTTGAGGGTGTCCCATATTTCCTTGGCAACCTCCAACCCTTCAATGCGGTTGAAATCCTCTCGAGTCAAGGAGGAGATGATTACTCCCACGGCTTGAGCATTGCGATGGAGGAGGACAGCTTGCTCCGGAGTAATGTCTTCCTCATTCTTGGGCAGATGCACACCTGTCAACACAATTTTCCACAAGCTAGGTGAAAGTTGCCTAGAGGGGGGGTGAATAGGCTAATTGACCTGCAAATGACTCAATAAAACGAGATTAAATTACAGGGGGCGGACTAGTCCGTTCAGGGGGCGGACTAGTCCGGTCAGCCTGCGTGAATAACCCTAAAAAAATGTTTCTAGCAAGTTTTAGGGAATTTTCTCGTTGCTACAAGTGAGTATATGTTTAAGTCAAGTTGAGCAACAACCTACACAAGAACAAGTCAAGTTTCCACAAGTTTGTAGCAATGCGGAGTATGAAACGAGACTACCAACCCTAGAACAAAGTAATCAATAGAATGAATGCGAAGAACACAAGGGGGCAAGGATTTTATCCCGAGGTTCGATTCCACACAAGGAATCTACGTCCCCGTTGAGGAGTCCACAAAGGACCGGGTCCAACAACCCTTCCCTCACCAAGTTTACCGCACGGGCCTTACTTGGTTCTCCACTAATCACAACGGTGATTACAAAGTTCGTTGGGGCTTCTCACAAACTGAGGCTCCCACACCACAAAGGTGATCAACACAATAAAACAAACTCAATACACAGCCCACAAAGACTCAACGAGTGCAAGAGATCAAACCGGGAGCACAAGCGCGATGTTCTTCCTCTTCTCCACCTCACTAAACCCTAATCCACTCAAGAATTAGTTTTAGAGGGAAAGTAGGCAAGAAGGAGGCTTAGGAGTGCTCCAAGTTGGCTGTGGTGGCGCTAGGGTTTTAGTTTTTCCAAAGGTATTCGAAATGAGGCCGGGGGTCCCCTTTTTATAGGGGTCCCAAGCCCAATCTGCTGACTTCAGCAAAAGGGCGGACTAGTCCGGCCACTGGCCCGGACTAGTCCGGCCTAGGGGACCACTGACCCCTTTGTCAGGTCCCGACAGCTGACACACTATCGTCACGCTACCCGCCAAACTTCAAATTCAAACGGTCACTTCCAGAACGGACTAGTCCGGTCAACACCGGACTAGTCCGATCTCACACAGAGCCTTTTGCTCCGTGTGAAAACGGACTAGTCTGAGGACCACGGACTAGTCCGGCCCCTAGGGCGGACTAGTCCGGTCCTCCCAGACTTAGCCACAGAAGCACCTTTTCCTAGCCAACCCGGACTAGTCCGGCCCCACGGGCGGACTAGTCCGTTCTCACTCAGGACCTCTTGGTCCGGTCCAAAACGGACAAGTCCGTGATTTTGGGACTTCATCCCCAAAACCCACTCACAGCTACCCGGACTAGTCCGGTCACAAACGGACTAGTCCTATCTCGGTCAGACCCTTCTGGTCCGGCCGATAACGGACTTGGCCGGCCAGGGGCGGACTAGTCCGGCCTCCTGCACGGACTAGTCCGGCCCTACGGCCAGACCACTCATTCACTCATTTCTTTCATAGGTTTGACCTCTAAACCACTTTGAGCTCCCAAACTTGATCTCAATGCACTTTACACACACACCCTCCTATTACTACGGCTAGTCTAACTCAATCACGCTAGAAACCCTAGTTTCTACGCTTCGAGTTGACTTCGTTTCCTTCCTTTTCCTTTTTGAGGGTTTGCGTCTCCGATTGAGTCTTCACCTGTGCTAAGATCACTTGAGCTCATTAGCGACTTAATTGTCGTCATCAATCATCCAAAACCCACGGGGAACCTAGATGCACTTTCAATCTCCCCCTTTTTGGTGATTGATGACAACACATTAAGTCCTTCACAAATAAGAGTATAAAGTTTTGGTTTTCATAACATGTGTGCGTATGAATGACTCCCCCTCAATGTATGCAACATGTAAAAGAGATGGAGAAGTTCTTTCATACCCACACACGTTATGGTGGGGTGCCTACGTGATGTGCTCAACAGTTTGTGACAAGACATGAATAACATCAATACATTCATAAGATTGACAATAAGAGCAATATATTGATAGTAAGCAACATTAACGAGTCTTGCACAAGTGTAAACATCCAAGAGCATAAATATGTTACATGACAGTCATAAATCACAAAACACACTCACAAAAGGACTAAACTCACTAAACTCCCTTAACTCTCCCCCTTTGGCATCAAGGCACCAAAAAGGAAAAGAAGGGGGAACAACTAACTAAACCTAGTCCTCATCTTCTCCACTTTCGCTCTCAGTCGCTTCAGAGTCTTCAATGTTTGCCTCTGGCTCTTCGTTGTTGTCGTCGTTGTCGGAGGATTCCCTTGCCGAGGGAGCTGCCCGAGAGGAGCTTCCATCCTCCTGGAGCTGAGCAAGCTCATCGGCAGTGAAGACGGGGAAAGGAGTGATCTCCCCATCACTCTCCTCAGGAGATGACATCGGAATTTCAAGCTTCTCACACACCGCCTTGAGATACTTCTCTTGGCGCTTGTGTGCCCTCTGAGCGCGAATCTCTTGCTTCCGGCACGAGGTGAAGATGGCCTTGAAGCATTTGAAGAACGCACTCATGGACTGAGGCGGAGGCGGAGACGGAGGCGCCACTGGGCGAGACGGAGGATCAGCATTCTTGCGTCTTGGAGGCACCGGCACATTTGGCGGCTTCTGGGGGCGCAGAGGTCGGTGCGATACATCCTTGACAAAGGACACGCCCGACACCTTTTCAATAAGGCACATAATGTAAGGGGCATACCCGCACGCCCTGTTGGGGGTATGCGAGATGTTGAAGATGTCGTCGAAGATGTAGTCGACGAGATTGAACTTCTCTTCCCCATCAATCAGAATGAGCAGGTGCCTTAGGTTTCCTTGAATGACCCCTGCATCACCGTCCTTGGGTGCAATGGTCCTCCTAAGTATCCGGTTCATGATGCTGTAGAATGGCTTGATGTTCCGAGCTAGTCCGGCATCAAACGGGAGATGGCTTGGATACATGTAAGCCAGCTCCTCACGATCCACTGCCTTGAGGTTTGAGATAATGATCTCGTGGTCCATGTGAGCCTCAAGACCAAGGATCCTTGCAAACTCAGCATAGGTGACAGAGTATTGTTCACCATGAGTCATCCAAATTATCCTTCTGTCACCTGAGCTTGTGAAATAGATTGTGGAGTAGAATTGGAGAATAACTTCCACATTCCAATCATATTTGAAGCCCATGATCTTCTTGAGATCATGGCGCTCGGCAGCTTCAATCACGGCATCAAAGGCCGAGTGCTCCTTCTTCGCCATATAGTCCCAGTCCACCCACTGAGCCTCTATCACTGGCTTCTTCATTTGTTGGTAGACTAGCCTGTAATAGTCACAGTGGAAGTCACACCAAAACCTGGGATCAGTTGTGCTCCTTTCAAATTTATAGACCTTCTCGGTCCTTAGCCTTCGGGCCTTTTCAGCCCCTTTGCCATGGAACACATTTGCCGACAGTTCCTTTTGCCGGTTGGGATTTCTTTCCGGTGTGTGGACTTCAAGGGGGCCAATAGAGGTGGCCTTCCCCTTTTCCTTGATCACAACCCCACCAGCAGCCCTCTTAGCTGGTATCTTGTCTGCGGGGTTCTTCTTCTTTGGCTCGATAGGAGCCGGAGCTTTTCCCTTCTTCGGGTCACGCTCGACCCTAGGGACAGCCTCTTCTTGGGCTGGCTCCTTGCCCTTAGCCTTCTCGCCAAGAGTGACGAGCTTCTTCCTCTTTGGGGCATTGGCCTCAGCGGCCTTGGAGTTATGGGCCTCCCTATCCTCTCTTTTCTTCTTTCGCAGCTCATTCAGTGATTCTGCGGTGGCACGGGCAATGGCTTCATCCTCATTGTAGATGCTCGCAGCCACCTTGGATGCTTCGAGTGCCTTGAGCTTTCTTTCCTCCTTGGCCTTCTGCGCCTCCATTAGCGCAGCCTTAGTCCGAGCCTCGGCAATTTGGGCCTTGGTACGCCCCTCGAGGTTGACACGCGGAGGAGAGCGCTTGGAGTTCGACATTCTGTGCAAAGGATGGAGAGAGGAAGATATGAGCCTAGGAAGAAGAAGTATTGCCGAAAAGATCTCGAGAACCAACTAGAAGTAGGGTTTGCCCTGTGCAAACCGGACTTGTCCGCCCCAGGGGCGGACTAGTCCGCCGGCCGGACTTGTCCGCCTGGTGGCCGGACTAGTCCGGGTTACACAGGAAGAACCCTAACCCTAATCGATTCATCGAAAAATTTGTGAACCAATGCGCAATACTCCTAGGCTATGATCGCAAGGGTGTATAGAACAACATTAATGAAGGTGTTCCTATCAAAAACTTGAAGAATCAAGAATGGGGCTAGTTTTTGAGGAACGGTGAAATACCTTCAAAAATCCGCTTGAGTCATCGAAATCGGCGTGGATCTCGAAGGTGGAGCGCGGGGAAGTGATCCCTCACTCCCAAGGACTTCGATGCGCGGATTGGTGTTGAGTTTTGGTGGTTGGAGCGCAAAATCGCCGATTTGGGGGCGGTTGTGCGCGCGTGGAAGCTTGAGAGTCAAGTGAGAGAGAGAGAGAGGGGGGTCCGGGCCGCCTGGGGGTTTAAGTCCCCAAGGGCCGGACTAGTCCGGTTGAGGGGCCGGACTAGTCCGGTCTGCGGAGCAGACCCAGACTAGTCCGGGTCCGGACTTGTCCGGTGGAAGGCCGTACTAGTCCGGTGTGCGGACTAGCCGCGGACTAGTCTGACCCGGACTTGTCCGGCCATAAGGGCGGACTAGTCCGGTCCAGCTGGGCTGAAAAACAATATATTTGGGTTTTGCCCATAAAGATAAGTCCTTTTGGACAGATATAGCAAGGAAAACATGACAAACATGATTATGAGTCAATAAAGAACAACTTATGAACATTATCATGAAGAAAATAGATTTCTCAAACAAATTTGAGGAGAAATCGACATAGAGAGGAGTTTTTTTCGAAATGTGGCTCAAAATATATGAGGAATGTGGTTTAAGCCACGTTCCGAGAATCCAACACGTTGAGCTCACTTCTTAGCTCACAGAAACGCTTCTCGTCAAGAGGCTTGGTGAAGATGTCCGCAAGTTGATGTTCCGTCCTCACATGCGAAATCTCAATGTCTCCCTTCATTGAGTGATCTCGCAAGAAATGGTGTCGAATGTCTATATGTTTGGTCCTAGAGTGTTCCACCGGATTATGGGCTATCTTGATTGCACTCTCGTTGTCACACAAGAGTGGAATTTTATGCAGGTTAATCCCATAATCCCCAAGCGTTTGTCGCATCCAGAGAAGTTGTGCACAACAACTTCCGGCTGCAACGTATTCAGCTTCGGCGGTGGAGAGAGCAATAGAGTTTTGCTTCTTAGAGGACCAAGACACAAGAGATCGACCTAAGAATTGGCACGTACCCGATGTGCTCTTCCTATCAACTTTGCACCCCGCATAGTCCGCATCGGAATATCCGATGAGGTTAAACTTGGATCCTTTGGGGTACCAAAGTCCTAGGGTAGGTGTGTGTACAAGATATCTCAAGATCCTTTTAACGGCGGTCAAATGACAAGCCTTGGGTGCTGCTTGAAAGCGTGCACACATACACACACTTAGCATGATATCGGGCCTAGATGCACAAAGATAGAGAAGTGATCCGATCATAGACCTATATAGCTTTTGATCCACACTTGGACCGTCCTCATTTAGGTCTAGGTGTCCATTTGTCCCCATAGGGGTTTTGATGGGTTTTGCTTTGTCCATGTCAAACTTTCTTAGAATATCTTGAGTATACTTAGTTTGACTTATGAACGTCCCTTCTTTGAGTTGTTTCACTTGAAATCCTAGAAAGAACTTCAACTCACCCATCATGGACATTTCAAACCTCTCCGACATTATCTTGGAGAACTCGTCACAAAACACCTTATTTGTGGAACCAAATATGATGTCATCCACATATATTTGGCACACAAAAAGATCCTCGTTGAAGTGCTTTGTGAAAAAGGTATAATCCGCTTTTCCTATCCTAAAACCATTCTCAACTAGAAAGTCTCTTAGGCACTCATACCAAGCTCTAGGAGCTTGCTTGAGGCCATAAAGGGCCTTTCGCAATTTGTACACATGGTTAGGATAGTCTTGGTCTTCAAATCCCGGAGGTTTCTCTACAAAAACTTCTTCCTTGATTGGACCATTTAGGAATGCGCTCTTAACATCCATTTGGTAGAGCTTGAAATCATGATGAGTAGCAAAGGCTAATAGTGTCCGAATCGACTCAAGCCTAGCTACGGGGGCAAATGTCTCATCAAAATCCAATCCTTCAACTTGTGAGTATCCTTTTGCCACAAGTCATGCCTTGTTCCTAGTTACCACGCCATGCTCATCTTGTTTGTTGCGAAACACCCACTTGGTTCCAACAACATTAGCTTGAGGGCGCTTGACAAGCTCCCAAACCTTGTTCCTTTCAAAGTTGTTGAGCTCCTCTTGCATGGCAACTACCCAATCCGGATCCCTTAAGGCATCTTCAACCTTATGTGGTTCCAAGGATGAGACAAAAGAGAAATGCTCACAAAAGTTTGCAACACGTGAGCGTGTTGTTACTCCTTTTGTGATATCTCCTAGAATGTTGTCAACGGGATGGTCCCGTTGAACACTTTGATGAACACGAGGATGCGGGGGTTGACCTCTTGAATTACTTGGTTCATCTTCTTCACTTTGGTCTCCCCCTTGATTCATGCCTCCCCCTCGATCTTCATTCTCATTATCACTTTGGAGAGCATCTAGAGGATCTTCAACTTGTCCAATGGGGTTTTGACCTACTTCATAGAGAGGATGGTCACTTGAACTTTGAGATGGTTCTTGTGGGCGAACATCTCCAAGTGCCATTTTCCTTAGAGCTTCTAGTGGAGGTTCCTCTTGATCAAGGGCATGTTGATCAACCTGCTCCACTTGAGAGCCATTGGTCTCGTCAAACACTACGTCACGTGCTACTTCAACAATTACGGAGGATTTGTTGAACACACGGTACGCATGAGTGTTTGAGTCATATCCAAGCAAGAAACCCTCATCGGACTTTGAAGCAAACTTCGAAGTCCTAGGCTTCTTGTTGAGGATATAGCACTTGCTACCAAAGACCCGAAAGTAAGAAACATTGGGTTTCTTACCAATGAGAAGCTCATAAGGAGTCTTCTTGAGGAGGCGATGAAGGTACAATCGGTTCACGGCATGGCAAGCGGTGTTAACCGCTTCCGCCCAAAACCGGTCCGATGTTTTGTACTCATCTAGCATCGTCCTTGACATCTCAATAAGCGTCCTATTCTTTCTTTCGGCTATGCCATTTTGTTGTGGAGAATAGGGAGCGGAAAACTCATGCTTGATGCCCTCCTCATCTAGGAACTCTTCTACTTGCATGTTTTTGAATTCGGTGCCATTGTCACTTCTTATAGCCTTTATCCTCAAGGTGAACTCATTTTGAGCTCTCCTTAGAAATTTCTTGAGGACACCGGGAGTTTCACTTTTATCATGCAAGAAGAACACCCAAGTATACCTTGAAAAATCATCAACGATAACTAGACCATACTTGCTGCCACCAATGCTAATATAGGCAATGGGGCCGAAAAGGTCCATATGGAGTAACTCCAAAGGTCTAGTTGTCGTCATGACATTCTTAGAGGGGTGTTGAGCTCCTACTTGCTTTCCCGCTTGGAAAGCACTACATGGCCTATCCTTTTCAAATACTACATCCTTTAGGCCACGAACATGCTCACCCTTAAGGAGCTTTTGAAGGTTTCTCATTCCAACATGGGCTAGCCTTCTGTGCCAAAGCCATCCCATGTTGGCTTTTGCCATTAAGCATGTGTCAAGTTGAGCTTTATCCGCGGTGAAGTCCACAAGATAGAGCTTTCCCTTGAGCACTCCCTTAAAGGCTATCGAGTCATTACCTTCTCTAATGACACTCACTCCCTCACTAGTAAACACACATTTATATCCTCTATCACATAGTTGTGATATGGATAGGAGATTATAGTCTAGAGAATCAACATGCAAGACATTTGATAAAGTATGTAATGAGGAGATAGAAATTTTACCGGAGCCAAGGATTTTCCCTTGGCTATTGTCCCCAAAGAAGATTCCTTCACTTGGGTCCTTATTCTCCTCATACTCTATGAACATGCTTCTCTCTCCGGTCATGTGGTTGGTGCATCCGCTATCCAATACCCATTTCGATCCACCGGAGGAGTAAGCCTACAAAACAAGTTTTATGCCTTTCTTTTAGGTACCCAAGCGGAGTTGGGTCCTTTGACGTTAGTGGTTAGGCATTTTGGCACCCACAAGCAAGGCTTGGGGCTCTTGTGGAGTGGCCCAACATATCTAGCAAACACCTTGCCGTGTTTGTTCTTCTTCAACACATAAGATGCATCAAAATCATGAAATAAATGATGCGGTTCAGATTTAGGCAAGTTTTTGCTAGAGGGTGAGTTCTTTTCATTTTTAGTTTGGGATGAACTCCCCTTAACAAAGACAATCATGTCTTTGCCATACTTGGAGGTTTTGACGTTATGCCTTGCACCTCTAGTATAGCCAAGACCATCCTTGACATGGGGTGGTCTTGTGTTGGTGAATGCACTTCGTGCATATGCCACCTTTTCCTTGTCAAAGATGGCACCCTTAGGTGCTTGTTTGCCTTGTGCTAGGTTGAGTTCATCCTTAAGTTTAAGGATCAAGTTGGAGCACTTGCAAGGTGATGTTGCCTTGGATGAGGCCTTTGAGGGGGTTGAGCTCTTGAAGGAAGAGGCTACATTGTTCTTGAGTGACTCAACTTGAGTCTCAAGGATCTTGTTAGCTTTTGACAAGCTTCCAAGTTCATCCTTGAGCTCAATCGACTTCTCCTCAAGACTTGAACACGTTTTCTTGCAAAGAGCAAGTTCGTGTTCCAATGCCTTGCTCTTCTCTCTTTCGAGCTCAAGGAGCTCATCAAGCTCTTGACATCTCTCCTTCTCAAGGATGAGCATGTCCTCTTGTCTATTGATGAGATCCTCCTTCTCAAAGATCTCATCCATAAGCAATTTCATCCTTCGTAGGGTGCTTTTACTTATGTCCTTAAACATACTTTCATTTTCACTAGCGCTATCAAAATCATCATGTGAGGAAGTTGGGGAGGAAGGATGAGATGTTACCTTTCTCTTTCCTTCCCTTGCCATAAGGCAAGTAGGCTTGTGGTCGTTGTTGAGGTTGGGGAAGAGCTTGCCTCCCTTGGAGTTCCTCCCGATAGCTATGGTGGCCATCTTCTCCTCTTCTTCTTCGGAGGAGGACTCATCGTTAGAGTCCCACTCCTTCCCCAAATGGGCTTGTCCGGAGGGCCTCTTCTTATTGAAGAATCTCCTTTCTTGAGGCTTCCCTTCCTTCTTCTTCTTCGTTTCTTCGTGTGGGCAATCAGCGATGAAGTGCCCATACTCGCCAGAGTTGTAGCAAGACCTTCTTGATTTGGGCCTTGCTCTTTCCTTTCCCTTGCCCTCATAGTTGTGCCCCCCTTTCTTCCTCCTCATCATTCTCTTGAATTTGTTGATGAAGAAGGCCTCTTCCTCATCGGTGTCGAGGCTCTCCTCATCACTTTCTTCTTGCTCCTTTGAAGAGGGCGTTGCCTTGAGTGCAACGTTCTTCATCTTGGAGGCGGTGAACTTTTGGAGGTCGTTGTAGAAGAGCGCCTCCTTCTCCATGATTTCATGGTTGATGATCCTCCCAAGGACCTCCTCCGGGGTCATTTGAGTGAACCCCGGGCTTTCCCGAATCATGGAGCACAGAGAGACGTTCCTAGGCATGAATGCCCGGATCATCCTCTTCACCACCTCGTGGTCGGTCCACTTGGTGCAGCCATATGATCGGCTCTTGTTGATCAGCACCTTCAGCCGGTTGTACATGTCTTGGGGGGATTCACCATCCAAGATGGCGAATCTCCCAAGCTCTCCTTCGATGAGCTCGATCTTGGCCTCCTTGACCACTCGGTTTCCCTCATGTGCCGTCTTGAGGGTGTTCCATATGTCTTTGGCCACTTCAAGGCCATCGACACGGTTGAACTCATCTCTAGAGAGAGATGAGATGATCACACCCGCAGCTTGAGCGTTGCGGTGGATGAGGATGGCTTGTTCTTGAGTTATGTTGTCCTCATCCTTTGGAATCTCCACCCCGGTCATGACAATTTGCCACAACGCTGGGTTGAGTGACACGAGGTGGATCTTCATGTTGTGTTTCCACATACCGTAGTCCGTTCCATCGAACTGGGGAGGTTTCCCCAATGGGATGGACAGGTAGTGGTTGTTGGCGGCAAGGCGTTCATAGTTGAACCCTTGCCGGTTGTAGTTGGCTCCGCCACCACCACTTGATTGGTTTGACGGATCAATCTTGGAGATGTTCAACTTCTCCTGGAGCTTCGCCTTGAGTTGGCGAGTCTCCTCATCGTCCGTTGGCTTATCTTGATAAGCCAACGTCTCCTCACGGGTCGCCTCGTAGTTGCTGCTCGATGCATCGTCATTCACCACTCCGGCCATCTCTCCGAGTTGTTAGACTCTATGTGGAGAGTCCGGCTCTGATACCAATTGAAAGTTGCCTAGAGGGGGGGTGAATAGGCTAATTGACCTGCAAATGACTCAATAAAACGAGATTAAATTACAAGGGGCGGACTAGTCCGTTCAGGGGGCGGACTAGTCCGGTCAGCCTGCGTGAATAACCCTAAAAAAATGTTTCTAGCAAGTTTATAGGGAATTTTCTCGTTGCTACAAGTGAGTATATGTTTAAGTCAAGTTGAGCAACAACCTACACAAGAACAAGTCAAGTTTCCACAAGTTTGTAGCAATGCGGAGTATGAAACGAGACTACCAACCCTAGAACAAAGTAATCAATAGAATGAATGCGAAGAACACAAGGGGGCAAGGATTTTATCCCGAGGTTCGATTCCACACAAGGAATCTACGTCCCCGTTGAGGAGTCCACAAAGGACCGGGTCCAACAACCCTTCCCTCACCAAGTTTACCGCACGGGCCTAACTTGGTTCTCCACTAATCACAATGGTGATTACAAAGTTCGTTGGGGCTTCTCACAAACTGAGGCTCCCACACCACAAAGGTGATCAACACAATAAAACAAACTCAATACACAGCCCACAAAGACTCAACGAGTGCAAGAGATCAAACCGGGAGCACAAGCGCGATGTTCTTCCTCTTCTCCACCTCACTAAACCCTAATCCACTCAAGAATTAGTTTTAGAGGGAAAGTAGGCAAGAAGGAGGCTTAGGAGTGCTCCAAGTTGGCTGTGGCGGCGCTAGGGTTTTAGTTTTTCCAAAGGTATTCGAAATGAGGCCGGGGGTCCCCTTTTTATAGGGGTCCCAAGCCCAATCTGCTGACTTCAGCAAAAGGGCGAACTAGTCCGGCCACTGGCCCGGACTAGTCCGGCCTAGGGGACCACTGACCCCTTTGTCAGGTCCCGACAGCTGACACACTATCGTCACGCTACCCGCCAAACTTCAAATTCAAATGGTCACTTCCAGAACGGACTAGTCCGGTCAACACCGGACTAGTCCGATCTCACACAGAGCCTTCTGCTCCGTGTGAAAACGGACTAGTCTGAGGACCACGGACTAGTCCGGCCCCTAGGGCGGACTAGTCCGGTCCTCCCAGACTTAGCCACAGAAGCACCTTTTCCTAGCCAACCCGGACTAGTCCGGCCCCACGGGCGGACTAGTCCGTTCTCACTCAGGACCTCTTGGTCCGGTCCAAAACGGACAAGTCCGTGATTTTGGGACTTCATCCCCAAAACCCACTCACAGCTACCCGGACTAGTCCGGTCACAAACGGACTAGTCCTATCTCGGTCAGACCCTTCTGGTCCGGCCGATAACGGACTTGGCCGGCCAGGGGCGGACTAGTCCGGCCTCCTGCACGGACTAGTCCGGCCCTACGGCCAGACCACTCATTCACTCATTTCTTTCATAGGTTTGACCTCTAAACCACTTTGAGCTCCCAAACTTGATCTCAATGCACTTTACACACACACCCTCCTATTACTACGGCTAGTCTAACTCAATCACGCTAGAAACCCTAGTTTCTACGCTTCGAGTTGACTCCGTTTCCTTCCTTTTCCTTTTTGAGGGTTTGCGTCTCCGATTGAGTCTTCACCTGTGCTAAGATCACTTGAGCTCATTAGCGACTTAATTGTCGTCATCAATCATCCAAAACCCACGGGGAACCTAGATGCACTTTCACTAGGGTTTAAGGAAATGAGATGCATCTTCATATTATGCTTCCACATAGAATAGTTATTTCCATCAAATTGAGGAGGTTTGCTAATGGGAATAGATAAGTAATTATTGCTCGCAGTTAGTCGCTCAAAGTTGTAAGGATACCGGGAGTAGTCTTGTGAACTACTCCCATTATCGGTGTTGATTGGAGTGATCGGCTTGATTTCCTCTTGGGAACATTGAGCTTCTCACAAAGCCGCACCTTGAGCAGACGAACTTCTTCGTCGTCATTAGGATCCTCTTGAAGAACATCGACGTTCTTCGTCTTGTCATCATCAATAATCACCGGAATCTCGTTGTCACCCCTTCCGGCCATTTCCTCTTTGAATTGTTAGACTCTTGGTGGAGAGGCCTTCTCTGATACCAATTGAAAGTAGCCTATAGGTGGTGAATAGGCAATAATACCTGAAATAGATTAATCAAACGAGATTAAATTCTTGAGACTGGACATGTCTGGACAAGGCCGGACTAGTCCGCTCAACACAGGGTGAAAACCTAAAAACTTGATTTCTACAAGTTGTTTGCGGAATTTAGGTTCACCAAAGGTATATTCATAGCAACTTAGTAAAAATTAGATTAACAAGTAAAAGCAACTAGGTTACAAGATTTCAATTAAGATCAAGATGAAGCACAAGATGAACCCTAATAGCAATTCTAGTGATCACAAAATGTAAAGAGACAAGTGAGACAAGATTTATCCTGTGGTTCAGCTCCACGAATAAGCCTACATCCACGTTGAGAAGTCCACGCAAGGATCGGGTCTCACTTGACCCTCTTCTCACCAAGCCAACACAATAGTCGGCTTGGTTTCCACTATATCAAAGGGTAATCACCAAGTTTGATTGGGGTTGCTCATAAGTTGAGGCTCCCAAGAATCAATAGAGCAAGGGTCACTTGATGCTCAACTCACACAAGCCACAAAACACAACACAATGTGCAAGAGACCAAACCAAGAGCCAAAGCGCGATGATCTTCCTTCACTCTACTCCCAAACCCTAATCTCTTCAAGATTTGGTCTTAGAGGGCTAGTAGGACAAGTAGAAGGCTTTGGAAGGCTCAAGGAATGTTGTGGCGGCGCCAGGGTTCGAGACTTATCAAATAGGGGTCGGGGTCCCCTTTTTATAGGGGTCCCGACAGCTAACTGTTGTCACTAGGGCAACCCTGGACTAGTCCGACCCTATGCCATGGACTAGTCCGGCCTTTTGGGACCACCGAAAATTTCATGTCATCGATTGGAAAAATAGATAATGTGCGCGCCAACTTTTGAATTTCAAACGGCCAATGACAACACGGACTAGTCCGGCCAACAACAGACAAGTCTGAAGTCCAATAGAATTGTTTAGTCTGTCCCAAAACAAACTAAATTTGGTAGGCCCGAACTAGTCTGGCCACAGGACGGACAAGTCCGGCCTTTTAGGGTTCGGCTTGGTTTCTCACACTAAGTCTCAAACGAACTAGTCCATGCCACAACGGACAAGTCCGAACTCTTCCAGAATGCTTTGGTCCATCCGAAAACGGTCTTCTCTGGGTGGTCCGAACTAGTCCGTCCTTTGTGGCGGACAAGTCCGGCCTCCCAGGACTTAGCTCCAGCTTCACTCACCAAGAGAAGAACGGACTAGTCCGTACCCATACGGACAAGTCTGAACTCATCCAGAAATGTTTAGTCCATCCCAAAACGGATTAACAGTCTACCCCAGACTAGTCCGGCAAGGGGCCCGAACAAGTCCGACCTTCTGGGGTTTTCTCTCATTTTGGCTTCTCACTTAGGTTTTTCTCTCAACCACCACTTTGAGCTCTCTAGAATGATATCAATGCACATGATACAGCCACCCTCACACATGATACGGCTCGTCTAAACTCAACACCATAGAAACCCTTATTTCTACGCTTGAGCCTTCGACGCTCGTTTCAACCTTTTCCTTTTTGAGGGATTTTATCTCATTTCAATCTTCACACCTGTGCTTAAGATCAACTCAGCTCATTAGTCTCTTAATTGTCATCATCAATCATCCAAAGCCATGGGGACGCCTAGATGCATTTTCAAGAAGGCTATAGAAGGCTCAAAAGTGCTTGTGGCAGCGCTAGGGTTCGAGAGTTCTGAGTTGCAGGTCGGGGGTCCCTTCTTATAGGGGTCCCAAAATCCAATCGTTGCCACCATTTAATGTGTGGACTAGTCCAACCAGGACCCCAGACTAGTCCAGCCTACTGGATCCATGCTATGTCACACTCTGTAGAGGGTGACGTACCCTCTAATGTTTGAATTTCAAACGATCATGGCACAATGGACTAGTCCAAATTACAACAGAATGTTTTGGTTTGTCAAAATGGACAAGTACGGACATACCGGATTAGTCCAGCCAACTGGGGCGGACAAGTCCGGCCAATAGGACCTAGCCTCAGAAACCCCATTTCTCACACTACCACAAACTAGTCTGACTCACAATGTACAAGTCTGAAGTACAACAGTACCCTTTAGTTCGGCTGAAAACGGACTACTCTAGCAAGTCCGGACTAGTCCGGCCTCCCGACACTTAGCTCGACAAACTCTCACCAAGTCTACAATGGACTAGTCTATCCCCAAACGAACAAGTCTGAAGTACAACAGAAACCTTTAGTCCATCCCAAAACGGATTGAGCTGACAATCTGGGACTTGTCCGGCTTGGACCCCAGACAAGTCCGGTCAATAGGGTTTTCTCTCGTCAAGGCTTCTCACTTATGTTTTCTCTCAACTAAGACTTTGATCCCTCTTCAATGATCTCAATGCACTTGATACACACACCCTCACACACAGTAGGCTAGTTTAAACTCAACACATAAGAAACCCTAATTTCTATGCTTGGGTCTTCGACGCCCGTTTCAATCTTTTCCTTTTTGAGGGTATTTCATCCATTTCAATTACAAACCCACGCTTAAGATCAACTAAGATCATTAGTCTCTTAAATTGTCATCATCAATTGTCCAAAACCAACGGGAATGCCTAGATGCACTTTCAATATCTCCCTTTTTGTTGATTGATGACAACACATTAACCTTCAACAAAAATGATATTAATTGGTTTTCATAACAAGTGTGTGTATGAGTAACTCCCCCTCAATGTATGCATTATGAATGAAAAATTTGAAGGAGTTGTCATACATACACATGTTATGGTGGGGTGCCTACGTGTTATGTCAATGATTTGTGATAAGGCATTGATAAACAATGAATATGCATAAAAGATAAGCAGATGAACATAAGCATCACATCACAATTAATTTTATACAAACATCACATAGTTCTTACAACCCTTAACACAAATCAAGTCTTACACAAATTTAAACGCGAGTTTTTAAAATATAATACAATTCCATAGGATCAACAAAAGAGACAACACTAAAACATGTACAGATGTACCCCCTTCAATCTCTCCCACTTTGGCATCAAGACACCAAAAAGGAAAATAAGAAGAGAGTCCTACAATCTACTACTCGTCGTCATCGTCACCATGCTGCTGCTCGTAGTCACTCTCGGTAGCCTCCGGGTCTTCATTGTTATCTTCATCATTGGAGGTTGCAGCCTTGGAGGTTCCAGCTTCCTTGAATTGAGCGAGTTCATCGGCGGTGAACTCGAGAAAAGGAGTCAACTTTCCATCACTCTCTGTGGCAAAAGACAAGGGAATCTTGAACTTGTCGCACATCGCCTTGAGGTACTTCTCATGGTGTTGCACCATGCGACGAGTCTAAACTTCTACTATTCGACAAGAAGCTAAAAGTGCTTTGAAGCACTTGAAGAAGCCGCTCGAGTCCTTTCTTTCTCACCACCTGTCACAAGCCTCTTCCTCTCTGTGGATTGTTCTGCTGCAGCCGAGTTATGCTCTTCTTGCTGTTGTTTCTTAGCCTTCCTTGCCTCAGCCCTCGACTCGGGGAGAGCTTGAGCGAGCTCTCGCTCCCGACGAGCACGACAATAGGTCTCTTGCCTCGCTGCCTTGCACTCTAGATTGGATAGGGGCAAGTCGCTATCACGTCTCGACATCGTACTTGAGAGAAGATGAATAAGGTATTGTATGAGTTCAAGGAAGTGGAATATTGCGTTAGAGTTCACTAAAACGATCAAAATTAGGGTGTTGTACTGTGAACCTCGGACTTCTCCACCCTAGGGTCGGACTGGTCCGGTGCACACAGCAAGAACCCTAATCTTGAAGTTTTTCGCAAAATCTACGAATCGGGGCACAATATTCCTAGGCTAGGATCACAAGAGCATGAGGAACAACATTTGTGAATAGGTTTCTACCAGAAGACCTTAAAAATTGAACTTCTAAGGATTTGGGGTTAGGTCACGAATACCTTTTTGAATCTTCAAGTCGCCAAAATGTGGACGAAGAAACGAGCAAAGATGTGTGGGGAATAGTTCCCACACACCTTGGGGCTTCAATCCATGGATTGGAGTTGGTTTTTGTTGCATGGAAACGAAAATCGCCAATTTGGGTTGCGGTTTTCATGGTTGAAGAGAGAGAATGAGGTGGGGAGAATGAAGAGTCAGAGCCCTACTGAGGAGGTTATGTCCCCAGGGGCCGGACTACTCCGATCCACGGACCTATCCGTACATCTAGGGTGGCCGGACTTGTTTGGCACGGAAGGCACACTAGTTCATTTTGGACTTGTCCGACTGAGACCGGAGAAGCTAGAGTCCAGACTTGTCCGACCTATGTGGCAGACTAGTGCAGTCCAAAGGTTGAAAGCTCATATATATTTCAGTTTTCACCAGAGATGTGATCCTTTTGGACTAGTTTTCACAAAGAATCTTTGTACACATGGTCAGTAAGCAATCAACAATCAAACTATGGCCATAATTTACAAAGAGTCAATAATTTAAAATATTTTTGTAGAAATTTGAGGGGAATGACATTTTCACAAGCATGCATGAATGTTGAAGCAAATACAAGAAACAGTCAGATGTGCAAGACTCAAGCCACATTTCGAGAATCTAAGATAATGCGCTCACTCCTAAGTTCACAAAATATCTTCTCATCTAAGGACTTGGTGAAAATATCGGCCAATTGTTTTTCGGTTCTCACATGGGAAATCACTATGTCTCCTTTGATGGTGTGATCTCTCAAGAAATGGTGGCGGATATCAATATGCTTGGTCCTTGAATGCTCAACTGGATTGTGGGCTATTTTGATGATGCTCTAATTGTCACATAGGAGAGGGATATGGCGCAAGTTTTTGCCATAGTTCCTTAGAGTTTTTCGCAATCAAAGAAGTTGTGCACAACAACTTCCGGCGGCGACATACTTCGCTTCGGCTGTGGAGGGTGCAATGAAATTTTTTTTCTTTGAAGACCAAGATACTAGGGACCTACCCAAAAATTGGCATGTCCCGAATGTGCTCTTTCTATCTACTTTGCACCTCGCAAAATCCACATCGGAATATCCAATGAGGTTATACTTAGAGCCCTTGGGGTACCAAAGTCCTAGGCTTGGTGTGTGAACCAAATGTCCACGAATTCTCTTTACGGCAGTCATATCACACAGCTCTAGAGTGGCTTGAAAATGTGCACACATACAAACACTTAGCATTATATCAGGCCTATATGCACAAAGGTAAAATAATGAACCAATCATGGAGCGATATACCTTTTGATCCACACTTGGACCATCTTCATTAAGGTCGAGGTGCCCATTGGTTCCCATTGGAGTCTTGATGTGTTTGGCCTTGTCCAGGTCAAACTTCTTAAGTATGTCTTGCGTGTACTTTGTTTGACTAATGAACGTACCTTCCTTGAGTTGCTTCACTTGAAATCTTAGGAAGAAGTTCAACTCTCCCAACATAGACATCTCAAATCTTTTGCGCATTATCTTAGAAAACTCATCACAAAAAGTATTGTCAGTAGAACCAAATATAATGTCATCGACATAATTTGGAAAACAAACAAATCATCATTGAAATGCTTTATAAATAGAGTAAAGTCGGTCTTCCAAATTTTGAAGCCATTTTAAGTTAATAAGTCTTTAAGGCACTCATACCAAGCTCTAGGAGCTTGTTTGAGGCCATAGAGAGCCTTACGCAATTTGTAGACATGGTTTTGGAAGTCTTGATCTTCAAACTCGGGAGGTTGCTCCACATACACCTCTTCTTTGATTGGACCGTTGAGGAAGGCACTCTTGACATCCATTTGGTATAGCTTAAAATCATAGTGAGTAGAAAAGGCAAGTAATACGCGAATTGATTCAAGCCTAGCTACGGGAGCAGAGGTTTCATCGAAATCCAAACATTCTACTTGTGAGTACCCCTTGGCCACAAGTCGTGCTTCATTCTTGTAACCACCCTGTGCTCATCTTATTGTTTGCAGAACACCCATTAGGCGCCCACAACATTTGCATTAGGCCTCTTCCTGAGCTCCCCTACTTGGTTTCTTTCGAAGTTGTTAAGCTCTTCTTGCATGGCCACCACCCAATTCGGATCTCGTAGTGCTTCTTCAACATTGTGAGGTTCCAAATAGGAAACAAAAGGGTGATGCACACAAAAATTTGCAACACGAGGTCGAGTATGTAAGTGCATCTAGGATATCCCTTGTGGGTTTTGGCTAATTGATGACGAACATATGAGATCCTAACGAAACTATTGAGATGGTTGCAGGACAAACAAAATGAAACAGCTCGGTGCACACAAAAAGGTGAAAAATGGAGTGGTGTTCAAAGAAGAATACTTTGATGGATTTTGGAAGAACAAATTAGATTCTAAATGTACAGGGCGTGTATGGAAGACACACTCCAAGAGCTCACGACTTTGCGCAGGGGTAAGGGTTTTAAAATTAACCTAACTTTCACAGTGCACTGGACTAGTCCGATCATGGACCGGACTAGTCCGCCGAACTTTCTGGAGTCCACCTTCACACAGCACCGGACTAGTCCGATCATGGACCGGAATTATCCGCCAGACTTTCTGGAATCTCCCATCTCTGGAGATCGGACTAGTCCATGTGTCCACCGGACTAGTCCACCGAACTTTCTGGAGTCTGTTTTCACAAAAGGTTGGACTAGTCCGTTTTCCAACTAGACTAGTCCGCCAGACTTTCTGGACTTTGAGTTACACTGTGACCGGACAAGTCTGGACTTGCACCGGACTAGTACGGTATTAGGGTTTTTCAACGGTAACTTTTTGGAAACCCTATAAATAGAGAATCCATGGCCTTCCACAGAGGATACACGTCAAATACTGCTGAAAACACAAACCCTAGCGCCGCCACCTTGTCCCAAGAGCCCAAAACACATCTGGCCACACATCTAAAGTGCAAAAAGAGCAAAATCAATTGAACACTTGGATTCGGGATTGGGAGATCGTCGTTCCTTCGTTGCGAGCTCTTGGGGTTTGATCTTTCTACACTCATACTCTGCATTGTAATACTTTCAAGTGTATTTGATCACTCCTTTCATTGTAATTCTCGTGGGAGCCCTCAACGTGTGAGGTTGCCCCATAAACTCGGTGATTACCCGTGCTAGTGGAATCAAGTCGGCCTTCATGGTGACTTGAAGAGGGAAAGGGTTGGAGACCCGGCTCTGTGTGAGCTTCCTCAACGAGGAGGTAGATCTCGTGGTGAGATCGAACCTCGGTAAAAATTTGTGTCTCTTGTGCCTCATTTACTTTACTTTTCTTCACTAGATCACTTGATTGCTAAACAACAATTTAAGTTTCTTATAAGTCTTCACGTGCATTCATACAATAATCTTAAATCAAAGAATCTGTTGTTCTTATTTCCTGTGCTAAAAGAATCTAGTTTTCCAAATAATACTTAATCAATTCACATATTTCAGCACACCGGACTAGTCCGCCCACACAACCGGACTAGTCCGGTCAAACAAGTTTTTGACAACTCTATTAAGTGTGCAAGAAATTTTAAAGGCCTATTCACCCCCACATCTAGGCCACATTCAATTGGTATCAGAGCAAGGTTCTCCGCCAACGAGACTCACATCTCGAAGAGATCAATGGCCTCTGAGAAGAACAACGATATCCCGAAGATGAACATCAATGAGGAGGAACAAGAAGCTAAAGCCTTCGATGTGTTGAAAGAAAGCCCACATGATGATGAAGAAGTGCGACAACTAAAGACACTCCTGAGAAAGAAACTGCTGGCACAAAAAGGAAAAGAAGAAGAGAAGACGACGGGGAGTAGTCATCACGACCACTCCCGACATCCTTACAACTACAACCGTCTCAATTCAAATAATCAATATCTCTCTATTCCTATGGGAAAGCCTCCACAGTTTGACGGAAGTGACTACACCATGTGGAAGTACAACATGAAAATGCATCTAATATCTCTGAATCCTAGTCTATGGCACATTGTTTGCACATGCATAGATATCCCGAACACGGATGAGGAACTCACTCCAGAACAAGAACAAGAACAAGAGATTCACAGAAACGCACAAGTCGTCGCGGTGATCACATCATCACTAAGCAGAGAGGAATTCACCAAGATCGATGGATTAGAAAGTGCAAAAGGAATCTGCGATACACTTAAGATAGCTCACGAAGGAAATAGGTCAGTTGGTGAAGCTAAAATTGAGATGCTTGAAGGAGAGTTGGGGAGATTTGCTATTGAGGAAGGCGAATCACCTCAATACATGTACAATCGGATGAAAGCACTCATCAACAAAATTCGTGCCTATGGAAGTAAGAAATGGACGGATCACGAGGTGGTTAAAAGGATGATTAGATCCTTCATGCCAAGGAATGTCACACTTTACTCAATGATTAGAGAAAGCCCCGGATTTCAAAAAATGACTCTCGATGAGTTATTGGGGAAGATCATAAATCATGAAATGATGGAGAAAGAGGATCAATATGTCAAAGACTTAGCCGAACTCACCTCTTCCAAAAAGAAGGAAGTTGCTCTCAAAGCAACGAGCAGACCCAAACTCAAAGAAACTCGTGAAGACCAAGACGACGGGCATACAAGCGACGAGAGTACCGATCTTGATGATGAAGAAATGGTACTCTTTATCAAGAAGTTCAAGTGCATGATGAAAAGAAGACACGACAACAATTCAAATGAAGGAAAAATCAAGGATAAAGGAAAATCCAAGGCTCGACGCACTTGCTACAACTGCGGAGAGTATGGTCACTTCATGGTGGACTACCCTTACAAAGAAAACAAAAAGAAGAAGGAAACAAGACGTCAAGAAAAGAAAAATTTCAGAAAAAGAAGACAAGCCCATCAAGCTCACATTGGCAAGGAGTGGGACTCAAACGACGAGTCCTCCTCCGATGAAGAAGAAGAGATAGCCACTATCGCAGTCAAGAAACCTACTATGAAAGCCACACTCTTCCCAAACATGGGAGGACGAGATATGAGCAACCACACTTGCCTTATGGCTAAGGAAGGCAAGAAAAAGGTTTGACTTACTCCTCCCACGCTAAATTCCTCTATTGATGACTTTGATAGCTCTAGTGATAATGAAGAAATGTTTAGAGGATTAAGTAAAACTGCTTTAAAGAAAATGGAAATGTTGTCGAACGAAATCTTTGAAAAGGAGGAACTTGTTAACCGACAAGAAGATATGCTCATCCGTGAAAGGAAGAGATATCAAAAAGTTGAAAAGCTTCTCGAGCTTGAAAGAGAGAAGAACGAGTCGCTTGAAGTTGAGCTAGCCTCGAGTAAGGAAACTTACTCAAAGCTAGAGGACTCGCATATTGCAATCAAGGAAGAACTTGCTAACTTGTCAAAAATTAACAAGATCCTTGAGGTGCAAGTTGAGTCGCTCAAGCAAAGTGACTTCTCTTCCTCCAAGAGCTCTTCCTCCAAATATATGAGTTCGACAACAATCGAAACTTGCACTTGCTCTAGTAAGAAGAATGTTATTTCTAATACTTCAACTTCTCATAATATGCATGCTTCTCCAAGCGGCATCTTTGATTAGGAGAAGATCAAATATGCACGCAGTGCATATATGGTCACTAGACCTCCTAATGTCAAAGATGGCCTTGGTTTTGACAGGAACAAACACATGTCTACTCCTAATCATGCTAAGAATAGAATTGTCATTGTTAAGGAAAAATCCCATGAATCTGATTTACAAATATTGTTTCATACATTTGATGCTTCCTATGTTCTTATGAAAGCCAAATATGGAAAATTCATTGCTAAATATATAGGGCCACGTCACAAGAACTTGAAAACTTGTGTGTGGGTGCCCAAGACTCTTGTGACTAACCTGAGAGGACCCAAGCAAGCTTGGGTACCTAAAACCAAAGAATAATTCTTTTTGCAGGCTTACTCCTCCGGTGGATCTAAATGGGTGCTAGATAGCGGATGCACAAATCACATGACCGGAGAGAGAGGTATGTTTGTGAAGTAGGAGTATAACAAGGATCCAAGTGAAGGCAGATACTTTGGAGACAACAGCCAAGGAAAGGTCCTTGGTAGCGGTAACATTGAAATATCCTCTCAACACACCTTATCTAATGTTTTACATGTAGACTCTCTAAATTATAACCTTTTGTCAATATCTCAACTATGCGACAAAGGTTACAATTGTATATTCACTAATGAGGGTGTGACCGTTTTTAGAAGAAGCGATGACTCGATTGCATTCAAGGGAATGTTGAAGGGAAAGCTTTATCTTGTTGAATTCAACAAAGATAAAGCCGAACTTAACACTTGCTTGGTTGCTAAGACCAACATGGGATGGCTGTGGCATAGACGGCTAGCCCATGTTGGGATGAGAAATCTGCAAAAACTTCTAAAAGGTGGTCACATCCATGGTCTTAAGGATGTGGTTTTTGAAAAAGACAGGCCGTGCAACGCTTGTCAAGCAGGAAAATAAGTCAGAGCACCACACCCCGCCAAGAATGCGATGACTACCGGAAGACTGCTGGAACTCCTCCACATGGATCTCTTTGCTCCAATTTTGTACATCAGCATCGGCGGTAACAAATACGGTTTAGTAATTGTTGATGATTTTTCAAGATTTACCTGGGTATTTTTCTTGTATGATAAATCAGAAACTCAGGGAATCCTCAAGAAGCTCTTGAAAAGAGCTCAGAACGAATTCTCATCAACCATAAAGAACATCAGAAGTGACAACGGGACAAAATTCAAGAACCTCCAAGTTGAAGAGTATCTCGATGAAGAAGGGATAAAGCATGAGTTCTCAACACCAAACTCCCCTCAACAAAACGGAGTGGCCGAAAGGAAGAACAGAACATTGATCGAAATGGCAATAACTATGTTGGATGAATACAAGACATCAAATCGGTTTTGGGTAGAAGTGGTGAACACCGCTTGTCATGCCACAAATCGGTTGTACCTTCACCAACTATTGAAGAAAACTCCATATGAGCTTCTTACCGGTAAAAAGCCTAATGTTTCTTATTTCAAAGTCTTTGGTTGCAAATGTTTTATTCTGAACAAGAAACAGAGGGCCTTGAAGTTCGCTTCGAAGTCCGATGAAGGGTTCTTGCTCGGATATGAATCAAATGCCTACCCCTATCGTGTCTTCAACAAGGTGTCCGGCCTTATCGAAGTAGCACGTGACGTGGTGTTCGATGAATCTAACGGCTCACAAGTGGAGCAAGTTGATAAGTGTGTGCTAGATAAAGAGGAAGCTCCATATGAAGCACTGAAGAAAATGGCACTTGGTGATATCTTACCACAAGAGCGAACATTCGACTCAAATGCACAAGATGAACTTCAACACGGAGGCAATGATCATGGGGGAGCTCTTTCACAAGATCAAGATGAGGAAGATCAAGAAGATCAAGACAATCATGGAAGCAATGATCTAGGGGGAGACAATGCACATGAAGATAATGAAGAACAAGCAACTACACAAGTTCCACACCCAAGAGTACATCAGAGCATCCAAAGAGACCATCCTGTCAACAATATCATTGGAGATATTGCTAAGGGAGTAACTACTAGATCTCGAGTTGCAAATTTCTGTGAATACTATTCTTTTGTGTCTTTTCTGGAACCATACAGGGTAGAAGAAGCCTTAAGGGATCCAGACTGGGTGATTTCAATGCAAGAGGAATTGAACAACTTTAAAAGAAATGAAGTGTGGGAGCTGGTGGAGGGACCAAAGGCGAACATCATTGAACCAAATGGGTCTTTCGGAACAAGCAAGATGAACATGGAGTAGTAACAAGAAATAAAGCGAGATTGGTGGCCAAAGGTTATTCTCAGGTCGAAGGTTTGGACTTCGATGAAACTTTTGCTCCTGTAGCTAGACTTGAGTCCATTCGTATTTTATTGGCATATGCTACTCACCATAATTTTAAGTTGTATCAAATGGACGTCAAAAGCGCCTTCTTAAATGGCCTGATAAAGGAGGAAGGTTATGTGGAGCAGCCACCAGGATTCGAAGACCAAAGGTATCCCAACCATGTCTACAAACTGCGTAAGGCTCTCTATGGCCTCAAACAAGCTCCTCGAGCTTGGTATGAGTTCCTTAGAGATTTTCTGACTCAAAATGGATTCAAAATTGGTAAAGCTGACTATACACTCTTCACTAAACATTGTGATGATCATCTATTCGTATGTCAAATTTATGTTGATGACATTATCTTTGGATCCACTAACAAGTCTTTCTGTGAAGAATTTAGAAAAATTATGATAGATAGGTTCGAGATGTCAATGATGGGCAAATTGAAGTTCTTCTTGGGATTTCAAGTGAAGCAACTAAGAGAAGGTACATTTATAAACCAAACCAAATATACACAGGACATTCTCAAGAAATTCAATATGGACAAAGCCAAGCCCATCAAGACACCCATGGCCATTAACAAACATCTCGACCTCAATGAAGACGGTCCAAATGTGGACCAGAAGGTATATCGGTCCATGATCGGCTCCTTACTTTATTTATGTGCATCTAGGCCACACATTATGCTTAGTGTTTGCTTGTGTGCAAGGTTTCAAGCCGCACCTAAAGAGTGTCACTTAATTGCTGTAAAAAGAATCCTAAGATACCTTGTGCACACACCCAACTTGGGCCTTTGGTATCCCAAAGGATCCAAGTTTAACTTGATAGGGTATTCCGACGCCGACTATGCAGGATGCAAAGTCGATAGAAAGAGCACGTCAGGGACTTGTCAATTTCTTGGTAGATCCCTAGTTTCTTGGTCATCCAAAATGCAAAACTCCATTGCCCTTTCCACAGTGGAAGCAGAGTATGTTGCAGCCGGTAGTTGTTGCGCACAACTACTTTGGATGCGTCAGACTCTTAGGGACAACGGCTACAATTTAAGCCATATCCCGCTTCTATGTGATAATGAAAGTGCTATAAAAATTGCACACAACCCTGTAGAGCACTCAAGAACTAAGCACATAGATATCCGTCATCACTTTCTTAGAGATCATTCGTTAAAAGGTGACATTGCTATTTCAGATGTTAGGACTGAAAAACAACATGCGGATATTTTCACCAAACCATTAGATGAGAAAATGTTTTGTGAGCTTAGGAATGAACTTAATATTCTTTACTCTCGAAATGTGGCTTGAAACATTGCATACCTGGTTGAAACTTCAAATGTCATATTTTATTGTTAAAACTGCTCCTCACCTTTTTTTCTTCTAAGAAAACTATTTTAATGAAGAAATCTTGCAGTCTATGACCACTTTTATTATTAATTGACCACTGGTCATAATTACCAAGATTATTTGCAAAACTATTGTCCTTGGATCACTATTAATCATCTCTCTGTGTATCATTCTGTTGAAACCGGACTTGTCCGATGTTCCACCGGACTAGTCCGGACAGTCAAAATACTTAGGTTTTCCAGGGGCACCGAACTAGTCTGCCTCCTTGACCGGACCAATCCGGTCGGCCGCGTATATAAGTGGTTGGCCGGCCCAAATCAAAATTTTAAACCTCCCTCCACTTGGTCCCCCTCACCTCTCCTCTTCTCTCCTAAACCCTAGCCCCCAAAGAGATCTTCGAGTTGAGCCCTCAAAAACTAAGTTTTCTCCGTGGGAAGTCCTCTCCTCGATGAGTTGATCCTCCCCTCCGGACTCATCCGGACAGATTCTTGCTCCTTCAACGCGAATCTTCAATTCTCGATAAATTTCACCCTAAAACCAAACTCTCCACTTTTCTCGTTCTAGCTCATTTCACTTGATTCCAAGGTTGTACATTAGCTTCAGAGATGTATTCCTACCACTTACCTACCCTTTTGTATCTCTAGATAGGAGTTTTGATTCAAAGGATTTGTTAGGGTTCTTATGCTAGGCTGGACTAGTCCGGCTCTCAGGTGCGGACAAGTCCGGTACACCGGACAAGTCCACACTCTGAAACCGGATAAGTCCGGTCTTTGACATCTGAATCCCTACAATTCCTTCAATCCTTTGTTCATTCTTATCTAATCCATGAACTCCTTATCAGGCACTATGTCTTCCGGCTCAGATGACAGCTCTTTCCACATCATGAAGAAGTTCAACGCGAAAGAGCGATGAGAGCCAAGGAGAGATACATGAAGAAAAGACATGATGTCAATGTCCACTCTCCACCCTCCGACGACAATCTGCCTAATAAGAGGAAGGTTGTTGTAAAAAAGGCTCAAGGAAAAGCTGCTGAGAGCTCATCAGGGCCAAGAAGGGTTCTCAATAAAGGGAAGGGACTTGCTAGTGGTCCCATTGGGCCCTTGAAGATGAAAAACCCCAGTCACCGCAACAGGCAGCCTTCTAGTGAGGATTACACTAGGAAAGGGGGTGAGCTAGCTGATAACTTCAGGAAGATTGATGTGTATAATCAGCCTAAACAATGCTCAGACCCAAGATTCTGGAGCAACTTCCATGTCGACTACTATGAGCACGTGTACATGAAAATGAAGAATATCGTAGTGGAGAGCCAATGGGTGAATGTGGGGTACCTGCAGTCGAAGAGGTATCCTGCTTTTCGTGAGGTGGTTGAGGCCTTGGAGAGGCACGGTTTGAAGGATATGCTCGCCTTTGAGTATGACTGGAACAATGAGGTCATAAGCCAATTTTACTCTACCCTCTACTTTGCTCGTGGTGATGGAGACAATCTTACTTGGATGACTCATAGTTCCAAGTATAGTGTCACTTCTGATGAATTTGCAAGGATCCTTCACCTTGAACACACTCTGGATCATGATCTTGTCATCCACAATCTGAAACCCTTGGAGAAGGATGAGCTTAAGTTCCTCTATGACACAAGGATGCCCTATGTCCCTCCCACCATCAAATACCTTAAGCCCTTCTTTGTGGTCCTCAACGGAATCTTGAGGAAGACAATAGCCCCGAAATATGGAGATGCGGGGACTATCCAAGGAACCTTGAGGACCCTAATGAAGGTCATTGGTGGAAGGAGATCGTTCAATGTCTTTGAGTACATCTACAATGACATTGTGAACATCTAAATCACTCCCAATAGATCTTGCGGGTATGCCCCGTACATCATGTACATGATTGAGAAAGTGACCGGACTTGAGTTTGTCAAGGATGTTCACCATACGGGGTTGAAGCCACAAAATCCTACTGAGTACACTCTTCCCTCAGCTCCAACTGCTCCTTCCTCAACCGCAACGGAGAGGAGGTCTAAACAATCGCATGATGCAGTTGCTCCTCCTGGCTCTTCTCCTGTCCATGAACCCTCCGGTGGCATCCTCAAAACGCTCTCCTCCATTTTTGCCTGCTGCCGTAAGATCGAAGACAGGCAGCATAGAGATAAAGTAACAAGGAAGAAACATCAACAATATGTAAATGCCAACATCAAAGCTATCTGTGACAAGCTTGAGATTGAGCCGGTTGGATCCCCGCCCGCCTTCGAGGACTCCGAGGAAGATCCTGCCCCGGTGAATGACAATGATGATGAAGATGAAGATAGGACTGAAACCGAAGGAGAGAGCAGCGATGATGAGTGATTCCCCTTGATTTTTTCCCTTTTTGGTGCCTTGATGCCAAAGGGGGAGAGATTGAGACTAGTTTGAGACTATCTCTAGTAGTAGTTATTATGCTTTTGTGATCGAGGACATGTACCTATTTTTAAAACTTTGTAATGCACTATTTCTTTTCCTATGTGTGATGCTTATTGTTGCTCTAATGTTTACTTCTATGTTCATTACTGTTTATCTTTGGTTCATCACATTTTGTTGATCACACACCTGTTAGGCACCCCACCATAAGGTGTGTGCATATGTGAGAAGCCTTTTGTGAATTAATCGTTATTCTCATATGTGCACACCTTATGAAAATCAAAGTTTTATTCTCAATTGTGTCATCTCAAATGGTTGTCATCAATCACCAAAAAGGGGGAGATTGTAAGTGCATCTAGGATATCCCTTGTGGGTTTTGGCTAATTGATGACGAACATATGAGATCCTAACGAAACTATTGAGATGGTTGCAGGACAAACAAAATGAAACAGCTCGGTGCACACAAAAAGGTGAAAATAGAGTGGTGTTTAAAGAAGAATACTTTGATGGATTTTGGAAGAACAAATTAGATTTTAAATGTATAGGGTGTGTATGGAAGACACAGTCCAAGAGCTCACGACTTTGTGCAGGGGTAAGGGTTTTAAAATTAACCTAACTTTCACAGTGCACCGAACTAGTCCGCTCATGGACCGAACTAGTCCGCCGAACTTTCTGGAGTCCACCTTCACACAGCACTGGACTAGACCGATCATGGACCGGACTAGTCCGCCAGACTTTCTGGAATCTCCCATCTCTGGAGACCGGACTAGTCCGTGTGTCCACCGAACTAGTCCGCTGAACTTTCTGGAGTCTATTTTCACAAAAGGCTGGACTAGTCCGTTTTCCAACTAGACTAGTCCGCCAGACTTTCTAGACTTTGAGTTACATTGTGACCGGACAAGTCCGTACTTGCACCGGACTAGTCCGGTATTAGGGTTTTTCAACGGTAACTTTTTGGAAACCCTATAAATAAGGGATCCACGGCCTTCCACAGAGGATACACATCGAATACTGCTGAAAACACAAACCCTAGTGCCGCCACCTTGTCCCAAGAGCCCAAAACACATCTCCCCACACATCTAAAGTGCAAAAAGAGCAAAATCAATTGAACACTTGGATTTCAGATTGGGAGATCGTCGTTCCTTCGTTGCGAGCTCTTGGGGTTTGATCTTTCTACACTCATACTCTGCATTGTAATACTTTCAAGTGTATTTGATCACTCCTTTCATTGTAATTCTCGTGGGAGCCCTCAACGTGTGAGGTTGCCCCATAAACTCGGTGATTACCCGTGTAGTGGAATCAAGTCGGCCTTCGTGGTGACTTGAAGAGGGAAAGAGTTGGAGACCCAGCTCTGTGTGAGCTTCCTCAACGATGAGGTAGATCTCGTGGTGAGATCGAACCTCGGTAAAAATTCTTGTCTCTTGTGCCTCATTTACTTTATTTTTTGTTCACTAGATCACTTGATTGCTAAACAACAATTTAAGTTGCTTATAAGTCTTCATGTGCATTCATACAATAATCTTTTATCAAAGAATCTGTTGTTCTCATTTCCGCTGCTAAAAAATCTAGTTTCCCAAATAACACTTAATCAATTCACATATTTCAGCACACCGGACTAGTCCGCCCACACAACCGGACTAGTCCAGTCAAACAAGTTTTTGATGACTCTATTAAGTGTGCAGGAAATTTTAAAGGCCTACTCACCCCCCTCTAGGCCACATTCAGAGTAGTTATCCCCTTGGAGATGTCTCCAAGGATGTTGTCAACAGGATGGTCCCGTTGAACGCTTTGATGCACTCTTGAGTGTGGAACTTGAGTTCACTTCATCATCTTCCTCCTCATCTTCTTTGTCTCCCCCTAGACTGACGCCTCCATTTTGATCTTGATCATCTTGATCTTGTTGAGGGCATTGTCGGTACCCTGCGTACCGGGTACCCCACGATACCGCAAGAAGTGCATGGGAGTTCCACCTGTCAAAGTTTAAGACCTCCGTAGGCCCCACGTGTTACACGGCATTGGACCCGCCTCCTTCATATGGGTAGCTCCAGCACTACCATCTGTAATATAAGACCGAAGCTAAACTCCCTACTTAGGGAAGCTTCGTGCTTGACACGTGGCCAGTGACCCCGAACCTAACCCCCAGTAGAGGGAAGCTCCGGTGCCGCCATGTGTGTAGTGACTCCGGACCTACCTTCCCGCGAGGGGAAGCTCCAAAGCTGCCACGTGGAGAGCCTCCGGACCTACGACACCAACGGGAATATTGACAGATCTCCAGCGGCATGAACATTCAAGGGACAGTTATTGCTACAGTTACAAGGCCTGATTATGCGCCATTAATACAATATTAATGACGCACGATCAAAAGACCCTTAATACCAGTAACACCACCATTAAAGTGTGTTATCACGTTATTAGGGTGCTTAAACAAACTTAGATCGTGTATTAGGTAAAATAACCGCCGGGGCCATGTGTCGGGCCATGCAATTGATGTATAAGTCATCCCTTGGTCCATAAAAGGGATTGTGCTGCACGATACAAAAAAACTAAGTTGATACGCACGCAAGCACCAGTGAATCCCAAATACAACAACACACACCCCGTGGAGTAGGGTATTACGCTCAGGCGTCCCGAACCACATAAATCATATGTGTCATCATCTTGTTTAGAATCTCCGCGCGCCCAAACCGATCAAAGAACCTCTGCGGGCTAAAATTTAGTAGTACCGGGGAAAGTGTCATCTGTACGCTTTGATATTTGGCGCGTCAGGTAGGGGGCACCTGAGATCTCAAGATGGTGAATTCCGCCGCCAGATCATCCAACGGCAACAACGTTGTGCAACCTGCTGGGGGGAATGCTTCCAACATGCAACAACCAGCGGGTGTCATTGTCCTGGCGGGCATCGCACCACCACCACCACCATCTGTTCCGGCAAACAATGTTGGACAATAGGATGGAGTACTTGCGTCGATCAAGACATCGACCAACAACAACCCTGAGCACGCGCTTGTTGCTGCGCTTACGCTACTCCAACGTCCACCACCTCTAGGAGCATCTCAGGGTGCGATGGAGCAGTGGAGAGCTGATGTTGAACATCTGGTTGCAGCTGCAGCCGATGGCATCAGCAACCAAGGTCCTGCTCCTTCGGGGCACGCACCTTCACAACGTTGGATCTTGTCAGGAAGACTTGGTCCGCAAGCTTCATAGCACAGGAGACGTGTTATGTCCCAACAAGTGACTTCATTGCCCTCTGGGGCACGTCGCACCCACACTGCATCAAGGCTTTCGACGCATGACCTGCGGTCGGAGCTCGATCGCCGTTACTGACAGTAAGACGGCCGCGTCCACATCGAGCGTGCTCGTGAGAGCGAGAAGCTCGGGACAACCCTGCTCCTTTGGGAGTAGAAGGAGGCTGTTCTGCCCTGGCTATGCATCTACGCATGGTCAGCTGGCCACAGAAGTTCCGACCTCATTTGTCAGAGAAATTTGACGGGACTGTCAACCCCGCCGAATTCCTTCAAATTTACTCCACCACTATCCTAGTGGCGGGGGGCAATGAGGCTGTGATGGCCAATTATCTTCCTGTGGCTTTGACCGGGACAACCGGGTCCTGGTTCATGATCCTCCCGTCTGACTCTATTAACAGTTGGGCAGAGCTATGCCAACAGTTCATCGCCAATTTCGGGAGCTCCTACACCCGACCCGGCACTGAACTGGACCTTTTTGCTGTTCAGCAAAAATTGGGAGAGCCATTGCGATCCTTTATCCAACGATTCTCTCAGGTACACAATACTATTCCTTCTATCTCAAATGCTTCTATTATTGTCGCATTCAGATAGGGCGTCCAGGACAATAAGATGTTGGAGAAGTTGGCGACAAAAGAAGTCACCAGCGTCACGGAGCTCTTCAGTCTGGCTCACAAATGTGCCAGAGCTACGGAGAGCCGTGAGATGCACTCCAAACCTGCTTCGGAGGCCAACAAGAAGTCCTCCAAGGCTAAAGCCACTACCTCCGGTAGTGGAAAGAAGAAGAAGGAGACCAACGACAAGAAAAAGCTGTTGGTCGGCACACTTTCTACTGCGGCTGCTGCAGCTCCGGGTGGCCAGGGGCCACGCCTCGAAAAACGACCTCGACATTCATCAGAAGACGGCGACAACTCGAAAATGTGGTGTCCAATCCACAAGACGGACAAGCACAGTCTAGAGGATTGTCGGGAGGTCCCGAAAAAGTTCCGAGAGGAAGCTCCTATCCGCCAACGGGAAGGAAAACAAGAAGTCGAGAAGCTAGGGTTGACACAGAGCTAGGCCTTAAGGATCCCAAGAAGGTCCTGAAAGCTGTGTACAACACAGTTGATTACGATTTCGACTCTCTGACAACGAGCGTCTAAAGATCCTGAACACCATCTATGGTGGTTCCTGTGACATCACTTCTCGCCATGTCCTCAAGACAATGCGGTGGGACATGGCCGCTGCAGCTCCTACCGCCAGGGTAGAACCTCATCGGAAATGGATGGACACTCCCATCACCTTCAATGCTACGGGGTGTCCTCGGAACATGATCGAAGCTGGCCAATTGCCACTGATGGTGTCTCCTACCATCAACAACGTCCAGCTCTACCATGTTTTGGTGGACGAAGGTATGGGGCTGAACCTCCTGAGCTATGAAGCCTTCGTCAAGCTCCACCTCCGACCCTCGGACCTTCATCCCTCATGACCTTTCTCTGGGGTAGGTCCGGGGGCCATTAGCCCTCTCGAATCCATCACACTCCCGGTGACCTTCACAACTCAGGAGAAATACATGACCAAGATGCTAGTCTTTGACGTCTCATAGATCAGCATACCCTTCAACGCCATCCTAGGTAGGCCTGCCCTGTATAGGTTCATGGCTGCAGCCCACTATGGCTATTTGGTGTTGAAGATGTCGACACCTTCAGGCGCTCTCTGCATCCGCGGGGACCGTACTGCAGGAATCACTGCACTGGAAGAACCCCATGCGCTTGCAACAGCGCAGGAGGAGTCATCTGGCAAAGAGCAAGCTGCTCAACCTCTGAGCACTCGTCACCGAGGCTCAACCTCTGCACCACGTGTGCAGCCAAGCAGCAACAACGACATACCCATCAAAGTCGTCCAAATTGGTTCTGATGTTGCTAAGACCACCCATATATCGGGAGGGCTGAACAACGAATAGGAACTCGCGGTCATCACTTTCCTCCGGGCGTATGTTGACGTGTTTGCCTGGCAACCATCACAAATGCCTAGGATCCCTAGGGAGGTGATTGAGTACAATCAGAAGATTTATCCTGGTGCACGGCCTGTACACCAGAAGCCCCAGAAGCAATTAGTTGAAAGGCAGAACTTCATCCGTCAAGAGATCAAGAAGCTGCTCAAAGTTGGTTTCATCCAAGAGGTTCATCACCCAAAATGGCTGGCAAACCCAGTTGTTGTACCCAAGGCCGGTGGGAAGCTTCAGATGTGTATCGACTACACCACCTTAAATAAGGCATGTCCAAAAGATCCATTTCCACTACCTAGAATAGATCAGATAGTGGACTCCACCTCCGGGTGTGAGCTATTGTGTTTCCTAGATGCCTACTCCGGATATCATCAAATCCAGATGTCTAGGGAAGATGAAGAGCATGCTGCCTTGATTACAGTAGATGGGTTGTATTGTTTTACTACTATGCCATTTGGTGTCAAAAATGTTGCTTCAACTTTGGTGCGAGCTATGCACAAAACTATTGGAAAGCTGATCATGGACTTGGTGGAGGTGTACGTTGATGACATCGTCATGAACGTCAAGAACAAGGATTCACTCCTTGACAACTTGCAAGCTGTCTTCGACAAGCTGCGCATCACGTGCACCAAGCTGAACCAAGACAAGTGCGTCTTCAGGGTTAGCTCCGGGAAGCTCCTTGGTTTCTTGGTGACTCACCGAGGAATTGAGGCAAACCTGGCAAAGATCAAAGCTATAGAAGATATGAGGCCCCCAACCCGCATCAAGGATGTCCAGAAACTAACTGGATGTCTAGCTGCACTCAACCGGTTCATCTCAAGACTGGCAGAGTGGGCACTTCCCTTCTTCAAGCTGTTGAGGAAGTTCAGGCCATTTCATTGTTCCAAAGAAGCAGAAAAGGTGTTCCAAGAGCTCAAGCAGCTCCTCACCACATTACAAATCTTGGTGGCTCCGAACCCTGGTGAGCCTCTACTGCTTTATATTTCTGCAACAACAGAAGTTGTCAGCATGGTCCTGGTCGTGGAAAGACTAGAACCACATCCAGTTCAGGAGCCCAGATCCCTCCGAGAGGGCCTGGGGCTACCTGAAGGTGAGTCTGGGTCCTAGCCCCCAGCCACGGAACTTCAAGGCGAAATGCTAGAAGATCAAACTCTCTCATCTGAGAGAGTTCTCACATTTGATCAGGAAAATCTGGACCCCTCCGGGAGGGTCAGAATTGAACAAGAAGAAGATCCGGACCCCTACGGGGAAGTCCGAGAAGATGAACAAGAAGGTCCGGACCCCTCCAGGAGGGTCCGGGTTGATGAATAAGAAGGTTTGGGCCCCTCTGAGAGGGTTCAGACAGTCCAGCGCCCAGTGTACTTCATCAGCGAAGTATTACATGATGCCAAGACCCGATACATTAAGGTGCATAAGCTGTTTTACGCAGTTCTTATTGCCTCAAGAAAGCTTCATCATTACTTCCAAGCCCATAAGATATCAGTGGTAACTTCTTATCCACTGCGTGCAATTCTGCATAATCCTAATTCTACTGGAAACATCACCAAATGGGCAGCGGAACTGCCAAAATTCAATCTTGAATTCCTATCATGACAAGCTATCAAGAGTCAAGCCTTAGCCGATTTTGTGGCCGAGTGGACTCCTTCGCCATCAAATCCTGGGGGCCCCATTGAGCAGAAGCCAGAACCCAAGGTCCGAGTCTGAGCCTCATTGGACCCTCTACTTTGACGGCTTCGTGCAGAAGCAGGGGGGCCGGAGCTGGAATACTTCTCCTCACTCCGACCGGGGAGAAGGTCAAATATATGGTTCACCTTGACTTCAAGGCGACCAACAACATGGCAGAGTATGAAGCTCTCATCTACGAGCCCAAGGTGGCACTATCTTATGGTGTCAAGCAGTTTTTGGTGAAGGATGATTCGCATCTCATCATAAAACAGTCAAAGGTGAATGCTGCTGCAACAACCCCCAACTAGCTTCTTATCTCCTTGCAGTCCAAAGGCTCCAGAAGGACTTTGAAGTCTTGGATCTCCTCCATGTTCAGCGTCTCCACAACGCTGAAGCCGATGAACTCTCGACGAAGAATTCAACAGGAATCTTCGTCCGGAGGTTGTTAAGACCAACAGCTCAGTCTGTTGAACTGAGCGAAGGGGGCAAGACCAGCACCTCGAAGTTGACGGTCCTGGTGACCCTGTTACCATGGCGTCCACCAAGGGTTGTAGGTGTTGCAGGAAGCTCCGAGCAACCCAGCACGCAAGACTCAGAAGCTCAAGTTAGCTCCGATGCATGGATCTCGGAGATCCGGAGCTACTTGAAAGACAACTACCTTCCTGAAGACGATGCATCCGCTAACCGGATCGTTAGATTGGATAAAAGATACACGCTGGTAGAAGGGCATCTCTACCGGCGCGGTGCCAACAACATCCTAATGCAGTGCATTGCAAGGGAAGAAGGTCGCGAGCTCCTCAAGGACATCCATGGAGGCGAGTGTGGGAACCACGCGTCTTCCCGCACGCTGGTCGGCAAAGCCTTTCGACATGGTTTCCACTGGCCTACAACACTCCAGGATGCAGTAGAGTTGGTAAAAAAGTGTGAAGCATGCCAGTTCCATGCAAAATAAATTTACACACTGACTCAGTAACTGCAAATGATTCCTCCTACATGGCCATTTGCTGTGTGGGGCATGGACATCTTGGGACCTTTCCCAAAAGTCGTTGGAGGTTACAGGTTCCTGTATGTCGCCATCGACAAGTTCACCAAGTGGCCAGAAGCTACTCCAGTTGTGAATATCAATAAGCATCAAGTACTAGTCCATAGTCTGCAGATTTGGAGTTCCAAACAGAGTCATCACTGACAACGAAACCCAATTTACAAGTGCAGCATTTCAAGAATATTGCGAAGACCTCGGCATTCAAGTCATCTACGCATCAGTAGCTCACCCGACAAGTAATGGCCAAGCCAAGAGAGCAAATGCAGAAATATTAAAAGGACTCAAGACACGCACTCATGAGCGCTTGAAGAAACATGGAGCCAACTGGGTCGAAGAGCTTCCATCCGCACTGTGGGCAAGCAGGACTACACCTAACCGGTCAACTGGAGAGACACCCTTCTTCTTGGTGTACAAAGCTGAAGCAGTCCTTCCTCCGGAGATCACCATGGGGTCACTCCGGGTTTGGACCTTCGATGAAGCCACGCAGGACCAGCTCCGACGTGAAGACCTTGACCTCGTCGATGAGGGAAGGTGCCAAGCAGTTGTTCGGAATGCACGCTATCGCCAAGCACTCCAGTGCTATCATAAAAGGCATGTGCATAACCGACAGCTCGAGGAAGACGATCTGGTGCCGCGGAGAATACTAACTCGTGAAGGGTTGAACAAACTTTCCCCCAATTGGGAAGGTCCTTTCCGAGTGATGAAAGTATCCCGTCCCGGATGCGTTCGCTTGGCAACTGAGTATGGGACCCCGCTTCCTAATCCTTGGAACATCGAGCACCTCTTTAAGTTCTATACTTAGTGTCACAGAGGTGAGTCTGTAATTATATACAATATAAATTATAGAGTCTATAAATAGAGTCGGGTAGGTCCTCCGGGAGAACATCAGGACCCCTCCGGGAGGGTCCGAGAAGTTCAAGCAACACTTGATACAGTCGCAGCACTAAAAGTGTAGCTGCTTGCCCTGGGTTTGTACAAGATGTATAACATGCTTAGCTTGGTTCCATACCCTAAGTGTGTCCTTGTTGCCTCTGTAATCTGGACCTATAATGAAATGCATTGTTGTATAAAAGCAGACTCCACGTGCATAAATTTTGTACATGCTCATTCTCTTTTATTTATCCTTCTTCTTCTTGTTTATAACGAATTGCGCAATTATTTTTGAGTTTTAGTCCAAGTTATTCATATGTTGTACAAGTTATATTGATGATCTCTTCGGATCATAGCATTGTTGCATGGTCTACTCGTCTGAACGCCAAGCCAACATAGGTCCGGAGTGTGCTATCAACTTAGCCTGGTCCTGCACCCTAAGTACACCACTCTACCTATATTCCGGTAGGCCTCAGTAGGGCGGGTCCTAAAAGCATTCGGATCTGGAAAGATTATATCAATGTGCTTGTTATGATATTGAGTTTCTTTGGATCTATAATTCAAATAGGAACAGTAAGTCGTTGTCGGTACCCTATGTACCGGATACCCCTTGGAACTGCGAAGAGTGCAAAGGAACTCCACCTATCTGAGTTGAAGACCTCCGAGGGCCCCACGTGTCACACGGAACCGGACATGCCTCCCTTGTATGGTTAGTCCCAGTGCTGCCACGTGTATCATAAAACTGGAACTACATTCCATACATGGGAAAGCTCCGGACTAGGTTCCTATGTGGCACCCCCGGACCTAACCCCCGACAGAGGGAAGCTCCGGTAGCGACATGTATACAATAGCACCGGACCTACTCGTCCAAGACGGTAAGCTCCGGAACTGCCACATGTCCAACTGCCGGACCTTCAACCTCAACAGGCAGAATGGTGGACCTCCAATGGCTCGGACCTTCAAGGATCATTAAAAACGTCAAGACCTGATTATGTGTCATTAATGCTATCTTAATGACACACGATCGGATGACCCTTAATACCAGTAATGCCACCATTAAAGGGCGTTATCACGCTATTAAGGAGAATTAAGAACATTTAACTGTGTATTAAGCATCAGTAATCGCCAGGGCCACATGTCGGGCCAGGCTGATGATGTAACGACCAATCCTTGTACTATAAAAGGACTGGTCGAGCGATACACAGGGGGACTCTTCTAGACACTTTGGCCTCTCTGACACACACTGGAGACAGGCTGAGATTGGATAGAGACTCTTCCAGACACTCTGGACTCTCATACACAAGTGCTCAGTCGCTCAATACAACAACAACACACACCCGTGGAGTAGGGTATTACGCTGAGGCGGCCCGAACCACGTAAATCCTTGTATCAAAATGCCATCTTGTTCTGAATCTCTGCGTGCCCTAACCGAACTACAAAACTCCGTGGACTACTAACCGTAGTACCGGGAGAATTGCCGGAACCAGACTCCGACAGTTGGCGCGCCAGGTAGGGGCAGCGCCTGAGATTCGAAGATGGTGAATTATGTTGTTGGATCATCCAACGGTAACCATGTTGTGCAACCTGCTAGAGGCAATCCCTCCAACATGCAGCAGCAAGCAGGTAATGTGGCTCCAGTAGGAGTCATGCCACCACCGCCACCATCCGCTCCGGTGAATCAAGCTGGACAACAAGATGGGGCATCCGCGTCGATCACTGCATCGGCAAACAACAACCCCGAACATGCGCTTAATGATGCATGTGCTCTTCTTCAACGTCCACCGCCTCCAGGAGCACCCTAGGGTGCGATGGAGTAGTGGAGAGCTGATGTGGATCATCTGGTTGCAGCAGCAGCCGATCGCATCAGCAATCAAGGTCCTCCCCCCTCGGGGCGGGACCCATCGCAGCATCGGACCTTGTCGGTAGACTCATTCCGCAAGCTTCGCAGCATAGGAGGCATGCTGCGTCTCAATAGGCGACGTTGCTGCCTTTCGGGGCGCGACGTAATCACACGATAACGAGGCTTTCGACTCATGACCTCCGGGCGGAGCTCGATTGTCGTTACCGACAACAGGACGACCGCGTCCACATCGAGCGTGCTCGCGAGAGGCGAGAGGCTTGGGACAGTCCTGCTCCTGAGGGAGTAGGAGGAGGTTGTTCTGCCTTGGCCATGCACCTACGCATGGACAGGTGGCCGCAGAAGTTCCGGCCTCATTTGTAAGAGAAATTTGACGGGACTGTCAATCCTGCCGAATTTCTTCAAATCTACTCCACCTCTATCCTAGCGGTTGGGGGAAATGAGGCTGTGATGGCCAATTATTTCTCTGTGGCTTTAACTGGGACCGCCAGGTCTAGGTTCATGAGCCTTCCGCCTGACTCCATCAACAGTTGGGCGGAGTTGTGCCAACAGTTCACTGCCAATTTTGGGAGCTCATACACCCGATCAGGCACAGAACTAGACCTTTTTGCTGTTAAGCAAAAAGAGAGAGAGTCCTTGCGATCTTTCATCCAGAGGTTCTCCCAGGTACGAAATACCATTCCTTCTATCTCAAGCGCTTCTGTTATTGTAGCATTCAGACAGGGCGTTCAAGACAAGAAAATGCTGGAGAAGCTGGCGACCAAGGAAGTCACCAGCGTCACGAAACTCTTCAGTTTGGCAGACAAGTGTGCCAAGGCTGCTGAGGGCCGTGAAATGCACTCCCAACCACCTTCGGAGGCCAACAAAAAGTCCTCCAAGGGTGAAGTCACTACCTCCGAGAGTGGCAAGAAGAAGAACAAGTCCAACGGCAAGAAGAAGTCGTCGGCCGGCCAACCTACTTCCGCTGCTGCTGCAGCTCCAGGTGGTCGGGGGCCACGCCCGGAGAAACGACCGCAGCCGTCATCTGAAGACGGTGGCAGCTCTAAGATGTGGTGTCCCATACACAAGACGGACAGCCACAACCTGAAAAACTACCGAGAGGTCCAGAACCTTGTCGAGCGCTACAACAAGCACTGGGAAGAAGCTCCTTTCCGTCGAAGGGAAGGAAAACAAAAAGTCGATGAAGCTCCAGCGAAAGAGGAGTTAGGCTTTCAGGACCCCAAAAAGGTCTTGAAGGCTGTTTACACCTCCGTTGATGATGACTCCGACGTCTCTGACAACGAGAGTCGAAACACCATGAACACCATCTTTGGTGGTTCATGGGACATCACTTCCCGCCGTGTCCTCAAGACAATGCGGCGGGACATGGCCTCGGTGGCTCCCACCGCCAGGGCGAAGCCTCATTGGAAGTGGATGGATACTGCCATCACCTTCGATGCATCGGAATGCCCTCGGAACATGATCGAAGCTGGCCAACTTCCACTGATGGTATCTCTGACCATCAATAACATCCAGCTCCACCACGTAATAGTGGACGAAGGTTCGGGGCTGAACCTCATAAGCTTCAAAGCCTTCGTCAAGCTTCAGCTCTGACCTTCAGATCTTCGCCCCTCTCGACCTTTCTCCATAGTAGGTCCGGGGGCCATAATTCCACTCGGTGCCATTACCCTCCCGGTGACTTCGGGACTCGGGAGAATTACAGGATCGAGAAATTGGTCTTCGACGTGGCACAGATCAACTTGCCATTCAACGCCATCTTGGGCAGGCCAGCTTTGTACAAATTCATGGCTGCTTCTCATTATGGCTACTTGGTGTTGAAGATGCCAACACCCTCAGGCGTTCTCTGGATCTGCGGAGATCGCACCACTGGAGTTACTGCTCTGGGAGAACTTCACGTGCTTGCTACAGCGCAGGAGGAAGAATCTGGAAAGGAGCAAACTCCGAAGCCTCCGAGCATTCGTCATCGAGGCTCAACCTCTGCACCTCGTGTGCAACCAAGCGGCGACACCGACATTCCCATCAAAGTCGTCCAAATTGGTTCCAACGCTGCTCAGACCACTCGTATATCGGGAGGTCTGAACGAAAAATAGGAACTCGCACTCATCACTTTCCTCTGGGCTAATGTTGATGTGTTTTCCTGGCAATCGTCACAAATGCCTAGGATCCCTAGGGAGGTGATTGAGCACAATCTGAAGATTTATCCCGACGCTCGGCCTGTACATCAGAAGCCTCAGAAGCAATAAGTAGAGCAATAGAACTTCATACGTCAAGAAGTGAAGAAGTTGCTCGAAGCTGGATTCATCCGGGAAGTCTTCCACCCGAAATGGCTGGCAAAACCCAGTCGTTGTACCTAAGGCCGGCGGGAAGCTTCGGATGTGTATCGACTACACAACATTGAATAAGGCATGTCCAAAGGATCCATTTCCACTACCTAGAATAGATCAGATAGTGGATTCCACCTCCGGGTGTGAATTACTATGTTTTCTAGATGCATATTCTGGATATAATCAAATCAGAATATCTAGGGAAGATGAAGAGCATACTGCCTTCACCACAGTAGATGGATTGTACTGTTACACTTCCATGCCATTCGGTCTCAAAAACGCTGCTTCAATGTTTGTGCGAGCTATGTACAAAACTTTTGGAGAGCTTATTAGAGATGTAGTGGAAGTGTAAGTCGATGACATTGTTGTCAAGATCAAGAACAAGGAGTCATTTCTTGACACCTTGCAAGCTGTCTTCGACAAGTTGCAAATCACACGCACAAAGCTGAACCCAGACAAGTGTGTCTTTGGGGTTAGCTCCAGAAAGATTATAGGATTTTTGGTGAACCACCGAGTAATAGAGGCGAATCTGGCGAAGATTAAAGCTATTGAAGACATGCGTCCACCAGCTCGCATCAAGGATATCCAGAAGCTGACTGGATGTCTAGCTGCCCTCAGCCGGTTCATCTCAAGACTGGCGGAATGGGCGCTACCATTCTTCAAATTATTGAGGAATTCTGGACCATTCCAATGGTCTGAATAAGCAGAAAAGGCTTTCTGTAACACCCTCATTTTCATGCATCATGCCCTACATGCACTCATATACATGTTTAACATTAACCCACATAAAGAGGAACGAGTTTAACATTGGTTCGGAGCATTTAAAATTGATTTGGAGCAAAACCGCACTTAAAACGCAGGAAAGTGCGGACTAGTCCGATTTTACTGAGGACTAGTCCGATTTCTCTCTGACTAAAAACGGACTTGTCCGTTTTTGCTGCGGACTAGTCCGATTTTGGCTCTGGAAACTTTCGGACTTGTCCGATTTTGTGCGGACTAGTCCGATATTCCATGAATCCTTGAAAATTTGCTAAGTCCCTGGACTTTTCCGGACTAGTCCGGTGTTCCAGCGGACTTGTCCGTTTTCCTTTCTGACTAAGATCGGACTTGTCCGATTTTTGGCCAGACTTGTCCGATTTTCTCTCTGGACGACTTCGGACTAGTCCGGTCCTGTTCGGACTTGTCCGATATTTCGTGACTCCGAGATTGACCTTTTGTTTTACGACTTGTTTCTTGGGTTTCACGTCAAGTGGGCCTAGGGACGTCGTGCCCAACTCTTTTAGAGCCCATGTGGGACTCTAAACCGGCCTCTACTCATCCCAAAACTCGAAATCCATCTAACCCTAGCCTCCACCTCTATATAAACAACCCCACCCCTTGGTTTGACATCTATTTGCCACTTTTTCCACCCACCCAAACCCTAGTTCGTGGGGAGCCACCATCAAGGAGGGAGGAGAAGATCCCAAACGAGAAGAAGAAGAGGAGGAAACGAAGGAGGATCAAGATCTCCACCAAGTTTCGTCCTTCACCACCAATTCATCCCCAAGTTCATCACCAACCCTAGATCATCAAGATCCAAGTGTTACCTCCAAGTTTCTTGGTTCATTGGAGTTCTAAACACCTGGTATACCTTCTATTCTCTTTTCCTTACGAGAATTCAACCCCTAATCTCCAAATTTACGTCGATCTAGAAAACCCTAATCTGCTGATCTCGTCAAGTGCGGACTTGTCCGGTCCCAAGCGGACTAGTCCGATCTTTCTGGTTAAATTGTGTTGAATTAATTCTAAAATTTGATCTAATCAACTCCAAACCTGTATAAACTGGTTAAAATCTATTAGAACTAGTTAGTGATCATTAAAAGCAATCTAGTAACAAGTTCTACCTTGCATTGCATCAATCATGCATGTCATGTCATGTTGAGTAATATTTGTGCACTCTTTGATTGTGTTTCTTGTTTTGTATGTTTATTGTGTGGATTAGACGGATTTGCGCTAGAGAGTGCCACGGAGGATCTACAGCATCAAGAGTTTGAAGGCTTTGACCCTAATCAACAGCAAGAGCAAGGCAAGTGTCCTTGAAGCATATTGATCCTGTTTTAAAATAAATGTTTTGTTTGCAAAACTGCATGCTTGTGTCAAATTGATGGGAATCCTATGGTAGGAAGTTTACTAGACTTGTTAAACCACCCTTGTCACCTGGAAATTATGGTAGAGAGTCGGGAAGGGTTTTTACCTTTTTGCTTCGCTTAATCAACAGGGATGGGAAACAACTATATCACTCAATTTAACTATGCATGGATGAGATTATGGTTAACATGAACTGGTTAAACATGGTATGGTAATGGATGATCTAAGCAAGCCTGGTATGTGGATGGGTTGGATGTTATGGTGGTTTGCTTGCTTTAGCTCTAAGGACCGGTTCATGCGAGAATAAGCCAGGACTACAGTGCCACCACGAGGCCAAGTTATGGGTGCGGCGTAGCTGATTAATTAGGGCTTTGCTAGTGCTGTTTGGACCATTGTGGATGCTCGGGGAAGGGGTAGTCGGATTGGGTTTGTTGGTGATTGGTGGGACTACCCTGGGATCCGAATGGCTCAAGAGGGGGCCCTTGGTTGAAGATGTGCTCTGCGGGAGACATCGCCACCGGTGAAACCTCAGTGGGGTCTAAATAGGCTAGTAATCCCTTTGTAAAGGCTATTTTGTGATCTCTTGGCCACACACCAACGGAAGTGTGTAATGTGACCGACGGGTCATGGGCATAAGGGAGGTTCTTAGTCACCGAAGGGTGATGAAATCACGGACACGTGGGTAAAGAGGTACAAACTCTGCAGAGTGTTAATTAAAACTATCATGATAGCCGTGCTCCCGGTTATGAGCACCTGGACAACTTCCATGATTAGAGGGAAATTGGAATTTGGGATGGTCATGGTTTGATAATGGTTATGGATGGTTATGGATTAATCTCTGGTAATGAATATGGTTATTGGCAATGGTGAAATCTGGAATTTTTTTTGATGAGGGTAATGAATTCAGATTTGGTATTATGATATCATTTATGATTATGATGGGTTTACTTCACATACATAAGATATATTGCTTTTCAAATGTTTTACCGTACTTTTCAGCACTTTACCATTATTATTGTCGTCATTTGAATCAGCCACATGTCATACTTTCCACACTTGCTGAGTACGACATGTACTCACTCTTGCAACCCCCCACCCCAACAGTTGCAGGTCAAGACTGGGATTTTAATGGCGATAATGCGGAGTTCTAGGCCGTGTCTACCGTCAGCTTTGCCTGTGGTGTTGATTGGAGCTGCGCATATACATACCCTGTCGCTTATGCTGCATAGTTGCTTAGTTTGCTTAGTTGTTTAATTAGTTTATTTCCGCTGCATTAGTTGAACTTATCATTAATATTCATTAGAGCTTGTATTCGAGGATTTAATGAATTGTGTAATAAGAGTACTTATTTAATAATTTGAGCTGTGGTAATTTTCTGTATATCCTTTTGTGATTTCACTCGTGTATGTGTGGTGAACATCCTGGGCACACATATGCGTTAGCTTGGTTCATTTTCGGAACCGGGCGTCACAGATTGGTATCAGAGCCACAGGTTGACCGTAGGATGCAGCCTAGATAGAATGGACACTTTAGAGCACATAGGAGCACTCAGGAATCGATGTATTTTTGCTTGGAGTGCTGTTTGCTATATATATTGCTTGCTTGTGTGCTTAATAGAGGATTTTGGGATGCTTTAGCATTGCCATGTCCACCTAGGCTAGTGTAGCCAGTTGTTTAGTTTCATATCCCTTGATGCATATAGTTGGGGCGTTTTCTAATTCTTACCTACTGCTTTTCTTCAGATGGTGAGGACTCGCAACCAGAGGGATGGCAATGATGAAGAGGAGAACAATGGAGTGCCTCAAAACGACAATGGACAAGGACCGGCTCAGGGAGCTATCAACATCGAGCAGCTATTGGCCATGCAAAACCAGCTCATGCAGACCATGATACAGACTATGGGACAGCTGCAGGCTGGCAATATCAACAATCAGCCCCACATGCCTCCACCGCCACCCCCACCTCCTCATAACCGATTGGGAGAGTTTATGAGGACTAGGCCGCCAACCTTTGCTCAAGCTGCTGACCCTATGGACGCTGATGATTGGCTCAAGTCCGTGGAGAAGAAGCTAGCCATTGTCCAATGCAGTGACCGGGAGAAGGTGCTATTTGCTTCTCATCAACTCGTTGGAGCAGCTGCAGATTGGTGGGATTCTTATTGCAGTGCTCATGAGAACCAAGAGAGAATTACCTGGGCGGAATTCAAGGAGAGTTTCCGTTCTCATTATGTGCCGGAAGGTGTTATGCTCTTGAAGAGGCAAGAATTTGAGAACTTGAGACAAGGAAAATCAAGCGTGAGTGAATATCTCAATAAGTTCACTCAACTCTCAAGATATGCGCCTGAGGATGTTAGCCGGGACAGCCGGAAGCAATACTTGTTCATGAGGGGATTGAACAATACGATCCAAGTGCAATTGCTCAACTGTGATTATGTCAATTTTCAGAAGCTTGTGGACAAGGCAATTGTGGTTGAGAACAAGATCCGTGAGATGGAGCAAGAAATCAAGAGGAAGGCGCCATATCAAGGACAACAACAAGGAAGTAATGTGCGCCCTCGCTTTGCGCCACCCAATGCGCCTAATTACAGCTCCTCTATTCCTGCTCAGCGCCCTGGATATGCAACGCGCCCAACTCAGTTTGTGCAGCAGCGCCCTGTCATGCAAGCACCTAGGCCTCCGACGCCTTATGCACCTCGTGCTGATTTTCCTGGAGCCAATGCTCAAAACCAAGCTCGTCCCAATAATTCTGGTGGAGTTAAGAAGTGCTATACTTGTGGAGAAGCTGGACACTTTGCACATCAATGTCCTAAGTCGGGCCTTGGTCAAGGAAGCAATGCATCGAGGCAAAACCCAAGACCTAATGGAGGACAGCCACAAGGAAGCCGTGGACAGCAGAATTTTGCTCGTGGCAACGTGAACCATGTCTCTACGGAGGATGCTCAACAAGCGGATGATGTGGTCATTGGTATGTTTCTCGCCAACTCCAACCCCGCGACTATGTTATTTGATTCTGGAGCATCGCATTCATTCATTGCATCGAAGTATGTTGCCAAGTATAGTTTGCCTATCTCTCATATGAAGTTTACTCTGTTGGTCAAGTCTCCTGGAGGAGAGATGAGGACAAATATAGTATGTCCAAAAGTAAGCCTTAGAATAAGGGGGGTAGACTTCTCCGCCAACCTCATTGTTTTAGATTCTCAAGGGTTGGATATTATACTTGGTATGGACTGGTTGAGGAAGCACAATGGGGTTATTGAATGTGCCACAAAGACAGTGAAGTTGACCAATGAGGAAGGGATAACTGTAGAATTTGAAGCATCTCAAACCGCACCGAAGCAATTGGAATTGAATCATATAGACGGTGTCGCAATTGAGGAGATTCCGGTGGTGTGTGAATTTTCGGATGTTTTTCCGGATGAGTTGCCAGGTATGCCACCCGATCGAGACATTGAGTTTGTTATTGATTTAATACCTGGAACTGCACCTATAGCTAAGAGGCCGTATAGGATGCCTCCTATGGAATTAGCGGAGCTCAAGAAACAAATTCAAGAGCAATTAGAGAAGGGTTTTATTCGCCCAAGCTCTTCACCTTGGGGAGCGCCCGTTCTATTTGTGGACAAGAAGGACGGATCCCAAAGGATGTGCGTGGATTACCGAGCTCTCAACGAGGTAACAATCAAGAACAAGTACACCTTGCCACGCATAGAAGACTTGTTTGATCAGATGAAGGGTGCTTGTGTCTTCTCTAAGATTGACTTGAGGTCGGGATACTTTCAAATGAAGATTAGACCATCGGACATACCCAAGACAGCTTTTAGGACACGGTATGGATCTTATGAGTACACCGTGATGTCTTTTGGATTGACAAATGCACCTGCCTACTTTATGTACCTCATGAATAAGGTCTTCATGGAGTACTTAGATAAGTTCGTTGTGGTGTTTATTGACGATATTATGATCTACTCGAAGGATGAGAAGGAACATGAGGAACACTTGAGGCTTACGCTGCAGAAATTGAGGGAGCATCAATTGTATGCCAAGTTCAACAAGTGCCAGTTTTGGTTGAAAGAGGTGCCATTTTTGGGTCATATAATCTCAGGAGGAGGAGTATCGGTTGACCCCGGAAAAGTGAGAGACGTGTTGAAGTGGGAACCACCGCAAAACGTCAAGGAAATAAGGAGTTTTCTTGGGATGGCTGGATATTACCGTCGGTTTATCAAGGATTTTTCTAAGATAGCCAAGCCTATGACGGAGTTGCTAACGAAGGGAAAGGCATTCCAATGGACTCAAGCTTGTCAAGAGAGTTTTGAGGAGTTGAAGAAGCGGTTGACAACAGCCCCAATTTTGGTATTGCCGGATGTAAGCAAGAGTTTTGACATTTATTGCGATGCATCAAGACAAGGGCTTGGATGTGTATTGATGCAAGAAGGTCAAGTGGTCGCCTATGCGTCAAGACAATTGAAGAAACATGAGCAGAATTACCCCACGCATGATTTAGAACTTGCAGCCGTGGTACATGCATTGAAGGTTTGGAGACACTATATTCTTGGACATAGGTGTGAAATTTATACGGATCATAAGAGTTTGAAGTATATTTTCACACAAACGGATCTGAACTTGAGGCAACGAAGATGGTTGGAACTCATCAAAGATTATGATTTGGGGATCAACTATCATCCGGGAAAAGCCAACGTAGTGGCCGATGCTTTGAGTAGGAAAGGAGTAAGTCATCAACTTACCGTTCGAGAGTTACCGTTCGAGTTATGTAAGGAGTTTGAAAGGTTGAACCTCGGGTTTGTAAATGAGATGGAGATGATGGAGTTAAATCCAACCTTAGAGCAAGAAATTCGAGAAGCACAAACCACGGATGAGGATATCAAGGAAATCAAGGAAAGGATCGAAGAAGGGAGAGAATTCAGATTTGACGAGGATGAACATGGTACCTTATGGCTTGGAAAGAGAATCGTTGTGCCTAATGTAAAGCATATTCGGGAGACAATATTAAAGGAGGCACATGACTCGCCATACTCAATTCACCCTGGTTGTACGAAGATGTACAAGGATTTGAAGACTTGTTATTGGTGGGATAGCATGAAAAAGGACATAGCTGAATATGTTGCATTGTGTGATGTGTGCCAACGAGTCAAGGCGGAACATCAAAGGCCAGCCGGATTATTGCAACCGTTGAAGATTCCGGAATGGAAGTGGGAAGAAATTGGTATGGACTTCATAGTTGGGTTACCCCGTACTCAGTCCGGGTATGACTCAATTTGGGTAATTGTGGATCGTTTAACCAAGTCAGCTCATTTTGTCCCTGTGAAGACCAAGTATACAGCTGCACGATTGGCCGAAATATACATGGAGCATATTGTGTGTCGACATGGAGTCCCTAAGAAGATAGTCTCGGATAGAGGTTCTCAATTTACCTCCAGATTTTGGCAAAAATTGCATGAAGCTTTGGGAACGAGGTTGAATTTTAGTTCAGCATATCATCCTCAAACGGATGGACAAACCGAGAGGACCAATCAGATTTTGGAGGACATGTTAAGAGCTTGTGCTTTAAAGCATGGGAAAAGTTGGGACAAAAGCTTGCCCTACGCGGAATTTTCATACAACAATAGTTACCAAGCAAGCTTGAAAATGTCGCCATATGAAGCGCTTTATGGGAGGAAGTGTAGGACACCTTTATTCTGGAATGAGGCAGGAGAAACTCAAGTATTTGGTCCGGATGTGTTGCAAGAAGCCGAAAAGCAAGTCCAAATAATTCGTGGAAACTTGAGGGCTGCCCAATCAAGGCAAAAGGGCTATGCGGACAATAGGAGAAGGAAATTAGCCTTTGAAATTGGAGATTTTGTTTACCTCAAGGTGTCACCAATGAGAGGTCATAAGAGGTTTAACATAAGGGGTAAGCTCGCACCTCGTTATATTGGACCATTCAAGATTTTGGACAAAAGAGGAGAAGTAGCGTATAAGTTGGAGATGCCAGCTCATCTTTCAGATGTACATGATGTGTTTCACGTTTCCCAGCTCAAGAAGTGCTTGAGGGTACCGGAAGATCAAGTGCCAATGGGAGAATTGGAACTAGAGGAAGATTTGACGTATGCCGAGCAACCGGCCAAAATCTTGGAAACCAAGGAGAGAGTCACAAGGAACAAGGTGATTCGATGGTGTAAAGTCCAATGGAAGCACCATACCGAAAAAGAAGCAACTTGGGAGTTAGAAGATGATCTCAAGAAGGAATTTCCCCATCTCTTCTCTTCCGCGTCGAATCTCGAGGGCGAGATTCATTTTAAGGGGGGTAGGGTTGTAACACCCTCATTTTCATGCATCATGCCCTACATGCACTCATATACATGTTTAACATTAACCCACATAAAGAGGAACGAGTTTAACATTGGTTCGGAGCATTTAAAATTGATTTGGAGCAAAACCGCACTTAAAACGCAGGAAAGTGCGGACTAGTCCGATTTTACTGAGGACTAGTCCGATTTCTCTCTGACTAAAAACGGACTTGTCCGTTTTTGCTGCGGACTAGTCCGATTTTGGCTCTGGAAACTTTCGGACTTGTCCGATTTTGTGCGGACTAGTCCGATATTCCATGAATCCTTGAAAATTTGCTAAGTCCCTGGACTTTTCCGGACTAGTCCGGTGTTCCAGCGGACTTGTCCGTTTTCCTTTCTGACTAAGATCGGACTTGTCCGATTTTTGGCCAGACTTGTCCGATTTTCTCTCTGGACGACTTCGGACTAGTCCGGTCCTGTTCGGACTTGTCCGATATTTCGTGACTCCGAGATTGACCTTTTGTTTTACGACTTGTTTCTTGGGTTTCACGTCAAGTGGGCCTAGGGACGTCGTGCCCAACTCTTTTAGAGCCCATGTGGGACTCTAAACCGGCCTCTACTCATCCCAAAACTCGAAATCCATCTAACCCTAGCCTCCACCTCTATATAAACAACCCCACCCCTTGGTTTGACATCTATTTGCCACTTTTTCCACCCACCCAAACCCTAGTTCGTGGGGAGCCACCATCAAGGAGGGAGGAGAAGATCCCAAACGAGAAGAAGAAGAGGAGGAAACGAAGGAGGATCAAGATCTCCACCAAGTTTCGTCCTTCACCACCAATTCATCCCCAAGTTCATCACCAACCCTAGATCATCAAGATCCAAGTGTTACCTCCAAGTTTCTTGGTTCATTGGAGTTCTAAACACCTGGTATACCTTCTATTCTCTTTTCCTTACGAGAATTCAACCCCTAATCTCCAAATTTACGTCGATCTAGAAAACCCTAATCTGCTGATCTCGTCAAGTGCGGACTTGTCCGGTCCCAAGCGGACTAGTCCGATCTTTCTGGTTAAATTGTGTTGAATTAATTCTAAAATTTGATCTAATCAACTCCAAACCTGTATAAACTGGTTAAAATCTATTAGAACTAGTTAGTGATCATTAAAAGCAATCTAGTAACAAGTTCTACCTTGCATTGCATCAATCATGCATGTCATGTCATGTTGAGTAATATTTGTGCACTCTTTGATTGTGTTTCTTGTTTTGTATGTTTATTGTGTGGATTAGACGGATTTGCGCTAGAGAGTGCCACGGAGGATCTACAGCATCAAGAGTTTGAAGGCTTTGACCCTAATCAACAGCAAGAGCAAGGCAAGTGTCCTTGAAGCATATTGATCCTGTTTTAAAATAAATGTTTTGTTTGCAAAACTGCATGCTTGTGTCAAATTGATGGGAATCCTATGGTAGGAAGTTTACTAGACTTGTTAAACCACCCTTGTCACCTGGAAATTATGGTAGAGAGTCGGGAAGGGTTTTTACCTTTTTGCTTCGCTTAATCAACAGGGATGGGAAACAACTATATCACTCAATTTAACTATGCATGGATGAGATTATGGTTAACATGAACTGGTTAAACATGGTATGGTAATGGATGATCTAAGCAAGCCTGGTATGTGGATGGGTTGGATGTTATGGTGGTTTGCTTGCTTTAGCTCTAAGGACCGGTTCATGCGAGAATAAGCCAGGACTACAGTGCCACCACGAGGCCAAGTTATGGGTGCGGCGTAGCTGATTAATTAGGGCTTTGCTAGTGCTGTTTGGACCATTGTGGATGCTCGGGGAAGGGGTAGTCGGATTGGGTTTGTTGGTGATTGGTGGGACTACCCTGGGATCCGAATGGCTCAAGAGGGGGCCCTTGGTTGAAGATGTGCTCTGCGGGAGACATCGCCACCGGTGAAACCTCAGTGGGGTCTAAATAGGCTAGTAATCCCTTTGTAAAGGCTATTTTGTGATCTCTTGGCCACACACCAACGGAAGTGTGTAATGTGACCGACGGGTCATGGGCATAAGGGAGGTTCTTAGTCACCGAAGGGTGATGAAATCACGGACACGTGGGTAAAGAGGTACAAACTCTGCAGAGTGTTAATTAAAACTATCATGATAGCCGTGCTCCCGGTTATGAGCACCTGGACAACTTCCATGATTAGAGGGAAATTGGAATTTGGGATGGTCATGGTTTGATAATGGTTATGGATGGTTATGGATTAATCTCTGGTAATGAATATGGTTATTGGCAATGGTGAAATCTGGAATTTTTTTTGATGAGGGTAATGAATTCAGATTTGGTATTATGATATCATTTATGATTATGATGGGTTTACTTCACATACATAAGATATATTGCTTTTCAAATGTTTTACCGTACTTTTCAGCACTTTACCATTATTATTGTCGTCATTTGAATCAGCCACATGTCATACTTTCCACACTTGCTGAGTACGACATGTACTCACTCTTGCAATCCCCCACCCCAACAGTTGCAGGTCAAGACTGGGATTTTAATGGCGATAATGCGGAGTTCTAGGCCGTGTCTACCGTCAGCTTTGCCTGTGGTGTTGATTGGAGCTGCGCATATACATACCCTGTCGCTTATGCTGCATAGTTGCTTAGTTTGCTTAGTTGTTTAATTAGTTTATTTCCGCTGCATTAGTTGAACTTATCATTAATATTCATTAGAGCTTGTATTCGAGGATTTAATGAATTGTGTAATAAGAGTACTTATTTAATAATTTGAGCTGTGGTAATTTTCTGTATATCCTTTTGTGATTTCACTCGTGTATGTGTGGTGAACATCCTGGGCACACATATGCGTTAGCTTGGTTCATTTTCGGAACCGGGCGTCACACTTTCCAAGAGCTAAAGTAGCTCCTCACCACTCTACCAACTTTGATAGCTCCGAATCCTGGTGAGCCACTTCTGCTTTACATTTCAGCAACTGACGAAGTTGTCAGCATAGTCCTGGTTGTGGAAAGACAAGAACCATCTCCAGTTCAGGAAGCAAGACCCCTCCGGGGAGGTCCGGAGCTACCTGAAGGCGAGTATGGGTCCCAGCCCCCAGACCCAGATCCTCGAGGCGAGACGCCAAAGGATCAACCTCCTTCAAATAAAGGAGTTACTGTTGCTGAACAAGAAGATTCGAATCCTTCTGGGAGAATCCGGGTCACTTCAGAAGAAGCTCCGGGTTCCTCCAGCAGGAACCAGGAGGTCCCCGAACAAGGGCCGGACCCCTCCAGGTGGGTCTGGGATGATGAGGAGGAAGCTCCGGGCCCCTCCGAGAGGGTCCAGACAGTCCAACGCCCAGTGTACTTCATCAGCAAGGTACTCCATGATGCCAAGACTCGGTACCTGGATGTGCATAAGCTGCTCTACGCAGTTCTTATTGCCTCTAGAAAGCTTCGTCACTACTTCCAAGATCACAAGATTTCAGTGGTAACCTCTTATCCACTGCATGCAATCTTGCATAACCCCAACTCTACTGGGAACATTGCAAAGTGGGTAGCGGAATTAGCCGAATTCGATCTTGAATTTGTCCCAAGACAAGCGATCAAGAGTCAAGCATTGGCAGACTTTGTGGCGGAATGGACCCCCTCTCCATCAAATCCTGGGGGCCCCAGTGAGCAGAAGCCGGAACCCAAGGTCCTGGTCTTTACTGAGCCTCACTGGACTCTCTACTTTGACGGCTCCGTGCAGAAGCAGGGGGCCAGAGCTGGAATCCTTCTCCTCACTCCGACCGGGAAGAAGGTCAAGTACATGGTTCACCTTGACTTCAAGGCGACCAACAATATGGCAGAGTATGAAGCACTAATCTACGGGCTCAAGGTGGCACTATCATATGGTGTCAAGCAGCTGTTGGTAAAGGGTGATTTGCAGCTCATTATAAAACAAGTTAAATGTGAATGCTGCTGCAATAACCCTCAATTAGCTGCATATCTACTTGAAGTCCAGAAGCTTCAGAAGGACTTCGAAGTCCTGGATCTTTGCCATGTCCAGCGTCTCAACAACGCTGAAGCTGACGAACTCTCAACAAAATCTTCAACTAGAGCTTCGGTTCCCGATGGAACCTTCGTCCGGAGATTGTCAAGACCAACAGCTCAGCCTGCCGAACTGAGCAAAGGGGGCGAGACCAGCACCTCAAAGCTGGCGGTCCCGATGGCCCTGTTACCATAGCGTCCATCAAGGGTCGTAGGTGCTATAGGAAGCTCCGAGCAACCCAGCGCGCAAGACTCAGAAGCTCCAGTTAGCTCTGATGCATGGATCTTGGAGATCCGGAGCTACTTGAACGACAACATCCTTCCTGAAGACAATGTATCTGCTGACTGGATAGTCAGATTGGCTAAAAGATACACACTGGTAGAAGGGGATCTCTACCGACGTGGTGCCAATAGCGTCCTAATGCGGTGCATTACAAGGGAAGAAGGCCGCGAGCTCCTCGCGGAAATCCATGGAGGCGAGTGTGGGAACCATGCATCTTCCCTCACGTTGGTCGCTAAAGCCTTTCGACATGGTTTTTACTGGCCTACAGCACTCCAGGATGCAACCGAGCTTGTGAAGAAATGTGAAGCATGCCAGTTCCATGCGAAGCAAATTCACACACCAGCTCAACCTCTGCAAATGATACCTCCAACATGGCCATTCACCGTGTGGGGTATGGATATCTTGGGACCTTTCCCAAGAGCCGTCGGAGGTTACAAGTTCCTGTATGTCGCCATCGACAAGTTCACCAAGTGGCCGGAAGCAACTCTAGTTGTGACAATAAACAAGCAATTAGCTATCAATTTCTTGCAGTCCATAGTATGCAGATTTGGAGTCCCAAACAAGATCATAACTGATAACGGGACCCAATTCACAAGCTCTGCATTCTAAGGATATTGCGAAGACCTCGGCGTTCAAGTCAGCTATGCTTCCGTAGCTCACCCGGCAAGCAATGGCCAAGCTGAGAGGGCAAATGCAGAAATCCTAAAAGGACTCAAGATGCGCACATATGAGCGCCTGAAAAAACATGGAGCCAACTAGATTGAAGAGCTTCCGCCCACCTTGTGGGCAAACGGGACGACTCCAAACCAGTCAACTGGAGAGACACCCTTCTTCCTGGTGTACGGAGCTGAAGCAGTCCTTCCTCCGGAAATCACCTTGGGGTCACTCCGGGTCCGGACCTTCGACGAAGCCACGCAGGACCAGTTTCGGCGTGAAGACCTTGACCTCGTTGAAGTGGGAAGGTGTCGAGCAGCTGTTCGAAATGCACGATACTGCCAAGCGCTTCGGCGCTATCACCAAAGGCATGTGCATAACCGACAGCTCGAGGAAGGTGATCTAGTGCTACGGAGAATACAAACTCGAGAAGGGTTATAGAAACTTTCCCCCAGTTGGGAAGGACCCTTTCAAGTGATCAAAGTATCCTATCCCAGATGCGTTCGCTTGGCAACCGAGGATGGGACACTGCTCCCTAATCCTTGGAACATTGAGCACCTCCGTAAGTTCTATGCTTAATATCACGAAGTAGAGTATATAATTACATATGATGTACGTTATAGTGTCTTTGTACAGAGTCAGGTAACTCCTCTGGGAGGACAACCGGACCTTTCTCGGAAGGTCCGCAAAGTTCAGGCAACACTTAACACAGTTTCAGAACTAAAAGTGTAGCTAGTTATCCTGGGTCAAACAAAAAATGCCAGACACTTAGCCTGGTTCCGTACCCTAAGAGTGTACTTGTTTTCCCTGTACCCCGGACCTATAATGAAAGACATCAGTATGTGAAAACAGACTCCACGTGCATTTATTTTGTACAGGCTCATTATTTTATATTTTTCTCCTTCTTGTCTATAACAAAGTTGTGCAATTCTCAAGAAACTTTAGCTCGAACAATTCATATATAATTCAAGTTGCTTTGTTAATTCTTTCGGGTCTTAACATTGTTTAATGGCCTACTCGCCTTAACACCAAGCCAATCTAGGTCCGGAGTGTGCTATCGACTTAGCATAGTCCTGCACCCTAAGTACGCCACTCTACCTACGCCCTGGCAGGCCTGAGTAAGGTGAGTCCAGAAAACGATCGGACTTGGAGAAAATAAGCAAATGCACTTGATTGTATATAGAATTGCGGTCGACCTAAAAATTTCTTTCGGGAATAGTAAGTCGCAAACGAGTTATAGATAAGAAATGGATTTTACTGTTTTTATTGACTTCAGTGTGCAGGAAAAATAAAAATCTCATGACGATGGTGGATGATGCCGGAGCTATCAAAGCTTCGACATCCCCTAAGGTGGCCCGTTGTCGATGTTTTAAACATTGATAGTAGGTGTCGCCGAAGCTACCAAGTTCCGACAAATCCAGTGGGCCAGCCGTCAACGTGAAGAAAAGATGGTAGAAGGACACCCTAATGGGGCCTGCTGTCGACACTCTACGTATTGACAGTGGACGCTGCCGGAGCTACTAAGCTCCAACAACCCCAAAGGGCCAGCTGTCGACGCTTTACGTGTTGACAATGGTCACTGCCGGAGCTACTAAGCTCCGACAACCTCAGGGGCCCTGCTGTCGACGACTTCGGACCTATATTCTACAAGTTCGAAGCACTCAAGTCTTCATTAAAATGCTACATTCTTTTGGTACATGTTCGCAATCAAATTGTGTGCATCTACCAGGGGGCCAAGTGAGAGAAAGGTTGAAGACAAAAATATGAAATTCATCAATTTCTTGGACTTCATTCATCTGAGGACAAGAGATTACAAAATTGGAGAAAAGAAGAGAAGATACAAGTCGGAGCTACAAGGATAAAGTCCTAAATCCTACGGAAGAACAAGGCAACCTTCTGGGCAACCTCCGACACTCTGGCCTTGGCGACATCTCCCTCTCCATCGATGGGACCTTCAAGCACCGGATCTAGTGGGAAATGAGGATCCCGACTTGTGTATCACGTCAGCATGTATTCTGTGACGTTCTGCGCAAGGGATTTTCCTTCAGTTTCCAACTGAGCCGAGATGACATCACCCATCTTGTTGAGTTTGTTGCCAGCCGAGTCAACGCCTTCAACATATGGTCCAGCTCCGGCTTTGGATCGTCCGGATGCACGGGACTAAAGCCTAGCAGCGTTAGCGCATCATTGGCTTTGCCCAAGTAGTCCCATACTTGTTGGGACTCTATAGCCCTTGAGCCTCGCATCTCTTCCAAGGACCTCTTGGTCGCTGCAAGCTCCGAACCCTCTCGGGCAAGGCGCTCGACCTCTTTGGCGTGCTGCTGAATCCTTTCAGCAACTTGCCTTTCGAGGTTGGCAAGCTCCTCTTCCCGGACGTGGATCTTGTTTCGACAGTCAACCAGGTCTTTCTCCCGGCCTCGCACATTCTTCTCCCTGGCAGCGACTTCATTATCCCTTTTGGTAAGGTCCTGTCCCCGCTGCCAGACCTTCTTCTCCTCACTCTCGCAGAGCTCCTCCAGCTTCTTGGTGCGCTCTGCAAGACTCTTGTCACCCAGAGCCAGCCTTAGGGCGAGCTCCTCCTCCCTCTTCACGAGGTCATCCCTCAGCTCCAGGAGTTTTTGCTCTTCATATTCGAGCTTTTTCTCCCGCTCCTCAAGAGCCAGCCGGCGCTTGACGAGGCTTTCGTGGATGGTACTGAGCTTCTCATGGCGATCATTCGTTGCTTCTTTAGCAGCCACGGCTTGTTCGTGTATAGCGCGGGACTGATTGTCGAGGGATCGCACCATGCTTTCCCTCTCGTCCAGCAGCTGGCCCCAGTACTCCATCCGGGCCTTCTCCATCTTGACCCACTCCTTGTCGTTGGCCAGCCTTGTTTGTGCCAGCTTGTTCTCGAATTGGAGCCGGTTGCGCCACCTCCTAAGGGTTTGGTGCTCCTCCTCGAGGGCCTTGCTGTCGTGGTAAAAAGCAAGCTGGACCTGACGAAGACTGGAGCAGGCGTTGTCGATGGATAACGACAGGGGGATCGGCTCCGGACCTGCCGGGGTCCTCTCCACTAACTCCGGCGGGTTCTCCATAAATAAAATTGGGTCCCACTCTACAAGAGTGGTTCCCTGAGCTTCCGCGGCACTAGGGCCGCCCTCTGGGAGTACCTCAGTCATCACCGAGGAAGGTCTGGCAACGGGAGCTTCTATCTCTGGAGTCGTCACCGAAGGTCCCGCCGCCAGGTCATCAGCAATTGTTTCCTTAGACAGAGGACCGGTCGCTTTATCTTGGCACCCTAACTCAGGCACGGGTACCTCCAGGACTACCACCTCCGGGGCAGGCATTGAAGATTCGGCCGGAGCTGAGGCCACTTCCGGCTCCAGTGTTGGTGCCTCCTCCACTGTCGGCTCAGGCACCAGCGCTTCGACCTCCACCGATTCGGGAGCCGGCACCTCCACGACAACCGGCTCAAGTGCCGGAACTTCATGAACCACCGGCTCCGCCACTGGGGCTTTAATAACATCCGGCTCTAAGGACGAAACTGCAGCTGCCTCCGGCTCTGAGGCTGGAGCGTCCATCATCACAGCATCCAAAACCGGAGCTTCAACCTCCGGAGCTGGTGCCGCTGATACATCTTCATTCTCGTGGTCCGGCCCTACCACGGGAGCTTTGTGAGATGAGTCAATAACCACGAAAGTTGGCGCCGAAGCTGCCGTGACCTCAGCTACCACGTGACGAGGCGCTGGAACTAGAGTCGGAGCCTCTGCCTGCACAGCATCAGCCGCTGTCACAGGAACCGGAGCTTCAGCCACTTTTTTGGAGACCCTGTGGATGAAGGACAAAGAAACTCAAAATATGATTACAACAAAAATAACCAACTCAGGTAAAAAAACAAATTTACTTTGGAAGACTTCCGCTCCAACTAGCGCAAAACCTCTTCACCGGACGCTTAGAGCCCGACACAGTCGCAACTGGAGTAGTAGCTCCGGAAGGCTCTTCGGAGCTTACTGCCGCCGTCAGCGACGTCTTGGGTGGGGCCTTCCTCGACTGGGAAGGACCCTTGGACCTAGAGCCTTTACCTGGCCCCAGTGCTGGAGTCACCCGGGCGGAGCTGGCGTCCCAAGGAGATGCTGATGATGGAGTTGTCATCATTGTCGAAGACCTCCCCCGCCGGGGAGAAGGAGCTGTTGTGGAAGGAGCAGGTCTGACGAGCCTCCCGTCAGAGTGCTTCAACTTCCTCTTTCGGCTGGAGGGCTCAGCCAACTCTTTGCCCTTGCCTACGACTTCAGCTCTCTATCTTGGGGCAGAAGCAGGGCCACCCTCGGAAGCTCCCGAGATCACCAATCTGGTGGTCGAACGCCTCTCTACTTCATCGAGGTCGTCAAGCACCGGCATCTTCCTCCGGAGCTCCCTGCTGAACACCGCCTCCATGTTCAAAGGGAGGAAAGCTACCAGCGGGGTTAAGTCGTCACCCTCAACGTTGATGCCATGCTGGAACTTCTTGAGATGAAGCTCCAAAGCAGAGCCTTCCAAATTGGACTTCGAATCGGTTTCAATCCGGTCATCGTCCATCACGCTGTTGAGGGCCCAGGCGAGCTTCTCCCTCTTCTTCAGCGGAGCCCACCTGTTGACCAGGAAGTTGCAGAAGACAACCTGGGGGGTCACCCCTTCTTCCACGCATTGGCAGATCCTGGTCAAGGCAAGGTTGAAGGCCTCTGACAGCATCGGAACTTCACTCTAGCATCAGTGTCAACATTGGGAAGACCTTCAGACAGCTCCAGCTTCTCGTGCTCCTCTGTCGTGATGACAATCCAATCATTCTTCCAGTCATCCCACTTGTTGGAAGGGAATGACCTCAAGTACTTGTAGGGGCATTTCTTACGCTTCACAAAATAGTAGAAGCCAAGATACTCGTTACTCTTGCCAGTGGTGTGGATGGTGAAGAAGGTGCGGAAAAGCTCGACGCAGGGGAGAATACCCACCCACATCTCGCAGAAGTGGACGAATGTTGACACAAGAAGAATGGAGTGGGGGCCAAGGTGGTACAACTGCAAACCATAGAAGTCTAACAGCATCAAGAGGAAGGTTGAGAAAGGTGGGATCAGTCCCACCATGGCGTACGCAAAAAAGTACACCATGTCGCCGCCGCGCTTCTTCTTGAACGGGAGCTCGCCAGCGCGGACTAGGTGGTTGAAGGAGTCGCTGGACCACCCCATGTAGGTCCGTACCTTCTTCAAATCATCGTCGGTCGTGAGACGGCTCTTGCGGAGACCCAACTCCATTGCAGCACGGCGGGGCGAGAGAGAAAAGCAAGCGAAAGTTTGGAGGATTCGAGCGCAAGTTCAAATGAAGGCGTAAGGAATCCCCAAACAGTGCGCGCTTTCCTTCTTAAGTAAGCCCCTGCAACGCTTGGATGGAAACTGCAGAAGGACCAAAGATACAGTTCAAAAATTTCACCCTGCCAATGACAAGGGGGCCCGAGGCCACCCAGACGATCAAGTCGAGGTCCTTACCCCAGGCAAACAGTTGTCATCATGTGAGGTAGGAAACCCGAGGGCGGCGGCCTGACAGGGCACGCGGAACCGATACGGTTTTCATATTGGGAACCGGCGACCTTCAATTGCGTGAGATCCGCACGCGCAGATCTCACCTACCGCATCCTGAAGATGCCAAGCGATGATTTTTTTGACTGTGAACCACCACCTCAATGGCACATCCAAAAACCCTTGAAGACGCGGTGCAGAAATCAAAAGATGGACCCACCTCCGGCAGAATGACTTAATCCAAAAGGTCTCTCCCAAAGGTGGGCCCGGGGGGCCACTGTCGGTACCCTGCGTACCGGATACCCCTTGGAACTACGAAGAGTGCAAAGGAACTCCACATATCTGAGTTCAAGACCTCCGAGAGCCCCACGTGTCACACGGAACTGGATCTGCCTCCCTTCTATGGTTAGTCCCAGTACCGCCACGTGTATCATAAAACCAAAACTACATTCCATACATGGGAAAGCTCCGGACTAGATACCTATGTGGCACCCCCGGACCTAACCCCCGACAGAGGGAAGCTCTGGTACTGACACGTGTACAACAGCACCGGACCTACTAATCCAAGACGGTAAGCTCCAGAGCTGCCACGCGTCCAACTGCCGGACCTTCAACCTCAATAGGCAGAATGGTGGACTTCCAACGGCTCAGACCTTCAAGGGACATTAAAGACTTCAAGACCTGATTATGTGTCATTAATGCTATCTTAATGACACCCGATCGGATGACCCTTAATACCAGTAACGCCACCATTAAAGGGCGTTATCACACTATTAAGGAAAATTAAGCACATTTAACTATGTATTAAGCGTCAGTAACCGCCGGGGCCACATGTTGGGCCAAGCTGATGATGTAACGAGCAGTCCTTGTACTATAAAATGATTGGCCGAGCGATACACAGAAGGACTCTTCCAGACACTTTGGCCTCTCTGACACACGCTGGAGACAGGCTGAGACTGGCTAGAGACTCTTCCAGACACTCTGGACTCTCATACACAAGCGCTCAGTCGCTCAATACAACAACACACACCCGTGGAGTAGGGTATTACGCTCAGGAGGCCCGAACCACATAATTCCTCGTGTCAAATCGCCATCTTGTTCTGAATCTCTGTGCGCCCTAACCGAACTACAAGACTCCTCGGACTACTAACCGTAGTACTGGGAGAATTGCCGGAACCAGACTCCGACAGTCGCAAAATAGTTATAGATAAGAGGATGAATTTTACGATTTTTCTTGTGTTTGATGCACAGGAAAATGAAAACTCATGGCGATGGTGGACGATGCCGGAGCTATTAAGCTCCGATAACCTCCAAGGGGCCCGCTATCGACATTTCGTACATTGAAAGTGGGCACCGCCAGAGCTAACAAGCTCCGGCAACTCCCATGGGGGGTCGCCGTCAACGTGAAGCGTAATGCCAATTCAAGTGAAGATGGTGAAAGCAACCGAGTTGTTCGCCGTCAATGTGTTCTACGATTGATGATGGATATTGTCGGAGCCAAGAAGCTCCAACAACCCCAGGGGGCCCGCCGTCGACGTTTTTACTCGTTGACAGTGGGTGACATTAGATCTACCAGGCTCCGACAACCCCAAGGGGCCAGCCGTCAACATTCTACGCGTTGACAATGTGTGTCGTCGGACCTACCAAGCTCCAACAACCCCAGAGGGCCCACCGTCGACGTTCTACGCGTTGACAGTGGGTGTCGTTGGACCTATCAAGCTCCAACAACCCCAGGGAGCCTGCCATCGACGTTTTACGCATTGACAGTGGGTGTCGTCGGACCAACCAAGCTCCGACAACTCTAGGGGGCCCGCCGTTGATGCAACAAAAGCTCCCTAGTGAAGTCGGAAATGAACTTCGGACCTAAGAGCTACAAGATCAAAGCGTCCAAGTCATCAACACATTGTCAAATCCTTTTGGTACATGTTCGCGATCAAATTGTGTACATCTACCAGGGGGCAAACAAGATAAAGGATAGTGTATTGAAGACAAGGACAAAATGGATTTCATTGTAGAAAGAGTGGATTTCATATATCTGAAGTACTGAATTATAAAATGAGTATTACAGTAAAAGGCAAAAGGAAAAGGTTCTAGCTACTGGAGGATCTAAGTCCTGCGGAAAGACGATGCAACCTTCTCAGCAGCTTCTTGGACGCTAGCCCTTGCAGCATCCTCTTCTTCGGCAATGACTCCTTTGAAGACCGGATCTAGAGAAAGTTGGTGGTCTCGGCTCTTGTAACACGCTAGGACATATTCAGCGACGTTCTTGGCCAGAGATTTACCCTCAGTCTCCAGCTGGTCGGCGATGACATCACCCATCGCGTCGAGTTTACTTCTAGTAGAGCCAAGTGCCACTAGTGTCGGGTCCAACTCCGGGGCTGGGTTCTCCAGGCGTACTGGGTTGAAGCCAAGCGGCACCAAAGCTCTGTCTGCGTGCCCCAAAAAATCCCACACCTGTTGGGACTCAGTCGCTCTCGAGCTCCACATCTCCTCCAGTGACCTTCTGGTCACCGCAAGCTCCAAACCTTCCTGAGCGAGGCGCTCGAACACTTTGGCATGTTGTTGCATACTCTCAGCTACTTGCTTTTCGCGGTCAGCTAGCTCCATCTCCCGGAGGTGGATGCGATTCTGCCGTTCGGCCAGGTCCTTCTCCCTACCTCTTACTTTCCCTTCTCTGGTGGCAACATCAGCTTCTCTTTTTGAGAGCTCCTGCCCCAGTTTATAGTACTTCTCCTCTTCTTCTTTGCTCCGTAGATCAAGCTTCTTAGTGCGATTTGGTAAATTTTGCTGTGCCAGAGTCAGCTTTTGGGCGAGCTCCTCCTCTCTTTTCAGGATATCCTCCTCATGTTTCAGGAGTTTGTCTTCCTGTTCATTAAGACCCTCCAGGCGCTTGAGAAGTGTCTCATGGAAAGTCTTGAGGTTGTCTTGGCTATCATTCAGTGCCTCGTTGGCCTCCTTGGCCTGCTCAAATAAAGGTCGGGATCAGTCGTCGAGAGCCTTGATCAAACCCTCCTTCTCGGTGAGCAACTGCTCAAACCTTGCTAGCCGGGTCTTTTCCCGGTCTATCCAATCCCGTTGGTATGCCAGCCTTGACTGTGTCAGCTTCGTCTCGAAGTGAAGCCTATTGCGCCAACGTCTCAAGGTGTGGCGCTCTTCTTCGAGAACTTTGCTTTCATGGTCGAAGGCAAGCTAAACTTGACGAAGACTGGAGCAGCCGTTGTCAGTCAATAGCGCCAAAGGAATAGGCTCTTGACCTGCTGGAGTCATCACTGTTGGCGCCAAGGGGTCTTCAAGAACAAAAAATAGGGTCCCACGCCACAAGCGTGGTTCTGTGAGCTTCTATGGCACTAGGCTGCCCTCCAGGAGCTCCTCGGCCACTGCTGAGGAAGATCCTGTTGGGGAACTTCTATCCTCGGGGCTGACATTAAAGGTCCCGCCGCAGGGTCTTCAATTGCCGGCTTCGCAGGCAGAGATCCTGCCGCTGCTTCTTCAGAGTATTCTGGCTCAAGTATGGACACTTCTGGAGCAAGTACTTCCAGAGTGATCGTTGGAACTTCGTCTGAAGTCACCTCCACCGCTGGCTCAGGTGTCGGTACATCAACCACCTCCAGCTCACCTGTCGGGGCTTTAGGCACTTCCGGCTCAGCAGTCGGAGCTTCAATTATCTCCAATACAAAGGCTGAAGCTTCGGGCACCTCCGGCTCAATTGTCGGATCTTCAGCCTCTTTTGGCAAAGGCGTCGGAGCCTCGGGTACCTCCGTCTCAAGTGCCGGAGCTTCTGACTCCTGCACCAGATCCTCAGTCTCTAGTGCTATTACTGGTGGTGCATCTTCAGCAACTTTTCCCCCGTGGTCCGGCGCTACCACAGGAGCTTCTGGCGTCTCTTATGGATCCAAGTCCACGACAGCTGGCGTCGGAGCTGCCATGTCTTCTTCCACCACCAGAGGATGCTCAATGGTTGAAGCCGGAGCTTCAGCATGCACAGCTCCAATCGCTATAGAAGATGCCAGAGCCTCAAACTTTTTTCTTGACACCCTGGAAATAAAAGATCGAGAATATTAAAAACATAATAAAAAAGATTAGCGTTTCAAGGTAAGTTGACAATGCTTACCTGGGGATGCTACCGCCCCAGTCGCTGCGGAATCTCTTCTTCTGAGGCCCGGAGTCAGAGCCCACCAAATCTGGTGAGATAGTAACTTTGGACCTTGGTCGAGGGTCATCTGCGGCAACTGGAGTCTTCTGAGCCAGAACTTACCTTGGCTGGGAAGGACCTCCGGGCCCGGAGCTCACAGCTAGCACCGAAGCCAGAGTTGACTTGCCAGAGCATGAATCCTTCGATGGCGCTGGCACCGAAGCAAGTGTGGTCACCGAAGGTCTCCTTTGCTGGGGAGAAGGGGCTGTTGGAGTTTGAGTAGACCCGATAGGGCTCCCGTCAACATGCCTCAACTTCAACTTCCTCTTTCAGCTGGAAGATTCAGCCGGTTCCTTGACTTTACCCTTGCCCTTGCCAACATCATCGACTCTCTGGCTCGCGACAGGGGTAGTCACCCTCTAAGAAGCTCCGGGGATTGTAACCCTAGAGAGAGAGCGCTTCTCCACTTCACCGAGGTCATCTAGTGTCGGCATCTTCCTCCAGAGCTTCTGCTGAACTCAGGAATCATGTTCAGAGGCAGGAAAGCAGTCGGCAGAGTCAAGGCATCATCAGTGAAGGACCCGTGCTGAAGTTTCTTGAGATGAAGCCTCAAAGATTCATCATCCAAGTTGGAGTTCAAACCAGTCTCAATCCGGTCATCGTCCATCACACTATTGAAGGCTTATGCGAGCCTCTCCCTTCTCTTCAGCGGAGCCCACCTGTTCACTAAGAAATTTCTAAAGACCATCTGGGGGGTCACTCCGCCCTCCACACATTCTTGGATTTTGGCTAGGACGGGCTTGAATGCATCCGAAAGCTTCGAAACTACGTTTCAGGCATCGGTGTCGACATTGGGGAGTCCCTGGGGCAGTTCCAGTCTATCGTGCTCTTCCACTACAATGATGACCCAATCCTTCTTCAAGTCATCCCATTTGTCGGAGGGGAACGACTTCAAATACTTGAAGGGATAGTTCTTGCGCTTCACGAAGTAGTAGAAGCCAAGCATCTCAGTTCCCTTGTCGGTGGTATGGACCGTGAAGAAGGTCCGAACAGCTCGATGCAGGGAGGCACGTCCACCCACATCTCGCAGAAGTGGATGAAAGTTGCCACCAGCAGGAGGGAGTGGGGGCCGAGATGATACAGCTGGAGGCCGTAGAAGTCCAGCAGCATCAAGATGAAACTTGAAAAAGGTAGGATCAGTCCCACCATGGCATACGCTGAGAAGTACACCATCTCGCTACGGCTCTCCTTCTTGAATGGGAGCTTGCCGACACGAATCATGTGGTTGAAGGAGTCGCTAGACCACCCCATGAAAGTCCATACTTTCATCAGATCATCCTTGCTCTTGATGTAGCTTTTGGGAAGACCTAACTCCATCGTGACAAAGTGGAGTGAAAGAAGAGAAAGCTATGCAAAGGTTGGAAGACTGTGAGCGTGAGTTCAATCGAAAGTGTAAAGAGTCCTCAAATCGTGCGGGCTTTCCTTCTTAAGTAAGCCTCCACAATGGTTGGATGGAAACCGTAATAAGAGCAAGGCCACATTTCAAAAATCTACCCCCTCAATGACGAAGGGGCCCGGGGCCACCCCGACGAGGAAGTCAAGCTTATTACCCCAGGCAAATCAATGTCATGATAGGCGGCGGGAAGCCCGAGAGAGGTAGCCTGACAATTCTCTCGAAACCGATACGATTTTCTCATTGGGAACCAGCGACCTTCAATTTCGTGAGATTTGTCGCACGAATATCACCTGCGACATTCAAAGAAAGCCACGCGACGATGGTTCAACAGCAAACAATCACCTCAACTGCACCTTTGAAGCCGCAGCGCTGGAATCGAAGAGGGTCCCACCTTCGGTAGAATAACTTAACCCAAAGGGTTTCTCCCGAAGGTGGGCCTGGGGGACACTGTCGGTACCCTGCGTATCGGGTACCCCACGATACGGCAAGAAGTTCAAGGGAGTTCCACCTGTCAGAGTTGAAGACCTCTGTAGGCCCCACGTGTTACACGGCACTGGACTCGCCTCCTTCATATGGGAAGCTCCAGCACTACCATGTGCAATATAAGACCAGAGCTAAACTCCCTACTTAGGTAAGCTCCATGCTTGACATGTGGCCAGTGACCCCGAACCTAACCCCAGCAGAGGGAAGCTTCGGTGCCGCCACATTTGTAGTGGCTCCGGACCTACCTCCCCGCGAGAGGAAGCTCCAGAGCTGCCACATGGAGAGCCTCCGGACCTATGACACCAACGGGAATATTGACGGATCTCCAACGGCACGAACATTCAAGGGACAGTTATTGCTACAGTTACAAGGCCTGATTACGCACCATTAATAAAAATATTAATGATGCACGATCAGAAGACCCTTAATACGGGTAACGCCACCATTAAAGCGTGTTATCACGCTATTAGGGTGCTTAAACACACTTAGATTGTGTATTAGGCAATAATAACCGTCGGGGCCACGTGTCGGGCCAGGCGATTGATGTAACAGTCATCCCTTGGTCTATAAAAGGGATGGTGCTGCATGATACAAAACAACTAAGTTGATACGCACACAAGAACTAGAATCCCAAATACAACAACACACACCCCGTGGAGTAGGGTATTACGCTCAGGCGGCCCGAACCACGTAAATCATCTATGTCATCATCTTGTTTAGAATCTTTGTGCGCCCAAACCGATCAAAGAACCTCCGCGGGCTACAATTTAGTAGTACCGAGGGAAGTGTCGTTCATATGCTTCGACATGCATCTTGAGGGTTTTGAGCTTGATCATGTGAGGAAGAACTTGTTTTGCAGGATGGTCACTTGAGTCTTGAGATTGTTCTTGTGGACGAATGTCTCCAAGTGACATCCTCCCTATCACCACTTGTGGAGTCTCATCTTGATCTAGCACACAACGATCAACTTGCTCCGCTTGGGAGCCATTAGTCTCATCAAACACCATGTCTCGTGCTACTTCAATAATCCCCGGAGAACTTGTGAAAGACACGGTAGGCGTAGGTGTTTGAATCATAACCATGCAAGAAATCCTCATCAGACTTTGAAGCAAACTTCGAGGTCCTTGGCTTCTTGTTGAGAATATAGCATTTGCTCCCAAAAACACAAAAGTATGAAATGTTAGGCTTGTTATAGTTAGAAGCTCATAAGACGTCTTCTTCAATATGCGATGGAGATACAACCGGTTTATGGCATGGCAAGCGGTGTTAACCGCTTCCGTCCAAAATCGGTCTAACGTCTTGTACTCATCAATTATGGTTCTAGACATCTCAATGATAGTCTTATTCTTCCTCTCGGCCACCCCATTTTATTGAGGGGAGTAGGGGGCCAAGAACTCATGCTTGATGCTTTCTTCATCCAAAAACTCTTCAACTTGAGTGTTCTTGAACTCGGTGCCATTGTCACTCCTTATAGTCTTGATTCTTAAGGAGAACTCATTTTGAGCTCTCCTCAAGTACCTCTTGAGAACATCTTGAGTCTCGCTCTTATCATGCAAAAAAACACTCAAGTGTTACGTGAAAAACCATCAACAATTACAAAACTGTATTTGTTACTACGAATGCTTATGTAGGCGATTGGGCCGAAGACGTCCATGTGTAGAACCTCCAATGGTATTGTTGTTGTCATGATATACTTGGATGGATGTTGAGCTCCAACTTGCTTTCCGGCTTGGCATGTGCTACATGGCCTATCATTTTTAAAAACAACATTCTTCAAGCCACGGATGTGCTCGCCCTTAACAAGTTTTTGCAAATCTCTCATTTCAACATGGGATAGTCTTGTATGCCAAAGCCACACCATGTTGGTTTTTGCCATTAAGAACGTGTCAGGTTGGGCTTTATCCACGGAGAAATTCACAAGATAGAGCTTTCCCTTGAACACACCCTTAAAGGCAATTGAGTCATTGCTCCTTCTTGTGATGGTCACACCCTTGTTAGTGAAAAGACAATTATAACCTTTGTTGCATAGTTGTGATATGGATAAAAATTTATAATTGAGAGAATCAACGAGTAAAACATGAGAAAGAGTATGATTAGGGGATATAGCAATTTTACTGGTGTCAAGGATCTTTCTGTGGCTATTGTCCCCAAAATAAATTCCTTCACTTGGATCTTCATTTTCCTCATATTCCACAAACATTTTCCTCTCTCCAGTCATGTGATTTGTGCATACACTATCAAGGACCCACTTTGTTCCACCGAAGGAGTATGCCTACAAAATAGAGTTAAGCTTTGGTTTTAGGTACCCAAGCGGTGTTGGGTCCTTTGGTGTTAGTCAAAAGGCACTTAGGCACCCACACGCAAGGTTTTGGACTCTAGCAGAGTGGCCCAACATACCTAGCATAAGGCCTACCAAACTTGTTCCTCAATAAAACTTATGAAACATCAAACTTATGGAACAATGGATGAGGTTCATTTTTAAGCATATAATGTGAAGTAGCAGTGTTCTTTCCTTTGTTATTATGATATGAACCTTCTTTGATAAAAACAACCAGGTCTTTGCCATTCTTGGAAGAGTCTTAGAATATTGCTTCCTCACCCGAGAATAACCAAGACCATCTTTGACAAGAGGATGTCTTCTGTTGGTATATGCACTTTGTGCATATGCCATCTTATCCTTGTCAAAGATGCCACCTTTTGGTACTTGCTTGTTTTGTGCCAATTTTAGCTCATCCTTTAGTTTAAGAATTAAGTTGGAGCACTTGCAAGCTTGAGTTGCTTGATTTGACATTTGTGGAAGGTGAGCTCTTGGAAGAAGAAGCATTGATCTTGAGAGATTCAACTTGCATTTCAAGAATCTTAATAACTTTTATCAAGTTACAAGTTCATCCTTTAGCACAATTGTTGTGTCCTCAAGATTTGAGCAAGTTTCCTTGCTCAAAGCAAGTTCACGCTCAAGTGTCTTGCTTCTTTCTCTTTCAAGCTCTAAGACCTCCTCAAACTCTTGGCATTTCCCCTTTTCTTGGATGAGCATGTCCTCTTGACGATTGATGAGCTCTTCCTTCTCAAATATCTTATCCGACAACAACTTCATGCTTTTCAAAGTGCTCTTAATTATATCTTTAATCATGTGTTCATTTTCACTACTACTATCAAAGTTATCATGTGATTAAATTGAAGAAGATGATTTATAGTTAACCTTCTGTCTTCCCTCCTTGACCATGAGGCATGTTGGCCTTGAGCTCTTCAAGTTTGGGAAGAGCTTGTTCTCCGTGGATGACCTCTTCATGGCAACTGTTGCCACCTTGTCTTCATCCTTGGAGGAGGAGTCTTCATTTGAGTCCCATTCTTTTCCAAGGTGGGCTTGTACCGATTTCTTCTTCTTCTTCTTGAAGGATTTCTTCTCTTAGGACTTGTCCTCCTTCTTCTTCTTGTTATCTTCATGTGGGCAATTCACAATGAAGTGACCATATTCTCCACAACTGTAACAAGCCCTCTTTCCTCTTGTCTTGGACTTATCCTTGTTCTTGCTTTCATGATGGTATCTCACTTTCCTTCTTCTCATCATCCTTTTGAACCTATTGATGAAGAGCACCTCTTCCTCATCGGTTTCGAGGTTCTCTTCATCACTTTCTTCTTGTTCTTGGGATTTGGATGATGTTGCTTTGAATGCAACATCATTCTTATTCGGGCGGTGAGCTTTTGGAGATCATTGTAGAACATGGCCTCTCGCTCCATCATTTCGTGGTTGATGATTCTTCCAAACACTTCTTCCGGGGTCATTTTGGTGAACCTAAAATTCCCACGGATCATGGAGCAAAGAGCGACATTTCGAGGCATGAATGCCTGAATCATCCTCTTCACCATTTCGTGGTCCATCCATCGGGTGCATCCATATGAACGGCTCTTGTTGATGAGGACCTTGAGGCAGTTTTACATGTCCTAGGGGGTCTCAACATCCATGATGGTGAACCTTCCAAGTTCTCATTCGATCATCTCAATCTATGCCTCCCTTATGACTCGGTTGCCTTCATGCGCACTCTTGTTCTTATCCCAAATGTCCTTGGCCACCTCCAACCCATCAATTCGATTGAACTCTTCTTGAGTCAAGGAGGAGGTCCTCACTCCAACCGCTTGATCATTGCGGTGAAGTAGGACAGCTTGCTTCGGGATGATGTCTTCTTCATTCTTTGGAAGATGAACACCTGTCAAACCAATTTGCCACAATCTAGGATTTAAGGAAATTGGATGCATCTTCATTTTATGATTTCACATGGTGTAATCATTTCCATTGGATCAAGGAGGTTTCCCCATGGGAATAGGCAAGTAATGATTTCTAGAAGTTAAGCGCTCATAATTGAAAGGATATCGAGAGTAGTCTTGTGAACCACTCCCATGGACATCCTTGGTCTCATTGGTCGCCTTGGTCTCCTTCTTGGGAAGACCTAGCTTCTCGTGAAGTTGTGCCTTGAGTTGGCGGACTTCTTCATCGTCACTGGGATCATCTTGAAGCACGTCGATGTTCTTCGTCTTGTCATCTCCATTGACGACCACGGTAACCTCATTTTCACCCCTTTCGACCATCTTCCCTCCACGTGGTTAGACTCTTGATAGAGAGACCTGCTCTGATATTAATTGAAAGTTGCCTAGATGGGAGTGAACAGGCAATGTGACCTAAAATGACTTAATAAAACGAGATTAAATAACAGAGACTGGACTAGTCTGGGTCAGGGTCAGACTAGTCTATTCAGCACACAGGAAAACCCTAAAAACTTGATTTACATGAGTTTTACTTTGATTTTAATTCACTAAAAGTGGATACACAATCTAGCAATCTAATACAAGTTGGATTGACAAGTATGGTAGATTGGATTGCAAGATTTCATTGATGAACTATATGAAGAACAATATGAACCCCAGAAGAAATTCTAGTGAAGAGCAAAAAGTAAGGTGACAAGTGAGACATGAATTTATCCCGAGGTTCCGCTTCACGGAGAAGCATACATCCCCATTGAGAAGTCCACAAAGAACCGGGTCTCAATTGACCCTATTCTCACCAAGCCACCACAAATGTTTGGTGTAGGATCGAAGAGCACATTAAAAGCTACCAGAGGGGGGTGAATGGTAGATTTAAAAATCTTACGCAGCGGAAACAATTAAACCCCAAACCCTTTTGGCAGAAAAATGATTTGTTAAAGAAATCGTATGTGAGACTAATCTAAACGTGTTTCACCGTGACAAAAGTGATAGATATCATAGAGAATCAAGTCACGAAGACAACACAAAAAGAATCACTCAAATCCGTCGAGATAAACTCAAGTTATGATTGAAAGATCAAACAATGCTCAATCTGCCCTACCCAAGAAAAAACAGTTCTAGAACGCTGCAAAGAAACTCGTGTAGATCATATACCACAAATCCAATGACCGTGAAATTTTGACATATGATAGAAAATCAAGTTGTGAAGACAACCCAAAAAGAATCACGTCAATTGGATCTGTAAAACTCGAGTTATGATAAAACCACCGATGAAAGGTAGTGCTGTCTAGAAACTCGACGAGTAAAACTTGTCTGGAACAAGTCGGACGAACAAGGCACAAAAGTTCCTTCAAACTATGAATTTTATTCAATAGAACACAAGAGGAACAGCCCCAAAGTCGTTAACCACAAGCTCTGGGCTCCCTTGCTTATATAACCAGCTCGAAAGCCAACTCAACTCAGATAAGGAACCTAATCCTACTCTGTTCACGAATCGCAACTTTCCATAACTGCTTAGGATTCTTCTATACGCAGATAGAAGCAATCTTAAGACTTCAAAACACCTTAGGAACGTATCACACATTCCTAAACAACTCAAATTCGTGACCCATACGAAATCCTATCATAACCATCTCAAATCTTTCCATATTTGAGTCAAACCCGACTCAGCCGCAGCCTGAGTCCATAACCTGGTCGGTTGGACCTTTCTGACCAATTCTTTACGTCCACATCTCTTCATCACGTCTCAGAACCATGTGGCCACGTCCATTCACTCCTTGCACACATGCAAACATCTTCCAATGACGTCCACGATACCTTCATATGCATAGTTCTTGATTCAATCATGTTGCACAACCTCCTGATCAGCTCAACCACAATTCCTCCTGAATTTGGTTGTTGGAGCCTCATCTCCTCCCTGAGACTAGTCCAATGGATCCCGTCACCAGCCATGTCTTGAACTCAAGAAACACTTGCACATGAATAAACAACCAATCCATACGAGCCCAAGTCCTCGACTTGACTCAAGTTAGTTCCGAACACAACACCCTACGTGAGAACCTCACATAAGCATGTTGCAAAACCACAGTAACACAATATTATCCATATCAACCAAAACGCACAAAAAACTTAGCAAATGAATACTAAGCAATCTTTCCAACAATGTAAAGCAAGTACGAAACATTGCAAATGAAAAGCAGAAGCACTGCGGTCAAGTTCCGGACCTTGCCAGAGCAACCCGGACCTTGAGCCGGAGCTAACAAAGCCAGTAGAACCTAGCACCGGAGCTTACCAAAACTAGTACAACCAAGTTCCCGCCGGATCTTACAAAAACTAGCAGGACCTAGCGCCAGAGCTAACCAGAACTAGTCGGAACTAGTAAACCCAAAAGCCGAAGCTACAAAAATCAACTTTGGAGCTTAGCAAAAACATGTCGGAGCTATCAAAGACATGCCGGAGCTAAAAACAAAACTTCACCGGAGCTAACCAAAGCTAGTCGGACTTTGCTGTAGCTCAGAGCTAGAGTCGGACCTTGATAAAAAGGTGTTTTGGTGATATTCAAAACTTTTATCGTCAAAGCAAGTGTATTCACTACAAGCCAATGTATTCAGCACACATAGGTCTTACAATCTCCCCCTTGATGAATGCATCGGCAACACCATTTAAAATCCGAACATTGGCTTATTCACATAAAAGTTTTGAAGGCAATTTCTCCCCCTTTGTAAATCAAAAGTAAAATGAGAAGAAAATCTCTCCCCCTTTATTATCTCTCCTTATGCACATATTCTCTTTCTCTTCATGCTTATCTCTCCCCCTTTGACAATGTATTCAGCAAGTCATGAGCATATAAACAAATTATCTCTCCCCCTTTAGTTGTTATGAGCATATTATAACATATACATATAAACAAAGCTCATCCAAGTCATACTATCAAGTAACTTACACCATCACATCAATGAGATACATAAAGTAGTGTAAGCCATGCTAGAGATCATATGTAATTTTCAATTTAAGCAAGTCATGATCTCACTGACTTAACTATTTCATAACTTCAAAGCATGACACTAGTTGCTGCATTTTATTATTTTTCAAAGCATAAATTTAGATCATGTGATATTTGCAAGAGATTATATGCGCATCTGCCTTATTCTAACCAACCAAGCCAAGCCTATGTCATTTGACAATCAGAATCTTAAGGACATGGTTTTAGTCATACACAACTTCTTCCAAGTTCATATCTATGTGCAATGACAAGCCATCTCAAAAGAAGAAGTGCGATGCATGCATATTCTCTTGATCTTTTCTCAATTTATATTTGTTCATAAAAACATAACATGTGAGTTGATTACTTGATGAATTCTAATGATTAAAAGCACTTGTGAACATGTAACAAGTTCAAAACAGCAAGAAAGTTCGACCATGACCAGTTTTAGTGTAAGTAATTATTCCAATTACTAGACATGGCAAAAACTACAAAATGTATAACACGAGTAATGTAGTAAGAACTTTCAGCATGTAAAAGGAATCACAAAGTCATATATGTATGAAATACTATGCTCATATTATTTTAATTTCAGATTCACACATAGACTTCCCAAGTTTCAAAACTCCCACTCAATTTAAGCCATGAGAATGCATAACCCCTATTTCACTACAAATGTAACAAAAACGAGTGAAATCCAAAGGTTTTTTAAAAATGTCAGCCAATTGTTGTTCGGTATCTACATGGTGAAGCACAATGTTTCCTTTTTCAACATTATCTCGGAGAAAGTGATACCTAATGTCAATGTGCTTAGTTCTAGAATGTTGCACGGGGTTTTTAGCAATGCAAATGGCACTAGTGTTATCACATAACAGTGGAACACTATCTAGATCAACCCCATAATCCTTAAGTGTTTGAACAATCCAAAGAATTTGTGAACAAGCACTAGCAGCAGCTACATATTCAGATTCGGCTGTGGATTGTGCAACTGAATTTTGTTTTCTAGAGGACCAAGCAACAAGAGAATTACCAAGAAAATGACAAGCACCGGAAGTACTTTTCCTATCAATCCTACAACCCCCAAAATCAGCATCTGAAAAAGCTTTCAAAGTAATGGTTGAGGAAGAAGGAAGAAAAATTTCAAATTCTTGAGTTCCATGTAAGTACATGAGAATCCTTTTGACGGCTTGACGATGTGAAGCACGTGGGGAAGCTTGAAACCATGCACAAAGACATACACTGAATTGTATGTCCGGTCTTGATGCCGTGAGGTACAAAAGTGATCCGATCATGCTTCTATATTCTTTTTGATCCACGGGTTCACCATCTTCATCAAGTTCAAGTGTTGTTGCTGTTCCTATTGGTGTCCGAAGAGGCTTGCTTTTGTCCATGTTGAAGCGCCTTAGGAGGTCTTTGGTATACTTCGTTTGATGCACAAAGGTACCCTCCTTGGTTTGCTTGATTTGCAGCCCTAAAAAGTAAGTGAGTTCACCCATCATACTCATTTCAAATTTCGGAACTCATCATTGCTGAAAACATGGACACAAGATCATGAGAAGCACAACCAAAGATAATATCATCCACATACACTTGAACGAATAATGAGTCATTGCCATGTTTAAGCACAAAAAGAGTTTTATCAACCTTGCCCATGGTAAACCCCTTTTCAAGTAAGAATGTTTTTAACCTATCATACCATGCTCTAGGGGCTTGTTTGAGACTGTATAAGGCTTTGGACAATTTGTAAACATGATTAGGAAAATCTGGATTTTCAAAACCTGGTGGTTGTTTGACATAAACCTCCTCATCTATGTAGCCATTAAGAAAAGCACTTTTAACATCCATTTGATATAGCTTAAAACCTTTAGATGCTGCAAAAGCTAACAAAATTCTTATGGCTTCTAATCTAGCGACAGGAGCAAAAGTTTCATCAAAATCTAGACCTTCAACTTGAGTGAAACCTTGAGCAACCAACCTAGCCTTATTCCTAACCACAACCCCATCCTCACTTTGTTTATTTTTAAATACCCATTTAGTTCCAATTAAAGTGTGACCTTGAGGTGGAGGTACAAGTTTCCAAACATTATTTCTTTCAAAATTTTCTAACTCTTCTTGCATGGCAATAATCCAAGATTCATTAGTGAGTGCGTGTGATATATCTTTGGGTTCAAAAGAAGCAACAAAAGCAGAATGAGCATGAGAGTTTGGATCGCAAAACCTGGACCGTGTGACTCGTTCGTGCAATCTTCCAATCATCTGTTGTGGGGGATGATCTTTGTAAAACCGTAGGGGAACAGATGTCTCACAAGCTTCTTCTTCTTCATGTTCATCACAAATTGATGAGCTTGTGGCTTGAGGATGATTTGAATCAGCATTGATGGTCGTCGATGCTGGTTGAGAATTAACATCCGGAGCTAAACCAAAGTCTTTAGCTGCTGAATTTTCTGGCAGCAACTCCAATTCTTCCTCATCTTCTATGAAAATGCTCTCCCCCTGCGGATATGGATCTGGACCTGCAATGTTTGAGCTAGTACCTGGGCTAGATTCATCAAAAGACACTTCACAAGTCTCCACAATTTTGTTAGTGTCAAGTAAAAGCACATGGTAGCCTCTAGTATGAGATGGATAACCAAGAAACATGCCATCAATGGATCGAGGTTCAAATTTATCAAGATTACCATGTTTCTTAACAAAGCATTTGCAACCAAAGACCCAAAAGTGTGTAACACTAGGCCTATGTCCAAACCGAAGCTCATACGGTGTTTTACCTAGCTTAGCACGCAAGAAAACACGATTTGAGACATAACAAGCGGTTGCTAACGCATCAGCCCAAAATTTCCTAGGAGTTTGATATTCATCAAGCATAGTCCTAGCCATCTCAACTAAGGTTCTGTTCTTTCTTTCTACAACACCGTTTTGTTGAGGTACATATGGTGAAGAAAATTCATGATCTATTCTATTTTCAGCACAAAAGTGATCAAAATATTGATTTTTAAATTCAGTTCCATTATCACTTCTAATTGCTTTTAATGATCCTGGGTGATCAATTGATAATCTAAGAAATAAAGTTCTAAAGTGACTAAAAACTTCATTCTTATACGCCATAAAGTAAACCCAAGAGTATCTAGAATAATCATCAACGATGACAAGAACATACCATTTACCTCCGAAGGATTGAACACGTGAAGGTCATACGGTGTCAAGATGCAAAAGTTGACATGGTTCAGTTGTCATGATCATTGTGAGAGGAGTATGTGAACCTGCAACCATCTTAGCATGTCTACAAGAAGAGCACATAATTTCTTTATCCCCTTTAAGCTTAGGCAGCCCACGTATGCGATCAAGAGCACTAACACGCATTAGGTGATCAAAGCCTACGTGACCAAGTCTACGATGCCAAAGATATAAGTCCTTTAAATCATTAGCAACTAGACACCTATGCTTAGAGGAAGACATATCAAAATCAGCTTTAAAAACTCTTCCAAACCGAGACATGTTAAAAATAAGGTCACTATTTGAACCTACAACTTTGCAGCAGTTTTTATTGAAAATAATTTCTAGATTTTCATCTAGCAATTGTGCAACAGAAAGCAAGTTGTATTTCAAATTTTTGACAAGTGCCACATCCTTCAAAGTGTAGTGATCATTTACTCTAACCGAACCCTTAGCAATTATAGGAGTTGAAGAATTATCGGCAAAAGTAACATTCTCTACACGTGACACAAAAGAGAGGGAGGAGAACCAATCTTTGTTACCGGTCATGTGGCGTGAGCAACCTGAATCCACAATCCAAATGTTCTCCTTCCTCAAACGTGTAACCTACATAAAAGCACAATACATCGATGACTCAATATTGCGGTTAGTTAAAATGTATTTAGGAATCCAGTACTGAGTCACGCGACTTGCAGCAGGAAAAACACGCGAAAGCTGAGACAAAACAGTAGGTTTATGAGTCAAAGTTTGAGATTTTTTATTCTTAACTACTGACTGATAAGGTGTTACTTGTCTAGCACAAAAATCAGTAGCTCCGGAGACAAAAACAAAAAGTTCCGGAGGTAAACTTTGAATGTTTTTGACTCAAAACAGCAGGTTGTACATTCAGTTCAATGTGTGCAGCAAATTTTGCATGAAAGTTATGAGATCTAGCAACCATTCTTTTCCTTTTCTGTTGTTTAGCTAGTCTATAACAAAAATCTATGACATGACCATCTCTACCACAGAAAGTACAATGAAATTTAACTTTGTGTTCATGTCTAGATGAGCAAGCAATATTTTTATTTGAAACCGAATGAGGCAACACTCCTGCAGATTTGAAAACCACTCCTTTCTGTTTAGGAACTGTTTGAATCAAACCACTTCCTAAAGACTTTACAATTTTAGGTGGATGTGCCTTAGCATGAGCATGAGAATCAAAACCTAAACCAGTTTTATCATTGCAAGACTTGGAAGAATTCAGCAGTAAGTTTAGGTTCTTATTCCCATTACAAAACCGATCTAATGTCCTATGCATGTCATCAAGTTTATTGGACAGATCAAGGCAATTTCACATGAAGTTTTTCCTTTTAGTTTGCAATTTGAACAAAATTTAACTTCATGAGAATGTAAAGCATTGTTCAATATAGAAATTTCATTCATAGCATCCTGTAGTTTCTTATCAAGATCATCACAAGTAGAACAATGCAAATGAATTGTAGAACAGCTAGCATCTTTCAAGTTTTTATCATTAAGTGCAGCAAGCTCTTTGTTCTTTTCAATTTCTAACTCAAGTTTATCAATTGTGGAGGTGTGCGCACTTCTTAATGAGGACAATTGTTCATATATTAAATCACATGAGGAACATGCATCATCACTAGGAATCAGAGTTTTTGAATGGTTGATTTCAGATTCTAGTGATTCAATTTTAGCAGCACTATCCCTAAGCTTTTTGTCCTTTTTCTTAACAATAATAGTGGAACGAGAAATAGCATCACACATTTCTTCGCAAGTAGGACATACCTCTTCATTGTCGCTGTTTGATTCTGCCTCCTCCATACTTGATCTTGACTTGCCCGCCATGAAGCACAAGTTTGCCAAATCATCTTCATCTTCATCACTTCCAATGTCCACGTCACTTGAACTGAACTCTTCAAGCGCGGTGATGAAACTGTTGATCATCTTGTGTCCTATGGTACCTTTCTTCTTCTTGTTGAAATTTCCAAAGGAGGTCCGAACCTTGATTTGTTTTTCTTCCCGGGTGGTCGGACCTGAAACGTTAGGGCATTCTGTACGAAAGTGTCCTGTTTTACCACATTCAAAATAGCGTTGAGGTCCGGAGCTTCCTCTCCTTCTAGTTCTCACATTTTGCAATGCTTTTGAGAATCTAGTAGAGATGAGTGCCAACTCCTCTTCTGGAAATTCTTCGATCTGCTCCACGTTTAGTGAGGAAAACAAAGCAAGAGTATTGCAAGATGATGATTGGCTGGAGCTAGACATATCACATTTTGAAACAAATGCAATAGACTTATTGGGGTTCTTACGTGAGATTATGTCAATTTCATGAGTTTTTAACTTGGAATATAGCACATCTAAAGTAATGAACTCATGACAGCAGATTCACGAATAGATGTGACTTTCATCTCCCAAATTGACATATCTAATGCACTTAGCAATTGCCTAGCATTTTCAGCATCTGAAAAATTAACATTGACACTACGCAAGTTGCTGAGAATCTTATTAAAGCGAGCAAAAAGGTCATTAATAGACTCACCGGGTTGCATCTCGAAGCGCATGTATTCTTTCTTGAACATGTATTGCCTTACCTCTTTGATCGTGTTGGATCCTTCGTGGTAGTCACAAAGTGCTTTCCACACATCGTATGCAGATCGGAGGTGTGCAACACGGTCGAAGTCGCTTTGTGTTAATCCTTGTACGATCAAGTTCCGAGCCTTGTTGTTGTTGTCGACATCTCTCAGATTTGTAGAGGTAACTTGATCGTTTGATGGCACTTCGTAAGGCTTGTATACCTTCTCCCATATTGCAAAGCCTTGTGCCTGGATGAAAGCCTCCATGCGTGCCTTCCAAACCTGAAAATCAATACAAGCAAACACACAAGGTTTGGCGGAGTACTTCTCCATGATGATTAGTCAAAAACACGTGCAAATCACAAAGATTAGAGCACCATGGCTCGGATACCAATTTTAGGATTGAAGAGCACATGAAAAGCTACCAGAGGGGGGGTGAATGGTAGATTTAAAAATCTTACGCAGCGGAAACAATTAAACCCCAAACCCTTTCGGCAGAAAAACGATCTGTTAAAGAAATCGTGTGTGAGACTAATCCAAATGTGTTTCACCGTGACAAAAGTGATATATATCAGAGAGAATCAAGTCACGAAGACAACACAAAAAGAATCACTCAAATCCGTCGAGAAAAACTCAATTTATGATCGAAAGATCAAACAATGGTCAATCTGCCCTACCCGAGAAAAAACAGTGACCACAAATCCAATGACCGTGAAATTTTGACATATGATAGACAATAAAGTTGTGAAGACAACCCAAAAAGAATCACGTCAATTGTATCTGTAAAACTTGAGTTATGATAAAACCACCAACGAAAGGTAGTGCTGTCCAGAAACTCGACGAGTAAAACTTGTCTGGAACAAGTCGGACGAACAAGACACAAAAGTTCCTTCAAACTACGAATTTTATTCAATAGAACACAAGAGGAACAGCCCCAAAGTCATGCACCACGAGCTCTGGGCTCCCTTGCTTATATAACCAGCTCGAAAGCCAACTCAACTCAGATCAGGAACCTAATCCTACTCTGTTCACGAATCGTAACTTTCCATAACTGTTTAGGATTCTTCTATACGCAGATACAAGCAATCTTAAGACTTCCAAACACCTTAGGAACGTATACCACATTCCTAAACAACTCAAATTCGTGACCCATACGAAATCCTATCATAACCAACTCAAATCTTTCCATATTTGAGTCAAACCCGACTCAGCCGCAGCCTGAGTCCATAACCTAGTCGGTTAGACCTTTCCGACCAATTCTTTACGTCCACATATCTTCATCACGTCTCGGAACCATGTAGCCACGTCCATGCACTCCTTGCACACGTGCAAACATCTTCCAATGACGTCCACGATACCTTCATATGCATTGTTCTTGATTCAATCATGTTGCGCAACCTCCTGATCAGCTCAACCACAATTCCTCCTGAATTTGGTTGTTGGAACCTCATCTCCTCCCTGAGACTATTCCAATGGATCCCGTCACCAGCCATGTCTTGAACTCAAGAAACACCTGCACATGAATAAACAACCAATCCATACGAGTCCAAGTCCTCGACTTGACTCAAGTTAGTTCCGAACACAACACCCTACGTGAGAACCTCACATAAGCATGTTGCAAAACCACAGTAACACAATATTATCCATATCAACCAAAACTCACCAAAAACTTAGAAAATGAATACTAAGCAATCTTTCCAACAATGTAAAGCAAGTACGAAACATTGCAAATGAAAAGCAGAAGTACTGCGGTCAAGTTCCGGACCTTGCCAGAGCAACCCGGACCTTGAGCCGGAGCTAACAAAGCTAGTAGAACCTAGCACCGGAGCTTACCAAAACTAGTACAACCAAGTTCCCGCCGGAGCTTACAAAAACTAGCAGGACCTAGCGCCGGAGCTAACCAGAACTAGTCGGAACTAGTAAACCCAAAAGCCGGAGCTAGAAAAATCAACTTTGGAGCTTAGTAAAAACATGTCAGAGCTATCAAAGACATGCCGGAGCTAAAAACAAAACTTCACCGGAGCTGACCAAAGCTAGTCGGACTTTGTTGTAGCTCGGAGCTAGAGTCGGACCTTGATAAAAAGGTGTTTTGGTGATATTCAAAACTTTTATCGTCAAAGCAAGTGTATTCACTACAAGCCAATGTATTCAGCACACATAGGTCTTACAGTTGGATTGATTTCCACTAATAACAAGGGTTAACTACAATGTTCTTGAGGATTCTCACAAGTTGAGGCTCCCACAAATGATCAACAACAATGAGCAAAAGAATCTCAACAGCCACAAGTCACAAAAACGCAAAACCAAGTGCAAGAGATGAAACTGAGAGCCAAAGCAAGAAATTCTTCCTTCTCTCCACTTCCCAAACCCTAATCCACTCAAGATTTGGTTCTAGAGGGCAAGTAGGCAGAGGAGAAGGCTATGGAAGGCTCAAGAGTGCTTGTGGCAACACTAGGGTTTGAGAGTTCTGAGTTGAAAGTCGGGGGTCCTTTTCATAGGGGTCCTAAAATCAAACCGTTGCTACCATTTAATGTGCGGACTAGTCCGGCTAGGACCCAAGACTAGTCCGACCTATTGGGTCCACACTACATCACACTCTGCAGAGGGTGACGTATCCTCCAACGTTTGAATTTCAAACGGTCATGGTACACCAGATTAGTCCGAACTACAACAGAATGTCTTGGTCCGTCTAAAAACAGACAAGACTGGACATACCGGACTAGTCTGGCCAATTGGGGCAGACAAGTCCGGCCAATAGGACTTAGCCTCAGAAACCCCCTTTCTCACACTACCATGGACTAGTCAGACTCAGAACGGACAGGTCCAAAGTACAATAGTACCCTTTAGTCCAACTGGAAACGGACTACTTTGGCAGGTCCGGACTAGTCCGACCTTCGTGGCGGACAAGTCTGGCCTCTCGATACTTAGCTCGAAAAACTCTGACCAAGTGTACAACGGAGTAGTCCATCACCAACCGAACAAGTCTGAAGTACAACAAAAGCTTTAGTCTGTCCCAGAACGGACTAAGCACACAAACCCGGACTAGTCCGGCCTGGACCTCGGACAAGTCCGGTCACTAGAGTTTTCTCTCGTCATGGCTTCTCACTTAGGTTTTCTCTCAACTAAGACTTTGAGCCCACTTCTATGATCTCAATACACTTGATACACACACCCTTAGACACAGTAGGCTAGTCTAAACTCAACACACATGAAACCCTTATTTCTATGCTTGAGTCTTCGACACCCGTTTTAATCTTTTCCTTTTTGAGGGTATTTCATCGATTTAAGTTCCACTCCTGTGCTTAAGATCAACTAAGCTCATTAGTCTCTTATTTTCTCATCGTCAATCATCCAAAACCCACAGGAATGCTTAGATGCACTTTCAGGAATTTAAATGTCTTGAATTGAAAATGATAAAACGAATTACCAACTCACCTTCCGCGGATTTTCCGCCCCCGCTTGCATACGAGTCCTGGGAATTGATTGGTTCATTTTCTCAACCGAAACCTGGGTCGTGTATCCTCATAGCCTATTCCCCGTACCTAGCCTGGAAAACAAGAATACTATGTAAATTCAACAATTCATATAGTTAGAATTAATTTGAATGATTTGTAAGCTTGCCAGCCGCTCAGCTGCGACCTGACTGCACCCCTCAGGCTGAGAAGGGTCCCTGTGACCTCTCTTCTAGACCTTTCAACACAAGTGCATCGAAAGTTCCATTCTGTTCAAAAACTTGGTGTTCCAGCATTTCGTACATAGGCACCGCACCTTATCATTCATTTACAACAAAAATGATCGATCCAAAAATTTATCTAACTTGGCAAACCACTCATTCGAGTGACCACCAGATATGCTCTTCCAACCAATATACATCTAGCTGTGGTCTTCACCCATGTTCGACTCTGTAGTATAAAGCTAGAGAGAAATTCTCGTTATTTCATATACTGTTTAATGTCATGATCCTACATCTATTATAAATGATAGGTCCTAAACCCACCCAAGAGTGACCGAGGAACCGTGCTTATGACGAGACACATGGTCTGGATCCAGACAAAATTTCAGCAGCATAACCCCGCTGTTCTCCAACTACACGTCTGAAAATGGTGCAGCGGAGAACAACAGGGTTATGCCATCAAAATCTTGTCCAGATCCAGACCCGCGGCTCATCACAAGTCACGCCTCCTCGTTCACTCCCAAGCTGTCCAAAAAAGGGACAATTCCGAACCAACACGCTTCACATGTGTAACGCATGTGCGACAGGCCGATTCGAAACCGGTAATGGAAATTGTACAGGTTACATTAATCTTTTATTTTCGAGTCATTTATGAGAGAGAGGAAAGAAGGAGATAGAAGGAGGAAAGAATGAGAGAGACATGGAACTAGGTCAGACGTCTCAAGTTATGCCCCGTCCGAGCCGCCTTTAACTTATGATGTTTCAGGTCGCTTTTAAATTACGACGGCGTTAGGGTGAGCCATCGTAAGTGGATGAAAGATGAGAACTCCCTGTCAGAGCCCACCGTCCATGCGTTGAATTTGCAGTCATCACCGTCACTTTTTGTCGTTGTGCCCGTCTCGATGAAAACGTTACCACTAAATAGGCCGTGACGTGCCCTAAATGGGTCGTGTCGGGCTAGGCCAGGCCAAAGCCTGTTTATATATATATATATATATATATATATATATATATATATATATAGTAAGTAATCACTCGATCAAAAAATGGTAATTAATTATAATACTGATTTAACGAATACTCAACTAAGCATCGAATTACATATGTAATCAAATAATTGAATCGTTTTAGCAACTAATTGTTCTATTAATCAAATAATTAACAATTCAACAAATAATAAACTAATAAATTAACAAATAACGACTAATTAACATTATGACAGCAACGTTGGCAGCGGCAGCAGTGTGGGCAGCAGTGGCGACGTGGGCAGCAGCAGCGTGGGGCAGCGGCGGCAGCGTGGGCAAGCGGCAGCGCGGGGCGGCGCAAAATTGAACATCGAACATTGAACACTAATAGAACATATAGTATTGAGCATCGAAAACATTCATCACTAATAGAACATCGAACAACGCAACATTGAACACTAATAGAACATTCATCACTAATCAACATAAAACTTGATTATGGCATTCACTAATCAACATTGATCAAACAATGGCATTCACTAATCAATATTGATCAAACGGAAGGTGGGAGATGGGAGAGGACCTTGCGGGAGGTGAAGCCGTCGGTGGTGGAGGCGAAACCGTCAGTGGAGCGCTCCCACACGGCTAAGGTGGAGGCCGGGGAGGGGCAGCATCGGGCGGAGCACTCGGGGAGGCGGCGAGCCGGCCGACGGCTAGGGAGGGGCGGAGCACTTGGGGACTGTCGGGCAGAGCACTCAGGGAGGGGCGACGTTGGGGCGTAGGTAGGCATAGGGGCGAGCGAGCGAATGGCGGCCGACGATGAAATGAAGTCGGGTCGAGCCAGGCCAGGAGGTATATATGAACATTTGCGACGGCCCAAGTAACTTGCTGCAGAGCTAGCGTTGGCTGTCGCAAGTTAACCACTTATTTGTGACGAGGTCTTTATTTGCGATGACTTTTGGATCCGTCATTGCACTTTGAGCTTCTATTGGCGACGGCAGGACAATTTGCGACGGCCAGGTGCGGGCCGTCACAAGTTTGACTCTTTGCGACGGTCGGCCGTTGCAAATTAATGTGACCGTCGTAAATGGTCCGGTTTCTTATAGTGCAATGAATTCATGAGACATATTTATTGTCCAAAAGGGGATCTACCTAGTGAATGTTGTCATGTACTGACCAAGTTAGGCATGCTCTATATGTTGTAAGAAAAATCATGTCACGTCTATAACGGTTGCATGAGATTCATTTTGAGATTATCTTAATGAAAATTTGAAAGAAAGCCATTTAGGATGTTCGGTGTGAAGATATTTTCCTTTATTTTATATATTAATAGGTAAAATTTTAGTTGTGATGCTTTATGCATTTAAGGCCTCGGTTTTAAAGTGTTTTTAGTTTAGCTGTAAATTCCTGAAAATCTTATTTTAACTGTGAGTTATGGAAAAGTTGTTGTGAGATGGGGGGCAAAATGATTCGAGTGTAACCAGGTACAGATGAGTACTTTTTTCAATTGTTGGGTGAAATTTGGAAAATTTGATGTGAGAGGAAATTCCAATTTACACTAAAAATCTAAGAAAATTAAGAATATGCTTGGTAAAGAAACCTCTTTAGTCTATATTTCGGATTTTCGACAGTGAATCTGCTTCATAAAATTGAACCAATTGAACTCTTAGATTTGGCCTAGGCCACGACTGGCCCATTAGATGATTAAAACCATCCGCACTAGCAACCTCTAAACCATACTCTATCCTCTAAACCATACTCTATGTACTCTATACTTCCGGTATGCACACTTACAAAATTTTCCAGTATGCTTTACAGTATATTTTCTAGTACGCTTTATAGCGTACCAATGCGGATGGCCTAAGGCAACTACTAACTACTGTAACCAAAATCACACAGGTAAAAAAACCCATAGTCAATTTACTCTTTGGATCAAATGTTTTGGTTTTTGGAGGAGCAGGTAGCTATGGTCCTAAGCAAAAGCGTATCCACGGGTCCTGCTTGCTCATAACACGCATTTGGATGACGGCTTTGTTAGTTGTGAACTCGTGATTAGTCAAATTAATCATTTGATTAATTTATTAAGTATGTGTTCTAAACGTAAGGACACAATCCAATTCATAGTTGTGTCTCTGATCCGGGGACACAACTTTTGCCAATGGTTGGGAGGCCCCCTCTTGCATCCTTTCATTTCATATAAGTATGTGGAGTACGGTTTGTTATGGATATGCATCAAAACACACCCTAATCCACTTAATTAAGTAACCGATCAATTAGAAAGGAAAGCAAGGGGATTGGCTCTTCCGGTGGCTGTCGCCATATTGGCTAGATGGCCACTTCTTCAAGCAACTACAGAGACAAGGCAAGAGAGGAAGAAGGTTAGGCGTCGTAGGAGTTTGTGCTAATCATAATGGATTAGCACTCGATGTTGTATTCGGATTTGTATTTGACTTTGTACTGAATGATTAAGTGGCTATGCAATTTCTTATTTGGATTTTCGGATCTTACATTGGTATCAAGAGCGTCATAGCCCACTAATCTATTCAAGTTTTCATTTTCGATTAAGTGTTTTCACAGCATATTAAGAAATAAAATCAAATGAAGATGATTTTCGGATTTAAGCATGCTGACAGTAAGAAAAACAATAGATTCAACGAATCCACATGTAAGAAGAAGGGATCTACCGCCCAAAAAAAGGTATTCCTTGAATCCGATAAGTATGATGAGGATCTGCAGAAAACCAAAAAAAAGACTATAGATCCATCTGGTAAGCGCGTCACACGACGCCAACCTCGATGGTGGCGCGCTCACCCACGACCGAACGCACACGTCGGCGGGAAAAGCGGCGGCAACGCAAACAACAAGAATAGCGTGGGACACAGTGCCACCACGGCCTCTCCTCTCTTGTCTCTCTAACGAGGGGTAAGGAAGGTCACGTTCTCTGTTGCAGGAACCGAGTGCTGCAACACAAGACAGAGAACGGTGGAAGAAAGGAACCAAGTGCTGCAGCACCTCTCTCCGTTGCTCTCTGGAAGAAAGAAAGTGACAGCTGGGAGTGGGAGGAAGGAAGAAAAAATGAAATTAGAGTTTTCAAGAGGGGAGCCGGCAAGCTAATATACCTTTGAGCAAGTGCCGCAATCGTCGGGTTGCCATCCAACGACGCACGTTGGCCACCCGTGTTGCGGGCCAACAGCCCAAGCGGGATGAAGTTTTGGGCCAGTGGGCTGCCCTTTGAATTTTTAGGTTTTTTTGTTTTTTTAGCAGGCCGAAACCCATTTGATCTGTGTATATGCGCCCAACTAAAAAACCAGGCTGTGGGCTGTTTTTTATTTTGAGCTGCGCACAAGCAAATGGCCAGACGCCTGGTAAGAAAGTTAGACCCATACGGGTGCTAAAAGGGGGTATGTTGAAGTGTTCTTGCGACACTTTCCTCGGACCTGCTATGCAAGCAGCCCGCGGATATTATTGATCGGCAGGGCTTAGTCCTCGGGTGAGATTGCGCGTATGAGAGATAGTGAGATGGGACTTTTGTGTGGTTCAAAATGCCAGAGCGTAATACCCTACTCCACGGTATGAGTTGTTTTGCTGGTGTGAATGCGTGTGTTCAGTGTGCATGAGTCGAGATCCATTAGTTCGAGCAGACCAGAGAAGATGTCTAGTAACGGGTGCTGCCAGATCCTTTTATAGTTAAGGCTGGACAGCTTACAAGTGGGGTCCAGGGCCCGACAGGTGGCCCCGAGGTAACTTTAACCTATACAGATCTAAGGCTTCTTGCGTACGCTACCTCTGACCGTGGCTTAAAGACCCGTCGTCTTGCCGCGTCAGATGCCAGTGGCTATACATAGTCGATGATGATGGCAGGAAACATCCCATTTGTCTTGTCGCCGTAAGCTACCCACTTGGCGGTATGGGGTAGTCCTGCGGCGCCTTCACTGCGATACGATTGGATGCAGCGGTACCTGACAGGAGGCGTCTGTCGCACCTGTACGCCTGGGGAAGGCGTGTGCCTTCAATGCGCGATTGGACATGACACACCATCCCTTACTCCCGCAACCTACCACCTAAGACAAGTTACAGGATGCGTGGCTACTCCAGAGCCCTCCTCGCTGGGAGCAAGGGTCCGGAGCTGGAGGACGTGTGGTAGCTCCGGAGCCCTCCTTGGTGAGAGCAAGGGTCCAGAGCCGGAGGACGCGTGGAAGCTCCGGAGCCTTCCTTTGTGGGAGCAAGGGTCCAGAGCCGGAGGACGCGTGGCAGCCCCTGGACCCACCTAAGCGGAGAGGCCAGGTCCAAAGCTTCTTCTAGCTTGTGAGCGGGGGTACCCGGTCTGTAGGGTATCAATAGTGGCTCACCTCTCCCGAGGTGGGCCTTCATCTTGTCTTGTAAAAGTGACATCATCGGGCCCTTGGGGGCACCGGAGCTTGGAGAAGTGACGTCGGCGGCCCACTTGGGAGGCGTTGGAGCTCGGACAAGTGATGCAGGCGGACCCCTTGGAAGGCGCCAGAGCTTATAGAAGTGACATCGGCGGCCCCCACGGGGGGCGTCGGAGCTCGAAGAAGCATCGACGACGCTGGCGGCCCCCTTGAGGGGTGCTGGAGCTCAGGATAAGTGATGTCAGCGGCCCCATTGGGGCGCTGGAGCTCGGAGAAGCGTCGACGGCGCCTACCACAGACGTGTAGAACGTCGACGGTGGGCTCCTTGTATGTCCTGCACACACGATAGACAAAAAGTAGTTTCGCTCGCTGGTCTCCACTTCCCTGCTCTTTAGTTTCGTTATGGCTTACAGTCCTTAGCTAAGATACGGGGCATGGGTAACTCGGTGCGTCACCATTCAGGATATGGTCGCTGCCTTGCTCAGGGCATGAGCCATTCGGCCCCTGTACTCAGTTGTTAGCACTGGGAGGCAAGGTGCGCAGGCTTAGGGTACGGAACCAAGATAAGCAGGCAGCACACCCTAGACCTCTAGCTCGGCCTTAGCCTTCCAAGGGTTCTCACCATTCGACGCCATGGATCCCGAGCAAGAAAATGACCATCGGGCCCCAATCACATTGAAGGTACCTCATGCGGGTCTGCCTTTAGCGGGATAGCACAACTCCAACTAGAGACGAGATAAGAGAAATGTGACTGGGCATATGGCAGACTATATGCAAAAGTAAGCAAAAAAAATAAAGCATATTATATGTAATTTTGCTCGTCGGTCACTCCCTTCCTGCTCTTTAGTTTCACTGCCCCTTACGGTCCTACTGAGGAGCGGGGTTTGGATAATTCATTGCATTTAGCATCTGGGGCCTGATTCCCATCTTACTCGGGGTGTGAACCGGCTGGCCCCCAATATTTAGTCGTACCACTGGGAGGCATGGTGTGCAAGCTTAGGGTACGGAACCAAGGTAACGGGCTACACACGCTGGACCTCCGGCTCAGTATAGACCTTTCGTGGGGGAGACCGTCTGGTGACACGGGACCCTAAACAAGGTAGCGGCCGAGAGACCCTAGACACGTTGCAGGTACTTCAAGCAAGCCTGCATGCAGTAGGATTGCGTAACTTCACTAGGCGCAAGACACAGAGAGAGTGATTGAGCATATGATAGAGAATATGTGAGAATGAGCATGATTTGATGATCATTTAATTAATGCGTAATTAAATGAACATAAATAGAGCATAGGGCAAGACAGTGGTTCTTCTAACTTAGTAATCATAGGAGGAGGCGGGCTTTACAAGAAGGCAACGGCCCGCTCCAGATGACAAGAGAGGCAAAGTGTACAAGCTTAGGGTATGGAACCAGGCTAAGCAGGTTGAACACTCTGGACTGGACCCCAGAGCTTAGCTGCTTCGAGCACTGCTCCTAGATGCTATAACACCCTTTTTAGACAAAAAAATTGTCCTACCACTGCACTAAGGTGAAGCTTACCAAAGTGGGGCTGAGGAGGCAAAATGTACACGCTTAGGGTGCAGGACCAGACTAAGCAGGCTGCACACTCTGAACCTCCCACTGCGCCAAGAGTAGAACTTACACCGGTAACGTCGGGGGAGCAAAGTGTACACGCTTAGGATGCAGGACCAGGCTAAGCATGTTGTACACTCTCCACCTCCCACTGCATCATGATTAGACCTTACTGTAACGCCTTGGTGACATTGTAGTCATCGTGGTGGTGGGAAACTGCTTGACGTCCTACCCATGGGATCCCTTAGAGGTCCCCTGGTAGGTGTGGCCAACTGATTGGGCACACCTACCACTTAGTCGCAGGATGTGGTCGACGGACCTCCGGCGGGGCACGGGAGCTTGGGTAGTTGATGTCGGCGGGCCCCCTAGGGAGTGCCAGACTTGAATCGATATGTGTGGTCATTGTTGAAGAAGTCTCTGGTAGTGATGGCGATGAGGTAGCCGCTGAACCAAGGCAGCACCCACCCTCAACGTGTGGAACGTTGACGGCAGGCCCCCTCGGAGGTGCTGGAGTTGAATGCTCCGACGTCACCCATAATCAACGAGAAGAACGTCGACGGCAGACCCCCCAGCTGGTGCCAGAGCTGGATGCTCCAGTGGTGCCCACCATCAACGCTAAGAAACATCCACGGTGGGCCTCCTAGGAGGTGCCGGGGTTGATGCTCCGGTGTTGCCCATCATCAACGAGAAGAACGTCGACGGTGGTGCCCCTGGGTGGTGCCGAAGCTGGATGCTCCTGTGGCGCCCACCATCAATGCTAAGAAACGTCAACGACGGGCCTCCTGGGTGGTGCTGGAGCCGGACGCTCTGGCGGTTCCAACCATCAATGCAAAGAAACATTGACGGCAAGCCCTGTAGGTGCCGGAGCTAGATGCTTCGGCAGCGATGGAGGCGCAACTTCCTGAGAGAAAAAGGCCCTACCCGACGCACCAAATGTCAAAGTGTTCTTGCAACACTACTCCCAGACCTGCTATGCGAGCAGCCCACGGAGGTTCTTGATCGGTAGGGCTTAGTCCTCAAGTGAGGTTGCGCGTATGAGAGATGGTGAGATGGTGGTTTTACGTGGTTCAGGCCGTCTGAGCATAATACCCTACTCCATGGAGTGAGTTGTATTGCTGGTGTGAATGCGTGTGTTCAATGTGTATGAGTCAAGATCCCCTAGTCCGAGCGGACCAGAAAAGATGTCTAGTAACAGATCTTGCCCGATCCTTTTATAGTTGAGGTCGAACAGCTTACAAGTGGGGTCCGAGGCACGATACGTGGCCTCGAGGTGATCATATCCTGTACAAAATCTAAGGCTTCTTGCGTATGCTACCTCTGGCCATGGCTTGAAGACACGCTGTCTTGCCGCGTCGGACGCCAATGGGTATGCAAGGTCGATGATGATGGCAGGGAACGTTCTATCCGTCTTGTCATCGTAACATACCCACTTGGCGGTGTGGGGTAGTCCTGTGGCGCCTTCACTGCAATGTGATTGGATGCAGCGGTACTTACAGGTGGCGTGTGTCGCACCTGTACACCTGGGGAAGGCGCGTGCCTTCAATGTGCAACTGGACAAGACGCACCGTCCCTTACTCTCGCAACCTACCGCCTAGGGCAAGTTCCAGGACGTGTGGCTGCTCCGGAGCCCTCCTCGGTGGGAGCAAGAGTCCAGAGCTGGAGGACGCGTGGCAGCTTCGGAGCCCTCCTCGGTGGGAGCAACAGTCCGGAGCCAGAGGACGCGTGGCAGCTCCGAAGCTCTCCTCGGTGGGAGCAAGTTTCTGGAGCTAGAGGACGCATCGCAGCTCCAGAACCCTCCTTGGTGGGAGCAAGGGTCCAGAGTCGAGGACGTGTGGCAGCCCTGGGACCCACCTCAGCGGAGAGGCCGGGTCTGGAGCTTTATCTAGCTTGTAAGAGGGGGTACCCGGTCTGCATGATACCGACAGGGTCCATGTGGGCTGTTTTGGAAATTTTTCCCCTTGTTTTTTGGTTTAAATGGCTGAAGCTAATTAAATAGTGGGTTGTGCGTCCAATTTTATTTCCATTTTCTAGATTTATGATTAAGGGGCTTTGGGCCAAATTTTTCAGCAGTGGGCTATTTTAGAATTTTCTGATTTCTTTAGAAAAACAATTATGGGCAAATAAATTTAGTGGGAGCCTCTTATTAAATTATTTTTGCCGAGAATCATCAAGTATTTTTTGTTGGACATAACATTTCATATTTTCTTGCATTTTTGGATATTGTTTTTAAAATTAAGTAAAGTCTCAGCAAAATAATTTAGTTATCCTGTGAAATATTAAGCAATTAAGATATTTTATGCCCATTTTTTATGCTTCCGCTGATACTAAAATGTTATAGCAATTTGGTCTTGTAACCAAAGCGAAAGACAAATTGCTATGTCATTTGAAATTTTTTAAGTTGCATGCAATTTTGATTGAGTAACCAAAGTGAAAAATAAAATTGCATGTTTTTATTAATTATTATGTCATTATTGCCAAGTAACCAAAGCAAAAGGCATTAATGACATTATTCTTCGATTGAAGAATTAACATCATAGTAATTTAGTCAAGTGACCAAAGCGAAAGATAAATTACTATGTTTTTCATTTGTTCTGAAATGTTAAGTTTTGGTCGAGTAACCAAAGTGAAAGATAAAACTCAATATTTATGTTATGATGTTTTGAATGTCATATTTGTCAGGATGACAAAAGATGACATTTAACTACATTATTTAAATTTATTCAGTGCATAGAGAATTTTGTCAAGTAACCAAAGTGAAAGACAAAATTTTCCTTTGTTTTTAGTAATTAGGATGTTGTGGTTTTTCACATAGCCAACGTGAAAAACAAATATAAGATTTCAGTTTATGCATTATTATTTAAGTATTCTATTCAGATGATTCCTGCATAATTAGTTTAACACTAAGTTATATCTTGACTATTGAGTCTCTCAAAGAAAAGAATTTCTACTCATGGTGAGATTCTACTTAGTTTTGTTCTTTCCATTATTTGTGATGGAGAACAAAAGAAAGCTTTCATTGAAATGATGAAAGATTAAGATAACGATTATTGTGTGTACGACATTGCTTGCTCATGCTAACTGAGTCATTCAAACAAGAAATGTTTGATGGTCGGTAATAGTTCCATTAATAAGGGCATTCAACAAGAAATTACTAAATGCAACACTGCTTCAGAGTGTCTCCTTAAGATAAAGAGACAATTTATTGTCTTCTATAAATCTATAGTGATCACTCTTTTCAAGAAGCTCACCACTCAGAAAATAGGGAGGTGTTGTGCATGAGCACATACTTAGAATGATGAACATAATCACTAAGCTTATGGATTTCAGACTAAAATATGAGAGGCTATTGTATCTTATACTTGTCCAACTTCCAAAAGAATTTTAAAAGTTCATCATCAATCAAAATACTAAGTAAGAGCAGTGAGATATTAAGAAATTGATGGTCATGTGCGTTCAAGAAGATAACCATTATTAAGATACTCAGACATATTGACATCGTCAAATGCACCATAAGGATTAAGTATAAGGAGGATACTAAAAGAGGAATGATTATTGAAGTTGATGATGACCATAAAGTTAAAGTATGAGCCAATCTAAAACATTCATTAAGTATTAAGAGATGGTTTTTATACTTAAGCTTCATAAAGTCATTAACGTACCCTCTCTAAAAGAAATTTGATTTTAGTATCATCCTTGGACTACTAAGTTTTGTTTGTTATTCTGGCAAACTATCTTATAACGTTTACATAATAAGATTGTGTCTTGCATACCACAAGACATGTTCACTGTCCTTGCATGATTAACTGAGAATCAAATTTTCTCTCATCATAACTAAGTATTAAGTAAGTGAATAAGAATCTATTGTGAAACATCTTTGAAATTATGGCACTATAGTAGATGCCATATTTCGATGGGGGGGATTGAATACTACATTTCACAATTGAAGATTATTTCTAATAAGTATTTTTGACTGATATGAATGCATAACCAATATTTAAAATCCGATTGTGAGTGAGACTACCACGATTGGAATACCCCTCTCAAGTTATACACACAAGTCCCCATTAATTTTTCTTTATGAGGATGTCATGGTAAGATTATTTTAGTTAACCCAAACATAAATATCATTGTTTCCAATGTCTTAATCCACATTAAGTATAAGGTAAACAATATATCCTATTATTAAGGGGAGTATGGTAAGACGAGAAAAACATTCTTGAAGATAAGTGGATGTTTATCCATTTTTATGATTCAAGTTGACTCAACACCTTTTGTTAGTTCTTCATCGGCAACATTTATGTTAAGTAAGGTTTATGTTGCACCGTAGCATTCTCAATTTTGTAGGTTCACTAAGTTATTTGTCCCTTATGATGAAGAGCAACAATTGAATAAATAAGTGATGTGTTGGTAAGAGATCTCATTATGATATTTACATTCAAATCAAGGATTATTCCATTCATTTGAGGTAAGATGTAAATAGCCCTCAAATATCCAAATGGTGTATAGCCATGAAGGATTTAATGAGGATTAAGGATGCCACTAAAGTCTTGAATTAAATCAATATTCCTAATAGAGTCAAAATAGTAGACTGTAGTGGGTCTACAAAATTAATAGTGACTCCAATGGGAAATTTCAGATATTATTGTGATAGATTTATGGTAAAATGCTTTTATAAGAGATAAGGTGTTGATTACGATGAATCGTTCTCACATCTTTAAACTAATGATTCGTTCGGAATCATTATATCATCAGTAAGCGCATCATCACTTAGAATTACATCATATGAATGTAATAATTATGGTTCTCAAATAGAAATCAATACGAGAACGTCTATATGACTCAACCGAAACTTTTGTCATGAAGAATAAGTAACATTTGAGATACTAGTTAAGAAAGTCCATTTATGGACTCAATAAGGCCTTATGAAATAGTATATCAAATTAAATAAGTCAATAAGAAAGTTTGTGTTATACTAATAACGAGGAGGACAATAGTATTTATACTAAGAAAGAGGAATTATTTTTCTCATATTTTATAGATGACATATTACTTGTGTATAGTAATGTCAATCTACTATTAGAAATTAAAAAGTTCTCGTCCTCCAATTTTGTATTAAGAATTTTAATGAAATATTCTACGTGATAGGCATTAAGATACACTAAGATATATGTAAAGGGGTATTAAGTTTATTGCAAAAGGCATACTTAATGAGCATACTTGGTAAGTATGGTATGCATGAAAATAAATCTTTGTCTGCTGTAAAGAGTCAAGATTGGTAAGTATGGATCCAATAAGAGGTCGAACAAATAAGAAATCAGTTCCAAACTTCTTGCTGTCAGAAGTTTTAAGTTTTGCTCAATTCATAAGTTACTTTGACAAAGTTTAAGTAATGCGTTAATTTTTGCACAAGTCCAAACCAGATGACTTAATTGAAGATAAGTATTACTTGTAGTTTTGCAAGTCTCAAGGCCTCATGATAAGTTAACTAAAAGAATAAGTCATTGAGATAATGACTTACTAAGACTTAGTATCTGCAAGATGTGTAGTCAATACACATTAGTAATCAACACTCGCGGATTGGAGCTTTATTGTGGAAAAGCTCCTAACTTAGGGTCACTGCATCATGTGTGAAGCATACCAAATATATTTTATAAATGAGGTCACCGAGCAGACACAGTAAGTAAACTCAAATTGTGAGTGGTTGACAGCATGAAATCACTTAAGTTATACTGCGATAATAAGCTCTCAATATTTTACTTTCACAACAACAAGTCTAGTGGTGATGTCAAACACATCGACATTAAGCTTTATGTTGTGAAAGACAGAACGAGGATCATATCATAAGTCTTGAGCATATTAGTACCAAGCGAATGCTTGCGGATCCGCTAACAAAAGGTCTTCCACACAACATGTTCAGTGAACAATTGGCCAGCATGGGTTTAAAGGAGAACCTATGATCACTGGATACTTAGGGGCCAAATTAAGAGTAAGGTCATTTTCTGGATGTGAGATGTATTGTGATCTTTGAGTCAAATAGTGCGTAAATAGATGTTTCGATGCGTCGTGCCCTATATGTCAAGCATAAGAAGAGTAACACTAAGTTTAGCATTAAGTAAGTGAATAAGTTTAAGATCTGAGCTCAAAGGGGATAATGTTGATTGTGAACTCGTGATTAGTCAAATTAATCATGTGATTAATTTATTAAGCATGTGTTCTAAATGTAAGGACACAGCCCAATCAATAGTTGTGTCCCTGATCGGGGGACACAACTGTTGCCAATGGTTGGGAGACCCCCTCTTGCATCTTTTTTTTAACCGGTGAAAAACTGCAAGGGAGAACCCCCGGCAGCCATAAAACATATATTAAAAGAGACAAGGAAACAGCGATTTATAGTAGCTCAGCAGAGCTTGACTGGGTATTCCAGAGGGAGGAACATCCTTTACAAACCCTGAAGCCACACGAGCACACTAGCCCTATCCTCCGGCTTGAAACGGCAGGCCTGAAGCCTTGTAGAAGCAATGAAGGATCGTTTCCAAGCATTTACAGAGGGAGTAGCGTTTCTGAAAATGACATTGTTACGAGCAATCCAGATCTCCCAGGCCGCTATGGAGAAGGTTTCCATGAAGGCGCTACGACCCCAACTGAGCTTTGCTTTTTGCAGGGTATGAAAGAAGGGGATGTCGTGGTCCCAGTGAATCCCAAGGACATTCCAGCATGCCATGATGAAGGAGCAGGTAAAGAAGAGATGGTACGTGAGTTCCTCCACATTGTCAGCACAGAGTACGCAGGTGTAGTCGTTCCCGTCAATCGTGATGTTTTTTCTCTTCAGGAGGTTGCGTGAGTTGAGCCGGTCCCAAAACATCAGCCACATGAAGATCTTTATTTTCTTTAGCACCTTTGAGGCCCAAATCCAGCTAAAGGGTGTTGGTGGGTTGATGTGTTTGTAATAGTTGTTGTAAATAATCTTGGAGCTGAAAGTTCTTGTTCCCTCGATTGGAGTCCACTCATCCTGTGAAGCTTCCCTGTGTGAGATTTCCTCCAGCATGGTCTCCAGATTGGCCAGTTCCAACAGTGCTTCCTCCGACAGTGGTTGAAAAAAGTGATTGCCATGGTCTGAGTTGTTGAGGTATTGGGCCATTGAGATGTTGGTTCTTTTTGTGAAGGAGTATAAATGGGGCATGTCCCTTCTGAGTAGGTGATCTTCCCACTGATCCAGCCATAGTCGAATTGTGTCCCCTGTGGCAATTTTGACTTCAAAATTCCTGAGAAAAGAATCAGATAGGCTCATAACATCCCTCCACCAGAAGGATCCTTTTCCTTTTGTGCTGTGTGGGGGTTTACCGTTGCTGCAATAGCGCTGGTTGATGAGGTGAACCCAGGGGATGTCTGCTTTGTTATAGATTTTCCAGAGGAATTTCATGAGCAAGGTTCCATTCATTGCAGTGAGGCTTTTTAGACCCAACCCTCCATTTTCCTTTGGTGTTGTAACTTGGTTCCAAGCCACCAGGGGCCGGTCTTTGCCAGCGATGTCCGAGCCTCTCCATAGCCATTGTTTCCTGGCTTTGTCAATAGCTTGAATGACTGACTGTCTCAATTTGATGGTACACATCGCATAAATTGGGATGGCGGACAGAACGTTGTTGATAAGTGTGCATCGACCAACCATTCACAACCATGTTGCTGCTCCAGTTAGTGTTTTTTGCACCCTCAAGACAAGCCCTTCAAAGGCATCTGCTTTGGGTCTGTCGAGGCTCATCGGCAGACCTAAGTAAGTAAATGGGAATGAGCCAATAGTGCAACCCAGTGTGGCTGCTAGAATTGTGGCCTCCTCTTCATCAGTGTTTATTGGTGTTAAGCTTGATTTTGCCCAGTTCACTCTCAGCCCTGTAGCTCCTACGAAGGATTGAAGTAAGTTTTTCAGAAAGAAGAGCTGTCTCTGGTTGGCTTTGAGGATTAGGATAGTGTCATCTGCATATTGTACTACTGATAAGTCCTCGTTCATTTCTTGATGCAGTGGCAGGGATAAAAGTCCCAGCTCCACTGCTTTGTTGATTAAAATTTGTAGAAGATCTGCTGCCAGTACAAATAGCAGGGGGGGATAACGGGTCCCCCTGCCGAACACCTCTTCTGCAGTGAAAAGTCTTACCTGGCACTCCATTGAGAAGAACTGAGGAGGTGGCAGTAGATAGAATATCTGTTACCCATGTGATCCACTGTTCAGGAAAACCAAAAACTCTCAGCATGTGTATAATGAAGTCATGTTCCACCTTGTCAAAGGCTTTTTCGAAGTCCAGTTTGAGTACTATAACACCAGTGTTGGTTTTTTTGCATTGATAAAGGTACTCATAGACCCAAGCCATGCAGTCCTGGATGGTTCTTTTTTGATGAAACCATGTTGATTTTTGTGGATAATGGTTGGGATGACTTCCTGCAATCTAACTGAGAGTATCTTAGTGATCAGTTTGATAGTGGAGTTCAGCAGTGATATGGGCCTATAATCTGTAACTTTGTGGGGATTATTGATCTTCGGGATGAGAGTGATTAAGGAACTGTTCAGGGGCTGGATACTGATGTTGCCATTAAAGAAGTCCAAGCATAGCAGATAAATGTCTTCCTTAATGATGTGCCAGCATGCCTGAAAGAATTTTGTGTTGAACCCATCTAGACCAGGGGCTTTGTCGGTTGGCATGTTTTTGAGTGTGGCATCAATTTCCTCCCTGGTGACCGGGTTGCATAATGTATGTAGATGTTGTCCAGGCAGCACCCACTGGTGGATTTGTGGCCATTGTTGAGTCGGGGCAGATTGCCCTAACCTTTCCGAAAATTCCTTCTAGAGGGCTGAGGCTTTGTGCCCATGATCCATTAGCTCTACTCCATGGTCATCTTGAAGGACTGATATATTGTTTCTCCTATATCTTTCTGTTGTTGCAGCCAAGAAGAATTTTGTTGGCTCATCACCAAACATGGCCCAGCGCTCTGCATAACGTTGTCTATAGTAGTCATTCTGTTGCTTTAAGAGTTGAGTAAGCTGATGTTTGATCATGTTTCTGAAACAGCTTTCCTGCAAGTATGGTGTCCTCTGTTCTTCCATTGTGTCCATGATCAGAATAACTTCATTGCATCGTTTGATCAGTTTTTTTCAGCCCACCTAGTGATCTGCTTCACTTGCGTAGCTTGTATCTCAGACGTTTTAATTTAGCAGAAACTCTCCTTGCACTACCAACTGTTGACAGAGGCTAGTCCCACGAGTCCTTGACAATGGTGAGAAACTGTGGATGTCTGAGCCAATAGTTTTCAAAGCGAAAGCATTTTGATTTAGGTATGATGGTGCATATCTGAGCTACTAGTGGGACATGGTCTGATGTGTCCCTGGCCATTGGCCAAAGTGAGGAGTTGGGAAATGATAGGGACCATTGCGCTGAGGTAAAGCACCAATCCAGTTGTTCAAGTAGAGGCTATTGTTGCATGTTGCTCCAAGTGTAATTCCTACCATGGAGAGGGATTTCAATAAGTCCCAAGTGTTGGATGATGTCATTGAACATCTGCATGTCCCCTATATTCGCTCCCGCGTGGTTGCGGTCACTGACGTGGCAATAGAAGTTGAATCCCCCAGTATCATGCATAACTCTTGCGGTTGCAATGAGAGATTCCAGAGCCAGTCGGTGAACTCCTGCCGACGAGGACCCTGACAAGGTCCATAGACTGAGATCAGGTGCCAGACTACCCCATTCAGTTGGGATGTGAACCGCATGAATATGGCAAAGTCCCTGATATCCAGAGCTTCCCCCTGAAGCAAGCTGTCATTCCAGGCTACCAGAATACCTCCCGAGGCACCCCTGGATGGTGCAAAGATGAATTTGTTGAATCTTCTAGGTGCCAGTCGTTTAAGGAAAGAAATTCCAATATGTTCCATTTTGGTCTCTTTTATACAGAAGATATTGCACTCCTGGACCTCCTCTATTTTGGACCTGACTGCTTGTTGCTTAGCAGTGTTATTTAGACCACGAATGTTCCAGTTAAAGACATTCCAGTTGTGGTTTATGTTGTGCGCCATAAATAATAGTCAGGTATGACAGGGCAGTCCGGGAAGTAGTCCCGACCGATTGAATGAGGAAGTGGCCTATGAAACTAAGGTCAGTGTGCAACGAGGGCCAACGAACAAATCAGTAATCAGACAGACAGATGAGGCAAGCAGCATAGAAATAGGTCACAGCCAACAGACTCCAGAATAGACTAACTGCCATAAGCTGGGGTTCCGACCACCGGCCGATCAGAATGCAGAAATGTTCCCAACCGCGCATGTTCTCAACAGAGCACACCACAAAACAACAACCAGTACTGTTTAATACAACCACACTACAATTCCAAATAGCAGTTTCCCAAAAGACGAACCCATCAGCAACATAGCAGTCCACAGTGTGCTCGGTGCCTTCCACTCCCAGCAAGTCAAGCTTGATGTACGGCATCATCATTCAGCTCCGGGAGGGACATCATCTGGTGCGCCACCTCAGGGGGAATGCCGCACTCGTTTACCGCCGTCGCCTGCAGCACATCAGTGGAGAGTTCAGGGTAGGGACGGCAGGAGTCAAGAGAGTCAAGACTGGGGAATTTGATTGGACCTGGAAAGAGGTTGAGTGCCGGCGTATCCTCAGTTGTACCAGCATCAGGGCCATTCTCCTGAGCAGGTGGAGGAGTGGTCCGATGTCCCTGCATGAGCATTTGGAACCGAGGGCTCCTCCTTAGCTTGTTGAGTTCGAGTGATTTGTTGGAGTGAGAGGGACCAACAATCTCCGCTACTGCCGATGTCAGGGCCTTGCTTTGCTTTCCTTTTATCTTATCTACAGCAGCGATGGGCTCGGTAGTGATATCTTTGATGATCACTGAGGGGTGGCCAGAACTCTGCTCCCTTGACTGTTGACCAGCGGAGTTAGAGAGCGACATGGTGATGACTTTATTGAACCCCCCTTGCCCATTGGGTTCATTGAACTGGACGTTCCACCATGCAGAGGGGGAGTTCGGGAAGGCCACCTAGAGCATTTTTCTCAGCCCTACCGAGTCCAGGGGGCAGCCAGTCTGGTTGCTGCGTATCATCCTCCGGTTTGACCAGTGAGAAGTTCCGTTGCTCCATCCTTGGAGCTCTGACAGTCGGTTCAGTCGTGTTCACAACGCTTGAAGCTTCCTCTTGAGTTGGGGCGTTAGAGAGGACGTCCATCTCATGGTGCGGTCGGGGCGGCGGCGGCCCCCATGGTTCCCAGCCATCATTGGCCTGCTGCTGGTGTTGTTCATTAGGCGCTGGCCATTCCTCATCATCTTCCGGCTGTTCCTCAGGTGGTTCTTGAAGAGGGTGAGGGTCGCCATTCAAAGGCAGGTCATCTTCCGGGGGGATGCCCCCGCCCATCCATCAGCTTCCCCAAAGCCATTCGGGGCAATCCAGTTGAGAATGTACACCGGGCAAGACCAGGAGTACCCGACCCCATCCCTGGTGCCTTGACGCAGGACTAAACTTATGGGGACGAGCCTTGCATTGGTGTAGAGACATTTGACCAAGATGAAGCCCAGGGCCCTCGGGCTTGTGTGCCACTGAAGCAACTTGCCAAAACCAGAAACTGCTAACTCAATAGTTTCAATCGTCCTGTAGTCTAGTGGGAAGCTTAAGATCATAAACCAACCAACACGACCAAACTCATGAGTCCGGCGGTTTCTGCCAAAGTCGTGCCTGATGAAGGACACACGAACGCCATCTACCACGATTGGCTCTCTCATCACCAGTAAGTCTCTAAACAAGCTGGTCTCAAATGCAAAAAGAGTTATGCCCAGTGGGGTGAGACAGGAGTGAGTAACGGTGATACCCATGTCTTGCAGAAGGAAGTTTCGGATCTGTAGCCTGAAATCCTCGTACTGATCTTCCTGCAGCACGCGCTCAGCATCCACTGCCACAGCAAATTCTTCATGAGCCGGGTGATGGTGACCGGGAAGGTGCACCACCATCCTAGGCAGCCGGTTTGGGCCTCCGTCGGTGAAGTCGAAGTGCTGGTTGGCCAGGAACCTCGAGGGATCAACCGGGAAGTTGGCCATGAGGGTAAGAGAGTTGGCCGGCGAAAGAGCGATGGAGACTGATGTGGAGTGCAGGATGCGGAGGAGCCAGGAAGAAGGAGCGGCAGAGGAGAAGTTGAGGGGGGGTTTGTGTTTGTGAATGATGATGGCGGATGACGGTTCCGTGGAAAGGCCAGAGACCTTAATGAGGGGTGCGCTTCTCTTGCGCCAAACCCGAGGAACTCTGGCAGCCGAGAGGCAGTTACGTCTAATATGCCCATATCTAAAGCAAAGATTACACCGTATCTCATTGCGGCATTGGAATTTCAGATGAAATGGGCTGAGGCATTTATAGCAGCGTTTCCCATCATACTGCCAAGTGCCATGATCACTTGGCCGCCTCAGCTCCCTGCTCTGATCGCTGTCTTGTCGACGAAGAGTTCCCTCGGGACCTTGCGAGACTATGGCCTTTGGAGCTCTATCTCCCTTCGGGCGAGAACACTCGCCGACCTCCCACTTAGCTAAGCCTAGGGTGGCTACTGCTTAGAGCGGTCGCATCAGGGGCATGCGCCGGGTTGTTGGCGCTCCATTGCACCGGAGGCTAGTGAGACATGAATGGAGTGGGACCAGACTTCCCTTTGTCCACCCGAAAATTCAAAATGTTGCATTGTTTATTGCGCCACGTACCTTCGTTCGCGGTGGTCGGTGAATGAACTCCGACGATCTTCCGATTAGCCGGAAAGCAGAGTCCGACAACACTTGTTGGGGCTTGAAGAAGATTGCAGAAAATTTTTCCCAACCACAACCCTTTTACCGTTGGGGTTGCCTTTTTTGTTGGAGAACCTTGCCGGATTGGGGAGGCGAAGGAGACCCGCTTGTTTGCTGGCTTCTTGCGTGAGACCAATGTCCAGCATTCCTTCTGTTCCTGCTCCCACTTCTTATATTCAGAGATCCAATCCGGTCCACCCGTGCGCCATAGATGGAAGTACACATCAAAGGTTGATGTGGTGATCCTCCGCTTTGCATTGATCAACAGTCCCACTTGCTTGCTCGCCACGGAGAAGCAAAACGAACGCTCTTGCAATTGTTGGACATGAAAATCCCAAGGTGAACCACCCAGCACCGAGCAAAGAGCCCATCCAACGGCACTCTCCGAGAGACGAAAAGTGTAGGCTGCAATCATGAGGAAGGAACCCTTGGGTAAAGACCCCAGGTGATGAATCGTGGAGCGGAGCTGGCGGTGAACTTCTTGTTAGAATATCTCGACAGGACGAAGATCCCAGTCACCACTGGTCGGCAGGGGTCGATCCTCACCCATGTTGAGCCCCTCTTGCATCTTTTCATTTCATATAAGTATGTGGAGTACGAGTTGTTATGGATATGCACCAAAACACACACTAATCCACTTAATTAACCAATCAATTAGAAAGAAAAGCAAGGGGATTGGTTCTTCCAGTGGTCGTCGCCATATTGGCTAGATGGTCACTTCTTCAAGCAACTACAGAGACAAGGCAAGAGAGGAAGAAGGTTAGGCATTGTTGGTGTTTGTGCTAATCACCATGGATTAACACTCGTTGTTTTCGGATTTGTATTTGACTTTGTATCAAATGATTAAGTGGCTATGCAATTTCTTATTTGAATTTTTTATCTTACAGGCTTAGGCTATTCGCAATGGCATACTGTAAAACATATTGAATATGTGTAAATTTAGACTAGATACTGTAAAAATAGAAGCAGTGTATAAAATATGTTTTGGAAGAAACAAGTGCGGATAGACTTACACACTTTATCAATTGACGCGTTATGTGTGAGACTTCCGAGCATTAGGCATGCTGTACATAAAAATATTTAGATGCTTAAATAAAAAATAATATTATCTAATAGTAAGCAACTTTTTTCATGTAAATTTCAAGGTATTTGATTCACTCCAAGAAATTCCGTGAGGGCACCAAATTTCTTATAAGATATTACTATTTTTCACATTATCGAGTCTACCATCGTAAAAGTGATAATTCCATATGTCACTTGCATACGTTTTATTACCTCTAGATGTCATCAACTGGCAGCGTCTAGAATAGAAAAAGGCTACCGGTGCAATGATGCAAAAACTTCATCTAGTTCTTAGGATCATCATCCTACGGTAGATGACTCTTTTTTAATTACACCTTTCCACCTAACACAGTTAAATATCAAATAACCCTCTGTTTCTGCTGTCCTTTATAGTTTAACCCATCCGGCCCACCAGACCATCAACGTTGTTGAGATCGGGACTGCCGGCCGCCGCGTAGAATACAGGTATCGCCGCCGCTGCCACGCGAGGGCTGCTCCGTATAACTACTATGCACCAGCACATCACTGCTTCTTTTGTATGTGTGCACGTACGAGCCGCTGCTGGTACAGGTATCGGTGCTTATTTTGTATATGCATGCATGTACGAGCCGCTGCTGGTACTCTCTCCGAAGAAGCAGAATGTTGCTTGTATTAGTTGATCCAATGTGTGTTGCATGGGCTAAGAAAGGTACACTGCAGGACCTTTGCAACGGACGAGCGAGCAGACTGCCGGTACTATCCATGAAGAATAGCAGAACGTTGCTTCTATTAGTTATCGAAGGTCTTTTGCATGGACTAAGAAAGAACGAAGAACCTGAGGACACTAACTTCGTCAGAGTACGAGATGCTCCACTATTTCTTAACATGGAGGAGGTCACCTATTTGCATGGTGAGGCGCGTAAAAAATCATATGAAAAATGACGAAGGATCACATGTATTCACTACAAGAATCCGAACGATTTGCAACGGCCATGACCATCGCAAATAAGCGAAAAACTGTCGCAAATAAGCTATTTGTGACGGCTTTCCTTATTTCCGACGGCCGCCGCTGCAAATAACCCTATTTGCGACGGCCGGCAGTAGCCGTCGCAAGTTATTGGTAGGGGGTGGGTGGGCCCCACTCGTTTATTTGCGACGGTTGAACCGTCGCAAATAAGTTCAGCTGATAGGTCCCACGCGGTCATCCGATAGGGCCCACGTAGCCATTTGCGACAGCCTAGCCATCGCAATTAAGGCCCTATTTGCGATGGCCCGACCGTCGTAAATAACAGAGGCTAGTTTGTGACGGCCTGGAGCCTTGTATGCAACAATACTGTATAAAAAGTCGTCGCAAATAAGATTTTTTATTTAAAAAAAACAGAAAATGCTACCCGGCTCGATGGACAGAATCACATAACAGACAACACAATATATCATAATCACAAACAACATCACAATATATCACAATCACAAACAGCATTCTCGATACATCGCACATCACCATCAACAAAGCAAACAAGGGCTCACTCGCCCGTCTGACCTCCGAAGCCACCTCTGAAGCCACCTCCGAAGTCGAAGTCGTCGTCACGCCTCATTCCAGGTGGCGGTAACGACGGCAACGGAGTTTGAGCAATCGTCGTAGATCCGTGAAATTAATGAAACTTAGAGTTAGAATATAAATGTGTCAACATCTCTCTCCCTTCCTCTCCCTCTATATCCATCTAGATCCCCTATTCCTCTCTCTTTTTATTCCTATCTCTCTATCTCAATCAATCTCTCTCTCACTCTATCTCTCAATTGCTATCATTTTTCCTCTATCTCCTTCTACATCTCCCTCTCTCCCTCTATCTTCCTCTCCCTCTATCTCCATCTACATCTCCCTCTCTCTCTTCATTCCTCTCCCACTCTATCTAACTATCTCTCACTCTTTCTTCTATCTCTCTCTTTCTTCTATCTCAATCCTTTTCTTCTATCTAACTATCTCCCTCTTTCTTCTATATCAATCCTTTTCTCTCTATTTTCCTCCCTCTTCTAACTATATCTAACTATCTCTCACTCTCACTCTATTTCCTTGCTTTATTTTGGTAAAGTTGAAGTATAACTAGAATTGTTAAGCTGACATAGAAAATTACCTGACCCACAGAAGAAGGATCGCCTGGAAAGATAGGAAGTGGTGGTAGCTGGATCCCCAAACCTTGCGCCCGAGCCATGACCGGTCATTGAAAACATTAGATATTACCTATTAGTAGGTCATTTATGCTGAATTAATAAGAATTTCAGTTTTCTGTTTGTTACCTCCATTGCCTCCCGCATCTGCGCCATCCAGGCTGCCTAGGAAGAGATTGTGGTCTGCAACGCGATCCTTTGTTGTTCCGCCTCCCTCCTTTCCTCCTCCTGTCGCCCGATGTTCTCTTCTACAGTTTGTCGAAGAGACTGCATCTCAATGTCTCTTTACGAGACGCGGCGACCTGACGTGCCCACCGACGAAGCATGTATGGAGCTAACTCTCGCAGGTCTCACCGCCCTCGAGACGACAACTCTGTCGAAAATGACGAGCCTATAAAAAAAAGAGTCAGTAATATGAAATTGAAATATCTTCAATACTTTGAATTGAAAATGATAATATGACTTATGAACTCACCTTTCGTGTGTTTTTCTACCTCCACTTACATACGCGGCTTGAGGATCGATTGGTTCACGTTCCCAATCGAAATCTTCGTCGTGTATCTTCCTAGCCTCGTCTCCATACTTAGCTTGGAAAACAAGAAAAATGTGTAAGTTCAACAATCCATATAGTTATATTTAATATGAATGATTTCTAAACTTACCAATCGCTCAGCTGCAGCCTGACTGCACCCCTGAGGCTGAGAAGGGTCCTTGTGACCTCTCTTCCAGATCTCAGCAGAGGTCGGCGGCACCCCCGTCTCGCGCTCCTATCAATACGTGTTAGTACGAACAGTATATTATGAATATATAAACATAAGTTACATACAATTACCATGCGTTTAGCTAAACGCAAGTAGTTATCTTGGTCGTGCCTGCTCTTCCCCTCGACCCCTCTGCACTCTCGAGCCTTCCCGGACTTAGCCTTAAACTCATCACTAGCCCAGTACCGACAAAGGACCCAAAATATATCGGACCGACCCTACAACCAGCTCACGTGGCCCTCCACATAGTTTTAGACCGTTAAAAATACCATCGAGTAAATTATCAGAAAAAATACTTACTACACCCCACGTACCTGCGCGTACTCCTCCTCCGTCAGGTGCCTCTCGCTCTCTTATCGGAAGTGTAGCTGTAAGGATTGAATGCCCAAGAGGGGGGGTGAATTGGGCTTTTTTAAAAAAACTAAAGCAATAAAAACTATACTACTAAAAGCCCAATTCCCTATGCAAATGACATATGCATTCAAGTGAATAATAAGTTTGCGATATATGAAATGCATAAGTATAACGGGAAAGGAAGAGTATGCAAACTCTCGAGAAGACACGAAGACACGGTGATTTATCCCGTGGTTCGGCAAGATCATCAAGACCTTCCTACATCCACGTTGTGGCACCCACCAAGGGTGTAGCCACTCCCAAGTTACCAAGACCAGGGATCTCACTAAGAGTCTCCGTTCACCATCTCCGGCAAGGTGGAGCTCAAGCCTTGTATAAGTTTGATCTTCCGGGCTTCCACAACCGACTTGGCAAGCTCCGGAAGGATCTCTCCGATCACCGACTGATACACGGTGAATGCAATCACCAAGAGACACTCACTTATAGCTCTCACTAGACTAGAGACTCCAATCACCAAGAATGGAAGCACACAAGCATCATCTCTAGTAAGTTCTAGCCTATCTCTTGGTGTACAAGTGGTGTAAATGATGTGGAAGTGGTTGTTCAACTTCTTGAATGCTTGATAATGTGTGGATTAGCTCTGGGCATCAAGACTTGTCTAAATGACTGGTTGAAGGGGTACAAATAGTCAGCTTCCACGAGATAGCCGTTGGAAAAGTAGGCTGACATCACTGTTCTACAAACACAGGATGATCCGATGTTCTCCCTTCAACTGTCATCGGTCGAATACAAATTAGCTGAGATCACTGTGTCAGATATGACCGTTGATAAACCGCTGTTGTATACACTTGTACATCAGATAATCTGGTGACACTTGGTCCAAGATGGTCCAGAAATAATGCTTACTGGAATGATCGACCGATGTGGCATATTTGTACATCGGATGGTCCGGTGTTACTTGGTCTAGGGAAATTGCTTACTGGAATGATTGACCGATGTAACACATGCTTCAACATCGGATGATCCGTTGTATACCCAAGACTGAGGTCTTTTTCTGCTGCAGAGCCAACTCGACCGATGTAGTTTCTTCTGGATACATCGGATGATCCGGTGAGTTGATTTTGTCTGCTTCGAGTTGTTCTAAGTGATTCTTTTGGAATTTGTCTGAGTGACCTTGTCGGTACCCTCCGTACCGGATACCCCTTGGTATTGCAAAGATCACAGGGAAACTCCATCTACTAGATTTTGAAGACCTCCGAAGGCCCCACGTGTCAGGCGTTACTGGATTTGCTTCCCCGACATGGTTAGTCCCAGGGCCGCCATGTTTATCATAAGACCGGAGCTATCACCCACACATGGGAAGCTCCGGTCGGAATACCAGTATGACACCCCCGGACCTAACCCCAGACAGAGGGAAGCTCCGGTACTGACATGTGTCCAGTAGCACCGGACCTACTCGTCCACGACGCTAAGCTCCGGTGCTGCCATGTGACAACCGCCGGACCTTCAACTTCAACAATCAGGCTGGTGGACCCCCCAACGGCTCCGGACCTTCAAGGAACAATCAAAGACTTCAAGACCCGATTAAGTGTCATTAATACTATATTAATGACACTCGATCGGATGGCCCTTAATACTGAAAACAGCACTGTTAAGGCCCGTTACCAGACTATTAAGGGTAATTAGCCTCATTAATTGTGTATCAAGCATGTGTAACTGCTGGGGCCAACTGTCGGGCCAGGCTAACGATGTAACGACCAGTCCTTGTACTATAAAAGGATTGGTCGACGATACACAAAGGACGGTTTGAGACCACTACTGAACTCCCTGAGCTAGACGAGCTTCTTCTTCTGGAGCTTCTTCTAGACTCACACGCTTAATACATCACCAACACACCCCGTGGAGTAGGGTATTACGCTCAGGCGGCCCGAACCACATAAATCTTTGTGTACACTTGCCATTCACCTTATTGAATCTTTGCGCGCCCATTACCGAACTATGACTCCTTGATCTACCAAAGGTAGTGTCGAGGGATCTGTCAGATCCAAACACCGACAGTTGGCGCGCCAGGAAGGGGGGCTCGAGATTTCGAGTATGGTGAACTCAGCTGCTGGATCATCCAACGGCAACCCTACTGTTCAACCCGCTGGAGGCAATCCCTCTAACATGCAGCAACCAGCAGGTGCCGTGGCTCCAGCAGGAATCATGCTTCCACCACCACCGCCTGCACCAGCACGTCAAGATGGGCAGCGTGACAGTGCATCGGCGTTGGTCACCACATCGGCGAATAACAACAACCCTGAACACGCGCTTCATGCAGCGCGTGCTCTCCTCCAACGTCCACCATCTCCAGGCGCATACCAGGGTGCGATGGAGTAGTGGAGGGCTGATGTGGAACATCTGGTTGCAGCAGCAGCCGACCGCATCAGCAACCAAGGTCCTCCTCCTTTGGGGCAGGCCCCATCACAGGACCGTGTCTGGCAGACTTGGTCCACATGCTTCCCAAAATAGGAGGCGTGATGCATCACAGCAAGTTACGTCGCTACCTTCTGGGGCGCGACGTACTCATACGATAACCAGCCTTTCAACTCATGACCTCCGGGCAGAGCTTGATTGTTGTTACTGTCAACAGGACAGTTGTGTCCATATCGAGCGTGCTCGCGAAAGGCGAAAGGCTCAAGATAGTCCTGCTCCCGAGGGAGTAGGAGGAGGCTGTTCTGTACTGGCCATGCATCTACGCATGGTCAGATGGCCACAAAAGTTCTGGCCTCACCTGCCGGAGAAATTTGATGGGACTGTAAATCCCACCGAGTTTCTCCAAATTTACACCACCGCAATCCTTGCGGCCGGAGGTAACGAGGGCGTAATCGCCAACTACTTCCCAGTGCCTTGACTGGGACCGCCAGGTCCTGGTTCATGAGCCTTCCTCACAACTCTATCAATAGTTGGGAGGAATTGTGCCAATAGTTCACCGCCAATTTCGGGAGTTCATACACCCAACCAGGCACCGAACTGGACCTTTTTGTAGTTGTGCAGACGGGGGAAAATCCCTGCGCTCATTCATCCAGAGGTTCTCCCAGGTATGAAACACCATTCCTTCTATCTCTAGTGCTTCTGTTATCGTGGCATTTAGACATGGCATACGAGATAAGAAGATGCTGGAGATGCTGGCGGTCAAGGAGATCACCAGCGTCACGGAGCTCTTTAGCTTCGCAGACAAATGTGCCAAAGCTGCGGAGGGCCGTGAAATGCACTCCAAACCACCTCCGGAGGATGGAAAAAATCCTCCAAAGGCGAAGCCACTACCTTCGGGAGTGGCAAAAAGAAGAAAAAGTCCAACAGCAAGAAGAAGCAGTCGGCCGACACATCTACCACTGCAGCTGCTGTAGCTTCGGGTGGCCGGGGGCCATGCCCCAAGAAACGACCTCGGCTGTCCTGTGAAGACGGTGGCAAATCCAAAGTGTGGTGTCCCATCCACAAGTCGAATAGCCACAACTTGGAGGAGTGCCGGGAGGTCCAAAACCTTGCCGAGCGCTGCCACAAGCACTGGGAAGAAGTTCCTTTCTGTCAGAGGGAAGGAAAACAGAAAGTCGATGAAGCTCCGGTTGAAGAGGAGTTAGGCTTCCAGGACCCTAAAAAGGTCCTGAAGGCTGTTTACACCTCCGTCGACGATGACTCCGACGTCTCCGACAATGAGCGTCGGAAGACCATGAACACTATTTTTGGTGGTTCGTGGGACATCACCTCCCACCGTGTCCTCAAGACCATGCAGTGGGACATGGCCTCAGTAGCTCCTACAGCCAAGGCGGAGCCTCATTGAAAGTGCATGGACACCACCAACACTTTTGATGCTTCGGACTGCCCTCGGAACATGATCAGAGCTGGTCAGCTACCTTTGATGGTATCACCTACCATTAATAACATTCAACTCCACCATGTAATGGTGGACGGAGGTTCAGGGCTGAATCTCATAAGCTTTGAAGCTTTCGTCAAGCTTCAGCTCTGACCTTCGGACCTTCGCCGCTCCTGACCTTTCTCCAGAGTAGGTCAGGGGGCCATAACACCACTCGGTGCTATTACTCTCCCCGTGACCTTCGGGACTCAGGAGAATTATCGCACTGAGAAGTTGATCTTTGACGTTGCTCATATCAACTTACCTTTCAACGCCATTCTAGGCAGGACCGCCTTGTATAAATTCATGGCTGCTGCTCATTATGGCTACCTGGTGTTGAAGATGCCAACACCAGCTAGCGTTCTCCGGATCCGTGGAGACCGTACTGCCAGAGTGACTACTCTGGAAGAACTTCATGCACTTGCTACAGCGCAGGAGGAAGAATCCAGCCAGGAACAAGCTCTGAAACCCGTGAGCATTCGTCAACGAGGCTCAACCTCCACACCTCATGTGCAGCCAAGCGGCGACACAGACATCCCTGTCAAGGTCGTCCAAATCGGTTCTGATGCCGCTCAGACCACCCGTATATCGAGAGGTCTGAATGACAAATAGGAACTCGCGCTCATCACTTTCCTCCGAGCTAATGTCGACGTGTTTGCCTGGCAACCGTCACAAATGTCTGGGATCCCTAAGGAAGTGATCGAACATAATCTGAAGATCTATACTGATGCTCGGCCCTTTACATCAGAAGCCTCGGAAGCAATCTGTAGAGCGACAGAACTTCATACGACAAGAAGTGAAGAAGTTGCTCGAAGCTGAATTCATCCGAGAAGTCTTCCACCCAAAATGGCTGGCAAACCTAGTTGTTGTACCCAAGGCTGGCGTGAAGCTTCGGATGTGTATCGACTACACAACACTGAATAAGGCATGCCCAAAAGATCCATTCCTACTACCTAGAATAGATCAGATAGTGGATTCCACCTCCGGGTGTGAATTACTGTGTTTCCTAGACGCATATTCTGGGTACCATCAAATCAGAATGTCTAGGGAAGATGAAGAACATACTTCTTTTATCACAGTAGATGGATTGTAGTGTTATAATATCATGCCATTTGGTCTCAAGAATGCAGCTTCAACATTTGTACGAGCTATGTACAAAACCTTTGGAGAGCTCATCAAAGACGTAGTGGAGGTGTATGTTGATGACATCGTCGTCAAGATCAAGGACAACGAGTCACTCCTTGACACCTTGCAAGCTGTCTTCAACAAGCTGCGGGTCACCCGCACGAAGCTGAACCCAGACAAGTGCGTCTTCGGGGTTAGCTCCAGAAAGCTTCTTGGTTTCCTGGTAAACCACCGGGGCATAGAGGCAAATCCAACAAAGATTAAAGCCATTGAGGAGATGCGGCCACCAGCCCGCATAAAGGACGTCCAGAAACTAACTGGATGTCTAGCCACCCTCAGCCGGTTCATCTCAAGACTGGCGGAACGGGCGCTACCCTTCTCCAAGCTATTGAGGAAGTTAGGATCATTTCAATGGCCTGAAGAAGCAGAAAAGGCGTTCCAAGAGCTAAAGCAGCTCCTCACCACTCTACCAACCTTGGTAGCTCCGAACCCTGGTGAGCCCTTACTGCTTTCATTTCAGTAACCGAAAAGGTTGTCAGCATGGTCCTGGTTGCGGAGAGACCAGAACCATCCCAAACTCAGGAATCCAGACCCCTCTGGGAGGGTCCGGAGGTTCCTGAAAGTGAGTCTGGGTCCCAGCCCCCAGACTTGGATCTACAGGGAGTTATTCCAGAAGATCTGGACCCCTCCGGGAGGGTCCGGGTCACTCCAATAGAAGCTCTGAGTTCCTCCAACAAGGACCCGGAGGTCCCCGAAGTAGGTCTAGACCCCTCTAGGAGGGTCCGGGTCGATGTGGAGGAAGATCCGGGCCCCTCCGGGAGGGTCCGGACAGTCCAACACCCAGTGTACTTCATTAGCAAAGTACTACATGATGCCAAGACTCAATACCTAGAGGTACACAAGCTGCTCTATGCAGTTCTCATCGCCTCCAGGAAGCTTCGCCATTACTTCCAAGCTCACAAGATCTCAGTGGTAACCTCTTACCCACTGTGTGCGATCTTGCATAATCCCAACTCTACTGGGAACATTGCAAAGTGGGCAGCGGAATTGGCTGAATTCGATCTTGAATTTGTCCCAAGACAAGCAATCAAGAGTCAAGCATTGGCAGATTTCATGGCGGAATGGACCCCCTCTCCATCAAACCCTAGGGGCCCTAGTGAGCAGAAGCCGAAACTCAAGGCTCCGGTCTTCACCGAACCTCACTGGACCCTCTACTTCGACGGCTCCATGCAAAAGCAGGGGGCCGGAGCTGGAGTCCTTCTCCTCGCTCCAACCGGGGAGAAGGTAAAATACATGGTCCACCTTGACTACAAGGCGACCAACAACATGGCGGAGTATGAAGCACTCATTTATGGACTAAAGGTGGCACTATCATATGGTGTCAAGCAGCTGTTGGTCAAGGGAGATTCGTAGCTCATCATTAAACAGGTGAAGGTTGAATGCTCCTGTAACAATCCCCAACTAGCTGCTTATCTACTTGAAGTCCAGAGGCTTCAGAAGGACTTTGAAGTCCTGGATCTTCACCATGTCCAACGTGTCCATAGCGCTAAAGCTGACGAACTCTCGACGAAAGCGTCAACCGGAGCTCCGGCTCCTAACGGAACCTTCGTCCGGAGGTTGTCAAAACCCACAGCTCAGCCTGCCGAACTGAGCGAAGGGGGCGAGACTAGCATCCCGAAGCTGGCGGTCCCGATGGCCCTGTTACCATGGCAGCCATCAAGGGTCATAGGTGTTGCCGGAAGCTCCGAGCAACCCAGCACGCAAGACTCAAATGCTCAAGCAAGCTCCGATGCATGGATCTTGGAGATCCGGAGCTACTTGAAAGACAATATCCTTCCTGACAATGATGTATCCGCTGACCGGATAGTCAGATTGGCTAAAAGATACAAGCTAGTAGAAGGGGATCTCTACCGGTGCGGTGCCAACGGCGTCCTAATGTGGTGCATCACAAAGGAAGAAGGCTGCGAGCTGCGAGCTCCTCGCAGAAATCCATGGAGGCGAGTGTGGGAACCACGCGTCTTCCCGCACGTTGGTTGGTAAAGCCTTCCGGCATGGCTTTTACTGGCCTACAGCGCTCCAGGATGCAACTGAGCTGGTGAAGAAATGCAAAGCATGTCAGTTCCATGCAAAGCAAATTCACACACCAGCTCAGCCTCTACAAATGATACCTCCTACATGGCATTTCGCTGTGTGGGGGATGGAAATCTTGGGACCTTTCCCAAGAGCTGTCGGGGGTTACAAGTTCCTGTATGTTGCCATTGACAAGTTCACCAAATGGCCAGAAGCAACTCCAGTTGTGACAATAAACAAGCAATCAGCTATCAACTTCTTGCGGTCCATAGTATGCAGATTTGGAGTCCCGAACAAAATCATAACAGATAACCCAATTCACAAGCTCTGCTTTTCAAGGATACTGCAAAGACCTCGGCATCCAAGTCAGCTACGCCTCCGTAGCTCACCCGGCAAGCAATGGCCAAGCCGAGAGAGCAAATGCAGAAATCCTGAAAGGACTCAAGACGCTCACATATGAGCGCCTGAAAAAACATGGATCCAACTGGATTGAAGAGCTTCCGCCCACTCTATGGGCCAACAGGACAACTCCAAACCGGCCAACTAGAGAGACACCCTTCTTGCTGGTGTACGGAGCTAAAGCAGTCCTTCCTCCGAAAATCACCTTGGGGTCGCTCCGGGTCCGGACCTCCGATGAAGCCACGCAGGACCAGCTCCGGCGTGAAGACCTTGACCTCCTTGAAGAGTGAAGGTGTCGAGCAGCTGTTCAGAATGCCCGATATCGCCAAGCTCTTCGGCGCTATCACCAACGGCATGTTCAGAGCCGATAGCTCGAGGAAGGCGATCTGGTGCTACGGGGAATACAATTCAAAGAAGGGCTAAACAAACTCTCCCCCAGCTGGGAGGGACCCTTCCAAGTGATCAAAGTATCCCGTCCCGGATGCGTTCGCTTGGCAACTGAGGATGGGACACCTCTCCCAAATCCTTGGAACATTGAGCACCTCCGTAAGTTCTACGCTTAATATCACGGAGGTGAGTCTGTAATTACATGTGGTGTATGTTATAGAGTCATTGTACAGAGTCGAGTAGCTCCTCCGGGAGGGCAGCCGGACCTACCCTGCTAGGTCTGCAACGTCCATGCAACACTTTTCATAGTCTCAGAACTAAAAGTGTAGCTAGCTACCTTGGGTCAAATGAGAAATGAAACACACTTAGCCTGGTTTCGTAGAGTGTACTTGTTTCCCCTGTACCCTGGACCTATAATGAAAGACATCATTGTGTTAAAACAGACTCCACGTGCATTTACTTTGTACAGGCTCAATATTTTTTATTTTTCTCTTTCTTGTCTATAACAAAGTTGTGCAGTTCTTAAGAAACTTTAGCTTGACCAGTTCATATACAATTCGAGTTGTATTGTCTATCCTTCTGGGTTCAAACATTGTTGATGGCCTACTTGTTTGAATGCCGCCAAGCCAATCTAGGGTCGGAGCGTGCTATCGACTTAGCCTGGTCATGCACCCTAAGTACGCCACTCTACCTACACCCCGGCAGGCCGAAGTAAGGCGAGTCCAGAAACGGTCGGACATGAAGGAAGCAAGATGGTGCTCTTGATTGTATTTGGAATTGTGTTCGACCTAAAACTTTCTCGGGAACAGTAAGCCGCAATGAAGTTATAGATAGGAAACGGATTTTACTGTTTTTCTTGACTTCAGTGTGCAGGAAAAATAAATAAGCTCTGACACCCTCTAGGCGGCTTGTGGTCGATGTTCAAACATTGACATCGAGCATCTCTGGAGCTACTCAGTTCCGGCAAGCCGTCAACGTGAAGATGGTGGAAAGACTCTAAAGTGGAGTCTGACGTTGACGCAACACGTGTTAACGAAGGTCACTGCCAGAGCTGCCAAGCTCCGACACCCCAGAAGGCTAACCATCAATGCTTTACGCGTTGATGGAGACTACTGCCGGAGCTACTATGCTCCGGCTATGGTCAATGCTGGAGCCACTAAGCTCCGATAGCCTCAGGGGGCCTACACTATCAAAGACTTCGGACCTACATTCTACAAGTTCAAAGTACGCAAATCTTCAACAACTGTTACATCCTCTTGGTACATGTTCACAATCAAATTGTGTACATCTACCAGGGGGCCAAGTGATACAAAGGTGTTGAAGACAAAAAATGAAATTCGAATTCACAAAAATTTGGATTTCATTCATCTGGAGACAAGAGATTACAAAATTGGAGAACAAGAAGAGAGAATACAAGAGGGAGCTACAGAGAGATGGTCCTAGACCCTACGGAAGAATTGGGCGACCTTCTGGGCCACCTCCGACACGCTGGCTCGGGAGGCTTCACCCTCTCCTTCGATGGGGCCTTCAAGCACCGGGTCCAGAGGGAATTGAGGGTACCGGCTGGTGTAGCACGTCAGCACAAACTCTGCAACGTTCTTCGCCAGGGACTGACCATTTGTTTCCAGTTGGTCCGCGATGACATCGCCCATCATGGAGAGCTTGCTGCCTGCAGAACCTAGCGCCTTCAACGCTTGGTCCAGTTCCTGCTCCGGATCATCCGGACGCACGGGACTGAAGCCCATTGGCGTCAGCGCGTCGTTGGCCTTGCCCAGGAAGTCCCAAACTTGTTGGGACTATGCAACCCTTCTGCTCCGCATCTTTGCCAAGGATCTTTTGGCCACCGTAAGCTCTGAGCTCTCCCGAGCAAGACGCTCCACCTCTTTGGCATTCTGTTGAATCATTTCAGCAACCTGCCTTTTGAGTTTGATGAGCTCTTCCTTCTGGAGGTGGATCTCATTCCGGCGGTTGACCAGATCTTTCTCCCGGCCCCGCACTTTCTTCTCCCTGGCGGCAATGGCATTTTCCTGCTTGTAGAGATCTTGCCCTCGCCCCCAAGCCTTCTTCTCCTCATCCTTGCAGCGCTCCTCCGATTTCTTGGTGCGTTCTTCGAGGCTCTTGTCAGCCAGAGCTGTCTTTTGGACAAGCTCTTCCTCCCTCTTCACAAGGTCGTCCCGCAGCTCCAGGAATTTCTGCTCTTCATCTTCGAGCCGTCTCTCCCGCACTTCAAGAGCCTCCCGGTGCTTGACGAGACTATCGTGGATGGCGGCGAGCATTTCCCGGCAATCATCCACTGCACTGTTTGCAGCCTTGGCCTGTTCATAGATGGCCTGGGACTGGTTGTCGAGGGATCGCGTCATGCTTTCCCTCTCATCCAACAGCTTACCCCAGTACTCCAGGCGGACCTTTTCCCTTTGTACCCACTCCTTGTTGTCAGCCAGCCTTGACTGCACCAGCTTGGTCTCGAAATGGAGTCGGTTGCACCACCTCCTAAGGGTTTGGCGCTCCTCCTCGAGGGCCTTGCTGTCGTAGTAGAAAGCCAGCTGGACCTGGCGAAGACTGGAGCAGGCGTTGTCGATAGACAACGATAGGGGGATCGGGTCCGGACCTGCCGGGGTCCTCTCCGCTGGCTCCAGCGGATCTTCAGCAACAAAAATTGGGTCCCACTCTACGAGAGCGGTCCCCTGAGCTACAACGGCACTAGGGCCGTCCTCCGGGATAGCCTCGGCCGCCATTGAGGAAGTACTTGCAGCCGAAGTCCCAACCTCCAGAATTGGCTCCGAAGGCCCAGCCGCCAGGTCATCAACAACTAGCCCCTCCGATGGGGGCCCAGCAGCTTCATCATGGCACTCTAGCTTAGCAGCGGGCACCTCCGGGATCACCGCTTCCGGAGTAGGTGTTGAAGGTTCGGTCGGAGCAGAAGCTACTTCTGGCTCCAGTGCAGGCGCCTCCTCCACCTCTGGCTCAGGTGCTGGCGCTTTGACCATCATGGGATCGGGCGCTAGCGCTTCGACCACCAAAGGCGCAGGCGCCGACACCTCCGCAACAACTAGCTCAGACACCGGAACCTCTTCAAGGGCCGGCTCCACAGTCGGAACTTCTGCAGCAACCGGCTCTGCCGCCGGAGCTTCCTCGACAACCGGCTCAAGTGTCGGAGCTCCATCAACACCCGGCTCCACTGCTGGTACCTCATCAACCACCGGTCCGACTGTCGGGGCTTCAACAACATCCGGATCTAGGGCCGGAATCTCAGCTCCCTCCGGCTGTGCGGGTGGAGCGTCCAACATCTCAGCATCCAAGCCCGGAGCTTCAACCTTTGGGGCTGGCGCTGCTGGTACATCTTCATTCCTATGGTTCGGCGCTACCACAGGAGCTTCTGGGGATGAGTCGAGTTCCAAAACCACGACAGCCAGCGTCGGGGCTGACGCAGCCTCAGCCACCTCTTGGGGCGGCGCTAGGATCAGAGCTGGAGCTTCAGCCTGCACAGCCTCAACCGCTGCTGCAGGGACCGGAGCTTCAGCCCTTTTCATAGGCATGTTGTGGATGAAGGACGAAGAAACTCAAAATGCAGTTATAACAATAAAACAACTGATTGAGGTAAAAAATCAAAAATTACCTCGGAAGGCTTCTGCACCAGTTAGCACGAAACCTCTTCTCCGAACGCTCCGGACTGGCTCCAACCGCCACTGGCGTGGTAGTCCTGGAGGGTCCCCCAGAGCTTGATGCTGCTATCAGCGTTGCTCTGGTCGAGGCCCCCCTCGACCGGGAAGGACCTCCGGACCCGGAGCCCTCAGCTGGCCCTGGTACCGGAGTCACCTAGCCAGAGCTAGCACCCTGGGAAGAGGCCGCTACTGGAGTAGATGCCGCTGTCGTAGACCTCCCCCTTCGGGGAGAAGGAGACGTCGCGGAAGAAGTATGTCTGGTGGACCTTCAGTCGGCATGCTTCCTCTTACGGCTCGAGGGCTCGGCCAACTCCTTGCCCTTGCCGACGACTTCGGTTCTTGGCTTAGGGGCGGGAACAGAGCCGCCTTCAGAAGCTTCAGAGATCGCCAACCCGATGGTCAAACGCCTCTCAATGACACCAAGGTCGTCAAGCACTGGCATCGTCCGCCAGAGCTCCCTGCTGAACTCCGCCTCCATGTTCAGAGGGAGGAAAGCTGCCGGCGGAGCCAAGTCGTAACCCTCGACGTCGATGCCATGCTGGAACTTCTTGAGGTGGAGCTCCAAAGTTGCACCCTCCATGTTGGACTTCAAACCGGTCTCAATCCGGTCATCGTCCAGCATACTGTTGAGGGCCCAAGCCAACTTCTCCCTCCTCTTCAGCGGAGCCCACCTGTTGGTCAGGAAGTTGCAAAACACCGCCTGAGGAGTAACTCCTCCTTCCACGCACAGGCGGATCCTGGTCAGAGCAGGGTTGAAGGCGTCCGATAACACCAGAGCTTCACTCCAAACTGCAGTGTCGAAGTTGGGGAGGCCTTCTGGCAGCTACAGCTTCTCGTGCTCCTCCACCCTGATGACAATCCAATCCTTCTTCCAGTCGTCCCACTTCCCAGAAGGGAACGACCGCAAGTACTTGTACGGGCACTTCTTGCGCTTCACAAAATAGTATAAGCCAAGGTATTCGTCACTCCTGCCTGTAGTTTGGACAGTGAATAAGGTGAGGAAGAGCTCAATGCAGGGGGGAATGCCCACCCACATCTCGCAGAAGTGGACAAAGATTGAGACCAGCAGAATGGAGTGGGGGCCAAGGTGGTACAGCTGCAGACCATAGAAGTCTAGCAGCATCAAGAAGAAAGAGGAGAAAGGTGGGATCAATCCCACTATGGCGTACGTGGAGAAGTACACCATGTCGCTGGCGTGTTCTTCTCGAACGGAAGCTTGCCGGCACAGACCAAGTGGTTGAAGAAGTCAGGGGACCATCCCATGAGGGCCCGGACCTTCTTCAAATCATCATCAGTCTTCAGTCGGCTCTGGCGGAGACCCAACTCCATCGCGGCACAGCGAGGCAAGAGAGGAAAGGCAAGCAAAAGTTTGGAAGGTTTGAGCGCAAGATCGAATGAAAGGCATAAAGAACCCCAAACGGTGTGTGCTTTCCTTCTTAAGTAAGCCCCCGCAACGCCTGGATGGAAACCGCAGAGGAGCCGTCGATACCAGTCAAAAATTTCACCCCGCTAATGACAAGGGGGCCCGGGGCCACCCCAACGATCAAGTCGAGGTTCTTACCCCAGGTGAATGGTTGTCATCATGAAAGGCGGGAAACCCGAAGGCGACGGCCTGATAGGGCGCGCGAAACCGATATGATTTTTGTATCGGCAACCGGCGACCTTCAATTGCGTGAGATCCGCACGCTGAGATCTCACCTGCCGCCTCCTAGATACGCCACGCAACTGTGGGGACCAGAATCCCAACATCCGAGGATCTCATTGGGTGGTGTCGTGCGATGCGACACCCAACAGTTATACAATATTAGAACTTGAATAAGTACAAGACAGAGTCTTTTATTTATCTTACAGCGGAAGTTTTTACAATACTAGCGGAAGTAAGGAAATATATACATATCATAGCTACGCTCTCAGCACTAGCTATGCAAAAACAAAGTTATCCACGCCTTGGATACTTTGCACTAGCAACACTCAATTAGTGCGGTGTGCAGGGTTCCCACTCGGCTGTACACCCTGGAGGGGGTGCAGCCTCATCATCAAACCCTTCGTCAACAGTATAACCTGCAAAAACTCGTTAACTGTAAACGTGAGCATAAAGCTCAGCAAGACTAACCCGTCTCACTAGACATATGCAAAGGGGACACTAAACATAGGTAAGGTGAAGCATAAATGACTCGCCTACAAGTGGATCCTTATAATCAGGTTTTATGTAGCAAATGACATTCTCCAAGCACGGCACATCTTAGGCTCCACAATCAAACAAGAAATGCTTTACCGATGATATGACATGCTCAGAGCACATAATGCTATTACAGCTAAAGTATGGGGAAATTGTAAACTTTTAATTATACTATTCCTAAATCATACAAGGTTGCAAAGTAATAATAATTCAATGCAATGTGATTTTCTGGCTTCTTTAGTATTTACTACGTTGCCGCTCAGTGAACAAGTGGTACTCTATTACTGCGAGGGACAGTGATTGCAATCAGGACACACTCGGACAACACGACACATACGTCGTTCGAAAGTGTCAGCGAGCACACCCGTACCTACATAACACTTCAGTACTACGCGTATATGGCAACCTTTCGCAAGACACTCAAATGCCAAACCGGTTGATCCGTCACGAGCAGGAGGTCCCTGCGTGGGGCGTACTCTGACGTGCCCACCAGCGGATTTACACCTTGCTGCCCTCAACCCACACCTATAAAATGGAACGGTATGCCTCGACACCCAAGTGACCAAGCTATGTCAGTTTAATGGATTCCATATGTCCATTATATTGCCGGTACAATTCAAGCTTGTCTGAAGGGGCTGCATACGGACGGGCCTTAATCGACACAGGCAGGGCTATGCGACCGAGACTCACTTCTCGCCGCTTCCTATCCATTCCCTGCCTGGTCTCAATTTCATTATATTAAGCCATTTTCTATCTAACCAATCCTGTGAGATATGTCCTACATCTCTCGCGAGTAGATTCCAACTACTCGACTTCTACCGGATTTCCTGTGCATTAGCAAAGCAGCTACTACAGGTCAAATTGTAACTCGTCCCAACCAATCCCTGGGATTTTTGGTCATGCAGGTGGAGTATCAATCATCCTAAACATAATGCACAATTCATATACTACTCATCATAGTGATAAAGTAAAATTTTATAAACAACTTAAATGCAAACCGGGGCTTGCCTTGTTGCAGGTCAGAGTCTGAGTTAAAATTTGGAAGGTGCTCTTCCAAGACTTCTGGCTCTTCCTCGACTTCGGTCACTATACGATATGCATGTAATATGTATATAAATGACTTTGAAAAATAATCATTATCGAGACCAAAAATTTAATCCATGGTGATCATTAGATGATAGGGACCTTAGTTGGCTTTGGAACTTCTATGGTAGATACTAGGGAATATGATCAAGGCTCTTGCAAAGAACAGGAGATGATCAAAGTATAGTGTTGTCTCTAAAATTATGGCAAGTATTAAACTTCCAAGAATTTTAAAGAAGAAACTATAGCTTGAACATAGCTGCCAGTTGATAAGCATGATAGAGGAAGTGGTTCTGGTTCTAGAAAAATTTGTTTCATAATTTTCTAATGCTTTGGGGAAGGAGTTATTGTATTTCTATGTTGGCAAGAATTTCTGGATTTACTTTGTAATTGAATTTCTAGCCATTAAATCAGTATTTAGTTTGTAATGGAATTAGGACTAGGATAGTAGGTTAATTAAATCCAAGATTCTTACAGGAGCTAGTGTATGACTAAAGGAAGGTTCAGTTTAAATTTGGGACATAATAAAGCAACTGAACATCTGTTAAAATTCAATAACTGAAAAAGGAAATTGAACCATACAGAGGTTTAAACAGGTGCAATGGCTCCCAAACTTTTTCTGGTGGTCAAGAATAGGACACTAAATTTTATGCGAATTTTGGGGATTTTTCCAGTGGCTATCTTATTTAGAAAAATTGTATTTGCATTTGGAAAGATTATATCCTACAGAATTTAACTTTGAGTTTCACAGAACGTAATTGGTACTGACAGAAACTAGAGCTCAAGTGTTTTCAAACAAAATTTGTTCGAAGATTTTTGGAGTAGTCTACAGAGAGATATTCAATCTAGAAGTTTGAATAATTTTCTGGAATTATTTTAATAGTCCATTGGCGCCAGAATTCAAATTTCAACCGGGCGGGTCCCTTGGGCCACGTGGCATGCTCTGATCAATGCAACATTGTGGTCCACAGACCTATTCGCGCGCAGCCGCACGGGATCCCAGCCGCACCGTGATCTCGCAGCCGCTGGCAGGTGGGGCACCCCCGGGTTGTCTTCTACCTCGGGACAACGCCCGCGCGAGGCGGCACCCGCGGCGGTGACTCGCCGGCGAGCTCGCCGCCGGCTAAACCGACGGGCCAAACTTGCCCAAACTCGCCGCATGGGGGGTTTTTGGAGTCGCTGAGCATGACGGTGAGGTCTGTGGGACCAGCAACTCGCCGGAAATGGCCGTGCGACGGCGGCGGCGGCGGTGAGCTTTCGGGCAATGTGGAACTCGCTCCAGAGTAGCTCAAACCACTCGGGATCTTCTTCAAAACCTTCTTGGGACGATGCAGATCAAGGAACTGGACGTGGAAGAGGAGGAAACAACCGAAAACTATGAGCTTGACGGCGAACCGAGGTTTCCTCACCGGCGGCGAGCAAAACTCGATTTCCTCGGTCGTTGCTCGATAACTTTTAGGGGTTTTTGCTCAGGTAGGAGCGCTAGGACCTATAGAAACTATCTCTAAGCAATTGCAAAGAATTTTTACTTGTAGAAACGGAATTGAAACGAAAACCTAGCGAGTTCATTCACTTCGGCCGGAAGAAAGAAGATCGATAACTTGTTCAATTCTAAACGAAAAAGGAAACGGTTTGCACCGAGAGTTAGAGCTTGACTAGGCGCACCTTTAAGCTGTTGGAGTCGTGGCTTGAAATGGTGCGAGACGGCGGCGCACCGCGGAGCAGAGGTGGGTGGCGGCGATGGCGCGCGGCGGAGATTAACTCGCGAGAGTGGGGGAAACCACTGATCGGGGAGGGGAAATAAGGGAGTGGCAGCGGCCTTTTATAGCGCCGCGGCAAGCTAGCACGCAGGCAGCTTGCTGGAGCTGCATGCGCGTGCGCTGTCGAGCGGTCGAGCGCCGGCGCAGAGATGGCAGGCGGCCGACCTGACCCGTTCAGCAGCGGCTGACAGGTGGGTCCCACAGGTCAGTCAGACCCCAAAATACAAGTTAATAATTCATTTAAAAATAGAAGATCAACTCCAAAAATCATGAAACTTTGTGGAGATGGTCAATGAATTATTCTGAACCCGATGGTGAACTCAAATCTTATGTTCAAAGAAGTTGGAAAAGAATTTAAAATTCAGATTTGAATTTGATTCAAAATTGCTAAGCGCCTCAAATAAAATAGCAAATGAGTTCCCAAAATCTTGAAATTTTGCAGGCAAGCTATTGAGAATATTAGAAGGTCAAGGAAAAATTTAGAGCTTCTAATTTGAATATTTTTGGCAGGGCCAATTAGTACTGCCCCTTTAAATTGCTTTAATAAACTTCATCCAAATAATTCTAAAATCTGAAGAGGGGTAAATAGAATCATTCTAGAATTAGTGGTGAAGTCCAATACTCATGTTTAACAAAATTTAACCATGAGTGCAAGAAAGGTTTGGAGGGTATTAAGTGCATGTGTACCACTATACTGGATTTTGAATATAGTTGATCACAAAACTCATTATTGAATTCACATGCCATAGAAGTGGGATTTTACATTCCTCCCCCCTTAAAAGAATCTCGTCCCGAGATTACAAAAGAAGGTAAAAGGAAAAGATCTAACGAACATATACCGCTAACAAGTCTGGAAAGTTCGTTCTAAGATACTCTTCGCTTTCCCACGTGGCTTCTTCAGCACTGTGGTTGCTCCACAAGACCTTGTAGAAACGCAAGGTGCGGCTTCTTGTGGTGCGAGTCCTCTCATCGACGATCTGAGTTGGATGTTCAGAATAAGTGAGATCTGTTTGGAGAGCTTCCAAATCTTCTATACGGACATTGGCGAGAGTTTTAAGACATTTCCGTAATTGGGAAATGTGGAATACATTGTGAACCCCTGAAAGTGACGGCGGTAACTCCAATTGATATGCCACAGGTCCGCATCTTTTGATTATTGCGAACGGCCCAATAAAACGTGGAGCTAGCTTCCCTTTCACCCCGAATCGATGGATACCTTTCATAGGGGATACCTGGAGATAAACTTGATCCCCAACTTCGAAGTGAAGAGGTCGACGTCGTTTGTCTGCGTAGCTCTTCTGACGAGACTGGGCGGCTTTGAGATTTGTTTGAATAATGTGCACTTGCTCTTCAGCTTCTTTTATTAAGTCGATGCCATATACCACTCGTTCACCAGATTCGCACCAGTTCAAGGGTGTGCGACACTTCCGGCCATAAAGAGCTTCATATGGCGCTATCTGGATGCTAGCCTGGTAACCGTTGTTGTACGAAAATTCCGCTAATGGTAGATGATCATCCCAATTCCTACCATGGTGGATGGCATAGGCACGAAGCATATCTTCTAGCACTCTATTTACCCGTTCGGTTTGTCCATCAGTCTGAGGATGATAAGCTGAGCTTCGAATCAGTTTGGTACCCAATGCATCGTGGAGATGCTCCCAAAAGCGAGCAACAAAAATAGATCCACGATCTGAAATGATAGTACGGGGTACTCCGTGTAGACACAAAATTCTGGAGATATAAAGTTCTGCATACCGCTTCACATCATAATCCACGCTGACTGGTATGAAATGAGCTGATTTGGTCAATCGGTCAACGACCACCCAAATTGAGTCGTGCTTGTGGAGAGTGGGAGGCAACCCAACAATGAAATCCATGCTGATATCCTCCCATTTCCAAGTCGGTATGCTTAAAGGTTGAAGTTGTCCTGCTGCTTTCATATGGTCGGCCTTCACTCGCCGGCACGTATCACACTCGGATACGTATTTAGCTACTTCCCTCTTCATCCGAGTCCACCAGAACTTCTTTCTCAAATCTTGGTACATTTTGTTACTTCCCGGATGAATGGAATACTTGGATAAATGAGCTTCATCCAGTATCTTCCTCCGAAGTTCCATGTTTCGGGGTACCACTATACGGTTGTTAAACCAGAGGGTACCTTCATCGTCACTTCGGAAACATTTCATCTCCCCCTTCTTCATTCTTTGCCGAATATGCAACATCCCCTTGTCCTCCTTCTGAGCTACCATAATATCCTCCCTGATGGTAGGAATGAGAGCGAGATTGTAGAGGGCCCCATATGGAACCAAGTAGAGACTCGGTTCTTCTTCTCCTTCCATCGAGGTAATGGAAAGATTGTTGATATGGGACTTGCGGCTCAGAGCATCTGCGACTACGTTTGCCTTGCCTGGATGGTAGTGGATCTCAATTTCATAGTCCTTGATCAACTCTAACCATCTCCATTGTCGCATATTCAAATCCTTCTAGGTAAAAATGTATTTCAAGCTCTTTTGATCAGTATATAGGTGTACTAGATTACCCAGTAAATAATGCCTCCACATCTTCAATGCCAGTACCACAGCAGCGAGCTCAAGATCATGAGTGGGGTAGTGCTGCTCATGGTTCCGGAGCTGCCGTGATCCATATGCGATCACTCTTCACTCTTGCATCAACACACAACCCAAACCAATCCCAGATGCGTCGCAATAGACATCAAATGATTTGGTTGTGTCTGGTTGGGCTAAGACTGGTGTCATTATAAGGTGTTTCACCAATGCTTTGAAACCTGCCTCACATGGCTCAGTCCATACATACTTCTGTCCTTTCTTTAGAAGTTATGTCATTGGTTTAGCTATCTTGGAGAAATTGGGTATAAACCTTCGGTAATATCCTGCTGAACCCAGGAAACTTCGGACTTCATGTACAGACTTTGGAGACTCCCATTTGAGGACCTGCTTGATTTTGCTTGGATCAACAGCAATCCCCTCTGCTGATATGATGAACCCTAAAAATGGCACTTGGCTGATCCAAAATTCACATTTGCTGAACTTAGCATAAAGTTGGTGGTCCCGTAATCGTTGAAGCACGGTACGCAAGTGTTGAACATGCTCTTCTTCGGATTTTGAATACACAAGTTTGTCGTCAATGAAGACCACGACAAACTTGTCCAATTTCGGCATGAACACCGAGTTCATGAGACACATGAAATGAGCCGGTGCGTTGGTCAATCCGAAGGACATAACAAGGTACTCATACAATCCATACCTTGTCGAGAATGCTGTCTTTGGTATATCTTCTGGTCAGATTCTAATCTGGTGATAACCAGAACGAAGATCCATCTTCGAAAATACTTTAGCACCCACCAATTGATCGAAAAGAATATCAATGCGTGGTAGTGGATACTTGTTCTTGATAGTGACAGCATTAAGTGGACGATAGTCTACACACAGCCTCAAGGTCATATCTTTCTTTTCTACAAACAGTGCAGAACAACCCCATGGTGATGAACTTGGACGAATGAAACCTTTGTTCTCAAGTTCAGTTAACTGCTCTTTAAGTTCTGCAAGTTCCTTGGGTGCCATATTATAGGGTGGTCTCCAGACTGGTACTGTTCCTGGTGCAAGTTCAATCTTGAACTCTATATCCCTTTCTGGGGGCATACCAGGAAGATCTTCAGGAAACACGTCTGGGTATTCACATATACCGGAATATCCTTAAGTTCCATAACCTCGATGTTGTGAGTAGATGGGTCCAATGGAATGATGTTCTCAAGATTGAGAACTTGGGGCTGATGGAGTGGAGAGTTTAGATAAATCTTTCGAGGAATGATATCAAGAATAACACCATGGTATTGCAACCATGCCACTCCTAAGATGATATCTAGCTTTTGAGTCTCTAGGATAATTAAGGAGGTAGGATAGATGTTCCCATCTAGGTCAAGAGGCACCCTATGGGCCATCTCATATGTTACTACCCTTCCTGCTGGAGTGCAAATCATATATGGAGTTTTTGTGGAGATAACAGGCAGCTGATTTTTAATGACAACAGATTTACTAATGACATTGTGGGAAGCTCCGGAGTCAAAGAGTATGACTACGGATTGATCATAGGTAGAGAACGTACCCGTGAGCACGGGCGCGCCTTCCGGAACATCCTCGATGGCGAGGTGGTGGACGTTGCCGGGTCTGGTGGCTGGCTTCTTGAGCTGGTTGCGGGGTTGGTTGGCCCCCTGGTAGGATGATTGCCCTCCGCCTTGTCGATTCTGCGGACAGTCCTTGGCGAAGTGCCCCGTGCGTCCACACGTGAAACACGTGTACGGGGTTTGGCCAATACGAATGGGAGGACGGAATCCCGGTGCATGCGGTGGAGGTGGAAGTGCACGTGGGATCATCCCCTGTTGTTGCTGCGGTCGGAATCTAGAATTGTTGAACTGGCGACCACTTATTATTGGTGGTCGTGATGGCGGTTGCCACCTCTGGCCGGATGGTGATCGATACACCATACGGTACTTCTGAGGAGCACCACCTCCGTTGCCCTGCGGAGCACTCCTCTTCTTCTTATCTGAGGACAGCTCGCGCGTAGCGCCCTCCTGCATGATAGTGGCATTGACGATGTTGTTGAAGCTGCCGCGGTTGAACAGGACAAGCTTGTCCTTCAACTTGGGGTTCAAACCCCGGTAGAAGCATTCGCGCTTCCAATCTTCAGTATTCACTTGGTCGTGAGCGTATTGGGCCAAGTGGTTGAATGATTTGGAGTACTCGTATGCACTCCTTCCTCCCTGCCTCAGCTCCAAGAACTCTTGAAGCTTCCTCCTCATAATCCCGGGAGGGATGTGGTAGGCGCGGAACGCCTCCCGGAATTCGGCCCAGCTTACGACATGGCCTGCGGGGCGTGCGGCAAGGTAATTGGCCCACCATGCACCGGCAGACCCCTGCAGTTGCTGCGCTGCAAACAGCGCCTTCTGCTGTTTGGTTACCTCGAGTAAGCCAAACTTTCCTTCAATGGTGCGGAGCCAATTATCCGCATCCAACGGTTCATCGGCCTCTCTGAAGACCGGTGGATGTGTCGATGAGAAATCAGAGTAGGAACTCTGATATTGTTGATGCAGTCCATCATTTTGTCGTCCCCCTTGACGGGATGAGTGTTGCACCAGAGTCCGCAGTAGCTCGGTTTGCTCGTCGCGCGAGCCGAGTACTGCAGCGAGAACCTCCGCAAGACTTCTGGGAAGTGCTGGTTTAGGTGGTGGAGGTGGTTGCGTTTGAGGCGTAGTCTGTCCCGGGGGTGGTGTGTCATCACCCTGACCTCCACTGAATCCTCCCCCATCTTGACTGGTACGAGTACGCACCATACTGCAATACAACGATTCACACCATAAGTCCCATTGCCTCAAGTTCATCCTTCCATAAAAATAGTAATGCGGTAGATAACAATAGATGATGCATAACATTCATATATATTGATAAAGCACAAACTTTATACAATCTATATTATCTTGGGCCCAAGTTTACAATAGATCTCCAAAAATAGACAGACTTCATCTAAAGAAGTCGTCTCATCTATGCTTGGGCACCACAACTCGTCATGTCCATGTCATCGTACACAGACCTCGCCACTATTTAGAATAAGACTCATAAAGTCACACAACACACGTGGTGTTTACTACCCATCATTACACTCGGCCTAGAGTGATAAGTACATCAACACGGCCCTCTACTCATAAAACTCGACCTCCTGAGGATCTTCTTCTTCCTCATCATCCTCAGGATTAGGCACCACTGGTATGGGTGCTGGAGCAGAAGATGATGCCTCGCTCAAAAGCGACGTCCTTTAGGCCATCTTAGCTTGCCAATCTGTCTGTATCATAAACATCCTCCAGGCCTCGTTCTCCTGCTGAGCCTGCTCATAGCTGGTCTTCCAGCTCTGAGTCTCCACTCTGGATTGATCCCGATCTGCAGTCACCGCGTTTAACTGGGTGTCCCGCTGGTGTCCATAGAGTAGGCTCGCCTCCTGGTCAATATCTCTCTCTAGAGTCTCCTGGCGAGACGCGGATAAGTCCATAACAGCGTCATGCCATTGATTCTCTCGAAGGTTCAAACGATGGTTGACAGGAGCCATCATATCCCTAAGTCTGTCATTTGCCCACTAAAAGTGATTCGCTCGAATCATGGCTTGCTTCAGATTGTTCGTCAATTCTTTTATGCATGCTCTTTGATTACCCTTCTCGCGATGTGAAGCGGCTGCATACATCGCTAAGGCTGTTGCGGATGTTTCACCGTGCTCGTCCACCTCCGCAAGCAAGCGGGTTGCCCAGGCTTCAGAAGCCCTGCTGTTAACTGGAAAGAACTCATACGGAGTACCCACCAGATGATGGTAATGGATTTTGCAAAATCTCCCTATGGCAACACTTGCGGCGTAGCTCCATGTTTCTTCCAATATCAACCCTTTGATCTTGATGGAATATGGAGCCCATCCGAGGTGCGGTGGACCAGCAGGCACATCGACGTAGATGGTGCAACTCCACATACCGCTCTCTGGAACTTCTTGCCCCAATAGCTAGGCAACACCAGATAGCCAAACTGGCGAAGCAACCTAGCAAACACGTCCGGGAAACCGGCTTGCCCGGTGCACGTGGAGAACACCCATCCATTTGGCAACTGAATTCTTGGTGCTGCCATTGGTGGACAAACATACCCGGAGGTCAACACTGCGTATAAGTATTCAACTCAATCAATGATGATGTTGGAAAAAAAGAATTATCCATAATCAATTGATCCCCGAAAATCTGCAAACTGGAAGTGATCACAGTTCTGGTTCAGCTGACCTTCCTGTATCAACCCAAAAGTTTCATACAGGAAATGCCAGAATTCAGAGTTAAGTTGGATATAAAAGTTGTAGTACACTTCAAAACCTCTCCAGATTGTACTCATACAGCTCTAGGTGAACTAATATGAAGAATCTATACAGGTTTTAAGTTGAATCAAGTTTTCTGGAAATTTTGACAGAACCTCCCCTGTATATGGGCTTAACTCCCCATTCTATACAGGTTTATCATTAGAAGATATTGAGGTAATGTCAAAATAAACATTGTACAACTTCGCGTTAGCAATCCATAAATAAAAGAGTTCTACCCTAAAACTTTCTTATACAGGTATCACGCACAAATTCACAACCCTGTGCAATCTGTTCCAAGTTCTGGGCTGCGAGAACCAAGTTTAAGACAAATGGAATTAGGCATAGCTACACCCAGATTCAGGTCAGGAGTGACAAATAAAGTTGATAGACGACTTCCTAAGCTTTCCAGAAATGTATATATGTGACCATGTCACTATTCGGGAGTAAGATCTATAACTGTCCAAACTTAACAGTTGAACTGACTGGTTTGCACCAGCAGTCCTGCAGTTTGCTGGGTTGACTCTCCAAATTGGTTTAACTCCAACCCAAATCAGGAAAAACCTCATATAACAACCTTGTAAAGCTCCTCCTACCCTTTCCAAACATGTATCACAATAAGGCATGGGATTTTTCTACAGCAAGTTATGGCAAAAATACAGAGACTGGTACAATGGAAAGGTCATCTGGAGCAGTTACAATACACCCCAGATTTCAACACAGTATCAAGCTTTTCTGTCTTTATGGTCAACAGAGAAGTTGTAGAGATCTTCACGAGCTTTCCATCCATATATGATACTCCTTTACTCTCTATCAAATAACCAAATGTGTTTGGTTGGGAGTCAAAGTGGGATGGGATGGATCCATCCCAGTTTTTAGGGATGGGATGGTCCCATTTTCTGTTTGTCTAGAGGGATGGGACGATCCCTGCTTCTTGTTTGTTTTGTGGGATGGTGTGGGACGGAATGATCCCGTCTCTTTTTTGAATGAAAGGATGGGACAGGGACATGTGAGTATGAGTACTTCTGGAAGGTCGCGCGCCTGTCTCCACGGAGGTGGGACAGATCCGTCCCCATGTTTTTGGTGGGATGGTCCATCCCGCATCTAGGTGGACTATTCTCTTTTGAGGGATGACTCCATCCCACATGTCTCCAAACCAAACAACAGAAAAGTGGGATCGTCCCGTCCCGTCCCACTATATCCCTCGAACCAAACACACCCCAAGATTACAACCCGGCGAAGTCGAGCCAACTTCTGCCAGAAAACAAGAATCTTGATTCTATTTATTCTATTGGGTCGGGACCCTTTTTGCGGAGTCCAAACCTACCAGCATCTGATATTTGGACTTTCCAAAGCATTATGCAACCATTTTGTCGGTGGGGATGGTCTAGTATCATGTTTGATACTGACGGTACTACGTATCTCACCAAAGAAAATTCTATCCGGTATTCCCGGTTACGTCTATAGGTGGTCCCTATATCGTTCTCTCGCAAACGGCTTCTACACGGTCTTCTACCGTAGTTAATGCTGCAAAAGACAACCAATCCCCTCTCACACCTTCACACCTCAAGGGCGGCACGGGAAACACGACAGGCAGTCACAATAATACATATGAAAATAAATGCATACGACTCTGGTGTGAGTCGTCCTCGATCGAGGCCATGTCTCGAGGTACATGGCTGTAAATACGTCTGTACAGCAAAGACTCCTGTACGATCCGGCTTATACACGCTCGGGCATACGTGTTTTGCATGCTCCCATAGAACATGAATAGTTCTAGAGAGGCACACTATCGGGTTATACACCACCCGACGGGGGCTCCAACTAATTTTGTGTCACGCTGGGGTACCGCGTGTCATAGGTTCTCAGAAACATTGAGAGTTTAAGAAACTCCTATTAACTTCCCCTGCCAAGCCACGGAAATTTCACATACCACTCCTCGTATGCTGAGCTTACCGAGATTGATCCGCTCTCGGTGGCGTACCTTACCTCTTACCTGACGTCGGGGCGTCGTTACAGAATAATAACACATAGTTAGTTTACCACCTTTATATCTTATACTAATAATACTCCTTATAAAGGCATATAGCTAATTCCTCACTCAAGTCCTAATTTTTGAAAATATGTCATTTTCAAGTACACTGTTCCCAATGATGCTCTGATACCATGTCTGTGGGGACCGGAATCCCGACATCCGAGGATCTCATTGGGTGGTGTCGTGCGATGCGACACCCAACAGTTATAAAAGATTAGAACTTGAATAGGTACAAGACGGAGTCTTTTATTTATCTTACAGCGGAAGTTTTTACAATACTAGCGGAAGTAAGAAAATATATACATATCATAGCTACGCTCTCAGCACTAGCTATGCAAAAACAAAGTTATCCATGCCTTGGATACTTTGCACTAGCAACACTCAATTAGGGCGGCGTGCAGGGTTCCCACTCGGCTGTACACCCTAGAGAGGGTGCAGCCTCATCATCAAACCCTTCGTCAATAGTATAACCTGCAAAAACTCATTAACTGCAAACGTGAGCATAAGGCTCAGCAAGACTAACCCGTCTCACTAGACATATGCAAAGGGGACACTAAACATACGTAAGGTGAAGCATAAATGACTCGCCTACAAGTGGATCCTTATAATCAGGTTTTATGTAGCAAATGACATTCTCCAAGCACGGCACATCATAGGCTCCACAATCAAACAAGAAACGCTTTACCGATGATATGACATGCTCAGAGCACATAATGCTATTACAGCTAAAGTATGGGAAAACTGTAAACTTTTAATTATACTATCCCTAAATCATACAAGGTTGCAAAGTAATAATAATTCAATGCAATGTGATTTTCTGGCTTCTTTAGTATTTACTACGTTGCCGCTCAGTGAACAAGTGGTACTATTACTGTGAGGGACAGTGATTGCAATCAAGACACACCCGGACAACACGACACATACGTCGTTCGGAAGTGTCAGCGAGCACACCCGTACCTACATAAAACTTCAGTACTAGGCGTATATGGCAACCTTTTGCAAGACACTCAAATGCCGAACCGATCGATCCGTCACGAGCAGGAGGTCCCTACGTGGGGCGTACTCTGACGTGCCCACCAGCGGATTTACACCTTGCTGCCCTCAACCCACACCTATAAACAGAACGGTATGCCTCGACACCCAAGTGACCAAGCTACATCAGTTTAATGGATTCCATATGTCCATTATATTGCCGGTACAATTCAAGCTTGTCCAAAGGGGCTGCATACGGACGGGCCTTAATCGACACAGGCAGGGCTATGCGACCGAGACTCACTTCTCGCCGCTTCCTATCCATTCCCTACCCGGTCTCAATTTCATTATGTTAAGCCATTTTCTATCTAACCAATCCTGTGAGATATGTCCTACATCTCTCGCGAGTAGATTCCAACTACTCGACTTCTACCGGATTTCCTGTGCATTAGCAAAGCAGCTACTACAGGTCAAACTATAACTCGTCCCAACCAATCCCTGGGATTTTTGGTCATGCAGGTGGAGTATCAATCATCCTAAACGTAATGCACAATTCATATACTACTCATCATAGTGATAAAGTAAAATTTTATAAACGACTTAAATGCAAATCGGGGCTTGCCTTGTTGCAGGTCAGAGTCTGAGTTAAAATTTGGATTGTGCTCTTCCAAGACTTCTGGCTCTTCCTCGACTTCGGTCACTATACGATATGCATGTAATATGTATATAAATGACTTTGAAAAATAATCATTATCGAGACCAAAAATTTAATCCGTGGTGATCATTAGATGATAGGGACCTTAGTTGGCTTTGGAACTTCTATGGTAGATACTAGGGAATATGATCAAGGCTCTTGCAAAGAACAGGAGATGATCAAAGTATAGTGTTGTCTCTAAAATTATGGCAAGAATTAAACTTCCAAGAATTTTAAAGAAGAAATTGTAGCTTGAACATAGCTACCAGTTGATAAGTGTCAGTGGTTTGGAACCGGCAGATCTCCCGACACTACTAAAGTGTTAGAGGAGTTTGATGTTCAGTGTGGGCGCGCGGAGATTCAAGAAGGTGAATTGTAAATGACGCAGGAGACACAGAGGTTTACGTGGTTCGGGCCGCCTGAGCGTAATACCCTACTCCACGGATGTGTTGGTGTTGTATTAGCTGTATGAACTTGTGACGAATTTCTATGGCGCGTGTGTAGCGTCACTGAATGTGTAGAGTATGTTGTCGGCCTGTCCTTTTATAGTACAAGGGCAGGCCGTTACAAGTTAGCCTGGCCCGACATGTGGCCCCGGCGGTTACTAGCATTGATATTCATTCAACACATTTAATTGTCCTTAACGACCGGGTAATGGGCTTTGACAGCACCGTTACTGGTAATTAAGGTCATCTGATCGTGTGTCATTAATATGGTATCAATGACACATAATCGGGTCTTGAAGTCCTTGATTCCCGTTTGAAGATCTGGAGCCGTTATGGAGTCTTCCGGAGGTCAGAGGTTGAAGATCCGATGATTGGACACGTGGCAGCTCCGGAGCATACTATGGGAAACAGGTAGCTCCGGAGCTACCTGACACGTGTCAGGTCCGGAGCTTCTCTCGGTTTGGGGTTAAGTCCGGAGGTGCCATTTCGGTACATGGCCCAGAGCTTCCCCCTTGTGGGCGGTAGCTCCGGTTTGATAGTAAACGTGGCGACCCTGGGATTAACCATGTTGGAGAAGCGGGTCCGGTTACATCTGACATGTGGGCCTCCGAAGGTCTTCAAATCAAGTTGTTGACTTTCCCTTGATATCTTTGTACCCTCAAGGGGTGTACGGTTTCCAGGGTACCGATAGTGGCCCCCTGGACCTACCTCCGGGGAAGACCACTGGGGTGAAGTCATTCTGCCGGAGGTGGGTCCATCCTCGCGACTTTTGAACTGAGTCTTCAAAGGTCTTCGGAGGTGCCGTTGGCGAGGATTTGGAGTTAAATCCTCGCCGCGTGGCATATCCCGCGTGCGGCAGATGAGATCTTTGGCGTGCGGATCTCACGCAATTGAAGATCGCCGGTTCCCGATATGAAAACCGTATTGGTTCTGCGTGCCTTGTCAGGCCGCCGCCTTCGGGTTTCCTACCTCATGATGACAACCGTTCGCCTGGGTAAGAACCTCGACTTGATCGTCGGGGTGGTCCCGGGCCCCCTTGTCATCGGCTGGGTGGAATTTTTGAATGGTATCCTCGACTTCCTTGCGGTTTCCATCCAAGCGTTGCGAGGGCTTACTTAAGAAGGAAAGCGTGCACCGTCGGGAGTTCTTCACGCCTCCCATCTGATCTTGCGCTCAAACTCCCAACTTGTGCTTCGCTTTTCTTCTCTTGCCTAGTCGTGCCGCGATGGAGTTGGGTCTCCGCGAGAGTCGCTTGAAGACCGACGGCGACCTGAAGAAGGTCCGGGCCCTCATGGGATGGTCCTCGGACTTCTTCAATTGCTCGGTCCGCGCCGGTGGAGAGCTCCCATTCGAGAAGGAGCACTCCGGCGAAATGGTGTACTTCTCCTCGTACGCCATGGTGGGGTTGATCCCACCTTTTTCTTCCTTTTTCTTGATGCTGCTGGACTTTTATGGTCTGCAGCTATACCACCTTGGCCCTCACTCCATTCTCCTCGTGTCTATCTTCGTCCACTTCTGTGAGATGTGGCTGGGCATCCCCCCCTGCATCGAACTCTTCCGGACCTTCTTCACCGTCCATACCACCGGTAGGAGCAATGAGTACCTTGGCTTCTACTACTTCGTGAAGCGCAAGAAGTTCCCATTCAAGTACCTCCGGTTGTTTCCCTCTGGGAAGTGGGATGACTGGAAGAAGGACTGGATAGTCATCCGGGTGGAGGAGCACGAGAGGCTGGAGCTGCCCGAAGGCCTCCCCAACATTGATACGACGATCTGGAGTGAAGCTCCGGTGCTGGCGGACGCCTTCGACCCTGTTCTGACCAGGATCCACCAGTGCGTGGAGGGGGGATTAACCCCTCAAGCGGTGTTTTGTAACTTCCTGGTCAACAGGTGGGCACCGCTGAAGAAGAGAGAGAAACTCGCATGGACCCTCAACAGCGTGATGGACGACGACCGGGTCGAGACCGGGCTGAAGTCCAACATGGTGGGGAAAACCTTAGAGTTCCACCACAAGAAGTTCCAGCACGGCATCGACGTCGAGGGTGACGACTTGACTCCGCCATCGGCTTTTCTTCCTCTGAACATGGAAGTTGAGTTCAGTAGGGAGCTCCGGCGGAAGATGCCCATGCTTGACGACCTTGGTGTCGTCGAGAGAAGATCAACTACCAGGGTGGCGATCTCTGGAGTGTCCGAGGGTGGCTCCGACCCTGCTCCGAAGCCGAGGGAAGAGGTCGTCGGCAAGGGCAAGGAGCTGGCGGATGAACCCGTGAGCCGGAAGAGAAAGCTGCAGTATGCCGACGGAAGGTCCGTCAGGCCCGCTACTTTTGCGTCGGCTCCTTCTCCCCGGAGGGGAAGGTCTTCTACAACTGCGGCAACTATTCCCGTAGTGGGGTCCTCCCGGGGCGTGACTGTTCCCGCAGTGGGGTCCTCCCGGGGTGTTAGCTCCGGGCATGCGACTCCAGCACCTGGGCCGGTGGAGGCCTCTAGGTCTGGGGGTTCTTCCCGATCGAGGGGGGCCTCGACTCGGGAAACACCCGTGGCCGCGAAAAGTTTCGGGGGGCCTTCTGGAGCTTCCACGCCGGCTATGACCAGCCCAGAACGCCCGAGAAAAAGATTCCGCGCAAGCTGGTGCGGAAGCCTCCCAAGGTAATTTTTAATCTTTACCTTAGTCAATTGTTTTGTTGTAGTGATTGCTTTTTTAAGTTTCTTCGTCCATCATTTGCAGCGTTCCAAAGAAGAGTGAGGCTCCACCCTCAGCTACAGCGGCTGAAGCTGTGAGGGCGGGGGCTTCTGCTCCTGTCCTGGTGCCGCCCCAAGTGGTGGCTGAAGTTGCGACAGCTCCGGCACCGGCTGTCGTGGTCATGGACCTCGACTCATCCCTAGAGACTCCCGTGGTAGCGCCGGACCACGGGAGAGAAGATGCGCCAGCGGCACCTGTCCCGGAGGCTGAAGATCCGGGTGCTGGTGCTGAAATGATGGAAGTTCCGGCTGTTGAGCCGGAGGAAGCTGTGATTCCGGCCCTAGAGCCGGAAAGTGTTGAAGCCCTGGCGGTTGAGCCGGAGGTGATTGAAGCCCCGGCGTGCGCGCCGGAAGCTGAGGAAGTTTCGGCAGTTGGGCCGGCTACCTCCGAAGCATCGGCCGCAATCATTGTTGAAGCTCCGGCCGCAGGGCCGGTCGATGTTGAAGATCTTCCGGCTCCCGAGCTGGTTGTTGAAGAGGTGATGGAGCTCGAGCCCCCATCGGAGGAGGTGCCAAGGCTGGAGCCAGAAGCGGCCCCTGCTTTGGAGTTGATGACGTCGGAGGTACTCACGGCCGAGCCGGAGTGCCCAAGCGAAGTCGCTGGCCCCCTGCCTGAGGGGGTGAACGAAGACCTGGCGGCGGGGCCTTCCTCGATGGCGGTTGAGGCCATCCCGGAGGATGACCCTAGTGCCATGGAGACTCAGGGGACCACTCTTGTGGAGTGGGACCCAATTTTTGTATCTGAAAACCTGCTGGAGCCAGCGGAGGAGACCCCAGCAGGTCCGGAACCTATCCCGTTGTCACTCTCTATTGACAACGCATGTTCCAGTCTGCGTCAAGTCCAACTGGCCTTCTTCCACGACAGCAAGGCTCTTGAAGAGGAGCGCCAAACCCTTAGGCGGTGGCGTAACCGGCTGTACTTCGAGACCAAGCTAGTGCAGTCGAGGCTAACGGATGACAAAGAGTGGATCAAGCGGGAGAAGATCCGCCTGGAGTACTGGGGCAAGTTACTGGATGACAGGGAGAGTTTGACTCACGCCCTCGACGCTCAATCTCGGGAGATCTACGAACAGGCCAAAGCAGCCAATAGTGCGGCCGATGAACGCCACGAAATGCTTGAGGCCATTAACACTACACTCATCAAGCGCCGGGATGCACTTGAGGAGAGGGAGAAATGGCTCGAGGATGAAGAGCAGAAACTCCTAGAGCTGCAGGATGACGTCCTGAGGAGGGAGGAGGAGCTCGCTGAGAAGGTGGCTCTGGCTGACAAGGGCCTCGAGGAGCGTGCCAAGAAATTGGAAGAGCGCTACCATGAGGAAGAGGAGAAGGCCTTGGTGCGAGGGCAAGAACTCTACGAACAAGAGTGTGCCCTTACTGCCAGGGAGAAGAAAGTGAGGGGTAGAGAGAAGGACTTGGTCGATCACCGGAACAAGATCCACCTCCGGGAGGAGGAGCTCGGAAAACTCGAAAAGCGGGTTGCTGAGAAGATTCAGCAAAACGCCAAAGAAGTTGAGCGCCTCGCCCGTGAGAATTCCGAACTGGTGGCGGCCAGAAGATCCCTGGAAGAAATAAAGGGCTTGAGGACTGCGGACTCCCTACAGATTTGGGAATTCCTGGGCAAGGCCAACGACGCGCTGACGCCGATGGGCTTCAGCCCCGTGCGCCCGGATGATCCGGAGCCGGAGCCGGACCTGGCGTTGCAGGCGTTGAGCTCGGCAGGCAGCAAACTCTCCAAGGTGGGCGATGTCATCGCGGACCAATTGGAGGTTGAGGGGCAATCCCTGGCGAAGAACGTCGCAGAATATGTGCTGACGTGCTACACCAGCCGGAACTCCCAATTTCCTCTGGACCCGGTGCTTGAAGGTCCGGTTGAAGGAGAAGGCGAAGCTGCCCGAGCCAACGTATCGGAGGTTGCCCAGAAGGTCGCCCAATTCTTCCATAGGGTCTAGGATCATCTCTGTAGTTCTCACTTGTATTTTCTCTTCTTCTTCCTCAATTTTGTAATCCCTTGTCTCCAGATGTAATCCCTTGTCTCCAGATAAATGAAATCCCCAAATTTTTGTGAATTTCACTTTTTGTCTTCAACACTTTTGTCTTCACTTGGCCCCCTGGTAGATGTACACAATTTGATTGTGAACATGTACCAAGAGGATATTACGTTTTGTTGAAGACTCATTTGCTCCAAACTTGTAGAATTCAGGTCCGAAGTCTTCGATAGTGAAGGCCCCCTGAGGTTGTCGGAGCTTAGAAGCTCCGGCAATAGTCTCTATCAACGCGTAGAGCATCGATAGTTAGTCCTCCGGGGTGTCGGAGCTTAGTAGCTCCGGCAGTGACCTTTGCCAACACATAGTTTATTGGCAGCAGACTCCGTTTGCAGGGTCTTCTCACCATCTTTTATTCAGCGTCGACGGCTGACCTCCTAGTTTTAGGAGAGTCGGAGCTTTGTTAGCTCCGATTTTTCTCCATCAACGTAGATTTTATTTTTCCTGCACACTTAAGCCAAGAAAAATAGTAAAATTCGTTTCTTGTCTATTACTTCGTTGTGGCTTACGATTCTCAAGAAGATTTTAAGTCAAACGCGATTCTAAATACAACCGAATGCGTTGTCTTTTCTTCCAGATCCAACTGTACATGGACCCGCCTTAGTTCGGCCTGCTGGGGTGTAGGTAGAGTGGCGTACTTAGGGTGCTTGACCAGGCTAAGTCAATAGCACACTCCAGCCCTAGGTTGGCTTGGCGGCTTTCAGGCGAGTTGGCCATGAACGATATTTGAATCCAAAAGAATTGACAATACAACTCGTATCATATATAAACCGGTCGAACTAAAATTTCTTAAGAATTGCATGTCTTTGTTATAGACAAGAAAGAGAAAAATAAAAATGTTGAGCCTGTATAAAATAAATGCACGTGGAGTCTGTTTCTCATGAAGATGTCTTTCATTATAGGTCCGGGGTACAGGGGAAACAAGTACACTCTTAGGGTACGGAACCAAGCTAAGTGTGTTTCATTTCTCGTTTGACCCAGGGTAGCTAGCTACACTTTTAGTCCTGAGACTGTGACAAGTGTAGCATGAAATTTGTGGACCTTTCGGGAAAGGTCCGGCTGCTCTCCCGGAGGAACTACCCGACTCTGTACAATGACTCTATAACATACACTTCAAGTTACTCGAGACTCACCTCCGTGGTATTAAGTGTAGAACTTACAGTGGTGCTCAATGTTCCAAGGATTTGGGAGAGGTGTCCCATCCTCGGTAGCCAAGCGAACGCTTCCGGGGCGGGATACTTTAATCACTCGGAAGGGTCCCTCCCAGCCGGGGGAGAGTTTGTTTAACCCTTCTCTGGATTGTATTCTCCGTAGCACCATATCGCCTTCCTCGAGCTGTCGGTTGTGTACATGCCGCTGATGATAACGCCGTAGGGCTTGGTGATATCGGGCATTCCGAACAGCTGCTTGGCACCTTCCCTCCTCAAGGAGGTCTAGGTCTTCACGCCGGAGCTGGTCCTGCGCGGCTTCGTCGAAGGTCCGGACCCGGAGTGAACCCAAGGTGATTTCCGGAGGAAGGATTGCTTCAGCTCCGTACACCAGAAAGAAGGGTGTCTCTCGAGTTGACCGATTTGGAGATGTCCTGTTGGCCCATAAGGTGGGCGGAAGCTCTTCGATCTAGTTGGCTCCATGTTTTTTCAAGCGCTCATAGGTGCGCGTTTTGAGTCCTTTAAGGATTTCAGCATTTGCTCTCTCGGCTTGACCATTGCTGGCTGGGTGAGCTACGGAGGCGTAGCAAACTTGAATGTCGAGGTCTTCGCAATATCCTTGGAATGCAGAGCTTGTGAATTGGGTCCCATTATCAGTGATGATTTTATTTGGGACTCCAAATCTGCATACAATGGACTGCAAAAAGTTGATAGAAGATTGCTTGTTGATTGTCACAACTGGAGTTGCTTCCGGCCACTTGGTTAACTTATCAATGGCGATGTACAGGAACTTGTAACCTCCGACGACTCTTTGGAAAGGTCCCAAGATGTCCATCCCCCACACAGTGAAAGGCCATGTAGGAGGTATCATTTGTAGAGGCTGAGCTGGCGTGTGAATTTGCTTTGCATGGAATTGACATGCTTCGCATTTCTTCACCAGCTCAGTTGCATCCTGGAGTGTTGTAGGCCAGTAGAAGCCATGTCGAAAGGCTTTACCAACCAGCGTGCGGGAAGACGCGTGGTTCCCACACTCGCCTCCATGAATTTTTGTGAGGAGCTCGCAGCCTTCTTCCCTTGTGATGCATCGCATTAGGATGCCATTGGCACCGCGCCGATAGAGATCCCCTTCTACCAACGTGTATCTTTTAGCCAATCTGACTACCCGGTCAGCGGATACATCATCGTCAAGAAGGATGTTGTCTTTCAAGTAGTTCCGGATCTCCGAGATCCATGCATCGGAACTAACTTGAGCATTTGAGTCTTGCGTGCTGGGTTGCTCGGAGCTTCTGGTAGCACCTACGACCCTTGATGGCTGCCATGGTAACAGGGCCATCGGGACCGTCAGCTTCGGGATGCTGATCTCGCTCCCTTCGCTCAGTTCGGCAGGCTGAGTTGTTGGCTTTGACAATCTCCGGACAAAAATTCCGTCAGGAGCCGAAGCTCCGGTTGACGCTTTCGTCGAGAGTTCGTCAGCTTCAGCGTTATGGGCACGCTGGACATGGTGGAGATATAGGACTTCGAAGTCTTTCTGAAGCCTCTGGACTTCAAGGAGGTAAGCAGCTAACTGGAGATTATTGCAGGAACATTCACCCTTCACCTGCTTAATGATGAGTTGCAAATCTCCCTTGACCAGCAGTTGTTTGACACCATATGACAGTGCCACCTTTAGTCCGTAGATTAGTGCTTCATACTCTGCCATGTTGTTGGTTGCCTTGAAGTCAAGGTGTACCATGTATTTCACCTTCTCCCCGGTCGGTGCAAGGAGAAGGATTCCAGCTCCGGCCCCCTGCTCCTGCATGGAGCCATCGAAGTAGAGGGTCCAGTGAGGCCCAGTGAAGGCTGGAGCTTGATGCTCCGTCTTCTGCTCACTGGGGTCCCTAGGGTTTGATGGAGAGGGAGTCCATTTTGCCACAAAATCTGCCAATGCTTGACTCTTGACTGCTTGCCTTGAAATAAATTCAAGATAAAATTCAGCCAATTCCGCTGCCCACTTTGCAATATTCCCAGTTGAATTGGGATTATGCAAGATTGCTCGAAGTGGGTAAGAGGTCACCACTGAGACTTTGTGAGCTTGGAAGTAATGGCGAAGCTTCATGGAGGCAATAAGAACTGCATAGAGCAGCTTATGCACCTCTAGGTATCGAGTTTTGGCATCATGTAGTACTTCACTAATGAAGTACACTGGGCGCTGAATGGTCCGGACCCTCCCAAAGAAGTCCGGAGCTTCCTCTTCACTGACCCGGATCCTCTCCGAGGAATCTGGATTTTCTTCGGGGACCTCCTAGTCCTGGCTGGAGGAACTCGGGGCTTCTTCAGAATTGACCTGGACCCTCCCGGAGGGGTCTGGGTCTCCTGAAGTAACTTCTTGTGGATTCAAGTTTGGGAGCTGGGACCCAGACTCGCTTTCAGGTACCTCCGGACCCTCCCGAAGGGGTCTAGATTCCTGAGTATGAGGTAGCTCTGGTCTCTCCGCAACCAGAACCATACTGACGACTTCGTCAGTTGCTGAAATGTAAAGCAACAAAGGCTCACCAAGGTTCGGAGCTACCAGAATTGGTAGGGTGGTGAGGAACTGTTTCAGCTCCTGGAATGCCTTCTCTGCTTCTTCGGACCATTGGAATGGTCCGGACTTCCTCAATAACTTGAAGAAGGGGAGTGCCCGTTCCGCCAGTCTTGAAATGAACCGGCTGAGGGCTGCTAGACATCCAGTCAACTTTTGGACGTCTTTGATGCGGGTTGGTGGCCGCATGTCTTCAATGGCCTTAATCTTTGCCGGATTAGCTTCTATGCCCCGGTGACTTACCAGGAAACCGAGAAGTTTTCCGGAGCTAACCTCGAAGACACACTTGTCTGGGTTCAGCTTTGTGCGGGTGGCCCGCAGCTTGTCGAAGACAGCCTGCAAGGTGTCAAGGAGTGACTCCTTGTCCCTGACCTTGACCACGATGTCATCGACGTACACTTCTACTATGTCTCTAATGAGTTCTTCAAAAGTTTTGTATATAGCTCGTACAAAAGTTGAAGCTGCATTCTTGAGACCAAAGGGCATGGCTGTATAACAGTACAATCCATCTACTATGATGAATGAGGTATGCTCTTCATCTTCCCTAGACATCCTGATTTGATGATACCCGGAGGAAACACAGTAATTCACACCCAGAGGTGGAATCCACTATCTGATCTATTCTAGGTAGTGGAAATGGATCTTTTGGACATGCCTTATTTAGTGTGGTGTAGTCGATGCACATCCGAAGCTTCCCGCCGGCCTTGGGCACAACGACTGGGTTTGCCAGCCATTTTGGATGGAAGACTTCTCGAATGAATCCAGCTTCGAGTAACTTCTTCACTTCTTGTCGGATGAAGTTCTGTCGCTCTATAGATTGCTTCCGAGGTTTCTGATGCACAGGTCGGGCGTCAGGGTAGATCTTCAGATTGTGCTCAATCACTTCCCTGGGGATCCCAGGCATTTGTGACAGTTGCCAAGCAAACACGTCGACGTTAGCCTGGAGGAAAGTGATGAGCGCGAGTTCCTATTTGTCGTTCAATCCCCCCGATATACGGGTGGTCTGAGCGGCATCGGAACCAATTTGGACGACTTTGACGGGAATGTCGATGTCGCCGCTTGGCTGCACACGAGGTGCAGAAGTCGAGCCTCGTTGACGAATGCTCAGGGGTTTTGGAGCTTGCTCCTGTCTGGAGTCCTCCTCTTGCGCCATGGTGAGTGCATGGAGTTCTTCCAGAGCAGTTACTCCGGTAGTACGATCTCCGCGGATCCGGAGAACGCCTACTGGCGTTGGCATCTTCAACACCAGATAACCATAATGAGGAGCTGCCATGAATTTGTACAGGGCAGGCCTACCCAAGATGGCATTGAAGGGTAAGTTGATCTGAGCGACGTCGAAGACCAACTTCTTGGTGCGGTACTTCTCCCGTGTCCCGAAGGTAACGGGGAGAGTAATAGCTCCGAGTGGGATAATGGCCCCCGGACCTACTCCGGAGAAAGGTCGAGAGGGGTGGAGATCTGAAGGTCGGAGTTGAAGCTTAGTAAAAGCTTCGAAGCTTATGAGGTTAAGCCCCGAACCTCCGTCTACCATGACGTGGTGGAGCTGGATGTTGTTGATGGTAGGAGATACCATCAAAGGTAACTGTCCTGCTCCAACCATGCTCCAAGGGCAGTCCGAAGCATCAAAAGTGATGGTTGTGTCTATCCACTTCCGATGAGGTTCCGGCCTGACTGTAGGAGCCATAGCAGCCATATCCCGACGCATAGTCTTGATGACGCGGCGGGAGGTGATGTCCCATGATCCACCAAAAATGGTGTTCATGGTCTTCCGACGCTCGTTGTCAGAGACGTCAGAATCATCGTCGACGGAGGTGTAAACGGCCTTCAGGACCTTTTTGGGATCCTGAAATCCTAACTCCTCTTCAGCCGGAGCTTCGTCGACTTTTTGCTTTCCTTCCCTCTGTCGGAAAGGAGATTCTTCCCGGTGCTTGTTGTAGCGCTCGGCAAGGTTTTGGACCTCTCGGTAGTCTTCCAAACTGTGGCTGCCCGTTTTGTGAATGGGGCACCACACCTTGGGCTTGCTACCGTCTTCAGAAGACGATCGAGGTCGCTTTTCGGGGCGTGGCCCCCGGCCACCCGGAGCTGCAGCAGCTGCAACATTGGATGTACCGGCCGACGGCTTCTTCTTGCCGTTGGTCTTTTTCTTCTTCTTGTCGTTCCCAGAGGTAGCGGCTTCTTCTTTGGGGGATTTCTTGTGACCCTCTGGAGTTGGTTTGGTGTGCATCTCACGGCCCTCCGCAGCTCTGGCACATTTGTCAGCCAAGCTGAAGAGTTTCGTGACGCTGGTGATCTCCTTGATCGCCAGTTTCTCCAACATCTTCTTGTCTCGTACACCCTGTCTGAATGCTACAATGACAAAGGCGCTAGAGATAGAAGGGATAGTGTTTCGTACCTGAGAGAACCTCTGGATGAATGATCGCAGGGATTCTCCCCCTTTTTGCACGACTGCAAAAAGGTCCAGTTCAGTGCCTGGTAGGGTGTATGAACTCCCGAAGTTGGCGGTAAACTGCCAGCACAGCTCCTCCCAACTGTTGATAGAGTTGGGTGGAAGGCTCATAAACCAGGACCTGGCGGTCCCAGTTAAGGCCACTGGAAAATAATTTGCCATCACGGCCTCGTTTCCTCCAGCTGCCAAGATTGCAGTGGAGTAGATCTGAAGAAATTCGGCGGGATTGACAGTCCCGTCGAATTTTTCCGGCAGGTGAGGCTGGAACTTCTGTGGCCACCTGACCATACGCAGATGTATGGCCAGAGCTGAACAGCCTCCTCCTACTCCTTCAGGAGCAGAAAGGTCCTGAGCTTCCCGTATTTCACGAGCACGCTCAATATGGACTCGGCCATCTTGCTGGCGGTATCGGCGATCAAGCTCCGCCCGGAGGTCATGAGTTGATAGCCTAGATACCGTGTGAGTGCGTCGTGCCCCGGAGGGCAATGACGTCACTTGTTGTGAAGCAGCACGTCTCCTGCTATTGGAAACGTGCGGACCAAGTCTACCAGACAAAGTCCGCCGCTGCGACGGGGCTCGTCCTGAAGGAGGAGGACCCTGGTTGCTGAGGCGTTCGGCTGCTGCTGCAACCAAATGCTCCACATCGGCTCTCCACTGTTCCAGTGCATCCCGGGATGCATCCGGAGGTGGTGGGTGTTGGAGAAGAGCATGCGCTGCATGGAGCGCGTGTTCCGGGTTGTCATGATTTGCCGACGCAGTGATTGACGCTGGCGCACCATCGCGTTGCCCAGCTTGATCTGCTGGTGGAGGCGGTGGTGGTGGGAGTGTGACTCCTGCTGGTGGCTGCCTATTGGAGGGATTACCCCCAACACCTGAGCAGTAGGTTGACCGTTGGATGATCCAGCAGCTGAGTTCACCATTCTCAAAATCTCAGGCGCCCCTACCTGGCGCCAACTATCGGTGGTTGGGAACCGGCAGATCTCCCGACACTACTAATTGTTAGAGGAGTTTGATGTTCGGTGTGGGCGCGCGGAGATTCAATAAGGTGAATTGTAAATGACGCAGGAGACACAGAGGTTTATGTGGTTCGGGCCGCTTGAGCGTAATACCCTACTCCACGGATATGTTGGTGTTGTATTAGTTGTATGAACTTGTGACGAATGTCTATGGCGCGTGTGTAGCGTCACTGAATGTGTAGAGTCTGTCGTCGGCCTGTCCTTTTATAGTACAAGGGCAGGCCGTTACAAGTTAGCCTGGCCCGACATGTGGCCCCAGCGGTTACTAGCATTGATATTCATTCAACACATTTAATTGTCCTTAACGACCGAGTAATGGGCCTTGACAGCACCGTTACTGGTAATTAAGGTCATCCGATCGTGTGTCATTAATATGGTATTAATGACACATAATCGGGTCTTGAAGTCCTTGATTCCCCTTTGAAGATCTAGAGCCGTTATGGAGTCTTCCGGAGGTCAGAGGCTGAAGATCCGATGATTGGACACGTGGCAGCTCCGGAGCATACTGTGGGAAACAGGTAGCTTCGGAGCTACCTGACACGTGTCAGGTCCGGAGCTTCTCTCAGTCTGGGGTTAAGTCCGGAGGTGCCATTTCGGTACATGGCCCGGAGCTTCCCCCTTGTGGGCGGTAGCTCCGGCTTGATAGTACACGTGGCGACCCTGGGATTAACCATGTTGGAGAAGCGGGTCCGGCTACATCTGACATGTGGGCCTCCGAAGGTCTTCAAATCAAGTGGGTGACTTTCCCTTGATATCTTTGTACCCTCAAGGGGTGTACGGTTTCCAGAGTACCGACAATAAGCATGATAGAGGAAGTGGTTCTGGTTCTAGAAAAATTTGTTTCATAATTTTCTAATGCTTTGGGGAAGGAGTTATTGTATTTCTAAGTTGGCAAGAATTTCTGGATTTACTTTGTAATTGAATTTCTAGCCATTAAATCAGTATTTAGTTTGTAATGGAATTTGGACTAGGATGGTAGGTTAATTAAATCCAAGATTTTTACAGGAGCTAGTGTATGACTAAAGGAAGGTTCAGTTTAAATTTGGGACATAATAAAGCAACTGAACATCTGTAAAAATTAAATAACTGAAAAAGGAAATTGAACCATACAGAGGTTTAAACAGGTGCAATGGCTCCCAAACTTTTTCTGGTGGTCAAGAATAGGACACTAAATTTTATGCGAATTTTGGTGATGACGCGCGGCGGAGATTAACTCGCGAGAGGGGGGAAACCACTAATCGGGGAGGGGAAATAAGGGAGTGGCGGCGGCCTTTTATAGCGCCGCGGCAAGCTAGCACGCAGGCAGCTCGCTGGAGCTGCATGCGCGCGCGCTGTCAAGCGGTCGAGCGCTGGCGCAGAGATGGCAGGCGGCCGACCTGACCCGTTCAGCAACGGCTGACAGGTGGGTCCCACAGGTCAGTCAGACCCCAACACACAAGTTAATAATTCATTTAAAAATAGAAGATCAACTCTAAAAATCATGAAACTTTGTGGAGATGGTCAATGAATTATTCTGAACCCAATGGTGAACTCAAATCTTATGTTCAAAGAAGTTGGAAAAGTATTTAAAATTCAGATTTGAATTTGATTCAAATTTGCTAAGCGCCTCAAATAAAATAGCAAATGAGTTCCCAAAATCTTGAAATTTTGCAGGCAAGCTATTGAGAATATTAGAAGGTCAAGGCAAAATTTAGAGCTTCTAATTTGAATATTTTTGGCAGGGCCAATTAGTACTGCCCCTTTAAATTGCTTTAATAAACTTCATCCAAATAATTCTAAAATCTGAAGAGGGGTAAATAGAATCATTCTAGAATTAGTGGTGAAGTCCAATACTCATGTTTAACAAAATTTAACCATGAGTGCAAGAAAGGTTTGGAGGGTATTAAGTGCATGTGTACCACTATACTGGATTTTGAATATAGTTGATCACAAAACTCATTATCGAATTCACATGCCATAGAAGTGGGATTTTACACGAACTATCGCCAACGGCACAACCAAAGACCCTTGAAGACACGGCTCAGAAACCAAAGAATGGACCTACCTCTGGCGAAATGACTTCGTCCAAAAGGTCTCTCCCGGAGGTGAGCCCAGGGGGCCACTGTCGGTACCCTCCGTACCGGATACCCCTTGGGATTGCAAAGATCACAGGGAAACTCCATCTACCAGATTTGAAGACCTCCAAAGGCCCCACATGTCAGGCGTTACCGGACCTGCTTCCCCGACATGGTTAGTCCCAGGGCTGCCACGTGTATCATAAGACCGGAGCTATCACCCACACATGGGAAGCTCCGGTCGGGATACCAGTATGGCACCCCCGGACCTAATGCCTGACAGAGGGAAGCTCCGGTACTAACACGTGTCCAGTGGCACCGGACCTACTCGTCCACGACAGTAAGCTCCGGTGCTGCCACGTGACGACCGTCGGACCTTCAACTTCAACAATCAGGCTGGTGGACCCCCCAATGGCTCCGGACCTTCAAGGAATAATCAAATACTTCAAGACACGATTAAGTGTCATTAATACCATATTAATGACACTCTATCGGATGGCCCTTAATACTGGTAACGACACTGTTAAGGCCCATTACCATGCTATTAAGGGTAATTAACCTCAATAATTGTGTATCAAGCATGTGTAACCGCTGGGGCCACCTGTCGGGCCAGGCTAACGATGTAACGACCAGTCCTTGTACTATAAAAGGATTGGTCGACGATACACAAAGGACGGTTCGAGACCACTACTGAACTCCCTGATCTAGACGAGCTTCTTCTTCTGGAGCTTCTTCTAGACTCACACGCTTAATACATCACCAACACACCCCGTGGAGTAGGGTATTACGCTCAGGCAGCCCGAACCACGTAAATCTTTGTGTACACTTGTAATTCACCTTCTTGAATCTATGCACGCCCATTACCGAACTACAACTCCTTGATCTACCAAAGGTAGTGTCGGGAGATCTGTCGGATCCAAACACCGACAAACCTCTTAGACATTGGTTTGAAATGTTCTTTTGATGACGACTAAGTCTCGTGTGCTGTCAATTTTGATGGAATAATTTTGACATATATGTTTTTTCTTTCAGTCTTCATGAAAATCGATTGACCTCGTAAAATAGTTTGTTGAGGGGTCTCCAATTGTATCCAATGAGCAGTAGATGATATAAATATAGAGTACATTAAGTGTGATGAGTTATATGAGAGGTCTTGCATCCACAAACTTGTTAGTGATATCCAACGGTTGTCATTAATCACCAAAACCATACCTTATGGGGGCCTAGATGCTTTCAATCTCCCCCTTTTTGGTGATTGATGACAACACAATGAGTAAATCATAACAGTAATAAAATTTAAGAATACGATACTCAAAAAGATATGTAACAAGTACAAGATCCAGCACACGAAGCTCGAAGGCTCAAAAACGATCAATAAAACATAAGAGAATTAAGTAGCACACGGATACTCAAGGATAGCAAAAGAATAGGAAAGCTCCCAAATTACAAAAGCTCCCAAAAAAATACTCCCCCTAAGACTATGCTATCCCTCCCCCTGACTCTGACTCTTCTCCCCCTTTGGCATCAAGACACCAAAAAGGGAAGTCGAGTGCCTAAGGATCCTGAGCACTTGGGGCGATGACAAACTGGTCGTCGTCGGGGGTGCTGTCATCGGTCCCATCTCCTGGAGAGATGGAGCTGCTGCCTGCTGCTGCTAAGGCTGGAGTGGAGGAGACTGGGGTTGTGGGAGCCGCTGTCGGTACTGAGGGTGCCTGTTGAGTCGGGACTGCCGGTAGCGGGGCACTGACAACCGAAGCTAGAGTCTGCTGAAAGAGGGTTGTAGCCGACAGAGGATAGTGAATCGGTGCGCCTGGGGCAAGCAGTGGTGACATGCTGATAGTCGGTATTGGCGTGGTCGGTACTGGAGCTGAGACTGGTGCTAGGACAGGTGGACCTGGAGCTAGACCAGGAAGCTGTGAGGGCAGGGCAATCCCGGTCTGAGTGTAGAGGTTGGTGATCAACCCCAGGATGCCCATCATGGCCTGCTGCATTTGCTGCTGCTGGTCAAGAGTACGCTGATGCATCTGGTCAATGAGTCCAGTGTGCCTGTCAGTGTCCTCTCGCTTCTCGCGAGCTATCTGACGCTGCATCTCCTGCTGCTGCTGCTGGAGCTCCACAAGACGTGCAACCTGCTCAGCTCTGGCCTGCTCAACTGCAAGTCGATCCTGTCGCTGCTGCTCAACCATGTGTTGTAGTAGAGAAGTAAGCTCGGATGGCTGAGAGACATGTGCCTCGGATATCGGAGGTGGGGTAGGAGGTGGTGGTGCAGTCGAGCCTCCAGCCTCCGCGTCGTGCTGCCTGGGTGAGGGAGGAGGTGGGAAGTACTCCTCAACACTGTCACTAGTGTCACTCTCTGACCAGATATGCTGTAGATCTCCTCCCTGAGCCTCAGCCTGTGCTAAGTCTTCCTCTGCTAAGTCTACCTAGTCTTCTTCTGAAAGTCGAGCTTGGACCTGACGCTCAACTGGGCGGCCAAGGCGGCGATCTCCAGGAGCTGGAGCATGGTAGTGTTCGAACTGAGTGACGCTCTCGTTAATGAGACTGTCACGCACGACGGATCCCTCTGGAGCCAATAGGTAGAGCAGGTGACTGATCTAGTGGCCAAACACGAGTTGTCTCATCATCCCAACTCCATCTGTGATGACATCCTCCATCTCACAGATGAGGATATCCACGATGTCAAACTGCATCCCGTTCATGACATAGAACAGGAGGGTCTGCTGCAACCTGGTGAAGCCCTCAAGGTATCCTGACCTGGGTAGTAGCGTGCGGCGCAAGGCAAGGTGAACAGTACGTGCATCCGGAGTGAGTAGAGCAGGTACCCTAGGCTGGTCAGGTGTGAAGGGCTGAGCAAACAGTGACCGAATCTCCTCAAAAGGTGGTGCCACACCTCTAGTGAGCGGCCTCCTCGGTGGGTCAGCCTGTCCATAGACTAACTCGTGTAGGCAGGTGTCATGGAGATCCACGCCTAGCAGCTATCCCAAGGTATGTCTAGTCAGTTGGTCATGCTGGCCCATGAACATAAAGTCAATGGATCTGCGGCCCTCTGAAACGTAGAGTGTGGCAAAGAAAACTCGGACCCAGTCCTCCATGTAGGCACTCCGCTGGAAGGACATCAGCTCCACTAGCCCTCTGTACCTCTCAAAGAAAGGGTGAATCTCAGTGCTGGCTGCAAGTGCAAGCTGATCCCAGTCAATGAAGTTGTGCTGGAAAAGTTTATGGCCCCAACGTCTGTAAGTCTCATACAGCAACGCCTATGTCAGGGTCCAGAAGCAGCTGTCCACAAGTGGCTCTCTGGGCTACGGGAACCACTCCTCAAGCAGAATGCTCCATCGAAGCTTCCTGAGCTGCTTTGCCTTCATTTTCCTGTAGTCAGTCAGGCGGACACCCTTACCAACCCGGACATTGGTGTCCATCTCATAGACGGCTCTCTCAGCCGCTCTATCCTTCCGAAGGTCAGCTGCAGATGGTCTCTGACTCAGGGCTGCAGTTGGATGACCTCCACGGGTCCTGATTGTGCGTCGGCGAATAAGCGGCTCCTCAGACTCCTCTGTCTGTTGTGGCTGTAGCTGCCTCTGTTGAAACTCCCGGATCCTCAGGGATCCTCTTCGACCATGCTCACGCTCCTCAGCGGCGCGAGCGGCCATCTCAGCTTGTCTAGCTTTCTTCATCTCTTTCGATAGCTTTTGCTTCTTAGTTGTCGGCTCCTCAATGGCATTTCCCTTTCCTTTCTTGTCACGGCGCATCTTGATGAGAGGAGTGACGATGGCAAGGATGAGATCGCGGGCTAGGGTTGTAACACCCTAATTTTCATGCATCATGCCCTACATACACTCATATACATGTTTAACATTAACCCACATAAAGAGGAATGAGTTTAAAATTGATTCGGAGCATTTATAATTGATTTGGAACAAAACCGCACTTCAAACGCAGGAAAGTGCAGACTAGTCCGATTTTACTGAGGACTAGTCCGATTCTCTCTGACTAAAAAACGGACTTGTCCGTTTTTGCTGCGGACTAGTCCGATTTTGGCTCTGGAAACTTTTGGACTTGTCCGATTTTGTGCGGACTAGTCCGATATTCCAAGAATCCTTGAAAATTTGCTAAGTCCTTGGACTTTTCCAGACTAGTCCGGTGTTCCAGCGGACTTGTCCGATTTCCTCTCTGTTTACAATCGGACTTGTCCGATTTTTGTCCAGACTTGTTCGATTTTCTCTCTGGATGACTTCGGACTAGTCCGGTCCTTTCCAGACTTGTCCGATATTTCGTGACTCTGAGTTGATCTTTTGTTTTACGACTTGTTTCTTGGGTTTCACGTTAAGTGGGCCTAGGGACGTCGTGCCTAACTCTTTTAGAGCCCATGTGGGACTCTAAACCGGCCTCTACTCATCCCAAACTCAAAATCCATCTAACCCTAGCCTCCACCTCTATAGAAACAGCCCCACCCCTTGGATTGACATCCATTTGCCACTTTTCCACCCACCCAAACCCTAGTTCGTGGGGAGCCACCATCAAGGAGGGAGGAGAAGATCCCAAGCAAGAAGAAGAAGAGGAGGAAACGAAAGAGGATCAAGATCTCCACCAAGTTTTGTTCTTCACCACCAATTCATCCCCAAGTTCATCACCAACCCTAGATCATCAAGATCCAAGTGTTACCTCCAAGTTTCTTGATTCATTGGAGTTCTAAACACCTGGTATACCTTCTATTATCTTTTCCTTACAAGAATTCAACCCCTAATCTCCAAATTCACGTTAATCTAGAAAACCCTAATCTGCTGATCTCGCAGAGTGCGGACTTGTACGGTCCCTAGCGGACTAGTCCGATCTTTCTGGTTAAATTGTGTTGAATTAATTCTAAAATTTGATCTAATCGAATCCAAACCTGTATAAACTTGTTAAAAGCTATTAGAACTAGTTAGTGATCATTAAAAGCAATCTAGTAACAAGTTCTACCTTGCATTTGCATCAATCATGCATGTCATATCATATTGAGTAATATTTGTGCACTCTTTGATTGTGTTTCTTGTCTTGTATGTTTATTGTGTGGATTAGACGGATTTGCGCTAGAAAGTGCCGCGGAGGATCTACAGCACCAAGAGTTTGAAGGCTTTGATCCTAATCAACAGCAAGAGCAAGGCAAGTGTCCTTGAAGCATATTGACCCTGTTTTAAAATAAATGTTTTGTTTGCAAAATTGCATGCTTGTGTCAAATTGATGGGAATCCTATGGTAGGGAGTTTACTAGATTTGCTAAACCACCCTTGTAACCAGGAATTTATGGTAGAGAGTCGGGAAGGCTTTTTACCTTTTGCTTCGCTTAATCAACTGGGATGGGAAACCAACTATACCACTCAATTTAATTATGCATGGATGAGATTATGGTTAACATGAACTGGTTAAATATGATATGGTAATGGGTGATCTAAGAAAGGCTGGTATGTGGATGGGTTGGATGTCATGGTGGTTTGCTTGCTTTAGATCTAAGGACCGGTTCATGCGAGAATAAGCCAGGATTACAGTGCCACCACGAGGCCAAGTATGGGTGCGGCGTAGCTGATTAATTAGGGCTTTGCTAGTGCTATTTGGACCATTAAGGATGCTCGGGGAAGGGGTAGTCAAATTGGGTTTGTTGATGATTGGTGGGACTACCCTGGGATCCGAATGGCTCAAGAGGGGGCCCTTGGTTGAAGATGTGCTCAGTTGGAGGCATCGCCACCGGTGAAACCTCAGTGGGGTCTAAATAGGCTAGTAATCCCTTTGTAAAAGCTATTTTGTGATCTCTTGGCCATACACCTACGGAAGTGTGAGACGGCATAATAGAGGTTCTTAGTCACTGAAAGGTGATGAAATCACAAACACGTGGGTAAAGTGGTACAAACTCTGCGGAGTTAAATAAAACTGTCATGATAGTTGTGATCTCGGTTATGAGCACCTGGACAACTTCCATGATTAGAGGGAAATTGGAATTTGGGATGGTTATGGTTTGGTAATGTTATGGATGGTTATGGATTTATTTCTGGTATTGAATATGGTTATTGGCAAATGGTGAAATCTGGAATTATTGATGAGAATGGTGAATTGTGGACTGGTACTATGGTATTACTTATGATTATGATGGGTTTACTTCACATACATATAATATATTGCTTTTCAAATGTTTTAATGTACTTTTCAGCACTTAATCATTATTATTGTCGACATTTGAATAAGCCACATGTCATACTTTCCACACTTGCTGAGTACGACATGTACTCACTCTTGCAATCCCCCCCAACAGTTGCAGGTCAGGATTGGGAGTTTAATGGCGATAATGCAAAGTTCTAGGCCGTGTCTATCGTCAGCTTTGCCTGTGGTGTTATTGGAGCTGCATTATCCCTTATGCTTAGTTTGCTTAGTTGCTTAATTAGTTTATTTCTGCTGCATTAGTTGAACTTGTCAATAATGCTTATTAGAGCTTGTATTCGAGGATAATCTGGTTTGTATAATAAAATTTGGTTAATTAATCTTGTCTTGTGGTAATTTTCTATATACTCTTTTGTGATTGCACTCGTGTATGTGTGTTGAACATCCTGGGCACACATATGCGTTAGCTTGGTTCATTTTTCGGAACCAGACGTCACAAGGGTTGATGACGGCGAATTCGGAGAATGTGCGACGGCGAACGGCGAGGAAGTGGCGTAGGTCACGGGGTCTCGCGGGGCAACGATGTTGGGTGCATGAGGCGGCAACGCAAAGTACGACGCAGCCGGGCGCGAGGAGCAACAGCTCGGAGGGTGGTGCAGTCGGGCGAACCCTAGCGGCGAAGAGGAGTGGCGGCGGCCGGGCGAAGAGGACTGGCGCGGCGGCATGGAGGGCGGCGGCGCGACGAGGAGCGCGGCGGTCGGGCGCGAGGGGTGGCGGCGCGACGAGCGGCGGCGCTGAGGGCGGCGGCAGCACTGAGTGCGGTGGCGGTCGGAGCGCGACGGCGGGTGGCGACAAGGCGAGGGGCGCGGAGCGGCGGCGGCGGAGAGAAGAGAGAGAAAAAAGAAAGAAAAATGGAGAGGCGCGCTAAATAGGTGCGGCCCGAACCCTAGCTCAATTTTTAATATCGGATGATCCGACGTTAGTTGAGAGGGTGCATCGGTCGAGTGATACAATAAGGTTATTCCAGAGGCACCTTCAGCATCAGATGATCCGACGTGGAAAAGTTTATCATCAGTTGAATTTGGCACAACTCCAGAAATGTGAACATCGGATGCTCCGATGTTTCTCAGAATGAACTCATCGGTTGATTTGACTTTCTGTCTGAGCTGACCCTTGTACTTAAGCACAAACTGATCCGATGATGCTTCTGCCCTAAGCATCGGATAATCCGATGACTACAAAAGATTAGCAACAACCCATATATGTCCTTTGACTTAAACAAACAAAGAGAAACACAAGTCTTAGGACTTTTTGGGCAACCCCTAACCCCTCAAAAAGACTTTAACGCTAGTTACCAATAACTTGGCTAAGCCCTAAAGCAAATAGAACACTAGAAAAAAACAAGGAAAAATCCAAACAAAATGTAAGGCCCATGCTTTGTGAGCTAGAGGATGAAGACTTCTATCTCTTTAAAGCATGTTCCTTTAGGTATTAACACACTTAACACTTTTTTCTTTCCACATCATATGAGTTGAGATATTGCATTTCAAACAAGTCTCTTTCTCATGAAGTGGATTCCCCTTCGTGACAATCTACTGTATGCAATGCCAAACAATTTTTAATGCAGGATATTAAACGTGAGTGCAAGTCTATATGGTAGGCATCATGCAAGACATAAATTAAATCTATCTTGCCAAGTTTGAACCTTTCAAAGGCTTCTTCAGGGAGAGCCATTCTGCAAGCCTTGGGGATACCAAAAAAAAACGCCATCCCAAGCTAACCCTTCCTCGCCCCTATCCTTTAAAAGTTAGACAAGACCTATATGTGATGCATTCTTACATGACTATGGCAACTTACATGACGTTCTATGCATCTAGCACATTTAATTCACTCCTTAGTCTAGAAAAAGTTTTCTCATCAAGTGGTTTAGTGAAGATATCCGTCAATTGTTCTTCGGACCTAACACCTTGCAAGGAGATGTCTCCCTTAGCTTCATGGTCCCGCAAGAAATGATGGTGAATATCAATGTGCTTAGTGCGGGAGTGTTGAATGAGGTTTTTAGCAATCTTAACTGCACTTTCATTGTCACAAAGGAGAGGCACACAACCAAATTTAACACCAAAGTCGAAAAGGGTTTGCTTCATATATAGGATTTGGGCACAACATGCACCAGCCGCTATATACTCCGCTTCCGCAATGGACAAGGCAACCGAGTTTTGCTTTTTACTAGACCAAGATACTAGGGAACGCCCAAGCAAGTGGCACCCTTCGGAGGTACTCTTGCGATCCACACGGCATTCGACAAAGTCCGAATCCGAGTAACCCAAGAGATGGAATTTAGCACCTTTGGGGTACCACAGGCCTACACTTGGGGTATGCTTGAGATACCGAAGTATCCTAAAGACCGCCTTCCGATGCGGTTCTTTAGGTGTCGCTTGAAAGCGAGCACACAAGCATACACTAAACATGATATCGGGCCTAGATGCGGTAAGATAAAGCAATGAACCAATCATGGAACGGTAATTAGATTGGTCAACAGGTTTACCGTCCTTATCCGCGTCGAGATGACAATTTGTTGCCATTGGAGTACTTCTTGAGCTACAATCTTCCATCTCAAATTTCTTCAAGAGGTCCTTGGTATATTTTTCTTGATAGATGAAAGTCCCCTCTCGAAGTTGCTTGATTTGAAATCTAAGGAAGAAGTTAAGCTCTCCAATCATCGACATCTTGAATTCCCTAGACATCATTTTGCCAAACTCATGGCTAAGAACTTCGTTAGTTGACCCAAAAATAATATCAACGACATAAATTTGACAAACAAATAGTTCTCCATCGATGTCTTTGGTGAAGAGTGTAGTGTCCACCCTCCCGATCCTGAATCCTTGCATGATCAAGAAATCTCGTAGTCGTTCATACCATGCTCTAGGTGCTTACTTGAGCCCGTAGAGCGCCTTGTGCAACCTATACACATGATTAGGATTCCTTGGATCTTCGAACCCGGGAGGTTGTTCAACATAGACAAGCTCATTAATGTAACCATTAAGAAAGGCACTTTTCACATCTATTTGATAAAGCTTTATATTATGATGTGATGCAAAAGCAAGAAGTATACGGATGGCTTCTAGTCGAGCGACCGGAGCAAATGTTTCTCCAAAGTCTAGTCCTTCAACTTGCGAGAAACCCTTGGCCACAGGTCTTGCCTCGTTGCGGATCACAACATCGTTCTCGTCTTGTTTGTTGTGGTACACCCACTTTGTCTCGATGATGTTCTTGTCCTTGGGTCGCTCCTCCAACACCCAAACTTCATTGTGGATGAAGTTGTTGAGTTCTTCTTGCATGGCCATTACCCAATTTGGATCTTGGAGTGCTTCCTCAATGTGAGTGGGTTCTACACATGAAACAAACGAGTAGTGCTCACAAAACGTAGCGAAATGGCGAGAACGTGTACTTACTCCCCTTGACGGACTATCGATTATTTGATCAATTGGATGCGCCTTGGAGATGCGTCCATGCCTCATAAGTGGTTGTGAAGCACTTGGCGGTGGTGATGCGTGTTGCTCTTCTTGTGGTTGGACTTGATCATGGACTTGTTCTTCTTCTTGATGTTGTGTGGCTTGTGAATCTTGTGTCGGCAATGGATCATCTTTTTCTTCTTTGTCAACTTGAGGTGCCATAGATATGTTGATGTTGGAACTTGAAGCTCCCCCTTGATCATGGCTCTCCTCAACTTTAGGCTTGATGTCTCCGATGGTCATGTTCTTCATAGCTTCTCGTAGAGGCTCATCATCTATTTCATCATGACCAAAACTCTCCTCTTGGGAGCCATTAGTTTCATCAAACTCAACATCACAACTTTCCTCAACTAAACCAGAGGTTTGGTTGAATATTCGATATGCTTTTGAATTTGATGCATAACCAAGAAAGATATCAACATCACATCTTCTTTCAAACTTACCGAGCCTTTTCTTGCGGTAGATATAGCACTTGCACCCAAAGACTCGGAAATAGGAGATGTTGGGCTTTCTCCCAATGAGGAGTTCGTACGGGGTCTTTTGAAGTAGTCGATGTAGATAGACCCGATTTGCGGCATGGCACGCCATGTTGATTACTTCGGCCCAAAACTTCTCGGATGTGTCGTAGTCATCAAGCATTGCTCGTGCAAGAGTGATGAGAGTCTTGTTCTTCCTTTCAACGACACCGTTTTGTTGAGGAGTGTATGTGGCTGAAAATTCATGTTTCACGCCTTTACGATCACACCACTCCCCAATGTTGTAGTTCTTGAATTCGGTGCCATTGTCACTCCGGATCTTGATGATGGGAAGTTGAAATTCCCTTTGAGCACGTTTAGCGAAGGTCTTGAACACTCCGGAGTTTCACTCTTGTCACCTAGAAACAATGTCCAAGCATACCGAGAGTAGTCATCAACTATAACAAGACAATAGAAATTACCACCAAGACTTTGATATGTGGACGGTCCGAAGAGGTCCATGTGGAGCAGCTCAAGTGGCTTGGAGGTTGACACCATTATCTTCATCGGGTGTGGTGAAGCAACTAGTTTCCCGACTTGACAAGCGCTACAGAGCTTGTTCTTCTCAAATGTGACATCCTTCACGCCAGTCACCATCCCAAGCTTGAATGACTTCTTGAGCTTGCTCATTCCAATGTGAGTGATGCGTCGATTCCATAGCCAACCCAAACTCATCTTGGTGAAAAGACAAGTGGTCAATCTAGCATCCTTGGCGGAGAAGTCTACTAAGTAGAGGTTTTCATGCCGAAACCCTTTGAAGATTAGTTCTTTGCTTGTTTCACTAGTCACAACAACATCATTCTTGCCAAAGGTGCACGTTAGTCCAAGATCACATAATTGTGCAATAGAAAGCAAATTGAAACTAAGTGACTTAACATACAACACATTGGAAATAGATAAATCATGTGAAATTGCAATCTTACCCAACCCAATTACCTTCCCCTTAGAGTTGTCACCAAAGGTGACTTGTTCATGATTGATGGGGTTCTCTATGGAGGTGAACATACCATCGTTGCCGGTCATGTGTTGAGTGCACCCGCTATCGAGTACCCAATACTTTCCTCTGGCTTTGTAGTTCACCTACACACATGAATTCAGTTTTTGATTTTAGGCACCCAAGCTAACTTAGGTCCTTGTATGTGTGATACAAGTGTTTTTGGGACCCAAAGTTGCTTGGGAAGCTTCCCCTTCATGCCCTTCATGTCCTTGCCAATGAACCTTGCCTTCACCTTGCAATCTACTTTACTCAAGAGATAATAGTGATCATCAAAGGTGGACTTGTAGTTAGTAGGCAATTTTGGAGAAGGCCGGTTAGGAAGAGGACACTCCCTTCTATGGTGACCGGTGACCTCGCAATGTTGGCAATAAGAACCAACTTCCTTGATGAAGCTTGTTTTAAGCTCCGGTGAGGGCACATTTCCTTTGTTAGGCACCGGGAAGGATCCAAGTTCTCTCTTGTTGAAGGCCTTTGCTTGTTGGAAGAGGATTTCTTTGTGCTTGACTTCTCCCTTAGATAGTCTTGCCACACTAGTGCGGAGACTTTCAATTTCATCCATCAAATCCTTCTCCATAGCATTCTCTTTCAAAGGCAAATACTTATGCAAGACATTAGTGGCATGTGAAACAATGGATACCTTATCATTAAGGGTTTCTTTCTCTATGGTTTTCAATTCTTGATCAATGACTTCATAGGCAAGGTTAAGTACTTGATGCTCTTGGATTAACTCATTGTGCTTTCCCAAGAGTGCTTTGTGTGCTATGTCAAGCTCATGATGATCTAGCTTGATTTGAGCCTTATCCTCCTCAACTTGCTTGACATGAGATTTGAGCGTGTCATGCTCCTTAAGTATGCTTTCATACTTGTCAAGCAAATCTAGGTTAGCACTCTCGAGCTTAGCACGAGCTTCTTCAAGAGCCTTGACCTTACTCTTTTCCCTTTTAATGATAGTGTGGTATTCATTTATCATTGAAGCTAAGTCATCTGGGGAAAGCTCATCATCGCTAGAGTCATCACATACCTTGGTGTTACCTTTTGCCATGAGGCACATGGGAGGTGGATGAAGGGATGAATCATCATTGTTGGTAATGGCAAGGCCGACCAAGCTCTCTTCTTCAGCTTCACTCTCTTCATCACTAGATTCTTCGTCGGTGATCCATTCATTTGCCTCACACATGAACACCTTTGTGGACCTTTTCTCTTCTTTGGAAAGAGTTTTGCCTTTTTGCCTTTGTCATACTTCTTCTTCCCAAAGAATCTTGGCTTGGGCTTGACCTCTTCTTCATCATCCTCATTATCCTCAAGCTTGTGATGCTTGCCCTTGTGGTTCTCTCTTCTTTTGTCCGGTTTTGGACAATCATAGGAGATGTGGCCTTGATCACCACAGTTATAACAGGTCTTGTTGTCATCTTTCCTTGGTATAAATGCTTTCTTTTTGGGATCAAAGTTGTATCCCTTCTTGGCAATCTTGGAGTCCAAGCGAGAGAATTTTCTCATCATCAATGCAAGCTCAACATCGTCATGTTCACTTGATGCTTGCTCTTCTTCACTTGAGCTAGGCTTGATCACTTTCTTTTTCTTGAGATTTGTTCTCTTGGTGGAAGCCTTTAGAGCAATTGTCTTTGAAGATGATTCCTCCATTATCCCAAGAACACTCATCTCATGAGCGCGAATCTCTCCATTAAGTTCAGAAACTTCAATGTGATCAAGAGATTCCTTTTGAAGCATGGAGTTGATAATGTTGTACTTTGGCTTAGGAAGGAGCATAAGAATCTTGCGGTTGATGGGTCCCTTGCCAAGAGGAGCAATATAAAGAGCATTAATTTCCTCAATAAGAACATTCAAGCGAGAAAACATTTCATTGACATTCTCATGAGGTAGCATTTTGAACTCATCATATTTGGCCTTAAGCATGTGATACTTTAGTTCTTTAACGCGAGAAGAACCCTCATGAATTTCAATCAAGCAAGCCCAAATTTCACAAGCTTTTTCTTTGCTAGCAATCCTAGCAAACACATCTTGACTAATGCATTCGTAAATAGCATTTCTAGCCTTGGCATCCCACTTGATTTGATCACCTATGTAGTTATGCTCACCAAATCCTGCATGGGTCGCTTCCCATACCTCGAGAGCAATAGCCTCTAGATAAGCACACATACGTGCTTTCCAATAGGCAAAGTTCTTGCCCTCAAAGATGGGGACCGAACCCCCAATCTTGGCCATTTTGGCTCTCTAGCGGTGAAGCTAGAATGATCCAATGAGCAGCCTTGCTTTGATACCAATTGTAAGGATCGAATGCCCAATAGGGGGGTGAATTGGGCTTTTTTAAAAAACTAAAGCAATAAAAACTCAACTACTAAAAGCCCAATTCCCTATGCAAACAACCTATGCATTCAAGTGAATAATAAGTTTGTGGTATATGAAATGCATAAGTATAACGGGAAAGGAAGAGTATGCAAACTCCCGAGAAGACATGAAGACACGGTGATTTATCCCGTGGTTTGACAAGATCATCAAGACCTTCCTACATCCACATTGTGGCACCCACCAAGGGTGTAGCCACTCCCAAGTTACCAAGACCAGGGATCTCACTAAGAGTCTCCGTTCACCATCTCCGGCAAGGTGGAGCTCAAGCCTTGTACAAGTTTGATCTTCCGGGCTTCCACAACTGACTTGGCAAGCTCCGGAAGGATCTCTCCGATCACCGACTGATACACGGTGAATGCAATCACCAAGAGACACTCACTTACAGCTCTCACTAGACTAGAGACTCCAATCACCAAGAATGGAAGCACACAAGCATCATCTCTAGTAAGTTCTAGCCTATATCTTGGTGTACAAGTGGTGTAAATGATGTGGAAGTGATTGTTCAACGTCTTGAATGCTTGATAATGTGTGGAGTAGCTGAGGGCATCAAGACCTATCTAAATGACTGGTTGAAGGGGTACAAACAGCCAACTTCCACGAGATAGCCGTTGAAAAAGTAGGCTGACATCACTGTTCTGCAAACACTGGATGATCCGATGTTCTCCCTTCAGCTGTCATCGGTCGAATACAAATTAGCTGAGATCACTGTGTCAGATATGACCGTTGATCGACCGATGTTGTATACACCTGTATATCGGATAATCCGGTGACACTTAGTCCAGGATGGTCCATAAATAATGCTTACTAGAATGATCGACCGATGTGGCATATTTGTACATCTGATGGTCCGGTGTTACTTGGTCTAGAGAAATTGCTTACTGGAATGATCGACTGATGTAACACATGCTTCAACATCGGATGATCTGGTGTATACCCAAGACTGAGTTCTTTTTCTGTTGCAGAGCTGTGACGCCCGGTTCCGAAAAATGAACCAAGCTAACGCATATGTGTGCCCAGGATGTTCAACACACATACACGAGTGATTCACAAATGATAAACAGATAATTACCACAGCTCAAATTATTAAATAAATACTCTTATTACATAATTCGTTATATCCTCGAATACAAGCTCTAACGAATATTAATGACAAGTTCAACTAATGCAGCGGAAATAAACTAATTAAGCAACTAAGCAAACTAAGCAAAAGGGATAGCGCAGCTCCATGCAACACCACAGGCAAAGCTGACGGTAGACACGGCCTAGAACTCCGCATTATCACTATTAAACTCACAATCCTGACCTGCAACTGTTGGGGGGGATTGCAAGAGTGAGTACATGTCGTACTCAGCAAGTGTGGAAAGTATGACATGTGGCTGATTCAAATGACGACAATAATAATGGCTAAGTGCTGAAAAGTACAGTAAAACCATTTGAAAAGCAATATATTATATTATGTGTATGTAAACCCATCATAAACCATGTAACCATAGTAATACCAGTCCATAAATCACCATTACCAATAACCATAACCAATGTCATAAACCATAATTCCATCCATAACCATAACCATAATCATAATATCAACCATAACCATTACCAAACCATAATCATCCCAAATCCCAATTTCCCTCTAATCATGGAAGTTGTCCAGGTGCTCATAACCGGGAGCACGGCTATCATGATAGTTTTAATTAACTCTGCAGAGTTTGTACCTCTTTACCCACGTGTTCGTGATTTCATCACCCGTCAGCGACTAAAGAACCTCCCTTATGCCAATTACACTTCCTTTGGTGTATGGCCAAGAGATCACAAAATAGCCTTTACAAAGGGATTACTAGCCTATTTAGACCCCACTGAGGTTTCACCGGTGGCGATGCCTCCAACTGAGCACATCTTCAACCAAGGGCCCCCTCTTGAGCCATTCGGATCCGAGGGTAGTCCCACCAATCATCAACAAACCCAATCCGACTACCCCTTCCCCGAGCATCCACAATGGTCCAAACAGCACTAGCAAAGCCCTAATTAATCAGCTACGCTGCACCCATACTTGGCCTCGTGGTGGCACTGTAGTCCTGGCCTATTCTCGCATGAACCGGTCCTTAGATCTAAAGCAAGCAAACCACCATAACATCCAACCCATCCACATACCAGGCTTGCTTAGATCACCCATTACCATACCGTATCGACCAGTTCATATTAACGAGAATATCATTAATACATAATTAAATGTGTAGTGTTGTTTTCCATCCCAATTAATTAAGCAAAGCAAAAAGGTAAAAGGCCCTTCCCGACTCTCTACCATATAGTCCAGGTGACAAGGGTGGTTAAACAAAGCTAGTAAACTTCCTATCATAGGATTCCCATCAAATTGACACAAGCATGCAATTTTGCAAACAAAACATTTATTTTAAAACAGGATCAACATGCTTCAAGGACACTTGCCTTGCTCCGGCGGATAGGATTGCTCAAGCGCTTCGAAATCTTGATTCTGAAAATCCTCGTACACGATCTCTTGAGCACGTTCCTCTACTCGTGATCACACATACAAGAAAATACATACAAATCAACATGATGCACACACATTAATCAACATGAGATGATATGCATGCATGCAAGGACCAATTAATTAATTAACTATGGTTGTTTATTTATTAGATGCAACTAGTTCATACGTGTTCATACAAGTTTACGAGGGTTTTAGCGAGAATTAATGCTGTTGGAAATAAAATTATGGTGCAACTAAAATCAATTTATGTCTATTAGATCTAATATGTCGCTAAAATTCGCATTGGAAAAACGAATCCTACCGTAGATGCGATGGCTTTGATGATCGCGGGATGAAGGTGACGCGTAGACGAAGTAGATGGCGCAGGGTCCTCCGGCGGCACGACGACGGCGACGATCTCCGGTGGACGACGGTACCCTCCTCTTTTTCTTCCTCTTATTCCCCTCTTTTTTTCTTCCTTTTCTTCCCCTGGCGGCGCAGCCTCTGGTCCCCTTTTTTTCTGGCGGCGGGATCTTTTTTTTTCCCTGGGGGCGGTGGCGCTTTCTGGGATCGGGAAAAACACGAGGGCCTCGGTCCCTTTTATAACCAGCGGCAGGCGGTACTAGGGCCGGCGCCCACGGAAGCGGGATCGAGCGGGAATCGGGGCGAGCGCGCGTGGGATTCAGTGCGGGAGGCGGGAAAATTGGGCGGGCGGCGCGGGTTTCGGTGCGGGAGTCGGTCGGGTGGGGCCCAGGGGCGGCGGGGCCAAGGTCGGGGCGTGGGAGCGGGGGTCGCGTGCGCGCTAGCGTGCCGCGCGGTCGGCGGGGCCAGGCACCTCGGGCGGCGGGGTGTGTGGCGCGGGGCTCGGTGCGAGCGGCGCTCGGGCGCGCGGTCACGGTCGGCCGGGCGGGACACGGGGCAGGCGGCGGGGCGAGCAGGCCAGGCGGGTGGGGCCGGGAGCAGGCGGCGGGCGGCGCGCATCGGGAGGGCGGCGCGGGGTGGGACCCGGGCGGCGGGGCTGGTCGGCTCGGTGCGTGGCCGGCTGGGCCGGTCGGCGGCCTGGCCGGCAGTTGGTTGGTTTTGTTTTTTTTTCCTTTTTTTAATAATATATTACTATTTTTTTATATTACTTATTTATTTTTATTATTATTTTTTATATACAGTTATTATATATATTATTTATATTTTATTTATTTTATTTATCTTATAATTGTTATAAATATATATATTTTTTATTATTATTTTTATACTTATTCCCTATTACAGGTTTTAGGCTATAATTATTATTTTCTATTTCTTCTTTTTGCTACACCATATATGTATGTTTTGTCTTTTCTTTTATTCTATTAATATTTAATGCATGATCATGTATGCAATGCAGGATGCGAAAATTGAGGGTGTTACAAACCTACCCCCCTTAAAGTGAATCTCGCCCTCGAGATTCGATAGCGTGGAAAAAAGGTGAGGGAATTCTGCCTTCAAGTCTTCTTCACGTTCCCATGTAGCTTCGGTTTCCGTATGGTGTTTCCATTGCACTTTGCACCAACGGATCCTCTTATTTCTCATGAATCCAAAACAATGAGGTTGGCGGAGAAGTCTACCCCCCTTATTCTAAGGCTTATTTTTGGACATACTATATTTGTCCTCATCTCTCCTCCAGGAGACTTAACCAATAGAGTAAACTTCATATGAGAGATAGGCAAACTATACTTGGCAACATACTTTGATGCAATGAATGAATGCGATGCTCCAGAATCAAATAACATAGTCGCGGAGTTGGAGTTGGCGAGAAACATACCAATGACCACGTCATCCGCTTGTTGAGCATCCTCCGTAGAGACATGGTTCACGTTGCCACGAGCAAAATTCTGCTGTCCACGGCTTCCTTGTGGCGCTCCTCCATTGGGTCTCGGGTTTTGCCTCGGCGCATTGCTTCCTTGACCAAGGCCTGGCTTAGGACATTGATGCGCAAAGTGTCCAGCTTCTCCACAAGTATAACACTTCTTAACTCCACCAGAATTATTGGGGCGGTCTTGGTTTTGAACATTGGCACCAGGGAAATTAGCACAAGGTGCATAAGGCATTGGAGGCCTAGGTGCTTGCATAACAGGGCGCTGCTGCACAAACTGAGTTGGGCGCGGTGCATAACCAGGGCGCTGAGCAGGGATAGAAGAGCTGTAGTAAAGCGCATTGGGCGGCGCAAAGCGAGGGCGCACATTACTTCCTTGTTGTTGTCCTTGATATGGCGCCTTCCTCTTGATTTCTTGCTCCATTTCACAGATCTTGTTCTCCACCACAATTGCTTTGTCCACAAGCTTCTGGAAGTTGGCATAGTCACAATTGAGCAATTGCACTTGGATCTCATTGTTCAAGCCTCCCATGAACAAATATTGCTTCCGGCTGTCCCGACTAACATCCTCAGGCGCATACCTTGAGAGTTGAGTGAACTTGTTGAGATATTCACTCACGCTTGATCTTCCTTGCCTTAAGTTCTCGAATTCTTGCCTCTTCAAGATCATAACACCTTCCGGCACATAATGAGAACGGAAGTTCTCCTTGAATTCTGCCCAAGTGATCCTCTCTTGATTCTCATGAGCATTGCAATAAGCATCCCACCAATCCGCAGCTGCTCCAACGAGTTGATGAGAAGCAAATAGGACCTTCTCTCAGTCACTGCATTGGACAATAGCAAGTTTCTTCTCCACGGACTTGAGCCAATCGTCCGCATCCATAGGGTCGGCAGCTTGAGCAAAGGTTGGCGGCCTAGTCCTCATAAACTCTCCCAATCGGTTATGAGGAGGTGGGGGTGGCGGTGGAGGCATGTGGGGCTGATTGTTGATGTTATTGTCAGCCTGCAGCTGTCCCATAGTTTGTATCATGGTCTGCATGAGCTGGTTTTGCATGGCCAGTAGCCGCTCAATATTGATAGCTCCATGAGCAGGTCCTTGTCCGTTGTTGTTCTGAGGTACTCCATGGTTCTCCTCCTCACCATTGACATCCCTCTGATTGCGAGTCCTCACCATCTAAAGAAAAGCAATAGGTAAGAAATTAGAAACGTCCCCAACTATATGCATCAAGGGATATGAAGCTAACTAACTAGCTATATTAGCCTAGGTGGACATGGCAATGCTAAAGCATCCCAAAATCCTCTATTAAGCACACAAGCAAACAATATATATATATAGCAAACAGCAAGCCAACAAAATCAAATCGATTCCTGAGTGCTCCTATGTGCTCTAAAGTGTCCATTCTATCTAGGCTGCGTCCTACGGTCAACATGTGGCTCTGATACCAATCTGTGATGCCCGGTTCCGAAAAATGAACCAAGCTAACGCATATGTGTCCCAGGATGTTCAACACACATACACGAGTGATTCACAAATGATAAACAGATAATTACCACAGCTCAAATTATTAAATAAATACTCTTATTACATAATTCATTATATCCTCGAATACAAGCTCTAACGAATATTAATGACAAGTTCAACTAATGCAGCGGAAATAAACTAATTAAGCAACTAAGCAAACTAAGCAAAAGGGATAGCGCAGCTCCATGCAACACCACGGGCAAAGCTGGCGGTATACACGGCCTAGAACTCCGCATTATCACCATTAAACTCACAATCCTGACCTGCAACTGTTGGGGGGGGGGGATTGCAAGAGTGAGTACATGTTGTACTCAGCAAGTGTGGAAAGTATGACATGTGGCTGATTCAAATGACGACAATAATAATGGCTAAGTGCTGAAAAGTACAGTAAAACCATTTGAAAAGCAATATATTATATTATGTGTATGTAAACCCATCATAAATCATGTAACCATAGTAATACCAGTCCATAAATCACCATTACCAATAACCATAACCAATGTCATAAACCATAATTCCATCCATAACCATAACCATAATCATAATATCAACCATAACCATTACCAAACCATAATCATCTCAGATCCCAATTTCCTTCTAATCATGGAAGTTGTCCAGGTGCTCATAACCGGGAGCACGGCTATCATGATAGTTTTAATTAACTCTGCAGAGTTTGTACCTCTTTACCACGTGTTCGTGATTTCATCACCCGTCGGCGACTAAAGAACCTCCCTTATGCCAATTACACTTCCTTTGCTGTATGGCCAAGAGATCACAAAATAGCCTTTACAAAGGGATTACTAGCCTATTTAGACCCCACTGAGGTTTCACCGGTGGCGATGCCTCCAACTGAGCACATATTCAACCAAGGGCCCCCTCTTGAGCCATTCGGATCCCAGGGTAGTCCCACCAATCATCAACAAGCCCAATTCGACTACCCCTTCCCCGAGCATCCACAATGGTCCAAACAGCACTAGCAAAGCCCTAATTAACCAGCTACACCGCACCCATACTTGGCCTCGTGGTGGCACTGTAGTCCTGGCCTATTCTCGCATGAACTGGTCCTTAGATCTAAAGCAAGCAAACCACCATAACATCCAACCCATCCACATACCAGGCTTGCTTAGATCACCCATTACCATACCGTATCGACCAGTTCACATTAACGAGAATATCATTAATACATAATTAAATGTGTAGTGTTGTTTTCCATCCCAATTAATTAAGCGAAGCAAAAAGGTAAAAAGCCCTTCCCGACTCTCTACCATATAGTCCAGGTGACAAGGGTGGTTAAACAAAGCTAGTAAACTTCCTATCATAGGATTCTCATCAAATTGACACAAGCATGCAATTTTGCAAACAAAACATTTATTTTAAAACAGGATCAATATGCTTCAAGGACACTTGCCTTGCTCCGACGGATAGGATTGCTCAAGCGCTTCGAAATCTTGATTCTGAAAATCCTCGTACACGATCTCTTGAGCACGTTCCTCTACTCGTGATCACACATACAAGAAAATACATACAAATCAACATGATGCACACACATTAATCAACATGCGATGATATGCATGCATGCAAGGACCAATTAATTAATTAACTATGGTTGTTTATTTATTAGATGCAACTAGTTCATACGTGTTCATACAAGTTTACGAGGGTTTTAGCGAGAATTAATGTTGCTGACAATAAAATTATGGTGCAACTAAAATCAATTTACGTCTATTAGATCTAATACGTCGCTAAAATTCGTATTGGAAAAATGAATCCTACCGTAGATGTGATGGCTTCGATGATCGCGGGATGAAGGTGACGCGTAGACGAAGTAGATGGCGCAGGGTCCTCCGGCGGCACGACGATGGCGATGATCTCCGGTGGACGACGGTACCCTCCTCTTTTTCTTCCCCTTCTTCCCCTCTTTTTTTCTTCCTTTTCTTCCCCTGGCGGCGCAGCCTCTGGTCCCCTTTTTTTCTGGCGGCAGGATCTTTTTTTTCCCTGGGGGCGGCGGCACTTTCTGGGATCGGGGAAAACACGAGGGCCTCGGTCCCTTTTATAACCAGCGGCAGGCGGTACTAGGGCCGGCGCGCATGGAAGCGGGATCGAGCGGGAATCGGGGCGAGCGCGCGTGGGATTCGGTGCGGGAGGCGGGAAAATCAGGCGGACGGCGCGGTTTTCGGTGCGGGAGTCGGTCGGGTGGGGCCCAGGGGGCGGCGGGGCCAGGGTCGGGGCGTGGGAGCGGGGGTCACGTGCGCGCTGGCGCGCCGCGCGGTCGGCAGGGCCAGGCACCTCGGGCGGCGGGGTGCGTGGCGCGGGGCTCGGCGCGAGCGGTGCTCGGGCGCGCGCGATCACGGTCGGCCAGGCGGGACACGGGGCAGACGGCGGGGCGAGCGGGCCAGGCGGGTGGGGCCGGGAGCAGGCGGCGGGCGGCGCGCATCGGGAGGGCGGCGCGGGGTGGGACCCGGGCGGCGGGGCTGGTCGGCTCGGTGCGTGGCCGGCTGGGCCGGTCGACGGCCTGGCCGGCGGTTGGTTGGTTTTGTTTTTTTTCCTTTTTTATAATATATTACTATTTTTTATATTACTTATTTATTTTTATTATTATTTTTCTATATACAGTTATTATATATATTATTTATATTTTATTTATTTTATTTATCTTATAATTGTTATAAATATATATATTTTTTATTATTATTTTTATACTTATTCCCTATTACAGGTTTTAGGCTATAATTATTATTTTCTATTTCTTCTTTTTGCTACACCATATATGTATGTTTTGTCTTTTCTTTTATTCTATTAATATTTAATGCATGATCTTGTATGCAATGCAAGATGCGAAAATTGAGGGTGTTACAAGAGCCAACTCGACCGATGTAGTTTCTTCTAGATACATCGGATGATCCGGTGAGTTGATTTTGTCTGCTTCGAGTTGTTCTAAGTGATTCTTTTGGAATTTGTCCGGGTGACCTCTTAGACATTGGTTTGAAATGTTCTTTTGATGATGACTAAGTCTCGTGTGCTGTCAATTTTGATAGAATAATTTTGACATATATGTTTTTTCTTTCAGTCTTCATGAAAGTCGATTGACCTCGTAAAATAGTTTGTTAAGGGGTCTCCAATTGTATCCAATGAGCAGTAGATGATATAAATATAGAGTCCATTAAGGGTGATGCGTTATATGATAGGTCTTGCATCCACAAACTTGTTAGTGATATCCAACGGTTGTCATTAATCACCGAAACCATACCTTATGGGGGCCTAGATGCTTTCAGTAGCACGTGGTGCTGGTTCGCCTTCAAGTGCTCATTAATAATTTGAACACGAGCGTTCATCAAAGCTTGTCGAAGCGCCTTGGCAGCGTTGTAGTGAAACACTCTCCTCGCATCCTCAACCATGCGAGGGTCGTTCGGTTCCTCTAAAGTATACCTTGCATGTGATAAAGAATATATTGAAGAGATGTTCATTAAAAGAGTTTAAGAGTTAAAACTTAGAAACTATTTTTAACATACTTACCATAAAATCGGCCAATACAGCCTCCTGAAGGTTGTCGTGCTCCCGGTGATGGACGCGTGCATAGTCCTTCCACGAAAGAGCAGGCACCCCATCGATGACCTCAGGATAGTGCAAACGCACTAAGGACCCAAGGACACCGTTCACCGGTATTTGGTGTCTCTCACTGGTGAAAGACGTGTCGTCCCAAACCCTGCAAGATATTTATTGATTCATTACTAAAGTAACCAAAAGAAACCAGAATTGAACACTATAATTTTTATTACCTGTCTCCGACCGGCCGAATCACGATCCCCTGTGAAGGGACCGCAGGAGGACTGACAAAGTGAGTCCTCCGCGTCTGTTGGGGTGCTACGTCAGGTGACCCAGAAGGCTCATCACCAGTCGAGTCAAAAGGCTCAGGAACAAAAGGCTCGCCAGCCGAGGGCTGGCTCACCGAATGGTAGCCAAGCTCAATTGGCGCGTAGCATCTAAGTCAATCGGTGAGGACTACAACATTCAAATGATTCATAAGTAAGTTTAATTGGAAATTGAATTTGAAAAAAATTGTCAAAACGAGTGAAATTTACCTGTGACGAAGCTCTAGAGCTGCTCAGAACGTGCCCCAGTAGCTGAGAGCGTCTGCTCCCGGTCGACGAGGCACCAACGAAAGCGTCCTCAGGTCTAGAGGGGTAGAACCCCCTCGTCGGCGGCAACTTCTTGCCCTTCTTTGATGCCATCCTATTTTAATAGATAATCAATAAATATGCAAATAAGATATACAAAATTCATGTTACTATCTTCAAGAAAACATTACTTGTAATCACTTTCAAAATTCATCAACATCATTATCATGTGCCCTACTCCTCAAACTAGCCAAACGATCCTCCATCGTGGCCTATTCTAATTTCCGTTTTCGCATATCATCTGGCTCTACATCTTCAACATCTCCAACTAATTGACTGAGTCCTGCACCAAGCTCGACGTTAAAAGTGTCTGGCAACTCTTCTTCTTGGTACACTTCTTCAACGTCTTCGCTATCATGGTAACCATCATCCCCAGGAGTATATAACCGCTCACGAGGATTCACCTTATATACCACCCACCAAGCACTGAGCTTCGTGCATGGATAAGGTAGATAATACACTTGTTCCACTTGATGTGCAAGAACAAATGTATCGTAACCACGTAGTCGGTCCTTATGTTTCACTTCCACCATTCCAATTGGTTTTCTCGAGTTTCATGAGTGTGATCAAACCAGTCACAGTCAAAGAAGACAACTCAAAGGGTCTTATTTTCGATAAAAGTAAATTCAAAGATTTTGATAATGATCCCATAATAATCGATTAAATTCCCTTGAGTGTCAATTGCTCTCGTCACAACACCGGAATTTGATGTTGTCGCGAGAGGACGAAGAGCTTCAAAATGAGTTGTACGGAATCGAAAGCCATTTACGTCATATCGACCATAGCTTCTAACATTCACCAATTCATAAGATAGCTGCCACACATATTCATGGACATTGTGAGTCTGACACTATAAAAAATGATCGTAAGTTAAAATAACACTTCTTTAATAATAATAATAACTTATAATATATAAAAGATGAGAGAGTATTACATAACCTTGAAACCAGGATAGGAAACTCGGCCCTCCATTTATTCCTTCTTTTCGCATTCCTTCTACTTGTTTGGTCGTAGGTTGATGCCTATGTGTCCAACATTGTCTGTGGAACTCGCTGAACGTGAAAAAACATCTTTTAGGATACATGTGTAGCAAGATATGTTGATTAGCATAAATGTAGGACAAACACTTACTCAAAGTATTCCTGCATGCCTTCTATATTTGCGTACATGTAGAGTAAAGCAACAGTCCTGTCATGTTCAGATAGCATGTAGGTCGTGTAGCTACCAACGGTGGTGCCTCTCGTTTGAAAAATGGAAAGGTCACTTAAAGGGGGTGCTTCGTCCACATTGTACTGCATCGCTGAAGTATTGATATTGTTTTCTTCTGCAAAGTAGACACTTGAAAAGTATCCTACTTCCTTAAGAGAATATGCTTCAGCGATGCACCCTTCCACCCTTGCCTTGTTGCTAACCATTGGCTTCAGATATCATAGCGCTCTTTCAATGTGATACATCCACCTGTATTGCACAAGACTGCCAACTTTAGCTTCGAATAGAAGATGGATAAGCATATGTTGCATTGGATTGAAGAAACCCAGTGGAAAAAATTTTCCATCTTACATAAAAGTATGGGTATCTCCTTCTCTAACTTATCCATCATCCCTATCTTGATTTCTTTAGCACAAAGCTATCTATAGAAATAGCTGAGCTCGGCTAAAACCTTCCACACTGCATCATCTAGATAGCCCCAAAACATAACAGGTAAGAGTCTTTCCATTATAATGTGATAATCATGACTCTTCAACCCAGTGAGGTTTATTGTGTTCACATTCACGGCTTGTTTCAGACTAGCTGTGTAACCATCTGGGAATTTCAAAGTTTTCATCCATTTCATAACTTCTTTCTTTTCTTCAGATCGAAGACAGAAAGAAACATGTGGCTTCCCACCACTTTCAAAGATTTCAAGAGTTGGACAGTGACAAATGTCTGCCAAATATAGTCTAGCTTTGTAATTGTCTTTCGTTTTGCCAAGCATATCCATGCAAGTGCTTATGATATGTTCGCTCATGTTACGCTCCTGATGCATGACATCAATGTTGTGCATTAGAATCAACGACTTCACATACAGTAGCTCCCAAAGTCCACATATGTGAGTCCAATTATGTTCCTCTCCATAACCTACGAAATATCAAGGACAACCTTCATCAGGCACCAGTTTGTCCAACATATCAGAAATTTCTAACCCATTGAGACGCTTCGGTGGTCCTTTAGTGACAATAGTGTTCTTTCTGAAGACATGCCTCTGTTGCCTAAATATGTAATTGGAGGGCAGCCAACGTCTGTGACAATCAAAGTAAGATAGTTTGCCTCCATGAGTTAGTTGAAAGCAATCCGTGTCTAAAGCACATATCGGACACGTCAGACGACTGTGAGTGCTCCATCCAGAAAACATGTCGTATGCCAGCAAATCATGAACGAACCACAAATAAGCAACTCGAAGGTTGAATTTTTGTTTCTTGTAACTGTCGTACGCTTCGATTTCGGTCCACAAGACTTTCAATTCTTCGATCAGCGATTTCAACATCACGTTGAGACGTGACCCGGGATGATCAGGTCCATGTACAATGAGGTTGAGAAACATGAACTAGTTCTTCGTACAGAGAGCAGGTGGCAAGTAGTACAGAATGACAAAGACGAGCCAACAGGAGTATGACGTGGCGTTTGTACTGAATGGTGAGAATCCGTCTGTCGCTAATCTGATGCGAACATTCCTCACATCACAAGAAAAATCTGGATCAAAACGGTCTAGCGCCTTCCATGCATCACCGTCGGACGGATGCGTCAAGAATTCTTTGTTCTCACATTTACCTTCTTTGTGCCATCTCATGTGTCTTGCGGTTCTTTTTGAAAGAAACAACCGCTTCAACCGAGGTGTCACAGGCAAGTAACGAAGCTACTTATGTGCGACATCTGTCATCACATTATCGCCATCGTCATTAACAACTTTGACATACCTCGGTTTACCACATTTTAAGCACATCTTCTCATTGGTGTGCTCTTTCCAGAATAGCATGCAGTTGTTTGGGCACACATCGATTTTCTCATAGTTCATACCGAGACCAGATATCTTGATCTTTGACTGATACATATCTGGTGGCGCTTTGTGAGGTTGCAGAAGGATATCGCTGATCAATTTCATGAGATCATTGTAGCATAAATCTGGTCAAGAAAGCAAGTACGGTCACAATCGTGTGTTCATGCAATGGCTTATGTGATTTCTTCAACTCCTCTGCCTCATTTGTAAGAGGATCCTTCGCTTCCAGAGCTTCTAGCATCTCATCCATCCTATCAACCTCTGTTATATCATCATCCTCATCCACTTCTGCTATGACTCGAGATTTAGTCTCGCAGTAGAAGGTCCACACTTCGTATTGTGAAGTGAAACCGTTTCGACATAAGTGAAACGAAAGCTCCCATCTTCTCAAAAACTTGGTGTTTCGGCATTACATGGGCACCGCACCATATCTTCCGTTGACAACGAAAATGCTCGATCCAAAAGTTTATCTAACTTGATGTACCACTCATCCGAGTGACCACTAGTTCTGCTCTTCCAGCCAGTATACATCCAACTGCGGTCTTCACCCATGTTTGGCTTTCCTTTTGAAAGTGAAAGAAATTGTCGTTAATGCATGCAGGATAGGTCCTAAAATTTCGACAGTATAACACCGCCTATTTAACACTACACCCCCAATCTTCAAGTAAAATGGTCATTTACAACCCTAATTTAGACGCATACTTTAACTTCCAACTAAATGGGCCTTGTCAGGTCCTAAATGAGTTGTCGGGTCAATCCAACCTGAATCCCATTGTTTTACATATAGTAACACTCAAGCAATCAAATTAAAAATTATAACCATAATCTAAAAAACAAAATAATTCAATTAAACGTAAACATAAGAATTATTAAATTGTAATTTATCAATTAATAAACATAAAACCTAAATATAAACAATTGTATTATAAACATAGACATAAGCATTGACCTAAACATAAGCAATTTAATTCTCAATATAAACATAACTATAAACTTAAACATAAGCATCAATTCAATTCAATTCTATTCATAAGTATCAAATCAATTCTTGATATAAATTCAATTCAAATCAATTCTAAGCTTGAATTCGATTGTAAGTATCACAATTCTAAGAATCATAATTTCAACATAACCATCACCTAATAATAAGAATTACCTAAATATAAGCTCATAATTACAACACTCTAAGCATGACAGTTGTAGATGACAGCTCACAATTCACAACATTGCATCACCTAAATCTAACTAGCAATGTTATGGAAATGGAGATGAAAGAAAATTTAACCTCACAATGGAGATGTGGTCGGCTTGTGCGAGGCAACGGCTTGGAGATGCGGCGGGCGACGACTGCTCGAGGAGGCGCAACGACGGCTAGCGGGGGCGCGGTCGCCGGCGGCAGGCAGGAGCGCGACGGGGGCGAAACGCAGCGGCGGGGCCGGTGGGGGCAGGCGGGAGCGTGGCGGCCGGCGGGGGCGGGAGCGCGGCGGCCGGCGGCGGGAGGGAGTGCGGCGAACGGTGGCGGGAGCGCGGTGGTCGGCGGCGGGCGGTAGCGGTGGCGACGGGTGTGAACGCAGCGGCGGGGGAGGTGGCCGCGGGCGGGAGCGCGGCTGCCGACGGCGGGAGGGAGCGCGGCGGCCGGCGGCGGGAGCGCGGCAGCGGGTGCGGGATGGAGATGGCGGCCACTGTCACAGTGTGAGAATGAGTCTATCGGGGACGCGGGGTAGATATAAGCCCTTATTTGCGACGACTTACTTAATTGCGACGGCCCTAGGTTTAGGCCGTCGCAATTAATGTTATTTGCGATGGTACTTTTTGTAGCTGTCGCAAATAAATACCTATTTGCGACGGCTTTTTAATTTGCGACGGTCCTAGGGTTGGCCGTCGCAAATAAAACTTATTTGCGATGGCTGCGGCCGAAGCCGTCGCAAATAAGCTTTTATTTGCGACAGCTTTTTAATTTGCGACGGTCCTAGGGTTGGCCGTCGCAAATAAAACTTATTTGCGATGGCTGCGGCCGAAGCTGTCGCAAATAAGCTTTTATTTGCGACGGCCTATGTTTTTGCAATGGCCCCAGGAAAGCTGTCGCAAATTAAGTTATTTACGACGGCCGACCGTCGTAAATAAACTTAGCCGTCGCAAATGGTCGCGTTTCCTGTAGTGATTGTCACAACGAAGATATAGTTTAAGCAAAGTACAATAAAATAATAACAAGTCTGGCAATTACGTGTATCATGACCGACATCTTTACATGGTGTTTATATCAACTTCTTCAATTTTCTTGTACACTCATTTTCTTTGGACAATTACGTGTATCATGACCGACATCTTTACATGTCTTGCATTTGCGCGACCGTGATTTTTTATTCTTTTTGCCCTTGCCTTTGCCTGCATGTCTCAATATTCTTTTGCATCTTCCCCTTGCAAAAATATTATTAGGTGAGAGTATTTGCACTCCACTTGGAATGGTACAACCAATGAAGTCTTCTTGTTCTCTTGTCTGGTGTGAGGACGAGGCTGGAACAACAAAGACAATAATTCTAAATTTTGTAACAAAATGTCCATGCCTTCTTCCGATGCCTTGGCCATTTGATAAATACCATGAAATTTATTTTGGGCACTTGACATCTTCCTTCTCATGGATTCATCCATAGAGGTAGATGCATTCTCCACTAATATTTTGCCTTTAATATCATATGTATCATCTCTACAAATTAAACAATATTACGTCAGCTCGAAAAAATAATAAATAACAATATATTTATTTGAGATTACCTTTTACAATTTTTCATCCATGTTTTGTGATGTAGTGCATTGGCAGTTTATTCCATCTTGCGCCTCTCAACATTCGTATGATATGACAACATGGTATTCCTATAGACTCAAAAAACATGCACGAGCAATTGTATACTTGATCGGTACTGAAGCAAATCACCTCCCTAACTCTTCTACAGTTGTCAGTCATGGTAACAATTTTTCTATCCTCTTGTCAGTCATGGTAACAATTTTTCTATCCTCCAATTCTGCTGTGCTTTAGACATCACAATGCTCCCTTGCAGCTAACACCTCTTCTTGAAAATTCCTAAAAATCTCATGTGAGAAAACAATACCACCATGTTTTTCTATTTCCCATGAAGTAAATAAAATAGGGTTTGTGTGCAGGGTTGTGTTATCATCTATGAGTTCCTCCTGCCGCTGACATTTCAATGTTGTGTCAAACCGCAACCAAAACTCCACAAGTGCAAGCTTACGATTTATAAAGTGGTTGAAAAATGAATTTGCACTCTCTGATATTGAAGTTGTTCGAAGAATGCCTCCAAGCCAAATATCTCTAAAATATGCAAGTATCCATGACTCGCGAATGTGATATCTTTTCTGTAACCATTCATTAGCCTCCATTTGATAATCCGTTAATTATAGCTTGTCATCTGCTCTCAAACTCTTCTATTGTTTCTGAACCCCATACACATGAGTTGACTCTTTTCCAAAACTCCTCATTCTCTAGTAGTTTAGGACCGATTTTATCAGGAAATTTTTCATGATATGCCACATACAAAACCTATGGATACTGTTTGAAAAAACAGTTGTAATAGCAACCCTCATACCAGAATCCTCATCAGTTACAATAAGTCCAGGAGCCTTTCCTCTCGTAGCTCCTAGAAAGGTCTCAAATAACCAAATATAACTTTCAATCTTCTCATCAGATAAAAAAGCAGCACCAAAGAAAATATAATGCATATGATGATCGACTCCAGTAAAAGATGCAAACTTCATATCATACTAGTTTGTGCTATAAGTAGAATCAAAAGTCACCACATCACTAAAATGGGAATAATTCTTTCTACTAATTGTATCAGCCTAGAACACACGAATCACCCAACCATCATTCACTTCATATTCAAAGAAAAAACTCGAGTCTAATTCTTTGAGCCTACCAAATTGGTCAATAAACATTCGAGCATCTGCATCTTTGATTTTTCTTCCTGAAATCAGTATAATAGTTTTGCAGATCTCTTTTAGTGCAATCCACATACCCAAAACCCCCTGTACCCACATGAAGTAGTATGTACGCTTGTGATGTTCCTATGCTTGCTTTGTGACAATTAAAAAGTGTTGTTGTTGTCCTCTCACTTACATGACGTTTGGATCGAAGGAGATAAATTTTGCTAGGTGTCACAAGATCATGGTTATGTCCCTCGTACAGTGTTGCAATTTCATATTTCCCCTCGCCAGTGCGTTTAACATAAATATAAGCCTAACATTCACATCTACTTTCTCTAGTCAAGCATACCTTAGATCTGAACTGCCCCATTATCATACGCTTTTTGCTACCCGAGACGAACGAAAAAACAGATATCATGTGCATAAGCCTTGTAAAATTTCTCTACGGATTCAATATCGTCAAATGACATTCCTACCTACAAATATGAATAATGTTTGTAATTAATCATCATATGAACAATTTGTACATGTATGAAATTTTAAATACAAAAAGTTTACTTACTTGGAGAACTTTTTTTTTCTTCATTGGCGTACTAAATCCATGATTCATATTGACATGTTCGTCACTATTCCAGGTAGCAGACAGTAACCAGGGGTTGCAAAATAGAGCATCTTAAATTACATATAAAATTATTGTAAATACATAGTACAATATAGAATAAGTGAGTATTAGCTAGTACCTATCATTCATGGCACACTGATAATCATTCGTAACAATTGCTGGATTGAGGTAGTTACCAGCAGCTTCGTCTATCTCGGCAATAGAATGAGGTACAACATTTACAGCATCATGCATGATGACAACACACTAATGATCTAGATAAAATAGACTGCACGCATCACGTATGTATAAAAAAACTGCAGGCGGCTCGTACGTGCATGCATACAAAAGAAGCACCAGAGACGGCGAGTAATACACAACCAGCCCTCCAGGTTGAGATCAGGATGCGTACGTACATCTACCGCTCGATGATGCATACGTACCAGTCTTCGATTGTCGTCGAAGCAGCGATGTGCTGGTGCACAGGCATACGGAGCAGCCCTCGCGTGGCAGCGGCGGCGATACCTGTATTCTACGCGGCGGCTGACAGTTAATCCCGATCTCAACAGCGCTGATGGGCTGGTGGGCCGGACGGGTTAAACTCCAAAGGACAGGAGAAACAGAGGGTTATTTGATATTTAACTGTTTTAGGTGGAATGGTGTAATTAAAAAAGAGTCATCTACCATAGGATGATGATCCTAGGGATTAAATGAAGTTTTTGCATCATTACACCGGTAGTCTTTTTCTATTCTAGTCACTGCCGTCATCAACATATGTTACTCTGTCAATATATTCCTAAATTACCAAATGACTTCACCGTCCTTAACTTCTTACGGCACAAAAGCAGAAATATTTCCACATGACGGATTAGTAATGACATATAGAAATAAGAAATTGCATCCAAGTGAAATATATAAAATAAACATTTCTATTATGGTAGATAAGTAATCCAGATTTTTTAGACTAAGAGCCTGTTTGGAACCTCTAGAGCTAATTGTTAGCTAGCTAATAATTTATTAGTTGAATTGGATCAACTAATTATTAGCTAGCTAACTATTAGCTGGAGGTTGTTTGGAACCACTAGAACTAATTTAGTCTCTAAACACTAATTGACTATTTTGCCCCAAAATTATACAAAAACAAAACACAGGCTGTAAGCTTAATAACAGCACAATAAATCGCTCATCCAGACGAAGCATTCATGGTGGAATCAGTAACAGCCCACTACGTACTTGCTGATAAATGATACTACTTCAGTTCAATAGTATTCCTTTCAAAAGGTCATTTTTCCTTTTTAACGTCTCCCCTCCACCTCGACTTTTGGGGGCCTTCCGCCGCAGAGCCACCGCGTCCATGTCTCTCCGTCGTCTCAAGGAAAGCCTCCACGACTGCTGTTCTTCCCAACCCCAAAGCCAGCCCCAGCCCCGGTCACCTCCTCCTGCCCCTCTCTTTCCGCGGCGGCCACCCAAGACGTCCCTCTCGCAGCAGCTTCTCCGCCTCGAGGCCACCTCTTCCAATTTCTCCTCCATTGCCGCCCCGCCGCCGGCGGCGGCTCCCAAATCCTCGGCGCAGAAGGCGCGGGAGGATGCGACGGGGGAACTGCCGTCGGATGAGGAGGACGAGGGTGCTCGCCTCCTCTGCCGCCGCCGCCGCCCGGCCCCAGCACCAGCGCCCGCCATCGAGCCCCGCGGGCCCTACGAACCGCTTGTCCTCTCGCTGCCTGGAGAGCGTCCCCTCGTCCAGGTACCATACTGGGCTCGCGTATCCTCGGTTTCTTTAGGAACCCCCCCCCCCCCCCCCCCACCCCCCCACACACATCTTGAGCATCAGCTGTAGCTTGAAAACCTGATGTAATCTTCACATCTGAACACTATGTTCCTACCCAAATTCCGCAACTAAAAGACATTTATGACGTGAGGAAATATATGTCTTCAAACAATCAACAAACCTTTGTGAACGACTTTGAATCTTCGCCCAATATGATCTTGTTGTCTGCTGAAATTCCATAATAAAACGTAACTTTTCACATAAGTTTCTTATGGACAGAAATGCACTTTTGTTTCTTCTGTCCGAAAACTTACCTTTTATCATTATTTCTTCACGTTGCTATATTTACTTATATGTTCCATGGTTGCAGGTTCCCTCATCAATAAACTGTCGACTACTTGCGCATCAAAGGGATGGTGTGAGATTCTTATACAATTTGTACAGAAACAACCATGGTGGTGTGCTTGGAGATGACATGTGAGGCTTCCACATACATTTAACAATACCTGAAGATGAACCACTTAACAATGTTCTTTCTGATAATCACACATTTAATCATGTTGGATGATGTGTCATGTCCGGGCATTTCGGCCGCACATACACAAGGCGCCATCGAGCACGGGACGTGCGACGCGCAGCAGAACGCGCCGCGCGCGCATCGGGCGCGCGAGAGGAGGAGATCACGACAAGCGGTTAAAAGATGGAAAATAGAGATAGCTTTCTATTTAATAACCTCCCTCCTATTATTATTAATAGTTCCTTCCTTTTATTATGGCCATATATTCTTGTAATCGCACATGGATGAGGGTAAGCAAGAAACTATTCTCCAATCTCTCTTCTTCTCGTAAGCCTGCGGTAGAGGGGTTTAACCTCACTGGAGAAGACGGACAGCATCTACGAATTACGTAGCTGAGGTCTAGCCAGTCAGGGATTCGACGTCCTTGACAACTTGGTATCACGATCCAGGCAATCCTTGCCCACACGACCGACTTCGACATCAACCGCCAGGCCTTCATCACCGGACTCCGCTACGTCCTGCGCTGCGCCTGCCATGGGGGACGACCTCAAGACCACCATTGAGAACCTCACCAAGGCCGTCCAAGTCCTCCAAGCCAACGCCGAGGCCAACGCCAAGGCAATCCAAGCCCTGTCCACCAATCAGTCGTTGTCCTTAGGCCTCCGACAACCTACCGGCGAGCACCACAACGATAGCCCGCCCAGGTTCCAGAAGATGGAATTTATGCGCTACGATGGCAAGTCTGATCCGCTGATCTTCATCAACCGTTGTGAGTCCTATTTCAATCAACAACGAATCATGGCGGAGGAGAAGGTCTGGATGGCCTTCTACAACCTCGAGGACGTGGCCATCCAGTTGCACGAGGACGAAGGTATGCCGCGTTGGGGCCAATTCAAGGACCTCCTCAACTTGCGGTTTGGGCGTCCCTCCGCTCGACGCCGTTGTTTGAACTCGGCGAGTGTCGATGCTCGGGGACCGTGGAAGAGTACTCAAACCGCTTTCAGGCCCTCCTTCCTTGTGCAGGTCGACTTGATGAGATCCAGCACGTCAGTTGTACACCGGCGGTCTGCTTCCGTCACTGAGCCACACGGTTTGCATCCACAACCCGGAGACGCTCGCGGCGGAGATGAGCCTGGCGCGCCAGGTTGAATTGATGGAGTTCAACAGGCCGTCACCGGCTCCAGCTCGTCCAACCCCGCGCGGTCTTCTTCCGGCCCCGGCGTCACGCCCAGCGCTCCCCGCGCTCCCGGCGCCACCGCTGGGCGCTCCCTCGGCCCACGGCTAGGCAACCAGAGGCGGCTAACCCCGGAGGAACATGCGGAGCGACATCGTCTTAGGCTCTATTTTAACTGTGACAAAAAATACTCTCGTGGCCACAACAGATTTTGCAGGCGCATTTTCTTCCTCGACAGGGTGGAGATCGATGACATCAATGACGTCGCAGTTGGGGCTGACAATGAGGCACCTTGCTTCTCTTTGCAGGCCCTGACCGGGGTGCCCATGGAGGACACCATGCAAATCGCTGTGACGCTTGGGGCCACATCCCTCGTCGCGTTCTTCGATTCCAGCAGCACGCACAACTTCATCTCGGAAGAGGCGGCGCGACGCTTCGGCTTGCTACTTCAACAATGGCCCCGCCTCACGGCCATGGTCGCCAATGGTGAGCGGATCACCTGCGAGGGCGTCATCCGCGACGCGCCCCTCCTCATCGCTGGTGCCCTATTCTCGGCGGACCTCTTCATCATGCCACTGGCAGGGTACGACGTCGTCCTTGACACCAAGTGGCTCGGGGCGCGTGGACCCATCGTCTGGGACCTTGCTCGCCGGCGCATGTCGTTCCAGCACGAGGGCCAAACCATCTGTTGGCAAGGCGTGCCGTCTCCGACTGCAGCACGCCTACAGGCCACCGTGGCTGTGGTTGCGGACGCCCTCCTAGACGGGCTCTTGGACGCCTTCGCCGACATCTTCGTCGAACCGACCGGTCTACCTCCAGCCCGGGGTCAAGACCACTGCATCATCCTCAAGCCCGATGCTTCCCCGGTGGCGGTACGCCCGTACAAATACCCGGTCGCCCACAAGAACGAACTCGAGCGGCAGTGTGCCGCCATGATCGAGCAGGGCATCATCCGCCGCAGCGACTCTCCGTTCTCTTCGCCGGTCCTCCTCGTCATGAAACCAGACGGATCGTGGCGGTTCTGTGTGGATTACCGCGCCTTGAATGCGCTAACAGTCAAGGACGTTTTTCCCATCCCGGTGGTCGACGAGCTCCACGGCGCGCGCTTCTTCACCAAGCTCGACTTACGGTCGAGTTAACATCAAGTGCGAATGCAGCCCGAGGATGTGCACAAGACCGCTTTCCGTACACATGATGGCCTGTACGAGTTCTTGGTGATGGCATTCGGCCTCTGCAACGCTTCGACCACATTTCAGGCGCTCATGAACGATGTTCTCCGGCCGTTTCTCCGCTGGTTTGTCCTCGTCTTCTTTGATGACATTTTAATTTACAACAAGACGTGGGCCGACCACCTGCGCCACCTCCGTGTCGTCTTCTCCGAGCTTCAGCGCCAACAACTCTTCGTCAAGCGTACCAAGTGTACTTTTGGCGCCGCCTCGGTCGCATACCTTGGCCACGTAATCTCCGAGGCGGGCGTCGCCATGGACCCGACAAGGTGCAGGCCATCCAGGAGTGGCCGACTCCACGTTCAGCTCGGGCGGCTCGCGGCTTTCTCGGCTTGGCGGGGTACTATCGCATGTTCGTCAACAATTACGGACCATCGCCGCCCCCCTGACCGCCCTTCTTACAAAGGATGGTTTCGAGTGGTCCGAGGCAGTAGCAACGACCTTCGACGCCCTCAAGGAGGCTGTCTCCTCCGCTCCGATCCTTGCCATGCCGGACTTCTCCAAGCTGTTCATCGTCGAATGCGACGCTTCGTCGCACGGCTTCGACACGGTCCTTGTCCAGGAAGGCCATCCGGTGGCGTTCTTCAGCAGGCCGGTAGCGCCACGCCAACGCGCCCTCACCGCCTACAAGCGCGAGCTCATCAGACTAGTCCAAGCCGTCTGCAATTGGAGGCCATACCTCTGGGGGCGTCGCTTCCTCGTCAAGACCGATCACTACAGTTTGAAGTATCTGCTTGATCAGCGCCTCGCGACGATCCCTCAACATCATTGGGTGGGCAATCTTCTGGGCTTTGACTTCACCATCGAGCACAAGGTCGGGGCGGCAAATGTGGTGGCCGACGCGCTCTCCCGTCGCGACACACCGGAGGAATGGACCGTCTTGGTCATGTCGAGCCCGCGCTTTGTCTTCATCTCGCGCCGGCAAGCTCAGGTTGATGGAATAAGTCTTGTAGTCCTTTGGTCTTTGGTCCCCTAGTCCTTTGTACCCTTGTCCTTAGTTTGTTGTACCTTAGTCCTTGGTCCTTGTTGTACTCCTCTTAGACTAGAGGACAACATCTTAGACTAGAGGACATCATCTAGGACAGCTGTTAGCATCTTTAGGACAGCAGCATCTTGGACTGCTTTTAGAGCAGCTAGGGCAGCAACACCTTGGCTGCTATAAATATGTATCCCCAACCCCTTGGAGGGTATGGCATTGTGTGAGGAATAGACAAGAAAAATTGCCTCAACCCTCTAGTGTCATCCTCTCTTCAATGAGAGTAAAAATACAGCTACTAACACTTGGTATCAGAGGCGTTCTATCCTGTAGCATAAACATCTCCTGCTCATCTCCTTCCCGCGCCTCTCCCTGTCCGCAACCGGTAGCAGGAACACCGGCTGCCCCAGCTCATCCCTCTTCCCCACACACCAGCTCCCAACTAGTGTGCGATGCCCGACGGACAGTTTCAGCGTTCGGTCGCCTTGAGCGCGTGGCAGACGGAGGTCGCCGCGGCAGAGGAGCGCGAGCGTGCGGCGGCACTGGCGGCAAGGTTGGCGGCGGCGGAACTGGCAGCAGCGAGGGCGGAAGTGGAAGCAGCGACGGGGGCTGCTGCAGCTCGTGCAGCGGTAGCGGAGCTGGAGACTCTACGCGTCGGTAGCTCCAGCGACTCTGTCGACGGCGGCGTCGACGATGAGCTCAGGCTGGCGAGGTGAGCGGCGCGAGCACAGGAGGTGCATCGAGCAGTTGCGCATCCCCATGGGCGCGACACCCGCAGCCCAGACTGGCGCGGACGCGCCGGTGGCTCTCCCGGCGGCGGCAGAGTCGACAGAGAACGCGGCCGTTACAGGTAGCGCGGTTCTCCCTTCACGGATAGGTATTATGGACACCACAGGGTCCAGGCCATTGTCAGGGACGTCGGTCCCGGCGGTGGGTGGCCTACCCTCACCAAAACCAACTATGTCGAGTGGGCCGTGGTGATAAGAGTACGGCTCCAGGTGCGACACATGTGGGAAGCAGTTCGGTACGGCGACGTCGACTACTATGAGGATCGACGGGCGCTGGATGCCCTCATTGCTGCAGTCCCGGCCGAGATGCTGTTTTGAAGCGGACTGCTAAGGAGGCTTGGGACGCCATCGCTGCGGCATGCATCGGCAGCAACCGCGCCCGCAAGACCACACTGCAGGCGCTTCGCAATGAGTGGGAGAACCTGGCCTTTAAGCCAGGTGAGGACGTCGATGACTTTGCTCTCCGTCTCAACACTTTGTTGCAGAAGTTGGAGCAGTTCGGCGACGACACCTACGACGAGGAGAGAGCTGTGGAGCAGCTCTTCCGTTGCATCCCCGAGAAGTACAAGCAGATCGCTCACTCGATCGATCTCTGTTGGACCTCTCCACGATGTCGATCGAAGAGGCGATAGGTTGCCTCAAGGTCGTCGATAGCGACGAACCACAGCCTCTCTCAGGGCCTATCACCATTGGCGGGAAGCTTCATCTCACTCGCGGGCAGTGGGAGGCTGGCCAGGGTGACCGGAAGAAGGGGGGGTTCTCTTCCTCGACAGGCGGCCGCAAGCGCGGCAAGCCGCGCGAGGGGCGCGGAGGTGCCCAGACCGGGGCGCAAGGACGTGCCCGCGGAGGCGCCCAAGGCGGTGCCACTGGCAACCACAAGCCGACACGAGACGACACCTGCCACAACTGTGGCAAGCTTGGTCATTGGGCCAGGGAGTGTCGACAGCCACGATGTGGCCAGGCTCACGTCGCACAAGTGGAGGAGGAGGCCCTCGTTGCACAGGTGGAGGAGGAGCCAGCTTTGCTCATGGCACACGGAAGCATCAAACCACCTCTAGTGGCATCGCCCGCAGTGGCTCTCTTCCATCTTGATGAGCCGAGAGCACACGTTTTCCTCGGCAACGACTCCAGCAACGACAAGACTGACGGGTGGTGCCTCGACACCGGCGCCACCCATCACATGACCGGTCGACGAGAGTTCTTCGCCGAGCTTGATCCCAATGTCTGAGGCTCCGTCAAGTTTGGTGACGCCTCCGACGTGGAGATCAAGGGTGTTGGCTCCGTCATCCTCAGCGCCGAGTCCGGTGAGCACAAGCTGCTCGTCGGAGTCTACTACATCCCCGCGTTGAGAAACTCCATCATCAGCTTGGGACAGCTGGATGAGGGTGGTTCGCGCGTGGAGATCAAGGATGGAGTCATGAGGATTTGGGATCGCCATTGTCGCCTTCTTGCCAAGGTAACTAGAGGCACCAATCGACTCTATGTCCTTCACGTGCAGGTAACACAGCCTGTCTGTCTTGCCACTCGTCGGGAGGACGAGGCATGGCAGTGGCATGAGTGCTTCGGGCACCTTCACTTTGAGGCCCTGAAGCAGCTCATTGCCAAGGAGATGGTGCGAGGCATGCCATGCCTTGACCACGTGGAGCAGCTCTGCGACGTCTGCGTGGTGACTAATCAGAGGCGGCTTCCTTTTCCCCAGCAGTCGAGCTTTCGAGCCAAGGAGCGGCTCGAGCTCGTTCACGGGGACTTGTGTGGCCTGGTGACATCGGCTACACCAGGAGGACGACGCTACTTCCTGTGGGTGGTGGTCCTTGGCAGCAAGGGAGAGGCTGCGAACGCCATCAGGCGCGCGCAGACCACTGCGGAGGCGGAGTGCAGCCGCAAGATGTGCGTGCTGCGCACCGACAATGACGGTGAATTCACGGCGGCTGAATTCGCGTCGTATTGCTCGGATGAGGGTGTTCAGCGCCACTACTCTGCGCCCTATAGCCCGCAACAGAACGACGTCGTCGAGCGGCGCAACGAGGCGGTTGTGGGGATGACTCGGGACCTCCTCAAGCAGGGGGGAATGCCGACTGTCTTCTGGGGAGAGGCAGTGGTGACCGCCGTCTACATTCTCAACCGCTCGCCCACCAAGGCTCTCCACGGCAGGACACCGTACGAGGCTTGGTATGGGCGCAAGTCGGCGGTCTCTCACCTACGGGTCTTCGGCTGCCTCGCGTTTGCCAAGGAGCTTGGCCAGATCAGCAAGCTCGACGACAGGAGCACCCATGGGGTGTTTATCGGCTACGCGGAGGGCTCGAAGGCCTACCGCATTCTCGACCTAGAGACACAGCGTGTGCGCACGACACGCGACGTTGTGTTCAACGAAGGGCGGGGATGGGCATGGGACAAAGGCGGTGGACGACGATTCGACCTCGACGTACGACGACTTCATCGTCGACTACATCCACTTCAAGGGAGCTGGGGGAGTAGGCAGCTCTTCTTCACCGAGCGTGTCTACCCCAGCCCCCGAGCATCCACCTCCACCTCAGTCGGTGACCCCATGCACTCCAGCACCGACGGGCACCCCTTCGGGCACGTCCACTCCGTCGCCAGCTCGTGTCGAGCACGACCCAATGGAGTTTGTCACTCCGCTCTCCCACGACGTGGAGCGCCTCGACGGGTGCTACGACGGCGAGCAGTTGTGGTATCGTAAGATGGAGAACATTCTCGACGACCAGCCGGTGCCGGGACTGGCCCCTCACGATCTGGATGATCAAGATCCGGAGGCGCAGTTGCACCTTGTGTGCGACGATGGCGAGCCTCGGTCTTTCGCGAAGGCTGAGAAACACGCGGCATGGCGTGCCGCGATGCAGTCGGAGATGGATGCGGTTGAGACGAACCACACTTGGGAGCTTGCTGACCTCCCTCGCGGTCACCGTGCGATCACCCTTAAGTGGGTGTTCAAGCTGAAGAGGGATGAAGCCGGCGCCATCGTCAAGCACAAGGCTCACTTGGTGGCACGCGGCTTCGTGCAGCAGGAGGGGATCGACTTCGATGATGCCTTTGCCCCCGTGGCACGGATGGAATCCGTGCGACTCCTTGCGCTGGCTGCCCAAGAAGGCTGGCGTGTCCAGCACATGGACGTCAGGTCGGCGTTCCTCAACGGCGACTTGAAGGAGGAGGTCTACGTACACCAGCCGCCGGGGTTTGCGCTCCCTGGCAAGGAGGGCAAGGTGTTGCGACTGCGCAAGGCCCTCTATGGCTTGCGGCAGGCACCACGGGCGTGGAATGCCAAGTTGGATTCCACGCTCGAGAGGATGGGCTTCGGACAATGCCTGCACGAGGCGGCCATCTACGGCGGGGTCATAGAGGAAACACCCTACTGGTGGGTGTCTATGTCGACGACTTGGTGATCACCGGCACCAAGGATGCGGAGGTGGCAGCGTTCAAGGAAGAGATGAAAGCCACCTTCCAGATGAGTGATCTGGGATCCCTCTCCTTCTACATAGGGATTGAGGTGCACCAGGCCGACTCTGGGATCACGCTTCGACAGACCGTCTATGCCAAGCGCATTGTTGAGCTAGCTGGGCTCACAAACTGCAACCCAGCCCTCACTCCGATGAAGGAGAGGCTGAAGTTGAGCCGCGACAGCACGGCGGAGGAGGTGGACGCTACACAGTACCGGCGTCTTGTGGGGACTCTCGATCATGGCCTCCACTACCCGAGGTTGAGCCTTCGCTACCTCGCCCACACACGACCGAACTTGGCATTCTCCGTCGGCTACGTTAGTCGGTTCCTGCAGCGACCGACGACGGAGCACCAGCAGACTGTGAAGAGGATCATCCGCTATGTTGCGGGGACTCTTGATCACGGCCTCCACTACCCGAGGTGTCCTGGAGAGGCACACCTTGTCGGGTACAGCGACTGCGCCGGCGACATCGACACCAGCAAAAGCACGAGCGGGATCCTCCTCTTCTTCGGCAAGTGCCTCGTTAGCTGCAGTCGGTCAAGCAGCAGGTGGTGGCCATGTCCAGTTGCGAGGTCGAGTACATAGCGTCCTCCACCGCTTCGACTCAGGCGCTCTGGCTCGTTCGACTGCTTGGTGATCTCCTTGGCAGAGACACTGGAGCGGTGGAACTCAGGGTGGACAACGTGTCTGCTCTGGCCCTGGCAAAGAACCCCGTTTTCATGAACGGAGCAAGCACATCCGGGTGAGATACCACTTCATCCGAGGCTACTTGGAGGAAGGCAGCATCAAGGCGATCTACATCAATACCAAGGACCAGCTTGCGGACCAGCTTGCGGAACTGCTCACCAAGCCCACTGGGAGGCTCAAGTTCATTGAACTTTGCTCCAGGATCGGGATGGTCCAACCCTCCCAGAAGACGACGTACAAGACTTAGGGGGAGAATGATGGAATAAGTCTTGTAGTCCTTTGGTCTTTGGTCCCCTAGTCCCTTGTACCCTTGTCCTCAGTTTGTTGTACCTTAGTCCTTGGTCTTTGGTCCTTGTTGTACTCCTCTTAGACTAGAGGACAGCATCTAGGACAGCTGTTAGCATCTTTCGGACAGCAACATCTTGACTGCTTTTAGGACAGTTGTTAGCATCTCTGGGACAGCAGCTTGCATGACATCTTGGACTGCTTTTAGAGCAGCTAGGGCAGCAGCACCTTGGCTGCTATAAATATGTATCCCCAACCCCTTGGAGGGTATGACATTGTGTGAGGAATAGACAGGAAAAATTGCCCCAACCATCTAGTGTCATCTTCTCTTCAATGAGAGTAAAAATTCAGCTACTAACATAGCTCACCGACCAGGTCCTCGTCGCCATCCATGATGAAGTGCGATCGGGCTCCTGTGGGGCTCCATGGGCGGTGGTCGACGGTATGTTGCAGTACACATGTCGTCTCTACATCGTGCATGCGTCCCCCCTCCTGCACGATATCCTGAGGGTCGTGCATGAAGAGGGCCATGAAGGGGTACAACAAACTCTCCACTGGCTCTGGCGCGATTTTCATTTTCCTAACATGAAGCATGTAGTACAAGACTCTGTTCGCGACTGTTCCACGTGACAGCGCTACAAGTCGGAGCACCTGCATCCGGCCGACCTCCTTCCTCTGCCAATACCGCAAGGGGTGTGATCGGGTATCGCCATTGACTTCATTGAGGCGCTCCCACGCGTGCGGGGCAAGTCGGTCATCCTCATCGTGATCGACCGGTTAAGCAAATATGCCCACTTCGTCCCGCTCGCCCACCCGTACTCCGCCGAGTCCGTCGCCCAAGCTTTCTTTGCTGACATCGTCCGTCTCCAACGGGTACCACAATCCATTGTGTCAGATCGCGGCCCAATCTTCACGTCGACATTCTGGCGCGAGCTTATGCGCTTGGTGGGCACCAAGTTACACATGACGACTGCCTTCCACCCGCAGTCGGACGGGCAGTCTGAGGCGGCTAACAGAGTCATCATCATGTACCTTCGCTGCCTCACGGGCATTCCACCGCGTCACTGGTTGTCGTGGCTCCCATGGGCGAAGTTCGTCTTCAATATGGTGTACCAAAGCTCGCTTCGAGACACCCCATTCTGGGTCGTCTACAGGCGCGATCCACCATCCATCCGGTCCTATGAGCCGGGGGATACACGGGTGGCGGTCGTGGCCAAGAACATGGAAGAACGCCGGGAATTCCATCCTGGCAGACATTCGTGCTCGTCTCGAGCAAGCCCAGGCAGTTCAGAAGCATCACTACGACATGGCCCATCGTGATGTTTCGTACAAGGTTGATGATTGGGTGCTACTCGGACTTTGCCAATGCCCGGTTGCGTCGCTGCCCCAACACACCTCCGGCAAGCTCAAGCCGCGCTACTTCGGCCCCTACAGCATCACCGAGATGATCAACGAGGTTGTTGTCCGCCTCGCTCTTCCGCCTCAGGCTCGCTTGCACACAACGTGTTTCATGTGGGCCTCCTGAAGAAGTTCCATGGAGCTCCGCCAGAGGATCCTCTGCCACTTCCGCCGGTCCACAATGGCGCCATTGCTCTAGAACCAGAACGCGCTGTCCGTCGGCGCGTCGCTCGTGGCGTCCAACAGGTCCCAGACCAATGGAAGGGTCGGTCCGCCGCATTGGCCACCTGGGAAGATGTCGAACCATTCCGCACCAGGTACCCAACATTTCAGCTCGAGGACGAGCTGCCTCTCGAGGAGGGGAGATATGTCATGCCCGGGCATTTCAGCCGCACATACACGAGGTGCCGTCGAGCACGGGACGTGCGACGTGGCGCAGCGCGCATCGATCGCACGAGAGGAGGAGATCACAGCAGGCAGTTAGAAGATGGAAAATAGAGATAGCTTTCTATTTAATAACCTCCCTCCTATTATTAGTAGTAGTTCCTTCCTTTTATTAGTTCCTAAATTAGTGGGCCGATGGCCATATATTCTTGTAACCGCACATGAAGGAGGGTAAGCAAGAAACTATTCTCCAATCTCTCTTCTTCTCGTAAGCCTGCGGTAGAGGGGTTCAACCTCACCGGAGAAGACGGATGACGGCTATGAATTACGTAGCTGAGGTCCGGCCAGTCAGGGATTCAACGTCCTTGACATGATGCTATTGGAAATTCATACTATTCTAGCAAAGCAGCTCATTTTTGTTAATAAGGTTTCTTAAAGAGTCTATCTCAACCTATTGAGTAGTTATGATCTGCATGAATTTCCCAAATCATGTACCTGACATTGTAAGTATTCCTGATATATTGAAGGTCACTATTCCTGTCATATACAAAATATGTATTGGTCTTGTTCAAATCTGTGGTGGGCGTCTTTGTAGTCCACGCTTATGAGCGCAAGCGTCGTGGCAAGAAATTTGTGGCAACCTCAACAAATCCTGTGGCATCTGGTTAGCTTGGATGAGTTAGTTGTATGCACATAGTGTTGGGTGATCTCTCCCTATGCGTTCTCGGCCAGCCAGGTGCGCGTAGACCCAAACCAGGTCAATTTGGGCCAGGAGGGCGTGCACCAGGCAGGGAACAAATCTGATCACGCCCGATCTGATCTGATCTGATAAAATCAAATCAGTCTGTTTGGGAGTCAATGTGTTCAGACCTGCGATGCTGTACGGAGCAGAATGTTGGCCAACTAAAAGGCAACATGTCCAACAAATGAGTGTTGCGGCGATGCGCATGCTACGGTGGATGTGCGGTCACACAAGAAGAGACAAAATTAGGAACGAGGTGATATGTGATAGGGTAGGGGTGGCACCGATTGAGGAAAAGCTAGTCTAACATCGCCTACGGTGGTTTGGGCATATCCAGCGGAGACCTCCAGAAGCACCGGTTAACAGTGGGATTATAAAGAGTAGAGAAAACTTTAGGAGGGGTAAGGGTCGACCAAGGTTGACAGAGCAGGAGGCGGTGAAACGAGACTTAAATAAGTGGGACATACCTAGCGATTTGGCTCATGATAGGGCTGCATGGAAATTAGCAATTCATGTGCCAGAATTTTAGTTTATTCGTATTTTGTTACTATTATCTTCTTTCTTATTAACCCATTTCTAAAATAAATAAAATGTAGAATCTTATTTTATTTGTATTATTATTATATTTTTTTTTACTTTCATCTTATTTTCTATTATTTTTCTTCAAAATTGTTGGGTTTCATTTCTAGCCAACCCGACTTGTTTGGGACAAAGGCTTGGTGGTTGTTGGTTGTTGTTAGTTTGTTTGGGAGTCAATGTGTTATGTTTGGGAACAAAGCAGTTTTAGATGGAATCAGTGGACAGGGCTTCCATCCTCCCAAATCCTCCTCCCATGCATACTCTCGTATACGTGGAATCATCTCATTGGTTTTCAGTTTTATTTACGGGTTCACACCTTCATGCTAAATCAAATAAAAAGATGCCACATCAGTGTTTAAAAAAGCGGACGCCTAGGCCGCTTAAGGGCCGCCTAGGCGCTGAGCGGTGCTGGACCGCTTCGCTTTATGCTGAGCGGTGGCGTTAAGCGGGCAGGCAGCTTATTTCCGCTCAAGTACGCTTTTTTGCGCTTAGGTCCGTTTTTTACCACTTAATTTTAGTTTCATCCATGTAAAAGGAACGAGTAACTCTAGTTTGTTCTCAACTGCACCTCTGTCAGCTGCGTGTTCGGGTCTTCTTGTTGTGAGTGGTCTTGATTTTGAGGCATTTTGATGTGTCTTTGTTCCTGCTAGGAATAGTGCTCCAGACTTGTGATTGTGACTTGTGACAATAGTGCTCCAGATTTGTGTGATTGTGTTTTTTTATACTAATATCATTGATTGAATATTTCAAATTTTAAAATGTACATATATAATGGATATTATATAAATTTAGCTTCGCTTTTTGCGAAACGCCTAGGCGCCGACTAGGCAGCCTAGGCGCTAGGCAGAGCTCCTCCACTTAATTTTCTCCATCGCTTTTTTAAACACTGTGCCACGTATGCGGGTGTACGTATGGGAGGATGATTTGGGAGGAGGGAAGCCGTGTCCGGAATCGGTCTGTTGGAGATCAAAACAGATGGTTGGTTTGGATAGAGTTAGAGTCAGTTTCCCTATAGTAGAGATATATTTCTATATGTAGAGAGTTTAAATAAGGAGAGTTTTGATCTGTATTGGGCTATAAATAGCCAACTATTCCAGAGGAATAAACAAGATCTCCTTGTTACCCGGTTTTCCCCCACGTTTTGCATCCGGAATTCCAACACATAGTTTTTTTATATTAGTAATTTTGGATTGAATCAATTCAGTTACTTCAGTTACCAATTGTAATAAGTGGTTAGTTTTTATTGGGAGCCGGCTCTATATAAGGGCCCTGGCCATATTGAATAAAGATCAAGCAATATTAGATCTCAATTGCTACCCAGACCCTCTTCTGAGGGTTAGTCAGTTGATCTATTTGCTGCTCGCTGTCCTCTGTTAAGCCATATCCGAATCTTAATGTGTTTCTTGATGATATTTTAATATTCGCTCTCGTGTTGTGATCTAGGGGTTTGGGAAAGACCATTCAAACAATTGCATTTCTGTCTGCTGTTATCGTGAAATACAATGACCATGGTGAGCAATCAACTGACCAGAGAAAGAAGAGTGGTCCTGTACTCATCCTCTGTCCCACTTCTGTGATACGTAACTGGGAAAATGAATTTTCTGAATGGGCAGAATTCTCAGTTGCTGTCTATCACGGTCCAAATCGTGATTTGGTCCTTGAACGAATTGAAACACAAGGACTGGAGGTACTTATTACCAGTTTTGACACTTTTAGGATTCATGACAAGATTTTATGTGGTATCTCATGGGAACTTGTCGTTGTTGATGAAGCACATCGTCTCAAGAATGAAAAATCTAAGTTATACGAAGCATGCTTGAGGATTCCAACTCAAAAGCGATTTGGCCTCACGGGAACCATAATGCAGAATAAGATCATGGAATTGTTTAACCTGTTCGACTGGTTTGTGCCTGGTTGCTTGGGGGACCGAGAACACTTTCGAGCGTATTATGATGAGCCTTTGAAACATGGGCAAAGGGTAAGTGCTCCTGAGAGATTCGTTCAGGTTGCTGATACACGCAAAAAACACCTTGTTTCAGTTCTCAAGAAATTCTTGTTGAGAAGGACAAAGGAGGAGACAATTGGTCATCTTATGCTTGGGAAAGAGGATAATATTGTTTTCTGCAGAATGAGTGATGTTCAAAAGCGTGTTTATAGAAGAATGCTGCAACAACCTGACATACAGATTCTTACAAACAAGGATCTTCCATGTAGCTGTGGAAGTCCTTTGACTCAAGTTGAATGTTGCAAAATAAGAGAACCACACGGTATTATCTGGTCTTATCTCCACAAAGATAACCCAGAGGGCTGTCCTATGTGTCCCTTCTGCCTTGTTCTTCCTTGCCTTGTCAAGCTTCAGCAGGTTATTTCCTATTCTTATTAGATATTATGGGCATTTACCTTAAAGAGAAAACTAATAACTTCCTTTCGTGTAGATTAGTAACCATCTGGAGCTGATAAAGCCTAATCCAAAGGATGAGATTGAAAAGCAGAAGAAAGATGCTGAGCTTGCCACTGCTGTCTTTGGTACAGATATTGACCTAGTTGATGGTTGCGCTAAAAGTGAAAACTTCATGGGTCTCAGTGATGCCGAACATTGTGGAAAGATGCGTGCCTTGGAAAGGCTTTTGTCAATGTGGACGCAGCAGGGTGACAAGATTCTTCTTTTCAGCTATTCTGTCAGGTTTGTTATGCCACTAAATTTGCCCTGTTCTATAATGTCCAAAAACATATCTTTGTTTTGATTTTTGACATAATCTTGTTCTCAAATCCGCAATAAGTACGAGAAACATATCAAAGTAATCCTCTCAGGTTTGAGCTACATGATAATAGAACTACAGGATACACAAACATGTCTTTCTCCCATTGCTTTAAAACTATTCCAGTACTTCAGTTACCTGTTATTTTATGTTTAGTAAAAGGTGTCACTTCCTTGCCATAATAGGCATTGCTGTGCTAATCCCACATATTTAGCTGATTCTTTATGCCAAGAATCATCTGAATTAGAGTGGTAGTTTAGATTTGTCCATTAGAAAAATAATTGTAGGGTGTGATTTGAAAATAATGAATTATTCACCTTTTTCTTGTTCCTAAATAGATACCTTAAAAAATGGCACCAATCAGATTTTGATTAGCAAATATCAACAGTGAAATTAGGCTTGAATAACCGGTACTTTAGTGATTATTTACTGTTGCAATTATTTTCTTAATACATGTGCTTTAGATATGCTACTTTTTCCTGAACACAAAAAGGTGGAGATGGGGAGGGGCTGACAAAATTTGTGCTACATTTGCATGTTTTGTTACTCAACTGATTCAATGTATAAATTTGACAAGCAGGATGCTTGACATACTGGAGAAGTTTCTCATAAGAAAGGGCTATGGTTTTTCCCGCTTTGATGGAACAACTCCTATGAATGCACGCCAATTACTAGTTGATGAGTTCAACAGAAGCCCTAGCAAACAGGTAAATTCAATTGGGTGTGTATTTCAGTACTTCTCTCCAACAAATTTGGATGAGCATATCATTTAAGCAGTGAAAGTCTTTCGTGCAGGTTTTCCTTATATCTACTCGGGCAGGTAATTTAGGTGTAAACCTTGTCAGTGCTAACCGTGTGGTGATATTTGATCCGAGTTGGAACCCTGCACAAGATCTGCAAGCACAAGATAGATCATTTCGGTATGGACAGAGACGTCATGTTACAGTGTTTCGCCTACTTGGTGCTGGTTCCCTTGAAGAGCTTATTTATTCAAGACAAATATATAAACAACAACTTTCCAACATTGCAGTCTCAGGAAAAATGGAGAAACGCTACTTTGAAGGAGTGCAGGTAATACCCTCAGCATTGAACATTTTTTATAAGATGAATGTTTAGATGAATCATTTGGGCTGGTAAGAACAAATTATATGAGGGTTAGAGTTCACTTTTCTTGGATAATGATAATCATGAATTAGAATCCATATCCATGCTGAGCACCTGGGGGCCTTTGATTGAATAGTCAAGTAGAGCAAAACGACCAGAATAATTATCATTTATGTTCTTTGACTGTGTTTGACTCAAGTTACCTTACACGTTTGGTTCAGTTCCATGAGATTTTTCAATGCAAAAAATGGTCTAAGAAATGTGTGCTTCTTTCATGATTGTGTTTCAAGTGAATGTTATGTTCTCGCTTAATTGATGATCTTCATATTATGTTGAGAAATTTGTTGTGGTTGAAAATCCAGCCAGTTTTCAAATTTCTTTTATATCATAACTAATACACAAGATAATGCAAAGTAATATATTGTTACAAACAAGCAGACATTATGTAATCAACATACATCATACAAATTGTTATTGTTAGATGGCATTTAGAAAAAATCAAACATGTCACTCCATCACTCTTCCTATGCACATTTATTCCACTTATTAGTTATTAATATATATTAGTTTAATTTAGCTTCGACTATTGTTTATTTGTTTTAGCAGTAGCATAGTTATTAAGGCGTCGCTTAAGCGACGCTTAAGCGGTAAGGCGGTTTTTGAGGTTAAGGCGTCCTTGTCGCCTTAATCTTATACATAAGGCGTCCTAAGGCGTCCTAAGGCGTCTTAAGGCGTCCGTAAGGCGATAAGGCGAGGATGCCTTACTCCCTGCTTGTTGTTGCTGCCCCTCTACTCCCTCTGTTGCAGTGTGTCACATACTTTTTGCATGATCATGCAATGTTTGATGTGTTCGACAACTGGTATTGAGATAAACTTAAGAGATGGGAGTGGTTATTTAATACTATTTATTAGTTATGGTGGACTTTGTCTATTATGTTGGTTTATATTGAACTACTTCTATTTGCTAATTGGTAGTTTCATCCTCATCTATTTGGAATTTGGGACTGCATTCCTATAATTTCCTATTTTTTTATATTAATAAGGCGTCGCCTCGCCTTACGCCTTATCGCTTAAAAGGTAAAAAGAGGGGCGGTCGCCTTAGGTCGCCTTACCGCCTTAATAACTATGAGCAGTAGTAGGCACGATAGTGGGTTCATGAGCTCTTGTTAGTTTAATTTCAAATAGGATGTTTGGTTGTTGTAAGAATGACAGCTTAGTCACTATACAGTCGAAATCTATTTGGATATTTGAAATGGATAGTTTTGATTCAGGATGACAAGAAATTTCAAGGTGAGCTCTTTGGGATCTGCAATCTGTTCCGTGACTTGTCTGATAAGCTTTTTACTAGTGAGATCATTGAGATGCATGGGGAAGATGGTAAGAGTAATACAGCTGAGGCAACAGGAATAAGAGAAATAGTTGATTCTGATTTATTTGGTTTACATAAGAATGGAAAGCCTTCCTTGGCAACGACAGATACCCACATTCAGAAATTGGTTGATCTTGGTAAGCTCTTCTTTGGACAATGCTGATTTAAATTATTTTTCGTTTTCAACCATGATATCCTGCATTAACGATTCAAAAACCAAATGGCTAAGCTGTAGTCATTACTCCTGCTGTTGACACTGAAAGGCTGAAAGCCGATATGGAAAAAAGGTTATTTACGTTTGATTACAATTTGACATAACTTAGAAATTTCATGTCTGATTACAATTTGAAACTTGCCTCGTGAGCTACGCTCGCTCCCCTCTTCTGTATGATGCATTATATATTTTGGAAGTAACAAATTTGGTCCATCTACAGGAATAGTCTATGCTCACCGCAATGAGGATGTCATAAACATGAGAACACACTGGAAAAATAACTCTTCAATAGATGAGATGATTCGCTCCTCAGAGGAGGTAGAAAATAAGCATGAAACTACAAAGGGCTCTGTTATGGCAAAATCTTATTCAATGGAGCAGAAAAAGGAAGAGTTCAGCCGTATTGCATCTTCTATGGGTATGAGTGACCTTGAATTTAGCAAGTGGTTGCTGGCAGCCTCACCTCTGCAGCGGTCCGAAGCACTGCAGAACTACAAGAGGAATAAAAAATAGGAAGAATGATACTGGCCTTGGAGCCACTGCAAAGCCTCCATGTACTCCCTCCGGTTCTAAAAAGGAAGTCGTTCTAGCTCCTTGAGTGAAGTTGCCAAAAGAATGTCATTGTGTATTTTTATTTGTATTTTGGACTATCATACCCTTCTGCATGCACATCGTGAGCAGAGTTGTTCCTTTGGTTCCTGCACGCATTTACTCCTGGGCGGCAGCAGCTTAGCAGCACGCCAGCACCTGACAGCATGGAAAAGAAGTGAGCTGCACCACTGCAGCACACGTACTCCAGCGCGGGTCACGAAAAGGTGAGTGCAAATGAGCGGCAGGACCACACCACAGCACATTAGCAGCGCGGAAGATCAGTGTGTCGCGGCTCATAAAAAAGTTAACAGCAAGTCATGAAAAAAATATGCACAATCTGAGGATCGAACTCGCAACCATGTATCCCAATTGGTTGATGCTAACCAATCGGACATGACTAGAAGATTCAACATTGGAAGTCACTGAACATATTTAATAGGGGTAAACATGGAAAAAATACTTATAGTTAATGACTTCTTGGTATGCGAGATCATGTCCAAAACGACTTCCTTTTTAGAACCGGAGGGAGTAGTAGTTAGCTCGTGTAGCTGTAGCAGCTGCGCTCGTCATGATAAAGGGTGCAAGGCGAATTGATGTTTGGGACCGGGTAATATGGATGTTAGCAGTCCTATTGAGTTTGGCTAGGGTTGAACTACTTGAGCATTAAAATTGGACTCTGGAAATCTGGGCTGTTTTGATAGGCTCTTACAGTCCAGATGAAACCTGACGTGTGCAGCAAGAGGGGCAGGCGAAGAGGCCGCAGAAGCCGAGGCGCGCGGAGCGGCGGGGCAGAGGTTGCAGGCGCACCACATGCTCCTGTCGATGCCTCTCTCTCTCTCGTGCGCGGAAAATTGCAGGCCGATAATCTAAAATTTAGGTGCATGGTAGTTCGCTTAGGCTGACTCTAACAAGAGTGACTCATTTCGCTGTTTCGGTGGTCCTCGACAGCCTTGGCGCGCTACGTAAATCTCCAACAGATGATCGATGTCTGCACCCGAAATTTTTTCCCGCTCGTTGCCGTCAACAATGCGGGCGCCGCGTGCGCTTTACCCCGAAAACGCACGAGCAGCTGGCTGCTTCCTGCCGAAAAAGCGCGCGCTTCGCCTGTAAAACACGCGCTGCTGGTTTCTTGGCGCCGAAAACACGCGCGCAGATCGGTCGCTGTTGCAGGAAGACCGATCTTTAGGTTACTAGTCGCCGGCTACTAAAAGTCCGTCGCTGCTGCCTTAGGTAGTCCGTTGGAGATTTTTGGGTGACCCGTCACCTATTTCGTGTTTGGGTGTCCGTATCGGTCACCGGTTAGACTCAGCCTTATACTTTGAGCATCGGCAGGTGTAACCGCACTGTCATGTCATGCAAGATGCTTTTTACAACAGTGATTAGACTGCATTTAGCACCAAGCATATACATGACATGAGTGGGAAACAAACAATTCAGGCTAGCCGCGTTCAATAGCATCCGCGCAATGACCTGTATGTCTAACCGACCTTACCAGCCGATGGAACTTCATATCAACATACGAAGATTTGCATGGGCTCAGAATCCTTAATTCGAGAAATAGATGTAATTGAGATATAAGTATTCTATGATGCTAAGAGTTAACTGAAATAACACGCTCACAGCTACTTTCAAAGACATAGCTCAGTGGCCATAACAAAGTAATTGAAGACACGATACGGCAAGCAAGTTAGGACGATGCCAGATCAAGTCTGCTGCCATGACAGACAGTTAGCAGGCATCACCAACTACGTCAACAGTAACTTGTTTCATGAAAGCTACTCCCATCACTGCAGCTGCCGAGTCAGCTAAGTCACTTGCCTCTTAACTTTTCAAGGTCAGGAAGATCTGCAAATAAACATAGCTGTTAGAAAGAGCATGAAGCCTGGGGGCTGGGGTCACTGCTTATAGTCTGCATATAAAGTTTGAATATCTATCCCCTACAACCATGCAAAAGATGTACCCAGTGCCGAAGGCTCCCAAACATTGTGGGGTCTGGGGAAGGGTTATTTCAAGACAACCTTACCCCTACTTTTGCAGAGAGACTGGTTCGAACTCAAGACCTCAGGACACAAGTGGAGACCATGCCCAAAATGGAAATAGTATGAGGTAAAAGGTAGAAGTCTGAAAAGTCAAATATCAATCCAAATGCAGGAGACTCAAACTAGCTTATTACATTTACCATAGGGGGACAGGGAGTGCAGATTACACGTTCTTCCAAATGAAAGACAACCAAAGGTGCAGGTTAAGTCTAGGGCCTAGTGGACAGACTTCCTGCACAAAATTCTTGTCGACACTAGAAAGCAAGAACCCAAATGCTATGAACTAAAGGAAAGGAAAACCTAAGTTATATTCAAGTACAGGATAAGATGGGCACTCACAAAGCATTCCATCGTCATCATCGCTTTCACCTCCATCATTTACCTGCAACAATTGGTACCACCATCATCAAGCACAAACGACAAAACCAAAACCTATGTGTGCGTGTGCGCAGGGGCAAGGCGTGGAGTGGGGTTTGTGTGCTTGCATGGGTGAGGAATTGTGGGTAGGGACTAGTTGGAGAAGCTTGATTGTAACATACCCCATCAAAGTCATCATCCGAACCTATTGAAGCTTCTGTAAGGAATTGTTGGTTAGATGGGACTGAGTTGACTATAGATTGCAACATTATAAATTTACATAGTAGATAAAGGTGAAGAAACAAAAAATTGCCATTATACATGGATGTAACTCTAGCCAGTGAAACAAAAAAGGAAAAAACAACATGCTCATGATGAGATTGTAGATAATTTACCCAATGTATTAAACATTAAAATTAAAAGTACTATGAACAAAAGAAATGGATACAATGTTATTATTTTTTACTAACAAGCTAGTAACTCATGACGTAATACACAACAGCCTAAAAAACGTGGGACTTCTATGCATTTGACACTCAGCTCAATGGTACTGTCCACTTATACCACTGATTTGATGAAATCTGGGTTTTCCTGAAGTTTTAACAAAACAAAGTGGATACTGGAAACATATAAAAGGTAAAAAAAATCTGAAATAGTTTGAAATGATACATAATAGGAGAAACAGTTCGAAATGAGTTACGGCAAGGTCCATAATATTAGGAGAAACATAATTCTACATGTTTATCAATATAAGCTTCTGAATTAGACCTTTAATTAATGATGCACACTTTAAGAACAAAATAACAAATGCCTGTATTTTTTGCAGGCATATCATTAGCACATAGCCACATACCAGACTCTTCATCCTCATCGCACCATTTGTTCCAGTCAACCTTGATATGCGGATGTTTCTCCTCTGACTTCAGCAAGCGTTTCCACCACCCCTTCTTTTCTTTCTGGAGTGAACAGATTATGTTCCTCAAGCCTATCTTTGTCCTTGTTTTATGCCCCTAAAGACCATTTGAAAATATAGTCAGCCCTGGAAACTTCCACAGTAAGAATTGATGATAACTTTCATTATCTTTTTTTATGCAGATGATAACTTTCATTATCGGCTGGCAAGTTATCAGCGGCTAGTAGCTCGAGAGATAAGTGTTAGACTGTTTCAGTGTTTATCCCTTCTTGTATTAGGGGTAGGGGTATTTTAGTCATTTCGGGTGAGGCTTCTTGGCCCCCAAGTAACGTAAACCTATATATAACCCCTTGTCAGGCTAATGGAATCAATTTTTCCCTTCAAATTTGGTATCGTATTAGGGTTTCTCCTCTCCTCTCTCCTCAGCGATCGGCCCCTCCCAGTGGTGGCACCGCCGCCGCAGCCGCTCTGGCCGGCGCCGGCCCCCCTCTCTCCTCTCTGCTCCCTCCCCTCTTCCCTCACCATGCAGCAGCCGCCGGCTGCCGGCACCACCTCTCAGTGGTCGCCGTGGATGGCCGCCGCTAGATCCACGGCCCGCTGGCCGCCGCCCTCACTGGCATGCCCCTCCAGCCCGCCGCCCCGCCAGCCGCCGTCCTTGCTAGCGCGCCCCTCCAGCCCGCCGCCCTCGCTGGCGCGACCCGTTGCCCAGCGCGCCCCTCTAGCCTGCCGCCGCTCCCTACATCTCGGGCCTTGGGCCACTGCTTCCCGCCGGCGTGGCACCATCGGTCGTCGGACCTCGAGCGCCACCATCGGGTTACGCCGCTGGTGGGTTGTTGTGCACCCTGCCGCCGCCACCGGGCACCGTTCTGTGCGGACCACCTCTGATTCCTAGGGTGTGGTTGCCACCCGGCTTCTCGTCGTCGGCAGCCACTTTCACCGTCCTCGATGATCCAACAGTTGGGAACACTGCTAGCGGCGCTGGACAGGACGCTGCAGCTACTAGCGTGGTGGACGTCAACGCCACCACAGGGTTGTCCTCCGTCGTCGCCGCCGCTCGCGAGCAGACCTCGCTCTCGCCCTGGAGCAGGAGCGTGCCTCGTTGGCTGCTCTTACTCACCAGCTAGAGGAGATCGGACACCGACCGTGGAGTGCCACCTACGAGCCCTCCCCAGGTGACGGAGCAGCTCACAGCACCTACGCGGCTTCCCTCGTTGTTGCACATCACGCTCAGGTTGCTGGTGTTCAAAACATCCGAACACTCGTCCCGGTTGTACTCAGCAGTGACTCTACCGCGTACGCCAGGTGGCGTAAGCAGGTCATCCGCGCCCTCAGGCGTTTCCGTCTTGATGACCACGTCCTTCGGGATGACTCACCGTTGGATGACACCTGGCTCGGCATGGACAGCTTGGTCCTTGCATGGATTTTTGGGTCCCTTTCTGATGAGCTACAAAAACATCGTCGAGGCGGTGGCACTGCTCGTCAGGTGTGGCTGATCCTCGAGCAGCGATTATAGGGGAACCGAGCAACTCGAGCTCTCCACATCAGGGTGCGGTTTGGGACCATCGTGCAGGGCGATCTTTATATCTCCGACTATTGTCGCCAGCTGAAGGGTATGGTGTATGCCCTGCACGACCTTGGTGATCCTGTCCCAGACTGTTCACTCGTTCTTTGTAAAAGCCCTAGAAAACCCTAGTGTATATTTTCAGCTCAAAGTTATAAATGTAGAAAGAAAGCTGGGAATTTAGCTCCTGTGTGAGATTGAAATCAAACCCTAAAATGGGAACTTAAATCAAATTGATTTACACAATTCAAATATGTGAGAAATCGAATTGGAATTCACTAATGCCTTTCCTATTTTTTGAATTTCAATTGCGCCAAGTTTGGTAAATTTTGAATTACATATACTATTAGTGGGAATCAATTTAATTGAGAGCATTTGAATTCGAATTCAAATTCTTCTGTCAACTTCCTCAAATGCCAAATTTGATTTCACATTTGAATTCCCCATAGATTATTTACCCTAGCTACCAATTCTCGCCAAATTCAAAACATATTTGAATTTCATTTGGAAGCAACTGAGAGTGGAAACTGGGTGGAGTTGCTGGGTCCCACCAGTTAGCCTCTCTTTCTCTCCCCTGTTTTCTGTTTTCTTCACCAATTGCCACCTCCCGACATGCAATTGCCACCAAGCTACCTGCTTGCCTGCTTCATGAGTCGAATCCAGCTGCAACCCAAAAGATCTTCACGTCCTCAGGGTTGTGAATCATTGCCTGGACGCCCAAGCGCCCGCCTAGGCGCCTAGACGTCTGGCCAGGCGAGCGGCGGCGACGGAGGTGCGACGACGGCGAGTAGAGGAGGCGGCAGCGGAGGAGAGCGAGGCAGAGAGAATTAGGGGAGCGGAGGCGACCAAATCGGTGTGCAGGCGGCTGAATCGGTGTTGGAGGCCGACTTGGGCCGACGCGTACTGTAATCAAGACCGTCGGATGTTCAGATCGGGACGTATAAAAGAAGACCCCTAACCCTAATCTTCACTCTCTCCTCTTCTCTCCACCCGACCCTTCCCCTCCACGCGACGGCGGCACGGCGGACTGCTGCGCGGCGGACGGCGGGCGTCTACGCGGCAGACGACGGCACGGGGGGCGGCTGCGGGGTGGACAGCAGCGAGGCAGGCGGCAGCCAGGCGAGGCGACGGCGCATGGCGTCCGGGCCAGAGCGCCTGGACGCCTAGGCGCTGACTAAGCGTCGCTCGTCCTAATCTTCCTCTCCAAGCACCAGAGCCGAGAGTTCTCACCTCTCCTTCAGTTCTTCACGCAGGAGCTGGAACACCACCGTGTTCCACCCTCTCTAAACCAAATCAAGCAAAGGACATCCGGTCTCGATCAATTTCTTTGTCCTCTCTTTATCACAAGCCTCTAGCACACCTCTCTAATCCCTTCTTTGCACAGTTTAAGCATCACCCACGAAAGACAACCCGATTTGGTGGCCGTCGGCGCTCTGTTTCTCCCTGCCGCTCCTCCGTTCACCGTCAACCCAGTGCTACACGCCGTTTCTAATCCCCGACCGTGAAGGAAAAAGGTGCGCTATAGCACCTAGAATATGCTCGTAAAGTTTCAACCCTTGCCATGCTTCCTAGCTCGAGTAGTTTCCGTTTTCCTGATGAGCTTTTCATATGAACAGAGCTAGGTCTCGACCACAATTCATTTTCCGCGTTTGATTATCGCTTGTGGTCATCAGATTTTATGTCCCCATGTCCCTACGCATCTTCTAGAAGAATAACCGAAGCAAATCATCAAGTATAGGCTCTGGGAATCAAGTTCTTGAAGTCGGCGAAACAAATGGGCAAGGTGGCCATCGACTTCTCCGTTCCGAGGCGTTTCACCGTTGTTGGTCCCATCTCCCACCTTCCCTAGGATCTCAGAAACATTTTGGAAGTTTTCACGTGCTCAGGAACATTTTGGAAGTTTTCCCGTGGCTAGGGCTGACATGGCCAGAACCCTAGTCAGCGCTGCCGCCGTCGAATTGCCTCCTCCGGCCGTCTATTGCTATTTTTGACCAGTCCTTGGTTTTCCCCGTCCGGTATTAGGTGGGGGAGGCAAGCTCCGAGGGTTGCCATGCCCTAGAACGGGCGCCGGAGAACGGCCGCTGTCGAGCGCCGCCGTGCGCCGCCCCTGGCGCGTCCGATCGGGAGGTACAAGACGATCGGGTGGGCTCGGCCGTTAGCCACAGTGAACCAAGCTCGAATCTGGTGTGGGTCTCGAATCCAATGTGGTTGTGGCTTAGAACTGAGTGGCCCCGCATAGCAGCAAGCGCATTGGCTGGTTTAAGTCTCGTGGGCCCAGTTAAATAATTTCAAACTTTCCTATTAGAATTTAATTCCAGATTTTGATCCAACTTTGAAAATTCATATCTCCATTATTCTTTGGCCAACAATTCTCAAATAAATTTTGTTACAACTTGGATGATCTGTACTTTCTATTTGAGCACTTGAATCAATATTAAAGTCTATAAATATCCCTCAATAATTCCATGAAGCAAAATGTTTTTGAAATTATTTCCTGATGATATATTCATTGGAAAATTCTCATTTTTGGCTAGATTGTTCTTCTTAAATTTACAGATCTTAAGTAAAAAAATTTGAGCATCATTGGACTTGATTTAGTGGGTCTAATTGTGTTCCAAATGCCTAAGTCTCTGAAAAATAGGAAAACAACATAAACTAATTCTACCTTTTATCCAAACTTGTAAATTCAATATCTCTCTGTAGGAAGCTCCAAAAATTAGGAAACCAATTTCTTTAGACTCATAATATTCTTAACTTAATAAAAATTTAAGTTTGAAGTATAAAAAAACCTCAAAAATTCTTAGTAATTCAGACAAGCCAAAACACTTATGGAATTCTTTAGAACACATCTACCATCAACTCCCTCTGAATTTTCGCATGATGAGTCTCTGCATAATATAGGAATTTCTGTAAAAATATTAGAGTCATTGGAGTTTATCTTCTTCAGATTTCTGCTAAATCATTCCAGCCTCACCATACGTTTAGAGTGTGGACTATGTCTTTTCTTCCAAAAACATTCCTTTGATCAAATTGATGTTCCTCTCTGTTTCTTTTACATAACAGAGACCCACACTTCTGTACTACTTAGTATTGATCACTCTTGAGTCATAACCCTGTTTGGTTCTTAAATTAATCACTTTACATTATACCATTGTGCATTTTTCATGTCGATAGTGTACACGACGAAGGAGTTCGACGAAGAACCTCATTTGGAGCAGCAGAAGGTTGATTGGATTGTCGAGAAGTGATCCAGCAAGCTTCTAACATTTTTCGATAGTAGCAAGACAAGCTCCGGTTTGCATTTAAGCGCTATTACAAAGTTTTAATTTGTATCACCTATGTCTAGGATGAGTTATGTGCATTAAGGCTAAAGTGATTGATACTTCACTTGCATGTCCAGAAAACCCCATGGAATATTTGGGTAGTTGTTAAGTCATCGTGTAGAATATGCTATGCTAAAATTTGTATAGGATTTGGTAGAAATCGAGTGTTGGAATCTACTCGCATGGCTAGGACTTTTTCGCATGGGATTGGTTCAAGAAATAGAGTAGTAATCTGAATATGAGACCGGGCAGGGGTGTAGGATGCAGTAAGACGTGGTCTTGCGTGCGTAGCCTTGCCAGTGTCGGTTAAGGACCGATACGTATGCCGCCCTGCTGAGCAAGTTTGAACTGTACCAGAGTTATACTGGATATATGGGGTCCAGAAAATCGATGTACCTTGAGATCCCATTGTTGAGACTTTTTCGATCGCCTCAGACTTCCGGCCGCGGCATGGTAGACGAAAACTCACTCACGACATCTTCACAGCGGAGGGTGCACCGTGAGTGGGAATACTGTCCTAGACGATTAAATCGGTTCAACTTGGGAGGGACTTGGGAAAGGTTGATGTGTTTTGCGTAAGACGTCTGTGGAGTGCACCTACGTGACTTCCAGTATTGGCGTACGTGTCGTGTATTCCAAGTATCTTTGATTCGAATCACCGTCCCTCACGATTATGAGTACCACTTGTTCACTGAGTTATGACGTAGTAATTACTTGCACTTAAGATAAGAATTAATTATTATTGTTATGAACATTATATTATCATTGTATTGCTATGTTGTATGTATTAGTATAGTGCTTATTAAATTTATTTTCTACCTTGGGCATGCAACATCGTGATGAAGCGTTTCTTATTTGATTGTGGAGTTAAGATGTTGCCCCGCACAAGGTTTAAATTGCTGCTAATAAATCTGAAAATAAGGACCCACATTTAGACGAGTACATTATGCAAATCTATCATCTTATGTTTATGTCTTTACCCTCATGTAGAGTTCACTGTTTAGGTGAGACGATTAAGTCTTGTTGAGCCTGCGTGCTCACGGTTGTAATATTAGTTGTTTTGCAGGTATTAACCTCTATGCTTATGATTTTGGTTGTCCAATGAGTCTCAAAACTCTTCGAGTGGTATACTCATGTGGGACCATGTCGCTGATGTTTGATCTTCGTGGCTAGTGAGGAGCATCTGTGGGCTGGACGACTTCTCTTTTGCTTATTAGACTTGAGTTGAGTACGGGAGTTGTAATCTTATCGTCCGATGTATTATATTTGATGAAAAATATTTGTAAACTGAACAATTTTGTAAATTTCAGCAAGTGATTTATGTAATATGTGTTCCTTTACATGTGTGTTGTTGGGTGTCGCATCGCACAACACCACCCAATGTGATTCTTGGAAAGTGTGGACCCCAGTCTTCACATTCTTCAGGTCTTCCAGGGCTTGAACGAGCACCGACGTTTTTGAGGCGGCGCCTAGGCGTCCAGTCGCTTCGGCATGAACGCCAGGCCGGCTCGCCTCGCATGGAGCAACCTAGGCGGGAGCTTGGGACGACAAGGCGTCCATGGACGTCCAGGCGGCTGCCAAGGGCGCCGGACGGGCCAGGGAGAGGTGTGCCGGAGGGGGAGGGGGAGTGGAAAGGGGGGAGAGGAGTTGCAGGCCGTTGCCGTGCTTGGAGACGAAGCAGGGGGCGCGGCTGTTGGAGCACCGGCGGAAGAAGATGGGCGTAGCGGCTTCTCCATCGACAACGGGGGAAGACGAATCGGACCGACGGGTGGATCTGGGGATAAAACACCAACGACTGGATCGGGAGTTGTGGAAAAATGAAAGTGCATCTAGGATCCCGTGGGTTTTAGATGATTGATGACGACAATTAAGTGACTAATGAGCTCAGTGATCTTAAGCACAGGTGTGGACTTAAGTGGAAGCACAATCCCTCAAAAAGGAAAAGGATGAAAACGGCGATGCCAACTCGAAAAGGAGAAACTAGGGTTTCTAGTGTGTGTAAAGTGTGAGGATGTGTGTGTAAAGTGCATTGAGATCAAGTTGGGAGCTCAAAGCGGTTTAGAGGTCAAACCCATTGAGAGAAAAGAGTTGGAAGCAGTCTGGCAGTAGGGCCGGACTAGTCCGTGCAGGTGGCCGGACTAGTCCGCCCCTTGTCGGCCAAGTCCGTTTTTAGCCGGACCAGAAGGGTCTGACTGAGCTCGGACTAGTCCGTAGTGGGACGGACTAGTCCGGGTAGTCGTGGAGTGGGTTTTGGGGACTAAGTCCCAAAACCACGGACTTGTCCGTTTTGGTCCGGACCAAGAGATCCTGACTGAGATCCGACTAGTCCGCCCTGGGGGCCGGACTAGTCCGGGTGTGAGAGAAGTCGGTGCTTCAGAGACTAAGTCTGGGAAAGCCGGACTAGTCCGCCCTGGGGGCCGGACTAGTCCGTGGTCTTCAGACTAGTCCGTTTTCACACGGAACAAAAGGTTCTGTATGAGATCGGACTAGTCCGGTGAGGGTCGGACTAGTCCGTTGTTGAAGTGACCGTTTGAATTTGAAGTTTCGCAGGTAGTGTGACGATTGCCGCGCAGTGCGACAGTTGCCAGGGACGTCAGTGGTCCCCTAGGCCGGACTAGTTCGCCCATCTGCTGAAGTCAGCAGTATGGGCTTGGGACCTCTATAAATAGAGGACCCCTGGGTTCATTTGAACCAACCTTTGAGCAAGTTGAAACCCTAGCGCCGCCACAGCAACCTTGAGCCTCCCAAAGCCTCCTTCTTGCCTACATTCCCTCTAAAACTAATTCTTGTGTGGATTAGGGTTTAGTGAGGTGAAGAAGAGGAAGAACACCGCTTGGATCTCGGTTTAATCTCTTGTACTTTGTGAATCTTTGTGATCTGTGGCTTGAGTCAATCTTTGTGATTTGTGATTGTATTTGTGGTGGGAGCCTCAGATCGTGAGAAGCCCCAACAAATCTTGTATTCACTCTTTGTGATAGTGGAAGAACCAAGGTAGGCCCGTGTGGTAAACTTGGTGAGGGAAGGGTTGTTGAACCCGGTCCTTCGTGGACTCCTCAACGGGGACGTAGGTTCCTTCGTGCGATCGAACCTCGGGATAAAATCCTTGTGTCCCTTGTGTTCTTTACTTTCACTTATTGCTCATTACTTCTAGGGTTAACTTTATCGGTCCTGTTCATCACTCTTGTTTCATCGTGATCCTTAGTTTCATACTTGTCATATAACTTGTTAAGGCTCACTAAGTCATTCTAACAAACCTTGCATCACGAGAATTGGACTAAAACTTGTTAGAAACCATTTTTAGGCTTTTCCCTGTAGGAGGACCGGATTAGTCCGCCCCTGGACCGGACTAGTCTGCCCCCTGAGTTCTAATCTCGTTTTATTAAGTCATTTCAGGTCGTTAGCCTATTCACCCCTCCCCCTCTAGGCAACTTTCAATTGGTATCAGAGTAGGACTCTCCCAAAAGAGTCTAACAACTCGGAGAGAAGATGGCCAGAGTGGGGTACGAAGAAGTCTCAACCAGTGAGCTTCAAGCAATTCCAGAAGAGATTCTCTTCTATCAAGACAAGTCAACGGATGACGAAGAGATTCGTCAGATTCCCAAGGTTGACACCTCAACCTCCACATCGAGTGGCACAATCAACTACAACCAACAAAGCTACAACTATGAACGCCTTGTCTCCAACAACCACTATCTTTCCATCCCATTGGGAAAGCCTCCCCAATTCGATGGAAACGACTACAGAATGTGGAAACACAACATGAAGATCCACCTTGTGTCACTCAACCCCTCACTATGGCAAATTGTGTTGACCGGGGTGCACATCCCTAAGAATGAAGAAGATATCACTCCGGAGCAAGCCGTGCTCCTTCACCGCAATGCTCAAGCGGTCGGAGTAATCATCTCATCTCTCTCAAGAGATGAGTTCAACCGAGTGGATGGACTTGAGGTAGTCAAGGACATTTGAGACACTCTCAAGACGGCTCATGAAGGCAACCAAATCGTGAAAGAAGCTAAGATTGAGCTCATAGAAGGAGAGCTCGGGAGGTTTGCCATTATGGATGGTGAATCTCCCCAAGAGATGTACAACCGCCTAAAGATACTCATCAACAAGAGTAGATCGTATGGTTGTATCAAGTGGACGGACCACGAGGTGGTGAAAAGGATGATTCGGGCATTCATGCCTAGAAACGTCTCTCTTTGCTCTATGATTCGAGAAAGTCCGGGGGGGTTGCCAAAATGACCCCGGAGGAGGTCCTTGGAAGGATCATCAACCACGAGATCATGGAGAAGGAGGCGCTCTTCTACAATGACCTCCAAAGGTTCACCGCCTCCAAGATGAAGAATGTTGTACTCAAAATAACAACCTCCTCAAAAGAGCAAGACAAAGATGATGAGGAGAGCCTTGACAACGATGAGGAAGAGGCCTTCTTCATCAACAACTTCAAGAGGATGATGAGAAGAAGAAAAGGAGGATATAAGCATGAGAGTAAAGGCAAGGAAAAGGCAAGGCCCAAAACCAAGAGGGTTTGCTACAATTGTGGCGAGTACGGACACTTATTGTAGATTGCCTACATGAAGATGGCAAGAAGGAGGGCAAGCCACAAGAGAAGAAGTTCTCCAAGAAGAGGCCCTCCGGTCATGCTCACTTAGGCAAGGAGTGGGACTCTAACGATGAGTCCTCCTCGTCCGAAGATGAAGAGAAGATGGCAACCATAGCCATCGGGAGGAGCTCCAAGGGAAGCAAGCTCTTCCCAAATCTCTACGACCACGAGCCAACTTGCCTCATGGCAAAACAAGGAAAGAGAAAGGTTAACTCTAACTCATCCTCTTCCATATCCTCTCATGATGATTTTGATAGTGCTAGCGAAAATGAACACATGTTTAAGGATATAAGTAAGAGCACATTGCGAAGAATGAAATTGCTTTCGGATGAGATTTTTGAGAAGGAGGAGCTCATAGATAGGCAAGAGGACTTGCTTATCCAAGAAAAGGAAAGATGTAAAGAGCTCATTGAGCTCCTTGAGCTTGAGAGAGAGAAGAGCAAGGCATTAGAGCATGAACTTGCTCTAAGCAATAAAACATGCTCAAGTCTTGAGGAGACAACTATTGAGCTCAAGGACGAACTTGGCAACTTGGCAAAAGTTAACAATATTCTTGAGACTCAAGTTGAGTCCCTTAAGACTAATGTAGCCTCTTCCTCCAAAAGCTCATCCTCCTCAAAAGTTGCATCCAAAGCAATATCAACTTGCAAATGTTCTAACTTAATTAATAAATTAAAGGATGAGCTTAAGTTGACTCAAGGCAAGCAAACACCTAAGAGTGGCATCTTTGACAAAGATAAGGTGGCGTATGCACGAAGTGCATACACCAACACAAGACCTCTCAATGTCAAGGATGGTCTTGGTTATACTAGATGTGGAAACTGAAATTTCAAAACCTCCAAGTATGGCAAAGACTTGATTGTCTTTGTCAAAAGAAGCTCATCCCCAACTAAAATTGAGAAGAACACCTCAACTAGCACCTACTTGCCTAAATCTCAACCGCATTCTCTATTTCATGACTTTGATGCATCATATGTTTTGATGAGGAACAAGAATGGCAAAGTATATGCTAGATATGTTGGGCCACTCCGCAAGAGCCCCAAGCCTTGCGTGTGGGTGCCCAAATGCCTCACTACTAACGTCAAAGGACCCAACTCCGCTTTGGTACCTAAAAGGAAGGCATAATCTTGTTTTGTAGGCATACTCCTCTGGTGGATCCAAGTGGGTGCTCGATAGTGGGTGCACAAACCACATGACCGGAGAGAGGAAGATGTTCGAGGAGTATGAGGAACATGATGATCCAAATGAAGGAATCCTCTTTGGGGACAATAGCCGAGGGAAAATCCTTGGCTCCGGTAAAATTGTCATTTCTCCCCAACATACTCTTTCTAGTGTTTTACATATTGATTCTCTTGACTATAACATTTTGTCCATATCACAACTATGTGACAAGGGTTATAATTGTGTTTTCACTAATGAGGGTGTGAGCGTCCTTAGAATAAGTGATAACTCAATCGCTTTTAAAGGTGTGCTCAAGGGAAAGCTTTATCTTGTGGACTTTGCATCGGATAAAGCTCAACTTGACACATGCTTAATGGTGAAAACCAACATGGTATGGCTTTAGCATAGACGGCTAGCCCATGTTGGGATGAGGAATTTACAAAAGATTTTTAAGGGTGAGCACATTCATGGTTTGAAGAATGTTGTCTTTGAAAAGGATAGGTCATGTAGTGCTTGCCAAGCCGGGAAGCAAGTGGGAGCTCAACACCCCTCAAAGAACATCATGACGACAACAAGACCGTTGGAGCTGCTACATATGGACCTTTTCGGCCCAATAACCTACATTAGCATTGGCGGTAACAAATATGGTCTTGTTATTGTTGACGATTTTTCTCGTTTCACTTGTGGGTATTCTTCTTGCATGATAAGGGTGAAACTCACAGTGTCCTCAAGAGGTTCTTGAGGAGAGCTCAAAATGAGTTCGCCTCAAGAATCAAAGCTATAAGAAGTGACAACGGCACCGAATTCAAGAACACTCAAGTGGAAGAATTCTTGAATGAGGAGGGCATCAAGCATGAATTTTCAGCTTCATACTCCCCTCAACAAAATGGGGTGGCGGAACCGAAGAATAGGACATTCATCGAGATGTCAAGGACAATGCTTGGTGAGTACAAGACATTAGATCGGTTTTGGGCGGAGGCGGTTAACACCGCTTGCCACGCCGTCAACCGATTGTACCTCCACCGCCTCCTCAAGAAGACTCCCTATGAGCTTCTAGTTGGTAAGAAACCTAATGTCTCTTACTTTCGTGTTTTTGGGAGCAAGCGTTATATTCTCAACAAGAAGCCTAGGACTTCGAAGTTTGCTTCAAAGTCCGATGAAGGTTTCTTGCTTGGCTATGACTCAAACACCCACGCCTACCGTGTCTTCAACAAAACCTCCGGTATTGTTGAAATAGCACGCGACGTGGTGTTTGATGAAACTAATGGCTCCCAAGTGGAGCAAGTTGATCAAAGTGTACTAGATCAAGAAGACTCTCCACAAGAAGCTCTTAGAAGAATGGCACTTGGAGATGTTCGACCACAAGAACAACCTCAATGCTCAAGTGACCAACAACAAGATGATGCAAGCCACTTCCCACGCGATCAAGTTGAAAATGAACAAGTGGCACTTCAAAACGATCAAAAAGACGAAAGTCAAGGGGGAGGCATTCATCAAGAAGGAGATCAAGAAGAAGAAGATGATGATGACGACTCAAGAGCTCAACCTCCACATCCTCGTGTGCATCAAAGTGTTCAACGGGATCACCCCGTTGACAACATACTAGGAGATATCACTAAAGGGGTAACCACTCGTTCTCGCGTTACAAATTTTTGTAAACATTACTCTTTTGTTTCTTCTTTGGAGCCCCATAAGGTTGAAGATGCCTTGAGAGACACGGATTGGGTGGTGGCCATGCAAGAGGAGTTTAACAACTTTGAAAGGAACAAAGTTTGGGAGCTTGTCAAGCGTCCACAAGCAAATGTTATGGGCACCAAGTGGGTGTTCCGCAACAAGCAAGATGAACATGGTGTTGTCACAAGGAACAAGGCACGACTTGTGGCCAAGGGGTACTCACAAGTCGAAGAGTGCGTTCCTAAATGGCCCAATCAATGAGGAAGTCTATGTGGAACAACCACCGAGCTTCGAAGACCAAGAATTCTCAAACCATATCTTCAAATTGCGTAAGGCTCTCTATGGCCTCAAACAAGCTCCTAGAGCTTGGTATGAGTGTCTTAGAGACTTTCTAGTTCAAAATGGTTTTAAGATAGGAAAAATTGATTACACTCTCTTTACAAAGCATTTTAATGATGATCTCTTTGTGTGCCAAATATATGTCGATGACATTATATTTGGTTCTACTAACAAAGTGTTTTGTGATGAGTTTTTTAAGATAATAACAGAGAGATTTGAGATGTCCATGATAGGGGAGTTGAAATTCTTTTTAGGTTTTCAAGTCAAGCAACTCAAAGAAGGCACGTTCATAAGTCAAACAAAATACACTCAAGACATTAAAGAAGTTTGATATGGACAAGGCCAAACCCATCAAGACTCCAATGGCAACAAATGAACACTTAGACCTAAACGAAGACGGTCCCAACTATGGACCAAAAGGTATATCGTTCCATGATTGGCTCTTTGTTATATCTTTGTGCATCTAGACCGGATATTATGCTTAGTGTGTGTATGTGTGCACGTTTTCAAGCTACACCTAAGGTGTGTCACATGACTGCCGTGAAGAGAATTCTTAGATATTTAGTTCACACACCTAGCCTAGGACTTTGGTACCCCAAAGGATCCAAGTTTAACCTCATTGGCTATTCTGATGCGGATTATGCGGGGTGCAAAGTTGATAGAAAGAGCACATCCGGGACATGCCAATTTTTGGGTAGATCATTAGTGTCTTGGTCCTCTAAGAAACAAAATGTCATTGCTCTCTCCACAGCCAAAGCGGAGTATGTCGCAGCCGGAAGTTGTTGTGCACAACTTCTTTGGATGAGACAAACTCTAAGGGATTATGGTATAAACTTGCGCCATATTCCTCTCCTATGTGACAATGAAAGCGCCATCAAAATAGCTCATAATCCAGTTGAGCATTCAAGGATCAAACACATAGACATTATACACCATTTCTTGAGAGATCATTCCTTAAAGGGTGATATAGTAATTTCCCATGTGAGAACTGAGAACCAACTAGCCGACATATTCATCAAGCCCCTAGATGAGAAGCGATTTTGTGAGCTTAGGAGTGAGCTCAATATTTCAGATTCTCGAAATGTGGCTTGAAACATGCACATCTGGATGTTTACCTTTTGCATTATTCAAAAGAATTCATGTGGTTGAAAAATTCATCTCTATCTCGATTTTCTTCAAAATATTTGAAAAACTAGAGACTTTGTGAGTTATGGTCATAGTTTGAATGTTGAATGCTTACTGACCATATTCATAAAGTTTTGTTGTGGCATTATGTCTAAAAGGATCATCTATAGTGGCTAAAACTCAAATATATATGTTTTCAGCCTCCCTGAACCGGACTAGTCCGCCCTCTGGCCGGACAAGTCCGGATCCGGACTGGTCCGGGTTTGGTCCGCTGACCGGACTAGTCCGGCCCCTTAACCGGACTAGTTCGGCCCCTGGGGACTTAAACCCCCAGGAAGCGGTCGACCCCTCCACTTCTTCCTTGGCTTTTTCTCTCTCTCCCACGCGCGCGAAACCGCCCTCTTTCGGCGATTTTCGTTTCCAACCACCAAAGATCGTTTCCAATCCGTGCATTGGAAGCTCCTGAGGTGTGGGAAACTTTCCCCGATCACTCGCGACGCGATCCATCCCCGATTCTGTCGATTTCTCAAGATTTGAAAAGGTATCCCCCATTTTTCAAAAACTTGCCTCATTCTTGATTCATTGAGTTTTTGATAGATGCCTCTTCATTAAAGTTACTTCTAGTGACCGTGTGATCATAGCCTAGGAATATTGCGAGTTGATTCCAAAATTTCTCGAAAAACCGTTAGAGTTAGAATTTAACCTGTGTAAACTGGACTATTCCGGTGCCAGGCGGACTAGTCCGCCCCTGGGACGGACAAGTCCGGTGTACACAGGTCAAACTCCAACTTTGATCGTTTCTCGAGATTTCTTTCGTATTATTCCAACTCCTTGACCTACTATCTTATGGCCTCTATTCTTTTCAGCTGAAATGGCCGCTCCTCGTCGTTCCGCTTCTCCCCCCATTGACCCCGAGTGGGAGGCGGAGCAACTTCGCCTCGCCGAAGAACGAGCAAGAGCCGAAGTTAAGGCTGCCGAGAAGTATCTCGAGCAGCATGAGAAAGCAATAGCAGCCAAGAAGCAACAAGCAAGGGTCGCAGCTTTGGCCTACAACGAAGATGAAGCAATGGCTCGGGCCATTGAGGAGTCTTGCAAGAAACTCCGGAAGAAGAAGAGAGAAGAGCGCGAAGCTCATAACTCTCAGGGTGCTGCTGCACAAGTCTCCAAGCGGAAGAGGCTTGTGAGCCTTGGAGAGAAAGAGAAGGGCAAGCAGCCAGTCCAAGGAGAAATTGTTGAACGCCGGATCGAGCGAGATCCGAAGAAGGGTAAGGCTCCGGCTCCCGTGGAGCCCAAGAAGAAGAAGCACTCAGTAAAGGTCCCGGCTGCGAAGGCCAAGGGCATCTCTATCAAGGAGAAAGGGAAGGCCAAACCGATTGGCCCCCTGGAGGTGCACACTTCCGAGAGGAATCCCAACAGGCAGCGTGAAATGGCTGCAAATGTTTTCCATGGAAAGGGAGCCGAGAAAGCAAGAAGGCTCAGGACGGACAAAGTGTACAAGTATGAAAGGAGCACCGCCGACCCTCGGTTTTGGTGTGACTTTCATTGTGATTATTACCGTCTCGTCTACCAAAGCATGAAGAAACCTGTGATTGAAGCACAGTGGGTAGACTGGGAGTACATGGCCAAGAAGCAACATTCTGCTTTTGATGCGGTCATTGAAGCAGCTGAGTGTCATATGCTCAAGAACATCATGGGATTCAAGTATGACTAGAACGTCGAAGTCATCCTGCAGTTTTATTCCAATGTCTACTTCACCACCTCTGGTGATAGAAGGATCACATGGATGACGCATAGCGAGCAGCTCTCAATCACATTTGAGGAGTTTGCAAAGATTCTAGGTCTTGAGGCTCATTTGGACCATGAGATCATCATCTCTAACCTCAAGGCCGTTGACAGAGATCAGCTGGACTACATGTACCCGAGCCATGTGTCCTATGAGCCAGGACTTGCTCGCAACATCAAGCCTTTCTACAGCATTCTCAACAGGATCCTGAGGCGGACCATAGCACCAAAGGATGGTGACGCAGGGGTGATACAAGGGAACCTGAAGCACCTACTACTTCTCATTGATGGGGAGGAGAAGTTCAATCTCGTCGACTACATCTTCGACGACATTTTCAACATCTCGCATACCCCCAACCGTGCTTGCGGGTATGCCCCCTACATCATGTACCTCATTGAGAAGGTGTCGGGCGTGACCTTCGTCAAGGATGTGACTCATCGCCCGCTCCATCCTCAGACACCCCCTGTTGTCCCGCCTCCTCCGCGCTGGAAGAATGCGGAGCCCCCCTCCTCCTCGGCGATGCCAGCCTCTCAGCCCGTGGCGCCTTCCTCCCCGCCTCCACCTCAATCCATGAGCGCCTTCTTCAAGTGTTTAAGGCGATCTTCACTTCCTGCCGGAAGCAGGAGATTAGGAACCAGAGGGCACACAAGCGCCAAGAGAAGTACCTCAAGATGGTGTGTGACAAGCTAGAGGTTCCTATGTCCTCTCCGGAGGCGAGCGACAGGGAGATCACACCATTCCCCGACTTCACCCCCGACGAGCTCGCCCAGCTCCAAGAGGACGGAAGCTCTTCCCGGGCAGCTCCTTCGGCTCGTGCCTCCGACGACGACGACGATTACGAGGACCCGGAGGCCACGGAGAGCGACTCCGACGCTGGGGCCGATGATAGTGAAGACAGTGACGACTGAGTGGTTAAGGGTTCTAGTTCCCTCTCTTCTTTTCCTTTTTGGTGTCTTGATGCCAAAGGGGGAGAGTTAGATGGGAGTTAGATGGAGGAGAGTTAGAAAGGAGGGTAATTAGTTGTATCCCTTTATTTTGGATCCTTGGACATGTTGCAATGTTGCACTCCTTATTGTAATATTTATGTCATGTCGGATGTTTACATTTGTGCAAGACTATGCTTTGAATGTCTATCTTTTGATCATATTCATACTTGTGACTAATGAGCTCAGTGATCTTAAGCACAGGTGTGGACTTAAGTGGAAGCACAATCTCTCAAAAAGGAAAAGGATGAAAACGGCGATGCCAACTCGAAAAGGAGAAACTAGGGTTTCTAGTGTGTCGAGTTTGGACTAGCCAAATACGTGTGAGGATGTGTGTGTAAAGTGCATTGAGATCAAGTTGGGAGCTCAAAGCGGTTTAGAGGTCAAACCCATTGAGAGAAAAGAGTTAGAAGCAGTCTGGCAGTAGGGCCGGACTAGTCCGTGCAAGTGGTCGGACTAGTCCGCCCCTTGCCGGCCAAGTCCGTTTTCAGCCGGATCAGAAGGGTATCACTGAGTTCGGACTAGTCCGTAGCGGGACGGACTAGTCCGGGTAGTCGTGGAGTGGGTTTTGGGGACTAAGTCCCAAAACCACGGACTTGTCCGTTTTGGTCCGGACAAAGAGGTCCTGACTGAGATCGGACTAGTCCGCCCTGGGGCCGGACTAGTCCGGGTGTGAGAGAAGTCGGTGCTTCAGAGACTAAGTCTGGGAAAGCCAGACTAGTCAGCCCTGGGGGTCGGACTAGTCTGTGGTCTTCAGACTAGTCCGTTTTCACACGGAACAAAAGGTTCTGTGTGAGATCGGACTAGTCCGGTGAGGGCCGGCCTAGTCCGTTGTTGAAGTGACCGTTTGAATTTGAAGTTTGGCGGGTAGTGTGACGATTGTCGCGCAGTGCGACAGTTGTCAGGGACGTTAGTGGTCCCCTAGGCCAGACTAGTCCGAGCTGTAGGCCGGACTAGTTCGCCCATCTGTTGAAGTCAGCAGTATGGGCTTGGGACCTCTATAAATAGAGGACCCCTGGGTTCATTTGAACCACCCTTTGAGTAAGTTGAAACTCTAGCGCCGCCACAACAACCTTGAGCCTCCCAAAGCCTCCTTCGTGCCTAAATTCCCTCTAAAACTAATTCTTGTGTGGATTAGGGTTTAGTGAGGTGAAGAAGAGGAAGAACACCGCTCTTTGGCTCTCGGTTTGATCTCTTGCACTTTGTGAATCTTTGTGATCTGTGGCTTGAGTCAATCTTTGTGATTTGTGATTGTATTTGTGGTGGGAGCCTCAGATTGTGAGAAGCCCCAACGAATCTTGTATTCACTCTTTGTGATAGTGGAAGAACTGTAAGTGCATCTAGAATATCCCTTGTGGGTTTTGGCTAATTGATGACAAACATATGAGATCCTAATGAATCCACTGAGATGATTGCAAGACAAACAAGTGAAACAGCTCGGTGCACACAAAAAGGTGAAAAATGAAGTGGTGTTCAAAGAGAGATACTTTGATGAAGCTTGGAAGACTAAATTAGATTTTGAATGTATAGGGAGTGTATGAAAGACACACTCCAAGAGCTCACAACTTTGCGCGAGGGTAAGGGATTAAAATTAACCTAACTTTCACAAAGCACCGGACTAGTCCGATCATGGACCGGACTAGTCCGTTCATCTTTCTGGAATCCCACTTATAGGGAGACCGGACTAGTCCGTGCATCCACCGGACTAGTCCGTTGATGTTTCTGGAGTCTCTCATATTGAGGGACCGGACTAGTCTAATCATGGACCGGACTAGTCCGTTGAACTTTCTGGAATCTCCCATTCGTGGAGATTGGACTAGTCTACGGACTAGTCCGATGAACTTTCTGGAGTCACCTTCACACAGCACCGGACTAGTCCGAGCTTGGACCGGACTAGTCCGGCAGACTTTCTGGACTTCAAATGCACAGTGACCGGACAAGTCCGGACTTGCACCGGACTAGTCCGGTGTTAGGGTTTTTCAACGGCTACCTTTTGGAAACCTTATAAATAGAGAGTCCACAGCTTTCCTAAGAAAATATACATCGAATACTGATCAAAGAACAAACCCTAGCGCCGCCACTTCGTCCCAAGAGCCCAAAACACATCTCCCCACACATCTAAAGTGCAAAAAGAGTGAAATCAATTGAACACTTGGATTCGGGATTGGGAGATCGTCGTTCTTTCAGTGCGAGCTCTTGGGGTTTGATCTTTCTACACTCATACTCTGCATTGTAATACTTTTGAGTGTATTTGATCACTTCTTTTGTTGTAATTTTCGTAGGAGCCCTCAACGTGTGAGGTTGCCCCACAAACCTGGTGATTACCCGTGATAGTGGAATCAAGTCGGCCTTCGTGGTGACTTGAAGAGGGAAAGGGTTGGAGACCCGACTCTGTGTGAGCTTCCTCAACGAGGACGTAGATCTCGTGGTGAGATCGAACCTCGGGAAAAATTCGTGTGTCTTGCGCCTCATTTCATTTAAATTTTGTTCACTAGATCACTTAAGTGCTAAAACATCAACCTAAGGCAATTATAAGTCTTACCTGCAATTTTATATTAATCTTAAACAAAAATATCAGTTGTTCTCATTTCCGCTGCTAAAGAAATTTAGATTCCCAAACAACACTTGATCAACACACATATTTTAACACACCGGACAAGTCCGCCCACACAACCGGACTAGTCCGGCCAACCAAGTTTTGACGATTCTATTAAGTGTGCAGGGAATTCAAAAGGCCTATTCACCCCCCCTCTAGGCCACATTCAAGAACCAAGTTAGGCCCATGTGTTGTAAACTTGGTGAGGGAAGGGTTGTTGAACCCGGTCCTTCGTGGACTCAACGGGGACGTAGGTTCCTTCGTGGGATCGAACCTCGGGATAAAATTCTTGTGTCCCTTGTGTTCTTTACTTTCACTTATTGCTCATTATTTCTAGGTTTAACTTTATCGGTCTTGTTCATCACTCTTGTTTCATCGTGATCCTTAGTTTCATACTTGTCATATAACTTGTTAAGGCTCACTAAGTCATTCTAACAAATCTTGCATCACGAGAATTGGACTAAAACTTGTTAGAAACCCTTTTTAGGCTTTTCCCTGTAGGAGGACTGGACTAGTCCGCCCCTGGACCGGACTAGTCTGCCCCCTAAGTCCTAATCTCGTTTTATTAAGTCATTTCAAGTCGTTTAGCCTATTCACCCCCCCCTCTAGGCAACTTTCAAAAAACCCTAGGGTTGAAAAGTTATTGGGCCTCTGGGCCTTATAACATTACCCTGCCCACGCCGTTGGTGCCCCTGCCTCCCCTCCGCGCCCGACTGCACGTCGTCTTTCTCTCGCCCTTCTTTTGTGTCGTCTTCCTCTCGCTCGTCTTCTGCGTTGTTGCCCTCCCCGTCAAGCCTCCTCGCCAGATGCCCATCGCAGGCGTTTGTCGTTGCTTCCTCCCCTCCTCCGGTGCTCTGTACCTCACTCGGGGCACCACTACAGCACTCGCATAGGCGCTCGCATAGGCGCCTAGGCGTCAAGGCGGCCGGCACACGCCTAGGCGTCCAGGCGCTCTTTTAAAACACTGACGAGCGCTACTCTCACCTCCGGTCACTGCTTCTTCGTACAGAGCCGTTGCCGACCTTCGACAAGGTCTAGTCCAACCTCGAGCTTGAGGAGCTCACTATTGGAGGTGTCTCTGGTTTCTCGACTGCCACAGCCTTCTACGGCTATGGACGGTCCCCGCACCATGCTCCACTCGCTGCTTCTTCAGGAGGACCACCACCACGACTACCTGCCCCTTCTGCCACCCCAGGGGCCCCTGCCGATCCTGGTGGTGGTAACGCCGTCGCTCGAAGCGCGGCGGCCGTGGTGGTCGTGATGGAGGAAGTACCGGTGGTGGAGGGTGTGCCAGTGGTGGAGGTGGTGCCACCGGTCGGGGCGGCGCTCCCTGACCCACACCCTACAACTCGTGGACTGGCCAGATCTCCATGTGGCTTGGGTCGTCTTCGGGTCTGCCGCCACTCTGCTCACCGCGCCCTCAGCTAGCGTACGTAGCCACTCCGGCCTACGGCGAGCCTGGCTACCTTGCTAGCGGGCCACCGACCTCAGCATGACCCTCTAGCTCTCCGGTGCAGTACCACGAGTCACCGGGGTGGGATCGGGAGTCGCTTGTTGTGTCTATCAGCTTGATGACCCTCACTCCACTCGGTCCTGACTGGGTTGCGGACTCTAGCGCCTCCTACCACACCACTCGTGATGCTGGCATACGTATACTTTCTTCCACCCACCCTCCCCACCCTTCTTGTCCTTCATTTATTGTTGTCGGGAATGGGTATGTTCTTCCTGTCACCTCAGTAGGTGACTCGGGGTTTCTGGGTTCTTTCCAGCTTGAATGTTCTCGTTGCACCTGACATTATTCAGAACCTCCTTTCCGTTCGTCGTTTCACCACTGATAACCATGTTTCTATTGAGTTTGATTCTTTTGGTTTATCTGTGAAAGATCTTACTACCCAGCGTCTTCTTCTTCGGTGTGAGAGCTCAGGGCCCCTGTACACTCTTCGTCTTTCTGCTTCCGCTTCGTCCACACCTTCTGCTTTGACTACGACAGCTTCTTCCACCACTTGACATCGCCGGCTTGGCCACCCTGGTGTAGATGTCATGTCAAGTTGTCTAGTAGTTCAATGATTTCGTGTACTAGGGTCTAGGGGCACTCGTGTGTCTGTGTCCTGCCTGTCAGCTCGGTCGCCAAGTTCGACTTCCATTCTCGAGCTTTGTTACTCTTGTTCAGCACATTTTTTATCTCATTCACTGTGACTTGTGGATTTCTCCTATTCTCAGTGTTTCGGGATATAAATACTATTTGTTGGTGCTTGATGATTTTTCACACTATTTTTGGACTTTTTCATTGCGTAAGAAGTCTGGTACATTTGTCACTCTCTCTCACTTCTTTGCTTGGGTGTCTACTCAATTCGACCGCAATATCAGGGCCGTTCAGTGCGATAACAGACGCGAGTTTGATAACTCTGTGTTTCGTGATTTCCTTCTCTCCTACGGTGTCCAGTTTTGCATGTCTTGCCCGTACACCTCGCCTCAAAACAGCAAGGCCGAGCGTATGATTCGCACCACCAATGATGTCATGCGCTCTATGATGTTCCAGTCATCCACCCCTACTCGTTACTGGGCACACACTCTTCACACCGCCACCTATCTTATTAATCGTCTTCCCACGAAGGCGATTAGTTTCCCCACCCCCCACTTTGCCTTGTTTGGCACCACTCCTCTTAACGACCACCTTCGTGTCTTCGGGTGCGCATGCTACCCTAACCTCTCTGCTATGGCCCCACATAAGCTTGCGCCCCACTTGACTCGATGTGTCTTCCTTGGGTACTCTGCTGATAATAATGGGTATCGATGCCTTGACCTTACTACCCACCGTGTCTTGATCTCCCGACACGTCATCCTCGACGAGTCCTCCTTTCCCTTCACTACTTCCTCCTCTGGCTCTGACCCCGAGCTGGATTCCCTTTTTTCTACTAACCCTGAGGTTGCTCCTATCCAGCTACCTTGGCTTTTTTCTCTTGCAGGTACGACACCTACTGGGCCACGAGCGGCCCCGACGCCGCTTGATGCGCCACATGCGGCCTCGGCGTCCTGTTTCGCCAACCCTGCTCTTGTCTATCAAGTGCTTCGGGCTCCCAGACGCTACCTGTTGGCCACGCGCGGTTCCGACGTTCTCGACGCCACCACCTGCACCACTAGCGGTTCCGGCGCCCCTGACATCGCCCACTGCGCCACGCGCAGCCCCGTCGTCGTCTGATGCGCCCTGCGCGGCACCGGCGTCTCCAACATCGCCCGCGGCGCCACGCGCGGCCCCGATGTCCCTAACGTCGTCCGCTACACCACGCGCGGTTTCGGCGTCCTCGACGTGCCCGTTGTGCCTCCGACGTCGCCCGTTGCGGCTCCGACGTCCCCGACGTCGCCTGCTGCGACCCCGGCATCCCCGACGTCGACCGCTGCACCAAGCACGCCACCGGTGCTGCGGTACGCCGACCCCGCTTTTGTCTATCAGCGACGAGCACGGGTTGGTGTTCCGCCCTCCTCCCGCACCAAGCCCCCGGTGTACCACCCCCACTGCTCCATCGTGCCCCTAGCCACGTCCACCGGATGGTGACTAGGCGTGTCGTTGGGGTCCTCCGACCGGTGGAGCGGTTCTTCGGGGTCGTCCTCTCCTCGACGACCTCTCCACCGCCTGACTCCTCACCGATCTCGCCTATTCCCTCCTCTATCTGTAGCGCCCTCGTCGATCCCCACTGGCGTCAGGCTATGGATGAGAAGTATGTGGCCCTGCTTGCCAACCAGACATGGACCTGGTTCCCCGTCCCGGTCGTGGCAATGTTCTCACAGGCAAGTGGGTGCTCCCGCATAAGAGGAAGGCGGATGGGTCTCTGGAGAGGTACAAGGCTCGGTGGGTTCTTCGGAGCTTCACTCAGCGCCCCGGTGTCGACTACGACGAGACCTTCAGCCCGGTGGTGAAGTCGGCGACGGTTCGTACCGTTCTGTCGCTGGCTCTCTCGCGTTCTGGGCATGTCCATCAATTGGACATCAAGAACGCCTTCCTCCACGGCACGCTGACAGAGACGGTGTACTGCAGTCAGCCAACAGGGTTCGTTGATTCAACTCGCCCAAACATTGTCTATCAGCTGAACAAGTCCCTGTACGGCCTGAAGCAGGTACAACCGGTTCGCCTCCTTCTTGGTCTCACTCGGCTTCGTCGAGGCCAAGTACGACATCTCGCTCTTCATCTACGGACATGAGGGTGACACTGTGTACCTCCTACTGTACGTTGACGACATCGTCCTCACAGCGTCCAGTCCGGTTCTCCTTCAGCGCACGATCTCCGCCCTGCAGCGGATGTTCGCGATGAAGGATCTGGGCCAACTTCACCACTTCCTTGACGTTACGGCCGAACACCGCCCAGGCGGCCTGTTCCTCCACCAGCGACAGTACTTCAACATCCTCCAGCGAGCAGGCATGGCTGATTGCAAGTCGTGCTCCACTTCGGTGGACACCCAGACAAATGTCTCCTCTGACGACGGCACCCCTGTCGCTGACCCCACCACTTACAGGTGTCTTGCAGGTGCCCTTTAGTACCTCACCTTCACCAGGCCAGACATCTCATACGTGGTTCAGCAGGCGTGCCTTCACATGCATGATCCGCGGGAGCCACATCTCACCGCTGTGAAGCGGATACTTCGGTACCTGCGCGGCACCTTCGACAACGACCTCCTCCTTCAGGGTGACTCGACTTCTGAGCTGGTCGTCTACACCGACGCTGACTGAGCGGGTTGCCCAAACACCCGTCGGTCTACCTTTGGCTACGCCGTCTTCCTGGGCGACAACCTCGTCTTCTGGTCCTCGAAGCGGCAGCCTGTGGTGTCGCGCTCGAGTGCTGAGGCGGAGTACTGCGCTATGGCCAACGGCGTGGCTGAGGTCGTCTGGCTCCACCAGCTGCTTCAGGAGCTCCGCTCCCCCGTCACTCGGAGCACGTTGGTCTACTAAGACAACGTCAACGCCGTCTACCTCTCCATCAACCCCGTCCAGCATCAACGCACGAAGCATGTGGAGATTGATCTTCACGTTGTTCATGAGCGGGTTGCCCGTGGCGAGGTACGGGTCCTCCACGTCCCGACGACGTCGCAGTTCGCTGACATCTTCACAAAGGGTCTCCCTTCATCATTATTCATCGAGTTTAGGTCCAATCTCAACATCTGCCGCGGCTAGATGTTGGGACTGGAGGGGTAGGGGTTAGACTGTTTCAGGGTTTATCCCTTCTTGTATTAAGGGTAGGGGTATTTTAGTCATTTCGGGTGAGGCTTCTTGGCTCCCAAGTAATGTACCCTATATGTAACCCCTTGTCAGACTAATGGAATCAATATTTCCCTTCCAATTATAAGGATTGACATTCACTACTTATTTGCTGCAAACAGGCATTATTCCAATGCATGGAACCAACATATGCTTACCTCTGGAAGTATGGAATCAAAGAGCTCCAAACTGAAGCTAAAAGGTTCCCCATTAGAATTAGCTAAGAAGGTAAAGAGGCCCTGAGGTTCAGTCTTCAGCACAACATCTTCTGCATCTGGCAATGAGATGGTCAAGTAAACCTTCTCAGAGCGCTGTGCCCAGAGCACCTCAGGTTGACGGCTGCATACCGAAGAATAAGCATGATAAAATTCATAGAAACAATATGCATTCACATCAAAAACTGGTCTGAAAAAAGGATAATTGTCAAGATCTCAATGGATTGCAAAATTCCAAGTGTCATATACAATTAAAGTTTGATAAAGAGGAAGGTGCAGCATAGGCGTAAACAGTCTATTATGTCAAACACAAAGAACTAAAAAAAGTAAGATACTGACATTGTCAATTTATCATATGAGTTAGCAAATTCAGAATGTTGTGGTGTCTTTCAAAAAATTACACGTGAAGTTAAGTAAACCTATAACAATTCAGCACCGAGTTTATTCTAAATGTTAGGAAGCAAATTAGGCAATAAGTAACAGTATCTGCAACAGCACTTGACCAAAATTAAACAAAAGCATTCAAGAGCACATATAAAACAGGGCTTCTTATTAAGCCACTCAAGATCAACTTTAGTGCTAAACAACACACTTACTGCATAAAAATCTATTCTAAAAGATAACAAACTATATAATCCTTTTCACGGCCTTCGTCCAACAACACAAAATTGAGCTCCCTAGTGTGAACACTTTTGGATACCACAACCTAAAACACCTAGGAAACTTTATTTAAGCAACCTGAAGACAGTACGAAACCCTCTGATGCTACAACCAACTCAGTGTACATTCTTCAGTTGATAAAGAGAAGGATCAGAGTGGTTGTAAAAGCAGGAGTGGAGCTACAGGGTATGCTAGGTGGGTCACGGCATATTCTGTAGATTTGGTAACCCAACCTAACCCTAACTTCACTATAATAGAAAAGGAAGAAGAAACCGATCAAATCAATGCAGCCTGCACCCGTCCTCCACACATCTGCGTCCTGAACCGACAAACCCAAATCAATGACGATTGTATGCAGTGCCACCGCTCGACCATGATCAGTAGAGCCGATGCTTGCTAGTCCCTAATCCCAGTCATCTTCCGTGTTGCCTGGCATTGATAATCTCTGGCAGTCGCAGTCTGCAATGCGCCGCTTGGCCCTGGGGCCTTGTCCATGCCCAAGGAGGCCACTAATTGAAACCTATTTGCTGCGTGCTGCCCTGGTAGATGGTGAGTGGCATCCCTAGTCTACAAGTAATTGAAGCATGTGTGTCGATTTTATTTGATTTCTTAATGTTTCAGTTTGTTTTACTCGAAGTCAGTGAAAGTGAAGCCTTTGGCTCACATTTGGGGATCAATTTTTTTGACTAAAATTTACACAAAATGATTTTTGTTGAGGTATTGAATGAACAGAGGGGATGTCCATATGCAAATTCGAGCCCTTAGAGTCAACATTTAAGCAAATAGTTCCATACATCCATTGCAGGCATCATGCTAACATCATTTGTTAATCTATCAGCATGCTTTCTTAATATGGTTGTATTATTTATATTGAAATTTATTCTTATTTTGAACTTAATTGAACAGTTTTAAATATATGTGTGTATATGTTTACAATTTTAAATATATTATTACCATGAGATCTTTTAAATATATAACTGCACTTAGTTATTAGACTTTTATATTTGTTTACAGAATTGTTCATTGAAGTAATGGCTTGGCATACTCTGGACTGAAATCCTAGATCAGCTACTGTGTAGAAGCAGTCTATTAGTTTCAAATGAAAATAAGAAAAGCATGAACTACAGAACAGCAATGCTAACATAGTTTAACATATAATTGCAGCGCACACTGGCTTGCATCTTCTTCCACTTAGGCTATATAAAATAAAAGCCCTTAGGGGTTTACTAGCCAATCACAATTGCTAGGCAAATGCAAGAGGATATAAGTGGTCTAACTACTCAGTAACCTGAAGCATGTCATGTAAACACTGAAATGTATAGCATACTCTGCAGATTTCTAAACAGCTCGTGTAACCATTTATATGTAACAGTATGTGCAACAGTACTAGATCAAAAGTAAGGCGAAGCATTCCAGCATCAGTGGAACATGCCATTTTGTTACGACACTTCAGAATAACGTATAAATTACTCGAAGGAAACAAACACGTAATTCATATAAAATCTGCAAAGCATGCTATACGTTTCAGTGTTGACCTGACATGGTTCAGGTTACTGAGTAGTTCGCAAGCTGATCAAACAATATGCGCAACCAAACAATCAACCCCTTGAAGAGGAGTGAAGCACCAACAATTCTGACGCCAAAAACCAGAGCACCCCACCTCTCACATGCTACAGATGCGAGCTCGGATTCGTACGCCCATTACCCTAACAAAGCCGCCGAAGAAGAACCAAGGAATCGCCTACCGTTGCGCGCACACGAGCACCTGAGGAAACCCGGACGGGGGTCGAGGGAAAGGGGCAATGACGGGGTGGAAGGAAGGGGACGCGTGGGTCGTACCTCATGGCGGCGGAGCGAAGTAGGATTCGCCGATTGGTGGCGGGGAAAGCGTGCGCGGCGGGGGAGAGGAGAGGACGGTGAAGAGCAGCGGCAGCACTCGCCCCTGTTTGCGCTTCGCCTGCTGTTGCAGCTTTATTTGGTGGAGCAGAATACCGGAAATGCCCTTATCTTCAGTAGATTACGGCAAACGAGATTTGGGCCTTGGGCTTTTCTAGCAGCCTGGCAAGTAAAACGCGGTTACGCTACAGTGATACGCCTTCGAAGGGATGCAGATCGTCTCACTTTAAGCTATTTTTACTGCACGTGCAGTAAATACGATCCTCATCGCACATTTGTATTGAAAGGTGCTTATGTCTTTAAGTTTTCATGTGCTCTAGTTAAATCTAAACAAACGTACTTTAGAATAGTAGGGAGTGTTTTCAAAACGGATCTCTAACAACTAATTATTGTAATTAATAACTAATCTTTATAATTAACAGTTAATCATACTGCTTAAAAAATATTAAAGCATAGGTTATTTCACATAATCGACGATAATCTTTTTATTTTTATCTTTTAAAAAATTATAAATGTGATACGAAAAATAAATATTATTAATGTAATACGAAATATTTCAGTTAAGCTCGGGATGGAGGTGTCCATGATCAAGGAGTGTAGTTGTATCTGCTCCATAGTGAAAATCTAAAATTAGGTGTGTTCGAGATGTGGTTGTGTCCATCTCAAGTGGTGCAGTCGCGTCCATTATAAAAGAGTGGGTAATAGGAATGAAGATGCGCACATTCTGAGGTCGAGTACAGGATGAAGATGAGTACATTCTGAGGTTGAAGATGTGTTCAACCCAAATTTGTGTGCGGGGTGAAGATGTGTTCATCCTGAAGATGAAGATGCGATCATCTCAAAGTTGTGCAGGGTGAAGATATGACCATCCTGAGGTGTAAATGTGCTTACCCCAAATGTATCTAGAAGTATGTGGGTGTGTGCTAGAAAACAAAATTAAGAGAGTGATTATTGAGTATTAATCTTGTTTTCTAGAGTTTTCTAGAAGTAATAGTTGGTATTTGGAAAGAGTCAAGATTAGTGAAGAGTCCACATAGAGTTCGAGTTAGAGTCCTAATCAATTTTGAGATTATTTTTAGATCTATAAAATTTTTATATAGGGTAATTCAAACAATTGAATGAGATTTACAACATATGAACGGAGAGCTCATCGTTTGTTTGGTGTTCTAGCTTTTAGAGTCGAAAAGTTGTCCATACCTATTGATGGACACACAGGATAATGTCGGGTGAGTACCCTGGGCAAACAGTCATATTGTTTATGTTAATTTCTCTGTACAAACCAACTTGCACCATGCCCGGTGAAAAAAGACGAGCAAATGGCGCCTACGTTAGGCTGATTCCAACGGATTACCTATACCGATACTGGAAATGAGTCACGAGAAGCCTCCGGAACAGCTCCAATGGATAACTGAAATCACGGATGAATTTTTGGTAATGGGTACCCGACAACTGAAACATGAGTCTTCGCAAGCGGCTACCGATCCTCGTCCGAGCGTGTTGGCAGGATACTTTTCGGCGTGTGTCACATTGGTGCGCGCGTTTTGCTGGCATTGGCACGCACATTTTGCTGGCTCCTGCGTTTTCTGGCCCATGCAACATCGTTTTGCATGAGGATGGGTCGTCCGTTGATGATTGGAATTTTTGGATATCCTCCATGGTCCGTTGAGAATACCAAAACTGAAGTATCCAAAATGCTTTTTTGTCTAACCGTTGGAGTCGGCCTTATGTCGCATTAAAAATGTCAACATCTAGCCCCCGGTAGCACCTATGTTATGTCCGGTCAAAAAGGCCAACAACTAGGGGTGATCGTGATTAATCGGATTACCGCAAAATTGAAGTTAATTGCACTAAATTAATTGAAATCTTCAGTTAAATCGGTTTCTGGTTATTGGTTCAGTTATCAGTTTTTCACGTTTCGGTTATTGGTTCGGTTTTTGACATGTATTAACCGTACTACCGAAAATTTGTTGTTCATGCTGATTTGTTCATGTCCAAATCTGTTCCATCTTAGCATATGATTTATTAAATATGGATGTATACTTGTATGTTGACTGATATGTTGATTTTTTATGCTTGAGTTCATTTCATGTTGATTTATTGTTCATATGCCCACATTTGCTTCATATATTTTATGCTCAAGTTATGTTTTAATCTATTTGCGATTAATGCGGTTAACTGAATAACTGCACCGAATTAATCGTAACTGAACTATGCGGTTAATATTTTTGTTCAGTCATCTTCAATTATCGATTTTTATTAACCGAATTAATTGAATTGAATTAATCGAGTTAACCAAATGCCCACCCCTACCAACAGCTACACTGTACAACATCAACTCTACAGTAATAGCTTTTACATGGATGCATATTTACATGGATGAAAACCGATCAGCAGCTACTTGTCATCTTTTCACCAGTCTACAGTAATAGCTTTTGAGATAGTCATTAACGTTATTGCAGATCGATAAGAAAGTGATAAAAAAATTAGAAGAGAACAAAAAATATACCTTTTAGATTTGTCTATGTCAGTACCCTGCGTACCGGGTACTCATGATACCGCAATCAAAGCTAAGGAGTTTCCCCCATTCAAGTTGAAGACGTAGGCCCCATGTGTTACACGGCACTGGACCCGCCTCTTTCATATGAGTAGCTCCAGTACACCACGTGTAATATAAGACCAGAGTTAAGCTCCCTACATAGAGAAGCTTTGTGCTTGACACGTGGCCAGTGACCCCGGACCTAACCCCCAGTAGAGGGAAGCTCCGGTGCCGACACGCGCAAAGCGGCTTCAGACCTACCTCCCCACGAGGAGAAGCTCCATAGCTGCCACGTGTTGAGCCTTCGGACCTACGACACCAACGGGAATACTGACGGATCTCCAACGGCACGTATATTCAAGGGACAGATATTGCTACAGATACAAGGTCTGATTATGTGCTATTAATACAAGATTAATGATACACGATTAGAAGACTCTTAATACCAGTAACGCCGCCATTAAGGCGCGTTATCACACTATTAGGGTGCTTAAATACACTTAAATTGTGTATTAGGCAATAATAACTGTCAGGACCACATGTCGGGCCAGACAATTGATGTAACAGTCATCCCTTGGATTATAAAAGGGACTAAGATGCGCGATACAAACAACCAAGCTCATAGGCACGCAAGCACCAGCGAATCCTTAATACAACAACACACACCCCAGGGAGTAGGGTATTACGCTGAGGCGGCCCGAACCACGTAAATCCTCTGTGTCATCATCTTGTCTAGAATCTCCGCGCGCCCAAACTGATCTAAGAACCTCTGCGAGCTACAATTTAGCAGTACCGGAGGAAGCGTCGTTCGTATGCTTCGACGTTTAATGCGCCAGGGTAGGGCGCCTGAGATCTCAAGATGGTGAACTCTGCCGCAGGATCATCCAACAGCAACAACGTTGAGCAGCCTGCTAGAGGGAATCTTTCCAACATCCAACAGCCAGTAGCCGTCATTGTCCCGACGGGCGTCATGCCACCACCACCACCGTCTTTTCTGGCAAACAATGCTGGACAGCAGAATGGAGTACTCGCGTCGATCACGGCATCGACGAATAACAACTCTGAGCACACACTAAATGTTGCGCGTACTCTACTCCAACGTCCACCACCTCCAGGAGCACCCTAGGGTGCGATGGAGCAGTGGAGGGCTGATGTTGAACATCTGGTGATGAGGACATCTCTCCTTTTGAATACAATGCAATGACCGATCACTAGAGCACGTGCGCGACAATTGGATCTTCAGGTACGTTCTAACCTTGTCAATTGTTTTTTTTTTGAACTTACGCTTGTTTCCATGCATGTTTTATTGACTAGGAACAATGGAGAGGACCAGCAAAGGCTTGGAGGAGTCCAACGAGTCAAGGAGGAGGAGATAAGACGTGCACACCAAGGAGAAGCCCAAGTCCAACTCGACTTCGACTCCACCTCGGGTTCCAGGAGCTGCCTTCACCAAAATTGACACCTCGAACACATACAGAGTCGGATTTGGATGTTATATATATGGCTGGAACCGTGATTTCATAAATCTTCCAATGGAACCAGCCCCACCTCAAACTTCCTTCTAAGTTGACGGGAATCAACAAACAAATGGGCGTCTAGAATCTGCCCGGTGCTGCGCCACCGTCTTTTGGGTTGCTGGCCCGTGTATTGTGTCGAAGCCCATTAGGGTTGCGTCCAGGGGTCTTGCACGCCCCTAAACTCCTATTTATATAGCAGCTGTCACTTTATTAGGGTTAGATTTTGCTTAGATACAATCTGTCATTGAACAGTGTCGCCGATCATTGGTTGTGAGACCCTAATTTCGTGATCAATTCAGTTTTGATTGCAACTTCTCTGTTCTTGCTTGTGTTCTTGATTGTGCTTGCAGGGATAAGCCTTCCTGGCGAGGTCATTTGTGTGACATGGGTGATAACCAATGGAGCAGTGGTGTAATGATTGCGGGGTTTCATTCGTTCGGAGCCTTGGATCATCAACGTTGAGATCTCCACCCAATCAAGTTTACCATACCTCTCGGAAGATTGGGACTCATCCTCCTATAAATTGGTATCAGATTTCCAGGTTCACCGTGAGGTATACTTGTGTGCCTGTTGATGGTTTGGAACCGGCAGATCTCCCTACACTACTAAAGTGATAGGGGAGTTTGATGTTCGGTGTGGGCGCGCAGAGATTCAAGAAGGTGAATGAGAATTGACACTGGAGACACAAGAATTTACGTGGTTCGGGCGGCCTGAGCGTAATACCCTACTCCACGGTGGTGTTGGTGTTGTATTAGCTGTTTGAGCTTGTGATGAGCGTATGAGGCGCGTGTGTCTGTCCAAGTCTCCGTGTGTATCATCGGCCTGTCCTTTTATAGTACAAGGGCAGGCCGTTACAAGTTAGCCTGGCCCGACATGTGGCCCCGGCGGTTACTAGTATTGATACACGCTTAATTGCTCTTAATGATCCTATAACGGGCTTTGACAGCACCGTTACTGGTGTTAAGATCGTCCGTTTAAGTGTCATTAATATGGTATTAATGACACTTTATCGGGTCTTGAAGTCCTTGGCTCTCCTTGGAAGATCCGGAGTCGTTGCAGGGTCTTCCGGAGGTTAGAAGCTGAAGATCCGACGGCCGGACACGTGGCTGATCCGGAGCTTGCTGTGGGAAACAGGTAGCTCCGGGACTACCCGACACGTGTCACGTCTGGAGCTTCTCTCGGTCTGGGGTTAAGTCCGGAGGTGCCGTTTTGGTACATGGCCCGGAGCTTCCCCCTTGTGGGCGGTAGCTCCGGTTTGGTAGTACACGTGGCGACCTAGGGATTAACCATGTTGGAGAAGCGGGTCCAGTTATGTCTAAGATGTGGGCCCCCGAGGGTCTTCAAACCAAGTAGATGACTTTCTTTTAAGATCTTTGTAACCTCAGGGGGTGTACGGTTTCTAGGGTACCGACAGTGGCCCCCTGGACCTACCTCCGGGGAAGTCATTCCGCCGGAGGTGGGTCCATCTTTGCGACCTTTGAACTGAGTCTTCAAGGGTCTTTGATGGTGCCGTTGGCAAGGACTTAGAATTAAATCCTCACCACGTGGCGTATCCCGCGCGCGGCAGATGAGATCTTTGGCGTGCGGATCTCACGCAATTGAAGGTCGCCGGTTCCCGATACGAAAAATCTGGAGTGAAGCTCCGGTGCTGGCGGATGCCTTCAACCCTGCTTTGACCAGGATCCGCCAATGCGTGGAGGAAGGATTGACCCCTCAGGCGGTATTTTGCAATTTCCTAGTCAACAGGTGGGCGCCGCTGAAGAGAAGGGAGAAGCTCGCTTGGGCCCTCAACAGCGTGATGGACGACGACCGGGTTGAAGTCCAACATGGCAGGGAGAACCTTGGAGTTCCACCTCAAGAAATTCCAGCACGGCATCGACGTCGACGGTGATGACTTGACTCCCCCGTCGGCCTTCCTCCTTCTGAACATGGAAGTGGAGTTCAGCAGGGAGCTCCGGCGAAAGATGCCCATACTTGACGACCTTGGTGTTGTCGAGAGAAGACCAACCTCCGGGGTAGCGATCCCTGGGGTACCCAAGGATGGCTCCGGCTCTGCTCCTAAGCCGAGGGGAGAAGTCGTCGGCAAGGGCAAGGAGCTGGCGGAAGAACCAGTGAGCCGGAAGAGGAAGTTGCAGTACGCCGACGGAAGGTCTGTCGGGTCTGCTACTTCCGCGTCGGCTCCTTCTCCCCGGAGGGGAAGGTCCTCTGCAGCTGTGGCAACTGTTCCCGTAGTGGGGTCATCCCGGAACGCGACTGTTCCCGCGGTGGGGTCCTCTCGGAGTGCAGCTGTTTCTGCAGTGGGGTCCTCCCGGGGTGTTAGCTCCGGTCGAACAACTCCAGCTCCTGGGCCGGTGGAGGCCTCCAGGTCCGGGGGTTCTTCCCGATTGAGAGGAGCCTCAACCCGGGAAACACCCGTGGCCGCGACGAGTTCCGGGGGGCCTTCCGGAGCTTCTACGCCGACTGTGGCCAGCCCAGAACGCCCAGGAAAAAGGTTCCGCGCAAGTTGGTGCGGAAGCCTCCCAAGGTAATTTTTAATCTCTACCTTGTATAATTATTTTAATTGTAGCAACTGTTTGCTAATTTTCTTCGTCCATCGTCTGCAGCGTCCCCAAGAAGGGAAGCGAGGCTCCACCCTCAGCCACAGAGTTTGAGGCCGTGGGGGTGGGAGCTTCTACTCCTGTCCCGACGCCGCCCCAAGTGGTGGCTGAGGTTGTGATAGCTCCGGCGCCGGCTGTCGTGGTCATGGACCTCGACTCGTCCCCAGAAGTTCCCGTGGTAGCGCCGGACCACGGGAGTGAAGACATGCCAGCGGCACATGTCCCGGAGGTTGAAGCTCCGGGTCTTGGTGCTGCAATGATGGAAGCTCCGGCTGTTGAGCCGGAGGAAGAAGTAATCCCGGCTTTTGAGCCGGAAATTGTTGAAGCCCCGACGGTTGAGCCGGAGGAGATTGAAGCCCCGGCATGCGAGCCAGAAGATGAGGTAGTTCCGGCAGTTGGGCTGGCTACTTCCGAAGCACCGGCAGCTGAGCCGGTTATTGTTGGAGCTCCGGTCACAGGTCCGGATGATGTTGAAGATCTTCCGGCTCCTGTGACGGTGGTTGAAGAGGTGATAGAGCTTGGGCCTCCGTCAGAAGAGGTGCCCAGACCGGAGCCAGTAGCGGCTCCTGCTCCGGAGGCGACGACGTCGGAGGTACCTACGGCCGAGCCGGAGTGCCCCAGCGAAGTCGCTGGCCCCCAGCCTGAGGGGGTGAACGAAGATTTGGCGGCGGGGCCTTATTCGATGGCGACTGAGGCTATCCTGGAGGACGGCCCTAGTGCCATGGAGACCCAGGGGACCACTCTTGTAGAGTGGGACCCAATTTTTGTATCTGAAGACCCGCTGGAACCAGCGGAGGAGACCCCAGCAGGTCCGGAGCCAATCCCGTTGTTGCTCTCCATTGACAACGCATGTTCCAGTCTGCGTCAAGTCCAGCTAGCCTTCTTCCACGACAACAAGGCTCTTGAAGAGGAGTGCCAAACCCTTAGGCGGTGGCGTAACCGGCTCTACTTCGAGACCAAGCTGGCTCAATCGAGGCTAGCGGATGACAAGGAGTGGATCAAACGGGAGAAGGTCCGCCTGGAGTACTGGGGTAAATTACTGGATGACAGGGAGAGCATGACTCATGCCCTCGACGCTCAATCCCGGGAGATCTACGATCAGGCCAAAGCTGCCAATAATGCGGCCGATGCTCGGCACGAATAGCTTGAGGCCATTAACTCCGCACTCATCAAGCGCCGAGAGGCACTTGAAGAGAGGGAGAGACGGCTCGAGGATGAAGAGCAGAAACTCCTAGAGCTGCGGGATGACATCCTGAGGAGGAAAGAGGAGCTCGCCGAGAAAGTAGCTCTGGCTGACAAGGGCCTCGAGGAGCGCGCCAAGAAATTGGAAGAGCGCTACCAAGAGGAAGAGGAGAAGACCTAGGTGCGAGGGCAGGAACTCTACGAACAAGAGTGTGCCCTTGTTGCCCGGGAGAAGAAAGTGAGGGGTAGGAAGAAGGACCTGGTCGAGCGCCGGAACAAGATCCACCTCCGGGAGGAGGAGCTCGAAAAACTCGAAAGGCAGGTTGCTGAAAAGATTTAGCAAAACACCAAAGAAGTTGAGCGCCTCGCCCGTGAGAATTCCGAACTGACGGCGGCTAGGAGATCCCTGGAAGAGTTTAAGGGCTTGAGAATTGCGGACTCCCTACAGATTTGGGAGTTCCTTGGCAAGGCCAATGACGCGCTGACGCCGATGGGTTTCAGCCCCGTGCGCCCGGATGATCCGGAGCCGGAGCGGACCTAGCGCTGGAGGCATTGAGCGCAGCAGGTAGCAAGCTCTCCAAGGTGGGCGATGTCATCACGGACCAACAGGAGGTTGAAGGGCGATCCCTGGCAAAGAACGTCGCAGAGTATGTGCTGACGTGCTACACCAGCCGAAACTCCCAATTTCCTCTGGACCCGGTGCTTGAAGGCCCCGTCGAAGGAGAAGGCGAAGCTACCCAAGCCAGCGTATCAGAGGTCGCCCAGAAGGTCGCCCAATTCTTCCATAGGGTCTAGGACCATCTCTGTAATTCTCACTTGTATTTTCTCTTCTTCCTCCTCAATTTTGTAATCCCTTGTCTCCAGATGTAATCTCTTGTCCAGATAAATGAAATCCCCAAATTTTGCAAATTTCACTTTTTTGTCTTCAACACTTTTATCTTCACTTGGCCCCCTGGTAGATGTACACAATTTGATTGTGAACATGTACCAAGAGGATATTGTGCATTGTTAAAGACTTTTTTGCTCCGAACTTGTAGAATTTAGGTTCGAAGTCTTTGCTAGTGAAGGCCCCCTGAGGTTGTCGGAGCTTAGAAGCTCCGACATTGTCTATCGCTGGAGCTTAGTAGCTCCGGCAATAGTCTCTATCAACGCGTAGAGCATCGATAGTTAACCCTCTGGAGTGTCGGAGCTTAGCAGCTCCGGCAAGGACCTTTGCCAACACTCAGTTTGTTGGCAGTAGACTCCATTTACGGGGTCTTCTCACCATCTTTTATTCGGCGTTGACGGTCGGCCCCCTTAGGGGAGTCAGAGCTTATTTTGCTTCGGCTTTCCTCCATCAACGTAGACTTTATTTTTCCTGCACACTTAAGCCAAGAAAAATAGTAAAATTTGTTTCTTGTCTATAACTTCGTCGCGGCTTATGACTCTCAAGAAGATTTTAAGTCAAATGCGATTCTAAATACAACCGAATGTGATGTCTTTTCCTTTAGATCCAACTGTACACGGACCTGTCTTACTTCGGCTTGTCGGGGTGTAGGTAGAGTGGCGTACTTGGGGTGCTTGACCAAGCTAAGTCGATAGCACACTCCGGCCCTAGATTGGCTTGGCGGCTTTCAGACGAGTTGGCCATGAACGATATTTGAATCCAAAAGAATTGACAATACAACTCGACTTGTATATAAACCGGTCGAACTAAAATTTCTTAAGAATTGCACATCTTTGTTATAGACAAGAAAGAGAAAAATAAAAATGTTGAGCCTGTACAAAATAAATGCACGTGGAGTCTATTTCACATGAAAATGTCTTTCATTATAGGTCCGGGGTACAGGGGAAACAAGTACACTCTTAGGGTACGGAACCAGGCTAAGCGTGTTTCATTTCTCGTTTGACCCAGGGTAGTTAGCCACACTTTTAGTCCGGAGACTGTGACAAGTGCTGCATGAACTTTGCGGACCTTTCGGGAAAGGTCCGGCTGTTCTCCCGGAGGAACTACCCGACTCTGTACAATGACTCTATAACATACATCTCAAGTTACTCAACACTCACCTCTGTGGTGTTAAGTGTAGAACTTACGGAGGTGCTCGATGTTCCAAGGATTTGGGAGAGGTATCCCATCCTCAGTAGCCAAGCGAACGCTTCCGGGATGGGATACTTTAATCACTCGGAAGGGCCCCTCCCAGCCGGGGGAGAGTTTGTTTAACCCTTCTTTGGATAGTATTCTCCGTAGCACCAGATCGCCTTCCTCGAGCTGCCGGTTGTGTACATGCCGCTGGTGATAACGTCGTAGAGCTTGACGATATCGGGCATTCCGAACAGCTGCTTGGCACCTTCCCTCCTCAAGGAGGTCTAGGTCTTCACGCCGGAGCTGGTCCTACGCGGCTTCGTCGAAGGTCCGGACCCGGAGTGAACCCAAGGTGATTTCCGGAGGAAGTATTGCTTCAGCTCCGTACACCAGAAAGAAGGGTGTTTCTCCGGTTGACCGGTTTGGAGATGTCCTGTTGGCCCATAGAGTGGGCGAAAGCTCTTCGATCCAGTTGGCTCCATGTTTCTTCAAACGCTCATAGGTGCGCGTTTTGAGTCCTTTAAGGATTTCAGCATTTGCTCTCTCGGCTTGGCCATTGCTGGCTGGATGAGCTACGGAGGCGTAGCAAACTTGTATGCCGAGGTCTTCGCAATATCCTTGGAATGCGGAGCTTGTGAATTGGGTCCCATTATCAGTGATGATTTTGTTTGGGACTCCAAATCTGCATACAATGGACTGCAGAAAGTTGATAGTAGATTGCTTGTTGATTGTCACAACTGGAGTTGCTTCCGACCACTTGGTAAACTTGTCAATGGCGATGTACAGGAACTTGTAACCTCCGACGGCTCTTGGGAAAGGTCCCAAGATGTCCATCCCCCACACAGCGAAGGGCCATGTAGGAGGTATCATTTGTAAGGACTGAGCCAGAGTGTGAATTTGCTTTGCATGAAATTGACATGCTTTGCATTTTTTCACCAGCTCAGTTGCATCCTGGAGTGTTGTAGGCCAGTAGAAGCCATGCCGAAAGGCTTTACCAACCAGCGTGCGGGAAGACGCGTGGTTCCCACACTCGCCTCCATGGATTTCTGCGAGGAGCTCGCAGCCTTCTTCCCTTGTGATGCACCGCATTAGGATGCCGTTGGCACCGCGCCGGTAGAGATCCCCTTCTACCAGCGTGTATCTTTTAGCCAATCTGACTACCCGGTCAGCAGATACATCGTCGTCAGGAAGGATGTTGTCTTTCAAGTAGTTCCGGATCTCCGAGATCCATGCATCGGAACTAACTTGAGCATTTGAGTCTTGCGTGTTGGGTTGCTCGGAGCTTCCGGCAGCACCTACGGCCCTTGATGGTTGCCATGGTAACAGGGCCATCGGGACCGTCAGCTTCGGGATGCTGATCTCGCCCCCTTCGCTCAGTTCGGCAGGCTGAGGTGTGGGTTTCGACAATCTCCGGACAAAAGTTCCGTCAGGAGCCGGAACTCCGGTTGACGCTTTCGTCGAGAGTTCGTCGGCTTCAGCGTTGTGGGCACGCTGAACATGGTGGAGGTCTAGGACTTCAAAGTCCTTCTGAAGCCTCTGGACTTCTAGGAGGTAAGCAGCTAGCTAGAGATTGTTGCAGGAGCATTCACCCTTCACCTGCTTGATGATGAGCTGTGAATCTCCTTTGACCAGCAGTTGCCTGACACCGTATGACAGTGCCACCTTTAGTCCGTAGATGAGTGCTTCATACTCTGCCATGTTGTTGGTTGCCTTGAAGTCAAGGTGTACCATGTATTTCACCTTCTCCCCAGTCGATGCAAGGAGAAGGATTCCAGCTCCGGCCCTCTGCTTCTGCATGGAACCGTCAAAGTAGAGGGTCCAGTGAGGTTCGGTGAAGGTTGGAGCTTGATGCTCCGTCTTCTGCTCACTAGGGCCCCCAGGGTTTGATGGAGAGGGAGTCCATTCCGCTACAAAATCTGCCAATGCTTGACTCTTGACTGCTTGTCTTGAAATAAATTCAAGATCAAATTCAGCCAATTCCGCTGCCCACTTTGCAATATTCCCAGTTGAATTGGGATTATGCAAGATTGCTCGTAGTGGGTAGGAGGTCACCACCGAGACTTTGTGAGCTTGGAAGTAATGTCGAAGCTTCCTGGAGGCAATAAGAACTGCATAGAGCAGCTTATGCACCTCTAGGTATCGAGTTTTGGCATCATGTAATACTTCACTAATGAAGTACACTGGGCGTTGAATGGTCCGGACCCTCTCGGAGGGGTCCGGAGCTTCCTCTTCACTGACCCGGACCCTCTCGGAAGGGTCCGGATTTTCTTCGGGGACCTCCGGGTTCTGGCTGGAGGAACCCGGAGCTTCTTCAAAAATGACCTGGACCCTCCCGGAGGGGTCTAGGTCTCCTGAAACGACTTCCAGTGGATTTGAATCTGGGGGCTGGGACCTAGACTCACTTTCAGGAACCTCCGGACCTTCTCGGAGGGGTCTGGATTCCTGAGTGCGGGGTAGTTCTGGTCTCTCCACAACCAGAATCATGCTGACAACTTCGTTAGTAGCTGAGATATAAAGCAATAAAGGCTCACAGGGTTCGGAGCTACCAGAATCGGTAGGGTGGTGAGGAACTGTTTCAGCTCCTGGAATGCCTTTTCTGCCTCTTCGGACCATTGGAATGGTCTGGACTTCCTCAATAACTTGAAGAAGGGAAGTGCCCGTTCCGCCAGTCTTGAGATGAACCGGCTGAGGGCTGCTAGACATCCAGTTAATTTTTGGACGTCCTTGATGCGGGTTGGTGGTTGCATGTCTTCAATGGCCTTAATCTTCATCGGATTAGCTTCTATGCCCCGGTGACTTACGAGGAAACCAAGAAGTTTTCCGGAGCTAACCCCAAAGACACACTTGTCTGGGTTTAGCTTCGTGCGGGTGGCCCGCAGCTTGTCGAAGACAACCTTATTTAGTGTGGTGTAGTCGATGCACATCCGAAGCTTCCCGCCGGCCTTAGGCACTACGACTGGGTTTGCCAGCCATTTTGGATGGAAGACTTCTCGGATGAATCCGGCTTCGAGAAACTTCTTCACTTCTTGTCGGATGAAGTTCTGTCGCTCTACGGATTGCTTTCGAGGCTTCTGATGCACAGGCCGGGCATCAGGGTAGATCTTCATATTGTGCTCAATCACTTCCCTAAGGATCCCAGGCATTTGTGACGGTTGCCAAGCAAACACGTCAACGTTAGCCCAGAGGAAAGTGATGAGCGCGAGTTCCTATTTGTCGTTCAACCCTCTCGATATACTGGTGGTTTGAGCGGCATTGGAACCAATTTGGACGACTTTGACGGGAATGTCGGTGTCGCCGCTTGGCTGCACTCGAGGTGCAGAAGTCGAGCCTCGTTGGCGAATGCTCGGGGGTTTTGGAGCTTGCTCCTGCCTGGAGTCCTCCTCTTGTGCCGTGGTGAGCGCATGGAGTTCTTCCAGTGCAGTTACTCCGGCAGTGCGATCTCCGCGGATCCGGAGAACGCCTACTGGCGTTGGCATCTTCAACACCAGATAGCCATAATGAGTAGCCGCCATGAATTTGTATAGGGCAGGTCTACCCAAGATGGCATTGAAGGGTAAGTTGATCTGCGCGACGTCGAAGACCAACTTCTCGGTGCGGCCCGTGTCCCGAAGGTAACAGGGAGAGTAATAGCTTCGAGTGGGGTGATGGCCCCCGGACCTACTCCGGAGAAAGGTCGAGAGGGGTGGATATCCGAAGGTCGGAGCTGAAGCTTAGTGAAAGCTTCGAAGCTGATGAGGTTCAGCCCCGAACCTCCGTCTACCATGACGTGGTGGAGCTGGATGTTGTTGATGGTAGGCGATACCATCAAGGGTAACTGTCCTGCTCCAACCATGCTCCGGGGACAATCCGAAGCGTCAAAAGTGATGGCTGTGTCCATCCACTTTCGGTGAGGTTCCGCCCTGACTGTAGGGGCTACAGCGGCCATATCCCGACGCATAGTCTTGATGACGCGACGGGAGGTGATATCCCATGATCCACCAAAAATGGTGTTCATGGTCTTCCGACGCTCGTTGTTAGAGGCGTCAGAATCATCGTCGACGGAGGTGTAGACGGCCTTCGGGACCTTTTTGGGATCCTGGAACCCTAACTCCTCTTCAGCCGGAGCTTCGTCGACCTTTTGCTTTCCTTCCCTCTATCGGAAAGGAGATTCTTTCCGGTGCTTGCTGTAGCGCTCGGCAAGGTTTTGGACCTCTCGGCAGTCTTCCAAACTGTGTCTGCCCGTCTTGTGAATGGGACACCACACTTTGAGTTTGCCACCGTCTTCAGAAGACGGTCGAGGTCGCTTCTCGGGGCGTGGCCCCTGGCCACCCGGAGCTGCAGCAGCTGCAACGTTGGATGTGCCGGCCGACAGCTTCTTCTTGCCGTTGGTCTTCTTTTTCTTCTTGCCACTCCCGGAGGTAGCGGCTTCTTCTTTGGAGGGTTTCTTGTGATCCTCCGTGGTTGGTTTGGAGTGCATTTCACGGCCCTCCGCAGCTCGGGCACATTTTTCGGCCAAGCTGAAGAGTTCCGTGACACTGGTGATCTCCTTGATCGCCAGTTTCTCCAACATCTTCTTGTCCCGTACGCCCTGTCTGAATGCCACAATGACAGAGGCGCTAGAGATAGAAGGGATAGTGTTTTGTACCTGAGAGAACCTTTGGATGAATGACCGCAAAGATTCTCCCCCTTTTTGCACGACCGCAAAAAGATCCAGTTCAGTGCCTGGTCGGGTGTATGAACTCCCGAAATTGGCAGTGAACTGACGGCACAGCTCCTCCCAACTGTTGACAGAGTTGGGTGGAAGGCTCATAAACAGGACCTGGCGGTCCCAGTTAGGGCCACTGGAAATTAATTGGCCATCACGGCCTCATTTCCTCCGGCTGCTAAGATTGCAGTGGAGTATATCTGAAGAAATTCGGCGGGATTGACAGTCCCGTCGAATTTTTCCAGCAGGTGAGGCCGGAACTTCTGTGGCCATCTAACCATGCGCAGGTGCATGGCCAAGGCTGAACAGCCTCCTCCTACCCCTTCAGGAGTAGAAAGGTCCTGAGCTTCCCGTCTTTCACGGGCACGCTCAATATGGACTCGGGCGTCCTGCTGGCGGTATCAGCGATCAAGCTCCGCCCGAAGGTCATGAGTCGAAAGCCTGGATACCGTGTGAGTGCGTCGAGCCCCGGAGGGCAATGACGTCACTTGTTGTGACGCAGCACGTCTCCTGCTATTGGAGACATGCGGACCAAGTCTTCCAGACAAAGTCCGCCGCTGCGACGGGGCTCTTCCTGAAGGAGGAGGACCCTGGTTGCTGAGGCGTTCGGCTGCTGCTGCAACCAAATGCTCCACATCGGCCCTCCACTGTTCCAGTGCATCCCGAGATGCATCCGGAGGTGGTGGACGTTGAAGAAGAGCACGCGCTGCATGAAGTGCGTGTTCCGGGTTGTCATGATTTGCCGACGCAGTAAGCGACGCCGGCGCACCATCATGTTGTCCAGCACGATTTGCTGGAGGAGATGGTGGTGGTGGGAGTGTGACTCCTGCTGGTGCTGAGGCTCCTGCTGGTGGCTGCCTGTTGGAGGGATTGCCCCCAACAACTTGAGCAGCAGGTTGGCCGTTGGATGATCCAGCAGCAGAGTTCACCATTCTCAAAATCTCAGGCGCCCCCTACCTGGCGCGCCAACTGTCTGTGGTTTGGAACCGGCAGATCTCCCTACACTACTAAAGTGATAGGGGAGTTTGATGTTCGGTGTGGGCGCGCGGAGATTCAAGAAGGTGAATGAGAATTGACACTGGAGACACAAGAATTTACGTGGTTCGGGCCGCCTGAGCGTAATACCCTACTTCACGGAGGTGTTGGTGTTGGATTAGCTGTTTGAGCTTGTGATGAGCGTATGAGGCGCGTGTGTCTGTCCAAGTCTCCGTGTGTATCGTCGGCCTGTCCTTTTATAGTACAAGGGCAGGCTGTTACAAGTTAGCCTGGCCCGACATGTGGCCCCGGCGGTTACTAGTATTGATACACGCTTAATTGCTCTTAATGATCCTATAACGGGCTTTGACAGCACCGTTACTGGTGTTAAGATCGTTCGTTTAAGTGTCATTAATATGATATTAATGACACTTAATCGGGTCTTGAAGTCCTTGGCTCTCCTTGGAAGATCCGGAGCCGTTGCGGGGTCTTTCGGAGGTTAGAAGCTGAAGATCTGATGGTCGGACACGTGGCTGATCCAGAGCTTGCTGTGGGAAACAGGTAGCTTCGGGACTACCCGACACGTGTCAGGTCCGGAGCTTCTCTCGGTCTGGTGTTAAGTCCGGAGGTGCCGTTTCGGTACATGGCCCGGAGCTTCCCCCTTGTGAGCGGTAGCTCCGATTTGGTAGTACACGTGGCGACCTAGGGATTAACCATGTTGGAGAAGCGGGTCCGGTTATGTCTGACATGTGGGCCCCCGAGGGTCTTCAAACCAAGTAGATGACTTTCTTTTAAGATCTTTGTAACCACAGGGGGTGTACGGTTTCTAGGGTACCGATAGTGCCCTTTAGATTTATTTTGTTTTGGTCCTATCGTCCACAAAAAGCTACAAAAAAATATTTCCTTTCCCTGACCTACAACCCCCACCCAGCCTTTTGCACAATTTAGTTTTGGAGTCCACAGTTCTGAGTTCGTGTCCTAGGTTGAGTCTGGTTGCTAGTTTAGATTTGTTTTGGTTCAGTTTTGTTTCTTCCATCCACTGCCATATACAAAAATCAATCTACAAAAAAAATTTCATCCACCGATTCGTTTCTGTTGTAGTTTCCATTACCACCAAAACCTAATTCGGGGTATCCTCCTTAAAACGAGCATAACTTTTCGCCCGGAATTCCGATTGAGGCGCATTTTTTTCCCCGGAAAGGTCACGAAAAAATCCACATACAATACACCCGCTGCGCCGGTCATGATGTTTTCAAAAAAATTAAAAGAAATTAAGAAGGCCCTCGTTTCGAACTCTGAAGTTCTAGCACTAGTTTTTCCAATCGCTCCTGAATTAGTACCGATCACATATTTCATCGGTTTGAGCTAATACTTGGTGTTGTTTCAATTTTTGTGCCCCTGGTTGAGAAAAAATATAAAAAAATAAAGAGAAAGAAAAAGATTTTGATTTCTACTAGTGCTTAAAGACAAAAACAAGAGACTAAGGGGTTTTCTAGTTGTGCTATTTCTGTGTGACTGCTGGATACTTGCTGATATGGTCCTTGTTGTTCATCATCATTTTTCATTTTCCTTGCTTATTGCCACAAGTGTTCTAATACATTCTTAGACCAGCAACTAGGTGAAATTCTATAGAAACTTATTCAATATTGCTATCTGTTACTAACTTGTGTGCCACATACATATACTGCATTTGAGCCTTCCAAGCTCCACCTTCTCTCGAGCAGAACAGGTAACCTCTGCAATCACACCCACTCTCTGCTTGCTTTCACACCGATCACCATTGGCCACCTGCAGTGCTGGTAAAAAACTTGTAAGAGCAGAGTAAGACGCATCTTACTGATCGAATTTCTACTTCCACTTCAGAGAGCGTAGTAATAGGGTTCTTCACGATCGTTTTGTCTTTGTTTCTGTTTTGTACTAACAATGACAAGAAAGAAGCATATGGATAAGTCCTCTAGTTCTACACCTCGGATGATGATGAGTGTGTGTCCCATATGGAACTAAGGGACATGATGCGGGCAATGACCGAAGCTTTCAACAATTACCAGACCACTACAACAGCCACCTTTCAGAGGCTCCATACAAGTGGTGTTGGTCTGACCGCACGGTTGGACGAGATGGAGACTCGTCTTCCCCAACAAGCTACACCCTCTATCATCCTTGATGCTGATGCACATGCTCACTACGACACAGAGGATGACTTCAATAACGATGAGGTTGATGCACAGCAGCGCCGTCGCCCACGACTAAATCGTCAAGGTATGGGAAGTAGACCTCGTCCTCATGCTCCTGAACTAGATAATGATCCTTACGCTAAGATTAATTTTTCTATTCCACCATTTTATGGATCTTGTAATGCTGAGACTTACTTGGATTGGGAGATGACGACAAAAAATTAGCTCGCATCTTGTTCATGAGCAACATAGAGTTAGACAAGCCACTAGTGAGTTTAAAGATTTTGCTATAATTCGGTGGAATGAACTTGTCAATACACGTAATTCACCACAGACATGGCTGTGTTAAAAGAAGAGATGCATGCTAGGTTTGTTCCTCCTTCATATAGACGTGATATTCTTATGAAATTGCAACGCTTTGATCAGGGTGACATGACTGTCCAAGAGTACTACCAAGAGTTGCAGAAAGGTATGCTTCATTGTGAGGTAGTTGAGGATCAGGAAGACCAAATTGTTAGGTTTTATGGGGGCTTGAGGCGTGAGATCCAGGACATAGTTGACTACAAGGAATATCATTCTATTCAATGTTTATTTCAACTTGCTATGTTAGCAAAAAAAGAAGTGCAGGGTCATCAACAGCAGCGGCGGAACAACACCTTCACGCCACGACAACTTCCGGTGCCATCCAAAGCAGCACCCTCCTCGAGCATACGTGCTTCTACACCACCCTCCACCGGTGTTGTACGCAACAACAACGCACCTTCTACATCACAGGGACAAGATAACAGCAAGTCCCAGGTGCCTCCAGGTGTTGCAGCAAAGGCGGCTGCACCCAACACTTCGACAAGTCGCACCTCTGACATCAAGTGCCACCGCTGCCAGGAACTTGGCCATATGCAACGAGATTGCCCTAGCAAACGGGCGATCATTGCCACTGTTGATGGTGGGTATGTTAGTGCTTCTGATATTGAAGATGAAAATATTATTGCAACTAACATTTCATGTTCGAATAGAGGTGGCCAAATGGGCCGGGCCAAATGGGCCAACCCGGAGCACGACTAAAATGGCCCGGCACGAGCACGGCCCGGCCCGAAAAAATCGGGCACAGGCCGGCCCGAAGCACGACACGGGCCGTGCTCGGGCCTGGATCTCTGGTCCGTCGGGCTAGTTGGCACGACCCGATTAGGCCCAGCACAATCGGCCCGCCGGGCAACCCGGCCTGGCACGACCCGTTTAGGCCCGAATAGTGATTTTTTTGTTATTATTATTATTTTTTAACTAAAATAGGCTACGGGCCAGGCTAGCCCGGCACGGCCCGTTGCGGCTCGACATGGCCCGGCACGCTTAAAATAGATCTGGATCGTGCCTGGGCCTGGACCCTTGGTCCGCAGGCCGGCCCGACACGACCCGATTTTTTTCCGGGCCATGCTGGGCCCAGGTTTTTAAGGCACGAGCCCGGCCGTGCTCGGGCCGGGCCGGCCCGGTACGGCCCATTGGCCACCTATAGGTTCGGATGATGGTGCTGAGGAGGTTCTTGGTACATCTGCGACCAACAACTATAGGACTTTGACTGTGCAGCGAGCTTCGAGTGCCACGGTTCGAGAGGATGACAACCGCCAACGTCACAACCTTTTCAACATGTTTCTCATCGTCAAGGACTGCCGTGTACATACCATCGTTGATGGTGGTAGCTGCAACAATTTGGTGAATGTTGAGGTGGTCAAGAAGCTTGGCTTGACCACACGGGAGCATCCCCACCCTTATCACATTCAATGGTTTAACAACAATGGTAAGGTAAAGGTAACACAAACATCAAGGATACATTTTCCCATTAGTTCTTATCATGATTTTGCTGATTTTGATGTGGTACCTATGAATGCTTGCTCTCTTTTGTTGGGACGTCCTTGGGAGTTTGATATTGATGTTATTCACCATGGTCGATCTAATAAGTATACTCTGATGCATAAGGGCAAGAAAATTGTGTTGCTTCCTATGAGTCCCACTGAAATTGTGCAATTTGAGCAGGAGAAAAAGAATAATGCTAAGTAAAAGGGTGTTTTCAATTATGAAATTCAGCAATCTATTAAGTTGGAAATCCTATTTTGCTTGCAACTAAATCTGATCTTGATGATTTATATGCCTCTAATGGAACATGCTATGCTTTAGTGTGCAAACATGTTTTATATTCCATTGAGGATACATCCATTGTCTTGCCACCTACTATTGCTAACCTTTTGCAGGAATATATGGATGTTTTTCCATCAGAGATACCCCCAGAATTACCACCTGTGCGAGGCATTGAGCACAAGATTGATTTGATTCCAGGGGCGAGCTTGCCAAACTGTGCCGCCTACAGGACCAACCCCGAAAAGACTAAGGAAATTAAGTTACAAGTCCAAGATCTTCTGGATCGCGGGTACATTCGTGAGAGCCTTAGTCCTTGTTTTGTTCCTGTTCTCTTGGTTCTAAAAAAGATGGCACTTTGCGCATGTTTGTTGATTATAGAGCCATCAATACCATTACCATCCGTTATCGCTATCCTATTCCTAGATTGGATGATATGCTTGATGAGTTGAGTGGTTCTGATATTTTCCCCAAGATTGATTTGCGTAGTGGGTATCATCAGATTTGTATGGCTTTAGGTGGTGAATGGAAAACTGCTTTTAAAACTAAATTTGGACTTTATGAATGGTTAGTCATGTCATTTGGTTTAACTAATGCACCCAATACTTTCATGAGGTTGATGAATGAGGTTTTACGTGCTTTCATTGGTAAATTTGTGGTGGTTTACTTTGATGATTTGTTTATTTACAGCAAGTCATATGATGAGCATCTTGAACATTTGCGTGCTGTTTTTAATGTCTTGCACAATGCACGTTTATTTGGTAACCTTGAGAAGTGCACCTTTTGCACCGATTGTGTGTCTTTTCTTGGTTATGTTGTTACTTCGCATGGCATTGAGGTGGACGAGGCAAAGATTGTTGCCATCACGAGTTGGCCACTTCTGACTACAGTCAAAGAGCTTCGGAGTTTTCTTGGTCTCACAGATTTCTATTGGCGTTTCATGCGGGATTTCAGCACCATTGCGGCACCTCTCCACAAGTTGACAAAGCATAAAGTGTTGTTTCTATAGGGACCAGCACAACAACAAGCTTTTGATGTTCTCAAGTCGAATCTCACACAAGCACCATTGCTGCAACTTCCTGATTTTGAGAAGACCTTTGAGGTTGAATGTGACGCGAGCGGCATTGGCATTGGAGGAGTGCTAATTCAAGGAGGTAAACCTGTTGCCTTATTTAGTGAAAAATTGCATGGGCCTTCGCTGAATTATTCTACACATGACAAAAAACATTATGCTTTAGTGCATGTCTTGCAAACTTGGCAACATTACCTATGGTCTAAAGAATTTGTCATACATTCAAATCATGAGTCTTTGAAGTATCTTAAAGGTCAAACTAATCTGAACAAACGTCATGCTAAATGGATTGAGTTCATAGAATCATTTCCTTACATCATTAAACATAAGAAAGGGAAAGACAATATGATTGCCGATGCTTTATCTAGACGTTATACCATGTTGTCCCAACTTTCTCATAAAATATTTGGTTTGGAAACCATAAAGAGGTTATATGCTACTGATTTGGACTTCAAAGATGCCTTCGAAAATTGTATAGAGGGAAGAACGTGGCAAAAATTCCTGCTGCGTGAAGGCCTTCTCTACCGTGCTAACAAGCTATGTGCCAGCTAGCTCCATTCGTCTTTTGTTGTTGTAGGAAGCGCATGGAGGTGGTTTGATGGCACATTTTGGTGTTAAAAAGATAGAGGATGTGCTGGCTGCTCACTTCTTTTGGCCACGAATGAGGTGTGATGTGGAGCGCTGCGTTTCACGTTGCACGACATGCAACAAAGCTAAGTCTCGACTTAACCTACATGGTCTTTATATGCCTCTCCCTGTTCCTAGTGCACCTTGGGAGAATATTTCTATGGACTTTGTTTTAGGATTGCCTAGAACAAATAGGGGGTGGGATAGTGTCTTTGTGGTTGTTGATCGTTTCTCTAAAATGGCTCATTTTATACCCTGCCACAATACCGATAATGCTTCACATGTTGCTGATTTGTTCTTTAATGAGGTTGTGCGTTTGTATGGTGTTCCCAATACTATTGTTTCTGATAAGGATGCTAAATTTTTGAGTCACTTTTGGAGAACTTTATGGTATAAATTGGGAACAAAGTTGCTATTTTCTACTAATTGTCATCCATAAACTGATGGGCAAACGGAGATAGTTAATCGTACCTTATCTACTATGTCGCGGGCTGTTTTGAATGACAATTTGAGGTTGTGGGAGGAGTGTTTGCTACATATTGAGTTTGCTTATAACATGTCTATTCACTCCACAACCAGGTTAAGTCCGTTTATGGTAGTCTATGGTTTCAATCCTCGTGCTCCAATTGATTTGCTACCTTTACCACATACTGAAATTGTGAACTTAGATGCTACACAACGTTCTAAATTTATTCTTAAGTTGCATGAAACTACTAAGTTACAAATTGAAAAAATGAATGAAAAGTATCGCATTTCTGCTAGTAAAGGTAGGAAGGAGGTAAAATTGGAACCCGGTGATTTGGTGTGGGTTCATTTGAGAAAAGATAGGTTCTCAGATTTGAGGAAGTCCAAACTCATGCCACGTGCTGCTGGACCTTTTAAGGTTCTTAAGAAGATAAATGGCAATGCATATAAACTTGAGTTGCCTCCCGAGTTTGGGGTTAGTTCCACATTTAACATTTCAGATTTGAAGCCATACTTGGGTGAGGAAGATGAGCTTGAGTCGAGGACGACTCCAACTCAAGAGGGGGAGGATGATGAGGACATCTCTCCTTTGCATACAATGCAAGGACCAATCACTAGAGCACATGCGCGACAAGTGGATCCCTAGGTACGTTCTAACCTTGTCAATTGTTTTTTCAGAACTTACACTTGTTTTTATGCATGTTTTATTGATTAGAAACAATGGAGAGACCAGCAAGGGCTTGTATTAGTCCAAAAAATCAAGGAGGAGGAGATAGGATGTGCACACCAAGGAGTAGCCCAAGTCCAACTCGACTTCGACTCCACCTCGGGTTCCAGGAGCTACCTTCACCAAAATTGACGCCCCGGACACATACGAAGTCAGATTTGGACGTTCTATATATGGTTGCAACCGCGATTTCATAAAGCTTCCAATCGAACCAGCTCCACCTCAAAATTTGTTCTAAGTTGACGGGAATCAGCGAAACAAGTGGGTGTCCATAATCTGTCCGGTGCTGCGCTACCGTCTTTTGGGCTGCTGGCCCGTGTATCGTGTGGAAGCCCATTAGGGTTGCATCCAGGGGTCTTGCATGCCCCTAAAATCCTATTTATACAGTAGCCATCACCATATTAGGGTTGGGTTTTGCTTAGATACAATCTATCATTTAACATTGTCGCCGATCATCGGTTGTGAGACCCTAATTTCGTGATCAATTCAGTTTTGATTGCAACTTCTCTGTTCTTGCTTGTGTTCTTGATTGCACTTGCAGGGATAAGCTGTCGTGGCGAGGTCATTCATGTGACACAGGTGAAAAGTAACTTTGCGGTAAATGAAATGCATAAGTGTAAGGTGAGAGGAAGAAAATGCAAACTCCCGAGGAGACACGAGGATTTATCCTGTGGTTCGGCAAGATCGTCAAGATCTTCCTACATCCACGTTGTGGCACCCACCAAAGGGTATAGCCACACCCAAGTCACCGAGACTAGGGGTCTTCACTATTCTTCTCCGTTTGCCAACCTCGGCAAGGTGGAGCTCAAGCCTTGTACAACTTGGTTCCTCCGGGCTTCCACAACCGTTTAGGCAAGCTCCGGAAGTCTCTCTCAATTACAACCACCAAGGGACACTCCCTTACAGCTCTCACTACACTAGAGATTCCAATCACCAAGAATGGAGACACACAAGCACTATCTCTAGCTAGTTCTAGCCTATCTCTTGGTGTGTAAGTGGTGTAGATGATGTAGAAGTGGTGGCTCAACGTCTTGAATGCTTGAGAATGTGTAGAGTATGTCTGGTAGTCAAGACTTATCGAATAGACTGGTTGAAGGGGTATAAATAGCCAGCCTCCACAAAATAGCCGTTGGAAAAGTAGGCTGACATCACTGTTCTGCGAAAACCGGATGATCCGATGTCTCCCCTTCAGTTATCATCAGTCAAATCCAAATTAGCTGATGTCATTGTGTCAGATATGACCATTGTTAGACCGATGTCACACTTGTCTTCTCATCGGATGATCCGGTGGAACTTCCTCCAGAATTGGTTCAGGCTTGATGCTTACTGGAGTGATTGACCGATGTGTATATTTCTGTACATCGGAGGATCCGATGTTACACTTGATCTAGGGATATTGCTTACTGCACTGATGGACCGATGTAACATGTCCTTTGACATCGAATGATCCGGTGAGTACTTGGTTCTGAGGTCTTCTTCTTCTGCTGAACCAACTCGACCGATGTGTTGTTTTCTGGAAACATCGGTGGATCCAGTGAGTTGATTTTGTTTGCTTCGAGTTTTTCTAAGTGATTCTTTTGGAATTTTCTCGATTGACCTCTTAGACACTTGTTGTAAATATTCTTCTGAAGATTGTCAAGCATTGAGTGTTGTCAGTTATGGTTGAAATAACTTTGACATATGAGCTTTTACTTCTAATCTTCATGACATTGATTGATCTCATAAAGTGATTGTTTAGGGGTCTCCAATGATCAGTAGTTGATGTTCATATTCATATATATTTCATTTGATTGAGTGATATGGGAGACCTTGCATCCACAAATTCATTAGTAAAATCCAATGGTTGTCATTAATCACCGAAACCATACCTCATGGGGGCCTAGATGCTTTCACACGGCCTGTACACCAGAAGCCCCGGAAGCAATCAGTTGATTGGCAGAACTTCATCCGTCAAGAAATCAAGAAGCTGCTCGAAGCTGGTTTCATCCAGGAGGTTCATCACCCAAAAAGGCTGGCAAACCCAGTCGTTGTACCCAAGGCCAGTGAGAAGCTTCGGATGTGTATCGATTACACCACCTTAAATAAGGCATGTCTAAAATATCCATTTCCACTATCTAGAATGGATGAGATAGTTGACTCCACCTCCGGGTGTGAGCTATTATGTTTTCTAGATGCATACTCTGGATATCATCAAATCCATATGTCTAGGTGAAGAGCATACTACCTTCATAAAAGTAGATGGATTATATTGTTATACTGCTATGCCATTTGGTCTCTAAAATGTTGCTTCAACTTTTGTGCGAGCTATGCACAAAACCTTTGGAGAGCTAATCGGGGACTTGGTGGAGGTGTATGTCGATGACATCGTCGTGAAGGTCAAGAGCAAGGTGTCACTCATTAACAACTTGCAAGTCGTCTTCGACAAGCTGCGTTTCACCCGCACTAAGTTGAACCCGGACAAGTGTGTCTTCGGGGTTAGCTCCAGGAAGCTCCTTGGTTTCTTGGTGACTCACCGAGGAATTGAGGCAAACCCGGTGAAGATCAAAGCTATAGAAGATATGTGGCCCCCAACCCACATCAAGGACGTCCAGAAGCTAACTGGTTGTCTAGCCGCGCTTAGCCGGTTAATCTCAAGACTAACGGAGTGGGCACTTCCATTCTTCAAGCTATTGAGGAAGACCAGGCCATTTCATTGGCCCGAAGAAGCAGAAAAGGCATTCTGAGAGCTCAAGCAGCTCCTCACCACACTACCAATCTTGGTAGCTCCAAACCCTGGTGAGCCTCTACTGCTTTATATTTCTGCAACTACAGAGGTTGTCAGCATGGTCCTGGTTGTGGAAAGACCGGAACCAAAACCAGTTCAGGAGCCCAGACCCCTCCGGGAGTGTCCGGAGCTACCTGAGGGCGAGTCTGGGTCCCAGCTCCCAGACACAAATCTTCAAGGCGAAATGCTAGAAGATCAATCTCTCTCATCTGAGGGAGTTCTCAAGGCTGATCAGGAAGATCCGGACCCCTTCGGGAGGGTCAGGATTGACCAAGAAGAAGTTTCTACCACTTCTGGGAGGGTCTAGGAAGATCAACAAGAAGATCCAAACCCCTCCGAGAGGGTCCACATCGATGGAGAAGAAGCTCCGGGCCCCTCCGAGAGGGTCCGGACCATACATCGGCCAGTGTACTTCATCAACGATGTATTACATGATGCCAAGACTCGATATATTGAGGTGCATAAGCTGCTTTATGCAGTCCTTATTGCCTCAAGGAAGCTTCGTTATTATTTCCAAGCCCACAAGATATTAGTGGTAACTTCTTATTCACTGCGTGCTATTCTGCATAATCCTAATTCTACTGGAAACATCGCCAAGTGGGCAGTGGAGCTGGCAGTATTAGATCTTGGATTCATGCCATGACAAGCTATTAAGAGTCAAGCCTTGGCTGATTTTGTGGCGGAGTGGACTCCTTCTCCATCAAATCCTGGGGGCCCAAGTGAGTAGAAGCCGGAACTCAAGGTCCCGGTGTTCACTGAGCCTCATTGGACCCTCTACTTTGACAGCTCCATGCAGAAGCAGGGGGCCAGAGCTGGAATACTTCTCCTCGCTCTGACCAAAGAGAAGGTCAAATATATGGTGCACCTTGATTTCAAGGTGACCAATAACATGGCGGAATATGAAGCTCTCATCTATGGGCTCAAGGTGACGTTATCTTTTGGCGTCAAGCAGATGCTAGTGAAGGGTGACTCGCAGCTCATCATCAAGCAAGTCAAAGGAGAATGCAGCTGCAACAACCCTCAACTTGCCGCTTATCTCCTTGAAGTCCAGAAGCTCGAGAAGGACTTTCATGTTCTGGACCTCTGCCATGTCCAGCGTCTCAACAACGCAGAAGCTGATGAACTCTCGACGAAGGCTTCAACTGGGGCTTCGGTTCGCGATGGAGTCTTTGTCCGGAGATTGTCAAGACCAACCACTCAGCCCACCGAACTGAGTGAAGGGGGCGAGACCAGCACCCCGAAGCTGGCAGTCCTGGTGGCCCTGTTACCATGGCGTCCATCAAGGGTCGTAGGTGTCGCAGGAAGCTGTGAGCAACCTGACACGCAGGACTCAGAAGCTCAAGTTAGCTCCAATGCATGGATCCCGGAGATCCGGAGCTACTTGAAAGACAACCACCTTCCTGAAGATGGTGTATCCGCTGACCGGATCGTCATATTGGCTAAAAGATACACACTGGTAGAAGGAGATCTCTACCGGCACGGTGCCAATAGCATTCTAATGTGGTGCACTACAAGGGAAGAAGGTCGCGAGCTCCTCGTGAAGATCCATGGAGCCGAGTGTGGGAACCACGTGTCTTCCTACACGCTGGTTGGCAAAGCCTTTCGGCATGGCTTCTACTAGCCTACAACACTCCAGGACGCAGTGGAGTTGGTGAAAAAGTGTGAAGCGTGCCAATTCCATGCAAAACAAATTCACACACCATCTCAGTCACTGCAAATGATTCCTCCTACATGGACATTCGCTGTGTGGGGCATGGACATTTTGGGACCTTTCCCAAAAGTCGTTGGAGGTTACAGGTTCCTGTATGTCGCCATCGACAAGTTCATCAAGTGGTCGGAAGCTACTCCAGTTGTAACTATCAATAAGCAGTCAGCAATCAAGTTCTTGAAGTCCATAGTCTGCAGATTTGGAGTTCCAAACAGAGTCATCACTGACAATGGAACCCAATTTACAAGTGCATCATTTCAAGAGTATTGGGAAGACCTTGGCATTCAAGTTAGCTACGCATCAGTAGCTCACCCGACAAGTAATGGCCAAGCTGAGAGAGCAAATGCAAAAATCTTAAAAGGACTCAAGACGTGCACTTATGAGCGCCTGAAAAAAACACAGAGTCAACTGGATCGAGGAGCTTCCGTCCGCACTGTGGGCAAGTAGGACTACACCTAACTGGTCTACTCGAGAGACACCCTTCTTCCTGGTGTATGGAGCTGAAGCAATCCTTCCTCCAGAAATCACCATGGGGTCACTCCGGGTCCGGACCTTCGATGAAGCCACGCAGGACTAGCTCCGACGTGAAGACCTTGACCTCGTCGATGAGGGAAGGTGCCAAGCAGCGGTTCGGAATGCACGTTATTGCCAGGCGCTCCAGCGCTATCATCAAAGGCATGTGCGTAACCGACAGCTCGAGGAAGGCGATCTGGTGCTGCGAAAAATACTAACTCGGGAAGAGATGAACAAACTTTTCCCCAGCTGGGAAGGTCCCTTCGAAGTGATCAAAGTATCCCGTCCCGGATGCGTTCGCTTGGCAACAGAGGATGGGACCCCGCTTCCTAATCCTTGGAACATCGAGCACCTCTGTAAGTTTTTCGCTTAGTATCACAGAGGTGAGTCTGTAATTATATGCAATGTAAATTATAGAGTCTATAAACAGAGTCGGGTAGGTCCTTCGGGAGAACATGTGGACCTATTTGGGAGGGTCTGAGAAGTTCAAGCAATACTTGACATAGTCGCAGCACTAAAAGTGTAGCTACTAGCCCTGGGTTATTACAAAATGTATAACATGCTTAGCTTGGTTCTGTACCCTAAGTGTGTCCTTGTCTCCCCTGTAATTCGGACCTATAATAAAAGGCATTGTTGTATAAAAGCAGGCTCCACATGCAGTAATTTTGTGCAGGCTCATTCTCTTTTATTTACCCTTCTCCTTCTTGTCTATAACTAGTTGTGCAATTCTTTTTTAGTTTTAGTCCAAGTTATTCATATGCTGTACAAGTTATATTGGTGGTCTCTTCGGATTTTAGCATTGCTGCATGGTCTACTCACTTGAATGCCAAGCCAACACAGGTTCGGAGTGTGCTATCGACTTAGCCTAGTCCTGCACCCTAAGTACGTCACTCTACCTAGATTCCGACAGGCCTCAGTAGGGTGGGTCCTAAAAGCATTCGGATATGGAAAGATTATATCAATGTGCTTGTTATCATATCGAATTTCTTCGGATCTAAAATTCAAATAAGAACAATAAGTCGCAAAATAGTTATAGATGAGAAGATGAATTTTACGGTTTTTCTTGTCTTTGACGCACAAGAAAAATGAAAAATCATGGCGATGGTGGACGATGCCGGAGCTATTAAGCTCCGACAACCTCCAAGGGGGCTCGCCATCGACGTTTTACGCGTTGACAGTGGATGTCACCGGACCTAACAAGCTCTGACAACCTCAGGGGGCCTGCCATCGATGTTCTACGTGTTGACAATGGGTTTCGTCGGACCTACCAAGCTCTGACAACCCCAGGGGGCCCGCTGTTGACGTTTTACGCGTTGATAGTGGGTGTCGTCGGACCTACCAAGCTCCAACAACCCCAGGGGGCCCGCCGTCGATGTTTCATGTGTTGATAGTGGGTGTCGCCGGACCTAACAAGCTCTAACAACCCCAGGGGGCCCGCTGTCGACGTTCCGTCAACGCAACAAAAGCTCCATGAATAAGTCAGAAATAAACTTCGGACCTAAAAGCTACAAGTTCGAAAGCGTCTAAGTCATCAGCACATCATCATATCCTTTTGGTACATGTTCGCAATCAAAATTGTGTACATCTACCAGGGGACAAACAAGATAAAGGGCAATATATTGAAGACAAGGGCAAAATGAAATTCATTTCAGAAAGAAAGATTGGATTTCATTCGTTTGAGGAGATTACAAACTTGGGGAGTTACAAGTGGGAGCAAAAGGCAAAAGTCCTAGGTTCTACGGAAGTATGAGGCAACCTTCTGGGCAACCTCCTGAACGTTGGCCTTGGCGACGTCTTCTTCTTCGGCAATGGGTCCTTCGAGCACCGAATCAAGGGAGAATTGGGGGTCTCGGCTTTTGTAACACGTTAGCACATATTCTGCGATGTTTTTGGCCAGAGATTTCCCCTCAGTATCCAGCTAGTCCACGACGACGTCACCCATCACATCGAGTTTGCCGTCGGCAGAGCTAAGTGCCACCAGCACTTGGTCCAGCTCCGGCTCTAGATTGTCCGGACGTACTGGACTGAAGCGCAGCGACATCAGCGCATCGTTGGCTCTCCCGAGGAAGTCCCACACCTGTTGGGACTCAGTCACCCTCAGATTTCGCAGCTCCTCTAGTGACCTCCTAGCGGTCGCTAGCTCCAAACCTTCCCGAGCGAGGCGCTCAACCACTTTGGCATGTTGCTGCATACTCTCAGCTATTTGCTTTTGCGCAGTTGGCTAGCTCCGTCTCCTGGAGGTGGATGCGGTTCCACCATTCGGACAGGTCCTTGTTCCTGCCTCTTACTTTCCCTTCCCCGGTGCCAACATCAGCTTCTCTTTTTGAGAGCTCCTACCCCAGTTTTCAGTACTTCTCCTCTTCATCTTTGCTCCACAGATCAAGCTTCTTAGTGTGATCTGCCAAGTTTTACTCTCCCAGAGTCAGCATCTGGGCGAGCTCCTCTTCTCTTTTCAAAATATCCTTCTGCTGTTCCAGGAGTTTCTCTTCCCTCACATCAAGGTCTGCTCGGCGCTTCAGGAGAATCTCGTTTAATGCATTGAGGTTGTCGTGACGTTCGTCAGCAACATCATTCCTTTCCTTGGCATGCTCAAGAATCTCCCGAGAATTAGTGTCGAGGTCCATGATGGCAGCCTCCTTTTCCTCCAGCAAATTGCCCCAATATTCCATCCGGGTCTTCTCCTTCCCTACCCACTCCTTCTGATCAGCAAGCCTCGTCTGTGCAAGCTTGGTCTCGAAGTGGAGCCTGTTGCGCCAACGCCTAAAGGTGTGGCGCTCTTCTTCAAGGACCTTGTTGTCGTGGTCGAAGGCGAGTTGGACCCGTCCGAGGCTCGAGAAGACATTGTCAATAAACAACGCCAAAGGAAGAGGCTTCGAACCTGCTAGTGTCATCTCCGCCGGCTCAAGAGGGTCTTCAAGAACAAAAATAGGGTCCCACGCCAAAAGTGTGGTTCCCTGAGCTTCTAAGGCATTAGGGTTGCCCTCCGGGAGCTCCTCGGTCGCTGCTGAGGAAGATCCCGCTAGGGGAACTTCTACCTCCGGGGCTGACGTTGAAGGTCCAGCCGCAGGGTCTTCAACTGTTGGCTCCGCGGGTGGAGAGCCTGTCGCCGCTTCCTCAGGGTGTTCAAGCTTGGGTATGGACACCTCCGGAGCAATTATTTCTGGAGCGGTCGATGGAGTTTCGCCTGAAGCCACATCCACTACCGGCTCAGGCGCCGGAACATCAACCATCTCTGGCTCAGAGGCCGAAGCTTCAACTATCTCTGGCACAGAGGCTGGAGCTTCGAGCACCTTCGGCTCAATCGCCGGATCTTCAGCCACTTCTGGTAAAGGCGTCAGAGCTTTAGGTACCTCCGTCTCAAGTGTCGGAGCTTTCGACACCTCCAACTCCTGCACTGGAGCCTCAGTCTCTGGCGCTATTGCTGGTGGTGCATCTTCAACAACTTTTCCCCCGTGGTCCGGCGCTACCACGAGAGATTCTAGCGTATCTTCTAGATCCAAGTCCACGATAGCCGGCGTCGGAGATGCCGTGTCTTCTGCCACCACCTGGGGAGGCTCAATGGTTGAAGCCGGAGCTTCAGCATGCATAGCTCCAGTCGCTGTAGCAGATGCCGAAGCCTCGATTTTTTTTCTCGACACCCTATAAACAAAAGGTCAATAAGATTAACATAATAAAAACAAGATTAACATTTCAAGGTAAGTTGACGATGCTTACCTGGGGATGCTACCGCCTCAGTCGCTGCAGAATCTCTTCTTCTAAAGCCCGGATTCAGAGCCCACCAAATCTGGTGAGAGAGTAACTTCAGACCTTGGTCGGGGGCCATATGCAGCAGCTGGAGTCTTCTTTGCCGGAACCCTTCCTCGGCTGGGAAGGACTTCCGGACCCGGAGCTCACAGCCAGCACCGGAGCCGGAGTTGACCTACCGGAGCTTGAGTCCCTTGAGGGCGCTGGCACCGAAGCAGGTGTGGTCACCGAAGGTCTCCTTCGCCGAGGAGAAGGGGCTGTTGGAGTTGGAGTAGACCCGATGGGGCTCCCGTCAACATGCCTCAACTTCCTCTTGCGACTTGAAGATTCACCCGGTTCCTTGACTTTATCCTTGCCCTTGCCAACGTCATCGACTCTCTGGCTCACGGCAGGGATAGTTACCCCTCTCAAAAGCTCTGAGGATTGTAACCCTAGAGACTGGGCGCCTCTCTACCATGCCCAGATCATCCAATGCCAGCATTCTCCTCCGGATCTCCCTACAGACCTCCGGAACCATGTTCAGAGGCAGGAAGGCAGCCGACGGAGTCACGGCATCACGGGAGACACCTCCATTTTGAATTTTTTTGAGATGGATCTTCAAAACTTCATCATCCAAGTTGGTGTTCAAACCGACTTCAATTCGTTCATGATCCATCTCACTATTGAGCGTCCATGCGGGCTATTCCGTAGTCTTCAGCAGAGCCCACCTGTTCACCAAGAAATTATCGAAGACCATTTGGGGGGTCACTCCTTCCTCTATGCATTCTTCGATCCTTTCCAGAATGGGCTTGTACGCATTCGACAGCTCTGGAACTACGTTCCAATCGTCGATGTCGACATTGGGAAGGCCCTCGAGCAGCTCCAGCTTCTCATGCTCCTCAACAATGATGATCACCCAATACTTCTTCCAAACATCCCACTTGACGGAGAGGAAGGACTTCAAGTACTTGAAAGCGCAATTCTTCCGCTTCACGAAATAGTAGAAGCCGATGAGCTCCATTCTCTTGTTGGTGGTGTGGACCGTGAAGAAGGTCCGGAACAGCTCGATGCACAGAGGCACGCCCACCCACATCTCGCAGAAGTGGACGAAATTCGCCACTAGCAAGAGGGAGTGGGGGGCAATGTGATAAAGCTGAAGTCCGTAGAAATCCAGCAACATTAGGAGTAAGCTTGAGAAAGGCAGGATCAGACCCACCGGCGTACACCAAAAAGTACACCATATCTTCGGTGCGCTCCTTCTTGAAGGGGAGCTTGCCAAAGCGGATGTCCTTGTTACAGGAGTCACTGGACCAACCCATGTAGGTCCGCACACTCGCCATCTCCTCCTTGGTCTTGACCTTGCTGCGGGGAAGACCCAACTCCATCGCGGCAAAGTGGAGCAAAAGTTGGAAGGCTATGTGGGGATTGAGAGGCTCTGAGCGCGAGTACGATTGAAAGTGTGAAGAGTCCTCAAACTGTGCAGGCTTTCCTTCTTAAGTAAGCCTCCGCAACGCTTGGATGGAAACCGCAACGGGACTGAGGTTACGCTTTAAAAAATCTACCTTGCCAATAACGAATGGACCCGGGTCCACTTTGGCGAAAAAGCCGAAGTTATTACCCCAGGTGAACCGTTGTCATAATGGGAGGTTGGAAGCCCGAGGGTGGCGGCCTGACAAGGCGCGCGGAACCGATACAGTTTTTGCATCGGAAACTGGCGACCTTCAATTGTATGAGATCCGCATGCAAAGATCTCACATGCCATATTCAAAAGAAGCCACGTGGCGATGGTTTAACCATGGAGCATCGCCCCAACGGCACATTAGAAGACCTTTGAAGACGCGACACAAGAATCGAAGATGGCCCCACTTCCGGTAGAATAACTTAACCCAAAGGATTTCTCCTGGAGGTGGGCCCGGGGGCCACTGTTGGTACCCTGTGTACCGGGTACCCCATGATACCGCAAGAAAAGCTAAGGAGTTCCCCCATTCAAGTTGAAGACCACCGTAGGCCCCACATGTTACACGACACTGGATCCGTCTCCTTCATATGGGTAGCTCTGGTACTACCACGTGTAATATAAGACCAGAGCTAAGCTCCCTACATAGGGAAGCTCCGTGCCTGACACGTGGCGAGTGACCCCGGACCTAACCCCCAGTAGAAGGAAGCTCTGGTGCCGACACATGCGAAGCGGCTCCGTACCTACCTCCTCACGAGGGGAAACTCCAGAGCTGCCACGTGTTGAGCCTCCGGACCTACGACACCAACGAGAATACTGACGAATCTCCAAAGGCACGAATATTAAAGAGACAGTTATTGCTACAGTTACAAGACCTGATTATGTGCCATTAATACAATATTAATGACACACGATCCGAAAACCCTTAATACCAGTAATGCCGCCATTAAGGCGCGTTATCACACTATTAGGGTGCTTAAATACACTTAAATTGTGTATTAGGCAATAATAACCGCCGGAGCCACATGTCGGGTCAGACAATTGATGTAACAGCCATCCCTTGGACTATAAAAGGTACTGAGCTGCGCGATACAAACAACCAAGCTCATACACACGCAAGCACCAGTAAATCCTTAATACAACAACACACACCCCGTGGAGTAGGGTATTATGCTCAGGCGGCCCAAACCACGTAAATCCTGTGTTTTATCATCTTGTCTAGAATCTCCGCACGCCCAACCTGATCCAAGAACCTTTACGGGCTACAATTTAGTAGTACCGGGAGAAGTGTCGTTCGTACGCTTCGATAGTCTCAATTCGTTCACTTCTGGTTCTGCGTATTTTATGTTTATTATAATTTGGTAAACTGCATGTGTTTGTATTTTGCACAATCTTATCTTGTGTATAAAGAAGAGGGACATCAGCAAGAAATTCACAACATAACATTTTTTTTGAAATTGGGATCGTTTCCACTGGTGACAACAATAAATGTTGAAAGAGCATTTTATGTGGTGGCTTTAGTGAAAACAAACTTAAGTAATAATATAGCTGAAAGTCTTTTAAACGATTGTCTAGTCTTATTAAATCATTAAAGGTGATATTCTCTTTGAAGTGGATGAAGATGATTTAATCAAATCATTTAGAAAGTCAACGGCTAAATAAGTCAGACAAGTAATATTGTGTCTCTTTTATGTCTACATTTCTAAAACACCAATATTACAGTTGAACCATTTATGTTATATATTAGATTTAAAACTTATAATATTTTTAATTATCCGTATAATAAAATATATTAAATTTTATTATTATTTACTTAATTTATATTTTTAAATTAAACATAATTCTTTTTACGACATACGCTCCAATAAAATTTTAGGCCGAAACAAACAGGACCGAAGTTGAATGCTCACAGTTGCAGCGGCAGGGCACAGTGATTGTTCATTTCGAGCTTTTCGGGCAGTTCGTTTTTGAATAAGCCGGATGAAGAAACCTGCCCTTCGTTTGGTCTTCTGGCTTGTAGAGCCAAAAATTAGACAAAAGTCCAAATAAACAGCGTCGAAGTTGGGTGCTCACAGCCGCAGCGAGCTGGTCCGATCACACCCAAATGCAGTAATACCGTCCAATTTAGATCCAGTGCCTGAGAAGAAATCACCGAGTTGTTTTTTCAGGCCAACCCCCAGAGAAAACGAGAACAAACCCGTGGGGAAAGAAAAGGAGGAGACCCCCTTCCCGAATCGCGACGAGACCGACCGCGGCGGCGATGGAATTCCCCGGCGGTGCCGGCGGAGGTGTCGAGACGCTGTCGGAGATGTACCAGAGCGCGCGGAGGCTTCTGCTCTCGGCTCGCGACGGCGTGGCCCGTGTCGAGCGCCTCGCCTCGGCGCCCACCTCGTCCTCCTACTCCTCCTCGGTGCCGCTCGTCGGGGGCGGCGCGGCTGGGGTGCCAGCGGCAGCCGAGGAGGTGCGGAGGGAGGTGTCGCAGATCCAGACGCTGTGCGCGCAGATGGACCGGCTCTGGCGATCCATCCCCGCCAAGGGCCAGCAAGATCTCTGGAAGAGGTGAGGATCTCGTCATATAGATGACTGGATTCCTTCCGCTGGTCGATTATGATTGGTAGTATGCAAACTGAGTTGATGGTGAGTGATCGAAGCCTTGCTACGATTTGATTGTAGGTGTGGCACGTATCACGGTTCTATGGTATGAACGTTTTGTCTTAGTAGTTTCTAGTTCGGTTGCTAGGGTGCGAATTTTGTCTCCGTAGTGATGAGAGTTGATTTTCCGTCCGTTTTCCATTTTTGTCGGTTCTTCGAATTTGATAGGAAATCTGGACGGATTTCTGACCGAAACCTAGAAATTTCGTATTTGTTTAGAAATTTTCGAGTCAATTTCCGGTCGACTTCCGAAATTGAGCCCACAAAGCCCTGAAGCCCATGATAGGCGGATCCAATTCGCCCCTTGGTCCTACTCTCATGCCTCACTCCCTCCCCTGTGTCCCTCACTCAGATGTGACCTTTTTGAGTTTAGTCTGGTATCGAATATTGATGACGAGGGTGTTGACTTGTGGAGGGAACCTCACCTTTCAGGCTGTTTGTAGCGATGAGAGTTGATGGGCCTATGGGGCTTAGTTTATAGAATGTATTATTTGACTTCTTGGTCTGAACTTATGCAAGTTACACTGCCTTTAGGCATTTCTGATTTCTGAAGATCATGTAGAGACTACACACGGTTGATCCATGCATGGTAGAAGGGTACTTGCTACTTGGTGTGCTGCCCTTGTGTCTATCGTGCATCTGTAGTGAAGTTGCTCATTATTCATGGATAAAATATTCTTCAGCTTTCTAAACAGTGATAATCGCTTAATGGATAGGGTATGCTTGGCGAGCACCTAGGCATGGTGGGAAGTACGAGGTGCTCTGTGCACCATTTAGCCAGAAGCCTTTGTTGGAATTTCGGAACTCGATTTCTTGTTTATTCCTCGGTTAATCCCAGCTTTATACATACTATTACATATAGGAGTCCCTCCCTAACTATTTCGAACTCTATTTCCTCTACTATTTGGACTCTTCACCTTTAGTCCAGACTCAAACTCTAACACCTTTAGCTGCGCCCGAATCTGGGCGCGTTTTACCTTCTAGAATACAAGATTATTTTCAACACACCCCCTAATCTTGTTTTCTAGGACACACTTAGGACAAAGACACACCTATCCATCCTAACACACTTTGCGGGTGGACACAACTACACCCTTGGGATGGACACAACTACATCCCAACACACCTAATTTGGAGTTGACACAATAACACCCCCAGGATGGTCACATCTTCACCCTGCACAATTTTGGGATGGACACATCTTCATCCCCGAGATGGGCACATCTTCACCCCGCACACAAATTCAGATTGGACGCATCTTCAACCTCAGGATGGACTCATCTTCATCCTGCATACGACCTCGGGATGGACACATCTATACCCCGAGCATCCCTCGATGAAGAATCAGCGCCCTATCCTCTTTCTCTTCCTCTTTCTCTTTCTTGGCACACTCACTAGCAAAGTGTCCAAACTTCTGACAGCTGAAGCACCGAATCTTCGACTTGTCAAATTTCTTCTTCTTCTTTTGACCACCCTCTTTAGCTTCTCTTGCTTTCCACTCCTCCCTTGTTAAATAGAGTTTCTCTTCATGGTCTTGGTTATTGAAGCCATGTACCCGTTCTTCATGTGCCTTTAGTCTGTCAACAAGTTCCTCCATAGTCATCGTCTTCATGTCTACAAATTGCTCAATAGTAGATGCAATGGAGAAATTTCGAAGGCAGAGCACGTAGCAACTTCTTAACAATGTAGCTTTCTTTAACTTCACCCCCAAGACCACAACTTTTTGTGACGATGATCATCACCCTTGTGGCAAAGTCGTCGATAGAGTCTCCTCCGTTCATGCGCATCATATCCAACTCATTCTGAAGAGTTTGAAATCTTGCTTCCATCACGTGTTCTTCGCCCAAGAATTTGGTTTTGATCATCTCCCAAGCGTCTTTCGCCGTCTCTTGCTCGGAAATTCGCATAAGAGTGTCTTCGTCAATAGCATGGTAGATGGCCGCAAGAGCCAACTGATCTTGTTTTAGATCAACTTTGTTTGTCCCCTCCACGGCTTCCCATACCTCTGCGCTTTTAAAAATACCTTTATCTTGATAGCCCATGCTGTATAATTGATCTTCGTAAGTAGGGGATATTGAAGTGCCATTTTATTCTCCATCTCAAACAGTTGGGCCACAAATCAGATCGGCCCGCAATAGATTACTGGCCTTACTTCAATCTTTTCAATCTTCTGTGCAGCCCGATGGTCCAGGCCCAGCCCACTTACTGAATTCTCCCCCTCACAGATCGTGGGCTTGTTTCCTTCTCTGGCCCACCTCTGGTGTCATCGAGGCCCAGCTCAGCCCAGGCCTCCGGAGGAAACCGCGTGTGGCCGAGTTTCCTCTTGAAACCTAATCCAGCCACCGCCTCACCCCCGAAGTCCTCAGAGCGCCGCCGCCGCTCGTGCCTGCGCCGACAGCCGATGCGTCGAGCGCTTGCCACTTCCTTGCCGCGCGTCCCCCCCCCCCCCCCCCCCGCCGCTGAAGTCGTGCCGCCTCCCAATCGCCGTCCGCCGTCGATCTCCGCCGAATCCACATGGATCCAGTCGTCTTCCTTGAGATCCGCGTCGGGCACGCCGGGATTCGCCGGGTTCACGCCGCACCGGGGTCGCAGGTCGCTTCGTTCTCTTGATTTGACGAGGTACGCTCTCCCTCCCCGGATCTACTAGCTCTGTATACCAATTGTTGGAATTCCGAACTCGATTTCTTGTTTATTCCTCGGGTAATCCCGGCTTTATATAGACTATTACAGATAGGAGTCCCTCCCTAACTATTTCGGACTCTATTTCCTCTGCTATTTGGACTCTTCACCTTTAGTCCAGACTCGAACTCTAACACCTTTAGCTGCGCCCGAATCTGGACGCGTTTTACTTTCTAGAATCCAAGATTATTTTTAACAGCCTTTAGATCTGTAACTTTTGTTACATAATTGGCTCCTTCAGCCAGCCTGTACTTTACGTAGTTTTGTTGGCGGATAACTAGCTATTCAGCTTAGCTATTATCAATCTTGACTTATGCATCACTATTCAGCTTAGCAATTATCGTTTTTTCTGCCATATTGTATTATTTTTCCTTTAAAAATAGTTTTATGTTTGTTAAGGCAAAGAATGGTGTGGCTATCACCATTCACCATAGAAAGAATAGTTTCGATTGCCAAAGGGGGTACCATATCTGCTTATTGTTGAGATTCAAAATGTTAGATTGGCAGCAGAAGTTTTTTTCTATAACATCATGATTCTCATTTGATCGTACACTTTCAGATGGTTGATAGGAACAGGATGATGCGAACTAGCATTGATGAGCCAAGAATGTGCCAGCACATGACATTCACTATTTTATGTTCTCTGTATTTTCAGTTGGTTTTTCTATACTCAGCACTAGGCCATCATGTCAAACTTGAAATCAAAGGTGCAGTACCAGTGTTACTGGTTAGGATATCAGCTTGAGAACCACCTTCAAGCAAGCTTGTAAAAGGGCGCCTGGACGCCCAGGTGTCCGGCCAGGTGCCAGGGAGCGCTGGAGTCGAGCGGGACGCAAGTGTCGGGCAGGGTGCAGGTATCGGGCGGCATCAGGAGACGAGCGGGGCACAGTGTGTACGCCTGGACAACCATGCCTTCAAGTTGATGTGCTCTTAATGTTGTTTGTTTGTGTAGAGCAAATAAAAACATCTCCATATCAGTGTTGTGAAATCACGCCTGGACGCCCGCCGACCGACGGGACGCCTTGGCGCCTAGGCGGCGCCCAGGCGACTAGAGGGATTCGGAGCCTTAGACTCGGAGGCCATCGAAGATAGCAGGAGAGCAGGGAGTCTAAGCAGGACAGATCATAGGAGATGGAGTCAGAGCAGGAGAGATCATGGGAGAGGTAGGAGAACGCCCGCGGTCTGGGAGGCGGCCAACCGGGCGACGGGCGGACACAGGCGGAGTTACGAAGCTGGAGGCGGCGGCTGGGTCAGAAAGATAGACGATTAGGGTTTAACTCATATTGGGCCGGGCCGAAGAAAATAAAACAGGGCTGCCATATGAAAGAAAACCTAACTCACACGACCCCACTCCTTCCACCGCAGCCGCTGCCCCGTTCCTCTCCATGCGCCGCCGCCCCGCGCGATGCGCCGCAGCCGCCGCCCCGCTCCTCTCCATGCGCCGCCGCCCTGCGCGATGCGCCGCACGCGCCGCACCGAGCCGCGCCGCTGCGCTCCTCTCCGTTCGCACCGCGCCGCCCCCTCTCGCGCGCCTCTGGCCTCGTCTGACGGAGTCGGAGGATGCCTGGACGCGACGCCTGGACGACAGGAGACGAACGAGTCGTCCCAGTCGAGCGCCTGGACCATTCCAGGCGAGGCGAGGAGTCATGGCGTCCAGTCCGGAGCGACTGGACGCCTAGGCGACGCCTGGACAACACTGCTCCATATTATTTACTATTATCTATGTCAAGTTTTAACTCTGCAGTACAAGGTGCAACATGCAAAATTCTTTCTACATTCTCAGATTCATCAGCATACACACTGTTGTATGTGTTTTAGTTTCCTAGTACAATATTGGCAAGTTTGACTTCAAAAATTCACTATGCAAGCAGGCATTTCCTAATCATTGTTTTAATTGGATTGCAGTTTTTTGTCTATCCAATTCCACAATGCAATGCAAAAGCTACAGCAACGTACTGTACAATTTACTCTTGATTTTTTACCTCCACTTTAAAAAAAATCCCATTAGACCTTGAGAGTGATCTTTTCTCTAACAAATTGCAGAGGTTTCTTGTAGTGTTTTACATGGATCTGTTGTATGTTCATAATCTACACTAGATCATGGTCTCCACTTTACCGAGCCTGCCTTTTACCACCTTTTAAAAGAGAGCAATTTCTGGTACTTTTAGGTGAAGAGTTTGCAGTAGCAGCAGTTCTATCAAGATCCTTTTCCCCATGCTTACTGATCTCAGTCCCCACCTCACCAGCTTAGTTTCACAGGCTCTTGTTGTGTACACATGGTGTACTATGGAATTTTGTGCCAGTGGCTTCATCCTGATTAGTTACATTCTTGTCTCTGGTTACACACTTGTCTTTGGTTGTAGAGGATATTTTGCCATTCTTGTCAATCTCACTGAATAGGTATACATTTGCATGTTTTATTGCTTTATTATCCGTTTATGTTTGATATTGTGAATAGATACTGTCTAGTTGCTGTATACTAATAAGGGTTGCTGTGTGATAAATAATAAGGGTTTAGGGAAAATTGCTGGACTGGTTGGGGCTGGGCCATAATATAACTACTTAGATGGTGACTGTCTAACCCAGTAAATATTGTCTACAAGCTTTTATAGAACCTAAAACCTTTACAGAACTGATATGCTGAGGATCTTAAACAGCGCTTGATTGCTGTCTATAATGGTGCGGCCCTAGTTCATGTTAATACTTCTTCTCTATAACAGTGTTTTCAAGAATATGACACATTTGTATGTGTTGTCTTGGCAGAAAGGTAGAGCAGCTATCCGAAGAGGTTGATTCACTGAAGGAAACCCTTGACAGGCATTCCCTGCGTCAACAAAAGCGGATTCTGGAAGCAAAAGAAAGGGCAGAGCTTTTTGAGAGAGCTGTAAGAAATCCTTCAGGCAAAAATTAAAATATCTGTATTCCATGTATGAAATATTCATTATTTTAAAAAATTGAAATTTATTATTGCAGAATGGTGAGTCCTCACATGTCCTTCGAATATTTGATGACGAAGTCCAGGCAATGCAATCAGCTCGTAGCTCATCACGTATGCTTGAAGAAGCTTATGAGACAGGCGTGGCCATCCTTCACAAGTACGCGGACCAGAGGGATCGGCTTAAGGTAAAGATCTATACTGAAGCTGGACAGCAGATTACTGAACGTGTGCCAAGCCAATCTTAATGGCTTTTGATGGCATAACTTCTCTACTAATAATTATCATCACTTCCTTCCAGAGTGCTCAAAGGAAAGCTTTGGACATCTTGAATACTGTTGGTCTCTCAAACTCTGTTCTGAAGCTTATTGAGAGGCGGCACCGAGTGGACAAGTGGATTGCCTATGCTGGCATGATCATCACCGTATTGGTGATGATTGTGTTTTGGCGGCTAACACATTAGTGCTGCATTGTGTGGTTATAATCTTACTGTATGAGATATGTTTGCACAAATCATGGGTATGGTCAGATATCAAATGGTGAAAGTTTCAGGGCTAGCAACAGTTAAAATTCGTTGTCTCTGGTCATTTGGTTTATGCGATTTTACATGTGCGTAATGTCTAGCCGGATTCACAAGTATTCTATGTGTTCGTATCAGATCCACTTGCCAATCCTAATGTTGGATTCTATGTGTGTAAATGCTCAAATCCCTTTGCAGGCACAAGATTGTGTAGTTTGCTTACTGTTACAATTCTTTTGTAAGTGAACACAAAGGTACACAAAATCGATACTTTCCATTTATGATACTATTGGCCTCTTTTTTGTGTGTATAATATTAACTTAACCACTATTGTCTATTAAAAAATGGCATTTTCTCAAAAACAGTGGCAAATGTGGGCTTTTTTGAAAAACCAGAGTATTTTAAGTGAGTCTTTTATCATCTTCAAGTGGTAGCACCTATAATAACTTGAGTGCTACCAGCATTGATGTTAATCAAGTTAACATTTTGAAGCCAGTTGTTACATTTTTTATGAACCGTGAAAAAACTCATCTCAAAATTTCTGCCAGGTTCTCAAAAAATTGTTGTGGTCTTGTGGAGCTAATTCCAAATAGTTTGTGCCCTTTCGTAAACTAAACCATCCAGTTCCAGCGTTGGTTCCAGGATTCGCGGATGGCAGGGCTTCTTTGAGCTCCCGTCGGTGAGGATTCGCTGGAAGGGCTTCTTTGAGCTCCCGTCGGGGAGGATTCGCGGATGAGGAAGGAGCGCCTGTGGAGAGCATCACATGATGACAGGAAAGGGTGAGTTTGATAAGAAGAAATAGCATAACGGTTGGAATGAGGAGTTCAGTTTTAGTATATCCGCACCCGTGTTCTCTAAGGCAACATCTACTATGCAATCTGAGTTTTTGTGCAATCATGCAATCATTCATCCTCATCCATTAGATGTTCATCTTAGGGTGGTTGTATTTTTTTGATTTAACCCCTTCCATTTGGGGTTCTCACAAAGAGGGAGTTATGTGAAAAAATACAACCACCCTAAGATGAACATCTAATGGATGAGGATGGATGATTGCATGATTGCACAAAAACTCAGATTGCATATTAGTTGTTGCCGTTCTCTAAATCATACTATATCTTCTATACTTTCAGTATATTTTATTATATTCACTCTGCATATCTACTCTATATTTGTAGTATATCTATTGTCGAAGTGTGTGATCGACCCCCCCCCCCCCCCCCCCCCCCCCCCCGTAGTACTAGATCGTAGTTCACGAAGGTTCGTGATTGGTTGGAGCGCGCGTGAGATTATGAACAAGATGGTCTCACGGAGATTTTTAGGTGGTTCGGGCCGCCTGAGCGTAATATCCTACTCCACGGGTTGTTGTTGTATGTATGACTTGTGTATGTGAGCACTCGCTTCGACCTCTCCTTTGTATCGTGCGACACATCCCTTTTATAGTCTAAGGACTGACCGTTACATTGTCATCCTAGCCCGGCATGTGGCGCCGACGGTTTTAATTACCTAATACACGACCTGTATGTATTAAGCATGATTAATGGCGGCGTTACCGGTACTAAAGGTCCTCTGATCGTGTGTCATTAATATAGTATTAAATCCGTCTATCTTTTCGTTGCTGGCTTAGGTCCGGAGGCTCGACACGTGGCAGCTCTGTATCTTTCCTCTGTGAGGAGGCAGGTCCAGAGCTGTTATACACGTGGCAGCATCGGAGCTTCCCTCTACTAGGGGTTAGGTCCGGGGCCACTGGACACGTAGTACGACCGAAACTTTCCTATACAAGGAGTTAGGTTCGGCCTTGCTTTACACGTGACAGCGCCGGAGCTACCCTAATGAGGGAGGCGGGTTCAGTGTTGCGTGCCACGTGCAACCTTCGGAGGTCTTTAACTCGTATAGGTATAACTTCGTGGCCTTTCTTGCGGTATCATGGGGTACCCGGTACGCAGGGTACCAACAATGGCCCCCCGGGCCCACCTCTGGGAGAAATCCTTTGGGTTAAGTTATTCTACCAGAGGTGGGGCCATCTTCGATTCTCGCGTTGTAGCTTCAAAGGTCTTTTCATGGGACGTTGGGACGATGGTCCGTAGTTAAATCACCGCCTCGTGGCTCTTCTTGATGCGGCAGGTGAGATCCTGGCGTGCGGATCTCACACAATTGAAGGTCGCTGATTTCCAATACAAAAACCGTATCGGTTCCGCGTGCCATGTCAGACCGCCGCCCTCTGGATTCCAACTTCCTATTATGATAACGGTTCACCTGGGGTAATAACTTCGACTTTTCGCCGAAGTGGACCCGGGCCCATTTGTCATTGACGGGGTAGGTTTTTGAAGTGTGATCTTGATCCCGCTCCGGTTTCCATCCAAGCGTTGTGGAGGCTTACTCAAGAAGGAAAGTCCGCACGGTTTGAGTACTCTTTACGTTTTCATTCGAACTTGCGCTCAGAGCCTCTCAAACTTTGCATAGCCCTTCCAACTTTCGCTCCACTTTGCCGCAATGAAGTTGGGTCTTCCCCGCAACAAGATCACCAGCGATGAAGATCTGTCGAGGGTCTGGACCTACATGGGGTGGTCCAGCGACTCCTTCAAAAACGATATTCGCTTTTGCAAGCTTCCCTTCAAGAAGAAGCGCACCGACAATATTGTCTACTTCTCGGCATATGCCATGGTGGGTCTGATCCCGCCCTTCTCAAGCTTTCCGTTGATGCTGCTCGATTTCTACAGCCTCCAGCTTCATCACCTCGGCCCCTACTCATTCTTGCTGGTGGCGACCTTCGTCCACTTCTGCGAGATGTGGGTGGGTGTGCCACCATGCATTGAGCTCTTCCTGAATGTAGCCTTGAGGGGGGTGAATAGGTTTTTTGAACTTTCGTCAAATCCTGAAACACTTAACAACTTGATCAAATACAGAGAAATCGGACTAGTTTGGTATGGTGCGGACTAGTTCGGTGTGTGCGGACTAGAACGATCAAGTTTGATCGATGCTTTCACTTCTAGTACTCTTATGCAGCGAAAATTAGTTTAACTTGGATGTACTACGACAATGAAACAAGTTGTGTCAAAGATTAACTTTAATATTAATGTTTCAACGTAAGTTACACAAGATTGAGTAAACCCTAGAATGAGATGAATAATAAGAACAAAAGTGCACACAACACGATTTTATCCCGTGGTTCGATTCCCACGAAGGAAACCTACATCCACGTTGAGGAGTCCACGGAGGACCGGGTCGTCACCAACCCTACCCTTGTCGGATCGCCACAGAGGCCGATTCTCTTCCACTAATCACATAGGGGCAAATAACCGAATTCAAGGGGCCTTCTCACAAGTTGAGGGCTCCCCAATATTTACAAAGATGAACACCACCAAACACACTCGACATATATGCAGTAAACAACAAGAGTATACGAGAGAATCAAACCCAATAGCTCAATACGTGTGAAACAAGTCTCTCCTTTTGATCAATGCTAATCCTCAAAGATTTGATCTTCTTTGGGTTAGAATGTGTGAAGATATGTGTTTTTAGGGCTCTTGGGAGGTGTGACGGCGCAGGGAATCGATAGAGTTGGTTGTAGGGTCGTACACCTCTATTTATATTAGGGTTTCCAAAAGTTATCGTTTGGGTTTGCGATGTCTGGACTAGTCCGTGGTGGACTCCGAACTAGTCCGGTGTGCGGTGTGTGGGAAACCACAAGTGTTCTGATATATCGGACTTGTCCGGCAAGGGCGTACTAGTCTGATTTGGGATCTGGAAGTGTTTGGACTAGTCCGACACATATCGAACTAGTCCGGTGTGGTGAACCTCATGTAGAATTTAGGACAAATCCGTAGTGGGGGGACTTGTCCGATTTTAGTCAGAGAGTTTTCGGACTAGTCCTTGGTGATATCGGACTTGTCCGGTTCTGTGTAAAGTGTGAGGTCCTGAGGACAAGTCTGGACTGGGGTGGACTTGTCCGTTTTTAGTCAGAAAGATATCGGACTAGTCCATGGTGATATCGGACTTGTCCTTTTTTGTACAGATGTGAAGTGCTGAGGACTAGTCCGTACAAGGGGGGACTAGTCCGGTCTTAGTCAGAGAGATATCTGACTAGTCCGGTGAATATCGAACTATTCTGGATTTGTGAAATTTTGTGCAATGAGGGTGATTTCTTTTGCTTGAGCTCTTGGGGTGTGTTTCTCCAACACACTCCATACACAACAAAATATCCTATTCAACTCTTGAGCTCTTTTCCATATAGATTCCTTATTCTCCTTTCTTTTTGCGCTTTCTTCATAATTTCATTAAAACCTGCACTCATCTCAACAATTTTGTTAGGATCTCATTTGTTCGTCATAAATCAAGCAAAACCCACAAGGGATGCCTAGATGCACTTTCAATCTCCCCCTTTTTGGTGATTGATGACAACCAATTGAGATTTCACAAAAATGATAAAAATCCAGATTTGCATAAAGTGTGCACATATGAGCTTGGAACAAATTAGGCAATGAAAACATAAGACATATGTATACTCTTTATGGTGGGGTGCAGAACTATATGTGTGTGAGCAATAATCGTGATGAGAATGAGGTAAATGACATAATCATATCAACATCAAGCATGTATGTCAATTTCAAAGCATAAACGTAGATCATCTCAATCATGAACATAGATCATATCTCATCTAGATACATAATAAAAGTCTTACAGCACCAAAAGCATTCTTACAGTACCAAAAGCATAACAAAGATCAAAAGATACAAATAGAGCTCTCATCTCCTATCTACTGTTACAACCTAATGACTCCCCCTCAATCTCTCCCCCTTTGGCATCAATGCACCAAAAAGAAGGAGAAGAGCGATCTACTAGGTGTCACTGACTCACTCCTCGCTGTCCATCCTTTCATCGTCTTCATCGTTGGCAGGGATGAGGATGAGAACCACTCGTCGAGCCCCCAATACCAAAGTAGGCAAGCTCGAAAGGAGAAAGGGGAGGAAGTTCCGAGAAGTCAGAAGCTGAGTCCTCGGAGATAACTAGAGAACCAACAAGCTCAATCTCCAGCTTCTGACATATGGCTTTGACATTTTGCTTCATGTACCTCATGTCCTCTTTCCTTGCCTTGTTCAACTTGTGGATCTTCACTTCAGCTTTCCGGCAAGAACCAAAAATAGCGGCCAGGTACTTCATAATTCCACTAGGAGACCCTTTGTGAGGAGGGGCCCTAGTGTTAGAGGCAAACCTTGCATCTCCTTGAGCTCTCCTCGAAGCCTCTTCACTTGAAACAGGAGACTGAGCAGTTGGAAGAGAGGTTTGAGGAGGCTTCTAAGGCCTCAAGGCTGTGTGCTCAACATCTTTCACAAACTCAATCCCAGTGACCTTCTCTATCATAAACATGATATAAGGTGCATAGCCACATGAACGGTTAGGGGTGCAAGAAATGTTCACCATGTCGTTCCAGATGTAGTCGAAGATGTCAAATTTCCTGCTCTTGCTAATCACCTTCATCAATGTCCTTAGGTATCCTTGGACACTCCTTGCATCTCCATCCTTCGTAGCAATTATCTTCCTAAGCACCCTGTTGAGAACCATGAAGAAGGGCTTCATATTCTTGGTTGAGAGAGGATTGTACTTGAGACGGGTATCATAAGAGAAAGCCCATCTTGTCCTTTTCCAAAATCCCAATATTGTGAATAATCACTTCATTGCTGCTGGTGTCCTCAAGATGCAGCAGCCTAGCAAACTCGTCATATGTCACAGTATACTTGGATCCATGTGTCATCCAAGTCACTCGCTGTGACACCCGGTTCCGAAAATGAACCAAGTGAACACATATGTGCGCCCAGGACGTTCAACACACATACACGAGTGCATTCACAAAAGGATATACAAAAAATTACCACAAAACAAGATTAATTAAGTATTTTATTGCACAAACCAGATTATCCTCGAATACAAGTTCTAATGAATATTAATGACAATTTCAACTAATGCAGCGGAAATAAACTAATTAAGCAAACTAAACAGCTAGACAACATAAGCAATAGGGTAGCACAACTCCAATAACACCACAGGCAAAGCTGACGGTAGACACGGCCTAGAACTCCACATTATCATCGTTAAACTCCCAATCTTGACCTGGAAATGTTGAGGGGGGGGGGATTTGCAAGAGTGAGTACATGTCGTAGTCAGCAAGTGTGGAAAGTATGACATGTGGCTGATTCAAATGACGAATATAATAATGGTTGAGTGCTGAAAAGTACATTAAAACATTTGAAAAGCAATATATTATATGTATATGAAATAAACCCATCATAAGCCATATAGTTATCATAATACCGGTCCATATTCCATATCCATCATCATATACCAATATCCATATTCAGTACCAGAATTCAATTCATAACCATTCATAACCATAATACCAACCATAACCATCCCAAATCCCAATTTTCCTCTAACCATGTGAGGGTCCAGGTTGCTCATAACCGGGAGCACGACTATCATGATAGTTTAATAGACACTCTGCAAAGGTTGTACCACTTTACCCACGTGTTTGTGATTTTATCACCTTTCGATGACCTAGGGTTGATGATGATCTTGGAGATGATTTGGTGATGAAGAACAAAACCTGATGGAGATCTTGATCCTATTTCATTTCCTCCTCTTCTTCTTCTTGCTTGGGATCTCCTCCTCCCTCCTTGATGGTGGCTCTCCACGAACTAGGGTTTGGGTGGGGTGGAAAAGTGGCAAATAGAGGTCAAGCCAAGGGGTGGGGTTGTTTATATAGAGGTGGAGGCTAGGGTTAGATGGATTTCGAGCTTGAGATGAGTAGAGGCCGGTTTAGAGTCCCACATGGGCTCTAAAAGAGTTAGGCACGACGTCCCTAGGCCCACTTAATGTAAATCCCAAGAAACAAGTTGTAAAACAAAAGATCAATTTGGAGTCGCGAAATATCAGACAAGTTCGACAAGGACCGGACTAGTCCAAAGTTGTCCAGAGAGAAATCGGTCAACTCTGGCAAAAAATCGGAGAAGTCCGACTTTAGTCAGAGGGAAAAACGGACAAGTCTGCTGGAACACTGGACTAGACCGGACAAGTCCAGGGACTTAGCAAATTTTCAAGGATTCTTGGAACATCGGACTAGTCCGCATAATACCGGACAAGTCCGAAAGTGTCCAGAGGCAAAATCGGACTAGTCTGCAACAAAAACGAACAAGTCCGACGAAGGTCAGAGAGAAATCAGACTAGTCCTCACCAAAATCGGACTAGTCCGCACTTCCCAGAGTTTTAAGTGCAGTTTTGTTCCAAATCAATTTTAAACTTATTCCTCTTTTTGTGGATTAATGTTGAACATGTATATGAATGTATATAGGGCATGATGCATGAAAATGAGGGTGTTACAAACCTACCCCCCCCCCCCCTTAAAATGAATCTCGCCCTCGAGATTCGACGCAGAAGAGAAGAGATAGGAAAATTCCTTCTTGAGATCATCCTCCAGTTCCCACGTTGCTTCTTGTTCCGTGTGGTGCTTCCATTGGACTTTACACCATCTAATAACCTTATTTCTTGTGACTCTCTCCTTGGTTTCCAAAATTTTGACCGGTTGCTCGGCATAAGTCAAATCTGCCACTAATTCCAATCCTTCAATTGGCACTTGTTCTTCTGGTATTCTCAAGCACTTCTTGAGCTAGGAAAAATGAAACACATCATGAACGTCTGAAAGATGAGCTGGCATCTCCAACTTATATGCTACTTCTCCTCTTTTATCCAAAATCTTGAATGGTCTAATATAGCGAGGTGCTAGCTTGCCTCTTATGTTAAACATCTTATGACCTCTCATTGGTGACACCTTAAGGTAAATGTAGTCTCCCATTTCAAAATCTAATTTCCTTCTCCTATTGTCCGCATAGCATTTTTGTCTTGATTGGGCAGCCCTCAAATTTTCACGAATTATTTAGACTTGCTTTTCAGCTTCTTGCAACACATCCGGACCAAATACTTGAGTTTCTCCTGCCTCATTTCAAAATAAAGGTGTCCTACACTTCCTTCCATAAAGCGCTTCATATGGTGACATTTTCAAGCTTGCTTGGTAACTATTGTTGTATGAAAATTCTGCATATGGCAAGCTCTTGTCCCAACTTTTCCCGTGCTTTAAAGCACAAGCTCTTAACATGTCCTCTAAAATCTGATTGGTCCTCTCGGTTTGTCCATCCGTTTGAGGGTGATATGCTGAACTAAAATTCAACCTCGTTCCCAAAGCTTCATGTAATTTTTGCCAAAACCTGGAAGTGAATTGTGAACCTCTATCCGAGACTATCTTCTTCAAATTCCAGGCAAACATACTATTCTTCCCATATACAGTTCCGCCAATTTCTCTCCATTATAGGTAGTCTTGACGGGAATAAAGTGGGCTGACTTAGTTAACCGATCCACAATCACCCAAATTGAGTCGTAACCGGACTGAGTACGTGGTAAACCAACTATGAAGTCCATATCGATCTCTTCCCACTTCCATTCCGGGATCTTCAATGGTTGCAATAATCCAACTGGCCTTTGATGTTCCGCCTTGACTCATTGGCACACATCACACAATGCTACGTATTCAGCTATGTCCTTCTTCATGCTAGCCCACCAATATCACGTCTTCAAGTCTTTGTACATCTTTGTACAACCAGGATGAATTGAGTATGGTGAGTCATGTGCTTCTTTTATTATTTTCTCCCGAATATACTTCACATTAGGCACAACAATCCTGTTTCCCAGCCATAAGGTACCATGTTCATCCTCATCGAATCTGAATTCTCTCCCCTCTTGGGTGCTTTCCTTGATTTCTTGAATTTCCTCATCCTTTGTTTGACCTTCCCGAATTTCTTGCTCCAATGTTGGGTTTAACTCCATCATCTCCATCTCATTTACAAATCCAAGGTTCAACAGTTCAAACTCCTTACATAACTCGAATGGTAACTCTCGAACTATGAGTTGATGACTTACTCATTTTCTACTCAAAGCATCAGCCACTAATTGGCTTTTCCCAGATGATAGTTGATCCCCAAATCATAATCTTTGATGAGCTCAAACCATCTCCGTTGCCTCAAATTCAGATCTGTTTGTGTGAACATATACTTAAGACTCTTGTGATCCGTATAAATTTCACATCTATGTCCAAGGATGTAGTGTCTCCAAATTTTCAATGCGTGTATCACGACTGCAAGTTCCAAATCATGCGTTGGATAATTCTGTTCATGTTTCTTCAATTGCCTTGATGCATATGCAACCACTTGACCTTCTTGCATAAGCACGCATCCAAGTCCTTGTCTCGATGCGTCACAATAAATATCAAAACTCTTGCTTACATCCGACAATATCAAAACTGGGGCTGTAGTTAACCTCTTCTTAAACTCCTCAAAACTTTCTTGACAAGCTTGAGTCCAATGGAAAACTTTTCCCTTCATTAGCAATTCCGTCATTGGCTTGGCTATCTTGGAGAAGTCCTTGATGAACCGACGGTAATATCTAGCCATCCCAAGGAAACTCCTTATTTCCTTTACATTTTGCGGTGGTTTCCGCTTCAACACGTCTCTCACTTTTCTGGGGTCAACCAATACTCCTCCTCCTGAGATGATATGACCCAAAAATGACACCTCTCTCAACCAAACTAACACTTGTTGAACTTGGCATACAATTGATGCTCCCTCAATTATGCAACGTAAGCCTCAAGTGTTCCTCATGTTCCTTCTTATCCTTCAAGTAGATCATAATGTCATCAATAAACACCACAACGAACTTATCCAAGTACTCCATGAATACCTTATTCATGAGGTACATAAAGTATGCAGGTGCATTGGTCAATCCAAAGCCGCTGTACTCATAAGATCAAAACCGCGTCCTAAAAGCTATCTTGGGTATGTCCGATGGTCTAATCTTCATTTGAAAGTATCCCGACCTCAAATCAATCTTAGAGAAGACACAAGCACCCTTCATCTGATCAAACAAGTCTTCTATGCGTGGCAAGGTGTACTTGTTCTTGATGGTCACCTCGTTGAGAGCTCAGTAATATACACACATCCTTTGCGACCCATCCTTCTTGTCAACAAATAGCACGAGTGCTCCCCAAGGTGAAGAGCTTGGGCGAATAAAACCCTTCTCTAGTTGCTCTTGAATCTGCTTCTTGAGCTCTTCTAATTCCATAGGAGGCATCCTATACGACCTCTTAGCTATAGGTGCAGTTCCAGGTATTAAATCAATAACAAACTCAATGTCTCGATCAGGTGGCATACCTCGCAACTCGTCTGGAAAAACATCCAAAAATTCACACACCACCGGAATCTCCTCAATTGCGGCACCGTCCATATGATTCAATTCCAATTGCTTCGGTGCAGTTTGAGATGCTTCAAATTCTACGACGATCCCTTATTCATTGGTCAACTTCACCTTCTTCGTGGCACACTCAATAACTTCATTGTTCTTCCTCAACCAGTCCATACCAAGTATAATGTCCAATCCTTGAGAATCCAAAACAATGAGGTTGGCGGAGAAGTCTACCCCCCTTATTCTAAGGCTTACTTTTGGACATACTATATTTGTCCTCATCTCTCCTCTAGGAGACTTAACCAATAGAGTAAACTTCATATGAGAGATAGGCAAACTATACTTGGCAACATATTTCGATGCAATGAATGAATGCGATGCTCCAGAATCAAATAACATAGTCGCCGGGTTGGAGTTTGCGAGAAACATACCAATGACCACGTCATCCGCTTGTTGAGCATCCCCCATAGAGACATGGTTCACAATGCCACGAGCAAAATTCTGCTGTCCACGGCTTCCTTGCGGCTGTCCTCCATTGGGTCTTGGGTTTTGCCTCGACGCATTGCTTCCTTGACCAAGGCCTGACTTAGGACAATGATGCACAAAGTGTCCAACTTCTCCACAAGTATAGCACTTCTTAACTCCACCAGAATTATTGGGACGAGCTTGATTTTGAACACTTGCACCAGGAAGGTTAACACGAGGTGCATAAGGCATTGGAGGCCTAGGTGCTTGCATGACAGGGCGCTGCTGCACAAACTGGGTTGGGCGTGGTGCAAATCCAGGGCGATGAGTAGGCGCAAAAGAGCTGAAGTAAGGCGCATTGGGCAGTGTGAAGCGAGAGCGCACATTACTACCTTGTTGCTGTCCTTGATATGGCGCCTTCCTCTTGTTGTGTTGTTCCATCTCACGGACCTTGTTCTCAACCACAATTGCTTTGTCCACAAGCTTCTGGAAGTTGGCATAATCACAGTTGAGCAATTGCACTTGGATTTCATTGTTCAAGCCTCTCATGAACAAATATTGCTTCAAGCTGTCCCGGCTCACATCCTCAGGCGCATATCTTGAGAGTTGAGTGAATTTGTTGAGGTATTCACCCACACTCGATCTTCCTTGCCTCAAGTTCTCAAATTCTTGCCTCTTCAAAATCATAACACCTTGCGGCACATAATGAGAACGGAAGCTCTCTTTGAATTCGGCCCAAGTAATTCTCTCTTGGTTCTCATGAGCATTGCATAAGGAATCCCACCAATCCGCAGCTGCTTTGACAAGTTGATGAGAAGCAAAGACCTTCTCCCGGTCATTGCATTGGACAATAGCAAGCTTCTTCTCCACGCACTTGAGCCAACCATCCGTATCCATAGGGTCAGCGGCTTGAGCAAAGGTTGGCGGCCTAGTCCTCATAAACTCTTCCAACCAGTTATGAGGAGGTGGGGGTGGCGGTGGAGGCATGTGCGGCTGATTGTTGTTATTGCCAGCCTGCAGCTGTCCCATAGTTTGTATCATGGTCTGCATGAGCTAGTTCTGCATAGCCAAAAGCTGCTCAATGTTGATAACTCCATGAGCAGGTCCTTGTCCATTGTTGTTCTAAGGTGCTCCATGGTTCTCCTACACATCATTTGCATCCCTCTGGTTGCGAGTCCTCACCATCTGGAGAAAAGCAATAGGTAAGAATTAGAAAACATCCCCAACTATATGTATCAAGGGATACGAAACTAGACAACTAACTAGCCTACATGGACATGGCAATGCTAAAGCATCCCAAAATTATCTATTAAGCACACAAGCAACCAATATATATAGTAATCATCACACCAAGCAAGAACACATTGATTCCTCGGTGTTTCTATGTGCTAGTGTCCATTCTATCTAGGCTGCGTCCTACGGTCAACCTGTGGCTCTGATACCAATCTGTGACACCCGGTTCCGAAAATGAACCAAGTGAACACATATGTGTGCCCAGGACGTTCAACACACATACACGAGTGCATTCACAAAAGGTTATACAAAAAATTACCACAAAACAAGATTAATTAAGTATTTTATTACACAAACCAGATTATCTTCGAATACAAGTTCTAATGAATATTAATGACAAGTTCAACTAATGCAGCGGAAATAAACTAATTAATCAAACTAAACAGCTAGGCAACATAAGCAATAGGGTAGCGCAACTCCAATAATACCACATGCAAAGCTGACGGTAGACACGGCCTAGAACTCCGCATTATCATCGTTAAACTCCCAATTCTGACCTGCAACTGTTGGGGGGGGATTGCAAGAGTGAGTACATGGCGTACTCAGCAAGTGTGGAAAGTATGACATGTGGCTGATTCAAATGACGAATATAATAATGGTTGAGTGCTGAAAAATACATTAAAACATTTGAAAAGCAATATATTATATGTATATGAAATAAACCCATCATAAGCCATGCAGTTATCATAATACCAGTCCATATTCCATATCCATCATCATATACCAATATCCATATTCAGTACCAGAATTCAATTCATAACCATTCATAACCATAATACCAACCATAACCATCCCAAATCCCAATTTTCCTCTAATCATGTGAGGGTCCATGTTGCTCATAACCGGGAGCACAACTATCATGATAGTTTATTAGACACTCTGCAGGGTTGTACCACTTGACCCACGTGTTTGTGATTTTATCACCTTTTGATGACTATAGAATCTCAATTATGCCGTCTCACACTTCCGTAGGTGTGTGGCCAAGAGATCACGAAATAGCCTTTACAAAGAGAAATACCCCACTGAGGTTTCACCGGTGGCGATGTCTCCAACTGAGCACATCTTCAACCAAGGCCCCCTCTTGAGCCATTCGGATCCCAGGGTAGTCCAACCAATCATCAACAAACCCAATCCGACTACTCCTTCCCCGAGCATCCTTAATGGTCCAAATAGCACTGGCAAAGCCCTAATTAATCAGCTATGCTGCACCCATACTTGGCCTCATGATGACACTGTAAATCCTGGATGGTTGCTCCATGAACTGATCCTTAGATCTAAAGCAAGTAAACCACCATACATCCAACCCATTCACATACCAGGCTTGCTTAGATAACCCATTATCATATCAGATTTAACAAGTTCATGTCAACCACAATATCATTAATGCATAATTAAATTAAGTAGTGTAGTTTTTCTTCCATCCCAATTAATTAAGCGAAGCAAAATGGTAAAATACCATCCCGACTCTCTACCATGTATTCCAAGTGACAAGGGTGGTCAAACAAATCAAACTTCCTATCATAGGATTTCCCATCAAAATTGACACAAGCATGCAGTTTTGCAAACAAAATATTTATTTTTAAAAAAGGATCAATATGCTTCAAGGACACTTGCCTTGCTCTTGGGATTGATTCGAGTCAAAGCCTTCAAAATCTTGGTGCTGGAGATCCTCCGCGGAACTCTCTAGAACAAATCCATCTAATTCGCACAATAAACATACAAACAAGAAACACAATCAAAGAGTGCACAAATATTACTCAATATGACATGACATGCATGATTAATGCAAATGCAAGGTAGAACTTGTTAACAGATTGCTTTTAATGATCACTAACCAGTTCTAATAGCTTTTAATAAGTTTATACAGGTTTGGATGTAATTAGATCTAATTTTAGAATTAATTCAACAGAAATTAACCAGGAAAATCGGACTAGTCCGCTAGGGACCGGACAAGTCCGCACTTTACGAGATCAGCAAATTAGTTTTTTGTAGATCGACATGAATTTGGAGATTAGGGGTCGAATTCACGTAAGGAAAAGGAAATAGAAGGTATACCAGGTGTTTAGAACTCCAATGAGTCAAGAAACTTGGAGACAACACTTGGATCTTGATGACCTAGGGTTGATGATGAACTTGGAGATGATTTGGTGATGAAGAACAAAACTTGATGGAGATCTTGATCCTCTTTCATTTCCTCCTCTTCTTCATCTTGCTTGGGATCTCCTCCTCCCTCCTTGATGGTGGCTCTCCACGAACTAGGGTTTGGGTGGGGTGGAAAAGTGGCAAATAGAGGTCAAGCTAAGGGGTGGGGTTGTTTATTTAGAGGTGGAGGCTAGGGTTAGATGGATTTCGAGTTTGAGATGAGTAGAAGTTGGTTTAGAGTCCCACATGGGCTATAAAAGAGGTAGGCATGACGTCCCTAGGCCCACTTAACGTAAAGCCCAAGAAACAAGTCGTAAAACAAAAGATCAATCCGGAGTCGCAAAATATTGGACAAGTCCGACAAGGACCGGACTTGTCCGAAGTTGTCTAGAGAGAAATCGAACAACTCTGGCAAAAAGTTGGACAAGTCCGACTTTAGTCAGAGGGAAAAATGGATAAGTGTGCTGGAACACCGGACTAGTGCGGACAAGTCGAGGGACTTAACAAATTTTCAAGGATTCTTGGAACACCGGACAAGTCCGCATAAGACCGGACAAGTCCGAAAGTGTCCAGAGGCAAAATCGGATTAGTTTGTAGAAAAAATGGACAAGTCCGACGGAGGTCAGAGAGAAATCGGACTAGTCCTCACGGACTAGTCCGCACTTTCCAGAATTTTAAGTGCGGTTTTGTTCCAAATCAATTTTAAACTTATTCCTCTTTATGTGGATTAATGTTAGACATGTATATGAATCTATGTAGGGCATGATGCATGAAAATGAGGGTTTTACACTCGCTCTTATTCATCACTGGCAAAGTAGCAAGTTGCATATAACTGAGTAATGACTTCATCATTCCAGTTGTACCTGAAAGCAAACAAGTCCTTTAAGCCATGCCTCTTTGCAGCCTCCACTACTTCATCAAAAGCACCACAACTTTTTCTTTCAAAATGGTTCCAGTCAATCCATTGGTTGCGGACTACTGGAGTCTTCATCTACAGGTACATGGAACTGTAGAAGTTCGTGTGGAAGTTGCTCCAGAATCTTGGATCGACTGCCTTCTTGGCACTGCCATAAGCATTAATCATCCTCAGCTTTGAAGCTACATCACTCCCTTTGCCATTGAATTTCTCTTCCGAGGGGTCCCTGTTCCCCTGTCTTGGAGCATTCATCTTGATAGGGCCAATCGGGCCAGAGGCGAGTCCTTTTCCTTTGCCCTTAGCTTGGTGAGGAGCTGCCGAGCTAGGGCCAGCTGCATCTTTTCCTCTATATGCAGGTTTCTTGGCCGGAACCTTTCGTCGCACCTTAGGTGGAGTGGGCGAAGGGTCAGTGGCACGACCTCGCCTCTTCTTGCTTTGCCCCTTCGAAGCACGAGGCAAAATGTCTTGTTCCATTTCAGCCTCGAAATCAGAAATCTCATCGTTTGAGCTCAACATTGTCCTGACAAGAAGATTATACAAGGCATAGATAAGGATTGATGGTAAGGGAACGCATTGAGTAAAAGGGAATTAGGGTTGTGTCCAGTCAAAAATCGTACTTGTCCGGTGGTCAAGTGCGGACTAGTCCGGAGTACCGGACTAGTCCGCACTGAGAACGGACTAGTCTGATATTCAGTCGTTTGAACCTTAACTAGAAGATCAATGGTGTTTCTCAATGCAAAAGTGGCTCAATGTAGTTGTAATACAACAAGAAATCATGCATTAACAGGATAAACTAAGCTATTTGAGCAAAAACAAGAGAAATTGAAGGTTCTAGGGTTTGGATAGAAACTTTACCAAATCCTTCGATTCGAGGAGTTGGGGGAGTTTTTGATGCGGACAAGTCCGGGGTCCTCGATCCCCTTGCGGTGAAGATCGTTTACCACGGAGATTTGAGAAGATTTGGTTGAGAACTCGCCAAATCACCATGGGGGCACTTGAGTGAGGAAAGAGAACGTGAGGTATGTTGTGAGGATGAAGAAGATTAGGTTTTGGCGGCCCTAAGGTTATGGAGTCGAAAAATCAGACTAGTCCGTGGCTGACCGGACTAGTCCGGACTACTGGAAGTCCGTGGACTAGTATGCATTGTGTGGACTAGTTCGGGTAACCACAAACTAGTCCGTGGTCACCAGAACAGAAACAGTTAGACCATTCGTATATATTCAAAGGTGCTTACAAAGAAAATAGGGGTCAAAACACACAAATAATCTTGATGAATATGATCAGTAAACATACAACAATCAAGCTATGACCATAATTCACCAATATCAAGTAATTAACATAGTTTTTTGGAGAAAATAGAGAGAGGTTTTTCATAACACAATCAATAGATTTTGAAGATGGCGTATAGGTATGCAAGCTTTCAAGCCACGTTCCGAGCATCAAGAATATTTAGTTCATTTCGGAGCTCACAAAAGCATTTTTCGGCTTGGCGAAGATATCAGCTAGTTGTTTTTCAATGTTGACATGGGAAATGATTATGTCACCTTTCATTAAATGATCTCTTAAAAAGTGATGCCGGATTTCTATGTGTTTAGTTCTAGAGTGCTCAACGGGACTATGGACAATTTTAGTTGCACTCTCATTATCACAAATGAGTGGAATACGACTCATATTGTAACCGTAATCCCTTAAATTTTGTCGCATCCAAAGGAGTTGTGCAAAACAACTCCCGACTGCAACATACTTCACTTCGGCCGTGGATAAGGCAATGAAGTTTTGTTTCTTGGAGGACCAAGAAACTAGGGATCTACCTAGGAATTGGTAAGTACCGGAGGTACTTTTCCTATCTACTTTGCATCCGGCATAATCTGCATCGGAGTATCCAATGAGATTGAACTTTGAACCTTTAGGATACCAAAGGCCTCAGTTAGGTGTATGAACTACGTATCGCAAGATCCTCTTTACAGCTGTCAAATGACATTCCTTAGGATTGGCTTGAAATCTTACACACAAACATACACTCAACATAATATCAGACCTAGATGCACATAAATAAAGTAGGGAGCCAATCATGGAGCGATATACCTTTTGATCCACGTTTGGTCCGTCTTCATTGAGATCCAAGTGTCCATTTGTCGCTATGGGAGTCTTTATAGGCTTTGCTTTGTCCATTCCAAACTTCTTAAGTATGTCTTGAGTGTACTTTGTTTGGCTTATGAACGTCCCTTCCTTCTGTTGCCTCACTTGGAATCCCAAGAAATATCTCAATTCTCCCATCATGGACATCTTAAATCTATCTGTCATGATTTTACTAAATTCTTGACAAAAAGATTGGTTAGTTGAACTAAATATAATATCATCAACATAAATTTTATAGATAAATAGATCATTATCAAAATGCTTAGTAAACAAAGTATAATCAGCTTTACCAATCTTAAATCCTTTTCAATCAAAAAATCTCTAAGGCATCACACCAAGCTCTAGGAGCTTGTTTGAGGCCAAAGAGAGCCTTACGTAGTTTGAACACATGGTCGGGGAACTCTTTATCTTTGAACCCGGGGGGTTGCTCCATGTACACCTCCTCCTTGATCGGTCCATTGAGGAAGGCGCTTTTCACATCCATATGATAAAGATTGAAATCATGGTGAGTAGTATATGCAAGTAATATTCAAATCCATTAAAGCCTAGCTACGGGAGCAAAAGTCTCATCGAAATCCAAACCTTCGACTTGTGAATACTGTTTGGCCACAAGTCGCGCCTTGTTCCTTGTCACCACCCCGTGTTTGTCTTGCTTGTTGCGGAAGACCCATTTAGTGCCGACGGCGTTGAACTTGGGTCTTTCAACAAGTTCCCATACCTCGTTCCTTCTGAAGTTGTTCATTTCTTCTTGCATCGCCACCACCCAATCCGAATCCTTTAATGCATCTTCAACCCTGTGTGGTTCCAAAGAGGATACAAACGAGTAATGTTCACAAAAATTAGCTATAAGAGATCGAGTTGTTACTCCCTTTTGGATGTCACCGATTATGTTGTCGACGAGGTGATCTCTTTGGATGCATTGATGTACTCTTGGGTGTGGCACTTGTGGTCTTGAGTCTTCATTGTCATTATCTTCTTCTCCCCCTGGATGGTTGCCCTCATTGATGTGTTGATCACTTTGATCTTCATGAGGTTGATCTTGTGTAGAAGCTATGCCTTGATCATTTTCCTCCACTTGTGGTTCATCTCCCACATTTGCATTTGGAGGTGGCGCTTGTGGTCAAACATCGCCCAACGCAATTCTTCTCAACGCTTGACATGGAGCTTCTTCTCTATCTAGCACACATTGATCAACTTGCTCTCCTTGAGAGACGTTAATTTCATCGAACACTACGTCACGTGCTACTTCAACAAGTCCGAAGGCCTTGTTGAAGACACGATAGGCGTAGGATTTCGAATCATAGCCATGTAAGAAACCTTCATCGTACTTCGAAGCAAACTTTGAGGTCCTAGGCTTCTTGTTCAAAATATAACATTTAGAACCAAAAACTCGAAAGTATGAAATATTTGGCTTGTTAGCGGTGAGTAGTTCATACAATGTTTTCTTGAGTAGGCGATGAAGATATAGCCGATTGATGGCATGACAAGTGGTGTTAACCACTTCGGCCAGAAAGCGGTCCGAAGTCTTGTATTCATCGAGCATTGTCCTCGCCATCTCAATGAGGGTTCGGTTCTTCCTTTCGGCTACTCCGTTTTGGTGAGGAGATAAGGCGCTGAAAACTCATGCTTTATCCCTTCTTAGTCTAGATACTCCTCAACTTGGGTATTCTTGAACTCCGTTCCGTTGTCTCTTCGTATGTTCTTGACCGTCAACAAAAATTCATTTTGAGCTCGCTTGAGAAACTTCTTGAGGGTTCCTTGAGTTTTTGTCTTATCATGCAAAATGAAAACCCATATGAAGCGAGAAAAATCATCAACAATGACTAAACTGTACTTGTTACTGCCGATGCTTATGTAAGCAATTGGACCAAATAGGTCCATGTGAAGGAGCTCGAGCGGTCTTGTTATATTCATGACATTCTTCGCGGGATGAGGTGCTCCTACTTGCTTCCCAGTTTGGCACGCGCTACAAGGCACGTCTTTCTCAAAAACAACATCCTTTAAACCACGGATGTGATTGCCTTTTAGAAGTTTTTGAAGATTCCTCATACCAACATGTGCTAGCCGTCTATGCCACAGCCAACCCATGTTGGTCTTTGCAATCAAGCATGTGTCAAGTTCGGCTTTATCTTTGTTGAAGTCAACTAGATAAAGTTTTCCCTTTAACACACCCTTGAATGAAACCGAGTTATCATTCGTTCTAAAGACGGCCACACCCTCATTAGTGAACAAACAATGATAACCTTTGTCACATAATTGAGATATGGACAAAAGGTTATAATCCAAGGAATCAATCTGTAAAACATGAGAAAGAGTATGTTGTGATGAAATTGCTATTTTACCGGTATCGAGCACCCTTCCTTGACTGTTATCGCCAAAATAAATGCCTTCACTTGGATCTTCATTTTCTTCATATTCAATGAACATCCTTCTTCTTCCGGTCATGTGATTGGTGCATCCACTATCTAGCACCCATTCAACTCCACCGGATGAATAGGCATGCAAAACACAAATTATGCCTTGGTCTTAGGTACCCAACTTGCTTGGGTCCTTTGAGGTTAGTCATTGGGCACCCACACATGAGACTTGGTGTTCCCATGGCGTGGCCCAACATGTTTAGCATAAACTCTATCAAAATTACTTTTCATAAGAACATATGATGCATCAAAAGTTCTAAACAAGAGTTGTTGCTCATATGTGTTAAGAATGTTACTTTTATCAACATTATTAAGTTGTCTAACTTGAGAGGTGTTTTCCTTGACAAATGCAATGTGTTCCTTGTTATTCTTGTGGTTTATAGCATTTTTCTTTTCACCATCATAATACCCAATGTCATATTTGACATTAGGAGGTCTTGTGACCAAGTATGCGCTGTGTGCATACTTGACCTTCTCCTTATCAAATATGCCACTTCGAGAAGGATGCTTGTCCTTTGTCAAGTTTGATTTATCCTTCAAGTTAGTGTCAATTTTAGCACATTCACAAGCAATAGTAGTTTCAGATTTTATAAGTTGAGAATGTGAGCTTGAAGAGGATGAAGAACTACTTGACTTGAGTGACTCAACTTGTACCTCAAGGATCTTGTTAACTTTGGTTAAGTTAGCAAGTTCATCCTTGATAGCCATGTTTGAGTCTTCTAGCTTCAAACAAGCTTCCTTGCTTGAAGCTAACTCAAGTTCCAGTGAGTTGCTTCACTCCTTTTCAAGCTCGAGGAGCTTTTTGATCTTAAGATATTCTTCCTTTTGGAGCATGATCATATCTTCTTGACGATCAACTAGCTCCTCCTTATCAACAAGATTATCCATTAAAATTTTTATTTTAGTCGCAGTTTTCTTATCTAAACCAACAAGCATATCTTCATCATCACTAGAGTTGTCACTATCACTATTAAAAGAATGCGAGGAGGAAGATTTAGTTGTTACCTTCCTTTTACCTTCCTTGGCCACTAGACACGTATGATCGGTGTCCTTCCTTGCGCCGATGGTTGGGAAGAGGGTAGATTTCTTGGTAGGCTTCATAAAGGCTATGGTAGCCATCTCCTCTTCTTCTTCTTCTTCGGATGAGGACTCATCATTAGACTCCCACTCCTTCCCCAAGTGTGCTTGACCATATTGTTTCTTTTTCTTGAAATTTTTCTTAGGTTGAGGCTTGTTGTCCTTGATCTTCCTCTTACTTTATTCATGTGGACAGTCTACTATGAAATGGTCGCACTCTCCACAATTATAGCAAGCACGCCTCATTTTCGGTCTTGGCTTGTCCCTTTGTCTTCCTTCACTTGGTCTACCACCTTGTCTTCTTCTCATCATTTTCTTGAATTTCTTCATGAATAGGATCATATCTTCTTCATCTATATCACTGCTCTCATCGTCCCTGTCGTCTTCCTCTTGAGCTTCTCGAGCTTCTTTTGATATAGGTTTACAAGTGGACTTCAAAGCAACTCCTTTCTTCTTTGCCGAGGTAAGGTTGACAATCTCTTTAACGTGCTTGGGTTGCTTCTCCATCATTTCAATGTTGATAATCTTCCCAAGAAGTTCGTCCGGGGTCATTTTCCGATACCCGGGGCTTTCTCTAATCATCGAGCATAGGGTTACGTTGCGAGGCATGAAAGCTCTAAGAATTAGCTTTACGACCTCGTGATCATTCCACTTCTTGCTTCCATATGCTCGAACTTTGTTGATGAGATTCTTCAATCGATTGTACATATCTTGCGGTGACTCATCTGCTTCTATCGCAAATCTTCCCAATTCGCCTTCAATCATTTCAATCTTGGCTTCTCGCACATGACGATCACCTTCATGTGCAGTTTGTAGAGTATCCCATATCTCCTTTGCAATTTTGAGTCCATCCACCTTGGTGAACTTGTCTCGGCTCAGTGATGATGCTATGACAGCTGCAACTTGAGCGTTCTGATGAATAGCTTGTTCTTGGCTTGGTGTGAGATCTTCATCGTCATCTGAGATATCTATCCCTGTACACACTATATGCCACAAGCTGGAATTAAGTGATATGAGATCCATTTTCATATTTTGCCTCCACATTGAGTAATCATTTCCATCAAAGTATGGGGCTTTCCCTAGAGTAATAGATAAGTAATGGTTATTGTTCGAATTTAACCGATCATAGTTAAAAGGATATCGGGAGTAGTCGGTGTGACTACTCCCCTTCTTCTTTTCGTCGTCAATCTTCTTCTTCCCTTTTGGGGAGAGTGCTTTCTTCTGTATGAGTGCCTTGAGTTCAAGCATCTCCTCCTCATCATCCTCCCAGTCTTGGATGGCGTCGAGGAGCTTCTCCAACTTCTGAGTCTTTTCATCGTCACCCTTCTCTTGGTTGAAGTTCTTGTGTACATCCTTAATGTCCAACATCTTCTCTTCGAGCGGTGAGTTTCTTTTGAAGAGTCTGGCTCTGATACCAATTGAATGTAGCCCAAAGGGGGTGAATAGGATTTTTGAACTTTCGTCAGATCCTGAAACACCTAACAAATTGATCAAATACAGAGAAATCGGACTAGTCCGGTGTGTGCGGACTAGAACAATCAAGTTTGATCGATGCTTTCACTTCTAGTACTCTTATGCAGCGGAAATTAGTTTAACTTGGATGTACTACAACAATTAAACAAGTTGTGTCAAATATTAACTTTAATATCAATGTTTCAACGTAAGTTACACAAGATTTAGTAAACCCTATAATGAGATGAACAATAAGAACAAAAGTGCACAACACGCGATTTTAATCCCTTGGTTCGATTCCCACGAAGGAAACCTACATCCACATTGAGGAGTCCACGGAGGACCGAATCTTCACCAACCCCACCCTCGTCGAATTGCCACGGAGGCCGATTCTCTTCCACTAATCACAAAGGAGAAAATAACCGAATTCAAGGGGCCTTCTCACAAGTTGAGGGCTCCCCAAGATTTACAAAGATGAACACCACCAAACACACTTGAAATATATGCAGTAAACAACAAGAGTGTGCGAGAGAATCAAACCCAAGAGCTCAAGATGTGTGAAACAAGTCTCTCCTTTTGATCAATGCTAATTCTCAAAGATTTGATCTTCTTTGGGTTAGAATGTGTGAAGAGATGTGTTTTTAGGGCTCTTGGGAGGTGTGACGACGCAGGGAGTCGAGAGAGTTGGTTGTAGGGCCGTACACCTCTATTTATACTAGGGTTTCCAAAAGTTACCATTAGGGTTTGCAATGTCTGGACTAGTCCGTGGTGGACTCCGGACTAGTCCGGTGTGCGGCGTGTGGGAAACCCTAAGTGTTCTGATATATCGGACTTGTCCAGCAAAGGGCGGACTAGTCCGATTTGGGCTCTGGAAGTACTCGGACTAGTCCGGCACATATCGGACCAGTCCAGTGTGGTGAACCTCATGTAGAATTTATGACAAGTCCGCAGTGGGAGGACTTGTCTGATTTTAGTCAGAGAGTTTACGGACTAGTCCGTGGTGATATCGGACTTGTCCGGTTCTATGTAAAGTGTGAGGTCCTGAGGACAAGTCTGCACTGGGGCGTACTTGTTCGTTTTTAGTCAGAAAGATATCGGACTAGTCCGTGGTGATATTGGACTTGTCCGTTTTTGTACAGATGTGAAGTGTTGAGGACTAGTCCGCACAAGGGGGGGACTACTCCGATCTTAGTGAGAGAGATATCGGACTAGTCCGGTGAATACCGGACTAGTCTGAATTTGTGAAATTTTGTGCAGTGAGGGTGATTTCTTTTGCTTGAGCTCTTGGGTGTGTTTCTCCAACACACTCCATACACAACAAAGTATTCTATTCAGCTCTTGAGCTCTTTTCCATATATATTCCTCATTCTCCTTTCTTTTTGTGCTTTCTTCATAATTTCATTAAAACCTGCACTCATCTCAACAATTTTGTTAGGATCTCATTTGTTTGTCATAAATCAAGCAAAACCCAGAAGGGGTGCCTAGATGCACTTTCACTTTCGGACCTTCTTCACGGTCCACACTACCGGAAAGGGGACAGAGCTGATTGGCTTCTACTACTTCGTGAAGCGCAAGAACTGCCCCTTCAAGTACTTGAAGACCTCCTCCTCCAGAAAGTGGGACAACTGGAAGAAAGACTAGGTGATAATGGACTCCAGTTCTAGTGCCAGCTACGGGCTCCAAGTCTGGAGGTCCTTCGCAGCCGAGGGAGGTTCTGGCTGAGGTTACACCAGCAGCTGCGGCAAGTTCCGGGCAGTAGTCCGGAGCCTCCAACACACCGGCGACGGTGGGTTCTGACTCTGGCCGCTCGATGAAAAGGTTCCACGCTGACTGGAGTGGTAGCATCCCAAGGTAAGCATTGTCATCTCACCTTGAAGTGCTAATTTTTTTTCATCATGTCTTTAATTTTCCCGATCTGTTGTTTCCAGGGTGTCGAAATAGAAGACCGAAGCTTTGACTCCTACTGTAGCAACTGAAGCTGTACAGGTGGAAGCTCCGGCTTCAGCCCCTGTGCCTCCTCAAGTGGTGGCTGAAGACACGACAGTTTCAGCGGCGGCTGTCATAGACTTGGATCCAGAGTCATCGCTAGAAGCTCCCGTGGTAGTGCCGGACCACGGGGGAGATGTTCGTGATGAAGTGCCGACGGTTTCGGCACCGACGGTTGAAGTTCATGCTGTGGAGATTGAAGTGGCAGAAGCTCCGGCGTCTGAGCCAGAGGTAACTGATGCTCCGGCCCCCGAGATGGAAATAGTTGAAGCTCCAGTTTTGGAGCCAGAGACCGCGGAAGCTCCGGCACCTGAGCGAGAGGTAAACGAAGCTCCGACACCTAAGGCGGAAGAAGTTGAAGTCTCGACACATGAGCCGAAAGCGGAGGGATCTCCGGACGAAGCTGCAGCGTCCACCCCGGAGGTGACTACTCTGGAGGTGTCTATGTCATAGCCGGAGCACCCACAAGAGTCATCTGTAGGTCCTCCACCCTCAGAGCTGATGATTGAAGATCCGACGGGGGGGGGGGGGCTTCTTCATCAACTCTGGAAGTCAAACCTAGTGTCGTGGAGACACAGGGGACCACGATTGTGCCGTTGGACCCCATTGATATTTTTGAAGATCCGCTTGAGCCAGCAGGAGAGTTCCAGGCTGGTCCGGAGCCAATTCCTCTGGCGATGTCTATGAACATAGCCTACTCCAGTCCGCGCCAAGTTCAGCTGGCCTTCGACTATGAAAACATGACACTCGAAGAAGAGCGCAACACCTTGAGGCGTTAGCGCAATAGGCTTCACTTCGAGAAAAAGCTGAAGCAATCAAGGCTTGCCGACCATCGAGAATGGGTGGCCAAGGAGAAGGCCCGACTAGCACTAATGGATCGCTTGCTGAACGAGCGGGAAGCTACCATTAAGGCTCTCGACGATAAGGCTCGAGAGATTTTACAGCATGCTAGGGAGATCAATGAGGTTGCTGATGATCGTCAGGACAACCTCAATGAATTAAATGAAAAGCTCCTCAAGCGCCGGGCAGACCTCGACGAGAGGGAGGAGAAGATCCTGGAGAAGAAGGAGGATATTTTGAAGAGAGAGGAGGAGCTCGCCAAGAGGATGTCTCTGGGGGAGGAAAGCTTGGCTGATCGCACTAAAAAATTTGAGCAGCAGTGCAAGTAGGAGGAGGAGAAGCACTGGAATATTGGGCAGGAGCTCTCCAAAAGAGAAGCTGATGTTGCCACTAGGGAGGAGAAGGTAAAAGGCAGGTAGAAGGACTTGGCGCACTGCCGGAACCACATCCACCTCCGGGAGTCGGAGCTTGCTGACCGTGAAAAGCAGGTGGCTGAGAGTATTCAGAAACATGCCAAAGAGGTCGAGCGCATCACCCGGGAAGGTTCGGAGCTTGCGTCCGCTAGAAGGTCGCTGAAGGAACTCAAGAATTTGAGGGCAACATAGTATTAGCAAGTGTGGGACTTCCTGGGGCATGCTAACAAGGCTCTGGTGCCACTTGGCTTTAGCCCGGTATGTTCGGATGACCCGGAGTCGGAGCTGGACAAGGCGTTGGTGGCGCTAAGCTCTACCAGCAACAAGATGGACGCGATGGGTGAATGTGGCCTAGAGGGGGGGGGGGTGAATAGGCCTTTTTGAAATTTGTCGGAACCTGCAACACTTAACAACCAGATCAAAACTCGAGATATCGGACTAGTCCGGTCAAGTGCGGACTAGTCCGCTGGGTACCGACTAGGTTAATTAAGTTTGATCGATTAATTTGATTCTACGATGTATGCAGCGGAAATACACAGTTAATAGAAGTGTTGCAAGATTATGAACTAGGGTATACCATAAGTTAAGCTTATATTTGATGGTTCAACATAAAGTAAGTGAGATTGATTGAAACCCTAGATTGATATGAAGAATAAGAACGATGAACACAAAGCAAGAACACAAGCAATTTATCCCGTGGTTCGGCTCCCACAGAGGCAACCTACATCCACGTTGAGGAGTCCACAAAAGGACAGGGTCTTCTCCAAACCTACCCTCGTTGGATCGCCACGAAGGCCAATCCTCTTCTCTTATCACAAAGGGTAAATAACCAAATTCAAGGGGCCTTCTCACACGTTGAGGGCTCCCCTAGATTACAATGACAACTCCACCAAGAACACACTCAAAAGATTACAATGAAAATCACAGGAGTGTGTTAGAGAATCAAACCAAGAGCTCAAGTGTGATGAATCGTGTCTCTCCAGTGTTCCAAAGTGTATCCTCAAGGGATTGATCTGTTTGGCTTTTGATTTCGTGGAGAGATGTGTTTTTGAGACTCTTGGGAGGTGTGACGGCGCATGGGGTCGAAAGTGATTAAAGTTGGGCCGTGCACGTCTATTTATATGGGGTTTCTAAAAGTGAACCTTAGGGTTTAGAAAGATCGGACTAGTCCGTGGTGGACACCGGACTGCTGTGTGTAGCAAACCCTAAGTGTCCCAAAATATCGGACTAGTCCGACTAGGAGCGGACTTGTCCGATTTTGCTTCTGGAAAACTTCGAACTAGTCCGATAGTCATCAGACTTGTCCGGATAGTGAAACCCTAAGTGAATTGGGTGACAAGTCCGCACTTGGAGGACTTGTCCGATTTAGGTCAGAGGGTTTTCGGACTAGTCCGTGTCAATATCGAACTTGTCCGACTTAGATCAGAATGATATTGGACTAGTCTCTTGTGTGACCAGACTTGTCCAATTTTGTGCAACTTGTGAAGTTCTTTGAGGACTAGTACGAACTGGGGAGGACTTGTCCGATTCTAGTCATAGAGATATCGGACTAGTCCGTGGTGATATCGAACTTGTCCGATCTTGTGCAGAGAGATATCAGACTAGTCTGGTGTCAGTCGGACTAGTCTGGTTCTATATAAATTTGTGCAATGTGTGTTTTTATTTGTGTTTGAGCTCTTGGGGTGTGTTTCCTTAACACACTCCACACACAATGATCTACTACACTTGTTCCTTGAGCTCTTCTCCACATTGCTCCTCATTCTCCTTTTTTTTGACACTTTGCTTATTTTCAACTTAAAACTTGTGCTCATCTCAACAAAGTGGTTAGGATCTCATTTGCTTGTCATAAATCATCCAAAACCCACAAGGGATTCCTAGATGCACTTTCAATCTCCCCCTTTTTGGTGATTGATGACAATCAATTGAGATTTCATAAAATATGATAAAAAGTTGAGATTTTCATAAAGTATGCACTTATGTGTTCAAAACGCATTAAGCAATGAATACACGATCCATATGTGCATTCTTTATGGTGGGATGCATAACTAAGTGCATTGAAACAATAATCATGAAGAGAATGACATAATTGACATTAACATATCAACAACAAGCATATATGTCATTGTAGGAGCAAAAACACATATTTCATAGATTAATTCACAAGTAGTTCAAAGCATTGCATCACATGACCATTAAGTAACAAAATAGCATATTAAACAGTTTACAACCCACAAAATAGACAAAAAGCACAAAGAGCACAAAGGAAGCTCTCTCCTCGCATCCTACAGCTAAAGACCTAAGACCTAAGACCCCCCCTCAATCTCCCCCCTTTGGCATCAAGACACCAAAAAGAAGGAGAGGAGGGACCTAAAGTCTTCACGCCTCGCTTTCGGTCCTCTCATCGTCTTGATCTTCGTCTTCGGGCTGATGAGGAGGAGGAGGAGGTGGTGTGGAGCCGCTCAAGCCCCCAATGCCAAAGTAGGAAAACTCAGAGGGGGTCAAGGGCCCGAGCTCAGTGATGTCAGGGTCGGAGTCCTCAGAAATTACTGGAGATCCAATGGGGTCGATCTCCAACTTTTGACTTAGCTGCTTGATATTTGCCTTCACATATCTCATATCAGCTTTTCTCCTTTGGTTGAGCTTGTGACATCTAATCTCAGTCTTGCGGCAAAATTTTGAAGATGGCCGCAAGGTACTTCAGGATGCCACTCGCAACCCCTTTTTGAGGAGCTACCCTAGTGGCAGGGGCATCCCCGGCATTTCCACTTGCTCTCGCCGGAGCCTCTACAGCAGAATCAGGGGAGGGAGCAGCTTGAGTGCTTGGCTTTTGGGGCATCTGGGGCCTCAAAGGAAGATGCTCCACATCCTTGACAGACTCTATCCCAGTGACTTTCTCAATCATGAACATGAGATACAGAGCATAGCCACAAGCCCGTTGTGTGTGCAAGAGATGTTGACCATGTCGTTCAAAATATAGTCAGCCACATCAAACTTGCGGTCCTTGCTTATGACCCTCATCAGGGTCTGGAGGTAGCCATGCACACTCCCAGCATCCCCATCCTTGGGGGCAATTGTCTTCCTCAAAACTCTGTTCAACACCAAAAAGAATGGCTCCATGTTCTTGGTAGAAGGGGGGTTGAACTTGGAGTTGGGCTCATAGAGGAACTTCATCCTGTCCTTCTCGATGACACCTAGGTTGTGGATGATTAAGCAGTCATTGCTTGAGGTGTCAAGGTGCAGCAGGCTTGCAAAGTCTTCATAGGTTATACTGTACTTGGATCCGTGAGTCATCCAAGTAACACTCTCTTCATCATCACTAGAGAAATGGCAAGTCGCAAAGAACTACGCTACGACCTCATCATTCCAATTGTTCCTAAAGGCAAAGAGATCCTTCAGGCCATGCCTCTTAATTGCGTCCACCACTTCAACAAATGGTGAGCAACCCTTCTTCTCAAAATGTGCCCAATCAATCCACTGGCTGCACACTACATGCGTCTTCATCTGGAGATATACAGACTTGTAGAAGTCTCAATGGAAGTTACTCCAAAATCTGCCATCCACAGCTTGCTTCGGGCGGCCATACCAATCAACATTTTTGAATTTTGCAACCGAGTCGCTGCCCTTCCCATTGAACCTATCTTTTGCGGGATCCCGAGCACCTTGCTTTGGGGCTGACATCTTCAGGGGGCCAATCGGGCCCGTCGCGATCCCCTTGCCCTTGCCCTTGGTTAGGCGGACACTCGCCGAGCTGGGACCACCACCAGCGGTAGCCCTGGAAGCAGGCACCTTGCATCGAGCCACCCTCTTTTGAGACTGAGGAGGAGAGGGGGATGGCTCGGAAGGTCGCTTGTTGCTTTGGTCCGTCGAGGACCGAAGCGGGGCTTCTTGGGCCATCTCGGCTTCGAAGTCCGAAGCTTCGTCGTGAGAGCTCGATATGTCCTGAGAGTGAATTGTAAAAGGTATGGATAAGAATGGATGACATGGAATTGAATGGATGACAAGAGAATTTGCATTGAGGAATTAAAAAGTTAGGGTTGAGTTCAGAAAGATCGGACTTGTCCGGTGTACAGGCACGGACTAGTCCGGGTGACCGGACTTGGCTGTGAAACCTAACTTATGAGACAAATGGACTTATTCAATGCAAAATTAGCCTAACAACAATGTAATACATCAAGGACACTAGTATTAGGTGAAATAAGCTAGGCTATTCGATCAACAATGAAGAAAATAGGGATTTCTAGGGTTTGGGCGAAAATTACTGAAGAAATCGCTTGAATCTTGAAGAGTATGTTCTTGAAGGCCGGACAAGTCCGCGAACTTCAATCTTCGAGCAAGGAAGCTTGATTTCCGCCCAAATGTGGAGCTTTTTGGTGGAGAAAACAAGAAATCGCCTTGGGAGCTCGAGCGCGAAGAGAGAGAAGCTTGAGGCAAGTTGTGACGGTGAGGGAATTACGGTTTGGCGGCGGCTAGGGTTAAGGGCACAAAAAATCGGACAAGTCCGGAAATGACCAGACTAGTCCGAACTTTTCTAGAGGCTATATCGGACTAGTCCGTGGTCTACCAGACTAGTTCGGCCTAACCGGTGCTCTGCGGACTAGTCTTCATGGGCGAACTAGTCCGGGTAACCACGGACTAGTCCATGGTCACCAGACAAGAACTTCTTAGCCCATTCATATATACTTGAAGGTACTTATTTAGAAAATAGGGAGACAAATCAAATCAACTAATCTTGATGAATATGATCAGTAAGCATACAACAATCAAGCAATGACCATAATTCACCAAGATCTAGTAATTGACATAGTTTTTTGGAGAAAATTGAAAGAGATGATTTTCACAATCCAATCAACATATTTTGAAGAAATCATACAGGTATGCAAAATTTCAAGCCACATTCCGAGCATCAAGGATGTTTAGTTCATTTCGAAGCTCGCAAAAGCGTTTTTCATCAAGTGGCTTGGTGAATATGTCGGCCAATTGTTTTTCGGTGTTGACATGGGAAATGGCTATATCTCCTTTCATGAAGTGGTCTCTCAAGAAGTGATGCCGGATGTCTATGTGTTTGGTTCTAGAGTGCTCAACTGGATTATGGGAAATTTTAATAGCACTCTCATTGTCACAAAGGAGTGGAATACGGTTCATATTGTAACCGTAATCCCTTAGAGTTTGTCGCATCCAAAGGAGTTGTGCACAACAACTCCCGGCTTCAACATACTCCGCTTCGGCTGTGGATAAGGCAATAGAGTTTTGTTTCTTGGAGGACCAAGAAACTAGGGATCTACCTAGGAATTGGCATGTACCAGAGGTATTTTTTCTATCTACTTTGCATCCGACATAATCTGCATCGGAGTAACCAATGAGATTGAATTTGGAGCCTTTTGGATACCAAATACCAAGGTTGGGTGTATGAACTAAATATCTCAAGATCCTTTTTACGGCTGTCAAGTGACACTCCTTAGGATTGGCTTGAAATCTTGCACACAAACATACACTCAATATAATGTCTGGCCTAGATGCACATAAATAGAGTAGAGATCCAATCATGGAGCAATATACCTTTTGGTCAATGCTAGGTCCATCTTCGTTGAGATCCAAGTGGCCAATTGTTGCCATGGGAGTCTTTATGGGCTTCGCCTTGTCCATCGCAAACTTCTTGAGTATATCTTGAGTGTACTTAGTTTGGCTTATGAACGTCCCATCCCATTGTTGCCTCACTTGAAATCCCAAAAAGTACTTTAGCTCTCCCATCATAGACATCTCAAAACTGACTGTCATAATTTTACCAAACTCCTCACAAAAGATTTGTTAGTTGAACCAAAGATTATATCATCAACATAGATTTGACAAACAAAAAGATCATTGTCAAAATTCTTTGTAAACAATGTATAATCTACTTTGCCAATCTTAAAGCCATTTTCAATTAAGACATCTCTAAGACACTCATACCAAGATCTAGGAGCTTGTTTGAGGCCGTAGAGAGTCTTACACAATTTAAATACGTGGTCGGGAAACTCTTCGTCTTCAAACCCGGGGGGTTGCTCCACATACGCCTCCTCCTTGATTGGTCCGTTGAGGAAGGTGCTTTTCACATCCATTTGATAGAGCTTGAACTCATGGTGAGTAGCATATGCAAGTAATATTCTAATAGATTCAAGTCTAGCTACGGGAACAAAGGTCTCATCGAAATCCAATCCTTCGACTTGTGAATAACCTTTGGCCACAAGTCGTGCCTTGTTCCTTGTCACCACCCCGTGTTCGTCTTGTTTGTTGCGGAATACCCATTTGGTGCCGACGACGTTGGATTTGGGTCTTTCGACTAGTTCCCACACCTCGTTTCTCTTGAAATTGTTGAGTTCTTCTTGCATGGCCACTACCCAATCCGGACCCTTCAATGCATCCTCAACCCTGCGTGGTTCCAAAAAGGATACAAACGAGTAATGCTCACAAAAATTAGCTATGCGAGATCTAGTAGTTACTCCCTTGTGGATGTCGCCGATGATGTTGCCGATTGGGTGATCCCTTTGGATGCATTGGTGTACTCTTGGGTGTGGTACTTGTTGTCTTGAATCTTCATGATCATCTTATTCTCCCCCTAAATGATTGCCACCGTTGACTTGTTGATCATCTTCACTTTCTTGAGGTTGATTTTGAATGGAAACTCCCCCTTGATCATTGGTCTCCTCTTGTGGTTCGATTTCCTCATGGATATGTAGAGGTGGCTCTTGTGGTCGAACTTCGCCTAATGCCATTCTTCTCAATGCTTGGCAAGGAGCTTATTCTTTATCTAGCACACATGGATCAACTTGCTCCTTTTGGGAGCCATTAGTTTCATCGAACACTACGTCATGTGCTACTTCAACAAGTCTAGAGGTCTTGTTGAAAACACGATAGGCGTAAGCGTTCGAATCATTACCAATCAAGAAACCTTCATCGGACTTCGAAGCGAACTTTGAAGTCCTAGGCTTCTTGTTTAAAATATAGCATGGGGAACCGAAAACTCGAAAATATGAAATATTAGGCTTGTTACCGATTAGTAGCTCATAGGATGTCTTCTTGAGTAGTCAATGAAGATAAAGTTGATTTATGGTGTGGCAAGTGGTGTGAATCGCTTCCGCCCAAAATCGATCCGAGGTCTTGTACTCATCGAGCATTGTTCTCGCCATCTCTATGAGAGTTCGGTTCTTTCTTTCGGCAACTCCGTTTTGTTGAGGGGAGTACGAAGCTGAAAACTCGTGCTTTATGCCTTCTTCATCTAGGTACTCCTCCACTTGTGTGTTCTTGAACTCCGTGTCGTTGTCGCTTTGAATGTTCCGCCGATGCTTATGTAGGCAATTGGACCAAATAAGTCCATGTGAAGTAGCTCGAGCGGTCTTGTTGTAGTCATGACGTTCTTGGCGGGGTGAGGTGCTCCAACTTGCTTCCCGGCTTGGCACGCGCTACAAGGCCTGTCTTTCTCAAAAACAACATCCTTCAAACCTCGGATGTGATCGCCCTTAAGTAGTTTTTGAAGGTTCCTCATACCAACATGCGTTAGCCGTCTATGCCACAGCCAACCCATGTTGGTCTTTGCAATCAAGCATGTGTCAAGTTCATCTTTATCCTTGTTGAAGTCAACAAGATAAAGTTTTCCCTTTAACATACCCTTGAATGCAATAGAACCATCACTCCTCCTAGAGACGGTCACACCCTCGTTAGTGAACAAGCAATTATAACCTTTGTCACATAATTGAGATATGGACAACAGGTTATAATCTAAGGAATCTACATGTAATACGTGAGAAAGAGTGTGTGGTGATATGGCAATTTTACCGGTACCGAGCACCTTTCCTTGACTATTGTCTCCAATGTAGATGCCCTCGCTTGGATCCTCATTTGCTTCATATTCTATGAACATCCTTCTTTCTCCGGTCATATGGTTGGTGCAGCCACTGTCTAGCACCCATTTGGATCCACCGGAGGAATATGCCCGCAAAAATAAATTATGCCTTGGTTTTAGGTATCCAAGCTTGCTTGGGTCCTTTTAGGTTAGTCACAAGGGATTTGGGCACCCACACATGAGATTTGGTGTTCTCATGGCGTGGCCCAACATAATGAGCATAAACTTTTCCATAATTACTTCTCATTAAGACATAAGATGTATCGAAGGTTCTGAATAGTAACTTTTGTTGTTTATACACAGGATTAGTCTGGGAGGCCGGACTTGTCCGGACCCTGGCCGGACTAGTCCGACGGTCATGCGTGTTGTACTCATTAATTTTTGATTTTCCAGTTTGGAAGAGTCTTCCCTTTACAAAGACATTGCTATCCCTGTTATTCTTATGGCTTCTAGCTTGTTGCTTTTCGCCATAAGAGTAACCAATGCCATATTTGACATTTGGAGGTCTTGCGACCAAGTATGCACTACGTGCATATTTGATCTTCTCCTTGTCAAATATGCCATTTTGTGTAGGATGCTTGTCCTTAGTGGAGGGTGACTTGTCTTTCAAACTGTTGTCAATTTTACCACATGTACAAGTAGAAGCAACTTCAGTTTTAATGGGTTGAGAAGGTGAACTTGAAGAGGATGAAGGGTCACCTTGCTTGAGTGACTCAACTTGCACTTCAAGGATCTTGTTAACCTTGATTAGGTTAGCAAGTTCTTCCTTGATTGCAGCATTTGAGTCATTTAACTCCAAGCAAGCTTCCTTGCTTGAAGCTAAATCAACCTCTAGTGACTTGCTATGCTCATTTTCAAGCTCTAAAAGTTTGTCTAGTTCGACATGTTCCTCCTTTTGGGAGACAATCATGTCTTCTTGACGGTGTATTAACCTCTCCTTCTCAACAAGTTGATCAAGTAAAAATTTCATTTTAGTGGCTGTTTTCTTATCTAATCCAATAAGCATATCTTCATTATCACTAGCAATGTCGCTATCACTAGAATAGGAATGCATGGAGGAGGGTTTCGTTGTTATCTTGCATTTATCTTCCTTTGCCATGAGGCAAGTGCCGTTCCCCTTACATGCGCCGAGTGTGGGGAAGAGTAGACTTCTTGGATGTCTTCTCGATGGCTATGCTAGCCATCTCTTCTTCTTCTGATGATGAGGACTCATCATTTGAGTCCCACTCTTTGCCTATGTGCGCTTGTTCGGCTTGTTTCTTCTTCTTGAAAAATTTCTTGGGTTGAGGCTTGGCTTCTTTAGTCTTCTTCTTGTTCTCTTCATATGGGCAATCAACTATAAAGTGGCTATAAAGCCTGCATGAACTTTGTCTTTGTTCTTTCCTTGTATTTTCCTTCACTTGATTTGGCGCCTTGCCTCTTCTTCATCAATTTCTTGAATTTCTTCATGAATAGTATCATGTCATCTTCATCAAAATCACTGCTCTCATCGTCACCATCTTCCCCTAATTGAGCTTCTCGTGATTCTTTAGATAAGGGCTTGAGGGTGGACTTCAAGGCAACCCCTTTCTTCTTTGCTGAGGTAAGGTCGGAAATTTCCTTGACATGCTTCGCTTGCTTTTCCATCATCACGAAATTGATGATTTTCCCAAGTAGCTCATCCAGAGTCATTCTCTTGTATCCGGGGATTTCTCTAACCATGGAGCATAAGGTGACGTTGCGAGGCATGAAAGCTCTAAGGATGAGCTTCACCACCTCATGGTCGTTCCACTTCTTGCTTCCGTAAGATCGAACCTTATTGACGAGCGTCTTAAGTCTGTTGTACATATCTTGAGGTGACTCATCTTCTTCAATTGCGAATCTTCCCAATTCGCCCTCGATCATTTCGATCTTCGCTTCACGCACATGACGATCACCTTCATGTGCAGTTTGTAATGTGTCCCAAATTTCCTTTGCAATCTCGAGTCCATCCACCTTGGTGAACTCGTCCCGACTGAGCGAAGAGGTAATAACTGCCGCGGCTTGAGCATTTCGATGAATTGCCTGCTCTTGGCTTGGTGTCAGCTCTTCGTCATAGTCCGGGATATCTATCCTTGTGCACACAATATGCCATAAACTTGGATTGAGAGAGATTTGTGAGACCTATGTGTGCTGAATACATTGGCTTGTAGTGAATACATTGGCTTTGACGATAAAAGTTCTGAAATACTACCAAACACCTTTATCATCAAGGTCCGACTCTAGCTCCGAGCTTCTGCAAGGTCCGACAATAGGTCCGACTTGCTTTGTTAAGGTTCGACATGTTTTTGGGTAGCTCTGGTGAGCTTTGTCTTTAGCTCCGACATGTCTTTGATAGCTCCGGCATGTCTTTGTTAAGCTTTGACATGTTTCTCTAGCTCCGACTTTTGGGTTGACTAGTTCCGACTAGATTTGGTTAGCTCCGGCGCTAGGTCTGACTAGTTTTGGTTAGCTCCGGCGCTAGGTCTGACTAGCTTTGGTAAGCTCCAGCGCTAGGTTGTACTAGCTTTGGTAAGCTCTGGTGCTAGGTTGTACTAGCTTTGATAAGCTCTGGCTCAAGCTCCGGTTAGCTTTGGCAAGGTTTGGAGCTTGATCGTAATGTTCCAAATTTTCATGTGAAATGTTTCGAACATACTTTATAGTCCTGGAAAGATTGATTAGTATTCGTTTGCTAAGTTTTTGGTGCGTTTTGGTTGATATGGCTGATATCGTTTTGATATGCTTTGCAACATGCTTATGTGGGGTGCTCATGTAAGGTGCTGTGTTTGGAACTGAGTTGAGTCAAGTCGCAGACTTGGGCTTGTACGGATTGGTTGTTTGTTCATGTGCAGGTGTTGCTTGAGTTCAAGACATGGCTGGTGACGGGATCCTTTGGACTAGTCTGAGGGATGATATGAGGTTCCAAGAACCAAATTCAGGAGGAATTGTGGTTGAGAGGGTCAGGAGGTCGCGCAGGATGATTGAATCAAGGGCAGTGCATATGAAGGTTACTGGACATCGCAGGAAGGTGTTTGCACGTATGCATGCGGTGCATGACGTGGCAACATGGTTCCGAAGATGGTTCATGGATGGGAAGATCTGGTTGGAAGGATTGGTTTGTATCCGTTGATGACTTTGGCTGCGGTGGAGTCGATTACGGCTCGATATGGAAAGTATCGAGTTGGTTATGATAGGATTTTGTGTGGGTCACGAATTTGAGTTGTTTTAGGAATGTGTGATACGTTCCTAAGGTGTTTGGAAGTCTTAAGATTGCTTCTATCTGCGTATAAAAGAATCCTAAGCAGTTATGGAAAGTTTTGATTCGTGATCGGAGTAGGATTGGAGTCCTAGTTGAGATTGGTTTGGCCTAAGGGCTGGTTATATAATCAAGGGAGGCCAAAGCTCATGGTGCAAGACTTTGGGGCTGTTCCTCTTGTGTTCTATTGAATAAAATTCATAGTTTGAAGGAACTTTTGTGCCTTGTTCGTCCGACTTGTTCCAGATAAGTTTTACTCGTCAAGTTTCTGGACAACACTACCTTTCGTCAGTGGTTTTATCATAACTCGAGTTTTACAGATCCATTGACGTAATTCTTTTTGGGTTGTCTTCACAACTTGATTATCTATCATCTGTCAAAATTTCACGGTCATTGGATTTGTGGATTCTGATATACACGAGTTTCTTTGCAGCGTTCCAGAACTGTTTTTCTCGGGTAGGACAGATTGACCTTTGTTCGATCTTTCGATCATAACTTGAGTTTCTCTTGACGGATTTGAGTGATTCTTCTTGTGTTTTCTTCGTGACTTGATTCTCTCAGATATATATCACTTTTGTCATGGTGAAACACGTTTAGATTAGTTTCACACACGATTTCTCTAACAAATCGTTTTTCTACCGAAGGTGTTGGGATTTAATTGTATCCACTGCGTAAGATTTTTAAATCTACCATTCACCCCTCTTTGGTAGCTTTTCATGTGCTCTTCAATCCTACAATTGGTATAAGAGCCACGGTGCTCTAATCATTGTGATTTGCACATGTTTTTGACTAATCATCATGGAGAAATACTCTGCCAAACCTTGTGTGTTTGCTGGTATTGATTTTCAGGTTTGGAAGGCACGCATGGAGGCTTTTATCCAGGCGCAAGGCTTTGCAATATGGGAGAAGGTGTACAAGCCTTATGAAGTGCCATCAAATGATCAAGTTATAGCTACAAATCTTAGAGATGTCGACAACAACAACAAGGCTCGAAACTTGATCATACAAGGATTAACTCAAAATGACTTCGACCGTGTTGCACACCTTCGATCTGCATACGATGTGTGGAAAGCACTTTGCGACTATGACGAAGGATCCAACATGATCAAGGAGGTAAGGCAAGATATGTTCAAGAAAGAATACATGCACTTCGAGATGCAACCCGGTGAGTCCATTGATGATCTCTTTGCTCGCTTTAACAAAATTCTCAGTAACTTGCATAGTGTCAACGTTAATTTTTCTGATGCTGAAAATGCTAGGCAACTTCTTAGTGCATTAGACATGACAATATGGGAGATGAAAGTTACATCTATTCGTGAATCTACTGTCATGAGTACACTTACTTTAGATGTGCTCATGAAATTGACATCTTATCACGTAAGAACCAAAATAAATCTATTGCATTTGTCTCACAACGTGATATGCCTAGCTCCGACCAATCATCATCTTGCAATACTCTTGCTTTGTTGTCCTCACTAACCTTGGAGCAGATCTAGGAATTTCCAGAAGAAGAGTTAGCACTCATCTCTACTAGATCCTAAAAAGCATTGCAAAATGTGAGAACTAGAAGAAGAGGAAGCTCCGGACCTCAACACTGTTTTGAATGTGGTAAGGCAGGACACTTTCGTACAAAATGCCCTAACCTTTCAGGTCCTACTACCCGTGAAAAAATAACAGAACAAGGTCAAGACCACCTCTGGAAACCCCAACAAGAAAAAGAAGGGTACCATAGGATGCAAGATGATTAACAACTTCATCACTGCACTTCAAGAGCTCGGTTCAAGCGATGTAGACTTTGAAAGTGATGAAGATGATGACGATCTGGCCAACATATGCTTCATGGCGGGCATAAGAAGAGCAAGATCAAGTCAGGAGGATGCAGAACACAACAGTGACGACGATGAGGTATGTTCTACCTGTAATGAAATGTGTGATGCTATTTCTCGTGCAACTATTATTGTCAAGAAAAAAGACAAAAAGCTTAGGGATAATGCTGCTAAAATTGAATCACTAGAATCTGAAATCAACCATTTAAAAACTTTGATTCCTAGTGATGATACATGTCCCTCATGTGACTTAATCTATGAACAATTGTCCACACTAAGAGCTGCACACTCCTCCACTCTAGATAGACTTGAACTTGAAATTGAAAAGAACAAAGAGCTTGCTGCATTTAATGATAAAAACTTAAAAGATGCTTCTTGTTCAACAGATGATTTGCATTATTCTGCACGTGATAATCTTGATAAGAAACTAAAAGATGTAGTGAATGAAATTTCCATTCTGAACAATGCTTTACGTTCTCATGAAGTTAAATACTGTTCTAATTGCAAATTAAAAGGAAAAACTTCATGTGGAAACTGCCTAGAATTGTCTAAAAAGCTTGGTGACATGAATAGGACGCTAGAGCAATTTTGTGTTGGGAACAAAAATCTAAACTTGCTACTGAGTTCATCTAAATCTTGTAATGATAAAACTGGTTTAGGTTTTGATTCTCATGTTTATTCTAAGACACATCCACCTCAAATTGTAGAATAATTTGGAAGAGGTTTAATCAAAATTGTCCCTAAACAAAAGGATGTGATCTTTGAATCTGCAGAAGTGCTTTCTAATTCTATTTCTAATGTTGGGTGCTCATCTAGACATGATTACAAAATTAAATTTCATTGTACTTATTGTGATAAAGATGGTCATGGCGTAGATTTTTGTTATAGACTAGCTAAACAAATTAAAAAGGATAAGATGTCTGCTAGATCTCATAACTTTCATGCTAAACCTAAAATTAGAAACATGCAACCTGCTTTAATGAGTCAGAAATTTGAAAAGGTAGCTTCGGGACCCTCTGGTAAGAGACTTGCAAAGACAGCTTCGGTAGTTCCAATAGCTCCGAAAGCCCGGACCTTCTGTTGTTCCCTCCGAAGCTTCAGTTTTTGCTTTTGGACCTTCAGTTTGTGCATCCAGAGCTTCAACTATTTCTTTCGAAACAAATGTCCACACTTCTGGAGCTACTAGTTTTAGCTCTAAACGAGTAACAACTTCTAAATCAATTGTTAAGAACAGAAAACCTCAACCTTTGACTCATAAACCTGTTGTTTTGTCACAGTTTTTGCGTGTTGTTCCCACTGGACGTTGCATGGCTCAGTACTGGATTCCAAAATGCTTATTGACTAGCCCCATTATTGAGTCTACGATGAACTATCCTTGTGTGTAGGTTTCACACTTGAGGAAGGAGAATATATGGATTGTGGATTCAGGATGCTCACACCACATGACCGGGAACAGAGAATAGTTCTCCTCCCTCTCCTTTGTGTCACGTGTAGAAAATATTACTTTCGACGATAATTCTTCAACTCCTATTATTGCTAAAGGTTCGGTTAGAGTAAATGATCACTACACTTTAAAAGATGTGGCACTTGTTAAAAATTTGAAGTACAACTTGCTTTCTGTTTCTCAATTGCTTGATGAGAATTTGGAAATAACCTTCACTAAAAATTGCTGCAAAGTTGTAAATTCAAATAGTGAGCTTTTGTTTAACATGTCCCGTTTTGGAAGAGTTTTTAAAGCTGATTTTGATATGTCAACTTCTGAGCATAGGTGTCTCGTTGCAAATGATTCAAAAGATTTATTCTTCTGGCATCGTAGACTTGATCATGTAGGCTTTGATCACCTCACTCGTGTTAGTACTCTTGATCGCATACGTGGTTTACCTAAACTCAAAGGAGATAAAGATATTGTATGCTCTTCGTGCAGACATGCTAAGATGGTTGCAGGTTCACATGCTCCTCTCACGATTACTATGACAACTGAACCTGGTCAACTTTTGCACCTTGACACCATAGGACCTTCACGTGTTCAATCCTTCGGAGGTAAATGTTATGTTCTTGTTATTGTTGATGATTATTCTAGATACTCTTGGGTTTACTTTATGGCGTCTAAGAATGAAGCTTTTGGTCACTTTAGAACTTTATTTCTTAGATTATCAATTGATCACCCAGGATCTTTAAAAGCAATTAGAAGTGATAACAGAACTGAATTTAAAAATCAATCTTTTGATCACTTTTGTGCTGAAAATGGAATAGATCATCAATTTTCTTCACCATATGTACCTCAACAAAACGGTGTTGTAGAAAGAAAGAACAGAACCTTAGTTGAGATGGCTAGGACTATGCTTGATGAGTATCAAACTCCTAGGAAATTTTGGGCCGATGCGATTGCAACCACTTGTTATGTCTCAAATCGTGTTTTCTTGCGCGCTAAGCTAGGTAAAACACCATATGAGCTCCGGTTTGGACATAGGCCTAGTGTTATGCACTTTCGGGTCTTTGGATGCAAATGCTTTGTTAAGAAACATGGTAATCTTGATAAATTTGAACCTAGATCCATTGATGGCGCTTTTTTTGGTTATCCATCTCATACTAGAGGATACTGTGTGCTTTTACTTGACACTAACAAAATTGTGGAGACTTGTGAAGTGTCTTTTGATGAAGCTAGCCTAGGTACTAGCTCAAAAATTGCAGGTCCAGATCCATATTCGCAGGGGGAGAGCATTTTCGTTGAAGATGAGGAAGAGGTGGAGCTGCTGCCCGAAAATTCAGCAGCTAATGACATTGTTCGAGCTCCTGATTTTGATTCACAGCCAACACTGACGACCACCATTGCTGGTTCAGATCTTCCTCGAGTCACAAGCTCATTGATTTGTGATGAACATGAAGAAGAAGAAGCTTGTGAAGTGTCCACTCCCCTCCGGGTTCTCAAAATTCATCCTCCACAACAGATTATTGGAAGCTTGCACGAATGAGTCACAAGGTCCAGGTTTTGCGATCCAAACTCTCATGCTCATTCTGCTTTTGTTGCTTCTTTTGAACCCAAAGATATATCACACACACTCACTAATGAATCTTGGATTATTGCCATGCAAGAAGAGTTAGAAAATTTTGAAAGAAATAATGTTTAGAAACTTGTACCTCCTCCTCAAGGTCATACTTTAATTGGAACTAAATGGGTGTTTAAAAATAAACAAAGTGAGGATGGGGTCGTGGTTAGGAATAAGGCTAGGTTGGTTGCTCAAGGTTTCACTCAAGTTGAAGGTCTAGATTTTGATGAAACTTTTGCTCCTGTTGCTAGATTAGAAGCTATAAGAATTCTGTTAGCTTTTGCTGCATCTAAAGGTTTTAAGCTATATCAAGTGGATGTTAAAAGTGCTTTTCTTAATGGCTACATAGATGAGGAGGTTTATGTCAAACAACCATCGGATTTTGAAAATTCTGATTTTCCTAATCATGTTTACAAACTGTCTAAAGCCTTGTACAGTCTCAAACAAGCCCCTAGAGCATGGTATGATAGGTTAAAAACATTCTTACTTGAAAAGGGGTTTACTATGGGCAAGGTTGATAAAACTCTTTTTGTGCTTAAGCATGGCAGTGACTCATTATTCGTTCAAGTGTATGTGGATGATATTATCTTTGGTTGTGCTTCTCATGATCTTGTGTCTAAGTTTTCAGCTATGATGAGTTCAGAATTTGATATGAGTATGATGGGATAACTCACATACTTTTTGGAGCAGCAAATCAAGCAAACCAAGGAGGGTACCTTTGTGCATCAAACGAAGTATACAAAAGACCTCCTAAGGCGCTTCAACATGGACAAAAGCAAGCCTCTTCGGACACCAATGGGAACAGCAACAACACTTGAACTTGATGAAGATGGTGAACCCGTGGATCAAAAAGAATATAGAAGCATGATCGAATCACTTTTGTACCTCACGGCATCAAGACCGGACATACAATTCTGTGTATGTTTTTGTGCATGGTTTCAAGCCTTTCCACGTGCTTCACATCGTCAAGACGTCAAAAGGATTCTCAGGTACTTACATGGAACTCAAGAATTTGGCATTTTTCTTCCTTCTTCCTCAACCGTTACTTTGAAAGCTTTTTCCGATGCTGATTTTGGAGGTTGTAGGATTGATAGGAAAAGTACTTCCAGTACTTGTCATTTTCTTGGTAATTCAATTGTTGCTTGGTCCTCTAGAAAACAAAATTCAGTTGCACAATCCACAACTGAATCTGAATATGTAGCTGCTGCTAGTGCTTGCTCACAAATTCTTTGGATTGTTCAAACACTTAAGGACTATGGGGTTGACCTACATAGTGTTCCATTGTTTTGTGATAATGCTAGTGCCATTTGCATTGCTAAAAACCATGTGCAACATTCTAGAACTAAGCACATTGACATTAGGTATCACTTTCTCCGTGATAATGTTGAAAAAGGAAACATTGTGCTTCACCATGTAGATACCGAACAACAATTGGCCGATATTTTTACAAAACCTTTGGATTTCACTCGTTTTTGTTTCATTCGTAGTGAAATAGGGGTTATGCATCCTCAAGGCTTACATTGAGGGGGATTTTTCAAACCCTAGAAGTCTATGTGTGAATCTGAAATTAAAATAATATGAGCATAGTATTTCATACATATATGACTTTGTGATTCCTTTTACATGCTAAAAGTTCTTACTACATTACTCATGTTATACATTTTATAGTTTTTGCCATGTCTAGTAATTGGAATAATTACTTACACTAAATCTGGGCATGGTGGAACTTTCTTGCAATTTTGAACTTGTTGCATGCTCACAAGTGTTTTTAATCATAAAGAATTAATCAAGTAATCAACTCACATGTTGAGTTTTTGTGAACAAATATAAGTTGAGAAGAGATCAAGAGAATATGCATGCATTGCACTTCTTCTTTTGAGATGGCTCATCATTGCACTTAGATATGAACTTGGAAGAAGTTGTGTATGGCTAAAATCATGTCCTTAAGCTTCTGGTTGTCAAATGACATAGGCTTGGCTTGGTTGGTTAGAAACTTAGAATAAGGCTGATGCGCATATAATCTCTTGCAAATATCATATGATCTAAATTTGTGCTTTGAAAAATAATAAAATGCAGCAACAAGTGTCATGATTTCATGTTCTGAAATAGTTAAGTTTGTGAGATCATGACTTGCTAAATTGGAAATTACATTTGATCTCTAGCATGGCTTACACTACTTTATGTATTTCATTGACGTGATAGTGTAAGTTACTTGATAGTATGACTTGGATGAGCTTTGTTTTATATGTATATGTTATAATATGCTCATAACAATTAAAATTTCTCTTTTGAACCTTGTTGAATACATTATCAAAGGGGGAGATATAATATGGTGAATTTTGCAAGGGGGAGACATTGATTACACATTGCACATATTCACAATTGTTTTTTGGCAGGATTCTTCTCAGGGGGAGAATTTCCTTTTCTCATTTTATTTCTGTTTTACAAAGGGGGAGAAATTGTTTTCAAAACTTTTAATGTGGATAAGCCAATGTTCGGATCTTAAGTGTGTTGCCAATGCATTCATCACGGGGGAGATTGTGAGACCTATGTGTGCTGAATACATTGGATTGTAGTGAATACATTGGCTTTGACAATAAAAGTTCTGAAATACTACCAAACACCTTTATCATCAAGGTCCGACTCTAGCTCCGAGCTTCTACAAGGTCCGACAATAGGTCCAACTTGCTTTGTCAAGGTTCGACATGTTTTTGGGTAGCTCTGGTGAGCTTTGTCTTTAGCTCCGGCATGTCTTTGATAGCTCCGACATGTCTTTGTTAAGCTTCGACATGTTTCTCTAGCTCCGGCTTTTGGGTTGACTAGTTCTGACTAGTTTTGGTTAGCTTCGGTGCTAGGTCTGACTAGTTTTGGTTAGCTCCGGCGCTAGGTCCGACTAGCTTTGGTAAGCTCCAGCGCTAGGTTGTACTAGCTTTGGTAAGCTCCGGCGCTAGGTTGTACTAGCTTTGGTAAGCTCTGGCTCAAGCTTCGGTGAGCTTTGGCAAGGTTCGGAGCTTGATCGTAATGTTCCAAATTTTCATGTGAAATGTTTCGAACATACTTTATATTCTTGGAAAGATTGCTTAGAATTCGTTTGCTAAGTTTTTGGTGCATTTTGGTTGATATGGCTAATATCATTTTGATATGCTTTGCAACATGCTTATGTGGGGTGCTCACGTAAGGTGTTGTATTCGAAACTGACTTGAGTCAAGTCGCGTACTTGGGCTCGTACGGATTGGTTGTTTGTTCATGTGCAGATGTTGCTTGAGTTCAAGACATGTCTGGTGACGGGATCCTTTAGACTAGTCTCAGGGAGGAGATGAGGTTCCAACAACCAAATTCAGGAGGAATTGTGGTTGAGCGGGTCAGGAGGTCGCGCAGGATGATTGAATCAAGGGCAGTGCATATGAAGTTTACTGGACGTAAAGGAAGGTGTTTGCACATATGCATGCGGTGCATTCCGTGGCAACATGGTTCCGAATATGGTTCATGGATGGGAAGATCTGGTTGGAAGGATCGGTTTATATCGGTTGATGACTTTGGCTGCGGCGGAGTCGGTTATGGCTCGGTATGAAAAGTATCGAGTTGGTTATGATAGGATTTTGTGTGGGTCACGAATTTGAGTTGTTTTAGGAATTTGGGATACATTACTAAGGTGTTTGGAAGTCTTAAGATTGCTTCTATCTGCGTATAGAAGAATCCTAAGCAGTTATAAAAAGTTTCAATTCGTGATCGAAGTAGGATTGGAGTCCTAGTTGAGATTGGGTTGGCCTAAGGGCTGGTTATATAAGCAAGGGAGGCCAAAGCTCATGGTGCACGACTTTGGGGCTGTTCCTCTTATGTTCTATTGAATACAATTCATAGTTTGAAGGAACTTTTGTGCCTTGTTCGTCCGACTTATTCCAGATAAGTTTTACTCATCAAGTTTCTGGACAGCACTACCTTTCGTCGGTGGTTTTATTATAACTCGAGTTTACAGATCCAATTGACGTAATTCTTTTTGGTTTGTCTTCACAACTTGATTATATATCATCTGTCAAAATTTTACGGTCATTGGATTTGTGAATTCTGATCTACATGAGTTTCTTTGCAGCGTTCCAGAACTGTTTTTCTCGGGTAGGACATATTGACCTTTGTTCGATCTTTCGATCATAACTTGAGTTTCTCTCAACGGATTTGAGTGATTCTTCTTGTGTTTTATTCGTGACTTGATTCTCTCAGATATATATCACTTTTGTCACGGTGAAACACGTTTAGATTAGTTTCACACACGATTTCTCTAACAGATCATTTTTCTGCCGAAGGGGTTGGGATTTAATTGTTTCCGCTGCGTAAGATTTTTAAATCTACCATTCACCCCCCTCTGGTAGCTTTTCACGTGATCTTCGATCCTACAATTGGTATCAGAGCCACGGTGCTCTAATCATTGTGATTTTCACGTGTTTTTGACTAATCATCATGGAGAAATACTCCGCCAAACCTTGTGTGTTTGCTGGTATTGATTTTCAGGTTTGGAAGGAACACACGGAGGCTTTTATCCAGGCGCAAGGCTTTGCAATATGGGAGAAGTTGTACAAGCCTTATGAAGTGCCGTCAAATGATCAAGTTACAGCTACAAATATGAGAAATGTCGACAACAACAACAAGGCTCAAAACTTGATCATACAAGGATTAACTCAAAGTGACTTCGACCGTGTTGCACACCACCGATCTGCATACGATGTGTGGAAATCACTTTGTGACTACCACAAAGGATCCAACACGATCAAAGAGGTAAGACAAGACATGTTCAAGAAAGAATACATGCGCTTCGAGATGCAACCCGATGAGTTTATTGATGATCTCTTTGCTCGCTTTAACAAAATTCTCAGTAACTTGCATAGTGTCAACGTTAATTTTTCTGATGCTGAAAATGCTAGGCAACTTCTTAGTGCATTAGACACGACAATATGGGAGATGAAAGTTACATCTATTCGTGAATCTACTATCATGAGTACACTTACTTTAGATGTGCTTTACTCTAAACTCAAAACTTATAAAATTGACATCTTATCACGTAAGAACCCAAAGAAATCTATTGCATTTGTCTCACAACGAGATATGCCTAGCTCCGGCCAATCATCATCTTGCAATACTCTTGCTTTGTTGTCCTCCCTAACCTTGGAGCAGATCGAGAAATTTCCAGAAGAGGAGTTAGCAGTCATCTCTACTAGATTCTCAAAAGCATTGCAAAATGTGAGAACTAGAAGAGGATGCTCTGGACCCCAATGCTGTTTTGAATGTGGTAAGACGGGACACTTTGGTACAGAATGCCCTAACTTTTCAGGTCCTACTACACGTGAAGAAAAACAGAACAAGGTCAAGACCACCTCTGGAAACCCCAACAAGAAAAATAAGGGTACCATAGGACGCAAGATGATTAACAGCTTCATCACTGCACTTCAAGAGCTCGGTTCAAGCGATGTGGACTTTGAAAGTGATGAAGATGATGACGATCTGACCAACATATGCTTCATGGCGGGCAAAACAAGATCAAGATCAAGTCAGGAGGATGCAGAACACAACAGTGACGACAATGAGGTATGTTCTACCTGTAATGAAATGTGTGATGCTATTTCTCGTGCAACTATTTATGTCAAAACAAGGACAAAAATCTTAGGGATAATGCTGCTAAAATTGAATCACTAGAATCTGAAATCAACCGTTTAAAAACTTTGATTCCTAGTGATGATACATGTCCCTCATGTGACTTAATTTATGAACAATTGTCCACACTAAGAACTGCACACTCCTCCACTCTAGATAGACTTGAACTTGAAATTGAAAAGAACAAAGAGCTTGCTGCATTTAATGATAAAAACTTAAAAGATGCTTCTTGTTCAACAGATGATTTGCATTGTTCTGCATGTGATAATCTTGATAAGAAACTAAAATATGCAGTGAATGAAATTTCCATTCTGAACAATGCTTTACGTTCTCATGAAGTTAAATACTATTCTAGTTGCAAATTAAAAGGAAAAACTTGATGTGGAAACTGTCTAGAATTGTTTAAAAAGCTTGGTGACATGAATAGTATTGGAGTCCTAGTTGAGATTGGGTTGGCCTAAGGGCTGGTTATATAAGCAAGTGAGGCCAAAGCTCATGGTGCACGACTTTGGGGCTGTTCCTCTTGTGTTCTATTGAATAAAATTCGTAGTTTGAAGGAACTTTTGTGCCTTGTTCGTCCGACTTGTTCCATACAAATTTTACTCGTCAAGTTTCTGGACAGCACTACCTTTCGTTGGTGGTTTTATTATAACTCGAGTTTTACAGATCCAATTGACGTAATTCTTTTTAGGTTGTCTTCACAACTTGATTATCTATCATGTTTCAAAATTTCACGGTCATTGGATTTGTGGTTTATTATCTACACAAGTTTCTTTGCAGCATTCCAGAAATGTTTTTCTCGGGTAGGACAAATTGACCTTTGTTCGATCTTTCGATCATAACTTGAGTTTCTCTTGACGGATTTGAGTGATTCTTCTTGTGTTTTCTTAATGAATTGATTCTCTCAGATATATATCACTTTTGTCATGGTTTAACACGTTTAGATTAGTTTCACACATGATTTCTCTAACAGATCGTTTTTCTACCGAAGGGGTTGGGATTTAATTATTTCCGCTGCGTAAGATTTTTAAAACTACCATTCACCCCAGCCCTTTGGTAGCTTTTCACATGCTCTTGGATACTACAAGATTAGATGCATTTTCATATTCTGCCTCCACATTGAGTAATCACTTCCATCGAAGTGTGGGCCTTTTCCTAGAGGGATAGATAAATAATGATTATTGCTGGAATTAAGACGATCATAGTTGAAAGGATATCGGGTGTAGTCGGTGTGACTACTCTCCTTCTTCTTCTTTTCATCTTCGACTTTCACTTTCCCTTTGGAAAGAGTCTTCTTTCTTAGGAGCGCCTTTAGTTCAAGCGTCTCCTCATCGTCATCCTCGAAGTCTTGAATGGCTTCGAGGAGCTTTTCAACTTTCCGATTGTAGTCATCATCAACCTTCTCTTGGTTGTTGCTCTTGTGTACGTCCTTCATGTCCAACATAATCTCTTCGAGCGATTAGTCTCTTTCTTGAAGAACCCACTCTGATACCAATTGAATGTGGCCTAGAGGGGGGGGGGGGGTGAATAGGCCTTTTTGAAATTTGTCAGAACCTGCAACACTTAATAACGAGATCAAAACTCGAGATATCGGACTAGTCCGGTCAAGTACGTACTAGTACAGTCGGTACCGACTAGGTTAATTAAGTTTGATCGATTAATTTGATTCTACGATGTATGCAGCGGAAATATACAGTTAATAGAAGTGTTGCAAGATTATGAACTAGGGTATACCGCAAGTTAAGCTTATATTTGATGGTTCAACGTAAAGTAAGTGAGATTGATTGAAACCCTAGATTGATATAAAGAAAAAGAACGATGAACACAAAGCAAGAACACAAGCAATTTATCTTGTGGTTCGACTCCCACATAGGCAACCTACATCCACGTTGAGGAGTCCACAAAAGGACCGGGTCTTCTCCAACCCTACCCTCGTCGAATCGCAACGAAGGCCAATCCTCTTCTCTTATCACAAAGGGTAAATAACCAAATTCAAGGGGCCTTCTCACACGTTGAGGGCTCCCCTAGATTACAATGACAACTCCACCAAGAATACACTCAAAATATTACAATAAAAATCACAGGAGTGTGTTAGAGAATCAAACCAAGAGCTCAAGTGTGATGAATCTGTCTCTCCAATGTTCCAAAGTGTATCCTCAAGGGATTGATCTTTTTGGCTTTTGATTTCCTGGAGAGATGTATTTTTGAGGCTCTTGGGAGGTGTGACGGCGCAGGGGTCGAGAGTGATTAAAGTTGGGCTGTGCACATCTATTTATATGGGGTTTCTAAAAGTGTCCGTTAGGGTTTAGAAAGATCGGACTAGTCCGTGGTGGACACCGGACTAGTCCGGTGTGCTGTGTGTAGCAAACCCTAAGTGTCTCAAAATATCAGACTAGTTCCGCTAGGAGCGGACTTGTCCGATTTCGCTTCTGGAAAACTTCGAACTATTCCGATAGTTATCGGACTTGTCCAGATAGTGAAACCCTAAGTGAATTGGGTGACAAGTCCGCACTTGGAGGACTTGTCTGATTTAGGTCAGAGGTTTTTCAGACTAGTTTGTGCCAATATCGGACTTGTCCGATTTAGATCTGAATGATATTGAACTACTCTGTTGTGTGATCAGACTTGTTCAATTTTGTGCAACTTGTGAAGTGCTTTGAGGACTAGTCCGCACTGGGGAGGACTAGTCCGATTCTAATCAGAGAGATATCGGACTAGTCCGTGGTGATATCAGACTTGTCCGATCTTGTGCAGAGAGATATCAGAGTAGTCCGGTGTCAGTCGGACTAGTCCGGTCCTGTATAAATTTGTGCAATGTGTGTGTTTATTTGTGTTTGAGCTCTTGGGGTGTGTTTCCTTAACACACTCCACACACAATGATCTACTACACTTGTTTCTTGAGCTCTTCTCCACATTGCTCCTCATTCTCTCTTATTTTTGGCACTTTGCTTATTTTCAACTTAAAACCTGTGCTCATCTCAACAAAGTTATTAGGATCTCATTTGCTTGTCATAAATCATCCAAAACCCACAAGGGATTCCTAGATGCACTTTCAATGGGTAACATCATCGTCGACCAACTAGAGACAGTGGGGAATTCTCTGGCCAAGAACGTCGCCGAATATGTGCTGACATGTTTCAAAAGCTGAGACCCCCAACTATATCTAGATCCGGTGGTCGACATGCCCATTGCTGAAGAGGAAGATGCCGCCAGGGCCAGCGTTCAAGAAGATACCCAGAAAGTTGCCTCGTATTTCCATAGGACCTAGGACCTTTTTCTTCTGCCTTTCTCTTGTAATCCTCATTTTGTAATCCAATCCTTCAAATGAATGAAATACAGTCTTCTTGAATGAATGAATTCCATTTTGTATTTGTCTTCAATGCATTGTCATTTATCTTGTTGGCCCCCTGGTAGATGTACACAATTTGATTGCGAAAGTGTACCAAAAGAATCTCACAATGTCTAGATGAATTGAACGCCTCAAACTTGTAGCTAGAACGTTTAGCTCTTAGGTCTGAAGTTTACCTCCGACATCCCCAGGGACCCTTTGTGATGTCGACAGTGGGCCCCCTGAGAGTTGTCGGAGCTTGGTACATCGACGGCGCCCACTGCCAACGCTTAGAAACGTCGACGGCGGGCCCCCTAGGAGTTGTCGGAGCTTGGTAGGTCTGTTGGTGCCCACTGCCAACACTTAGAAACATCGACAGCGGCCTGGGTGTTGTCAGAGCTTGGTAGGTTTGATGGTGCCCACTACCAACGCTTAGAAACGTCGACGGCGGGCCCCCTGGCTGTTGTCGGAGCTTGGTAGGTCCGACGGCGCCCACTGCTAACGCTTAGGAACGTCCACGGCGAGCCCCATGGGAGTCGTTGGAGCTTGGTAGGTCCCATGGTACCCATTGTCAATGTTTAGAACGTCGATGGCGGGCCCCCTGGGATCGTCGAAGCTTCCTGGCTTCGACGGTGTCCACTTATCAACGCATTAGAAACGTCATCGATGGGCCACTCCTAGGTGATTTCTCCACCATCTTCATTTAGATTGCTGTTAATTCTTCACATCGACGGCTGGCCCCCATGGGAGTTGTTGGAGCTTGTTAGCTCCGAGGACGCCCACTTTCAACGTATAAAACGTCAACGGCGGGGCCCCTGGGGGTTGTCGGATCTTCGTAGCTCTGGCAACATCCAACATCACCATGAACTTTCCATTTTTCCTGCGCGTTAAAGATAAGAAAAACAGTAAAATTCGTCCTCCCGTCTATAAGTTGTTTGCGGCTTACTGTTCTTATTTGAAATTTAGGTTCGAAGGAATTTAATATGATAACAAGTAAATTGATGTAATCTCTTCAGATCTGAATGCCTTCTGGACCCGCCCTACTGAGGCCTGCCAGAATATAGGTAGAGTTGCGTACTTAGGGTGTTGAACCAGTCTAAGTCGATAGCACACTCCAGTCCTGTCATTGGCTTCGGCGTTCAGGCGAGTAGACCATCTAGCAATGCTAAGATCCGGAAAAGATCAACAATATAACTCGTATATCATATGAATAACTTGGACTAAATCTCAAAAAGTATTGCACAACTTTATTATAGACAAGAAGGAAAAGATAATAAAAGAAAAATGAGCCTGTACAAAATTAATGCACGTGGAGTGTGCTTTCACACAACAATATCTTTCATTATAGGTCCGTATTACAGGGGAGACAAGGACACACTTTGGGTACAGAACTAGGCCAAGTGTGTTATTCATCTTGTTTTACCCAGGGTAGGCAAGTGACACTTTTAGTACATGGACCAAGTTAGGTGGGCTTGAACTACCTGGACCCTCCCGGAGGGGTCCGGATGTTCTCCTTTGGGACCTACCCGACTCTGTGTATAGACTCTATAACATACATTGTGTGTAATTACAGACTCACCTCCGTGAAACTAAGTATAAAACTTATGGAGGTGTTCGATGTTCCAAGGATTGGGAATCGGAGTCCCATCCTCTGTTCCCAAGTGAACGCATCCGGGACGAGATACTTTGATCACCCGAAAGGGACCTTCCCAGCTGAGGGACAATTTGTTCACCCCTTCACGAGTTAGTATTCTCCGCAGCACCAGATCACCTTCTTCAAGCTGTCGGTTGTGCACATGCCTTTGGTGATAGCGTCGGAGTGCCTGGCAATATCGTGCATTCCGAACAGCTGCTTGACACATTCCCTCATCGACAAGGTCAAGGTATTCACGCTGGATCTTGTTTTGCGTGGCTTCGTCGAAGGTCCAGACCCAGAGTGAACCCATGGTTATCTTCGCAGGAAGGACCGCCTCAGCTCTGTACACACCAGGAAGAAGGGTGTCTCTCTAGTCGATCGACTAGGTGTAGTCCTGCCCACCTACAGTGCGGACGGAAGCTCCTCTATCCAGTTGGCTCCGTGTTTCTTCAAGCACTCGTAAGTGCGCGTCTTAAGTCCTTTCAATATTTCTGCATTTGCTCTCTCAGCTTGGCCATTACTTGCCGGGTGAGCTGCTGATGCGTGGCTGACTTGTATGCCGAGGTCTTCGTAATATTCTTAGAATGTTGCACTTGTGAATGGGGTTCTGTTGTTAGTGATAACTCTGTTCGGAACTCCAAATCTGTAGACTATGGACTTCAAGAACTTGATAGCTGATTGTTTGTTGATTGTAACAACAGGAGCAGCTTCCAACCACTTGGTGAACTTGTGAATAGCGACGTACAGGAACCTGTAACCTTCGATGGCTTTTAAGAAGGGTCCCAAAATGTCCATCCCCCACACAATGAATGGCCATGTAGGAGGTATCATTTGCAGTGACTGAGCCAGTGTGTGAATTTGTTTCACGTGGAACTGACACACTTCACACTTTCTTACCAACTAACTGCATCCTCGAGAGCTATAGGCCAGTAAAAGCCATGCCGGAAGGCTTTACTGACCAACGTGCGGGAAGATGCGTGGTTCCCACACTCACCTCCATGGATTTTCGTGAGGAGCTCGCGGCCTTCTTCCCGAGCAATGCACCGCATTAGGACGCTGTTGGCACCGCACCGATAGAGATCTCCTGTTACCAGCGTGTATCTTTTAGCCAATCTAACGATCCGGTCATTGGATGCACCATCTTCAGGAAGGATGTTGTCTTTCAAGTAGCTCCTAATCTCCAAGATCCATGCATCAGAGCTAACTTGAGCCTCCGGATCTTGCGTGCTGGGTTGCTCGGAGCTTCCTGTAGCGCCTACGACCCTTGGTGGATGCCATGGTATCAGGGCTTCCGGGACTGCCAGCTTTGAGGTGCTGGTCTTGCCCCCTTTGCTCGGTTCGGCAGGCTGAGCGGTTGGTCTTGAAAACCTCCTGACAAAAACTCTGTCAGAAGCTTGAGCTCTAGTTGAAGTCTTTGTTGAGAGTTCATCAGCTTCAACATTGTTGAGACGTTGGACATGGTAGAGATCCAGGACGTCGAAGTCCTTCTAGAGCTTCTGAACTTCAAGAAGGTAAGCGGCGAGTTACGGGTTGTTGCAGCTGCATTCAACTTTGACTTGCTTAATAATAAGTTGTGAATCACCCTTCACCAACATCTGCTTGACGCCATATGATAGCGCCACCTTGAGCCCGTAGATGAGAGCTTCATACTCTGCCATGTTGTTGGTTGCCTTGAAGTCAAGGTGAACCATATACTTGACCTTCTCCCCGGTCGGAGCGAGGAGAAGGATTCCAGCTCTAGCCCCGCTGCTTTTGCACGGAGCTGTCGAAGTAGAGAGTCTAGTGAGGCTCAGTGAAGACTATGACCTTGAGTTTTGGCTTCTGCTCACCGGGGCCCCCTGGATTTGATGAAGAAGGGATCCACTCTGCCACAAAGTCAGCTAATGCCTGACTCTTGATAGCATGTCGAGGTTGGAATTCGAGATCGAACTCTGCCAGCTCCGGTGCCCACTATGAAATATTCCCAGTAGAATTGGGGTCATACAATATAGCACATAGTGGACAAGAGGTTACCACTGATATCTTGTGGGCTTGGAAGTAGTGGCATAGCTTTCTTGACGCAACAAGAACTGCATAGAGCAGCTTATGCACCTCAATATACCAAGTATGGCATCGTGGAGTACTTTACTGATGAAGTACACTGGCCACTGGACAGTCCGGACCTTGCCTGAAGGTCTCAGAGCTTCTTCTTCATCAACCCAGACCCTCCAGGAGAGGTCCAGACCTTCTTATTGAGCTTCTCGGACCCTCCCGGAGAGGTCCGAAACTTCTCCTTTAGCCATGTGAACTCCCTCAGATGAGAGAGGTTGATCCTCGGGTAGCTTGCCTTGAAGATCCATGCTGGGGGATTGGGACCCAGACTCGCCTTCAGATAGCTCCGGACCCTCCCGGAGGGGTCTGGGCTCGAGAGCTGTAGGTGGTTTCGGTCTTTCTGCAACCAGAACCATGCTGAAAACCTCCGTAGTTGCCGATATGTAAAGCAAAAGTGGCTCACCAGGGTTCGGAGCTACCAATATTAGTAGTGTGGTGAGGAACTATTTGAGCTCTTGGAACGCCTTTTCTGCTTCTTCAGACCAGTGGAATGGCCCGGACTTCCTTAATAACTTGAAGAAGGGTAGCGCCTGTTCTGCTAGTCTAGAGATGAACCAGCTGAGCACAGCTAGACATCCAGTTAGCTTCTGGACATCCTTGATGCGGTCTGGGGGCCGCATGTCTTCAATGGCCTTGATCTTCGCCAGATTCGCCTCAATTCCTTGGTGAGTCACCAAGAATCCGAGGAGCTTTCCCGAGCTAACCCCAAAGACACATTTGTCCAAGTTTAGCTTGGTGCGCGTCATACGCAGCTTGTCGAAGACGTCTTGCAGGTTGTTCTTGACCATCACGACGATGTCATTGAAGTAGACCTCCACCAAGTCCCCGATGAGCTCTCGAAATGTTTTGTGCATGGCTCGCACAAAAGTTGAGGCAACATTTTTGAGATCGAAAGGCATGGCAGTATAGAAATACAAGCAATCTACTGTTATGAAGGCAATATGCTCTTCATCTTCTCTAGACATTTGGATCTGATGATATCCTGAGTATGCATCTAAGAAACACAATAGCTCATACTCAGAGGTGGAGTCCACTATCTGGTCTATCCTAAGTAGTGGAAATGGATCTTTTGGCAATGCCTTATTCAAGGTGGTGTAGTCGATACACATCCGAAGTTTCCCGCCAGCCTTGGGTACAACAACTGGGTTTGCCAGCCATCGTGGATGATGAACCTCCCAATTGAAACCAGCTTCGAGTAGCTTCTTGATTTCTTGACGAATGAAGTTCTGCTTCTCGACTGATTTCTTTCGTGGCTTCTGGTGTTTTGGTCATGCATCGGGGTATATCTTTAGACTGTGCTCAATCACCTCCCTAGGGATCCCATGCATTTGTGACGGTTGCCATGCAAACACGTCAACATTCGCCCGGAGGGAAGTGATGAGCATGAGTTCCTATTTGTTGTCTAGACCTCCCGATGTATGGGTGGTCTAGGCAGCATCAGAAACAATTTAGATGACTTTGACAGGAATGTCGGTGTCGCCGCTTGGTTGCACGCGTGGTGTAGAGGTTGAGCCTGGGTGACGAGTGCTTGGAGGTTGAGTAGCTAGCTCCTTGCTGGATGCTTCCTCCTGCGCTGTTGTAAGTGCGTGGAGGTCTTCCAGCGCAGTGACTCCTGCAGTACGATCCCCGCGGATCCAGAGAACGCCTGAAGGTGTTGGCATCTTCAACACCAAATAGACATAATGGACTGCGACCATGAACCTATACAGGGCTGGCCTACCTAGGATGACATTGAAGGGTAAGCTCATATGCGCCACGTCAAAGACCAGCTTCTCGGTCCTATAGTTCTCCCGAGTCCCGAAGGTCATCGAGAGAGTGATTGAGCTGAGAGGACTGATGACCCCCGGACCTACCCCAGAGAAAGGACTTGAGGGGCGAAGGTCCGAGAGTTTCAGCTGGATCTTGACGAACGCTTCATAGCTGAGGAGGTTGAGTGCAAACCTCCATCCACCAAGACATGGTAGAGATGGACATTGTTGATAGTAGGAGACACCATAAACAACTGTTGTCCAGCTCCGATCATGTTTCTTGGGCAGTCTAAATCATCGAAAGTGATGGGAGTGTCCATCCACTTCTGATGGGGTTCTGCCTTGGTAGTAGGAGCTGTGGCAGCCATCTCCCAATGCATGTTCTTGAGGATGCGGCAGGAGGTGATATCCCAGGACCCTCCATAGATGGTATTGAGGGTATTCCAATGCTCGTTGTCGGAGATGTCAGAATCATTGTCGATGGTGTTGTACACAGCCTTCAGGACCTTTTTGGGGTCCTGGAAGCCTAGTTTCGGATCAGCCAGAGCTTCATTGACTTTCTGCTTTCCTTCCCACTGGCGGAAAGGAGCTTCTTCTCGGCGCTTGTTGAAGCGCTTGACAAGGTTTTGGACCTGGCAACAATCTTCAAGATTGTGGATGTCCGTTTTGTGGATCGGACACCACATCTTTTGACCGCCGCCGCCTTCAGAAGATGGTTGAGGACGTTTTTCAGGGCGTGGCCCCCGGCCACCCGGAGCTGCAGCTGCTGCAGCGGTAGGCGTGCTGGCCGATGGCTTCTTGTTGCCGTTGGACTTCTTCTTCTTCTTATTCTTTCCATTACCGTAGGTAGTGGAATCGGCCTTGGAAGACTTTTTGCTAGCCTCTGGAGCTGGCTTGGAGTGCATTTTGCGGCCCTCAGCGACCCTGGCACATTTGTCAGCCAAGCTAAAGAGTTCCATGACACTGGTGACTTCTTTTGTCCCCAGCTTCTCCAACATCTTCTTATCTCGGACGCCCTGTCGAAATGCTACAACAACAGATGTGTTGGAGATAGAAGGAATTGTGTTCCGTACCTAGGAGAAACGATGGATAAACGATCGCAGTGACTCCCCTGACTTTTTTTGCATGACAAACAATTCTAGTTATGTGCCAGGTCGGGTGTAGGAACTTCCGAAGTTGGTGGTGAACTGGTTGCATAGCTCTGCCCAACTGTTGACGGAGTCAGGCGGAAGACTCATGAACCAGGACCTGGCGGTCCCAATCAGAGCCACATAAAAGTAGTTGGCCATCACAACCTTATTGCCACATGCCGCGAGGATGGCGGTGAAGTAGATTTAGAGGAACTCGACGGGGTTAACAGTCCCGTCGTATTTCTTTGGCAAGTGAGGCCAGAACTTCTGCGGCCATCGGACCATTCGAAGATGCATGGCCAGAGCCGAACAGCTGCCCCCTACTCCCAATGGAGAAGGATTTTCCCAAGCTTCCTACCTTTCGCGAGCACGCTCGATGTGGACGCGAACGTCCTGCTGCCTGTAACGGTGGTGAAGCTCTGACCGTAGATCATGGGTCAAGATCCTTGAAGTCGTGTGAGTACAGCGTGCCCCGGAGGGCAGGGACGTCACTTGTTGGGAGGGTGCAAGCCTCCGGTGCTGTGACGTCTGAGGACCAAGCTTGACAGACAAGACCCTTCAATGGGAAGGTGTCTGCCCCGAAGGGGGAGGACCTTGGTTGCGGATGGCATCGGCTGCAGCTGCAACCAGATGCTCCACATTAGCCAGGGCAGGATCTTGGTTGCGGATGGCATCGGCTGCAGCTGCAACCAGATGCTCCACATTAGCGCGCCACTGCTCCATTGCATCCCGAGGTGCTCCGGGCATCGGTGGACGCTGCAGAAGAGTACGCGCCGCGTTGATCGCGTTCTTAGAGTTGTTGTGCGTCGATGCATTGACCGACGCAAAGACACCATCTTGTTGTCCGACGTTGTTCTTCGGAGCAGTTGGTGGTGGTGGTGGAATGACGCCCGCCAAAACAATAGCACCAGCTGGCTATTGCATCTTGGAGGGGATTTCCTCCGGCAAGTTGCTCAGCGTGGTCGTTGGACGATCCAACGACGGAGTTCACCATCTTGAAATATCAAGGAGCCCCTTCCTGGCGCGCCAAATGTCGAAGTGTGTGATCGACATTTCCCCCGGTACTACTAGATCGTAGCCCGCAGAGGTTCGTGATCGGTTGGGGCGCGCGTGAGATTATGAACAAGACAATGACATGAAGATTTTTACGTGGTTCGGGCTGCTTGAGCGTAATACACTACTCCACGGGTGGTTGTTGTATGTATAAGTTGTGCATGTGAGCGCTCGCTTCGACCTCTCCTTTGTACCGTACGACACAACCCTTTTATAGTCTAAGAACTAGCCGTTACATTGTCAGCCTGACCTGACATGTGGCCCCGACGGTTTTAATTACCTAATACACGTTCTGTATGTATTAAACATGGTTAATAGTGCGATAACGCGCCTTAACGGCGGCGTTACCACTACTAAAGATCCTATGATCATGTGTCATTAACATGACATCAATGACATATAATCAGGTCTTGTAACGGTAGCTTTAACTGTCTCTTGAATGTTCGCGCTGTTGGAGATCCGTCTATCTTCCTGTTGCTGACTTAGGTCCGGAGGCTCGACACGTGGCAGCTCTGGAGCTTCGCTCTGTGGGGAGGCAGGTCCGGAACTATTATACACGTGGCAGCATTGGAGCTTCCCTTTACTGGGGTTAGATCCGGGGCCACTGGACAATGTGGCACGACCGGAGCTTTCCTATACAAGAAGATAGGTCCGATCTTGTTTTACACGTGGCAGCGCCGGAGCTACCCTAATGAGAGAGACGGGTTCAGTGTTGCGGAACACGTGCAACATTCGGAAGTCTTCAACTCGGACAGGTGGAACTCCGTGGTCTTTCTTGCGGTATCGTAGGGTACCCGACACGTAGGGTACCGACATCTATAGTCCAATAAGTTTTACAACATCTCTGCGGATGATCTATCTGTTGTTCTTCGTGGGCTCTACATTGAAAGATGTTTTTTATTTAATTTTAATGTCTAATTTGGGCTTGAGCTATAATTTTGTAGACAGCTGGAGATAGTATAAATATCAAAGCTTTCCTCCACCACCAGCATAAGACATGTTGACATTCATCCTCTTCCCGATCACACCCTGACCGTCGATGGAGTCATCAAGCACACCAAGCGCTTCCACGCGCGCGAGCGGTTTTCCCGCGAAAACGCGGGCGGCCGGCGGGTGCGGGACCGTACCGCCTTCACCGCATCTCGTCTCGTCCAGCCCATGACCACCGAACTAATAGTACACAGTGTCACCTCGGAATCCGCTGGCATCACCGCGCTGCCTCGACGTCGCCCGCGGTTTTTCACCGCCGCCGGTGGGACGCCTAGTAGCTAGCTGCCTTTTTTATAGCCACCCCTGCCCATTGCCAGCTCCGAGCTCGATGTTGCTTAGCTAAGATACTAGCTTCCTTGCCGCAAATTAGGTACTCGAGAGACTGAGGTTTTTGGCTTTGGTTAGAAGCACAGATAGAGTGGATGAAGGTGGAGGCGACCCGCGGCGCAGTGCCGGTCAAGCGGCGACGGAGGGAGGCTGCGGTAGGCCGGAGCGGGGGCGGCGGCGTGAGCGCGAGGCGACGCGTCAAGGTGGACGCGGCACCGCGAACGCTGCTCCGGCGGCTGATCGCAGCGTGCCGTGGCGCATTCGGAGGCCCAGGGACCGTGCCGGCGCCAGCAGATGCGTCTCTCGTCAGAGGCATCCTCGGTACGTACCTCCGGCCGGTCGTGGTCGTGGGTACTTAGGATGCGTTTGGTTCAAGGGATATGCTAGGACGGGTTGAGGCGATCCTAATTTTGAGGGTGTTTGTTTCTGAGACATGTAGGGGATGGAATGGTCTCAAATGAAATATTCGGCTCAGATACGGGACACCCTCGTCTCTGCGAAATGGAGCAGACGAACTCGTCCTACTTCAACACCGTGAAGCTTCTGTCATTCCGCCTCGGTCGCTTCCTTGCTGAGTTTCGTCACTCTTGTTTCACTCTGTTCCGACGCGGCCACAGCCGTCGGGCGCCTGGTGCTTCTCCTTCGCGTTCGTCGTGCAGCCTGCCTCCGTCGCTGACCGCATCTCCTTCGAGCCGGACGGAGTTAGAGAACAGTGACAACCTCCAGTCGTCGAGCGGCTCCAGCCGACGCTCTTTGGTCTCCGCCCTGCTCCGGCCAGCACTGTCGTCGTCGGCCACCTCGTTCTGGCTCTAGTATTCATAACCACAACACCTTCACAGCAGCCGCCGCGTGCGGGCGGGTCTCTGGTCCCAAACGTCAGAGTTGTTCACTCGCGAGGCAGGGGCGTCGGCGTCAGCCACGGCCTCCACGTGCGCTTTGCGACGACTTGTGGCGAGATCAACCGCGTGTTCAAGAAGGTTGCGGTCAACGTCTCCGTTGTCTATGGCGTCATGCCCCCGGAGGCGTACCACGCGGTGAGGCACGCTACAGCTGTCGCAGCTGGTGGGGCAAAGAAGGTCGGACCAGTGCTGTTATTCGCTACCGGAGTTAGCTTGGTGACACCCCATTCTATCGGCACAATAGCGTGTCTAGAGAGTGCAGAAATCAGCAATTTGTTGTGGCACTATTGTTATCTTCAGAAACTTCAGACAGTCAACACATGGCGCATACTTCGAACAAAATCCTTGCTTTGAAAAGAGTCTACAAAATTTAAGAGATTTCTCATGTAATACACTCTTGTATCTGCCGGATGGTAAGATCTTGTGTTGCTTATCAGTTTGTTCATCCAACAATGCATTTCAACAATGCAGCAGCAAAGGCACCAGTGTGGAAGTAGGAGGCACCAGGGACATGTTTGATGAAATGTCTGAGTGAGGATCATCTTAACGCCATCCATTCTGGTTCCTCTTGGTCCCTCCAATCAAACAAAAAACAGGGTTCACTCGATCCCGCTAACCAAACAAAAAATAGGACCATTCCATCCCAAAAATGAGAATGGCTCCAAACGCACCCTTAAATAGCATTTGCACAGCATTGTCCTTAACAACCACTTGCGTGGTAGCCAAGGTTGCTTATAAAATTACGCGGTGGACATCTTGATTCAGAATAATTTCAAGTGTCTGCGATAGCATAAATTCTCTATCGTGTTCAGCGAAGTGGTCTTCGCTTTGCTCATCGTGACCATTGCAGAAAAGATTGGGCTTGAAGACGTGCGCAAGTTCCTGGAGGTCCACACGGACATTTCTGGCCCTCATCACAGGCATCCGCCCATTATAACGCGAACCACAGTATACAGTTGCAGAAACTTCTATGTACGAAAAAAATTGACAACACGTTCTCTGAAGATTATTACACTTCTATTCTTTACTGTTCCCTCACTCAAGATTTTTTGTTTTTTTTATGATGATTTGCAGATCGTGATTTTTTTCCTTCCCCCAACCGCGGTTATCCCTCTCCACGACCACCCCGGGATGACGGTGTTCAGCAAGCTGCTCTTCGGCTCGCTGCACGTCAAGTCCTACGACTGGGTTGACACCGATCACCTCGCCGGCTCGACTCCCGGTAATACTAGCCATAATTTTCCACCGTATTCTTTCTTATTTGAACTCCGCAATCCATCTCCTGACAAACGGTTCTAGCGATGCCGTCGGATGATGGCTTCAGTGATGAGGCTGGGGAGGCTGGTGATGGACGCTAACCTCAGCGCGCCCTGCGACGCCCTGCTTCTGTACCCGGAGTCCGGCGGGAACATGCACCGGTTCGCCGCCGCAACACCGTGCGCGGTCCTCGACGTGCTCGGCCCGCCGTATTCCAGAGGCCGGGACTGCACCTACTACCAGGACTTTCCTTGCTCCAACTATGGTCCAAGTAAGCCAAACCTTTGAGATGGGTACTCTCATAACAACAACATCTGAAGGTCTCAAGATCTGTCTCAGATCATATCACAAGACCAGGTTCCAATTAAACGCCATTTTATATCCTTACGTGTAGGCGTAGATGAGACCGGCGATGTGGGTGCCACGGACGAGAAGGCCTGTCTGGCGTGGCTCAAAAAGACGGACAAGCCTCAGGACCTGAAGATGTACGAACCGCCATACCAAGGGCCGCCCATGTTTTAGACCTGGTCCGGCGAGAATTTCATCGTTGGCATCTGTGTTCATGGAGGTCTTGGGTTTTGCATGTAATTTCCTGTTGGCAAAGCGTATACAAATGTTTCAGTTATTTCGTCAGCTAATGCCTAATGCTAGTAGATCACACGCATGTGTGCACTGTGCAGATGCAGACTCTTCTTGTGCTGTTGCTTGTTTATGTTAAAAGAAAGCGTCAAGTACACTGCTTTCCTCTGCTCGCAGAATCTTGATAAGAAACAGGAAACCTTACTGATCCCAACATGCAGAGTTGTCAAGTGGATTTATCATATCTAAACACGTACAGCGCAAATATGCAATAAAATAGTTGCTTTCGTGCAGTTCTTCACCAACCCCAGAAAAAATCTGAGTAGCTTTCTTGTCCAGCGAGTCCGTGCGTATGCATGGTCTCCGTTTGGTTTCCGGAATTGGCAATACGCCCCCCACATTGTGCACGCGATCACTTTCCCAATTTGGTAGCACCAATGACTAAGTGCGTCACCGTAGGCCGCGTGGATATGTTTGGATTATCGGCATCAGGCTTTGCTCCAGCTCTGCTCTGCCAAGTGTTGGTGATATGTTTAAGAGACAATCATAACAATTCGGGTAAGACTTGTTGAAAATTTGGTCCATAAGCAATTATGATACTAATGAATTTGCGACCTAAAAGCTCATTAGTACGCTTATAAATACGAGGGGTAGGCTTAGGGGCTAATTACTCCACCACGTGACAGCTCTAGCCGCCACCCCTTGCAGGCCTCACGCTGAGACTCTTGCTGCGCGTGCGGTGCTAGCACACCGACGCACGGCGTTCCTCTCCGTACGTGTAGACTCCGTGGAGGCGCTGCTGCTACTGCTGCGCTGATCGGCTACGACGATTGTGATCGTCTACCTGCTGCCGTGATGAGAACGAGGAGGAGACGAACGGGATTGTCTATTTTCCCTACACCGACATGCGTCTACATTCCGCTGCGCTGTGCGTCTAGTGGTAACGATCCATGACCTCTGTACTCGCATGTTTCCTGGGTGATGCGGTAGAGTTGCTAGAGTAGCGTACTGCCGATTTTCCAACAGCGGCATCAGAGCCGACTTGCGTAGTTTTTAGTCTAGATCTTGTTAGTAGATGGGATCTACTGCAGATATGTTCATACGATGAATTTTATCGTACGGTTTTTGGGGTTTGGAATTAGTTAGAGTAGATTGTGATCGTATATGACTAAAGGGTCAGTTCGTGCTTCTTCTGTGCTGTGTGCGCAATCTGTCCCTACCGACTGGAATCACTATCGGGACTAATCGCGTACATAGCTAACAGATTGAGCCAACAGACCACAATCATGAGTCGCGATCTACTCATGAATAACCGATCACATTGAAAATTGAGGCATTCTGAATGGCTCAGATTTAGGTTGATTTGATCAATCCGATGAGATTTTCATAGTGATTTCATAGATGCGATCTATGTAATTCCGTTTGGTGTTAGCGGGACCCTCCTCGACCCCCCGCCCGCCGTTTTGCTATATGCTATAACGATTACATAATATAGTTTCGCGCTAGAAATCGTTCTATGCTTAACTCGTTTTTGCAGGGAATGATGTGAATGGTATGGCCTTAATGTGATGTGATGATCTGTGTGTAAATTCGTGCAGCCTGCGTGTTGCAAATTTAACACAACCGGGTTGAGGTTGTGACATAATTGTATAATGACCCGCGTGTCGACCTGTGATGCTTGATCTCTCATGTAATTTATTTGGTAGCTATTAGTTGTATTAGCTTTTATCATCATGGAGATGTCTTCAAGCATGGTGGAGATGGAGATCACCACAAGAGGGAGGCATGGAAGCTCAGATCTTGATGGAACCATGGCGATGGAGACCATTATGATTCTAAAGGCCATACTATATTCACAATGTGATATGATCATATACCTGTGATGCTTATTACTATTCTTTTCATACTTTTCATATGGTGGATGTTTTGTCATGATAGAATAGCTTCTCTCACAAAAAAGTTGAGCATTTGATGCCATTTACCAATAACTGTACCTATGTTATTTTGATCGTTGTGTGGTAGGTTTGCCAAAGCAAAATACCATCATCTATCATAATTCATAGGATGAATATTGGACATTCACATGCATAATGTTAGTTTACTCAACAAAGCTATCAAAACGGTTTTGGGCTTTATGGCATAGAGTTGGGAGTCGGGGCATTGAATGTCAGCCAACAAACAAGTTATATAGGGATATGATTAACAATGGTTGTTTACCTATGTCACTAATTTCCTAGCAGTGAAGCCAAAGCTCACTAGGAATTAGTGAATATGGATCTTGAACTACTATATGTCGTTAGAGGGAAGAGATGATCATATAGTAATGATATCTTTTATTAAACTGTTAATATAAGATTGGTAAATAACATAGCGTTAAACCTTGCATATTTATTTTCTATTGTAGATAATGTCTGCTAGTAACAATTCCGGTTTCAATTTGTGATCTGTGCTTGAAAAAGAAAAGATCAATGGAGCTAACTTTATCGATTGGTACCGCAACCTGAGAATTGTTCTTAGGCAAGAGAAAACCAAGTACGTTCTTCTCCAGCCTTACCCTGATGACCTCCCAGCTGATGCAACTAATGCAGCACATAGAGCTTATACGAAGCACTGCGATGATGCACTTAATGTAAGTTGCCTCATGCTCGCCACTATGTCTCCTGATCTGCAAAAACAGTATGAGCATACAGATGCTTATTATATGATTGAGGGACTGCGTGGAATGTTTGAGAATCAAGCAATGGCTGAGAGATACAACATCTCAAAGTCCTTGTACTCATGCAAGCTGGCGGAGGGTAGCCCGATCAGCCCACATGTAATCAATATGATTGTTTATATTGAAACTTTGGGCAAACTTGGTTCTAAACTCAAGGATGATCTGGCTACTGACGTTGTTCTCCAGTCGCTCCCACCGAGCTACGAGCCATTCATATTGAATTTTCAAATGAATGGCACGGAGAAAACTTTGGATGAATTGCATGGGATGCTTAAAACAGCCGAAGAAAGCATTAAGAAAAACACCACTCATGTGATGATGGTGCAAAGGATAATAAAAGGAGGAAGCATGTGACACATCCTAAAGGTAAAGGCAAGGGAAAGGTTCCCAATGAGCCTTCAAGCTCAAAGTCTAAGAAAAAGGGCAAATCTGGCCCATCTCCTGATAATGAATGCTTTCACTATCATGATAAGGGACACTGGTCTAGGAACTGCAAGAAGTACTTGGAGGATATGAAGAAAAAGAAGGGAAGAGAGACTTCCACTTCAGTTATAAGTGTTACAGAAATTAACATTGCATTATCTTCTAGTGAATCATGGGTATTTGATACCGAATCGATGATTCACACTTGCAAATCGTTGTAGGGTCTAAGTGAGACTAGAAGATTTTCAAAAGGCGAGTTGGATGTTCGTGTCGGCAATGGAGCAAAGGTTGCAGTCATAGCTGTCGAAACTTACCACTTGTCATTACCCTCAAGATTAGTTTTGGAATTGAATAGTTGTTATTGCATTCCTACTTTGAGCAAGAACATTATCTCTTCTTCGTGTTTAGAAGAAGTTGATGGTTATGAGATTGTAATAAAGAACAAATGTTGTTCTATTTATTAAAATAATATTTTCTGTGCTCAATGTCCATTGGTGAATGTATTATATGTTCCTGATCTTAAGGATAAAACTGTCTGTAACATTAATACCAAAAGGGCTCAACGAAATGATCTAAATCCCACTTTTATTTGACATTGTCGCTTAGATCATATAAATGATAAACACATTGGAAAACTCCATAAAGATGGTTTACTAAGCTCATTTGATTTTGAATCACTTGACACATGCGAATCTTTTTTGCTTGGGAAGATGACCAAAGCACCCTTCACTGGTCAAAGTGAGAGGGCAATTGACTTGTTGGGACTTATACATACAGATGTATGTGCACCAATGAGTTCAATTGCCAGAGGTGGTTTTCAGTACTTCATCACATTTGTCGATGACTTTAGTAGATATTTTTATGTCTACCTAATGAGGCACAAGTCTGAATCCTTTGAAAAGTTCAAAGAATTTCAGAATGAAGTACATAATCAATTGGGCAAGACAATTAAACTTCTACAATCCGATCGTGGGGCTGAATATTTGAGCCATGAATTTTATGATTATTTAAAACAATGTGGAATTGTTCCACAGTTGACTCCACCTAGAACACCTCAATGGAATGGGGTGTCTGAGCGGAGGACCGAACCTTGTTGGACATGGTTAGGTCGATGATGAGCCAAGCAGATCTTTCACTATCCTTTTGGGGTTATGCTCTTGAAACTGCTGCATTTACACTAAACAGAGTCCCAACTAAGTCTGTTGAGAAGACACCATATGAGATATGGACCGGGAAACGTCCCAGATTGTCTTTCCTCAAAGTTTGGGGGTGTGATGCTTATGTCAAACGTTTGAAGTCAGACAAAATCACTCCCAAATCAGACAAATGCTTCTTTGTAGGATATCCTACGGAAACTAAAGGATATTATTTTTATAATAAAACAGAGGGCAAAGTGTTTACCGCTTGCAATGGTGTCTTCTTGGAGAAAGAGTTTCTCTCAAAAAGAGTTAGTGGGAGCAAGGTGCATACTGAAGAAATTCAAGAAATACTTGAAATTTTTTTGGCACCCACTAATCCTATAGAGGATGTACAAGATGTTGTACAACCAGTGGATAAAACACCAGCCCCACGAAGGTCTATGAAGGCACGTCGCGCGACTGAGAAGTTAACGCTTCTAACCACGGAGCATCATGACATGGTATTATTAGATAATAATGAGTCTATGACCTACGTAGAAGCAATGGAGGAACCTGAATCTGATAAATGGCTTGGAGCCATGGAATCCGAAATTGAATCCATGCATGAGAATCAGTTGGAACTTGGTTGATCCAATCGAAGGTGTGAGACCTATCGATTGTAAAAGGATTTTTAAGAAAAAAGACTGATATGGATGGAAATGTTCACATCTATAAAACATGATTGGTGGCGAAATGTTTCAAACGAATTCAAGGTGTTGATTATGATGAAACTTCTCACACGTCGCAATGCTAAAGTCTGTTAGGATTCTTCTAGCAATTGCTGCATATTTTGATTATGAAATATGGCAGATGGATGTCAAAACAGCCTTTCTTAATGGAAGTCTGACTAGGGATGTGTACATGACACAACCTGAGGGTTTTGTCGATCCTAAAAATGCTAGTAAAATATGCAAGCTTCAAAAGTCTATCTATGGACTAAAGCAAGCATCTCGGAGTTGGAATCTGCGTTTTGATAAAGTAATCAAAGGGTTTGGTTTCATCAAGAACATAGAAGAACCTTGTACTTACAAGAAGTTTAGTGGGAGCGCACCTGTATTTCTGGTCCTATATGTAGATGACATATTATTGATCGGAAATAACATTCCAATGTTGATGATGTTAAATCCTCATTAAGAAAAAGTTTCTCAATGAAGGATTCAGGAGAGGCAGCGTTTATTTTGGGTATAAAGATCTATAGAGATAGATCTAAAAGGCTAATTGGATTAAGCCAAGATACATATACATATATTGACAAGATATTGAATCGGTCCAATATGCAAGATTCAAAGAAAGGTTTCTTGCCAATGTCACAGGACATTACTCTAAGCAAGAGTCAGTGTCCTTCGACACCTGATGAGCAAAAGAGGATGAGAGCGATTCCTTATGCTTCGGCTATTGAATCCATCATGTATGCCATGCTATGTACACGCTCAGATGTATCTTATGCTCTAAGCATCACGAGCAGGTATCAATCAGATTATGGTGAGGCTCATTGGGCCATTGTCAAAAACAACCTTAAGTACTTGAAAAGAACTAAGAATGCGTTCTTAGTTTTTGGAGGTGAAGAAGAGCTCGTTGTAAAAGGTTACACCGATGCCAGCTTCCAAACTGATAAGGATGATTCTAGATCATAATCTGGATTTGTGTTCTGCCTCAATGGAGGGGCAGTGAGCTGGAAAAGTTCCAAGCAAGATACAGTAGCAGATTCAACCACAGAGGCGGAGTATATTGCAGCTTCTGAAGTTGCAAAGGAAGCTGTTTGGGTTAGAAAATTTGTTTCTGAGTTCGGTGTTGTTCCTAGCGCGTTCAGTCCTGTGGATCTCGACTGTGACAATAGTGGAGCCATTGCCCAGGCAAAGGAGCCTAGATCACATAAACGATCCAAACACATACTACGATGCTATCACCTCATTCGAGAGATCATTGACCGAGGTGATGTGAAGATATGCAAGATGCACACGGATCTGAATGTTGCAGATCCGTTGACAAAGCCTCTTCCACAATCAAAGCATGGGGCACACACAAGATCCATGGGTATTAGATACTTACATCAGTGATCATAGTGTGTAGTGGGAGACTTGTGTCACAGCTATATTTATGTACTACTAAATAAATTGTTATATGAGTAATCAGTATTTACATTGATCATCAAGTATGTGACTTGTTCGTGAAACTCTTTGTTAATAGTAATGTTACTCTAGAAGATCCCTAGTCTATATCATTATATGAGATAATGATTGCATACAGACTAACACATGTATTAATTGATGACCACATTTCACGGATCATAGATATGGAGATATCGAATTAATAATGTGAACACATGTTAGTGAATATGGTGTTGGATTGACCCACTACGAGACACTGCTGGGATTGTTATTTCCATATGTGCCATCAGGTGATCTTGAGTGATACACCTGTTAGATCCTTAGACCTAAGATCGCTATTATTTCTCACTATGTGTAGTTGTGTACTTTGAGACTACCAAACGCTACTCCATAACTGGGTAGTCATAAAAGTAATCTTCAGGTATATAATGAAACATAGAATGGGATGTGCGCGGATCAAGATAGGATTTGCCCCTCCTTAACAACAGGAGAGATATCACTGGGCCCCTCGAGATAGTTGAATTTGAAAGTGCATGACCATGCCAAGGTGATTAAAAGTTAATCACAGTGACTAAAAGTTAGTCATGAAATGAATCTACTATTTGATCGAGTGGATGGTCGAGCTATCACAAGGATGACACTCATCTCGCCTTGAGCTTGACTGGTATCGTGAGGCAAAGGGATTAGCATGTTGAATGTGTCTAGGTTCGGCCGATATGATCTTTATGTACATTCGAAAGTTGGTATGTCCTGCTAGGTACCTCTACTAACTTGTGGTTGGAAACGGTTTCCATTCACAACCGACTGCACATGAACCTAACGGGTCCCACACTTAAGGGGTTGGAATATTGAAAAGCTTGGCTAGATGATTGTCTCTAGTGCAAGTGGGATATTGTTGGTGATATGCCCAAGAGGCAATCATAACAATCCGGGTAAGATCTGTTAGATATTTGATCCATAAGCAATTAGGGTACTAATGGGCCTACGACCTAAAAGCCCATTAGTACGCCTATAAATACGAGGAGTAGAGTTAGGTACTAATTACTCCACCACATGATATACCTAGCCGCCACCCCTTGCAGGCCTCACGCCGAGACCCTTGCCGCGCGTGCGGTCCTAGCATACCGACACACGACGTTCCTCTCCGTACGTGTGGACTCTGTGGAGGCGCTGCTGCTACTGCTGCGCTGATCGGCTACGACGATCGTGATCGTCTACCTGCTGCCGTGACGAGGACGAGGAGGAGACGAACAAGATTGTCTACTTCTGCTACACCGACGCGCATCTACGTTCTGCTGCGCTGCGCGTCTAGTGGTAACGATCCATGACCTCTGTACTCGTATGTTTCTTGAGTGATGCGATAGAGTTGCTAAAGTAGCGTACCGCCGATTTCCCAACACCAAGTGCCAATATAGTGACCATTGGATCCGCCGTCTAATTAAGACTTCATCCATGTTTTAGCTATTTATCTTGAATTCTCTCCCGTTGCTCATGTACCCACTTGATTGGTTGATATAATCTTCTTACCAAAGTCCTGGAGAATCAAGTATCATAGCTTATCCCAAATTCATTTTCTTAAAAAAAAACTACCCAAGTTCTTTCAAAAATGGTAATACATGGGACAGTACATATGTTCAATAGAGTTATTTGTCATGTGTTTTATCACAAATCAACATTATGTTGTAGATGACACATGTATTCAAGAGAACCATGCACGCCATATGTTTATGTTAAATATCGATCTATTAAGGTTTTCGCTTTTGCATAAACCCTCTACCACAAAATTACTTCAGTCCTATATTTACTATCACTACTACAAAAAACTGATTTTTTGTGATACTTTTCTTCCATTGCAGCATGGGACAGTGAGGGCGTTGAGGTCTACAAGGTGGCGGTGAGCTGGGGCTATTCTCCTCATTTTTTTTTGCCCCTGAGAGATCCACTACAACGATGAATAAGGTGTCGGTTTATTTAGAAGCATCGGCCCCGACACATATAAAGGGACTAAGAGTGTCGGTTTAAAGAAACTGACACCCATTGGTTAAATGCGTCTGTTTTATTTAAGGAACCAACACACATATTAAATGCGTCGGTTCAACCGATGCTTCTAAGGTGGGTCCGACCGACTCAAGCTCTAAGAGCGTCGGCCCTACCCCAATCGACGCTCTTAAGCGGGCCCCACTCAAAAAACCTAACCCTTCAACACTTCTCTCTGCGCGACTGCCCTTCGACACTTCGTCCGCCAGCCGCTACGTCCGCACCCCCCCCCCCCCCCCCACGCCCCCGTCAGCGCCCCTGGCGACCCTGTCTGCCCCTCTCGGCGCCCCCGTTAGCCCCCCCCCCCCCCCTTCGGTGCCCCCGTCCGGCCCCTCGTCGGCACCCCTATCTGGCCCTCCGTAGGCGCTCCAGTCCGGCGTCTCCGTCTGCGCAGCACCCCTCTCGGCGCGCTTCATCCGGTTCAAGTCAAGGTAAAATGTTTGTTAATTTGTAGGTGTATTGTAAATTAGTATATGTAAATTGTGAGTGGTTTCTAACTCGTGAAAGTAATGCTTTATCATTATGCAAATTCATATCATGTGATTAGAGTTGAATGTGATTCATATCCATTAAGCTATATAAATTGAATGTGATTCATATCATGTCATATCATGCGATTCATATCTATTAAGCCATATAAATTTAATTTTAGGACAGTAAATGTTAGTTGAATGTTCAAGTTCATATCATGTGATTACTTCTTTTAGATATGAATAAAAAAGGCTTGTATAATTTTTCATCTAAATGAATTAAAAGTTTGTATCATGCATGTGATTGTTCCTTTTTGGCATTTGCGATATGATGACAAATTATATGTTTGTAATATAGTAAACATCTTTATAATTTTGGTAGCTTTAGAGGCCTGTAGTGAAAGATGATTCTAGTTGTGAAGTATGCGTCAAGACGAGCGCAGAGGCGTACGACGACAATGAGGACGGCCAAATTAACCGCGCGTGGACGGTGGACCCAGACATAGAACTTTCAACTCTGACCAACTTTTCCCCTCTGTCTTCTTCTTTCCACATAAATTATTGAAAATAAAAATGAGCAATGTAACCTATAGAATTTGATTACCTTTTTCGAATCGTCATGTTTCACATGCTATTGGCATGTGGGACGTGAAGGTCGGGATTGCGCCTTTTTGGACAGCCTGGGAGTTGATGGGGGGGGGGGGGGGTGGCTTGTGACGAGTCGTGGGTCTGGATGTGGACGAGATTTTGACGATATAACCCTGATGTTCTCTGATGCACCATTTTCGAACGTGCAGTGGAGAACAACGGTGTTATGTTGCCGAAATTTCGTCTGGATCCAGACTACGCGTGTCGTCATAAGCACGCTCCACTCGATCACTCTTGGGTGAGTTTATGTCCTAGTGGTGCTCATTTTGTGAAGGGTTCGTGTAGCAGGTGCCAGAATCATCGACGTTTGGAGAGGTCTGAAATGATGTTGCACATTTGTAAGCAAAATTTATGCCCGACTATCTAGTGTGGCGTGAGCATGGAGAGATGGATCAAGCTAGTGAGTCGGACGAAAACGAGAATGAAGATCGGATGGATGAGATGATGGCGGATGTTGGTTGAGAGTACGAAGAGCAGCCACTGCCAGAGGAGGTGAAGAAGTTTTACAAGCTTCTTGCCGCTGTGGATGAAAAAGTGTATGAGGGCACCATTGTGATCATTTTGCAGGTGGTCACACGACTTATGGGGTTGAACTCTAAGTACAATTTTGCAAACAATTGCTACAATGGTATCCCGAAGTTGATCATTGATCTCCTTCTGTCAAAACATAAGATGCCGGAAGACACATATCACTCAAAGAAGATTTTGGAAGGTCTGGGCATGAGTTATGAGAAAATTGATGCGTGCGAGAATAATTGCATGTTATTTTGGAAGGAACACGCGAACGATACTCATTGTATGAATTGCAAAGCATCGAGACATGTGAAGGTTTTGAATGATGATGGAGAGGAAATAAGTACAAAGGTACCGGTCAAACAGCTTCGGTACATGCCTATCACGTCTAGGCTTAAATAGTTGTTTCTTTCCCAAGAAACAACAAAACATATGAGGTGGCATTCAGAAGGGATACGTGAGAGCGATGACAAAGATATTATGGTGCATCCTTCGGATGGAGCAACATAGCAAGCTCTAGACCTTTTCGATCCGGAGTTCGGTAGAGATCCAAGAAATGTTCGTCTTGGGTTGTCAATAGATTGTTTCACTCCTTTCAGCACAAGTAACAATCCATACTCTTGCTGGCCTATTTTTATCATGCCTTACAATCTCCCTCCCAACATGTGGATGAAGGAAGGATACATATTCCTCGTGGCCACCATTCCTGGTCCTAAACATCCTGAGATGAAAATCAATGTGTTTATACAACCGTTGATTGAGGAGTTGAAAGAGTTGAAAGAGTTATGACAAGGTTACACGCTTGAGGAAGGAGAACGTTTGGATTGTGGATTCAGTTTGCTCACGCCACATGACCGGTAACAAAGAATGGTTCTCCTCCCTCTCTTTTGTGTCACGTGTAGAGAATGTTACTTTTGCTGATAATTCTTCAACTCCTATAATTGCTAAGGGTTCGATTAGAGTAAATAATCACTACACTTTGAAGGATGTGGCAATTGTTAAAAATTTGAAATACAACTAGCTTTCTGTTTCACAACTGCTAGATGAAAATTTGGAAATTATTTTCACTAAAAATTGTTGCAAAGTTATAAATTCAAATAATGAGCTTATTTTTAACATGTCACGGTTTGGAAGAGTTTTTAAAGCTGATTTTGATATGTCTTCCTGTAAGCATAGGTGTCTAGTTGCTAATGATTCTAAAGATTTATATTTTTGGCATCGTAGACTTGGTCACGTAACCTTTGATCATCTCACGTGTGTTAGTGCTCTTGTCGCATACGTGGGCTGCCTAAGCTTAAAGGGGACAAAGAAATTGTGTGCTCTTCTTGTAGACATGCTAAGATGGTTGCAGGTTCACATACTCTTTCTCACAATGATCATGACAACTGAACCGGGTCAACTTTTGCACTTTGACACCCTAGGACCTTCACGTGTTCAATCCTTCAGAGGTAAATGGTATGTTCTTGTGATTGTTGATCATTACTCTAGATACTCTTGGGTTTACTTTATGGCATCTAAGAATGAAGCTCTTAGTCACTTTAGAACTTTATTTCTTAGATTATCAATTGATCACCCATGATCTTTAAAAGCAATTAGAAGTGATAACGGAACCGAATTTAAAAATCAATCTTTTGATCACTTTTGTGCTGAAAATGGAATATATCATCAATTTTCTTCACCATATGTACCGCAACAAAATGGTGTTGTAGAAAGAAAGAATTAAACCTTAGTTGAGATGGCTATGACTATGCTTGATGAATATCAAACACCTATGAAATTTTGGGCTGATGCGATTGCAACTGCTTGTTGTGTCTCAAATCATGTTTTCTTGCGCGTAAAGCTAGGTAAAACAACATATGAGCTCCAGTTTCGACATAGGCCTAGTGTTACACACTTTCGGGTCTTTGGTTGCAAATGCTTTGTTAAGAAACATGGTAATATTGATAAATTTGAACCTAGATCTGTTGATGGCATGTTTCTTGGTTATCCATCTCATACTAGAGGCTACCGTGTGCTTTTACTTGATACTAACAAAATCGTGGAGACTTTGAGGTGTGTTTTGATGAAGCTAGCCCAGGTACTAGCTCAAACATTGCAGGTCCAGATCCATATCCGCACGGGGAGAGCATTTTTCGTTGAAGATGAGGAAGAGGTGGAGCTGCTACCCGAAAATTCAGCAGCTAATGACATTGTTCCAACTCCCGATTTTGATTCACAGCCAGCACCGACGATCACCATTGCTGGTCCAGATCCTCCTCAAGTCACAAGCTCATCGATTTGTGATGAACATGAAGAAGAAGAAGCTTGTGAAGTATCCACTCCCCTCCTGGTTCTCAAAAGTCATCCTCCACAACAAATTATTGGAAGCTTGCACGAACGAGTCACACGGTCCAGGTTTTGCGATCCAAACTCTCATGCTCATCCTGCTTTTGTTGCTTCTTTTGAACCCAAAGATGTATCACACGCACTCACTAATGAATCTTGGATTGTTGCCATGCAAGAAGAGTTAGAAAATTTTGAAAGAAATAATATTTGGAAATTTGTACCTACACCTCAAGATCACACTTTAATTGTAACTAAATGGGTTTTTAAAAATAAACAAAGTGAGGATGGGGTTGTTGTTAGGAATAAGGCTAGGTTGGTTGCTCAAGGTTTCACTCAAATTGAAGCTCTAGATTTTGATGAAACTTTTGCTCCAGTTGCTAGATTAGAAGCCATAAGAATTTTGTTAGCTTTTGCTACATCTAAAGGTTTTAAGCTTTATCAAATGGATGTTAAAAGTGCTTTTCTTAATGGCTACATAGATGAGGAGGTTTATGTCAAACAACCACCGGGTTTTGAAAATTCAGATTTTCCTGATCATGTTTACAAACTGTCCAAAGCCTTGTACGGTCTCAAACAAGCCCCTAGAGCATGGTATGATAGGTTAAAAACATTCTTACTTGAAAAGGGTTTTACCATGGGCAAGGTTGATAAAACTCTTTTTGTGCTTAAGCATGACAATGACTCATTATTTGTTCAAGTGTATGTAGATGATATTATCTTTGGTTGTGCTTCTCATGATCTTGTGTCCAAGTTTTCAGCTATAATGAGTTCAGAATTTGATATGAGTATGATTGGAGAACTCACGTACTTTCTGGGGCTTCAAATCAAGCAAACCAAGGAGGGTACCTTTGTGCATTAAATGAAGTATACAAAAGACCTCCTAAGGTGCTTCAACATGGACAAAAGCAAGACTATCCGGACACCAATGGGAACATCAACAACACTTGAACTTGATGAAGATGGTGAACCCGTGGATCAAAAAGAATATAGAAGCATGATCAGATCACTTTTATACCTCACGGCATCAAGACCGGACATACAATTCAGCGTATGTCTTTGTGCACAGTTTCAAGCCTCCTCACGTGCTTCACATCGTCAAGACGTCAAAAGGATTCTCAGGTACTTACATGGAACTCAAGAATTTGGCATTTTTCTTCCTTCTTCCTCAACCGTCACTTTGAAAGCTTTTTCGGATGCTGATTTTGGGGGTTGTAGGATTGATAGGAAAAGTACTTCTGGTGCTTGTCATTTTCTTGGTAATTCACTTGTTGCTTGGTCCTCTAGAAAACAAAACTCAGTTGCACAATCCACGGCTGAATCTGAATATGTAGCTGCTGCTAGTGCTTGCTCACAAGTCCTTTGGACTGTTCAAATACTTAAGGACTATGGGGTTGATCTAGATAGTGCCCCACTATTTTGTGATAACACTAGTGCCATTTGCATTGCTAAAAACCCCATGCAACATTCTAGAACTAAGCACATTGACATTAGGTATCACTTTCTCTGTGATAATGTTGAAAAAGAAAACATTGTGCTTCACCATGTAGATACCAACATGAATTGGCTGACATTTTTACAAAACCTTTGGATTTTACTCGTTTTTGTTACATTCGTAGTGAAATAGGGGTTATGCATCCTCATGGCTTAAAATGAGGGGGAGTTTTCAAACTTGAGAAGTATATGTGTGAATATGAAATTAAAATAATGTGAGCATAGTACTTCATACATATATGACTTTGTGATTCCTTTTACATGCTGAAAGTTCTTACTACATTACTCGTATTATACATTTTGTAGCTTTTGCCATGTCTAGTAATTGGAATAATTACTTACACTAAATCTAGTCATGGTCGAACTTTCTTGTTGTTTTGAACTTGTTGCATGCTCACAAGTGCTTTTAATCATAAAAAATTAATCAAGTAATCAACTCACATGTTGAGTTTTTATGAACAAATATAAATTGAGAAAATATCAAAGAATATGCATGCCTCGCACTTCTTCTTTTTAGATCGCTTATCATTGCACATAGATATGAACTTGGAAGAAGTTGTGTATGACTAAAATCATGTCCTTAAGCTTCTGATTGTCAAATGACATAGGCTTGGCTTGGTTGGTTAGAATAAGGCAGATGCGCATATAATCTCTTGCAAATATCATATGATCTAATTTTGTGCTTTGAAAAATAATAAAATGCAGCAACAAGTGTTATGCTTTCAGATATTGAAATAGTTATGTTTGTGAGATCATGACTTGCTTAAATTGAAAATTACATTTGATATCTAGCATGACTTACACTACTTTATGTATCTCATTGTTGTGATAGTGTAAGTTACTTGATAGTATGACTTGGATGAGCTTTGTTTTATATGTATATGTTATAATATGATCATAACAATTAAAATTTCTCTTTTGTATCTTGCTGAATACATTGTCAAAGGGGGAGAGATAATAGATAATATGTGAATTTTTAAAGATAAGTATGCAAGGAGAATAAATTGATTACACATTGCACATATTCACAATTGTTTTGGAACGATTCTCCGAATCTTCTCAGGGGGAGAAATTGTTTTTGTTCTCATTTTATTTCTGTTTTACAAAGGGGGAGAAATTGTTTTCAAAACTTTTCATGTGAATAAGCCAATGTTCGGATTTTGAAGGGTGTTGCCAATGCATTCATCAAGGGGGAGATTGTGAGACCTATGTTTGCTGAATACATTGGCTTTGACAATAAAAGTTTTGAATGCTGCCATAACATCTTTTTAGCAAGGTCTGACTTTAGCTCCGACATGTCTTTGATAGCTTTGTCATGTCTTTGTTAAGCTCTGATATGTTTTTGCTAGGTCCGACTTATGTTGGTTAGCTCCAACATGTTTTTCTAGCTCCGGTGCTAGGTTGTACTAGCTTTGATAAGCTCCAGCTCAAGCTCCGGTTAGTTTAGGCAAGATTCGGAGCTTGATCGCAATATTCCTGCTTTTTTTGTGCAATGATTCGTACTTGCTTTACATTGTTGGAAAGATTGCTTAGTATTAATTTGCTAAGTTTTTGGTGCATTTTGGTTGATATGGTTGATATCATTTTGCTATGGTTTGCAACATGCTTATGTGAAGTGCTCACATAAGATGTTATAGTTTCGGAGCTAACGAGAGTCAAGTCGAGGACTTGTGCTCAAAAGTATTAGTTGTTTGTTCATGTGCAGGTGTTGCTTGAGTTCAAGACATTGCTGGTGACGGGATCCATTGAACTAGTCTTAGGGAGAAGATGAGTTTCAACAACCAAGTTCGGGAGGAATTGTGGTTGAGTTGATCGGGAGGTCGCGCAACATGTTTGAATCAAGAACAATGCATATGAATGTATCATGGACGTTGTTGGAAGATGTTTGCATGTGTGCAAGGAGTGCATGGACGTGACTACATAGTTCTGAGGCGTGATAAAGAGATGAGGACGTAAAGAATCGGTCGGAAAGGTCCAACCGAATAGGTTATAGACTCAAGCTGCGGCTGAGTCGTGTTTGACTCAAATATGGAAAGATTTGAGTTGGTTATAATAGGATTTCACGTGGGTCACGAATTTGAGTTGTTTTAGGAATGTGGGATACGTTCCTAAGGTGTTTGGAGGTCTTAAGATTGCTTCTATCTGCGTATAGTAGAGTCCTAAGCAGTTATAGAAAGTTTCGATTCGTGATTTGAGTAGGATTAGAGTCCTAGTCGATATTGGGTTGGCCTAAGGGATGGTTATATAAGCAAGGGAGGCCATAGCTCGTGGTATACAACTTTGGGGCTGTTCCTCTTGTGTTCTATTGAATAAAATTTGTAGTTGAAAGGAACTTTTGTGCCTTGTTCGTCCGACTTGTTCCTGACAAGTTTTTCTCATCAAGTTTTCGGCATAGCACTACCTATCTTCGGTAGTTTTATCATAACTTGAGTTTTAAAGATCCAATTGAAGTGATTCTTTTTGGGTTGTCTTGACAACTTGATTATCTTTCATCTGTCAAAATTTCATGGTCATTGGATTTTTGGTTTCTGATCTACACGAGTTTCTTTGTAGTATTCCAGAACTGTTTTTCTCGAGTAGGACAGATTGACCTTTGTTCAATCTTTCAATCGTAACTTGAGTTTCTCCTGATGGATTCGAGTGATTCTTGTTGTGTCGTCTTCGTGACTTGAGTTTCTCTGATATCTATCACTTTTGTCACGATGAAACACGTTTAGATTAGTCTCACACATGATTTATTTAACAGATCGTTTTTCTGCCGAAGGGGTTGGGATTTAATTGTTTCCACTGTGTAAGATTTTTTAATCTACCATTCACCCCCCTCTGGTAGCTTTTCATGTGCTCTTCGATCCTACATATAGATTTGATGCACCAGGAGTGTAATGTCACTGAAAGCATTTTGATTTTTCCGGTCAAACCAAAGATAATTTGAATGCGACGAAGACTTAGCTGATATTTGCGATCGTCCTGGGCTTGAGATTATAACAAATGCAAGCGGAAAATAAAGTAGGCCACAGGCTCCATACTATGTTAGGCCAGAAGAAATAAAGCAAATGCTTAGTTGGTTGAAAACACTGAAGTTTCCAGACCGCTATGCAACAAACATAAAATGATGTGTTAATGTCAACACCGGTAAACTGAATGGGTTGAAGAGCCATGATTACAATATTATGATGGAGAGATTTATACCAGTAATATTACGTGGCTACTTCAAACCTGATTTGTGGAAGATGTTTGTTGAACTTAGCTACTTTTATAGACATATTTGTTCTAAGGAAGTGTCGAAAAGGATGATGCAGCGGTGGGAGAAAGATATTGTTGTGTTGTATGTAGGATGGCAAAACTGTTACCACCTGGATTTTTGAATGTTATGAAACATTTGCTGGTGCATTTACCTTATGAAGCATTGGTAGTAGGTCCTGCACAATTCAGGTGGATGTATAGCTAAGAAAGAGAATTGAAGAAACTTAGAGCTACAATGCGCAACAAGGCAAGAGTTCAGAGCTGTATTGCAGAAGCATTTGCAGCTAAAGAGATTACTAACTTCTCTAGCAAATATTTTTCACATGCCAACAACATGAATGCATCTGTCACACAGTATAATGTAGAAGAGCAATCTACGAGTGAGCTTAAGATTTTTCAATGGATGGGTAAAGGTTTTGGGGCTGCTACTTCTTATTATATTTTGGCGCAAGAGAGAAACTACACCACGCTTTACATATTTTTCAACATAGAGGAGGTGTTACCATATTTTGAAATGTTTGAAAAGTTGTATTGGAAATCTTTATGAAGACCTATGCAAACTCAATTGGATAAGATGCGTCAGCATGACATAAACGGTGGAAAAAGCTTTGAGGAATGGTTCCGTGAACATGGAATTTTCTATCCATTTTTTCCTTCAATCATAGTTCGAATGTTTATCATAAGATGCTAACTTTGTTTATTTATGTAGTGTATGATAGATGTCAACATCTCCGATGACTTGCGACATATTTTGCATGGTCAATTGAGAGCAACAGAATTTAACAGATACGATATCAATGAATATCGTTTTTGGACGCCAAGTTTAGAAGCAAGTCGTCCACTTGCTGCCACTACAAACAGTGGAGTCATGATAACTACCATAGAGGGTAGTGCAAAAGTGACAAAATACTACTGTGTTCTTAAGAAAATAATGGAGTACACATTTGGCGGTCCAAAAACACTTCAACTTGTGATTTTTGACTGTGAATGGTTTGTTCCAACGTCGGGCACACGAGTTGATGATTTTGGAATGGTGGAGGTCAACCACAAGTCACGATACAGAGCCCATAACAACAATGTTGTACTTGTGAATCAAGTGGTACAAGTGTGCTATTTAAGTAATTTCACCCAAGTTTGAAAAATTGGTGGTTTGTATACAGTTAACCGTGGAGTGCACTCTTATCGTTATGATGAGTATATAGAGATTCAGGAATATGATGGTAGTATCTATCAAGATGAAGTCGAGGAAGCAGAAGATTTTATGATATCTTGTGGGACATGACTTGCAGAAATAGCTAGTGATACGCTAGTATTGATGTCTAAAGAACAAGCTGGCCCTTCAAGAAAACTTGTTCGACAATCACAAAGGATTATGGAAAAGAAGAAAAGGATGATGGAAGAAGAGGAGAGTTTTGAAGAAGAAGAAGAGATGGAAGAGAGTGAAGAGGAAGAGACGGAAGACAAGATACATGAATATCTTAATGCACGCGTGGCAGAAGCAGATTCTGATGCTGATGATTTTTGATTTATATTGTGCGCATTTTTTAGATTTTTATTATTATTGTACACATTCTTTATTTATTATCTAATGTTGTATACTAATCATTTTAATAAAAATGTGCGCATATGTTTAAGCTTATACCAAGTTTGGGGAAGAAGAAGAGCAAGAAGGGTAGTTGATCTTCGTCCTCCACTCCCAGTTCTAGTTTGGGCCAGACGGACCCGTTTCAGGTACTTGTTTTTACATACATTTTAATATAAAAATTAACTATCTATTGTTTCTTACTTCTTTACATACTTCTTTATTAATATTTCTAGGGCACTACTTACAATGGACAGAGGAAGAGGCAGTTTATGAGTTGTGTGGCACAGCCGACGTCGAGCAAACCTGCACGAGGTTCGAGTCTGACACAGGTGGCAGATCATTGCCCGATGTACCAGGAGTTGTACGAGGAGGAACCAGAGACTGTCAGACAAACGTCAGAGCAGGAAGGTGGCTTAGGAGGAGGCTCACGAGGAGGCTCAGATACCGTTGGACGGTGGACCTCTTCTGATGGTGGTAATGAGGGGGGTGATGAGGACGACGGTGAAGAGGCTGCGGATCCCGAGCGAGATGCCTAGAATAGTTAGGACACCCCGATTGATGCCCCTTTAGGTAATATTTATGATTAATTAATAAGTTCATTGTAACTTTTCAATTAACTAATTTTGTGTACCTTTTATGTATAGGCTGCAGAGGCACCTTTTATGTGGTGTAAGTAAAAGCATGGATGAGCGGACGATTATAAAGTCGAAGGTACTAGGTGCTAGGTCGAGCTTGGTTGGAGTGGCAAGGGGCATCAACGAGTTGTTAACACTGAGTTGGGAAACGCTGTCTGATTTTGCTATCCCTGGATGGTTTAGGTGGATGGTCAAAGGATTGCAACGCATAATTGGGATCACTATGCGCTTCAAGAGTATGACGATTCGGGTACATGTTAGGATAAAGTTTGGGAGATCTTCTGGGTAAGTTTGCTTTGATTGTTTCAATTACATTGCATCTTATTTTGGTTGACATTAATTGTTACTTGTATGTAGGTATGTTTCATTTGGTGGAGGGTGTGAGTCAAGCATATGTTTGCTCGGTTTTTCATAATGCACAAAAAGATGTGTCAAGGACTCCTTCTCTAAGGCACGGATCAAAGCTGTGACCGTATACTACAAGACAGTCATGTTCCAGGCAATGACAAACAAAGAAGCAGCAAAAATTCACCTAACTAGGGAGGAGTACTTGCAGAGCCATGTGGACTAGATTTGTGCGAATATGGAGGCTTGGGAGTGGTTATGCGGTATTGGGGCTCAGCTGAGTTTAGAAATATTTCTGATAGACACTGAAAAAACAGGAAGAGCAAGTCAGGAAAGCACTTCTTCGGGCCAGATGGATATGTGCGGATGGAACAAAGGATGGTATAAATTATTACATCATACTTAGATTGCTTCAATTAATTGTATTGATTAAATTGTTGAATTTTGGTATTGCAGACAGCTAAAACTGGTACACCTCTTACGTTTTTTGAGGTTTATCTTAAGGGGCACAAAGGTCCAGACCCAAATTGCCTGGAGGTGTTGTGTGACGAGGTATCAGCGCAGAAATTGGTACGTATATTGATTGTGTGTTGCATCTATCCATCAACTCAATTTATCTTGTACTACATTAATCCGTCAACTAAATGTATCACAACAAAAGTATGTTGAGTGTTTCAAGAAGAACCATGGGTCTAATTCAGACTTTCTAAGAGAGCCTTTGGATGTGGGTGCGGCGTATGATGCCGGTGGAGGTCTACCACATGGAAGGTATGTATAAAGATAATGATGATTTCTATGTTAATGAATGTCGATTCATCACATTTGTATTTTTTGTAGACTTGGATCGGGTGACGGGTATGTAGAGCGTGAGGCTTATGGTAGACAATGGCTGTCCAATGTTAGTGGTAGTCGATTTCAATCTACTGCAGAGGCTGATGAATTACGAGAAGAATTGAGACGCACCAACAAGGATATGCAGATGCAGCTACAACAACAATAGCTACAGACACGAATGCTGCAGCAACAGATGTATTATTTGTATATGTCTCAGGTAACATGTAATTTTATCATTTGCAAATTTTATTCGATTTAAAAAAATTTCTACTCAAGATATCATAACTATTTTACTTGATGCAGTTCATGGGTCAAGGTAACTCTAGTTCTCAGTTTGGTCCACCACAACAATCTTACCTCGACATGATGCCTTGTCCAATGCATCCAACACAACATGTTGGCTCCTCCTCACAGGTACAACTGCTTATCTTATTGACTTAGGTTATATAATGCAATATCATAACCATTTCTGTTGCAGGGTTCCGAGAGTGGTCAACTGTGTGTTCCACAACCTTACTGATTCATGTCCCTGTTGGCTTCTGGATCGCATCAAAATTATCCAGGTAAACTGTAATTTTCGCATTTGACCAATTTATTCGATTTCAAAAAATTTCTAATTAGGATCTCACAACTTGATGCAGTTTTCCCACTGATGTCTTTCCCTCCGGTGCAGACTCACCCATCACAAGTTGGAGATGCAGTGGTATGCATGACTTGTATACTTGTTACAATACTTTTATTATAACAACGTATATTAATTAGCACAATATTAGAAAGGAAGGGAAAGTGCAAGAAGAGAGATGAAGTGAAAGAGGGAACAAGGGAGAGAGGGAGAGAGAGAGAGAGAGGAAGAGATAGAGATAGAGGGAGAGGAAGACATAGAGAGGGAGAGAGGGAGGGATAGAGAGAGAGAAAAGAAGAGATAGATAGAGAGGGAGAGGAAGACATATAGAGGGAGAGATAGAGAGAGAGAAAAGAAGAGATAGATAGAGAGGGAGCTAGAGAGGAAGAGATAGAGGGAGAGGGTAATAGATAGAGAGAGAGTGGGAGAGCTAGTGAGGGCGAGGGAGAGAGATAAGGAGAGTGAGAGGAAATGAGAGAGCTTTGGTAAGTTTTAGTCGAAGCCAACATGTTTCTCTTTTATTAAGTTACGTTATAAGTTAGTCGAAGCCAATATGTTACATTATTAAGTTTCTCTTTTATTTATTTATCGCAGGGATCCCATCATGGAACACCTGAAGGTTGCGATGTTTTTCTTAACATCAACGATGGAGGTACGAGTGAAGAAGATGCGAGTGCAGGACGTGCGAGTGGAGGCTCTCACAATGACATTTGAATTTGTTTACTCATTTTCGTACTGCTGTGCTTGTGCTTGAAATATTTGAAATTAGAAAACTTGTCCATGTTGCTGTGTTTGAAATATATGTGAATATGTTGCTGCTGTATAACTGTTATATCTGTGCTGTGCTGTGCGAAATGGAGGCTCCCCAGCCAGGCGGGAGAGGAAATAGGCTGTATAATAAAAATATGTTATGAGCATCGGTTTGGACGAAACCGACGCTCATAGCCGCGCAACGTACGCCGCCCACCTGGCACCGTAAGAGCGTCGGTCTTAGGGGAACCGACACATTTAAGTGCTATAAAGGCGCCAGTCCCGCCAGCCGACGCATTTAAACGAAGGGGCGTTGGTTTCCCAAAACTGACGCCCATATCCCGTAAATGCGCCGGCCCCGACGCACTTAACTGTTAAAGGCGTTCGAAGTATTTCGTCATCTAAGAGCGTCGGTCAACTGACGCCTTTAGGACACTCATATGACTGACACCCCGTTGACGAATTCCTGTAGTGATCGGATCAAGAGCGAGTATTTGTTCGTGTGGCCCAACATGTTCTCTCCCTATTTATTTTACACAGGGTGAGATGGGCCCACATCTGGATAACGGCTTATGTCCAAGGTGTGTTAGGTTAGAAGTTGGATTCGGTTGTGAATCCCGCATCGAGGATCAATCCAGCAAAGCTCTCTCTGTTCCTCCACCTAACCTCATGGTCCACACTTTCAGGCACCACTTGCTCTCATCTCTCTCCAATTGCATAGGAACGAACAAATGATGGCTTCAATAGCTAAGATAAGATATGATGAGGGGCCTCTTGCGCTAAAGTAGGGGAGACGCGGGATGACCTGATGGCGGAGATGTACGAACAGGAGAAGTGATAGATTGAGACGGAAGGATTGTAAAAAAGACACCTGATGGCACCTATAAACACGGGCCATGGCACCAGCGCATGGATCCCACCATCAGCCCCAGGCCTAGCTGGCCAAGCCCACCTCCTTCTTGTTTTTTTATTTGTTTTGATGAGATTTGTTGTGGTAGACGTCAGAGAGGAGCCATTTTTAGTGATGGAAAGTCAGTGATGGATAGAGTGTATATCATTATAGTGATTTTCATAGCACTGTCAACCACGAACCACCAACACGAGCTACACCAGACCAAATCCACCAGTAGGCCACCTACAACTCTATTTTGTTTATCTCCCACCAACCAGGCTATTGCGCATCAGCGCATGGCACACAGGCTCGGCTCTGGCCCTAGGTGGTAGGGGCAACCGCCTAGGACCCATGGCAAAGGAGGGCTCAGACGTTCCTCCCGTTATCTATGGCTGACTGTGGGGAGAAGAAACCCTCTCCAGGATCCAAACCCCATGCAGCTAATTTGGTTGACCAGGCCTAAGGCACAGGGAAGGGATGGAGGGGAAAGGAGACCATATGTGGTCGCTGGTTATTTCCATGGGGATGAAAAAGATTTATTCTTTTTAGAGAGAATCCGACGGTGGTGGTCGAATCTCGATTGACTAGTGCTTTACATAAAACTTTTGCCTTTTAAAAGATGGGCTAGACTAGAATAAGAGATTGATTCTTATTTGCAGGTGATGGAATTGTGATTAGTTTTTACACAAACACTAACCAACTGACAATCACATACTTGCATGACACACAAGCACAACCGAATGTACACATATACACACATATGTACATGTACACGTATAGATGCAACAAACACATGCGACACACACACCCCAACCGGATGAATACAATTAGGTTTATTTTGTAGCAATCACCCCCTAAACCTGACTAAAGATGATGAAGTTTAGGACAAAGAGGCGGATGGAGGCCGGAGTCGAAGAGCTGCAACCATGACTGAAGATGATGAAGTTGGTGAAGCAAGCGACGCTGATGCCTCTCCATGAGCTCGCGAATGTGTGTCGCATCTGCTGAATGGCACCATCGCCCGGTCCACACACCATACTGTCTCCTTCACTGAGACACTCTGCTGCATGCCCATAAATGCCGGCTGCATGCTGGGCGAATACCCATATTTTTAGGCGGTCTCTCGCAGTTCACTGCTCCAGGGATCACGTGTTTATAGTGGTCGGGCTGGCTCCTGCAGCTCCTGCACTTCCCTCATCTTTCTGTCCACTGCCGCCCTTGACTCTTTATCCATCTAAGCTAAGGTGGGCAACAACCATGGAGAGTACTAAGAGTCCGTTTGGTGATGTCACTGCGGTAGCCCGAGAAGGGGGCCAGCAGCGCAATGCGGGGAAGTAGAGGTGGATGGAGGACAGGATCAAAGAGCCTCAGCCCTCGCCAAAGATGATGAAGTTGGTGATGCAACCAATGCTGATGCCGATGCCTCTCCAGAAGCTGGTGAACGTGTGCCGCACAATGCTGAATGGCACTAACATTCTGCCGACACACCAGGCTTCTCCTTCACCTGCGACACCATGGGTACCTGCTGGACACCTCACCATCACTTGAACGTGTTGATGTTTCCGTGTTGGGCAAGTCTAGGTATGTGGTAGGTAAGTCTAGGTGTGTTGTGTGCCATGCATTTCTCGTCAGTCGAAATACATGACTGTTATTACATTTTTGCTGGCCAACAATATAAATTTATCATGTTGATCTTTTTGAATATCCAAACGATGCTCATTTCTTCTTGGTCGGCATATATGTCCATTGTCCATTATCGTCAGTTAACAAGCGGATTAGGTTATGCTATATATTTGTTGAATAGATCTATTACACGTTAAATATAGCATGTTCACTATCCTTAACCAACACCCCTTTTTGGAGTCATGGTTTAGAATTCCTATGAAAAATAAAATTCATACTGTACTACTTTGTGTATTTTTGAATCATGGTATCGCGGAATAAGTCTTACTTAAATCTTAGCACCTGTTTTTTAGTTAAGTTTGTATGTCCATCAAACTGCTAAGCTTCACTGTGGATGCTATTATAGGAAATTAATCATTTCCTACTTCAGGTATCCAGAAATAATTGCTACTAGTTCTAGTAACTTTTTTTATCTGTTCACGTTGAACCAGTGTCTTATATTCGTCATCCCTTATATTGATACATGTTCTGTTGGTAGATGTATAGTTATTTTTTTGGGTCAATCACTTTCTTTGTGCACCATGCACAATGTATATTAGTACGGGAGTGATTTCAGAAATAAACAGTTGACTACTTACTGATGCTGTTGTTTTCACACATAAGATCGGAATGTTCATTGTCAGATTGATGGATGAGAACGGCTTATTCCATCGTAGGAACGGTTTTAATGACATGGAAAACAATCTACAAGTGTGATAATTACTTCATGGTAACTAATACAAACAAATCGAGCTGCTCAAGATTAAAAAATATACTGCTGACGTGATATCTGATGCTCGTATATTTTGCTCCTAATCTCCCTCCTACAGGTCGCTGTGCTCTACCTGCCCAGGGGAGCAGCCATGTCTCTCCATGACAACCTGGAATGACCGTGTTTACCGGGTCAGCGCATACAGAAGCCTATGACTGGGTCCAGCCCCACGTCAATGCTGCCGATCCGAGCTCGATCAACGATGCTCGTTGAGAAGGTAAGGGATGGCCACCTCATGCTGCGGTAAAAACACGATCATTTGCGACGGCTGGATTTATTTGCGATGACCAGCCATGGCAAATAGCTTAAATTGCGACGGCGTGTCAGTGGCTGTCGCAAATAACGTAGCCATCGCAAATAACCTCTTATTTGCGACGGCCAACCCTAGGGCTGTCGCAAATAAGGAAACCGTCGCACATAAATTCTTATTTGCGACGGCTGCGAAAAAGGCCGTCGCAAATAAGATTAATTGCGACGGCCATATGGTGGGGCCGTCGCAATTAAGGACGCCGTCACAAATAAAGGCTTTTATCGGTCGCCCCGGCACCGACGGTTCATTCACCTCCAGTCACCTCACAACAGAGCCCCGCCGCCCTGCCACGCCCTGTCGCCGGTCCGTCGTCGCTGCCCCGTCGCCAGCCCGTCGTCGCCGCCCCGCCGCCGCCCCTGCTCTCGCCCCGGCCCCGCCCCCGCGACGCCGCCCCGACCTCGAGCCGTGCAGTAGCCCCGTGCACGGCGCCGCCGGTCCGCAGTCGCCGCCCCTGCTTCCGCCCCGGCCCCGTCCCCGCCTCCGGCCCTGCTCCCACCTCCGGCCCCGCTCCCGCCCCTGCTTTCGCCTCTGGCCCTACCCCCACCGGCCCCTTCGGCCGCCCACGCAGCGTCGCCCCACCGCGGCCCTGTCCCCACCACCGTCCCTGCCCCTGGACCGCATCATCGACGCTATCGGACAGCAGTGCCGCCGTCCCTCTGACACCGCCGGCCGCCGACCTCTTCCAACGCCGCCTCCTCCAACGCTGCCGTCCCTTCAACGCCGCCGACTAGGTATGGGAATGTATGATGGAATGTTTAGATGATGCAATGTTTAGATGATGGACATTTGATGCAATGTTTAAATTTTCAAGTTTTGTTTGGGAATGCATGATGGAATGTTTAGATGATGCAATGTGGTAATTCTTAGATGATCCTACTTTATTGCTAGTTATGTTTAGATGATGCAATGTTTTAAATTGTGCGTGCTCATATACATGTTCATATAGGATCATACATTGCTAGTTATGTTTAGATGATCCTAGTTCATTGCTACTTCATTGCCAATGATCACACACATGCTCATATAACATATTGTCTATTGCTTGATATTTTTTTGGTGCTTATTGTTTATTGATATTTAATGTTTTTGACTACTTAATATATGTAAATAAAGGGGTTTTGGGCCGGCTCGGACCAACCCGGAAGGGCACGACACGCAATAAGTGTGATCGTGCCGTATAGACCATAGTAGTGGTACTGTATGCATCAAGGCGACATGGAAGCGAACGGGTTGGTAAGGACGTCAATGACCCGCGATTGCGTGGACGGTAGAAATGGATGTGGAATTGTCATCTAAGACCAACTTTCCTCTCACTCTTTCTCTTGTTCTTTCCTCTCTCTTAAATGACCTCAAAATGAAAATGAGCAACGTAACCTATAGCAATGTATTACCCGTTTCGGATCGGCACGTCTCACATGCCATTGGCATGTGAGACGTGCAGGTTCGGAATTGTCCCTTTTTGGACAACTTCGGAGTGACCGAGGGGGCGTGGCTTGTGACGAGACCCGGGTCCGGATTTGGATGAGATTTCGGTGGCGTAACCCTGTTGTTCTCTGCTGCACCATTTTTTGGCATGCAGTGGAGAACAACGGGGTTATGCTGCCGAAATTTCGTTCGAATCCGGATCAGGCATCTCGTCATGAGCACGCTCCACTCAGTCACTCTTGGGTGGGTTTAGGATCTATCTGCCTAGGTTGTAGGGCCGTGACATAACATAACAATGAAACTAATAATACTTCACGTTAATTGCAGAGCCAAATATGGGTGAAGACCGCAGTTGGATGTATACTGGCTAGAAGAGCAGAACTGGTGGTCACTTTGATGAGTGGTTTATCAAGTTAGATCAATTTTTGGATCGAGCATTTTCGTTGTCAACGAAAGATATGGTGCGGTGTCCATGTACAGAATGCCAGAACACCAAGTTTTTGAGAAGATTGGAGCTTTCGTTTCACTTATGTCGAAACGGTTTCACTCCACATTATGAAGTGTGGACCTTTCACGGCGAGACTAATTCTCGAGTCATTGCCGAAGTGGATGAGGATGATGATATAACAGAGGTTGATAGGATTGATGAGATGCTAGAAGCTCTGGAAGCGGAGGATCCTCTTACAAATGAGGCATAGAAGTTCTTCGAGGAGCCGAAGATGTCACAAGAGCCGTTGCATGAACACACGGTTATGACCGTACTTGCTTTCTTGACTAGATTTATGGCAATTAAGTCCAAACACTTTTTTCCATCAACTGCTACAATGATCTCATAAAATTGATCTGCGATATTCTTACACAACCTCATAATACGCCACCAGATATGTATCATTCAAAGATCAATATATCTGGTCTCGGTATGAAGTATGAGAAAATCGATGTGTGTCCAGACAACTGCATGCTATTCTGGAAAGAGCACACCAATGATAATATGTGCTTGAAATGTGGTAAATCGAGGTATGTCGAAGTTGTTAATGACGATGGCGGTAATGTGATGACAGATGTCGCATATAAGCAACTTTGTTACTTGCCTGTGAAACCTCAATTGAAGCGGTTGTTTCTTTCAAAAAGAACCACAAGACACATGAGATGGCACAAAAAAGGTAAACGTGAGAACAAAGAATTCTTGACGCATCCGTACGACGGTGATGCATGGAAGGCGCTAGACCGTTTTGATCCAGACTTTTCTCGTGATGCGAGGAATGTTCGCATCGGATTAGCGACAGATGGATTCTCACCGTTCAGTACGAACGCCACGCCATACTCATGTTGGCCCGTCTTTGTCATTCCGTACAACCTGCCACCTGCTTTTTGTACGAAGAACGAGTTCATATTTCTCAGCCTCATTGTACCTGGACCTGATCATCCCGGGTCACGTCTCAACGTGATGTTAAAACCGCTGATCGAAGAATTGAAAGTCTTGTAGACAGGAGTCGAAGCGTATGACAGTTACAAGAAGCAGAAATTCAACCTTCGAGCTGCTTATTTGTGGTACGTCTATGATTTGCCAGCATACGACATGTTTTCCGGATGGAGCACTCACGGTCGTCTGACGTGTCCGATATGTGCTTCAGACACGGATTGCTTTCGACTAACTCATGGAGGCAAAATATCTTACATCGATTGTGACAGACGTTGGCTGCCCACGAATCATATATTTAGGCAGTAGAGGCATGTCTTTCGAAAGAACACTGTTGTCACTAAAGTACCACCGAAGCGTCTCAACGGGTCAGAAATTTCTGATATGTTGGACAAACTGGTGCCTGATGAAGGTCGTCCTGGATATTTCGTAGGTTATGGAGAGGAACACAATTGGACTCACATATGTGGACTTTGGGAGCTACCGTATGTAAAGTCGTTTATTCTATTGCACAATATTGATGTCATGCATCAGGAGCGTAACATGAGCGAAAGTATCATAAGCACTTGCATGGATATGCCTGGCAAAACGAAAGACAATTATAAAACTAGACTAGATTTGGTAGACATTTGTCACCGTCCAACTCTTGAAATCTCTGAAAGTGGTGGAAAGGCACATGCTTCTTTCTGTCTTCGATCGAAAGAAAAGAAAGAAGTTATGAAATGGATGAAAACTTTGAAATTCCCAGATGGTTACACAGCTAGCTTGAAACGAGCTGTAAATGTTAACACAGGAAACCTCACTGGGTTGAAGAGTCATTATTATCACATTATAATGGAAAGACTCTTACCTATTATATTTCGAGGCTATCTAGATGATGCAGTGCGGAAGGTTTTAGCCGAGCTCAGCTATTTCTATAGACAGCTTTGTGCTAAAAAAATCAAGATTGGGATGATGGATAATTTAGAGAAGGAGATACCCATACTTTTATGTAAGATGGAATTCTTTTCCACCGGGTTTCTTCAATCCAATGCAACATCTGCTTATCCATCTTCCATTCGAAGTTAAAGTTGGCAGTCCTGTGCAATATAGGTGGATGTATCACATTGAAAGAGCGCTACGATATCTGAAACCAATGGTTGGCAACAGGGCAAGGGTGGAAGGGTGCATCGCTGAAGCATATGCTCTTAAGGAAGTAGGATACTTTTCAAGTGTCTACTTTGCAAAAGAAAACAATATCAATACTTTAACGATGCGGTACAATGTGGACGAAACACCCCCTCTAAGCGACCTTTCCATTTTTCAAACGAGAGGCACCATCGTTGGTAGCTACATGACCTACGTGCTATCCGAACATGAAAGGACTGTTGCTTTACTCTATATGTAAGCAAATATAGAAGGCATGCAGGAATACTTCGAGTAAGTGTTTGTCCTACATTTATGCTAATCGACATATTTTGCTACACATGTACTCTAAAAGATGTTTTTTCATGTTCAGCGAGTTCCACAGACAATGTTGGCCACATAGGCATCAACCTACGGCCAAACAAGTAGAAGCGATGCGAAAAGAAGGAATAAATGGGGGGCAGAGTTTCCTATCCTGGTTTCGAGATTATGTAATATTCTCTCGTCTTCTATGTATTATAAGTTACTATTATTAAAGAAGTATTATTTTAACTTACGATCATTTATGACAGTGTCAGACTCACAATGTCCATGAAGATTTGCGACAGCTATCTTATGGATTGGTGAATGTTAGAAGCTATGGTCGATATGACGTAAATGGCTTTCGTGTCCGTACAACTCATTTTGAAGCTCTTCGTCCTCTCGGGGCAACATCAAATTCCGGTGTTGTGACGAGAGCAATGGACACTCAAGGGAATTTAACCAATTATTATGGGATCATTAACAAAATTCTTGAATTTACTTTTACTAGAAATAAGACCCTTCAAATTGTCTTCTTTGATTGTGACTGGTTTGATCGCACTCATGGAACTCGAGAAAACCAATTTGGAATGGTGGAAGTGAAACATAAGGACCGACTACGAGGTTACGATACATTTGTTCTTGCACATCAAGTGGAACAAGTGTATTATCTACCTTATCCATGCACGAAGCGCAGTGCTTGGTGGGTGGTATATAAGGTGAATCCTCGTGAGCGATTATATACTCCTGGGGATGATGGTTACCATGATAGCGAAGACGTTGAAGAAGTGTACCAAGACGAAGAGTTGCTAGACACTTTTATCATTAAGCTTGGTGCAAGACTCGATCAATTAGTTGGAGATGTTGAAGACATTGAAGATGTAGAGGCAGATGATATGCGAAAACAGAAATTAGAACAGGCCACGATGGAAGATCGTTGGACTGGTTTAAGGAGTGGGGCACAGGCACATGATAATGATGTTGATGAATTTTGAAAGTGATTACAAGTAATGTTTTCTTGAAGATGGTAACATAAATTTTGTATATTTTATTTGCATATTTACTGATTATCTAATTAAAATAGGATGGCGTCAAAGAAGGGTAATAAGGTGCCGCCGACGAGGGGGTTCTACCCCTCTATACCTGAGGACGCTTTCGCTGGTGCCTCATCGACTGGGAGCAGACGCTCTCAGCTGCTGGGGCACGTTCTGAGCAGCTCTAGAGCTTCGTCACAGGTAAATTTCACTCGCTTTTAACAAATTCTTTAAATTAAATTTCACATTAATCTTACTTATGAATCATTTGAATGTTGTAGTCCTCACCGGCTGACTCAGAGGTTGCGGCGCTAGTTGACCTTGGCTACCCTTCGGTGAGCTAGCCCTCGGCCAGCCAGCCCTCGACTGGCGATCCTTCTGTTCCTGAGGCCTTTGGCTCGGCTGGTGAGGAGCCGTCTGGGTCACCTGACGTGGTGCCCCAGCAGACACGGAGGACGAGGAGGACTCACTTTGTCAGTCCTCCTGATCCCTTCACAGAGGATCGTGATTCGTCCAGTAGGAGACATGTAATAAAAATTATAGTGTTCAATTTTAGTTTCTTTTGGTTACTTAAGTAATGAATCAATAAATATCTTGCAGGGTTTGGGACGACACGTCTTTCACCAGTGAGAGACACCACAGACCGGTGAATGGTGTCCTCGAATCCTTAGTGTGTTTGCACTATCCCGGGGTCATCGACGGGGTGCCTGCTCTTTCGTTGGAGGACTACGCACGCGTCCTTCACCAGGAGCACGACAACCTTCAGGAGGCCGTATGGGCCAATTTTATGGTAAGTATGTTAAAAAAAGTTTCTAAGTTTTAACTCTTAAACTCTTTTAATGAACATCTCTTCAATATATTTTTTATCGCAGGCAAGATATACTTTAGAGGACCCGAACGACCCTCGCCTATTTGAGGATGCGAGGCGAGTGTTTCACTACAATGCTGCCAAGGCGCTTCGACAAGCTTTGTCGAACGCCCGTGTTCAAATTATTATTGAGCACTTGAAGGCGAACCAGCAGCACATGCTACACTTCCGACAAGAGAGCGAGATGCACCTGACGGAGGAGGAGTACGCGCAGGTACGTGGGGTGTAGTAAGTATTTTTTTCTGATAATTTCCTCGATGATATTTTTAACGACTTCCATCTATGTGCAGGGCCACGTGGGCTGGTTGCAGTGTCAAACCGATGCATTTCGGGCCCTTTGTCGTTACTGGGCTAGCGATGAGTTTAAAGCTAAGTCCGAGAAGGCTCGAGAGTGCAGAGGGGTTGAGGGGAAGAGCAGGCACGGGCAAGATAACCACTTGCGTTTAGCTAAATGCATGGTAAGTGTATGTAACTTATGTTTATATATTCATAATATATTGTTCGTACTAACAGTATTGACTGGAGCACGAGACGGGGGTGCTGCCGACCCCTGCTGAGATTTGGAAGAGAGGTCACAGGGACCCTTCTCAGCCTCAGGGGTTCAGTCAGGCTGCAGCCGAACGATTGGTAAGTTTAGAAATCATTCATATTAAATATAACTATATGTATTGTTCAACATACACAGTTTCCTTGTTTTGCAGGCTAAGTACGGGGAGGAGGCTAGGAAGATACACGGCGAAGATTTTAATTGAGAACGTGAACCAATCGATCCTCAAGCCGTGTATGCAAGCGGAGGTGGAAAAGCACACGGAAGGTGAGTTTATAAGTCATTTTATCATTTTCAATTCAAAGTGTTCAAGATATTTCAATTTGATATTACTGACTCTCTTTTTTATAGGCTCGCCATATTTGACGGAGTTGTCAACTCGAGGGCGGGAAGACCTGCGAGAGGTAGCTCCACGCATGCTTCTTTGGTGGGCACGACAGGTCGTCGCGCCTCGTAGAGGGACATTGAGGTACAGTCCCTCCGACAAACTATAGAATACAACTTCAGGCGACAGGAGGAGGAAAGGAGGGAGGCGGAACACCAAAGGATCGCGAAGGAGGCCACGATCCAAACTCAGGCAACAGCGTTGGCGCAGATGCGGGAAGCAATGGAGGTAACAAAATAAAAACTAAAGTTCTCATTAATTCAGCATAAATGACTTACTATAGGTAACATTTAATGTTTGCAATGACAGGTCATGGCTCGGGCGCAAGGTCTCGGGATCCAGCTACCGGTACTACCACCGGTCCTTCCAGGCGATCCTTCTTCTGCAGGTCAGGTAATTTTCTATGTCAACTTAACAATTTTAGTTTTAACTCAACTTAACCAAAATAAAGCGAGGAAATGGAGTGACTGTGAAAGATAGATAGAGTGAGAGATGAAGTTAGAAGAGGGAGGAAGATAGAGAAAAATGGATTGAAATAGAAGAGAGATGAGATAGTTAGATAGAAGAAAAGGATTGATATGGAAGAAAGAGATATAAGAAAGAGTGAGAGATAGTTAGATAGAGTGTGAGAGGAATGATGAGAGAGAGGGAGATTGGAGATAGAAGGAGAGGGAGAGAGAGAGAAAGGGAGATGTAGATTGAGAAAGAGGCAGAAAGATAGAGGGAAAATGATAGCAATAGAGTGATGAAAGAAGATAGGAAGACAGGGGATCTAGATAGAGATAGAGGGAGAGGGGGGGGAGAGATGTTGATGTATTTATGTTCTAACTCTAAGTTTCATTAAATGCAGGGATCTGTGACGGCGGCACAAACTCCGTCGCCGTCACTACCGCCACCTGGAACGAGGCGCGACGACGACTTCGACTTCGGAGGTGGCTTCAGAGGTGGCTATGGAGGTCAGACGAGCGAGTGAGCCCTTGTTTGGTTTGTTGATGTTGATGCCATGTTTCGACGACGATGTGTTGTGATGTGTTGTGATGCCATGTTTGGATTGTTGTTATACGACTGTTTGTAATACATATTGTCTGTTCTGTGATTCTGGCCATCGAGCCGGGTAGTATTTTCTGTTTTTTTTTTTTAAAAAATAAAAAACCTTATTTGCAACGGCTTTTTATACAGTACCGTCGCAAATAAGGCTCCAAGCCGTCGCAAGTAAGCCTCTGCTATTTGCAACAGCCTAGCTGTCGCAAATAAGCATTAATTGCGACAGCTAGGCCATCGCAAATAGGCGCGTGGGCCCTGAAGGAGGACACGTGGGCCCTGCTGGCTGAACTTATATGCGACGGCCAGGCCATCGCAAATAGCCGCACTTATTTGCAATGGCCCGGCTATCACAAATAAGCTTTAATTGCGATGGCCGGGCCGTCGCAAGTATTGTTGCGGGGCCCACCAGCCTCGGGCAATAACTTGGGACGACCGCTACGGGCCGTCACAAATAAGTTTATTTGCGCTGGTGGCCGTCACAAATAAGCTTAATTGCGACGACTTATTTGTGACGGCCAGAAACCATCACAAATAAGAAAAGCCATCAAAAATAGCTTATTTGCGACAACATTTGACTTATTTGTGATGGCCCTGGACGTTGCAAATCATCGGGTTTCCTGTAGTGATGGGCTCTGCTCCCGGACACCGGTGGGGACATGAACCATTTTGTGTTCGGGCAGGGCATGCGTGTTGCCCAAAATGTTTACACCGCTCTACACAGCGGTAGAGCAGGGGCGTGGCACCTTGTACCAACACTCACCTTATGAGCTTGACCTGAGTAAGCAACAACAACAAGCAAAGAAACCTTTTTGTTGTTCATTTGCCGAAGTAATTGATGATTTATGCATACCGGTTACTAGTTTCTGCCATTCCTCTTTGTTCATGTTGGTTTCTCTATTCTTGGATTTGTTTGTTAACAAATGTTGTACCCTACGAAGTGATGGAAGAAAGGAAATGCAGGTCGGTGTGGACTCATTAGATCTGCGAGCCTAAGGACGCCATCAAGATTGCATGCTTGCCGTACGGAGGTTGAAAGTGCATCTAGGTTAATCCTCATGGGTTTTGGACGATTGATGACGACAATTAAGGGACTAATTAGATTCGTGAGTGTAAATATAGGTGATCAATGTTGAAATAGAATTGAAGACTCTCAAAAAGGAAAAATAGTGAAAAAGACGTCGAAAACTCGAAGTGTAGAAATTAATGTTTAAAATTTCTTGTGTCAAGTTTAGCCATGCTGTGTAGAGAGTTTTCAACAAGTCAAGTGCTTGAGAATCGATGGGGAGCTCTTAGTCCAATTGGGAATTGGTGAGACGTTAAGTCTAGGTAGCCCTAAGGATAAGGGCAGACTTGTCTGGGCCTGGGGGCCGGACTAGTTCGATGTCATTGAAATTTTCCAATGTGAGGCGGACCAGTAGTCTTTGTTTCAGTTCGGACTTGTCCATTTGGGGATGGACTAGTCCGTTGTTAGTGTGTTTGTGCCTTTCTTGCACTAAGTCCTAGAGGGCCAGATTAGTCTGCCCGGAGGGTCGGAGTAGTCCACCCTAGCAGACTTGTCCGTTCTCACTCGAAATAGAAGGTTCAGTGTGAGCTTGGACTAGTCCACTTTGGGGGCAGACTAGTCCGTAGTGAGAAGGGAGGTCAATTCTAGGGCTAAGTTCTAGAAGGTCGGAATAGTCTGCCACAGTGGCTGGACTTGTCCGTTTGTCTAGACTAGTCTAATTTGGTACGGAACACAATGTTCTTTGTGACTCTGGACTCATCTAGGTGTGGACAGACTAGTCCATTATGGGAATAAGTTGGGCTGCAGGGATTAAGTTCTCGCAGGCTGGACTAGTCTGCCCTAGGGGGCCAGACTAGTTCTCCTTGTCAAGACTTGTCCAATCTTGCCCGAAACAAATTGTTTAGATTGAGTTCGAACTAGTGCGTTGCTGGAGGGACTAGTCCATGGTGTTGTGATCGTTTGAATTCAAAAGGTGGTAGGGACTTTAGATTTTTGAGCTTTCTGACGTCAGTGGTCCCCGTCCCACATTGGGATTGAATCTCGTCATCCCCGTCCCCCTGTAGGGATCGAGCCATCCCGACTACATGTAGCCTAAATAATGTCAACTACAAAAGGAAGAGGAGATTGGGGAGCAGAGATGAGCTCTCACCTTCTACTCCGTGGAAGCTGAAGGGCCAACTCAACCCTAGGCGGCAGGCAGGCTTGCAGAAAACTCCTCACTCAACATCGCTCGCTCCTCCTGCTATTGCTAGTAGTTACTTATAATGGATGCGGAGCGGCAAACCGCACCGCTCTGCTCCGGGATGCGAGCTGGACGACACCTGGAGACCATGGCATCGAACTGTCACGTCAGCCGAATGGACGGACGGGCTTTGGGCCTAGGCCTACTAGATTGGGCTTTTGGGTGAAGTTGGGATGGGCTTGGGCCATGTTCCTAAGGCCTGGCCTGCTACGACCAACTTTCGGACAAGCATCTACTCATCTTCTTCGTCATCCCCACCCAACCAAACCATACATGCATTGACACATCTTCTTCTTCTTCTTCGTCTCGCTCGATCCCCTCCTTCTCTCCTCGCCGACCTCCTTGGCTTGGGTTGTGGCGATGTCGGCCTCAGTGAAAGGCAAGTCCATCGTCAGATCTGGATAGCCTGGCTAGGCCGACTCGACACGTGCACGACGCGACTAGCCCACTACCGGTTACCTCATATATAAACACATGTATCTGCCAAGTCTGGTCAAACCATAGCCGCCACTCGGTCATCCGCCTCCTCCCGATTCCTCTTCCTCCTTCTTGCCTTGTCCGATCTCCTTCCTGTGTCCTCCGATTCCCCCGTCTCTCTCCCCTGGGCCGTGGTTGCTCCATCCCCTTTGATTCTCTCTCGCATAATTGCAGCGTCGCGCCCTCCCCTCCGGTTCTCCTTCTCATGGTCGCAGCATCGCGCCCACCCATTGCGTGGTTGCGCCTCTGCCCCTCCGATGGAGGACAGCGCCCACGGGTCTCGACCCAGCGGCCAGGGTGGCGACTACCTCTCACTCAACCAGCAATCGTTGTAGTCCTCGAGCCTCCCGTCGCATCCTCACCCTCCTCCCTCTGCTCGTAGATGCGCCATCATCACAGATCCATTGCGCGCCGGCTCCTGACGACGTAGATGCGCTGCACACCTGCAGAGGGACGTGATGAGCGCCAGTACGGCGAACGTGAACGACAATGGTGCGAACGACGTATGACTCGCAACATACGTATGACGATTATAACCATATTGTTGTCCCCTTTTTACTTGAAGAACTGCACCAGATAGGGCGGTGTAGTGTTAAATAGGCAGCGTTATGCTATCGAAATTTTAGGACCTATTCTAAACAATACATGTAGACTAATAATGATTTGTCTACTTTGAAGGTATGCCCTCAAACATGGCTGAAGATTGCACTTGGATGTATACTGGTTGGAAAAAGAATGGGAGGCACTCAGAGGAGTGGTTCACTAAGACGAATGCTTTCATAGAATGAGCTTTCTCATTGTCAAACAACAGCAAGGTGTGGTGCCCATGTATCAAATGTCAGAATGCAAAGTGTTTTGACAAAGTGACGTTGACATTTCACTTGTGTGGAAATGGTTTCATGCAACATTATGAGTTGTGTACATTTCACGGTGAGTCACCTTCCCAAGTTGTAGAAGATCGAGATGAGGATGATAGCACCGGGGTCAATAGGATGGACGAGATGCTTGAAGCCATAAATTCTAAATTGACGGAGGATCCTCCTACAACGGAGGTTAAAGCGTTCTTTAAGCTTGTCGAAGCTTCTAAACAGCCGTTGCATGAACACACCAAAGTGATGATCCTCAGTTTTATGATTAGATTTATGGCAATTAATTCTAAATATTCCTTCTCCAATAACTACTACAATAATCTCATCAAATTGATCAGCGATGTCCTTCCACAACCTTATAAATTGCCTAAAGATATGTATCGTTCCAAGAAATTGATTTCTGGGCTTGGTATGGACTATGAGAAGATTGATATGTGCCCAGACAACTGAATGTTTTTCTGGAAAGAGCATGCCAACAAGAACAAGCATTTAAATGTGATAAAGCGAGATTTGTCGAAGTTGTTAATGATGACGGTACAAAAGTAATGACTGAAGTTGCCCAGAAGCAACTTCGCTACTTGCTTGTCACACCTATGTTGAAGCGCTTGTTTCTCTAAAAAAAACAGCCAGGCACATGAGGTGGCACGAAGAAGGTTGACGTAAGAACGATAGATTGATGGTTCACCCGTCTGACGGTGAGGCATGGAAAGTGCTTCACCCCTTCGATCTAGATTTTGCCAATGACGTGAGAAATATTCGCATCGGGTTGATGATAGATGTCTTCTCACCGTTCAGTACAAATGCAACACTATACTCTTGTTGGCCCGTGTTCGCAATTCCATACAACTTACCACCATCTCTTTGTATGAAGTATGAGTTCACGTTCCATTGCCTTATTGTACCTGGAACGAATCATCCTGGTTCACGACTGAACGTGATGTTGAAGCTGTTGATTAAAGAGTTGAAAATGTTATGGACAGGAATCAAAGCGTACGACTGTTACAAAAAAACAGAAATTCAACCTTCGAGCTGCATACTTGTGGTCTATCCATGATTTTCCAGCTTACGACATGGTTTCTGGCTGGAGCACTCATGGTTGTTTGACATGTACGATATGTGCTTCGGACACAGAATGTTTTCGTTTAAATTATAGTGGCGAGATTTGCTACTTCGATTGCCACAGACGTTGGTAACGACCCAATCACGTATTTAGGCAAAATAAAGATGCCTTCAATAAGGACACCATTGTCAAAAAAGTACCACCACAACATCTCAACGGGTCGGAGATTGTTGAACAATTGAACAACTTAGTGCCAGATGAAGGTCGTCCTGGATATTTTGTTGGTTACAGAGAGGACCATAATTGGACTCATATATGTGCACTATTGGAGCTATCGTATGTGAAGTCCTTAATCCTAATGCATACATTGATGTCATGTACCAGGAACATAACATGGGCGAATGCATCATAAGCACATACTTCGATCTGACGGGCAGAACAAAAGACAATATAAAGGCTCGTAAGGATTTGGCAGAGGTTTGTAAACGTCCAACTCTTGAGCTAACCGAATCTGGTGGCAAACCGTGTGCTTCTTTTTGTCTTCGACCAAAAGAAAAGAAATAAGTCTTCGAATGGTTGAAAACATTGAAATTCCCAGACGGTTATGCTGCTAGCCTGAGACGAGCCGTAAATGTTCAGACTAGAAACCTCACAGAGTTGAAAATTCATGATTATCTCATAATCATGGTAAGGCTTTTGCCGTTTATGTTTCGTGGCTACATTGACGATGTGGTGTGGAAGGTGTTAGCCGATCTTAGCTACTTTTATAGACAGCTTTGTGCGAAAGAAATCACAGCCGAGATGATGGAGAAGTTGGACAAGGAAATACCAGTGCTTTTATGTAAGATGGAAAAAGTTTGCCCTCTGGGGTTCTTCAATACAATGCGACATTCCTAATCAATCTTCCATATAAAGCTAAAGTGGGCGGCCCTGCGTATTACAGTGGATGTATCACGTTGAAAGAGCACTTATGTTTCTTAAACCAATGGTTCACAATCGGGCAAGGGTTGAAGGATGCATTGCCGTAGCATACGCCATTCAGGAGATATGATACTTTCAAGCATCTATTTTGCAGAAGAACACAATGTTAATGTTTCTACGCTACTGTACAATATGGATGAAGCACCCTCTTGTAGCAGCCTCTCCATTTTTAAAATGAGAGGCACCACTGTTGGTAGTGGCACGAGCTACGATGTTGAACCTGATGATAAGACAACTGCTTTGATGTACATGTACGCTAATATAGAGGGGATGAATGAATATTTTTAGTAAGTGTTTGTTCAACATCTATATTAATTAGCATGTTGTGTTATACATCTAAGCTAATCATTCTGTTTTTCCTTATTTAGTGAGTTCGATAAACAAAATTGTAAATCTAAGTAGCAACCTATGAGCAGATAAATACAATCGATGCGATATGATGGAGTACATGGAGGGCCTAACTTCCTATCATGGCTTCATGCACAGTGCAAAAAACAAGTCAGCGTCTATGAAGAATTATGACAACTGTCCTACGGATTCATTAAAATTAAAAGCTACGGTCGATACGATGTCAATGGGTTTCAATTTCGTTCAACTGAATTTGAAGCTCAACGTCCTCTCAGAGCAACATGTAATACCGGAGTTGTGAATAGGGAAGTTGACGATCAAGGACGTGAAATTACTTATTATGGGATCATTGAAAACATCCTAGAATTCAGCTTTGCGGGGAATAAGGTCCTTAATATAGTCTTCTTTGACTGCAATTGGTTTGATCCTAACAATAGAACTCGACAAAACCAATTTGCCATGGTAGAAGTCAAACATAAGGACCGGCTAAAAGGTTGCGACACCTTCGTCCTTGCACAACAAGTCAAGAAAGTGTATTATCTACATTATCAATGCGAAAAGCTTAAAGCTTGGTGGGTTGTACACACGGTGAATCCTCATGAGCGGTTATATATACCAGACAATGCTGGATACCTTGATGATGAGGTTGATATTTTTTACCAAGAACAAGAGTTGCTGGACTCTTTTGTCGTCGAGCCTGATTTAGGACTCATTGACTTAGTTGGAGATGCAGAAGACATAGAGACTAGTGATATGCGAAAACAAAAAAAAAAGGGCAACTACCACGATAGAAGATTGATGGTCCGATTTATGTAGTTGAGTACATAGTGATGCTGATGGATTTTAAAATTGAGTATAAGTAATGTTAATTTCATGTCTTCTTTTCTTTTTTATACTTTCCATTAAATTCATTAGCTAATTTTCCTTTAAATAGGATGTCGTTGAGCAACAACAGATGAGGAGGGGCAGGGGCGCGGAGCTTTCTTCCACCAACAGTCACGAGAGGAGAGGAGGTCTTCCAGGGCAGTCAGCTTAGCGGGGGTAGACGGGCTCAGTTGGTGAGCCATCTACCAAAGTCGTCACGTGGAACTATACATCGGTCACGGCAGGTAAAGAACATTTAATTACATAAATGATATAAGTAATTCTTTATTCTATAATATGAATCTTTAAAATTGTCAGGACGACTATATGTCTAAAGACACAGAGCCTAGGGTCCCTCCTTCTTTGGTGCCTTCTTCATTGATGCCTTCTGCTTTGGAGCCTCCTTCTTCGGAGCCTCATTCTTTGGAGTCAGTGCACTCGGGTGACCCCGCTTCTGGGTCACTTGGTTTGGAGCAGGTTCCACAGCAGCGGACTAGGAGGAGCCACTCCGGCTCCTACAAACCCAAACGATCAAATTGTTATTCGTCCAATTGGCGATAGGTAAGTAAATCTCTAACAATTCAATTTAGATACTTTTAGACAAATATATATATATATATATATATATATATATATATATATATATATATATATATATATATATATATATATACTAATTGATAATCATGTATCAGGACTTGGGAGGATGCTTCGTTCGAGGCCACGGACGCCACGTGCTGGTGAACAGTATCCTGGGTTGTCTAGTCTGTTTGCACTACTCCGGTGTAGTGAACGGACGCGCTGCCACGTCTTGGGATGACTACTATAGTGCCCAAGACGTTCTTCACGGCAACCACCATGAGGCTATTTGGCAGGACTTCATGGTAAGTATGAACAATACTTGTGTAATACAAATCTAGTATAAGTTACATACATCTACTTGTATATTTCTTTTTTCAGGCACGATATCATTTGGAGAACGAGGCCGAGTAGACGGATCACGCTCGTCTCATCTTCCATAACCGCGCCAAGAAGACCGTGACACAGTAACTATCGTCAGCTCGCATTCAAGCTAGAATGCGTACTTCAAGTTGCATCCAAATGAGTGTGAGGCGGGGAAGGAACCGGCCAACACGTACTTGACAGAGGCGCAGTACGCAGAGGTAAAATTTTTAGATTACTTTGCTTCATTATCTAATTGTAATCAATATTTTCATTCAATAATAAATTTGTGCAGGCCAGCGTAGCGTGGCTTGACGGCCGTCCGAAAGCGTACTGTGGCATGTGTGCTCTTTGGGTGAGCGAGGGCTTATAGACACTTTCTAAAACCCGTCGAGAGAGTAGAGGGACGGAGGGAAAACATCGTTTGGGTGGGGACGACTACATACGCCTCGCTAAACGGATGGTAAGTGCTACTCGCATTCTATTAAGTAATTTTATAATCTTCATGGTGCTAACATGTATCGATAGGAGCATGAGAGCGATCAGTAGTTGGCACCTATAAAGGTGTGGAAGAGGGGTCACTTGGGAAGTGACCCATCGCAGCCTGACCAACTGTCTTCTCAAACGGCGATACAAACTTTGGTGAGTTATTTTTTCAACTTAATTGAATTATCTTTAATAGTTCTAATGATGTTATTTTTCTGTATTTTCAAGCAAAGTACGGTGAGGAGGCGCGGAGGATTCGAGGCGAAGAGTTTGATTTGCAGAGCGCGCCAATCGTCCTCGAAGCCGCGTATGCAAGCGGTGGTGGGAAACCTCACGGACGGTGAGCTTTGTTATTTTTAATTTACTTTTACCAACTTCGTGATACAAAAATTTAATAATCTTACTTCATTGTGCAGGTTAGGCATCTTCAATGGAGTGGTCAACTCGAGGCAGGTGTGGGCTTCCTCGAGGGCTTCTTCATCGCATTAGGGCGGGTCCAACAGCAGCCGGGCAAGCCAAGATCTGGAGCTCCAAAGTCTACGAGAGGAGCTCCAGAGGACTCAAGAAGTGCTCAGAGCTAGGGACAAGGCGCAGAGGGCTTGGGACGAGGCAGAGAGAGCTAGGACGAGTATCAACACTCGTTCATTCTACAGATGCAAATTGCCGTGTATGTACATTCTAGATGTTGTACTTAACATTTTTAATATATAAATGACACGTATAATGATTTGCTTTGTGTTTGCAGGCTATGTTTCCAGGACAACCGCCTGTCTTTCCGCAATGGGCACCGCTAGCGATACTGCTGCTGCTAGTGCCGACGACAGCAACCCAGGTACAAAATTATTCAAAATAGCTTAAACTAGTTAAACTTGTTCAAAATTAGCAAAATTTGCAATTTTTTACTTGTGACATGTCTAACCACACTTGCTCATCACAGAGATCGGGAACGGGGGCTCAAACTCTGTCGCCTCAGATTCTGGCGCTTGGACGACTGCAGGAGGAGGACTTTTCAAACTCCGGTGACAGCGGACGGGGTAGCGTCTCATAGTCAGGTCAACCGATTTTTCCTGTGTGGAACTAGGTTTGGTTGTTTGGGGGCTCGATTGAAGGAGTTCATGCTATCACCACTTCTAGTACTATACAGTTTGTAGTCAATGACTCATTATTGTGGCGAATTCAATGTTTAGTTCAGCTTCGGTGCTATCAGTTTTTGGTGCTCATTAAATTGTGGATATAAGTTAGATTCCCGTTTGCAGCATTTTTATCGTATTTTGAGAAATTCGTAAGTGGATATAAGTTAGATTCCCGTTTGTCTTTCCCATCTGATCGCCAGCGAATGGATTGTCAAGTTCTTATACCCTGTTTGATAACACCAATTTGCTTTCCATAAGGGGAGAACCAGCTTAGGCACTGATGCAGTGTTTTCCATTTATATATGGTGCTCTTTAGCATTGTTTTTCTCTTAATACAACATTGTAAATCTTTTATGATCTCGTGGAACAGAAATTATCAAATACTTCAAGAAGTAAAACCATTTCATTTTGTGAAAACAAAACCATTATTCTCAACTTTGAAATGCTTTCTGGAATTAGGCAAGGGAAGTCCAAGCTTAAACCTAATGCCTGTGTGGAACTAAGTTGTAACAAGATTGAATTGCTTTTCCCATTAAGTTGAAAGCTTATTTGAATTGAATTCTAATTGTCTCTTGTTTTACATGATTTGGGTATTGTTGAAACTTATATTTACCATTCTAAAGTATTGTCTTGTACCTGCAGGACTCAAGAGCGAGATAAAGCTGATTTGGTCTTTCGAAGAAGCAAGGCATTATTTAGATGCATTATGTGCGGTGCCATGTATTAGTGTTTTGAAATGCTACTATTGTGATATATATGCTTGTGAATCTGTTTTGTGTATGTTTGTGTGATCTGGCCATCAAGCCAGGGCTGGCCTTAAAGCCAATGCAACATTTTCTGTTTTGAAAAAAACTGCATACCTTATCGACGACTGTTTTCGGGGCACCATCGTCGATACTGGCAATTTATCATCTATGGTTCCTGAAATACCGTCGACGATAAGGTCTATTGACGACGCTTTGCGCCCGGCCATCCTGAAATACCCGTCGACGGTAACGTCCAGTATCGACGATGGTTGTCATTAAACCGTCATCTATAAGTATATTATGGACTATGGTCCGGGCCACCGTCGTCGATAAGCTCTCCCGCTGCCACATGGACAGAGTCCCTTATTGACGACAGGTAAATCTGGCCGTCGTCAATAAGCTTATAGACGAAAGTTACCGTCGTCGATAAGCTTATAGATGACTAATAGTCATAGATAGCCGGATACCGTCGTCGATAAGCATATACCATCGTCTATAACTTATAGACGACGGTACTGCCCTTACAGACAATGGTTTCCAACCGTCGTCTATTATCGTGATTTCTGTAGTGAGGACTTTCCTTGCTCCAACTATGGTCCAAGTAAGCCAAACCTTTGGAGATTGGTACTCTCATCACAACAGATCTGAAGGTCTCAAGATCTGCCTCAGATCATATCACAAGACCAGGTTCCATTTCAACTCCATTTTATATCTTTACGTGTAGGCGTAGATGAGACCGGCGATGTGGGTGCCACGGACGAGAAGGCCTGTCTGGCGTGGCTCAAAGAGAGGGACAAGCCTCAGGACCTGAAGATGTACGAACTGCCATACCAAGGGCCGGCCATGTTTTAGACCTGGTTCGGCGAGAATTTCATCGTTGGCATCTGTGTTCATGGAGGTCTTGGGTTTTGCATGTAATTTCCTGTTGGCAAAGCATATACAAATGTTTCGGTTATTTCGTCAGCTAATGCCTAATGCTAGTAGATCACACGCATGTGTACACTGTGCAGATGCAGACTCTTCTTGTGCTGTTGCTTGTTTATGTTAAAAGAAAGCGTCAAGTACACTGCTTTCCTCTGCTCGTAGAATCTTGATAAGAAACAGGAACCTTACTGATCCCAACATGCAGAGTTCTTAAGTGGATTTATCATATCTAAACACGTCCAGCGCAAATATGCAATAAAATAGTTGTTTTCATGCAGTTCTTCACCAACCCCAGAAAAAATCTGAGTAGCTTTCTTGTCCAGCGAGTCCGTGCTTATGCATGGTCTCCGTTTGGTTTCCGGAATTGGCAATACGGCATGCCCCCCCCCCCCCCCCCTCCCCAAATGCGGCTTCCCTCCTCCGGTTCAGTCATCCCATGCGTCCTCCTGCTGATGTGTCAAAATGTTATAATCTCACTTTTAATGGTCAAATTAACTACTGTACCTTCACAATAAATGAGACGATAACACATCAGCAGGGGGATACATGGAACTACAAACGGTAGGAGGAAATCCGTGTCCTCCCGATTGCGTACGCAATCACTTCCCAATTTGGTAGCACGCACCCATGAGGAAGTGCGTCACTGTAGGCCGCATGGATATGTTTGGATTATCGGCATCAGCCTTTGCTCCATCTCTGCTCTGCCAAGTGCCAATACAGTGACCATTGGATCCGCCGTCTAATTAAGACTTCATCCATGTTTTAGCTATTTATCTTGAATTCTCTCCCGTTGCTCATGTACCCACTTGATTGGCTGATATGATCTTCTTACCAAAATCCTGGAGAATCAAGTATCGTGTGTTTTATCACAAATCAACATTATGTTGTAGATGACACATGTATTCAAGAGAACCATACACGCCATATGTTTATGGTAAATATCGATCTATTAAGGATTTTCGCTTTTGTATAAACCCTCTACCACAGAATCACTTCAGTCCTATATTTACTATCACTAGTACAAAAAACTGATTTTTTTGTGATACTTTCCTTCCATTGCAGCGTGGGACAGTGAGGGCGTTGAGGGCTACGAGGCGACAATGAGATGGGGCTATTCTCCTCCTTTTTTGTGCCTATGAGAGATCGGATCGAGAGCGAGTATTTGCTCGTGTGGCCCGACATGCTCTCTCCCTATTTATTTTACACAGGGTGAGAGGGGCCCAAATCTGGATAACGGCTTATGTCCATGGTGTGTTCGGTTAGAAGTTGTAATACTACAAAAAGCATTTTCACAGACGTCTCGATTTCTCAAACACAGGCGGTCTGTAAAAAAATGCAATTGTGATGATGAATGATACAATAACTGTCTGTGATGACGGAACATCACATGCAGATTTTAAGAAAGAACCGCCTGTGTAAGTACATTATTTACCCAGACGGTTATTAATTAAGAACCACCTGTGATGTATCAAACATCACAGGCGGTTCTTAATTAATAACCGCCTGGATAAATACATGATTTTTATAGGCGGTCATTGTTTAAGAACCGTATGCACTAGTTCAATCATCACAAACGATTTTTATTGAAGAACCGCCTGGGAAAAGTTATTGTTTTCACAGACTGCTTGTTAATTAAGAACCGCCTGTGATGCTGATAAGCTAATCCCTTTACAACAAGCTCTCGTAGATGCAAGTAACACCCGTGGCTCACCATTTGGATTGTTAAAAGTATCAATTTGAAGTCTGATGATCATTGGAAGGATTTTCTCATCCATTTGAAGGATTTCTTTCCCTCCCCTCGATTTGAAAACTTAGGAAGATGTTCTTTAATCAGTTTTAATGTCTAAATATATTGACTAAAAATCAATACCTACTTTCTTAGTGCTTCACACAAGCAAGGAAGCGAACAACTTCAATCAAAAATCTTATTTTTACACTTTCATAGGGATTTAACCTTAATATTTAATTCAAGCATAGATTTATCAAATAAGTGAAGATTCCTTATTACACATGTTAACGGCAGTTATAAGTGAAGGATGTGTCGAAGCTATCGTAATCTGAATCGAACTGAAGATAAAGAGATCTGCATATGAGTGGCAGTGTCCAGGTTAGACAACGTGAAGCTATGATGGCAACCTTCAACAACATGGAAAGTGATGTTAAGGTTATGCTTGCATCAACCAAGACATATTGTGAGGGTATAACACTTGTTGGGGCAAGCATAACCGTTATGCTCCAACAAGTGTTATGCCCTCACAACGTGCCTTGGTTGATGCAAGCATAACTTTGGCATCACTTTTCATGTTGTTGAAGGTTGCCATCATAGCTTCATGTTTTCTAACCTGGACATTTTCACTCATATGCAACATCTCTTTGTCTTCAATCCCGTTAAGATTTCGTTAGCTTCGACACACCCTTCACTTGTAACTGCCATTAACATGTTGGATGAGGAAGCTTCAGTTATTGATAAATCTATGCTTGAAACATTAAGGTCAAATTCCTATGAAAAGGGTAAACACAAGATTTGTTATTGAAGTTGTTCGCTTCGTCACTTGTGTAAAACACCAAGAGAGATGGTACTGATTTGTAGTCAATATATTCAGCCATTAGAACTGATAAAGTAGCATCTTCGTAAGTTTTTAAAATGGAGAGAAGAGAAAGAAATCTTTTAGGGCTTGTTTGGGTGTACTCAATTTAGTTGGATTGAAGTGAAGAATGAACTAATTTTCTCCTCAATCCACCTCAAGCCACTTATATTGAAGTGGATCCACTCCTATCCAATCAAGCCCTTAAATGGATGGAAAGTATCGTTAGACTTTAATTAAAGCTTTTAACAATCCAAATGATGAGTCTCGGGTGTTACTTGCATCTACAAGAGCTTGCCGTGAAGGTATTAGCTTGACATGAGCTTCAAGAGTTGTGCTTCTAGATGTTGTTTGGAACCAAGCTGTTGGAAGGCAAGCCTGATCATCATAGGTCAGAAGAAATTTATATACACATACAATTTGATAACTTATAGAACAGGTGAATGTGGTAAATATAATAACGTAATAATGTTCGAAACAGAAGCTGAAATTTATAATGTTTGAAACATGTCATCTAAAGCTGAAATAGAGCATTGTTCTAAGTTCATTTTAGAGGATACAAATACATACAATATATATCATACATTTGTTCCAGCATTGACATTTTCTTGCATATAGAGTATCAAATCCTTTTTAATGCTTCTCTCTACGCACTTGATGTTTTCTAGTTTAGTGAAAAGGTACATCTCTTCATACTGATTATATTCCTCTTCATTATCTTCCACATTCTCAACTCCAACAATATTTTGCTTCTCAGAAATAACTACATGCATCTTCTCAGTTTCTGAATCTTGAACATAAAAAACTTGTGCAACACTATCGGCAAGCACCCACAGGTCAACTTTATAACCCACTTTATTCAAGTCTACCAGTGTCAGCCCCAATTGTCCACTTTCACACCATCAGGATGTTTGACCCATTGGCACTTAAATACGGGCATTACCATTCTTTTGCCATAATCGAGTTCCCATATTTCCTCTATGAACCCAAAGTATGTGGTCTTTTGCCCTTGTGAATCATAAGCCTCAATACGAATACCACCATTTTGTGCAACACTCTTACCGTCTTTTTCTTTAGTGTAAAATGTGTAACCATTGATGTCATATGCTTGCCATGATGTCACCAAACCAGATGGTCTAGAAGCTAACTTCTTCATTGTTGCCTCTTCTATAGAGTTTCCGTATTGTATTTTTTTTTCCATTAACCATTCCGTGAAACTTCTTCTATGCTCTTTCATGATCCAATCCTCTGTGCGGTCTTGGTTTTTTTCATGAAGCTCAATTTGGTGTTCCTCAATGTACAACTCAGCTATTGCGAGCTGTTGTAGTACACCAAAATGTGCATGGTGTACATTCTTATAATCTTGGATGATAAAAGTTTTCTTACCCACTTTGCCTCTCCCACGTAGTCTACACTCATGTACCAGTATAGGCACACCTATCGGTTTTCCATCTTTGATGTAATCAGCGCAACCCTCAATCACTTCTTCAGTGGTGTATCCTTCCATAATTAAACCCTCTGGGTGAACATAATTCCGCACATAACCTTTTAATACTCCTAAATATCTCTCCAACGAAAATATATGATGTAAATATAGTGGCCCCACTGCTTTTATCTGATCAACAAGATATATGATTAGGTGTAAAAAAGTATGGTGGGAAACACATCTCAAGATTGTACATAGTCTCAACGATGTATGTTTTCAGATAGTCTAAATCTTCACGTGCTATCACCTTTTGCGATACTGCATTGAAGAAGTAACACAAATGTGTGATGACAACTTTTATATGCTCAGGTTTGATGACTCTTATTGCAATGGCAAGAAACACTGTCATCATCATATGACAGTCGTGAGAATTATAACTGAATAAAGACAAGTCTTTCATCGAGACTAGTTTGCGGATATTGGATGAGAAACTCGTGGGCACTTTGATCCCTCGCAAGCATTCGCAAATTGCTTTTTTCTCTTCTAGCGTCAAGTTGTAGCTGGCTGGGGGAAGTTAATGCTTCCCGTTCACCTTTTCTACTACATGAAGCTCTGGTCTTAAATCTAGATTTACTAGGTCCATACATGAATTTAATCCGTTCTTTGTTTTGCTCGGCATGTCCAGTAAGGTCCCAATGATGCTGTCAAATACATTCTTTGTAACGTGCATCAAATCAATACTATGGCAAAATTCCAGATTCTTCCAATACGGAAGATACTTGAAAAAAATTGATTGTTTCTTGAAAGCCATGCCAGTTGTATCACGCGAAGATACACTTTTCTTTCTCTTGATTCCATTACATTTTTTGCCCTTACCTAAAGCAATATGAATGTTCTTGACCATTTCGAACACAAGTTTTCCACTGTAAGGTTTTGGTGCAGAATCTTTTTCGATTTTGTTATCAAATTGTTCTTTCATCTTCCTATACTTGTGTGAATGTGTCAAGAACTGTCGGCGTCTCATGTACACCGTCTTTCTGGATGAAGTGAGGTATAGAAATTCAGTTCTATCCACACACCTTACACAACCTTTTTTCCCTTTCATTTGTCTCGATAATGTAAACAGTCCGGGGTAATCATGCACGGTAACGAATATCATTGCTCTTAGGGTGAAATACTCCCGCTTGTACTCATCCCATGTACGTACCCCTTCATTCCACAATTTCGCCATATCTTCCATTAAAGGTTCCAAGAACACATCAATTTTGATGCCGGGTTGTTTCACACCTTGGATAAGAACATATAACAAGATATATTTCCTTTTGTGACTTAACCACGTCGGTAAGTTGTACATCGTTAAGACCACATGCCATGTGCTGTGTATGCTCCTTTTTTCACCAAGCGGATTCATTATGTCTGTACCCAAGGCAAACCTCACATTTCTGATTTCCTTTGCAAATTCTGGATACTGAATATCAAAATTTTTCCACTGCGTTGCATCACCAGGGTGTCGAATATGTTTTTCATTCTTCTTGCGTTGCTCGGAATGCCAACACATAAGTTTAGCCTCCCTAGGGTTTGAGAACAAACGCTTCAAGCGATAAATTACCGTAAGGTACCACATCACCAAGGTAGGAATTTTTCTCTTATTCTTCCCATCTGCATCGCGAGAAGTATCATCATCGTCACCTTCAGGACCAATAATAAACTTCTTATTCTTCTGAGACTTTTTCATGTTGGTAATATACTGGTGATTGTAGTCCTTCTTATATCTACTGACACCACAGATGGGGCATCTAGTTGCGAGCCCATGCTCTTTGCGATATAGAATACAATGGTTCACACAAGTGTGAATTTTTGTCACACCTAATGCCATTGGGCAAAGAAGTTTCTTTGCTTTATAAGTGCTTCTGGGCAGTTTCTTTGGATTTGGAAGAATTTCTGCCATAAGATTCAAAAGATCAGAGAAACTACAATCGAACCATCCGTGTGTGGATTTCAACTTTAGTAGTTCTAAGACTGCACACAATGTAGTGAACTCTTTATCACAACCGTTTGATTCATCATATAAAAGCTCCGTCGCCGCATTATGCAATGTCTCCATTTTATCTAAACCTTTGCTTGCTCCCATAGAAGTCAATACGTATGGTTCAATGTGACGCAACATCTCCTCACAATCGAACTCATCATCATCATCACCATCTTGATTATCACTACTGTGACACCCGGTTCCGAATATGAACCAAGCGTAACGCATATGTGTGCCCAGGATGTTCAACACACATACACGAATGATTCACAAATGATAAACAGAATTTAACCACGTCTTAACTAATAAATAAGTACTTTATTACAATAATCCAATAGTTCACAAATAATATAACTCTAAATAATTGCAGCAGAAAATAAACTAAACAGCACGACTCCAATCCACAGGCAATTGACGGCGGTACGCAACCTAGTACTCCTCGTGATCCTCAGTGTACTCCCAATTGTCTCCAGTAGCTGTTGGGGGGGAATTGCAAGGGTGAGTACATGTCATACTCAGCAAGTGTGGAAAGTATGACATGTGGCTAATTCAAATGACGACAATAATAATGGCTAAGTGCTGAAAAGTACAGTAAAACATTTGAAAAGCATTATACTATGTCTATGTGAAATAAATCCCATCATATTAACAAAGTATAAACATTATCCAATTATTACTAACATTACCATTATCCATGTCCAATTACCATAACTCAATTTCATAACCATGACCATAATCCATAAACCAACCATAACCATTACCAAACCATAACCATCCCAAATCCCAATTTCCAACTCTAATCATGTAGGTCATCCAGGCGCTCATAACCGGGAGCACGGCTATCATGATAGTTTTTTAAACACTCTGCAGAGGTTGTACCACTTTACCCACATGTTTGTGATTTTATCACCTTTCGATGACTAAGAAACCTCCATTGTGCCATCTCACACTTCCGTAGGTGTGTGGCCAAGAGATCACAAAATAGCCTTTCAAAAGGGACTACTAGTATGTACGGCCCCACTAAGGTTTCACCGGCAGGCTTGAATCTCTATTCTCCCACCCACGGGTCCCCTCGTGTGCCATGCGGATCCCAGGGCAGTCCTCCTCGACTCCCATTCCCCGCGCCATCCAATGGTCCATACAATACTAGCAGCGCTCCTAATTATTCAGCTACGCCGCACCCATACTTGGCCTTGTGGTGGCACTGTTGACCTGGCATATTCTCGCATGAACCGGTCCTTAGATCTAAGGCAAGCAAACCACCATAACGACCAACCCATCCACATAACCATGCTTGCTTAGATCACCCATCGTATTGACCAATTCACATTAACCAGAATATCATTGATGCATAATTAAATGTGTAGTGTTGTTTACCATCCCAATTAATTTAAGCGAAGCGATAAGGTAAAAACCCTTCCCGACTCTCTACCATAATTCCAGGTGACAAGGGTGGTCAAACAAAACTAGTAAACTTCCTACCATAGGATTCCCATCAATTTGACACAAGCATGCAAGTTCACAAACAAAACATTTAATTTAAAATAGGATCAATATGCTTCAAGGACACTTGCCTTGCTCCGGCGGATGGGGTTGCTCAAGCGCTTCGAAGTCTTGGTTTTGGAAATCCTCGTATGCGGCCTCTTGAGCACGTTCCTCTACGCGTGATCATACATACAAGAAAACATATACAATTCAACATAATGCACACAAAATAATCAACATGCAATGACATGCATGCATGCACAATTTAATAATTAATTTACTACGGTCATTTATTAATTAGATGCGACTAGTTCATACGTGTTCATAAGGGTTTACGGGGATTTTAGGGTGGATTAATGCTGCTGAAAATAAAATTATGGTGCAACTAAATTTAATTTACGCCTACTAGATTCAATACGGTCGCAAAAATTCGCATCGGGAACGAACCCTACCGTAGATCTGACGGCGTGACGGTCGCGGAATAAATGCGACGCGTAGACGAAATAGATGGTGCAGCAGTCCTTCGGCGGCACGACGATGGCGGCGCGATGTCAGCGACGATCTCCGGCGAACGGTGGTGTCCTCCTCTTTTTTCTCCCTCTTCTTCCCCTTCTTTTTCTCCTTTTTCCTTCCCTGGGCGCCTCTGTTTCTCTGTTCCCGGCGGCCTTTTCTTCTCTGGAACGGCGGCTGGGTTTTCTCCAGGCGGCGGCTCTGCGTTTTGGGATCGGAAAAAAACTCACGAGGTCACGGTATTTATATAGGCGGCGCTAGGGTACGGCTGTCTCCCGATCGGTCACGGAGCGTACGCGAGTCGGCATCGGGGCGGGCGCGTTCGGGACCGCGAGGTGCGGGACCCAGAGGCGGGCGCGTGCGCGCGTCGCGGGCGGGGCGCTCCGCGGTTGCGTGGGGGTGGGGCCCGGCGGGAGTGCCGCTTGGCGCGGGAGGCGGCTGCGGTCGGGCGCGTGTCAGGGGGGCGGGGCCCGGCGCCTTGGCGCGCGCGTCGCGCGCGGCGCGGTCAGGGCGGGCAGGCGGCGGCCAGCGCAGCGCGCTGCGCTGCAGCGGCAGGCGCGAGGGGGCGGGCCTCGGGGCGGGCGCGCTCGCCCGGGCGCGCTGGGGCGGAGCGGGGCCGGCTCGGCCGGCTGGGCCGCTGGCCTGGCCGCCGGGCGGCTCCTTCTTTTTTTTTGTTTTTTTTTGTTTTTTACTTTTCCTTTATTATAATTTATTATATATATATTTTTATATATATTATTAATATTATATATTTATTATTTATTATTTTTATAACATATATTATTAATATTTTTTTTTCTATTATTTTTTTTATATTGTCATATATATTATTTATATATTTATATATATATATATTTACTATTATTTTATTCCCATTCCCTATTACATGTTTTACGCTATAATTATTGGTTTCTTTTCTTCCTTTGCCACACGTATTTGTATATGCATATGTTTTATTATTTTTCTTTCATTCTACTAGTGTTTAATGCATGACCATGTATGCAATGCATGATGCGAAAATTGAGGGTGTTACAAACCTACCCCCCTTAAAGTGAATCTCGCCCTCGAGATTCGATAGCGTGGGGAAAAGATGAGGGAATTCTGCCTTCAGGTCTTCTTCACGTTCCCATGTAGCTTCGGCTTCCGTATGGTGTTTCCATTGCACTTTGCACCAACGGATCCTCTTATTTCTCGTGACTCTTTCCTTCATATCCAAAATTTTGATAGGTTGTTCGACATAGGACAAATCCTCCTGAAGTTCTAACTCGTCCATCGGCACTTGTTCTTCCGGTACCCTGAGACACTTCTTGAGTTGAGAGACGTGAAACACGTCGTGAACATCGGAGAGATACGTTGGCAGCTCAAGTCGATAAGCTACCTCTCCTCGCTTGTCCAGAATCTTAAATGGTCCGATGTAACGTGGTGCGAGTTTTCCCTTGACGTTAAACCGTCGCTGACCTCTGATAGGTGACACTTTGAGGTATACAAAATCTCCAACTTCAAAAGTCAGACTCCTTCGCCTATTATCAGCATAACCTTTCTGTCGAGACTGGGCATCCTTTAAGTTTTCCCGTATTATTTGGACTTGCCTTTCAGCTTCTTGTAACACGTCGGGACCAAACACTTGATTCTCTCCGGTTTCATTCCAAAACAAGGGAGTCCTACACTTCCTTTCGTATAGTGCTTCATAGGGTGACATTTTCAAACTTGCTTGGTAACTATTGTTGTACGAGAATTCAGCATACGGCAAACTTTTATCCCAACTTTTCCTATGCTTTAAAGCACATGCTCTCAACATGTCTTCCAAAATTTGATTGGTCCTCTCGGTTTGTCCATCTGTTTGAGGGTGATACGCCGAACTAAAGTTCAGCCTTGTTCCCATTGCTTCATGCAATTTCTGCCAAAATCTGGAGGTGAATTGAGAACCTCTATCCGAGACTATCTTCTTTGGAACTCCATGTCGGCACACAATATGCTCCATATACAATTCTGCTAGCTTCGCGGTGGTATATGTGGTCTTGACAGGGATGAAATGAGCTGATTTTGTCAATCGATCCACAATAACCCATATTGAATCATAGCCAGACTGAGTTCGCGGTAACCCAACTACAAAGTCCATACCAATCTCTTCCCACTTCCACTCCGGGATCTTTAGTGGTTGTAACAATCCGGCTGGCCTTTGATGTTCAGCTTTAACTCGTTGGCACACATCACAAAGTGCAACATATTCGGCTATGTCCTTTTTCATGTTGGCCCACCAATAACATGTCTTTAAGTCCTTGTACATCTTCGTACAGCCAGGATGAATTGAGTAAGGCGAGTCATGTGCCTCCTTCAATATTGTTTCTCGAATATGCCTGACATTAGGTACCACAATCCTCTTTCCAAGCCATAAGGTACCTTGTTCGTCCTCATCAAATCTGAATTCCTTTCCTTCTTGGGTCCTTTCCTTGATTTCTTGTATTTCCTTGTCCTTTGTCTGTCCTTCCCGTATTTCCTGCTCCAATGTTGGGTTGACTTCCATTGTTCCCATCTCATTTATGAATCCAAGGTTCAACCGTTCAAACTCCTTACATAACTCGGGTGGCAGTTCTTGAACTGTAAGTTGATGACTTACTCCCTTTCGGCTCAAAGCATCGGCCACTACGTTGGCCTTCCCTGGGTGATAGTTGATTCCCACGTCATAATCCTTGATGAGCTCCAACCATCGGCGTTGCCTCAGATTCAGATCCGTTTGCGTAAATATGTACTTGAGACTCTTGTGGTCTGTATAAATCTCACATCGGTGACCAAAAACATAGTGTCTCCATATCTTCAAGGCGTGTACCACGGCTGCGAGTTCAAGGTCGTGTGTAGGATAATTCAACTCATGTTTCTTTAGTTGCCTCGATGCATAAGCTACCACTTGGCCTTCTTGCATGAGCACACATCCTAATCCTTGTCTTGATGCATCACAGTATATATCAAAACTTTTGCTCACGTCCGGTAATACTAACACTGGGGCGGTTGTCAATCTTTTCTTTAACTCTTCAAAGCTATCCTGACAAGCTTGAGTCCATCGGAATGCCTTTCCCTTCATGAGTAATTCGGTCATAGGCTTGGCTATCTTGGAAAAATCCTTTATGAATCGACGGTAATATCCAGCCATTCCAAGGAAACTCCGAATCTCCTTGACATTCTGTGGCGGTTCCCACTTAAGCACATCTCTCACCTTTCCTGGGTCAACTGATACTCCTCCTCCGGAAATAATATGGCCTAAGAAAGAAACTTCCCGTAACCAAAATTGACATTTACTGAACTTGGCATACAATTGATGCTCCCTCAATTTCTGCAGCGTAAGCCTCAAGTGTTCCTCGTGTTCCTTCTCATCTTTCGAGTAGATCATAATATCATCGATGAACACTACAACGAACTTATCCAGATATTCCATGAAAACCTTATTCATGAGATACATAAAGTACGCAGGCGCGTTCGTTAATCCAAATGACATGACGGTGTACTCATAAGATCCATATCGTGTCCAAAATGCCGTCTTGGGTATATCCGATGGTCTAATCTTCATTTGGAAGTATCCTGACCGCAAGTCGATCTTGGAGAAGATACAGGCACCCTTCATTTGGTCGAACAAATCCTCAATACGGGGCAGTGAGTACTTGTTCTTAATTGTCACTTCATTGAGAGACCTATAGTCCACACACATCCTCTGGGTTCCATCCTTCTTATCTACGAAGAGCACTGGGGCTCCCCACGGGGATGAGCTTGGGCGTATAAAACCCTTCTCTAGCTGCTCTTGAATTTGCTTCTTGAGCTCTGCTAATTCCTTAGGAGGCATCCTATACGGCCTCTTAGCTATAGGTGCAGTTCCGGGTATCAACTCAATGGCGAATTCTATGTCACGATCAGGTGGCATACCTGGCAACTCATCTGGGAACACGTCCGGGTACTCGCGAACGATCGGAATGCTTTCCAATGTCACTTCTTCCACGTGATTCAACATCGTTTTTCCTCTTGCAGGTTGGGCTGCTTCAACTTCAATGCGTGTACCATGTTCACTTGTCAACTGCACAATCCTCTCGGCGCATTGAATGACTCCATTATACTTGCTCAACCAGTCCATTCCAAGTATTATGTCTATTCCTTGGGAGTCCAAGACTATGAGGTTTGCGAGAAAGTCTACCCCCCTTATTTTAATGCTTACTTTCGGACATACTATATTTGTCCTCATCTCTCCGCCAGAACTTACTAGCATAGTTTGCTTCATATGAGATATAGGCAAATTGTACTTGGCAACATACTTTGACGAGATGAATGAATGAGATGCTCCTGAATCAAATAAAACAGTCGCGGGGTTGGAGTTGGCGAGAAACATACCAATCACGACGTCATCAGCTTGTTGGGCTTCCTCCGTAGAGACATGATTCACATTGCCACGAGCAAAATTCTGCTGTCCACGGTTGCCTTGTGGTGCTCCTCCATTTGGTCGCGGGTGATTTGGCCTTGGTGCATTGTTCATAGGTCCATTGTTTCTCTTGGGGCATTGACTTGCAAAGTGTCCGGGTTCTCCACACGCATAGCATGTCTTACCACTCATAGCATTGGGGAAGTTTGGGCGCATCTGGTTTTGACCATTTGCCGCCATATTAAGACGCGGCGCAGGTGGCACAGGATTGCGAGGCGCTTGCATGGCAGGGCGTTGCTGCGGTGGCTGATTTGGGCGGGGCGGATAGGCAGTGCGGTATGCAGGAGCAGAGGGGTTGTATTGTGGTGCAGTAGGTGGTGCATAGCGGGGGCGAACATTGCTTCCTTGCTGCGGTCCATGATGTGACATCTTCCTCTTGTTGTCCTGCTCCATCTCACGAATCTTGTTCTCAACCACAATAGCCTTGTCAACCAGCTTTTGGAAGTTTGGATAATCAGTATTGAGCAACTGGACTTGAATTTCATTGTTGAGACCTCTCATAAACAGATACTGCTTCCTACTATCCGTTTTGATGTCTTCTGGAGCATATCTTGATAATTGAGTGAATTTATTGAGATACTCACTCACACTCATCCTTCCTTGCCTGAGATTTTCAAAGTCTTGTCTCCTCAGTATCATAACTCCTTCAGGTACATAGTGGGAACGGAAACTCTGTTTAAACTCAGCCCAAGTGATTGTTTCCTGGTTATCATGAGCGTTGCAAAGAGCTTCCCACCAGTCAGCGGCTGCTCCAACTAGTTGATGTGATGCAAAGAGAACCTTCTCCCTGTCAGTGCACTGGACAATAGCAAGTTTCTTCTCAACAGACTTCAGCCAATCATCAGCTTCCATTGGGTCTGTGGCTTGTGCAAAGGTGGGCGGTCTAGTCCTCATGAACTCTCCCAAACGGTTGTGATGTGGCGGGGGTGGCGGTGGAGGCAGGTGGGGCTGATTGTTGTTGCCAGCTTGCAGCTGTCCCATGGTCTGTATCATGGTCTGCATGAGCTGGTTCTGCATAGCTAATAGTTGTTCAATGTTGATAGCTCCATGAGCATGTCCCTGGTTGTTCTGAGGTACTTCATTGCGCTCCTCCTCATCGTTGGCATCCCTCTGGTTACGAGTTCTCACCATCTGTTGGCGAAGGAAAGGTAGGGACAGAAGGATTTAGAAGTTGGAAGGAAACGTCCCAACTATATGCATCAAGGTATGTGACACTAAATAATCCTTTATTAATATAGACCTATATTATGAGAATGTGGACAATTGCCGAAGCATCCCACAACTCTCTACTAAGAACACAAGCACTCAAACAAGCACCAAACAGAATTTACAAAGATCCTAAAAGAAGTAATACAACTCAAGGCCACACAAGTATATCTACATCGCTCTTATTTACTAATGGGGGTGTGCCTATCCTTGAGTCGTGGCATAGGTCGAGGACTACTCGTCGTCGAGCGGGAACTCATCCGGGTCCTCGGCGTCGTCGTCGTCGTCGGGGTCCTGTGGGTCCTGGGGTGGTGAGGCAGCAGGCGGCGGTGGTGCGGTAGACGCCACACTGGAAGGCTCCTCGTCAGAGGACTCCTCAGAGGATGACTCACGCTGACCGTTGCGACGGTCTGGAGAGTCTGGGGTCCACATCGGGGTGTCGGACGCGTAGTCGTCCGGGTCCTCGTCGGTGATCCGACGATACCTCCTGATTATCGCCTCGTGGCGCTGGACGAGGTCGCGTCCATCCTGGATCTCCTGCTGCGCCCTCTGAAGTCGGGCACTCAGCTGGGTCACGTCGCCAACAGTCTGACGAGACTGCGGGAGGTCCAGGGGTCCCTCCACGTGCCTGGAGACGAAGCGCGCAGTACCACTGGGACGCTGCGGGACGAAGGCGTGAACCGTGTCCTCCAGACGGAAACGGCGGGCGTGGCTCCAGAAAGTGGCTGCTTCCCAGCTAGCATCCTGCTCTGCAGATCGGCGGGAGCTCCTCCAAGCAGGGCTGCTGTGGGTCTTCACCAACTCGTCACCGTAGTAGATATAAATTTTGCAGCTCCACTCCTTCCTGCCGGGGCGCTGCACTCCAGTGGTGTGGTAGGAGAGCGAGAGACTGTGGTGGCGGTAGCCAGCCTCACGGAGTAGGGCACGTAGACGGTGTCGCAGTTGTCCTGCGGCTCTGCCGTCAGAACGGATCACCACCGGGTGACGGGGGTCGACGGCCGGAGAGCGACTAGCCAACCTACGCGGGGGCACGAGTCCACCGGTCGACTTACGGGGGGTTGTCTTGGTGCGGGCCATCTACAAGAAACAGAATACATTAGAAAAATAATGAAAAACAAATCTGAAAATTTCAGCAGCTAAACGGCGGACAAAGAGCGGTGCAGCGGTTCCAAAAGAACGAAAAATAAAGAGAAAAATTACAGCAACCAACACAATAATTTTACCCACACATAATAGCAGCAAAACACACTGTTTTCGCGAAAATTTATACAGCAAAACAGCAGCACTTAATATTGCTCACTTCTGAAAATTTTTATCAAAAACGCAGCAGCGATCAATACTTTTTGCGGCCGAAAATAAAGGAAACAAAACAGCAGCAAAAATTTTCGAAAATAGCATATTAGAAGAGTGTTCCTAAGTGCTCTAGAGTGTCCATTCTACCTAGGCTTGCGTCCTACGGTCAACGCGGCTCTGATACCAATTTGTGACACCCGGTTCCGAATATGAACCAAGCGTAACGCATATGTGTGCCCAGGATGTTCAACACACATACACGAATGATTCACAAATGATAAACAGAATTTAACCACGTCTTAACTAATAAATAAGTACTTTATTACAATAATCCAATAGTTCACGAATAATATAACTCTAAATAATTGCAGCGGAAAATAAACTAAACAGCACGACTCCAATCCACAGGCAATTGACGGCGGTACGCAACCTAGTACTCCTCGTGATCCTCAGGGTACTCCCAATTGTCTCCAGTAGCTGTTGGGGGGGAATTGCAAGGGTGAGTACATGTCGTACTCAGCAAGTGTGGAAAGTATGACATGTGGCTAATTCAAATGACGACAATAATAATGGCTAAGTGCTGAAAAGTACAGTAAAACATTTGAAAAGCATTATACTATGTCTATGTGAAATAAATCCCATCATATTAACAAAGTATAAACATTATCCAATTATTACTAACATTACCATTATCCATGTCCAATTACCATAACTCAATTTCATAACCATGACCATAATCCATAAACCAACCATAACCATTACCAAACCATAACCATCCCAAATCCCAATTTCCAACTCTAATCATGTAGGTCATCCAGGCGCTCATAACCGGGAGCACGGCTATCATGATAGTTTTTTAAACACTCTGCAGAGGTTGTACCACTTTACCCACATGTTTGTGATTTTATCACCTTTCGATGACTAAGAAACCTCCATTGTGCCATCTCACACTTCCGTAGGTGTGTGGCCAAGAGATCACAAAATAGCCTTTCAAAAGGGACTACTAGTATGTACGGCCCCACTAAGGTTTCACCGGCAGGCTTGAATCTCTATTCTCCCACCCACGGGTCCCCTCGTGTGCCATGCGGATCCCAGGGCAGTCCTCCTCGACTCCCATTCCCCGCGCCATCCAATGGTCCATACAATACTAGCAGCGCTCCTAATTATTCAGCTACGCCGCACCCATACTTGGCCTTGTGGTGGCACTGTTGACCTGGCATATTCTCGCATGAACCGGTCCTTAGATCTAAGGCAAGCAAACCACCATAACGACCAACCCATCCACATAACCATGCTTGCTTAGATCACCCATCGTATTGACCAATTCACATTAACCAGAATATCATTGATGCATAATTAAATGTGTAGTGTTGTTTACCCTCCCAATTAATTAAGCGAAGCGATAAGGTAAAAACCCTTCCCGACTCTCTACCATAATTCCAGGTGACAAGGGTGGTCAAACAAAACTAGTAAACTTCCTACCATAGGATTCCCATCAATTTGACACAAGCATGCAAGTTCGCAAACAAAACATTTAATTTAAAATAGGATCAATATGCTTCAAGGACACTTGCCTTGCTCCGGCGGATGGGGTTGCTCAAGCGCTTCGAAGTCTTGGTTTTGGAAATCCTCGTATGCGGCCTCTTGAGCACGTTCCTCTACGCGTGATCATACATACAAGAAAACATATACAATTCAACATAATGCACACAAAATAATCAACATGCAATGACATGCATGCATGCACAATTTAATAATTAATTTACTACGGTCATTTATTAATTAGATGCGACTAGTTCATATGTGTTCATAAGGGTTTACGGGGATTTTAGGGTGGATTAATGCTGCTGAAAATAAAATTATGGTGCAACTAAATTTAATTTACGCCTACTAGATTCAATACGGTCGCAAAAATTCGCATCGGGAACGAACCCTACCGTAGATCTGACGGCGTGACGGTCGCGGAATAAATGCGACGCGTAGACGAAATAGATGGTGCAGCAGTCCTTCGGCGGCACGACGATGGCGGCGCGATGTCGGCGACGATCTCCGGCGAACGGTGGTGTCCTCCTCTTTTTCTCCCTCTTCTTCCCCTTCTTTTTCTCCTTTTTCCTTCCCTGGGCGCCTCTGTTTCTCTGTTCCCGGCGGCCTTTTCTTCTCTGGAACGGCGGCTGGGTTTTCTCCAGGCGGCGGCTCTGCGTTTTGGGATCGGAAAAAAACTCACGAGGTCACGGTATTTATATAGGCGGCGCTAGGGTACGGCTGTCTCCCGATCGGTCACGGAGCGTACGCGAGTCGGCATCGGGGCGAGCGCGTTCGGGACCGCGAGGTGCGGGACCCAGAGGCGGGCGCGTGCGCGCGTCGCGGGCGGGGCGCTCCGCGGTTGCGTGGGGGTGGGGCCCAGCGGGAGTGCCGCTTGGCGCGGGAGGCGGCTGCGGTCGGGCGCGTGTCAGGGGGGCGGGGCCCGGCGCCTTGGCGTGCGCGTCGCGCGCGGCGCGGTCAGGGCGGGCAGGCGGCGGCCAGCGCAGCGCGCTGCGCTGCAGCGGCAGGCGCGAGGGGGCGGGCCTCGGGGCGGGCGCGCTCGCCCGGGCGCGCTGGGGCGGAGCGGGGCCGGCTCGGCCGGCTGGGCCGCTGGCCTGGCCGCCGGGCGGCTCCTTCTTTTTTTTTGTTTTTTTTTGTTTTTTACTTTTCCTTTATTATAATTTATTATATATATATTTTTATATATATTATTAATATTATATATTTATTATTTATTATTTTTATAACATATATTATTAATATTTTTTTCTATTATTTTTTTATATTGTCATATATATTATTTATATATTTATATATATATATTTACTATTATTTTATTCCCATTCCCTATTACATGTTTTACGCTATAATTATTGGTTTCTTTTCTTCCTTTGCCACACGTATTTGTATATGCATATGTTTTATTATTTTTCTTTCATTCTACTAGTGTTTAATGCATGACCATGTATGCGATGCATGATGCGAAAATTGAGGGTGTTACAACTACCATCATCGATATGAACATTATCGTCATCTGAATCTCTCTCATCATCTTTATTCACATCATGTGTATCTAACTCACCATGCTCTGTCCATATTGTGTATTTTTTTTTGAAACCTCTTTTCACCAAATGAGATTGGATTACTATAGTATTCGTCCAAGCAATCTTATTTTCTCATTCGATACATGGACATAATATGTCATCTATCTTTTGCAACTTCGCATATCTCTTGGATGCTTCAATAAAATTTGCAACATTATGAATGTACATAGGATCGGGTCTTGGCATGTTATACATCCACGCTCGACGGTCCATGCTTCAATAACAGATTTTTTGTAAGATTTACAAAATTTGGTCACAAATATTCCCTAAAGATCTTCTATAAAATGAATTTACAAACACATAACAAGCCTTTATCATATGAGGGAATATTGGTATCATGTAGGTCTGTTCATAAGGGTTCTAAGCATTGTTTTCAAGTCGCCTAGTCGACCCTAGTCGCCAAAGGGGCGATAAGGACGACTAGGTCGATTAGTCGTCGACTAGGGCGACTAATCGCCCTCTAGTCGACCCTAGTCGTCCTCTAGTCGTCCACTATTTTTTTATGGAAAAAAACTAGTCGACAGTATATATATGTACATATATAGCTAGTATATAACTATATATTGTTATATGCTTCTAGATTGAATTAAACAGGTGAAAAAAAGCACTATATGCTTCATATTGGTAAAAACCAGAGCAATAACAGAGCAAGGAGAGAGCATCATTGGAGGAATAGATACTTATCATCAAAGCCGGAGTGGCCATAATGGATTTTTGAAGTTAGGCTTATTAATTGAAACATTTCATCAAACACGTGATGCGCGTGTATTCATCTTCAATATTTAATCCTTCAAATCTATTTCTTGTTCTGTAAAATTCATGGATGAGCTCAAGGGAAGACTAAACTACATCTTTCATCCTTTAATCATTCAAATCTACTACAAATCTCAAGTGGTTGGGAGGGGGGAGGGGGGGGGGGGGGGGCTGGACGCATATGCAAACACAACAAAACGAAACTGTGAAGAAGAAAGGAACAAATTAAAAACATGATAGTGAAGAAGAAGTCTCTTCTAACCTTTTCTTTGTTCGAAATCAACTGATGAATGCCTGGCGCACGGTGGAAATTTTTGGCAGCTTGGCGGCGTCGATGGAAAATCTCCAGGGTTATGTTTTCTGTGGTGCCCGAGGGGTACCTTTATATAGGTGTCGATTTTCACAGGCGGTTTTTAACGAAACAACCGCTTGTGTTAAAAATTAATAAAGTTCAGGTGGTTTATGTCAGACGGTTTTTAACTATTTCACAGGCGGTTGGTACTTACCGACTGCCTGAGATAATTACCCGAGCCTGTTCTTCAGTTTTCTTTTCCCTTGCTTCTTTTCTATTTAGATTCCAATATAAATACTCAAACATGTATAGATTCTGCAAATTGAGTCCAAATTCGATGATTCTTTCTTCCATATTTTTCAAAAATTAACATCTACCGCCACCTGGACCAAATATTTTAAAACTTGTATAGCTGACATTGTAATGTTTTGGTAAATATCAAATTAATTTATAATCACATATTATTCACATTTGTGTATCTCCTAAAAAAGGATCCTTCACTAAAATTTGATTGTATGAACATATTTGTATTATTTATACATGTATGAATTTTCTTAAACTTTTTAAAGCATTCCAACATGTAAAAATTCAAATTATCCGTCATTCTAACCAAAATGCTCATATATATATGATACATTCATCAAATTTTGAACACACATAGATACAATTTTTTTAAAAAAAATCTGAAAAAAATCATAGAGGTTGGTATGATGACTAAAAAGGTCCATTGAAAAAATAAATGGAAAAATCATTATATTCATCAAGATAGAGAAATGACAAATAGAAATTGTTAAATGTCTTTTATGTTTTGACTAATTTATAGGGATTTATGAAGTAAAATTTAATGGTAACCTTTAATACTCAGTCATATTACAAGAAAGTGGAATTTGGGCTTCTGAAAGGCCCCACATTTAATCAAGAATATTAATTAAGCTTACATAAATTTTTTCTGAGGCGGTTGATACTTAATAACCGCCTGAGAAAAGGTTATCTCAGGCGGTTGTTACTTACCAACTGCCTGAGATAATTGCCCGAGCCTGTTCTTCAGTTTTCTTTTCCCTTCCATCTTTTTTATTTAGATTCCAATATAAATACTCAAACATGTATAGATTCTGCAAATTGAGTCCAAATTCGATGATTCTTTCTTCAATATTTTTCAAAAATTAACATCTACTAAATATTTTAAAACTTGTATAGCTAACATTGTAATATTTTGGTAAATATCAAATTAATTTATACTCACATATTATTCACATTTGTGTCTCTCTTAAAAAAAGGGATCCTTCACTAAAATTAGATTGTATGAACATATTTGTATTATTTATACATGTATGAATTTTCTTAAATTTTTTAAAGCATTCCAACATGTCAAAATTCAAATTATCCATCATTTAACCAAAATGCTCATATACATATGAGGCATTCATCAAATTTTAAGCACACATAGATATAAATTTTTTTAAAAAATTTTGAAAAAATCATAGAGGTTGGTATGATGACTAAAAAGTTACATTGAAAAACTAAATGGAAAAATCATTATATTCATCAAGATAGAAAAATGACAAATAACAATTGTTATATATTTTTTTATGTTCTGACCAATTTATAGGGATTTATGAAGTGAAATTTAATGGTAACCTTTAATACTCAATCATATTACAAGAAAGTGGAATTTGGGTTTTTGAAAGGCCCCACATTTAATCAAGAATATTAATTAAGCTTACATAAATTTCTTCTTAGGCGGTTGATACTTAATAACCGCCTGAGAAAAGGTTATCTCAAGCGGTTGTTACTTACCAACCGCCTAAGATAATTGCCCAAGCCTATCTTCAGTTTTCTTTTCCTTGCTTCTTTTTCATTTAGATTCCAATATAAATACTCAAACATGTATGGATTCTGCAAATTGAGTCCAAATTTGATGATTCTTTCTTCTATATTTTTCAAAAATTAACATCTACTACCTGGACCAAATATTTTTAAACTTGTATAACTAACATTATAATGTTGTGGTAAATATCAAATTAATTTATACTCACATATTATTCACATTTGTATCTCTTCTAAAAAAAGGGATCCTTCAATGAAATTGGATTGTATGAACATATTTGTATTATTTATACATGTATGAATTTTCTTAAAATTTTTAAAGCATTCCATCATGTCAAAATTCAAATTATCCATCATTCTAACAAAAATGCTCATATACATATGAGGCATTCATCAAATTTTGAACACACATATATACAATTTTTTTTAAATTTGTTTGAAAAAATCTTAGAGGTTGGTATGATGACTAAAAAGTTCCATTGAAAAACTAAATGGAAAAATCGTTATATTCATCAAGATAGAAAAATGACAAATAGCAATTGTTATATATTTTTTATGTTCTGACCAATTTATAGGGTTTTATAAAGTGAAATTTAATGGTAACCTTTAATACTCAATCATATTACAAGAAAGTGGAATTTGGGTTTTTGAAAGACCCCACATTTAATCAAGAATATTAATTAAGCTTACATAAATTTCTTCTCACACGGTTGGTACTTAATAACCACCTGAGAAAAAGATTATCGCAGGCAGTTGTTACTTACCAACCGCCTGAGATAAGTGAATCTTCACAGGTGGTTGGTAATTACCACCCACCTGAGATAATCTTCTTCTCAGGCGGTTGGTACTTAATAACTGCCTGAGAAGATAGGCGTCTATATATAGCCCTCGGCTGCATTGGAAATACCTAACCCAGGCGAAATCACTTAGACGCCATCAGACTGCCAAAATTTTGTTTGCCGCCAAGTCTTCGCCGCTCTTGCCGCCGAGCTTCGCCGTCATTGTTTCCAGGTACACCAAGCTTTGCCGTCACCGCCATGCTTTGCCATCGCCACTTCCAGGTACGCCCATTTTGCCCTCGCCGTCGCCGCCGACCTTCGGCCTTCTGTCCTCCGTCCCCGTGCCGCCTCCCTCCTCTCCCTCGCCGCCAGCAATCCTGACCCTTGTCATCGACCGAGTCAAATGGTGTCTTGCAGAGAGTTCCTTAATCAAAGTTTTGGAACCCTAGGTGCCTTGGGCAGTCGCCTCAAGAAGATGAACTATGTCGCCCTAGGTGTATAGATTTCCTCAAGTTTTTTAACCCTAGCTGTCCCACCAAGGTCTGGTTAGTTTTTATTTTGCGAAGTGTTTGTAAGATGTTATTTTCACATGACATACTGGTGCTGATGGTGTTGTGGGTAGGCATTGTTAGACTCTTATTGTTTTCAAATGTCGATTTTTGCTGCATAGTGCTAGTTTAATGTGAACTTTAACCTTTAGTGGAAGATGTGTTCCTTGCAATTTTAACCGCATCATTGCCCAATAGACTTGTATACATTTAAAAAAAATTCTAAATTCTTGTATGCACAATTTAACCTATAATTCTGAACTTGTGGTTTATTTGTGTGCTTGTGATATATGCAATGTTGTCGACTAATATGTTGTGATCATGAGATGATTAAGATGAAAAATGGCCTGGACAATTAGAGGACCGACTAGGGTCGACTAGGATCGATTAGTCACCCTAGTCGACGGTTAGTCGTCCTAGTCGGTGGGTAGGCGACTAGGGTCGACTAGGCGACTTGAAAATATTGTGAATTGTGAATTGTTATTGTTTAATTGTTGATACAATTGTTCTTGTCGGCTTTTGATACAAGATATACACATGCCTAGCTAATGCCTTGGTTAGTCGCCTCAAACCCTAGAGTGGAACTTGGTCAATCACCTTGGTCAGTCGTCTTAAACCCTAGAATGCCTTATCAGACCCTAGAATGCTTCCATCTTTTTATTCACGCAACACTTCATGTAGAGTTAATATGACATTCATTATATTTTTTGTCTTATTAGTTCTAGCATGGAAAGCCCTAAGAAGACTGGTGCTGGTAGTAATAATAAAGAAGACAATATGGAGTTTACTAACTCCAGCAGTTCATGCTCCTTTCACAGTCCATCGAATCCTTTTCCTAATATAAAAATTAAAAAGACTTCAAAGGATCTCGACCCAGAATATGATCCTTCCGACAAGGTATGGATCACGAATCTTAACTTCAGCAGTTCAAGTTAATGTTGGTTGTCAAGTATATGAAGTCTTATAATTCTTTTCTACCTAGATTAATCGCGAAGACAACGAGGTTACTTCGACTCCTAAAACCGCAGAAGGTTCTCCAATGAATGAATCCTCAGCTTCACTCAAGCGGAAACGAGGGCAATGAGGTCCCAATAAGGGTCTATTGGATCGCATCATGTACATAACAAGGGTCGGTCCAGGTGGGCTTCCCCAAGAACCACTGGATTCAGTTACGAAGTATCGAAATGCATGCAGATTTCTTGTTAGGGAGCTCGTGCTGATCACGACCGAAAATTGGAGAAAATTACCTAAGGAGACCAAGAATGAGTGGTGGGAAAGGATAAAGAAACAATTCAAGTTCCCGAAAGGAACAGAAGAAGCTGTAAAAAAAGCAACATTGGTCTCTTGCGGCAAGAAGTTTCAGGGCTGGAAGAGTGAAATGAATGCTTATGTTAAGGACGATAAGGTCCCTAGCCCGAGGAAGATGGGAAAAATCACACAAGATTAGTGGCAAGAGTTTGTTCGTCAAAAGACCACACCTGATGCTAAAGTTCTAAGTGCAACTAGGTTAGAGCTTGCCAAAAAGAACAAATACCATCATCGCTTGGGGTCTGCCGTATATTCCCTCAAAGTCCAGAAATGGAATAATATATTAGATGAAATTACCAGTAAGGGCAATCCTCACCCGTTAGAAGGCTGCGATGAGAGAACTCAGTGGTGGGTCTTTGCTCGGTCAGGTTTGACAAGCGAGGGCAAACTTGAAAAGCCCGACTCTGTGAATGAAGTAGAGGAAAAAAATGAAAGAAGTAATTGAAAAGCAACAGAAGGGTCTCTTCAAGACGAAGAGGGAGAATGACCAACTTACCGCTATCTTAGGAAACCCTGAACACAGCGGACGAGTTCAAGCAGTCTCTTCTCAATTGTCTTAGCTAGATGGTTTCCCTAAAGATAAAGAGACATATAGAAGATGTGAGAATTTTAAGAAAACACTTGATGAAACGATTGCTCAAAAGGTCAAAGAAAATGTGCAAGAAATAATGGAACAACTTAAACAATCGGGACAATTAGTGGAACCGAGTACAACGATGGTTCCCGTGCAAAAGGAGCAATTGGTATCTCCAACTGCCTACCCTAGTAGCATTGGTTCTGTGCCAGGCTCAGGGTCAACCCATAAGTTCGCCGTCAATGATATTGCTAACGACAAATCTTGTCATTTCCTTGTCCCGATCGGCAGAGCAGGGAACAAAACCAAACAGATTGCCACTGCTATGGGAAAGTCTAATCGTCACTTCAACGGGAATCCACTTCCGTTGTATTATGCTGTGGTGAAAATTCTTCAGATCATTGATAATGATTATGAAGATTATGAAATAGACAACATCATACATGAGGGGATCGCGACTCTGGGCAGGCTGTCAACCAATTAATCCTTTGGCACCGACGCGATATCGTGTTGGACGATGAGCCAATTTCTAGCCCTGTTGCATCTCGATATACTGCAACCCCATCTTCTAAGGTGAAAGACCAGGAAGAGCCACTCCTAGTCCAGGTAGATCCACTCCCCCTATGTCTCAGTAAGGATGATAGTAACCTTGCTAGTAAAGATATGCAAGAGCAACAAGTTGGACAATAGCTTCAAGCAGTACCAGAGCAAGCTGTTGCTAGTAAAGAGCAATCAGTTGAGCAACAACTTGAAGTAGTACTAGAGCCAGCTGCTGGGAGTAAAGAGCAACCAGTTGAACAACACGTTCAACAACAAGCCAGTGTCCAACTTCCAACGACTACTCCTCGATCATTAGTGCCTATCAAAGTTAGCTCATACAATTATGAAACCTTCATCAGAGGTGTCAAAGTATTTGGAAACTATGAAGGGAAATATTAGAAAATCGAGTGCATCTCGTTCTTCTCATGAGCGAGCATTAGAAGATATCGAGGAGTGAGAAGAAGACGGTGTCATGTATACTCGGCGGATGACTTTAGTTAAACCAGGTGTTCCAATATACAAGCTTGAGGATGTTACTCCTAAATTTAAGAATGGGAAGCCATTCATGACATCCATACAACTTAGCAAACAACCTACCCCGCTCAAAAGAATGCATGAGTGGTACATCCTTGCTAGCACAAAATATGATCTTTCTTGCCTCACATTTCGTACTCCAAAAGATGCATTCTGGAGCACTGGAGCAGATAAACGAGTCATTTTATTTGAAGTGCTGCATACCCTTTTCCATCGGGGCGTGCTCAAAATCAACCTGCTACTCGTCTGGTGCTTGTAAGTGCCTCTAATATTTTGCATTTTCTTTTCTTACTACATGCATACACATTTCATGAGATTATAACAATTCTGAACTTCTTCAATAGGATGCAATAAATGAATAATGAAAAGATGAAACGCAAGACAGGTATCCTTGACCCTACACGGATTGCAAAGACGCTATTCGACGTCAAGTCGGATCGAGAATCAGCACAGTTCAAGCACACGAAAAAAAAGAAAAAAGCAATCGCAAAACTTAAGAGGGATAGAAGGACAGAAGTTGCAGCTTACATAGGACATGCAATGTTTAACATTGTTAGAGACTGCAAGGACCTCGTAAAGGCTCTGTACCACTTTGAGTAAGTTCGACACACGACATTGAAATATCAATTATTACTAATTGTTAACACGTGTGTTTGTATGTTGCAGTAATCACTACATAATGATGTTCATCAAGCCAACACAGGGTTTGGCAACAGTCTTGGACTCGAACGATTACCCACCAAATCGTTACAAAGATTTCCTTTCCATTTTGAAACTGTACGTTTATTCAATAATTTTATTTAGAATGTGTTGACAAGTTTTATATGACATTTCTTGTATTATAGCGCTTGGCGGTTTTACGCGGAACATCTTGGCGGTGAGAGACCTTCTAATACGAATGCATTGGACATTAAAACATATTATGCTTGTCCGAAGCAGCCTGCTGGGAGTGTCTTATGTTTGTATTATGTATGTGAGTATCTTCGGACCGCCAGCGAATATAGAGTGAATTGTGAGGATGTAAGTTGTCCTTAATGTCGATATCTTATTTTCTTACTTTTGAGTTTCATTTTCATTGTAACTAGCATAGTTTAATACTTATATTCTCTGCTGTTCAATATTACCAGAAACATTATTTTCATATTCTGATTCCAACTTTAAAATTCAATTGCTCATAGTACAACTGCTCCAAAAATACCAAATAAATTCCTGTATACTCTCACTTTGATCTATACTTTGAGATTGTTCAAACCAACACATTCTAAACCTTGTTATGTGTTTCATTGCAACACACCAATAATGTGAACGAAGAATGGCCGGTTTGTAGAAGTATTCCTGGTGGAGGAGCTGACAAGATTCCTGCTAAACTGTGACAATTCGTGCGTTGCGAAATTTTGCACAAAAGAGGGGAGTTCTTTGATGAGAATGGTGCAATAGCTGATGTGCCAGAACTTTGCGACTATGCCAATAGAAATAGTTTTTAGTGAAAACTTGTAAACTATGAGATGAATTGTATGTGTAACTTGTACATATGTATATTATTTTAGTAAAATTGACTTCTGTGATGATATTGTTGACTTTTGTGATTATATTGAATTAACCTAAAAATTAGAAATAATAGCAACTAGTACTGCATATGTTATACCTTATCACAGGCGGTTATTTACCAACGACTAGACCTGCCTGTGAAAAACAATTATCATAGGCGGCTAGATATAGGTAAAGAACCATCTGTGATAACCTAATTATCACAGGCGGTTACTGTTATGGTACAAATCGGATGTGATAAACTGTCTTCACAGGCGGCTTGACATAGGTCAAGATCCGCCTGTGATAATATAATTATCACAGGTGGTTATATATGCTGCACGACCCGCCTGTGATAACATATCTTCACAGGCGGCTAGCCTAAGTAAAGAACCGCCTGTGATAATGTGTCTTCACAGGCGGTTTCACTTCTCTGCCTGTGAAATTGCGGATTATCACAGGTTCTTCGTTTCAGGCGGTTTTAAAAACCGCGTGTGATAATAGGTTTGGAGCCGCCTGCGATGTGGCTTATTGTAGCAGTGTTGCATTCAGTTGTGAATCCAACATCGAGGATCAATCCAACAAAGCCCTCTCTGTTCCTCCACCTAACCTCATGGTCCACACTTTCAGGAACCACATGCTCTCATCTCTTTCCAATTGCACATGCATGAACAAAATAGAGCCACCAGTAGGCCACCTATAGCTCTATTTTGTTTATCTCCCTCCAACCAGGCTATAGCGCATCTGCGCACAACACACAGGCTCGGCTCTGGCCCTAGGTGGTAGGGGCAACCGCCTAGGGCCCATGGCAGAGGGGGGCCCAGACGTTCCTCCCGTTATCTATGGCTGACCGAGGGGAGAAGAAACCCTCTCCAGGATCCAAACCCCATGGAGCTAATTTGGTTGACCAGGCCTAAGGCACGGGGAGGGAATGGAGGGGAAAGAAGACCATATGTAGTCGCTGGTTATTTCCATGTGGCTTATCTAAAAGATTTATCTTTTTAGAGAGAATCCGACAGTGGTGGTCGACTCTCGACTCGCTAGTGCTTTATAGAAAACTTTTACCTTTTAAAGAGATGGGCTAGACTAGAATAATAGATTGATTCTTATTTGCGGGTGATGGAATTTTGATTATCTTTTACACAAACACTAATCAACTGACAATCACATACTTGCATGACACATAAGCACAACCGAATGTACACATATACACACATATGTACATGTACACGTATAGACACAACAAACACATGCGACACACACACCCTAACCGGAACGAATACAATTAGGTTTATTTTGTAGCACCCCCTAAACCTGACTAAAGATGATGAAGTTTAGGACGAAGAGGCGGATGGAGGCCAGGGTCGAAGAGCTGCAATCATCACCAAAGATGATGAAGTTGGTGAAGCAAGCGACGCCGATGCCTCTCCATGAGCTCGCGATTGTGTGTTGCATCTGCTGAATGGCACCATCGCCCAGCCCACACACCATACTGTCTCCTTCACTGATGCACTCTGCTGCATGCCCATAAATGCTGGCTGCATGCTGGGCGAAGACCCATATTTTGAGGCGGTCTCTTGCAGTTCACCGCTCCAGGGATCATGAGTTTATAGTGGTCGGGCTGACTCCTGCAGCTCCTGCACTTCCTCATCTTCCTGTCCACTACCGCCCTTGACTCTTTATCCATCTAAGCTAAGGTGGGCAGCAACCATGGAGAGTACTAAGAGTCCGTTTGGTGATGTCGCTGCGGTAGCCGGAGAAGAGGGGCAGCAGCACAATGCGGGGAAGTAGAGGTGGATGGAAGACAGGATCAAAGAGCCCCAGCCCTCACCGAAGATGATGAAGTTGGTGATGCAAGCCATGCTGACGCCGATGCCTCTTCAGAAGCTGGTGAACGTGTGCCACTCAATGCTGAATGGCACTAACATTCTGCCGACACACCAGGCTTCTCCTTCACCTGCGACGCCATGGGTACATGCTGGACACCTCACCATCACTTGAACGTGTTGATGTTTCCGTGTTGGGCAAGTCTAGGTATGTGGTAGGTTAGTCTAGGTGTGTTGTGTGCCATGCATTTCTCGTCAGTCGAAACACATGACCGTTATTACATTTTTGCTGGCCAACAATATAAATTTATCATTTTGATCTTGTTGAACATCCAAACGATGCTCATTTCTTCTTGGTCGGCATATATGTCCATTGCCCGTTATCGTCAGTTAACAAGCGGATTAGGTTATGCCATATATTTGTTGAATAGATCTATTACACGTTAAATGTAGCATGTTCACTACCCTTAACCAGCACACATTTTCAGAGTCATGGTTTAGAAGTCCTATGAAAAATAAAATTCATACTGTACTACTTTGTGTACTTTTGAATCATGGTATCGCGGAATAAGTCTTACTTAAATCTTTACCTGTTCTTTAGTTAAGTTTGTATGTCCATCCAACTGCTAAGCTTCACTGTGGATGCTATTATAGGGAAAGTAATCATTTCCTATTTCAGATATCCAGAAATAATTGCTACTAGTTCTAGTAACTTTTTTATCTGTTCACGTTGAACCAGTGTCTTGTATTTGTCATCCCTTATATTGATACATGTTCTGTTGGTAGATATATGGTTATTTTTGTGGGTCAATCACTTTCTTTGTGCACCATACACAATGTATATTAGTACGGGAGTGATTTCAGAAATAAACACTTGACTACATTCTGATGCTGTTGTTTTCACACATAAGATCGGAATGTTCATTATCAGATTGATGGATGAGATCGGCTTCTTCCATCGTAGGAACTTGGGGAACTCTCCGGTTTTAATGACATGGAAAACAATCTACAAGTGTGATAATAACTTCATGGTAACTAATACAAACAAATCGAGCTGCTCAAGATTAAAAAAATATACTTCTGACGTGGTATCTGATGCTCGTATGTTTTGCTCCTAATCTCCCTCCTGCAGGTCGCCGTGCTCTACCTGCCAGGGGAGCAGCCATGCCTCTCCATGACAACCTGGAATGACCGTGTTTACCAAGCTACTGGCCGGGTCAGCGCATACAAAAGCCTATGACTGGGTGCAGCCCCACGTCAATGCCACCGATCCGAGCTCAACGATGCTCGTTGATAAAGTGAGTAACGGCCACCCCACGGCGTGGTTCTCCATCGCGTGGGCTCTGCTCCCGGACACCGGCGGGGACATGAACCATTTTGTGTTCGGGCAGGGCATGTGTGCTGCTCAAAATGTTTACACCGCTCTACACAGCGGCAGAGCAGGGGCATGGCACCTTGTACCAGCACTCACCTTATGAGCTTGACCTGAGTAAGCACCAACAACAAGCAAATAAACCTTTTTGTTGTTCATTTGCCAAAGTAATTGTTGATTCATGCATACTGGTTTCTAGTTTCTGCCATTACTCTTTGTTCATGTTGGTTTGTCTGTTCTTGGATATGTTTGTTAAAAGATGCTGTACCGTACGAAATGATGGAGGAAAGGAAAAGCAGGTCGGTGTAGACTCATAAGATCTGCGAGCCTAAGGAAGCCATCAAGATCGCATGCTTGCCGTACGGAGGTTGAAAGTGCATCTAGGTTAATCCTCGTGGGTTTTGGACAATTGTTGACGACAATTAAGGGACTAATGAGCTTTGTGAGTGTCAACATAGGTGATCAATGTTGAAATAGAATTGAAGACTCTCAAAAAGGAAAAATAGTGAAAATGACGTCGAAAATTCGAAGAGTAAAAATTAAGGTTTAAAATTTCTTGTGTCGAGTTTAGCCATGTTGTGTAGAGAGTTTTCAACAATTCAAGTGCTTGAAAATCAATAGGGAGCTCTTATTCCAATTGGGAATTGGTGAGACGTTAAGTCTAGGCAACCCTAAGGATAAGGCCGGACTTGTTTGGGCCTGGGGGCCGGACTAGTCCGATGTCGTCGGACTTTTTCGATGTGAGGCAGACCAGTAGTCTTTGTTTCAGTTCGGACTTGTCCGTTTGAGGATGGACTAGTCCGTGGTTAGTGTGTCTGTGCCTTTCTTGGACTAAGTCCCAGAGGGCCAGACTAGTCTGCCCGGGGGGTCAGAGTAGTCCACCCTGGCAGACTTGTCCATTCTCACCCGGAACAGAAGGTTCAGTGTGAGCTTGGACTAGTCTACTTTGGGGGCAGACTAGATTGTAGTGAGAAGAGAGTTCTATTCTGGGACTAAGTCCCAGAAGGCCGTACTAGTCCGCCATAGTGGCCGGACTAGTTCATTTGTCCAGACTAGTCTGATTTGGGTCGGAACACAATGTTCTTTCTGATTCTGGACTAGTCCGGGTGTGGACAGACTAGTCCGTCATGGGAAGAAGTTGGGCTGCAGAGACTAAGTCCTGGCACGCTGGAATAGTCCGCCCTGGGGGGCCAAACTAGTTCGCCTAGTCAAGACTTGTTCAATCTTGCCCGAAACAAATTGTTCAGAGTGAGTTCGGATTAGCCCGCTGCTGGAGGGACTATTCCATGGTGTTGTGATCGTTTGAATTCAAAAGGTGGTAGGGACTTTAGTTTTTTGAGCTTTGTGATATCAGTGGCCCCCTTAGGCCGGACTAGTCCGGGGTCCAAGTGTGGACTAGTCCATACTTTAGTTGGTAGCAATGGTCAAGTGTTGAGACCCCCATAAAAAGGATCCCAGAGTCCTCTTGGATCTCTCCTGAACCCTAGCGCCATCACAGCCTTCCAAGAGCCATTTTAAGCCTTCTTCTTTACAATTTTGAGCTCTAAGACCGATTCTTAAGGGTTTGAAGGGTTTGTGAGAAGAGGGAAGGGAGTTTGACCAGTTTCGAGCTCTTGATTGATTCTCTCGCATTTGAGTTGTTGATTTGAGTTTATTGCTGTTTTCTTTTTATCCCGAGAGTTGCTAGGGTTTTATGGGAGCCTCAGGTTGTGAGAAGCCTCAAGATTGGTGTATTTACCCTTTGTGATTGGTGGAGAAGCTAAGCCAACCTTTGTGGTGGCTTGATGAGGGTAGGGTTGAAAGAGACCCGATCCTTCGTGGACTCCTCAACAGGGACGTAGATTTCTCTGGAATCAAACCTTGGGATAAACTTATGTGTCTCTTGTCTCCTTTACTTTCATACATCGCTGGGTCACTTGTTAGGGTTCATACCATTCATCACTTGCAACTTGTGTTCATCACTTCCATATTGCGATCTAACTTGTTCCTAGTATTTGCACGTACTAGCTTAGGTTGCTATATAGTATACTTACATTTCGCACAAACTTGCTTCAAGAAAAACTCATAAAAATCCAACCTTTCACTCATTTCTATACCTTGACTGGAGTAGTCCGCCCCTGACCGGACTAGTCAGCCTTAACTGCTGATTTTGTTTACTTAAGTGTTTTCAGGTTTTATTAGTCTATTCACCCCCTCTGTCAACTTTTAATTGGTATCAGAGCCTAACTCTCTGAAGAAGCTTAATCAGTTGGAGAAGAAATGGGAGAAAACAACGAAAAGGATTTGGCACTCCAAGACAACACCAAGACCGGCGTGACCGACTAGAAGGGAGATCAAGCATCAAACCCTCTTCCTCCCAAGACCGATGCAAGTCGATGAACAAAGCCAACACCTCCTCCCTTGGATGTGTCAAGCGATGATGTAAATGAAGAAGTAAGGCGACTTGCGGACCTACTACAAAAGACAAAGGATTAGGTGTAAATGAAGAAGTAAGGCGACTTGCGGACCTACTACAAAAGACAAAGGATTAAGTCAAGAGGAGGAAGAGACTTGCAAGAGAGAAGAAGCTCAAGAGTAGTCAAGAAGACTACGCACAATATCCTTTTAATTATGAGCGCTTAAATTCTCAACCTAATTACTTGTCTATTCCTTTGGGCAAACCATCCCACTTTGATGGTACTAATTAAACAATGTGGAAGCACAACATGAAATTGCATCTTATTTCTCTCAATCCCACCATTTGGCACATTGTTTGCACAGGTATAGATATCCCCGTGGATGAAAAAGAGCTTACCCTCGAGCAAGAGCAACAAATCCACTGCAACGCTCAAGCGACCGTTGTGCTCAACTCGTCCTTGAGCCAAGAAGAATTCAACAAGGTGGACGGGTTGGAGCAAGCCATGTATATTTGGGACACAATCAAGATTGCTCATGAGGGCAACCGATCCGTGTGGGAGGCTAAGATTGAGATGATCGAGGGAGAACTTGGAAAATTTGCCATGGAAGATGGCGAGACCCCTCAAGAGATGTACAACCGGCTCAATACCCTCATCAACAAGATTTGGGCGTACGGATGCAAGAAGTGGACGAACCATGAAGTGGTGAAGAGGTTGATTAGGGTATTCATGACCCGCAACGCCACCCTATGCACCCTAATCCAAGAGACTCCCAACTTCTACAAGATGACTCCGGATGAGGTGCTAGTGAAGATAATCAACCACGAGATGATGGAAATGGAAGCCCGACACGTCAAGGACCTTGCGAAGTTCACATCCTCATAAGGAAGAAATATAGGTGGCCAAATGGGCCGAGCCAATCAGGCTGGCCCAAAGCCTGACAAAATGGCGTGACACAAGCACGACCCGACACGAAAAAAATCGGGACCCGGCCTGTCGAAGTGTAGAATAAGACACTTCCCCCAGTACTACTAAAGCGTAGTCCGCGAAGGTTCGTATTCGATTGGGGCGCGTGTAAGATTATGAGTGAGACGGTGACACAGAGGATTTTTTCGTGGTTCGGGCCGCCTGAGCGTAATACCCTACTCCACAGGGTGGTTGTTGATGAGTTTGAGTGCGTAGTATGCTTGTGTGCTTGCTTGGACCCATTCTACCGTGCGGCACAACCCTTTTATATGCTAAGGACTGGACGTTACATGATTTTCCTGGACCGACAGCTGGCCCCGACTGTATTGAACACCCTATACATGATCTACTGGCGTTATAGGCGATTACAGTTGAAATAACACGTCTTAATGACAGTGTTGATGGTATTGACGGCCCTTTGATCGCACGTCATTATATCATTAATGAAGTGTTAACCAGGTCTTGTAACGGCTGTTTTAATAGCCCCTTGAATGTTCGTGCTATTAGAGATCCAACAGTCTTCCCGTTGCAGGCTTAGATCCGGAGGCTCAACACGTGGCAGCTCCGAAGCTTTCCTCTGTGGGGAGGCAGGTACGGAGCTGCTAAACACGTGGAAACACCAGAGCTTCCCTCTACTGGGGGTTAGGTCCAGGGTCACTAAATACGTGGCATGACCAAAGCTTCCCTATGAAGGGAGTTTGATCCAGACTTGCGATACACGTGGCAGTGCAGGAGCTACCCAATCGAGGGAGGCATGTAAAGTGCGACGAGACACGTGGAGCCTTCAGAAGTCTTCAACTTGGATAGGTGGAACTCCGTAGTATTAATCACGGTAAGAATGGGTACCTGGTATCCAGGGTACCGACAGTGGCCCCCGGGCACACGTCTGGGAGAGATTTTGATACCCGAGGTGGGGCCATCATTGATTCCTGTGCTGCAGCTTCAAAGGTCTTTTCCTGGGTTGTTGGGGCAGCGGTTTGTAGTTAAACCATCGCCACGTGGCCACTCTTGGTATGGCGGATGAGATCCTGGTGTGCAAATCTCACGCAATTGAAGGTCGATGGTTTCCAATATGAAAAATGTATCGGTTCTGAGTGCAACCTCTGCATCCCTGTCAGGCCGCCACCCTTGGGTTTCCATCTTCCCATCACGACAACAATTCACCTGGTGCGACTTTTTCGTGGATCCGGGCCCACTTGTCATTGACTGGGCAAATCTTTGGAATGATATTTTGATCCCATCGTGGTTTCCATCCAAGCGTTGAAGAGGCTTACTTAAGAAGGAAAACCTACACAGTTAGAGGACTCTTTACGCCTTCATTCAAACTTGCGCTTAGAATCTCTTAGCCCTTGCATAGCTTTTCCAGCTTTCACTCCGCTTTGTAGTGATGGAGTTGGGTCTTCCCCGCAGCAAGATGAAGAGCGATGAAGATTTGTCGAGGGTTCGGACCTACATGGGATGGTCCAGCGTCTCCTTCAACAACTCGATCCGCTTCGGCAAGCTTCCTTTCAAGAAGCAAAGCGCCAGAGAGATCGTCTTCTTCTCGGCATATGCCATGGTGGGGCTAGTCCCACCTTTTTCAAGGTTCCTCCTGATGTTGCTGGACTTCTACGGGCTCCAGCTTCATCACCTCAGCCCTCACTCATTCTTGCAAGTGGCGACTTTCATCCACTTCTGCGAGATGTGGGTGAGTGTGCCGCCAAGCATCGAGCTCTTCGGACCTTCTTCACAGTCCACACTACTGGAAAGGGGAGTGAGTTGATCGACTTCTACTACTTTGTGAAGCACAAGAACTGTCCCTTCGAGTACATGAAGACCTTCCCCTCTAAGAAGTGGGACAACTAGAAGAAGGACTGGGTGGTCATCATGGTGGATCATCACGACAGGATGGAGTTGCCTACAAGCCTCCCCAATGTCGACATCGACACCTAATGCAGCTCCGATATTGTGTGAAGCATACAAACCTGTCCCGACCAGGATCCAACAATGTGTAATGGGTGGAGTGACCCCTCAGATGGTCTTTAATAACTTCTTGGTGGACAGGTGGGCTCCGCTAAAGACAAGTGAGTGGCCCACATGTGTTTTCAACTGCAAGATGGATCACAACCGGATCAAAGCTAGTTTTTGGACTAATTTGGATGATGAGGCTTTGAAGCTCCATCTCTAGACGCTTCAACACGGAGCCATCACCTAGGACGCCTTGACTGCACCAGCGAACTTCCTCCCTCTGAACATGGTTCCTAAGTTTAGGAGGGAGCTTCGAAGAGGGATGCTGGAGCTGGACGACCTCGGCTTGGTGGAGAAGTGCAGGACCTCCCGAATTTCAATTACCAGAGCTTTGGAAAGAAGGGCTCACACTACTCCAAGCCTGAGGGTCGATGATGCCAGCAAGGGCAAGGGCCATTGAAAGGGAAAGGAGCCAACCGAATCTTCGAGCCGGAAGAGGAAGCTGAGACACGCTAATGGGAGCTCCATTACGTCGGCTCCATCTCCAACTGTATCTGCCCCCCGACCAAGCCGAGTTTCAGTTGCCAAACCTTCTTTGGAGCCAGCGTCCATGAGGGGTGCTAGCTCTGGCAAATCGACCTCGAGCCCAGTTTCGGTTATGGGATCCAGGTCCGAGGGTCCTTCCCAGCCGAGGGAGGTCCCTGTTGAGGCGACTCCAACTCCTGTGGCAAGCTCCCAGCCTTGGTCCGGGGTCTCTGCTTCACGAGTTCTGGTGGGCTCTGACTCCGGGCCACGGAACAAGAAGTTTTGCAACGACTATAGCGGAAGATTCCCAAGGTAAATATTGCCTTCTCACCTTGAGTTGCTATTTTTATCTTTACCATGTTTTGAATTTTTTGATCCTTTGTTTCCATGGTGTCAAAAAAAAACTGAAGCTCCTGCCCTGCTGCAACAACTGAGGCTGTGCAGATTGATGCTCCTATTTCGACCCCTATGCCTCCCCCAGTGGTGGCTGTTGACACGACAACTCCGGCGCCAGCTGTTGTGGAAACAGGTCCAACGACAACACTGGAAGTTCCTGTGGTAGCGCCAGACCACGGGGAAGAGACTTGTGAAGAAGCGCTAGCGGTTCCAGAGCTGGTGGCTGAGGTTCCGGCATTGGAGCCTGAGATGGAAAAAGTTCTGGCATCTGAGCTGGAGGTAACTTAAGCTCCGGCAGCTAAGCCGGAAGTAGCTGAAGCTCTAGCGTCTGAGCCGGAGGTGGTGGGAGCCTCGGACGAAGCTTCAATGCCAGCCCCAAAGGTGATTACTCCGGAGGTCCCTATGTTCGAGCCGGAGCACCCAGAGGAGGCGGTTGCGGGTCCTCCTCCCACCAAGCCAACAATTAAAGATCTGGCATGGGGACCTTCTTCATCAGCTTCGAGGGCTATGGAGGTGGAGGAGCTTCTGATGATCGGTCCATCCGACATGGAGCTGCTAGAGAGGGAGCTCACGCCTTGGTGCCTCTCAGTCGTCTTGGAAGACCCGCTCGAGTCGGCGAAAGAGATCCAGGCTGGTCCGGAGCCAATTCCTTTGGCGTTGTCGATAGACAACGCTTGCTCCAGTCTTCGTGAAGTCCAGCTTGCCTTCAACCATGACAACAAGGTCCTTGAAGAAGAGCACCACACCCCGAGGCATTGGCGCAATAGGATTTACTTTGAGACCAAGTTGATGCAATCAAGGCTTGCAGATCAGCGGGAGTGGATTGATAAGAAGAAGGGCCGGCTAATGCGGTGGGACCGCTTGTTGAATGAGTGTGAGGCTGCCATCAAGGTCCTCGATGAGAAGACTTGGGAGATTTTCGAGCATGCTATGGAGACCAATGAGGCAGCTGATAACCGCTCGGACAGCCTCAACGAGTTAAATGAGGTACTTGTCAAGCGTCGGGAAGCCCTCGATCAAAGGGAGGATAAGCTCCTGGCGGACCATCGGAACCGCATCCACCTCCGGGAGTTGGAGCTTATTGACTGTGAAAAGCAGTTGGCCAAAAGTATCCAACAGCATGCTAAGGGGGTCCAACACTTCGCTCAGGAAAGTTCGAAACTTGCAGCTGCGAGAAGGTCACTAGAGGATTTAAGGAGCTCGAGAGCAATTGAGTCCCAGCGAGTCTGGAACTTCCTGGAGCGAACTAACAAAGCTCTGGTGCCAATTGGCTTCAGTCTGGTACGTTTGGAAGACTCGGAGCCAGAGCTGGACAAGGCGCTGGTGGCATTGGGCTCCACCGGCAACAAACTTGATGCAATGGGTGACATCATCATCGACCAACTGGAGATGGAGGGAAATCCCTAGCCAAGAATGTTGCTAAATATGTGCTGACGTGTTTCAAAAGCTGGGACCCCCATCTGTCTCTCGATCCGGTAGTCGAAGGACCCGTTGTTGAAGAGGAGGATGCCGCCAGGGCCAACGTTCAAGAAGCTGCCCAAAAATTTGCCTCGTTCTTCCATAGGACCTCCAGTAGCTAGGGTTTTTTTCTCCTGCCTTCACTTGTAATTCTCCAATTTGAATCAATGAAATCCAATCTTTTGAATGAATGAATTCCATTTTCCCATTTTTATATGTCTTCAATGCATTACCCTTTATATTGTTGGCCCCTTGGTAGATGTGCACAATTTGATTGCGGACATGTACCAATAAGGATTTGATAAAGACTTGACGACTTGATCACCTCGAACTTGTAGATAGAACGTTAGCTCTTAGGTCCGAAGTTTACTTCCAACACCTCTGAAGGCCCTTTGTGGCGTCGACGCTGGGCCCCCTGGGAGTTGCCGGAGCTTCTTAACTTCGGAAGCGCCCGCTGTCAACGTATGGAACGTCGACAGCGGGCCCCCTAGAGGTTGTCGGAGCTTCTTAGCTTCGATGGCACCCAATTTCAACTTATGGATCATCAACGTCAGGCCCCCTGGGGGTTGTCGAAGCTTCTTAGCTTCGACGTTGCCCACTATGAACGTATAGAACGTTGACGGCGGGCCCCCTGGTGGTTGTTGAAGCTTTCTAGCTTCAACAGCACCAGCTATCAACGTATAGAACATCAACGGTGGGCCCCATGGGAGTTGTCGAAGCTTCTTAGCTTCGACGGCGCCCACTGTCAACATGTAGAATGTCGACGGCGGGCCCCCTGTGGGTTGTTGGAGCTTCTTTGCTTCGACGGCGCCCACTGTCAATGTATAGAACATCGACGACGGGCCCCCTGGTGTTGTCGGAGCTTTTTAGCTTCGACGGCGCCCACTGTCAAGGTATAGAACATCGATGGCGGGCCCCCTGGGGGTTGTGAGAGCTTCTTAGCTTCGATGGCGCCCACTTTCAACGTATGGATCGTTGATGGCGGGCCCCCTGGGGGTTGTCGGAGCTTCTTAGCTTCGACGGCACCCACTGTCGACGTGTAGAACATTGACGACATGAATGTAGGCCTAGAGGGGGGGTGAATAGGCTTTTTTGAAAATTGTCGGATCCTGCAACACTCAACAACCAGTTCAATACTAGAGATATCAGACTAGTCCGGTAAAGTGCGGACTAGTCCGGTGTTCACGGACTAAGTTGATTAAACTTGATTGATTGGTTTGAATCTTTTATGTGTACAGCGAAAATATAGAATCAAACAACAGTTTAACAGTTATATGCTGGATTATATCACAATTAAGTCTTATGTTCAACAATTTAACGTAAGATGAAGAATGAGTATGAAACCCTAGATTGAGTTGATTAATTAGAATGATGAACACTAAAACAAGACACAACAATTTATCCCGTGGTTCGGCTACCACGAAGGCAACCTACGTCCACGTTGAGGAGTCCACAAAAGGACCGGGTCTTCTCCAACCCTACCCTCGTTGGATCGCCACGAAGGCCAATCCTCTTACACTAATCACAAAGGGGTGAATAACCGAATTCAAGGGGCGTTCTCACACGTTGAGAGCTCCCTTAGATTACAAAACACAATGCCACCGAAAACACACTCAAAAGTTACAATTGAAACGCAAGAGTGTGTTAGAGAATCAAACCAAGAGCTCAATGTGGTGTTGCAAGTGTCTCTCCAATGATCTAGAGTGAATCCTCAAGGGATTGATTGATGTTGCACTTAATTTTGTGGAGAGATGTCGTTTTTGAGGCTCTTGGGAGGTGTGACGGCGCTAGGGTTCGAGAGATTGTGAAATTGGATCGTGCACCTCTATTTATATGGGGTTTCTAAAAGTTACCGTTGGGGTTCAGAAAGTTCGGACTAGTCCGTGGTGGTCACCGGACCAGTCCGGTGTGCTGTGTGTAGCAAACCCTAAGTGTCCCGAAATATCGGACTAGTCCGGCTGAAAACGGACTTGTCCAATTTTGCTACTGGAAATCTTCGGATTAGTCCGATGGAAATCGGACTTGTCCGGACATGTGAAACCCTAAGTGTGTTGGATGACAAGTCCACACTTGGAGGACTTGTCCAATTTAGATCAGTGGGTTTTTCGAACTAGTCCGTGTGAATATCGGACTTGTCCGAAGTGGATCAGAAAGAATACCAGACTAGTCCGGTTGATAACGGACTTGTCCGATTTTGTGTGACTTGTGTAGTGTTTTGAGGACTAGTCCACACTAGGGAGGACTAGTCCGATTCTAGTCAGAAAGATATCGGACTAGTCCGACAGATATTGGACTTGTCCGATCTGGTGCATAAAGGTTATCGGACTAGTCCGGTTGTGATCGGACTAGTCCGGTCCTGTGTAACTTTGTGCAATGTGTGTGTTTAATTATGACTGAGCTCTTGGGGTGAGTTTCCTTAACACACTCCATACACGATAATCTACTACTCTTTTTCCTTGAGCTCATTTCCACTTTGCTCCTCTTCATCCCTTCTTTTTGGTATTTTGCTCATTTTTCCATTATAGGCCTGCATTCATCTCAACAAAGAGGTTAGGATCCCAATTGCTTGTCATAAATCATCCAAAACCCACAAGGGAGTCCTAGATGCACTTTCAATCTCCCCCTTTTTGGTGATTGATGACAACCAATTGAGATTTCACAAAATATGACAAAAATTGAGATTTTCATAAAGTATGCACATATGAATCAAAAATACATCAAGCAGTGAAAGAATTATCCATGTGTGCATTCTTTATGGTGGGATGCATAACTAAGAACATTAAGACATTGAGAGTGACATAACTTACATTAATCAACCAGAACCAAACACATATGTCATTCCAGGAGCAAAATTACAGATTTTAACAAATACTTCTCAAATTAAGTAAGCATTGCATCACAGAGACAAAGTTAACTTCGAAACAACGTTAAATCATTACAATCACAAAGATAGATAAAAAGATCTCTCTCCTCGCATCCTACCGCAGCTAAAGCTAAGACTCCCCCTCAATCTCTCCCCCTTTGGCATCAAGACACCAAAAAGAAGGAGAGGAGGGTCCTAAGTTCTTCACTCTTCACTGTCGGTCCTCTCGTCATCGTCTTCGTCTTCTTCATCTTCAGCTTGACGAGGAGGAGAAGGAGGAGGGGCAGAGCCACTCGAGCCCCCAATGCCAAAGTAGGCAAGCTCGGAGGGGTTCAGGGACCCGAGCTCAGTGAAGTCCGGGTCGGATTCCTCAGAAATCACTGGAGATCCAATGGGGTCGATCACCAGCTTTTGGCAGATTTGCTTCACGTTGGCCTTTATGTACTTCATGTCCTCCTTTCTCTTCTGGTTGAGTTTATGGGCCCTCACTTCGGCCTTCTTGCAGGAGGAGAATATGGCAGCCAGATACTTGAGGATCCCACTAGCTGATCCTCTCTGAGGGGCTTCCCTAGAAGTAGGGACAGCTCTAGCACCTTCTCTTGATCTTGCCAGTGCCTCGGGACTGGAGGCCGGCGAGGGAGCAGCCTGGACATTCACTGGTTGAGGCTTCAGAGGCCTCAAAGGAGTATGCTCCACATCCTTCACAAACTCAATCCCTATGACTTTCTCAATCATAAACATGAGATAGGGAGCATAGCCACATGACCTGTTGGGGGTGCTGGAGATGTTGACCATATCATTCCATATGTAGTCAAACACATCAAACTTACGCCCTTTGCTTATGACCTTCATCAAGGTCCGGAGGTATCCTTGTACACTCCCTGCATCCCCATCCTTAGGGGCAATGGTCTTCCTCAAGACCCTGTTTAGCACCACAAAGAATGACTTCATGTTCTTCATGGAGGTAGGGATGAACTTTGAGTTGGGATCATAGAGAAACTTCATCCTCTCCTTGCCGATGACACCAACATTGTGGATGACCATATTATCATTGCTGGAAGTGTCAAGATGCAGCATCCTAGCAAACTCCTCATATGTGATAGTGTACTTGGATCCATGAGTCATCCAAGTCACTCTTTCTTCCACATCACTTGCAAAGTGGCAGGTGGCATAGAATTGAGCCACCACTTCATCATTCCAGTTGTACTTGAAGGAAAAGAGGTCCTTCAAGCCATGTCTTTCAGCTACCGCAATGACTTCATCAAATGCGGAGCATCTCTTCCACTCAAGGTGTGCCCAGTCAATCCACTGACTGCGCACCACCGGTGTCTTCATTGGCAAGTATACTAATATGTAGAAGTCAGCATGGAAGTTGCACCAGAACCTTCCATCTGCAGCTTGCTTCGGCCGGCCATACCAGTCGATGCTTCTGAATTTTGCTGCCGAGTCATTGCCCTTGCCATTGAATTTCTCTTCAGTGGTGTCCCGGACCCCTTCCCTGGGAGCATGCAACTTCAAAGGGCCAATTGGACCCGTTGCTATCCCTTTGCCCTTGCCCTTTGCTTGGCGAGGGCCACTTGATGATGCGGCTGCCTTGGAAACTGACTTCTTTGCCAGCACCTTCCTTCGAACCTGAGGAGGGGAGGGAGCAGGCTTGGAGGGTCTTTCTTGGCGCTTTTTGCCAAGACCCGTCGAGGTCTGAGGTGCCACCTCATGGTCCATCTCGGCCTCAAAGTCGGATATTTCATCGTTTGTGCTCGACATGATCTGAGAAAGAATTGCAAGAATGATGATGAGTGATACAAGGCATAGGTATGAAAAGATAGCAAGGAATTGCATTGAGGAATTGAGGAATTAGGTTTTAGGTTCAGAAACATCGGACTTGTCCAGTGCACAGGCACGGACTAGTCTGGAGGACCGGACTTGTCCGTGCATGGACTGGACTAGTCTGATGTTCATCCTCAAAAACCTAACGATTTGGACAAAAACTGATTCCTAATGCACTATAAGTCTAGCATACACGTAGTACATCAAGGAAGCATGTATATATTGAAAGATGCTAGGCTATTCGATCAAAAATGGAGAAAAACAAGATTTCTAGGGTTTGGGAGAAAATTATCAAAGAAATCGATTGAAGCTTGAATATTAGGGAGTTGGAGCCCGGACAAGTCCGCTAGCTTCAATCCGCACGAGGTCAAGCTTGATTTCCGCCAAAATGCGGACCTTTTTGATGGAGGGAGAAAGGAATCGCATTGGGAGCTCAAGCGCAAGAGATAGAATGCGTGACCAAGAGTGGGGATGAGAGGAATTGGGGTTTGGTGGCTGCTAGGGTTATGGACACGAAAAATCGGACAAGTCCGGAGATAATCGGACTAGTCCGAACTCATCCAGAGAGCTATATCGGACTAGTCCGTGGTCTATCGGACTAGTCCGGCCTAACCGGCACACAGCGGACTAGTCTGCATGGGCGGACTAGTCCGGGTAACCACGGACTAGTCCGTGGTCACCAGGAGAAAATTTGCATAGCCCATTCATATATATTTGAAGGTTCATAAATAGAGAATAGAGGAGCAAATCAAATCAATTAATCTTGATGAATTTGACCAGTAAGCATACAACAATCAAACAATGATCATAATTCATCAATATCTAGTAATTGACATAGTTTTTCCAGAAAAATTGAGAGAGATGATTTTCACAATTCAATCAACATTTTTGAAGAATTCATACAGGTATGCAACTTCTCAAGCCACACTCCAAGCATCAAGGATATTTAGCTCATTTCAGAGTTCGCAAAAACGCTTTTCATCAAGTGGCTTGGTGAATATGTTGGCCAATTGCTTTTGGGTGTTGACATGTGAGATGGTTATATCTCCTTTCATAGAATGGTCTCTCAAAAAATGATGTCTTATGTCTATGTGTTTAGTTCTAGAGTGCTCAACTGGATTGTGGGCAATTTTAATGGCACTCTCATTGTCACAAAGGAGAGGAATACGGTTCATATTGTAACCGTAATCCCTTAGAGTTTGTCGCATCCAAAGGAGTTGTGCACAACAACTCCCGGCTGCAACATACTCCGCTTCGGCTGTGGATAGGGCAATGGAATTTTGTTTCTTGGAGGACCAAGAAACTAAAGATCTCCCTAGGAATTGGCATGTGTCGGAGGTGCTTTTTCTATCTACTTTGCACCCAGCATAATCTGCATCGGAGTAACCAATGAGATTTAATTTTGAGCCTTTTGGGTACCAAAGACCAAGGTTGGGTGTATGAACTAAATATCTCAAGATCCTTTTTACGACTGTCAATTGACATTCCTTAGGGTTGGCTTGAAATCTTGCACACAAACATACACTCAACATAATATCTAGCCTAGATGCACATAAATAAAGTAGAGATCCAATCATGGAGCGACATACCTTTTGGTCGACGTTAGGTCCATCTTCATTGAGATCCAAGTGGCCATTTGTTGCCATGGGGGTCTTTATGGGCTTTGCCTTGTCCATGCCAAACTTCTTAAGTATGTCCTGCGTGTACTTGGTTTGGCTTATGAACGTTCCTTCCTTTTGTTGTCGCACTTGGAATCCCAAGAAGTATTTTAATTCTCCCATCATTGACATTTCAAACCTGTCTGTCATGATTTTGCTAAATTCCTCACAAAAAGATTGATTAGTTGACCCAAAGATTATATCATCAACATAAATTTGACAAATAAAGAGATCATTGTCTAAATTCTTTGTAAGTAATGTATAATCTACTTTGCCAATTTGAAAACCATTCTCAATTAAGAAATCTCTAAGACACTCATACCAAGCTCTAGGAGATTGTTTGAGGCTGTAGAGAGCCTTACGCAATTTGAATACGTGGTCGGGGAACTCTTCGTCTTCAAACCTGGGTGGTTGCTCCACGTACACCTCTTCCTTGATCGGTCCGTTGAGGAAGGCGCTTTTCACATCCATTTGATACAGCTTGAAATCGTGGTGAGTAGCATATGCAAGTAATATTCTAATAGATTCAAGCCTAGCTACTGGAGCAAAAGTCTCATCGAAATCCAAACCTTCGACTTGTGAGTACCCTTTGGCCACAAGTCGTGCCTTGTTCCTTGTCACCACCCCGTGTTCGTCTTGTTTGTTGCGGAAGACCCACTTGGTGCCGACGATGTTTGCATTGGGTCTTGCCACAAGTTCCCACACCTCATTCCGCTTGAAGTTGTTCAATTCTTCTTGCATTGCCACCACCCAGTCCGGATCCTTCAATGCATCCTCAATCCTGCGTTGTTCCAAAAATGATACAAACGAATAATGCTCACAAAAGTTAGCTATGCGACATCTAGTGGTTACTTCCTTTTGGATGTCACCGATGATGTTGTCGATTAGGTGATCCCTTTGGACGCATTGGTGTACTCTTGGGTGTGGCACTTGAGGAGTTGTGTCTTCATGATTGTCTGCTTCTCCCCCTAAGTGGTTGCCTTCATTGACTTGTTGATCATCTTCGTACTATTGTGGTTGATCTTGTGTTGAAGCTCACCCTTGATTGATGGTCTCCTCTTGTGGTTCATTTTCCTCATGTATGTGTGAAGGTGGCTCTTGTGGTCGAACTTCGCCTAGAGCCATTCTTTTCAATTATTGACAGGGAGCTTCTTCTTTACATAATTCACATGGATCAACTTGCTCCTTTTGGGAGCCATTAGTCTCATCGAACACTACGTCACGTGCTACTTCAACAAGTCCGGAGGCCTTGTTGAAAATGCGATAGGCGTAAGTGTTCGAATCATAACCAAGCAGGAAACCTTCATCGGACTTTGAAGTTAACTTTGAAGTCCTAGGCTTCTTGTTCAGGATATAACATGGAGAACCGAAAACTCGAAAATATGAAATGTTTGGTTTGTTACCGGTAAGTAGCTCATAGGGAGTCTTATTGAGTAGTCGATGAAGATAAAGTCGATTTGCGGCATGGCAAGCGGTGTTAATCGCTTCCGTCCAAAATCGATCCAAAGTCTTGTACTCATCGAGCATTGTTCTTGCCATCTCTATGAGTGTTCGGTTCTTTCTTTCGGCAACTCCATTTTGTTGTGGCGAGTATGGCACTGAAAATTCGTGCTTGATGCCCTCTTCATCAAGGTACTCCTCCACTTGTGTGTTCTTGAACTCCGTGCCATTGTCGCTTCAAATACTCTTGATTGTCAATGAAAATTCGTTTTGAGCTCGCTTGAGGAACTTCTTGAGTGTTCCTTGTGTTTCTGACTTATCATGCAAAAAGAAAACCCAAGTGAAGCGAGAAAAATCATCAATGATAACTAAACCGTATTTGTTATCGCTGACGCTTATGTAAGCAATTGGACCAAACAAGTCCATGTGTAGTAGTTCGAGCGGTCTTGTTGTAGTCATGACGTTCTTTGCGGGATGATGTGCTCCAACTTGCTTTCCGGCTTGGCATGCGCTACATGGCCTGTCTTTCTCAAAAACAACATCCTTCAAACCGCGGATGTGATCGCCCGTGAGGAGTTTTTGAAGAATCCTCATACCAACATGCGCTAGCCGTCTATGCCACAGCCAACCCATGTTGGTTTTTGCAATCAAGCATGTTTCGAGTTTGGCTTTATCCTTGTTGAAGTCAACAAGGTAAAGCTTTCCCTTCAACATACCCTTGAATGCAATGGAACCATCACTCCTCCTAGAGACGGTCACACCCTCGTTAGTGAACAAGCAATTATAACCTTTGTCACATAGTTGAGATATGGACAACAGGTTATAATCTAAAGATTCAACATGTAAAACATGAGAAAGTGTGTGTTCAGAGGATATTGCAATTTTACCGGTACCGAGCACCCTTCCTTGACTATTATCTCCAAAGTAGATGCCCTCGTTTGGATCCTCATTCTCTTCATATTCCACGAGCATCCTCCTTTCTCCGGTCATATGGTTGGTGCATCCACTGTCTAGCACCCATTTGGATCCACCGGAGGAATAGTCCTGCAAAAACAAATTATGCTTTGGTTTTAGGTACCCAAGCTTGCTTGGGTCCTTGGAGGTTAGTTACAATACATTTTGGCACCCACACATGGGATTTTGTGTTCCCATGGCATGGCCCAACATAATAAGCGCAGACATTGCCAATATTATTTCTCATTAACACATAGGAGGCATCAAAAGTTTTGAATAATAGTTGCTGTTGTTTATGAATCGGACTAGTCTGGGGGGCCGGACTTGTCCGGATGACCGGACTTGTCCGTACACCAACCGGACTAGTCCGATATTCATGTGAGTTCAAGTTTTTATTCTTCGACTTACCAGTTTGAGAGGGTCTTCCCTTCACAAAAGAAATCCTTCCCTTGTTATTGTTATGACTTCCAGCATGCTGCTTTTCATCATAAGAGTAACCAATGCCATATTTGACATTTGGAGCTCTTTGGACCAAGTATGCACTACGTGCATAGTTGATCTTCTCCTTGTCAAATATGCCACATTGGGTAGGATTTTTATCCTTTGTGGAGGTTGACTTCCCTTTCAACCTAGTGTCAGTTTTACTACATGTGCACATATGAGCAAACTCAGTTTTAGTGGGTTGAGAAGGTGAATTTGAAGAGGAGGAAGGTTCACTCAGCTTGAGTGACTCAACTTGCACTTCAAGGATCTTGTTAACCTTGATCAGGTCAGCAAGTTGGTCCTTGATTGCAACATTTGAGTCAGTTAACTCCAAGCAAGCTTTCTTGCTTGAAGCTAACTCAAGCTCTAGTGAATTGTTTTTCTCCTTTTCAAGCTCTAGAAGTTTGTCAAGTTCGACATACTCCTCCTTTTGGGAGATAATCATGTCCTCTTGACGATGAATTAACTTCTCCTTCTCAACAAGTTGATCAAGTAAAAATTTCATTTTTGTTGCAGTTTTCCTATCTAGTCCATTAAGCATATCCTCATCATCACTATCTATTTCATCATCACTAGAGTAGGAATGCACGGAAGGGGTTTTGATAATTACTGTCGGTGGTTTGGAACCGACAGATCTCCCTACACTGCTAAAGTGATAGGGGAGTTTGATGTTCGGTATGGGCGCACGTAGATTCAAGAAGGTGAGTAGAAAATGACACAGGAGACACAAGAGTTTACGTGGTTCGGGCCACCTGAGCGTAATACCCTACTCCACGGATGTGTTGGTGTTGTATTAGCTGTATGAGCTTGTGCTGAGCGTCAATGACGTGTCTGTCGCCCCTGAACGTGTCGTCGGCCTGTCCTTTTATAGTACAAGGGTAGGCCGTTACAGATTAGCCTGGCCCGACATGTGGCCCCGGCGGTTACTAGTATTTATACACATTTAATTGCCCTTAATAACCCTGTAACGGGCTTTGACAGCACCGTTACTGGTGTTAAAGATCGTTCGTTTAAGTGTCATTAATATGGTATTAATGACACTTAATTGGGTCTTGAAGTCCTTGATTCCCCTTGGAAGATCCGGAGCCGTTGCGGGGGTCTTCCGGAGGTTAAGTGTTGAAAATTCGACGATTGGACACGTGGCAGCTTCGGAGCATACTGTGGGAAGCAGGGAGCTCCGGAGCTACCTGACACGTGTCAGGTCTGGAGCTTCTCTCGGTCTGGGGTTAAGTCCGGAGGTGCCATTTCGGTACATGGCCCGGAGCTTCCCCCTTGTGGGCGGTAGCTCCAGTTTGGTAGTACACGTGGCGACCCTGGGATTAACCATGTTGGAGAAGCGAGTCCGGTTATGTCTGACATGTGGGCCTCTGAGGGTCTTAAAATCAAGTATATGACTTTCCTTTGAGATCTTTGTAACCTTAAGGGGTGTACGGTTTCTAGGGTACCGACAGTGGCCCCCTGGACCTACCTCCGGGGAAGACCACTGGGGTGAAGTCATTCCGCTGGAGGTGGGTCCATCCTCGCGACTTTTGAACTGAGTCTTCAATGGTCTTTGAAGGTGCCGTTGGCAAGGACTTGGAATTAAATCCTCGCCGCGTGGCGTATCCCGCGTGCGGCAGATGAGATCTTTGGCGTGCGGATCTCACGCAATTGAAGGTTGCCGGTTCCCGATACGAAAACCGTATCGGTTCCGCACGCCTTGTCATGCTGCCGCCTGTGGGCTTCCCGCCTCTTGATGACAACCGTTCACCTGGGTAAGAACCTCGACTTGATCGTCGGGGTGGTCCTGGGCCCGCTTGTCATCGGCTGGGTGGAATTTTTGGGTGGTACCTTCGACTTCCTTGCGGTTTCCATCCAAGCGTTGCGAGGGCTCACTTAAGAAGGAAAGTGCGCACTGTCGGGAGTTCTTTACGCCTCTCATCTGTTCTTGCGATCAAACTCCCAACTTGTGCTTTGCTTTTCTTCTCTTGCCTAGCTGTGCCGCGATGGAGTTGGGTCTCCGCGAGAGTCGCTTGAAGACCGACGGCAATTTGAAGAAGGTCCGGGCCCTCATGGGGTGGTCCTCAGACTTCTTCAACCGCTCGGTCCGCGCCGGTGGAGAGCTCCCATTCGAGAAGGAGCACGCCGGCAAAATGGTGTACTTCTCCTCATACGCCATGGTGGGGTTGATCCCACCTTTTTTTTCCTTTTTCTTGATGCTGCTAGACTTCTATGGTCTGCAGTTATACCACCTTGGCCCTCACTCCATTCTCCTCGTGTCTATCTTCGTTCACTTCTGTGAGATGTGGGTGGGCATCCCCCCTGCATTGAACTCTTTCGGACCTTCTTCACCGTCCACACCACCGGCCGGAGCAATGAGTACCTTGGCTTCTACTACTTCGTGAAGCGCAAGAAGTGCCCATTCAAGTACCTCCGGTTATTTCCCTCTGGGAAGTGGGATGACTGGAAGAAAGACTGGATAGTCGTCTGGGTGGAGGAGCACGAGAGGTTGGAGCTGCCCGATGGTCTTACCGGCATAGACACGCCAATCTGGAGTGAAGCTCCGGTGCTGGCGGAAGCTTTCAACCATGCTTTTACCAGGATCTGCCAATGCGTGGAGGGAGGATTGACTCCTCTGGCGGTATTTTGCAATTTCTTGGTCTACAGGTGGGCGCCGCTGAAGAGGAGGGAGAAACTCGCTTGGGCCCTCAACGGCGTGATGGACGATGACCGGGTTGAGACCGGGTTGAAGTCCAACATGGTGGGAAAAACCTTGGAGTTCCACCTCAAGAAGTTCCAGCACGGCATCGACGTCGACGGCGACGACTTGACTCCGCCGTCTGCTTTTCTTCCTCTGAACGTAGAAGTGGAGTTTAGCAGGGAGCTCCGGCGGAAGATGCCCATGCTTGACGACCTTGGTGTCGTCGAGAGAAGATCAACCACCCGGGTGGCGATCCCCGGAATGCCCGAAGATTGCTCTGTCCCTGCCCCAAAGCCGAGGGTCGAGGTCGTCGGCAAGGGCAAGGAGCTGGCAGATGAACCCGAGAGTTGGAAGAGGAAGTTGCAGCATGCCGACGGAAGGTCCATCCGGCCCGCTACTTCCGCCTCGGCTCCTTCTCCCTGGAGGGGAAGGTCTTCTACAACCGTGGCGACTGTTCCCGTAATGGGATCCTCCCGGAACGCGATGGTTCCCGCAGTGGGGGTCCTCTCGGAGCGCGTCTGTTCCCGCAGTGGGGTCCTCCCGGGGTGTTAGCTCCGGGCGTGCGACTCCAGCACCTGGGCTGGTGGAGGCCTCCAGGTCTGGGGGTTCTTCCTGATCGAGGAGAGCCTCGACTCGGTAAACGCCCGTGGCCGCGACAAGTTCCGGGGGCCCTTCCGGGGCTTCCACGCCGGCTATGACCAGCCCAGAATGCCTGGGAAAAAGGTTCCGCGCAAGCTGGTGCGGAAGCCTCCCAAGGTAATTTTTAATCTCTACCTTGGACAATTGTTTTAATTGTAGCAACTGTTTTTTAATTTTCTTTGTTCATCATTTGCAACGTCCCCAAGAAGGGGGGTGAGGCTCCACCCTCAGCCAAAGTGTCTGAGGCCGTGAGGGTGGGAGCTTCTGCTCCTGTCCCAGTGCTGCCCCAAGTGGTGGCTGAAGCTGCGACAGCTCCGGCGCCGGCTGTCGTGGTCAGGGACCTCGACTCATCCCCAGAAGTTCCCGTGGTAGCGCCGGACCACGGGAGTGAAGATGTACCAGCGGCACCTGTTCCGGAGGTTGAAGCTCCGGGTTCTGGTGCTGCGATGATGGAAGCTCCGGCTATCGAGCCGGAGGAAGCAGTAATCCCGGCCTCTGAGCCGGAAATTATTGAAGCCCCGGCGGTTGAGCCGGAGGTGATTGAAGCTCCGGCGTGCGCGCCGGAAACTGAGGTAGTTCCGGCAGTTGGGCCGTCTACCTCCGAAGCACCGTCCACTGAGCCAGTCATTGTTGGGGCTCTGGCCACAGGGTCGGACGATGTTGAAGATCTTCCAGCTTCTGAGCCGGTTGTTGAAGAGGTGATGGAGCTCGAGCTCCCATCGGAAGAGGTGCCCAGATCGGAGCCAGCAGCAGCTCCTGCTCCGGAAGCGACGATGTCGGAGGTACCTGCGGCCGAGCCGGAGTGCCCAGGCGAAGTCGCTGGCCCCCTGCCTGAGGGGGTGAATGAAGACCTGGCGGCAGGGCCTTCCTTGATGGCGACTGAAATCATCCCGGAGGATGGCCCTAGTGCCATGGAGACTCAGGGGACCGCTCTTGTAGAGTGGGACCCAATTTTTGTATCCGAAGACCCGCTGGAACCAGCGGAGGAGACCCCAGCAGGTCCGGAACCCATCCCGTTGTCACTCTCCATTAACAACGCATGTTCCAGTCTGCGTCAAGTTCAACTGACCTTCTTCCACGACAGCAAGGCTCTTGAAGAGGAGTGCCAAACCCTTAGGCGGTGGCGTAACCGGCTCTACTTCGAGACCAAGCTGGCGCAGTCGAGGCTAGCAGATGACAAAGAATGGATCAAGCGGGAGAAGATCCGCCTGGAGTACTGGGGCAAGTTGCTGGATGACAGGGAGAGTATGACTCGTGCCCTCGACGCTCAATCCCGGGAGATCTACGATCAGGCCAAAGCAGCCAATAATGCGGCCGATGCACGCCACGAACAGCTTGAGGCCATTAATACTGCACTCATCAAGCGTCGAGTGGCACTTGAAGAGAGGGAGAAACGGCTCGAGGATGAAGAGCAGAAACTCCTAGAGCTGCGGGATGACATCCTGAGGAGGGAGGAGGAGCTCACCGAGAAGGTGGCTCTGGCTGACAAGGGTCTCGAGGAGCGCGCCAAGATATTGGAAGAGCGCTGCCAAGAGGAAGAGGAGAAGGCCTGGGTGCGAGGGCTGGAACTTTACGAACAAGAGTGTGCCCTTACTGCCAGGGAGAAGAAAGTGAGGGGTAGAGAGAAGGACCTGGTCGACCGCCGGAATAAGATCCACCTCCGGGAGGAGGAGCTCGGAAAACTCGAAAAGCGGGTTGCTGAGAAGATTCAGCAGAACGCTAAAGAAGTTGAGCGCCTTGCCCGCGAGAATTCTGAACTGGTGGCGGCCAGAAGATCCCTGGAAGAGATGAAGGGCTTGAGGGCTAAGGACTCCCTACAGATTTGGGAGTTCTTGAGCAAGGCCAACGATGCGCCGACACCGATGCGTTTCAGCCCTGTGCGCCCGGATGATCCAGAGCCGGAGCCGGACCTAGCGCTGCAGGCGTTGAGCGCAGCAGGTAGCAAGCTCTCCAAGGTGGACGATGTCATCGCGGACCAACTGGAGGTTGAGGGGCAATCCCTGGCGAAGAACATCGCAGAGTATGTGCTGACGTGCTACACCAGTCGGAACTCCCAATTTCCTCTGGACCCGGTGCTTGAAGGTCCTGTCGAAGGGGAAAGCGAAGCTACCCGAGCCAATGTATCGGAGGTTGCCCAGAAGGTCACCCAATTCTTCTATAGGGTCTAGGACGATCTCTATAGTTCTCACTTGTATTTTCTCTTCTTCTTCCTCAATTTTGTAATCCCTTGTCTCCAGATGTAATCCCTTGTCTCCAGATTTTCAATTTTTGTCTTCAACAACACTTTTATCTTCACTTGGCCCCCTGGTAGATGTACACAATTTGATTGTGAACATGTACCAAGAGGATATTGCGTTTTGTTGAAGACTCTTTTGCTCCGAACTTGTAGAATTTAGGTTCGAAGTCTTCGATAGTGAAGGCCCCCAGAGGTTGTCGGAGCTTAGAAGCTCCGGCATTGTCTATCGCTGGAGCTTAGTAGCTCCGGCAATAGTCTCTATCAACCGTAGAGCATTGATAGTTAGTCCTCCGGGGTGTCGGAGCTTAGTAGCTCCGGCAGTGACCTTTGCCAACACTCAGTTTGTTGGCAGCGGACTCCATTTTCGGGGTCTTCTCACCATCTTTTATTCAGCATCGACGGCTGGCCCCCCTAGGGGAGTCGAAGCTTAGTTAGCTCCTGCTTTTCTCCATCAACGTAGATTTTATTTTTCGTGCACACTTAAGCCAAGAAAAATAGTAAAATTCGTTTCTTGTCTAGAACTTCGTCGCGGCTTACGACTCCCAAAAAGATTTTAAGTCAAACGCGATTCCAAATACAACCGAATGCGTTGTCTTTTCTTCCAGATCCAACTGCACACGGACCCGCCTTACTTCGGCCTGCCGGGGTGTAGGTAGAGTGGCGTACTTAGGGTGCTTGACTAGGCTAAGTCGATAGCACACTCCAGCCCTAGGTTGGCTTGGCGGCTTTCAGGCGAGTTGGCCATGAACAATATTTGAATCCAAAAGAATTGACAATACAACTCGAATCGTATATAAACCGGTTGAACTAAAATTTCTTAAGAATTGCATGTCTTTGTTATAAACAAGAAAGAGAAAAAATAAAAATATTGAGTCTGTACAAAATAAATGCACGTGGAGTCTATTTCACATGAAAATGTCTTTCATTATAGGTCCGGGGTACAGGGGAAACAAGTACACTCTTAGGGTACGGAACCAGGCTAAGCGTGTTTCATTTCTCGTTTGACCCAGGGTAGTTAGCTACACTTTTAGTCCGGAGACTGTGACAAGTGTTGCATGAACTTTGTGGACCTTTCGGGAAAGGTCCGGCTGCTCTCTCCCGGAGGAACTACCCGACTCTGTACAATGACTCTATAACATACATCTCAAGTTACTCAAGACTCACCTCCGTGGTATTAAGTGTAGAACTTACGGAGGGGCTCGATGTTCCAAGGATTTGGGAGAGGTGTCCCATCCTCGGTAGCCAAGCGAACGCTTCCGGGACGGGATACTTTAATCACTCGGAAGGGTCTCTCCCAGCCGGGGGAGAGTTTGTTTAACCCTTCTCTGGATTGTATTCTACGTAGCACCAGGTCGCCTTCCTCGAGCTGTTGGTTGTGTACATGCCGCTGATGATAACGCCGTAGGGCTTGACGATATCGGGCATTCCGAACAGCTGCTTGGCACCTTCCCTCCTCAAGGAGGTCTAGGTCTTCACGCCGGAGCTGGTCCTGCGCGGCTTCGTCGAAGGTCCGGACCCGGAGTGAACCCAAGGTGATTTCCGGAGGAAGGATTGCTTCAGCTCCGTACACCAGAAAGAAGGGTGTCTCTCCGGTTGACCGGTTTGGAGATGTCCTGTTGGCCCATAGGGTGGGAGGAAGCTCTTCGATCCAGTTGGCTCCATGCCTTTTCAAGCGCTCATAAGTGCGCGTTTTAAGTCCTTTAAGGATTTCAGCATTTGCTCTCTCGGCTTGGCCATTGCTGGCTGGGTGAGCAACGGAGGCGTAGCAAACCTGTATGCCGAGGTCTTCGCAATATCCTTGGAATGCGGAGCTTGTGAATTGGGTCCCATTATTAGTGATGATTTTGTTTGGGACTCCAAATCTGCATACAATGGACTGCAAAAAGTTAATAGCAGATTGTTTGTTGATTGTCACAACTGGAGTTGCTTCCGACCACTTGGTGAACTTGTCAATGGCGACGTATAGGAACTTATAACCTCCGACGGCTCTTGGGAAATGTCCCAAGATGTCCATCCCCCACACAGCGAAGGGCAATGTAGGAGGTATCATTTGTAAGGGCTGAGCTGGTGTGTGAATTTGCTTTGCATGAAATTGGCATGCTTCACATTTCTTCACCAGCTCAGTTGCATCCTGGAGTGTTGTAGGCCAGTAGAAGCCATGCCGAAAGGCTTTACCAACCAGCGTGCAGGAAGACGCGTGGTTCCCACACTCGCCTCCATGGATTTCTGCGAGGAGCTCGCAGCCTTCTTCCCTTGTGATGCACCGCATTAGGATGCCATTGGCACCGCGCCGGTAGAGATCCCCTTCTACCAATGTGTATCTTTTAGCCAATTTGACTACCCGGTCAGCGGATACATCATCATCAGGAAGGATGTTGTCTTTCAAGTAGTTCCAGATCTCCGAGATCCATGCATCGGAACTAACTTGAGCATTTGAGTCTTGCGTTCTGGGTTGCTCGGAGCTTCCGGCAGCACCTACGACCCTTGATGGCTGCCATGGTAACAGGGCCATCGGGACCGTCAGCTTCGGGATGCTGATCTCGCCCCCTTCGCTCAGTTCGGCAGGTTAAGCTGTTGGCTTTGACAACCTCCGGACAAAGATTCCGTCAGGAGCCGGAGCTCCGGTTGATGCTTTGGTCGAGAGTTCGTCAGCTTCAGCGTTATGGGCATGCTGAACATGGTGGAGATCTAGGACTTCGAAATCCTTCTGAAGCCTCTGGACTTCAAGGAGGTAAGCAGCTAGCTGGAGATTATTGCAGGGGCATTCACCCTTCACCTACTTAATGATGAGCTGTGAATCTCCCTTGACCAGCAATTGCTTGACACCATATGACAGTGCCACCTTTAGTCCGTAGATGAGTGTTTCATACTCTGCCATGTTGTTGGTTGCCTTGAAATCAAGGTGTACCATGTATTTCACCTTCTCCCCAGTTGGTTCAAGGAGAAGGATTCCAGCTTCGACTCCCTGCTTCTGCATGGAGCCGTCGAAGTAGAGGGTCCAGTGAGGCTCGGTGAAGGTTGGTGCTTGATGCTCCGTCTTCTGCTCACTGGGGCCCCCAGGGTTTGATGGAGAGGGAGTCTATTCTGCCACAAAATCTACCAATGCTATACTCTTGACTGCTTGTCTTGAAATAATTCAAGATCAAATTCAGCCAATTCCGCTGCCCACTTTGCAATATTCCCAGTTGAATTGGGACTATGCAAAATTGCTCGAAGTGGGTAGGAGGTCACCACTGAGACTTTCTGAGCTTGGAAGTAATGGCAAAGTTTTCTGGAGGCAATAAAGACTGCATAGAGCAGCTTATGCACCTCTAGGTATCGAGTCTTGGCATCATGTAATACTTCACTAATGAAGTACACCGGGCGCTGAATGGTTCAGACCCTCCCGGAGGGGTCCACAGCTTCCTCTTCACTAACCCGGATCCTCTCGGAGGAATCCGGATTTTCTTCGGGGACCTCCGGGTTCTGACTGGAGGAACCCGGAGCTTCTTCAGAAATGACCTGGACCCTCCCGGAGGGGTCTAGGTCTCCTGAAGCGACTTCTTGTGGATTCGAATCTGGGAGCTGGGACCCAGACTTGCTTTCAGGAACCGCCGGACATTCCCGAAGGGATATGGATTCCTGAGTGTGGGGTAGTTCTTGTCTCTCCGCAACCAGAACCATACTTACGACTTTGTCAGTAGCTGAAATATAAAGCAACAAAGGCTCACCAGGGTTCGGAGCTACCAGAATTGGTAGGATGGTGAGGAACTGTTTCAGTTCCTGGAATGCCTTCTCTGCTTCTTCGGACCATTGAAATGGCCCGGACTTCCTCAACAGCTTGAAGAAGGGGAGTGCCTGTTCCGCCAGTCTTGAAATGAACCGGCTGAGGGCTGCTAGACATCCAGTCAACTTTTGGACGTCTTTGATGCGGGTTGGTGGCCGCATGTCTTCAATAGCCTTAATCTTCGCCGGATTAGCTTCTATGCCCCGGTGACTTACCAGGAAACCAAGAATTTTGCCAGAACTAACCCCGAAGACACACTTTTCTGGGTTTAGTTTTGTGCGGGTGGCCCGCAGCTTGTCGAAGACAGCTTGCAAGGTGTCAAGGAGTGACTCCTTGTTCCTGACCTTGACCACGATGTCATCGACGTACACTTCCACTATATCTCTAATAAGTTCTTCAAAAGTTTTGTACATAGCTCGTACAAAAGTTGAAGCTGCATTCTTGAGACCAAATGGCATGGCTGTGTAACAATACAATCCATCTACTGTGATGAATGAAGTATGCTCTTCATCTTCCCTAGACATCCTGATTTGATGATACCCGGAATATGCGTCTAGGAAACACAATAATTCACACCCGGAGGTAGAATCCACTATCTGATCTATTCTAGGTAGTGGGAATGGATCTTTTGGACATGCCTATTTAGTGTGGTGTAGTCGATGCACATCCGAAGCTTCCCGCCGGCCTTGGGCACAACGACTGGGTTTGCCAGCCATTTTGGATGGAAGACTTCTCGGATGAATCCGGCTTCGAGTAACTTCTTCACTTCTTGTCGGATGAAGTTCTGTCGCTCTACGGATTGCTTCTGAGGCTTCTGATGCACAGGCCGGGCATCGGGGTAGATCTTCAGATTGTGCTCAATCACTTCCCTGGGGATCCCAGAAATTTGTGACGGTTGCCAGGCAAACACATCGACGTTAGCCCGGAGGAAAGTGATGAGCGCGAGTTCCTATTTGTCGTTGAATCCCCCCGATATACGGGTGGTTTGAGCGGCATCGGAACCAATTTGGATGACTTTGACGGGAATGTCAGTGTCGCCGCTTGGCTGCACTCGAGGTGCAGAAGTCGAGCCTCGTTGACGAATGCTCGGGGGTTTTGGAGCTTGCTCCTGTCTGGAGTCCTCCTCTTGCGCTGTGGTGAGAGCATGGAGTTCTTCCAGAGCAGTTGCTCCGGCAGTACGATCTCCACGGATTCGGAGAATGCCTACTGGTGTTGGCATCTTCAACACCAGATAGCCATAATGAGCAGCTGCCATGAATTTATACAGGGCAAGTCTACCCAAGAAGGCATTGAAGGGTAAGTTGATCTGAGCGACGTCGAAGACCAACTTCTCGGTGCGGTACTTCTCCCGTGTCCCGAAGGTAACAGGGAGAGTAATAGCTCCGAGTGGGGTGATGGCACCCGGACCTACTCCGGAGAAAGGTCGAGAGGGGTGGAGATCCGAAGGTCGGAGCTGAAGCTTAGTGAAGGCTTTGAAGCTGATGAGGTTAAGCCCCGAACCTCCGTCTACCATGACATGGTGGAGCTGGATGTTATTGATGGTAGGAGATACCATCAAAGGTAACTGACCTGCTCCAACCATGCTCCGAGGGCAATCCGAAGCATCAAAAGTGATGGCTGTGTCCATCCACTTTCGATGAGGTTCCGGCCTGATTGTAGGAGCTACATCGGCCATATCCCGACGCATAGTCTTGATGACACGGCGGGAGGTGATGTCCCATGATCCACCAAAAATGGTGTTCATGGTCTTCCGACGCTCGTTATCAAAGACGTCAGAATCATCGTCGACGGAGGTGTAGACGGCTTTCAGGACCTTTTTGGTATCCTGAAACCCCAACTCCTCTTCAGCTGGAGCTTCGTTGACTTTTTGCTTTCCTTCCCTCTGTCGGAAAGGAGATTCTTCCCGGCGCTTGTTGTAGCGCTCGGCAAGGTTTTGGACCTCCCGGCAGTTCTCCAAACTGTGGCTGCCCGTTTTTTGAATGGGACACCACACTTTAGGTTTGCCACCGTCTTCAGAAGACGGTCGAGGTCGCTTCTCGGGGCGTGGCCCCCGGCCACCCGGAGTTGCAGCAGCTGCAACGTTGGATGTGCCGGTCGACAGCTTCTTCTTGCCGTTGGTCTTCTTTTTCTTCTTGCCACCCCCGGAGGTAGCGACTTCTTCTTTGGAGGATTTCTTGTGACCCTCCGAGGTTGGTTTGGAGTGCATCTCACGGCCCTCCGCAGCTCTGGCACATTTGTCAGCCAAGCTGAAGAGTTCCGTGACATTGGTGATCTCCTTGATCACCTGTTTCTCCAACAGCTTCTTGTCCCGTACGCCCTGTCTGAATACCACAATGACAGAGGCGCTAGAGATAGAAGAGATAGTATTTCGTACCTGAGAGAACCTCTAGATGAATGACCGCAAGGATTCCCCCCCTTTTTGCACGACCGCAAAAAGGTCTAGTTCAGTGCCTGGTCGGGTGTATGAACTCCCGAAGTTGGCGGTGAACTGCCGGCACAGCTCCTCCCAACTGTTGATAGAGTTGGGCGGAAGGCTCATAAACAGGACCTGGCAGTCCCAGTTAAGGACACTAGAAAATAATTGGCCATCACGGCCTCGTTTCCTCCTGCTGCCAAGATTGTAGTGGAGTAGATCTGAAGAAATTCGGCGGGATTGACAGTCCCGTCGAATTTTTCTGGCAGGTGAGGCCGGAACTTCTGTGGCCACCTGACCATACGCAGATGCATGGCTAGGGCTGAACAGCCTCCTCCCACTCCTTCAGGAGCAGAAAGGTCCTGAGCTTCCCGTCTTTCACGGGCACGCTCAATATGGACTCGGCCGTCCTGCTGGCGGTATCGGCGATCAAGCTCCGCCCGGAGGTCATGAGTCGAAAGCCTGGATACCGTGTGAGTACGTCGTGCTCCAGAGGGCAATGACGTCACTTGTTGTGACGCAGCACGTCTCCTGCTATTGGAAACGTGCGGACCAAGTCTACCAGACAATGTCCGCCGCTGCGACGGGGCTCGTCCTGAAGGAGAAGGACCCTGATTGCTGAGGCGTTCGGCTGCTGCTACAACCAAATGCTCCACATCGGCCCTCCACTACTCCAGTGCATCCCGAGATGCATCCGGAGGTGGTGGGCATTGGAGAAGAGCACGCGCTGCATGGAGCGCGTGTTCTGGGTTGTCATGATTTGCCGACGCAGTAATTGACGCCGGCGCACCATCACGTTGCCCAGCACGATTTGCTGGAGGAGACAGTGGTGGTGGAAGTGTGACTCCTACTGGTGCTGAGGCTCCTGCTGGTGGCTGCCTATTGGAGGGATTGCCCCCAACAACCTGAGCAGCAGGTTGATCGTTGGATGATCTAGCAACTGAGTTCACCATTCTCAAAATCTCAGGCGCCCCCTACCTGGCGCGCCAACTGTCGGTGGTTTGGAACCGGCAGATCTCCCTACACTGCTAAAGTGATAGGGGAGTTTGATGTTCGATATGGGCGCGCGGAGATTCAAGAAGGTGAGTAGAAAATGACACAGGAGACATAAGAGATTACGTGGTTCGGGCCGCCTGAGCGTAATACCCTACTCCACGGGTGTGTTGGTGTTGTATTAGCTGTATGAGCTTGTGCTGAGCGTCAATGATGTGTCTGTCGCCCCTGAACGTGTCGTCGGCCTGTCCTTTTATAGTACAAGGGCATGCCGTTACAGATTAGCCTGGCCCGACATGTGGCCCCGGCGGTTACTAGTATTGATACACGTTTAATTGCCCTTAATAACCCTGTAACGGGCTTTGACAGCACCGTTACTGGTGCTAAAGATCGTCCGTTTAAGTGTCATTAATATGGTATTAATGACACTTAATCGGGTCTTGAAGTCCTTGATTCCCCTTGGAAGATCCGGAGCCGTTGCTGGGGTCTTCCAGAGGTTAAGTGTTGAAAATTCGAGGATTGGACACGTGGCAGCTCCGGAGCATACTGTGGGAAACAGGGAGCTCCGGAGCTACCTGACACGTGTCAGGTCCAGAGCTTCTCTCGGTCTGGGGTTAAGTCCGGAGGTGCCATTTCGGTACATGGCTCGGAGCTTCCCCCTTGTGGGCGGTAGCTCCAGTTTGGTAGTACACGTGGTGACCCTGGGATTAACCATGTTGGAGAAGCGGGTCCGGTTATGTCTGACATGTGGGCCTCCGAGGGTCTTAAAATCAAGTATATGACTTTCCTTTGAGATATTTGTAACCTTAAGGGGTGTACGGTTTCTAGGGTACCGACAATTACCTTGCGTTTACCTTCCTTTGCCATAAGGCAAGTGCCATTTCCCTTCCTTGCACCGAGTGTAGGGAAGAGTGTAGATTTCTTGGACGTGCTCTCGATGGCTATGCTAGCCATCTATTCTTCATCGGATGATGAGGACTCATCGTTTGAGTCCCACTCCTTCCCAATGTGCGCTTGTTCAGCTTGTTTCTTCTTCTTGAAGAATTTCTTAGGTTGAGGCTTGAATTCTTTGGTCTTCTTCTTGTTCTCCTCATATGGGCAATCAACTATAAAGTGGTTATACTCACCACAATTATAGCACGCCCGTCTCAACTTTGGCTTTGTTCTTTCCTTGTACTTGCCTTCACTTGATTTTGTCCCTTGTCTTTTCTTCATTATTGTCTTGAACTTTTTCATGAATAATATCATGTCCTCTTCATCTAGCTCACTGCTTTCTTCGTCACTGTCTTCCTCTAGTTGTGCTTCTCTTGCTTCTTTGGATAGAGGCTTGAGGGTGGACTTTAAAGTAACCCCTTTCTTCTTAGCCGAGGTGAGGTTGGCAATTTCCTTGACGTGCTTTGCTTGTTTTTCCATCATCTCAAAGTTGATAATTTTTCCAAGCAATTCATCCGGAGTCATCTTTTTGTATCCGGGGCTTTCTCTAATCATGTAACATAGTGTGACATTGCGAGGCATAAAAGCTCTAAGGATGAGCTTTACAACCTCGTGGTCATTCCACTTCTTGCTCCCATATGATCGAACTTTGTTAACGAGTGTATTCAATCGATTGTACATATCTTGGGGTGACTCACCTTCCTCAATTGCGAATCTTCCTAGTTCGCCTTCGATCATCTCAATCTTTGCTTCACGCACATGTCGGTCACCTTCATGTGCAGTTTGCAGAGTATCCCATATCTCCTTAGCAATTTCGAGTCCATCCACCTTGGTGAACTCATCCCGACTGAGTGAGGAGGTGACTACAGCTGCGGCTTGAGCGTTTCTATGAATGGCCTGCTCTTGGCTTGGGGTGAGCTCTTTGTCGTCATCCGGAATATCTATCCCTGTGCATACAACATGCCATAGACTTGGATTTAGGGAAATCAAATGCATCTTCATATTCTGCCTCCACATTGAGTAATCACTTCCATCGAAGTGTGGGGCTTTTCCAAGTTGGATAGATAAGTAATGGTTGTTATTGGAATTTAGACGATCATAGTTAAAAGGATATCAGGAGTAGTCGGTGTGACTACTCCCCTTCTTCTTCTCTTCAACTTTCACTTTCCCTTTGGAAAGTGCCTTCTTTCTGAGGAGTGCCTTTAGCTCCAGCGTCTCCTCATCATTGTCCTCGAAGTCTTGAATGGCTTCGAGGTACTTCTCCACTTTTTGGGTCTTGTCGTTGTTAACCTCCTCTTGGTTGTTGATTTTGTGGATGTCCTTCATGTCCGACATGATCTCTTTGAGTGATTAGACTCTTTCTTGAAGAACTTGCTCTGATACCAATTGAATGTAGGCCTAGAGGGGGGGGGGTGAATAGGCCTTTTTGAAAATTGTCGGATCCTGCAACACTCAACAACTAGTTCAATACCAGAAATATTGGACTAGTCCGGTAAAGTGCGGACTAGTCCGGTGTTCACGGACTAAGTCGATTAAACTTGGTTGATTGGTTTCAATCTTTTATGTGTACAGCGGAAATATAGAATCAAACAACAGTTTAACAGTTATATGCTGGATTATATCACAATTAAGTCTTATGTTCAACAATTTAACGTAAGATGAACAATGAGTATGAAACCCTAGATTGAGTTGATTAATTAGAATGATGAACACTAAAACAAGACACAATGATTTATCCCGTGGTTCGGCTACCATGAAGGCAACCTACGTCCAGGTTGAGGAGTCCACAAAAGGACCGGGTCTTCTCCAACCCTACCCTCGTTGGATCGCCACGAAGTCCAATCCTCTTCCACTAATCACAAAGGGGTGAATAACCGAATTCAAGGGGCGTTCTCACACGTTGAGAGCTCCCTTAGATTACAAAACACAATGCCACTGAAAACACACTCAAAAGTTACAATTGAAACGCAGGAGTGTGTTAGAGAATCAAACCAAGAGCTCAATGTGGTGTTGCAAGTGCCTCTCCAATGATCTAGAGTGAATCCTCAAGGGATTGATCGATGTTGCACTTAATTTCGTGGAGAGATGTCGTTTTTGAGGCTCTTGGGAGGTGTGACGGTGCTAGGGTTCGAGAGATTGTGAAATTGAGCCGTGCACCTCTATTTATATGGGGTTTCTAAAAGTTATTGTTAGGGTTCAGAAAGTTCGGACTAGTCCGTGGTGGTCACCGGACTAGTCCGGTGTGCTGTGTGTAGCAAACCCTAAGTGTCCCGAAATATCGGACTAGTCCGGCTGAAAACGGACATGTCCGATTTTGCCACTGGAAATCTTCGGATTAGTCCTATGGACATCGGACTTGTCCAGACATGTGAAACCCTAAGTGTGTTGGATGACAAGTCCGCACTTGGAGGACTTGTCCGATTTATATCAGTGGGTTTTTTAGACTAGTCCGTGTGAATATCGGACTTGTCTGAAGTGGATCAGAAAGAATATCGGACTAGTCCGGTTGATAACGGACTTGTCCGATTTTGTGTGACTTGTGTAGTGTTTTGAGGACTAGTCTGCACTGGGAGGACTAGTCCTATTCTAGTCAGAAAGATATCGGACTAGTCCGACAAATATCAGACTTGTCTGATCTGGTGCAGAAAGGTTATCGGACTAGTCCGGTTGTGATCGGACTAGTCCAGTCCTGTGTAACTTTGTGCAATGTGTGTGTTTAATTATGACTGAGCTCTTGGGGTGAGTTTCCTTAACACACTCCATACACGATAATCTACTACTCTTTTTCCTTGAGCTCATTTCCACTTTGCTCCTCTTCATCCCTTCTTTTTGGTATTTTGCTCATTTTTCCATTATAGGCCTGCATTCATCTCAACAAAGAGGTTAGGATCCCAATTGCTTATCATAAATCATCCAAAACCCACAAGGGAGTCCTAGATGCACTTTCACGACGGGACCCCTGGGTGTTGTCGGAGCTTCTTAGCTTCGACGACGCCCATTGTCAACGTATAGAACGTCAACGACGGGCCCTCTGAGGGTAATTTCTCAACCATCTTCTTTTAGGTTGCCGTTAATTGTTCACATCGACGGCAGGCCCCCTGGGAGTTGTCGGCTCCGACGGCGCCCACTTTCAACATATAAAACATCGACGGCAAGCCCCTATGGGGGTTGTCGGAGCTTAGCAGCTCCGGCATCATCCACCAATGCCATGATTTTTCATTTTTCATGCGCATTAAAGACAAGAAAAGCATAAAATTTGTCCTCTTGTCTATAATTTGTTTGTGGCTTACTGTTATTATTTGAATTTTAGATCCAAAAGAATTCAACATGATAACAAGTATATTGATGCAAACTCTTTAGATCTGAATGCCTTTTGGACCCGCCCTACCGGGATCTGCCAGGATATAGGTCGAGTGGCGTACTTAGGGTGCCTGACCAGTCTAAGTCGATAACACACTCCGGACCCATCATTGGCTTTGGTTTTCAGGCGAGTAGACCATCTAGCAATGCTAAGATCCGAATGAAGATCAACAATATAATTTATATACCACATGAATTACCTAGCCTAAATTTAAAAAAGAAATGCACAATGTCGTTATAGACAAGAAGGAATAGATATAAAAGTAAGGAGCGTGTACAAGATTAATGCACGTAGAGTCTGCTTTAACACAAAAATGTTTTTCATTATAGGTACGAATTACAGGGGAGACAAGGACACACTTATAATACGGAACCAAGCTAAGTGTGTTATTCATGTTGTTCTAACCCAGGGTAGGTAAGCTACACTTAAAGTACAATGATCGAGTTAAATGTGCCTTTTGTCCAGGACCTACCCGACTCTGTCCATAGACCCTAGAATTTACATTATGTGTAAATACATACTCACCTCCATGAAACTAAGCGTAAAACTTATGGAGGTGCTCGATATTCTGTGGATTGGGAAGCGGGGTCCCATCCTCTGTTGTCAAGTGGACGCATCCGGGGCGGGAAACTTTGATAACTCTTAAGGGACCTTCCTAGCCTGGGGAGAGTTTTTTTATCCCTTCTTGATTTAGTATTCTTTGCAGCACCAGATCGCCTTTTTTAAGCTGCCGGTTGCGCACGAACCTTTGATGATAGCGCCGGAGCACCTGGAGGTATCGCGCGTTCTGAACAGCTGCTTGGAACCTTCCCTCATTGACGAGGTCTAGGTCTTCACGTTGGAGCTTGTCCTGCGCGGCTTCATCGAAGGTCCAGACCCAGAGTGACCCCATGGTGATCTCCGGAGGAAGGAGCACTTCAGCTCCATACACTAAGAAGAAGGGTGTCTCTCTAGTTGACTGTCTAGGTGTTGTCGTGCTCGGCCACAGTGCAGACATAAGCTCCTCTATCTAGTTGGCACCGTGTTTCTTTAGGTGCTCATATGTGCATCTCTTGAGTCCTTTTAGTATCTCTGCATTTGCTCTCTTAGCTTCTCCATTACTTGTCTGGTGAGCTACTGATCCATAGCTGACTTGTATGCCAAGATCTTCGCAGGAATCTTGGAATGCTTCACTTGTGAATTGGGTTTCATTGTCAGTTATGACTCTGTTTGGAACTCCGAATCGGCAGACTATGAACTTCAAGAACATAATAGTAGATTGCTTGTTAATTGTAACAATTGGAGTAGCTTCCGGCCACTTAGTGAACTTGTCGATGGTGATATACAGGAACTTGTAACCTCCGATGGCTTTTGGGAAAGGTCCCAAAATGTCCATCCCCCACACAGCAAAAGGCCATGTAGGAGGTATCATTTGTAGCGACTAAGCTAGTGTGTAAATCTTTTTCGCATGGAACTGGCATGCTTCACACTGTTTTACCAGCTCAACTGTATCCTAGAGTGCTGTAGGCCAGTAAAAGCCATGCCGTAAGGCTTTATGAACCAACGTGTGGGAAGATGCATGGTTCCCACAGTCGCCTCCATGGATTGACGTGAGGAGCTCGCGACCTTCTTCCCGGGCAATGCACCGCATTAAAACGCCGTTGACACCACATCAGTAGAGATCCCCTTCTACCAGCGTATATCTTTTAGTGAATCTGACGATTCGGTCAGTGGAAGCACCATGTTCAGAAAGGATGTTGTCTTTCAAGTAGCTCCAGATCTCCTAGATCCATGCATTGGAGCTAACTTGAGCTTCCAAAACTTGCGCGCTGGGTTGCTCGGAGCTTCCTGCAGCGCCAACGATCCTTGATGGATGCCATGGTAAGAGGGCCACTGGGACCGCCAACTTCTGGGTGTTGGTCTCGCCCCCATCACTCAGTTTGGTAGGTTGAGCGGTAGGGCCACACAATCTCCTGAGAGAAACCCTGTCGAGATCTTGAGCTCCGGTTGAAGCTTTCATCGAGAGTTCATCAGCTCAGCGTTGTTTAGACGCTGGACATGGCAGAGTTCTAGGACATCAAAGTCCTTTTGCAGCTTTTGGACTTCAAGGAGGTTAGCGACAAGTTGAGGGTTGTTGCAACTGCATTTACCTTTGACTTGCTTGATGATGAGTTGTGAGTCACCCTTCACCATCAAAAGCTTGATGCCATATGATAGCGCACCTTGAGTCCGTAGATGAGAGCTTCATACTCTGCCATATTGTTGGTTGCCTTGAAGTCAAGGTGTACCTTATACTTGACCTTCTCCTCGGTCGGAGCGAGGAGAAGGATTCCATCTTGGGCCCCTTGCTTCTGCACAGAGCCGTCGAAGTAGAGAGTCCAGTGAGGCTCTGTGAAGACCGGACTCTTGATAGCATGTCGAGGCAAGAATTCGAGATCAAATTCTGCCAGCTCTGCTGCCCACTCTGCAATATTTCCCATAGAGTTGGGGTTATGCAATATAGCACATAGTGGATAAGAAGTTAACACTGATATTGGGCTTGGAAGTAGTGATGAAGCTTCCTTGAGGCAATAAGAACTGCATAGAGGAGTTTATGCACCTCAATATACCTAGTCTTGGCGTCATGTAGTGCTTTGCTAATGAAGTACACTGGCCGCTGGACAATCTGGACCTTCCCTGAAGGGCCCAAAGCTTCTTCTTCATCAACTCAGACCCTCCCAGAGGGGTCTGGACATTCTTCTTGAGCTTCTCGGACCCTCCCAGAGGGGTCCGAATCTTCTAGATTACCCGTGGGAACTCCCTCGGATGAGAGATGTTGATCCTCTGGCAGCTTACCTTTAGGATCCGCGCCTGGCGGCTGGCACCCAGACTGGCCTTTAGGTTGCTCTAGGCCCTCATTGAGGGTCTGAACTCTTGAACTGAAGATGGTTCCGGTCTCTCCACGACCATGACCATGCTAACAACCTCCATAGTTGCCGAAATGTAAAGCAAAAGAGGCTCACCAGGATCTGGAGCTACCAAGATTGATAGTGTGGTGAGGAGCTGCTTGAGCTTCTGGAACGCCTTTTCTGCTTCTTCGGACCAACGGAATGGCCCTGACTTCCTCAATAATTTGAAGAAGGGTAGCGCCCACTCTGTCAGTCTTGAGATAAACCGGCTGAGCGCAGCTAGACATCCAGTTAGCTTCTGGACATCCATAACGCGGGCTGGTGGCCGCATCTCTTCAATAGCCTTGTTCTTCGCCGGATTTGACTCAATTCCTCGGTGAGTCACCAAGAATCCAAGGAGCTTCCTGGAGCTAACCTCTAAGACACATTTGTCCGGGTTTAGCTTGGTGCGCGTTATGCACAGCTTGTCGAAGACGGCTTGTAGGTTGTCAAGGAGTGATTCCTTGTTCTTCACCTTCACGACGATGTCATCGACGTATACATCCACCAAGTCCCTAATGAGCTCTCCAAATGTTTTGTGCATGGCTCGCACAAAAGTTGAAGCAGCGTTTTTGAGACCGAAAGGCATAACAGTATAACAATACAACCCATCTACTGTTATGAAGATAGTATGCTCTTCATCTTCCCTAGACATTTGAATCTAATGATATCCAAAATATGCATCTAGGAAACACAATAGTTCACACCCGGAGGTGGAATCCACTATTTGGTCTATTCTAGGTAGTAGAAATGGGTCTTTTGGGCATGTCTTATTCAAGGTGATGTAGTCGATGCACATCTGAAGCTTCCCACTGGCCTTTGGTACAACAACTGGGTTTGCCATCCACCGTGGATGGTGGACCTCCTGGATGAAACCAACTTCGAGCAGCTTCTTGATTTCTTGTCTAATGAAATTCTACTGCTCGACTGATTCCTTCCGGCGCTTCTGATGTACTGGCCTTGCGTCGGGATATATCTTTAGACTCTGCGCAATCACCTCCCAAGGGATCCCATGCATCTGTGACGGTTGCCTTGCAAACACGTCGAGATTCGCTCGGAGGAAAGTGATGTGCGCGAGTTCCTATTTGTTGTCCAGACCTCCTGATATACGGGTGTTCTAGGAAGCATCAGAATCGATTTGGACGACTTTGACGGGAATGTCAGTGTTGCTGCTTGGTTTCATGCATGGTGTAGAGGTTGAGCCTCGCTGATGAGAGCCTGAAGGTTGAGCAGCTTGCTCCTTGCCAGATCCTTCCTCCTACGCTGTTGCAAGTGCGTGGAGTTCTTCCAACATGGTGACTCCCGCAGTGCGATCCCCATGAATCCAGAGGATGCCTGAAGGAGTCGGCATCTTCAACACTAGATAGCCGTAATGAGCTACGGCCATGAACCTATACAGGGTTGGCCTGCCCAGGATGGTGTTGAAGGGAAGGTTGATGTGCGCTACATCGAAGACAAACTTCTCGGACCTATAGTTTCCTGAGTCCCAAAGGTCACTAGGAGTATAATTGATCCGATCGGAGTGATAGCTCCCGTACCTACTCCGGAGAAGGGACGCGAGGGACAATGGTCCGAAATGTTGAGCTGGAGCTTCACGAATGCTGCATAGCTGAGGAGGTTGATCGCCGGACCTCCATCCACTTGGACAAGGTAGAGTTGAATGTTGTTGATGGTAGGAGAAACCATCAAGTGTAACTGACCAGCTCCGATCATGTTCTTCGGCAATCCGAAGCATCAAAAGTGATGCTGTGTCCATCCACTTCTGATGAGGTTCTACCTTGGTGGTGGGAGCTACGACAGCCATCTCCTAACGCATTGTTTTGAGGATACGATACGAGGTGATATCCCAGGACCCTCCATATATCATATAGAGAGTCTTCCGACATTCATTGTTGGAGATGTCAGGGTCATCGTCGATGGTATTGTAGACGGCCTTCAGGACCTTCTTGGGTTTCTGGAAACCTAGCTCCTCGTCAGCCAAAGCTTTGTCGACCTTTTGTTTTCCTTCCCGTTTGCAGAAAGGGGCTCTTTCTTGACGCTCATTGCTACGTTCAATGAGCCGCTGAACCTTGCAATAGTCTTCGATGTTGTGGGTGTTCTTCTTGTGGATTAGACACCACATCTTGTCATCGTCACCTTCCTCATTCGACAGTCGCGGTCATTTTTCGAGGTGTGGCCCCCGGCCACCAGGAGCTGCAGCAGCAGCAGTAGGTGTGCCAGCCAACGACTTTTTCTTGCTGTTGGACTTTTTTTTCCACTACCGGAGGCAACAGCTTCAGCCTTGGAGGAGGATTTACCAGCCTCTAGAGCTGGTTTGGAGTGCATCTCCCAGCCCTCCGCAGCCCTAGCACATTTGTCGGCTAGGCTAAAGAGCTCTGTGATGCTGCTGACATCTTTGGTTGCCAGCTTCTCCAACATCTTCTTGTCTCTAACTCCCTGTTGAAATGCGACAATGATAGAGACATTGGAGATTGAAGGAATAGTATTCAGTACATGAGAAAACCACTGGATGAATGACCGCAGCGATTCTCCCGCCTTTTGCTGTACGACAAATAAGTCCATCTCTGTGCCAGGTTGGGTGTGATAGCTCCCGAAGTTGGCAGTGAATTGGCGGCATAGTTCCCCCCAACTGTATATGGAGCTAGTAGGAAGACTCATGAACAAAGATCTTGATGTCCCGGTGAGAGCAACTGTAAAGTAGTTGGCCATTACGGCCTCATTGCCTCCTGCTGCGAGGATGGCGGTGGAGTAGATCTGGAGGAACTCGACGAGGTTGACAGTCCCATCGTACTTCTCCGGTAGATGAGGACGGAACTTTGGAGGCCATTCGACCATGCGAAGATGCATGGACAGGGCTGAACAGCCACCCCCTACTCCTAAGGGAGAAGGGTTTTCACGAGCAGCTCGCCTCTCGCGAGCGCGCTCCATGAGGATGCGGTCATCTTGCCTCATGTACCAACGATCGAGCTCTGACCAGGGATCATGCTTCGAGAGCCTTGACGCCGTATGAGTGCGGCGTGCCCTAGAGGGAAATGACGTCACCTACTGGGAGGGCACACACTTCTTGTGCTATGACGCCTAAGGACCAAGTCTACCAGACAAGGTCCTGTTTCTTGAAGGTGCCTGCCCAGTAGGGGGCAGACCTTGGTTACTGATGGCATTGGTTGTAGCTGCAACCAAATGATCCACATCAGTGCGCCATTGCTCCATCGCACCTTGAGGAGCTCCGAGTGCTGGAGAAGAGTCCGCGTTGCATTCAGTGCGTTCTCAGGGTTATTCGTCGATGCAGTGACCGATGCGAACACACCATCTTGCTACGATGGTGGAGGTGGTGGTGGAACAATACCCGCTGGGACAATAGCGTTGGCCGGCTGCTGCATGTTGGAGGAATTTCCTCTAGCAGGCTGCTCGGTGTGGTCGTTGGATGATCCTGCGGCGGAATTCACCATCTCAAAATCTAGAGTGCCCCCTACCTGACGTGCCAAATGTTGAAGTGTGGACTAAGACACTTCCCCTGGTACTAATAAATCATGGTCCGCGAAGGTTCATATTCAGTTGGCGCACGCGTAAGATTATGAGCGAGACGGTGACACAGAGGATTTTTACATGGTCCGGCCCGCCTGAGCGTATACCCTACTCCATGGGGTGGTTGTTGATGAGTTTGAGTGCGTAGTATGCTTGTGTGCTTGCTTGGACCCTTTCTACCGTGCGGTGCAACCCTTTTATATGCTATGGACTGGTCGTTACATGATTTGCCTGGCCCGACAGGTGGCCCGACTGTATTGAACACCCTATACACGATCTACTGGCATTACGGGTGATTATTAGTGAAATAACATGTCTTGATGACAGTGTTAATGGTATTGACGGTCCTTTGATTGCATGTCATTAATATATCCTTAATGATGTGTTAACCAAGTCTTGTAACAACTGTTTTAATAGCCCCTTGGATGTCCGTGCTGTTAGAGATCCAACAGTCTTCCCGCTGCAGGCTTGGATCTGGAGGCTCAACACATGGCAGCTCTGGAGCTTTCCTCTGTAGGGAGGCAGGTCCGGAGCTGCTAAACACGTGGAAACATTGGAGCTTGCCTCTACTGGGGTTAGGTTCGGGGTCACTGGACACGTGGCATGACCGGAGCTTCCCAATGGAGGGAGTTAGGTCCGGCCTTGCGTTACACGTGGCAGCGTCAGAGCTACCCAACTGAGGGAGGCAGGTCTAGTGCGGCGGGACACGTGTAGCTTTTGGAAGTCTTCAACTCGGATAGGTGGAACTCCATAGTTTTAATCATGGTAAGAATGGGTACCTGATATCCAGAATACCGACAGGGCCAGCCCAAAGCTCGGTGCGGGCCATGCTCGGGCCCTAACCTCTGACCCATTGGGCCTGCCGGCACAACCCGTTCAGGCTCAAAACGACCGGCTTGGTAGTATGGCCCGGTTAGACCGCGAGGGCCCGACCCAGCATGGCCTGTTTAGGCCCGTATAATGGATTTTTTTCTCTTTTGAATGTATTTTTAACTAAACAGGCCATGGGTCAGCTGGCCCAACATGACTCGTTTATGGCCTGACACGCATAAAATGAAATCGGACCATGCCCGAGCTTTGACGTCCGGCTCGCAGGCCAACCCAACATGACCCAATTAATTTCTAGGTCGTGCCGGGCTGAGGCTTTTAAGGCCCGAGCCTGACCGCGCTCAAGCTCGGCCAGCCCGGCAAGGCCCATTGGCCACCTATAGGAAGAAAGACATTGCTCTCAAAGCATCAACCAAGGCCAAGGGCAAAGAAGTAAAATAACCAAATGAAGATAAAGATAGTGATGATGAGAACACAAACGTGGATGATGAAAACATTGACCTTCTTTATCAAAAGGTTCAAGAGAGTGACGAATAGAGGAAGAGGCGCCAACTATGAGAGCAAAGGCAAGGAGAAGAGCAAGTCAAGGACCAAAATGGCTTGCTACAATTGTGGTGAGTATGTCATTTCATTGTGAGTTGTCCATATGAGAAGGAAGAAGAAAGAAGAAGAAGGATGGAAAACTCAAGGGAAGAAAATCATCAAGAAGAAGAAGATACATGGCCAAGCCCATGTCGGTAAGGAGTGGGACTCTAACGATGAGCCCTCCTCCAAGGATGAAGAGGAGATGTCAACCATCATCATCAGAAAGCCAACCATGAAGAAGAATCTCTTGCCAAACAAGGGAGAGTGGAAGACCACAAGCCATACTTGCCTCAAGGCAAAAGAAGGGAAGAGAAAGGTTAAATCTAAAACTTCTTTGCATTCACTTAAAGATGCTGATTTTGATAGTGCTAGTGAGAATGAGTACATGTTTAAAGGATTGAATAAGAGTGTCATTACTAGAATAAAAATGATCTCCTATGAAATATTTGATAAGGAGGAGCTTCTCAATGAACAATAGGAGTTGCTTGTCGTTGAGAGGCAAGTAATCTTGATCTTGAGAAACTCCTTGAGCTTTAGAGGGAGAAGAACAAGACACTTGAACTTGAACTCGCGAAGAGCAAGGAGAATTATACAAGTCTCAATAGTTTGAATGTTGTGCTCCAAGATGAACTTGTGAGTTTGTATAAAGCTTAGAAGAATCTTGAGGCACAAATCAACACTCTCAAGTCAAGTGTCCCCTCTTCCGCCTCAGCAAGCTCAACTTCATCAAATATGGACTCAAATGTTAAAACATGCAAATGTGCTAACATAGTCCTTGATTTGAAAAATGAACTCAAGGTGGCACAAAGCAAGAGCACACCCAAGAGTGGCGTCTTTGACAAGTTGAAGATCAAGTATGCACGTAGTGCGTACTCGATCACAAGTTTTTCTTTGATCACAGATGGCCTTGGCTCTTTTAGGGGAGGAAAGCAAAATGCTGGACTTCTCAAAAATAAGAAGGTGCACAATGATTTTGTCAAATAGGGTTCATCTCAAGTTAAGAACAACTCATGCATCTTCCATTCATGAAAATGCTACTTATGCAAAACTTGTTGAAAATGCTACTTACGCTAGAGATGCTAAAAATGCTAACTCAACCATATTTCATGACTTTGATGCCTCATATGTACTTTTGAAGAGTAAATTTGGTTATGTTTACACCAAATATGTTGGGCCACTCCACAAGAGCCCAAAATCTTGTGTGTGGGTGCCCGAATGCCTTGTCACTAACCTCAAAGGACCGAACCGAATTTGGGTACCTAAAACAAAATGTTAAACTAGTTTTGTAGGCATACTCCTACGCTGGTTCAAAGTGGGTGCTAGATAGTGGATGCACAAATTACATGACTAGAGCGAGAAAGATGTTTGTAGAGTATAAAGTGAATGAGGATCCAAGTCAAGGTATGGGTACCAAGGGGAGGTACTAGGTATCGGTAAAATAGCTATTTATCCTCAATACACTATTTCTCATGTTATGCATGTTGAATCTTTACATTATAACCTTTTGTCCATATCTCAACTTTGCGAGAAAGGTTATAATTGCTTGTTTACTAACGAGGGCACGACCGTCTCTAGAAGAAATGATAACTCCATTTCCTTCAAGTGTGTGTGAAAGGGCAACTTTATCTTGTGGTTTCACTGCAGATAAAGCCCAACTTGACACATGCTTGATGGCAAAGACCAACATGGGATGGTTGTGGTATCGTAAGCTAGCCCATGTTGGCATGAAGAATCTACAAAAATTTCTAAAGGGCAATCACATTTGTAGACTTAAGAATGTTATTTTTGAGAATATAGGCCTTGCAGCACGTTTCAAGTTGAGAAGCAAGTTGGACCTTCTCATCCCGCCAAGAATGTGATGACAACAACACGCCTATCGGAGATGCTTCACATGGACCTCTTTGATCCCATTACTTATATAAGCATTAGTGGTAACAAATATGGTTTAGTCATTGTTGATGATTTTTCCCGCTTCACATGGGTGTTTCTCTTGCATGACAAAGGTGAAACTCAAGGTGTCCTTAAGAGATTCTTGAGGAGAGCTCAAAATGAGTTCTCCTTAAGGGTCAGAATATAAGAAGCAACAATGGCACCAAATTCAAAAATACTCAAGTAGAGGAGTACTTCGACGAGGAGGGAACCAAGCAAGAGTTTTTGCCCCCCCCCCCCCCCCCCCCCCCCGAACAAAATGGGGTGGCCGAAAGGAAGCATCGCACTCTCATGGAGATGTCAAGAACTATACTGATGAGTACAAGACCTCTGACCGGTTTTGGGTGGAATCGGTCAACACCGCTTGCCATGCCACAAACTGCATCTTCCTCCATCGTATTTTGAAGAAAACTCCATATGAGTTTCTTACTGGTAACAAATCAAACATCTTATACTTTCGAGTTTTTGGTAGTAAGTGCTACATTCTTAACAAGAAGCCTGGGATTGTGATGTTTGATTTGAAGTCCAATGAAGGTTTCTTACTTATCTATGACTCAACCATCTATGCCTATTGTGTTTTCAACAAAACCTCTGGGTGTGTTAAAATTAGACGTGACATGGTGTTTGATGAAAGTAATGGCTCCCAAGTGGTGCAAGTTGATCATTGTGTGTTAGATGAAGAAAAGGCACCATGTATGGCACTTAGAAGGATGGCACTTGGCGACATATGACCACAAGAACATCAAAGCCCAAGTGACCCAACTTCATTACAAATGGTGCCCCCTACGTAAGATCAATGTCAAGATCCCCAAGATCAAGATTATCATGCTCAAGACAATGAAGATCAAGACAGTGGAAATGATCAAGGGGGAGATGAAGAAGAAGACGAAGGAGAAGAAGTTGACTCAAGACCTCAAGTGCCACACCCAAGAGTCCATCAACGTGTTCAACGGGATAACCCCGTTGACAACATACTTGGATACATCTCCAAGAGGGTACAGACTCGATCTCGTATGGCTAATTTTTTGCTCACTATTCGTTTGTCTCCTCTTTGGAGCCTTTCAAGGTAGTAGAATACCTACGAGACCCGGATTGGGTGATGGCCATGCAAGAGGAGCTCAACATCATCAAGAGGAACCAAGTGTGAGAGCTAGTCAAAAGACCAAAACGCCAACGTGGTAGGCACCAAGTGGGTCTTCCACAACAAACAAGACGAACACAAAGTGGTAACATGAAACAAAACAAGACTTGTGGCCAAGGGGTACTTACAAGTTGAAGATTTGTATTTTGAAGGAACTTTTGCTCCTGTAAGGCTTGAATCAATTCACATTTGATTAGCCCATGCTACTCACCATGATCTCAAGTTGTATTAAATGGATGTGAGAAGCGCCTTCCATAATGGTCCGATCAAGGAGGAAGTGTATGTGGAGCAACCACCCGGATTCGAAGACCAAGAGTATACTAACCATGTATTTAAATTACATAAAGCTTTATATGGCCTCAAACAAGCTCCTAGAACTTGGTATGAGTGCCTTAGAGATTTTCTCATTAAGAATGGTTTTAGGATAGGAAAAGCATATTACACTCTCCTCACCAAGAATGTTGATTTTGATTTATTTGTGTGCCAAATATATGTCAATGACACTATATTTGATTCTACTAAAAAATCCTTTTCTGAAGAGTTCAGTAAGATTATGACAGAGAGGTTCGAGATGTTCATGATGGGAGAGTTGAAGTTCTTTCTAGGATTCCAAGTCAAGCAACTCAAGGAAGGCACTTCATAAGTCAAACCAAGTATACACAAGACATATTCAAGAAGTTTGACATGGATAAGGCCAAACCCATCAAGACGCCAATGGCGACCAATAGATACCTCGACCTCAACGAAGATGGATCTAGCGCGGATCAAAACATATATCATTCCATTATATGATCTTTACTATACCTTTGTGCATCTAGGCCTGATATTATACTTAGTGTTTGTATGTGTTCAAGATTTCAAGCCGCACCTAAGGAGTGTCATTTGACCGCCGTTAAGAGAATCTTGCATTATTTAGTTCATACACCAAACCTTGGGCTATGGTATCCAGAAGGGTCTATGTTTAAACGCATTGGATACTCCGATGTGGATTATGCCAGATGTAAGGTTGATAGGAAGAGTACCTCCGGGATGTGCCAACTCTTGGGTAGATCCCTAGTGTCATGTTCATCCAAGAAAAAAAACTCCATTGCATTATCCACAACCGGAGCGGAGTATGTCACAGCTAGAAATTATTGTGCACAATTTCTTTGAATGCGACAAACTCTAAGGGACAATGGTATGAATTTGAACCTTATTCCACTCCTATGCGATAATGGGAGTGCCATCAAGATTGCCCATAACCCCGTTGAACACTCTAGGACCAAACACATAGACATTTGATACCACTTCTTGAGAGATCATTCAATTAAGGGGGGGGGGGGCATAGTCATTTCCTATGTTAGAACCAAAAAATGACTAGCTGGCATCTTCACCAAGCCACTATATGAAAAACGCTTTTGCCAACTTAGGAATGAGCTAAATATCCTAGGTTCTGGAAATGTGGCTTGAGAGGTGCATATCTGATTGCTAGGAGTGTAGCTTCTTCAAAATTAGGCATGCTTGCAAAAACATGTCTCCCTCAATTTTACCTCAATTTTTTTCAATTATTGTCTTGATGAATTATGTTCATTGCTTGATTTATTTTGTGCTTTACAGGCCATATTCATTGAGAATATTTGTTAAAACTAGTCCATATAGATCAATCTTGGCAAAGTTCTTAATATATATGAGAATCTACTTTGTAGGACCGGACTTGTCCGCTCCTAGGCCCGGACAAGTCCGGGCTCCTAGACTAATCTGGGCCATTGCATACAAGTCCACATCAGACTAGTCCACCCAACTCACCAGACTATCTGGACTACCGAATAGTCCACACCTAGTCCGACTGAATGAACTAGTGCGGACCTTTTATCGGACTAGTTCGTCCTCTGCGGACTTAACCTCCCCAGGGTTGGGCTTGACTCCTCCACTTCGGCCATTCACACTCAAACACTCAAACCATGCCCTCTCATCCAAAATTTCCCCCATTGGTGATTTCTCAATCCAACCACCAAACTCTTGAATCTCTCCACAATTCAAGTCTCTACGAGTGTCTGGAACACATTCTCAGACTACTACGCTCCTTCAATCCGGCGATTCCATCGATTCTTCACCTCTTAAGGTATTCCTTCTTTCCATTTTGTTGATTCTTTGCATTCTAGGTCATATTCTTCGTAATTAGAGCATATTTCATGTCCTTGAAATCATGTAAATTTCTTAGAGAAGTATTGCATTCATTACTTGTGCATTATTGCAAATTTGAAAAGTTAGGGTTTGAAACTATAGGGGTCCAAACTAGTCCGGACCATGGTGAACAAGTCTGTTTCTATCAGGCTAGTCCGGCCAAGAACCGGACAAGTCAGGCCTTATACAATTCCAACCCCTAACTTCTCAAGTCTGCTATACTTCAAATGCAATATCCTTGATTATTTCACTCATATCATCTCTTTGTCAGAACCATGACGGGAAGTGATGATTCTTCGCTCTTTGATCCTGTGCATGAGGCGGCTTTCCAAGCCATCTATCATGCCACGGATGCACAAAAGGAGGAAGAAGACCACGAGGCAGCCATTTGCGAGGCAACGATGAAGAAGCGTCAAGATCATGATGCTAATTTGGCGCAAGCAGCTGAGCCCACGAGAAGGAAGAGACTTGTCACACTCGATGACAAGGAAAGAGCCCAATAAAGGGAAAGACAAAGCCATTGAGACGAAATCAAGAAAAAGAAAAGGAAAGTCTCGAATGATATAGAAGGAGAAAGGAAACAAACTGGCCATGAAGAAGGCCACATCCAAGGCTCCTCCGAAGAGGAGGAAGGCTCTTGCTAGTAGGGGGATTGTCCTTCGTGACAATCCGATTGGATCAAGTGCACCTCCTCAAGGTCCAATTGGACCTCTTGTGATGACTCCTCCCGCTCACGACCCCAACCGTCGAGCAGATCTTCCAAGCAATATATTTCATGGAAATGGTGCAGAGGAAGATAAGAAGTTCCAGAGTCAAAATGTCTACAAGTATGAGAAGGCGACAACAGATCATAGATTTTGGTGTGACTTTCATTGTGATTACTACCAACTGGTTTACCTAAGGATGAAGACCCCCGCGATAGATGCTTAGTGGGTGGATTGGGACTACATGGCAAAGAAAAATCATCAAGCATTTAATGCAATTATCGGGGATGTTGAGCACCATGGTTTGAAAGAGATTTTGAAATTCCATTACGGTTGGAACACCAAGGTGATAGCCAGTTTTACACTACTTGCCACTTCTCCGCCTATGGAGATAGGAGGATCACTTGGTTGACCAAGGCATCCAATACTCAATGCTATCTGATGAGTTTGCAAGAATCCTTGGATTGGAAGACCTTTTGAACCATGATATAAATAACCTTCTCGCTATGGATCTTGATGAGATGAAGTTGATGTATGCTAGTGGATTCCCCTTCAACCCTCCAACAATGAAGTACATTCTCCCATTTTTTGGTGTGCTTAACCACCTCTTGAGGAAGACACTTGCACCTTAAGACGTAGATGCAGGAACAATTCAAGGAAATCTAAGGCATTTGATGAAGCTCTTGAGTGAAGATGAAAGGTTCAACATCTTTGACTACATATTCAACATCTCTCACACTCCCAACTGGTCTTGTGGATATGCACCATTCACCATGTGCATGATTGAGAGGGTATCCGGGCTGGAGTTTCTGAAAGATGTCAAGCACCAGAAGCTCCATCCCCAAATTCCAACTCCAGTCTCCAAGCTTTCTAGATCTTCTAGGAGGAGTGCCTCCAAGGCTCCTCCTCTCTCCTCCGTGGGACACTCCGTTCCCTCCACCACCTCTGGAGGCTCTTCAAGTGGCATCCTCAAGTTCTTAAAGTCGATTTTCACTTTGTGCCGTGTTGACGGTCGTTATATACCAAATTCGAGCATCAATATAACTCAATTATGTGAGGGACTAAATATTTCTTGCACACATCATAGTTAGAAATGACCTAGTTCCACTTGTTCTTGGAGAAATGGGTGCATGCAGGTATTCTATAAAAAAAATTGAGGTGAATTCATGACCACATGGCAAGGAAACACACTTCCAACCAATCAGATGATGCCATGTGGCCTCCCATGGACCCAATGGCCCACATACAGACATGTACCCACATGTTTTTACCCCAATTCATCTAGAAGGTCGACAAGGGCCCACATATCAGTGTCCAGAAGTAAGTGGGGGCCAGGTGGCGCCACCACCAGCTCGGCCGACTAGGGAGGATGGACGAACTGGTAAAGGCGCCAAACTCGATCCACTGGCACGTGTCGGACCTCTGGTGGCTTCCTTGGCGCGGGAGTAAGTGAAAGCCTGGGAGATTAGCGCGTGAAACCACCTCAGTGAGGGTATAAATAGGGGGGAGTGCCTCACCTCACTTCACACACACCACTTAAGCATTATTTCCTGTATACACTAGTTCTTCTATGTACTTAATGGCGGTTAGGCTGTAGACAGGAGCCTCTAGTCACAAGTCCAAATTGGGAAAGGTGTGGCTTATGTATCTTTTCCTGTATTAGTTACTTTATGCTTTATGATAATGTTATTATTAGTCTTTACTTATTCATATACTTGGGCAAAGCATTCCTTGTTTGGTTGTGGAGTCCATCCATGTGCTAGTTGTAGATGCTGTTATGATCTAGTCTTAATGCTCATATCATGTTATCTTAAACATTATACACCATCACTATAGTATAATTAGGTATTAATATGATTATGTTTATATGAATAATTTAGTGCTTGGTCCCAATATTGGTTTCAACAATGTTTAGGTTAGTCATTGCCTTAGGGTGGTAATTGTACCCATGCCCTTAAGGTATTTACTTAACATGTAAGAGTGATGCTTAGATCATTAAGTAGCGTTGGATGTCTCATAGCCCCACGGTTTGTAGGGGTAGGCGCTAAGTGGTGACAACCCTATCTGTCCTTCATACCCCTCCACGTTCGGCTACACCGCAGGCTCGTGGCAGGAATCATCCTGATGTTGTAAGGGGTAAACCCGTGTCCGATATGTTGGACCACTAAGCCCTAGTATTCATCGTTAGCATACTCATGTGTACACTAATAGGCTATGTATATGAGTAATTAGAGCACAGTAGGAGCGGCCCCTTCTCATAGTTTAACCGTCACTAGGACAACCTTACACTTAGAGTAGATTGCTTAGGTTTGTGTCACACTACCCCTATTATCATCTAACCCCTGTTCTGGTAAATACTTAGTACCCTATACCTTGATCATGAGAATAGTGTTCCCTTTACTTGACCGCCTTTCTTCAGGATAAATACGATACCCTTGAGAATACTCTTGGGTGAAATGCTACAATGATATATTTCGTGCGCTTGCGGATCTCATCTCTCACCGAAGATGAGATGTGGTGTTAAGAAATACCAACAAGCATTTCTAGCGCTGTTGCTGGGGAAGGCACATGAGTGAATGGTAGCTATCACTTATGATTAAGTTATATGTACTACTAGTTATTAGACAGGATTACTCTTGCTTTGTTTTCTCCATTGTGGAGAAAACGGGGTAGTGTTTGGCTAGCCCATTCTTTGGCAAAGCCAAAAGAGGACGCAAGAGCTTAACTCCATTAGTACTTCGAGGTGATCCTTAAAATTCTTCCCGTTGAGCAACATTGTTGCCCGCAACAAGGAGCCAAAGGCATATATCCCCAAAGCTTGGGAGAGGCTGCAAGATAATATCTCAGTTTTCCTTCATCATGAGGATGGATATTTGGTTCATCGTCCAACACTCCTACAACGGGTTGACTTCATCGACCCGTGGTCAAATTCCTGCTGAAGTTGGAGGTGACCTCTTCACAATGATCTGGAGAAGGATAAAGACTTAGTTGAGAAGAAGGTGACCACTCAAAGGGGTTGATCCATGAATGCTTTAGTTCCGTTGGCATGGCATGTACACCATTGACAAGGTTGACATGCTAGCCACAACACTGGACCTCCTCTTGAAAGATCGAGAAGGTCAAGCCTATGGAAAGGTGTTTGGATGATCCAAGCCATGGATATTCTCTTGTTTTGTGAAAATTAATGTCAACATGGGACTCTTTGGGATATAATTCCCTAAGACCCATGAGGATCCTTCATTTCCAAACAACTCCGAAGACCACCACCAACAAGGAGGTCAAAAGTGGAATCAATACAATTATCGAGGCTATGTGAATTTGAATTCCAATGAATTCAACTTCAACTAGCCTACCTTGAAGTATCTTGTCCATGGCCAAGGAGAAATACATGACGACATGAAGGATTTGGCAAAGGACAAGATGCTTTTAAAAGCATTCAAGATCCAAGGGTTCCAAAATCACTTGTTGAACCCTACACTTCGAGCAAACCCGTGCAACTTTAGTAAAAAAACTCCATTGATGAAGCATTTCTTGTTTGATTGTGGAGTCCATATGTCGTTGTACCCAAGGAAGCCTCTTGATCCTAGATCAAGCATGGGTTGAATCAAAAGAATATCTTGAAGGTCAAAACAACACCCCCATAAGTGGACATCCTCATTCGCCTTTATGAGGAATGAAGAGACTCAGTCATGTCATCCACAATGACATTCTAAGAAGACAGAGAATCCATGGCCATCCAAATGGCCCAAGTCCACTAAGCCGTAGACAAAGGAATGGAGGAAGAAGGACAAGCCTCATGAGGTTCATGAGAGGATATCTTGAAGGAAAAGTGGTCGCAACATTGCCCCACTTGTCCAAGATGGTAGCCAAAGGAGGTCGGGCTTGCCAACACGGATAGTCATCCATGCCTTCATCTCCGGGTATGGATGACAAGTCATCACACTCAATCGGACAAAGTTATGTCCTGCTCATCAGACTTCAAATAAATTCGGTGAGTCCTTGCAAATAGGTTAATTGGTAGTTATCTCATATTTGATTTTCCAAATGCATATTTGAATTTCCCATCAACCTTTGCATTTGCATTTAGCATGTTTGAATTTTCACACTTGCATGTTGGAAAGTAAAATTTCCAACCATCATAGAACTAAAATATTGAATTAGGAAATAAATTTATTTGGATATGAACCTTGGGCGTAACCACTTGAATTCATCTTCCTAATTCAAACCAAAAATATTTCCCTTAATCCTCATTGCATTTGCAAGTTATTTGAAGTTGGGTATAATTTAACCAAGGGTACAATTTTCTTTTTGTAGGATCAAAGAGCATGTGAAAAGCTACCATAGGGGGGTGAATGGTAGATTTAAACTTTTTCAGCGGAAGCAACAAAAACCCCTCGATAGAAAACTAATTTGATAAAGAAACTGTGTGTGCGACTGATCTAGATGGGTTTAACCATGATAAAACTAGTATAGATTGTATATAGTTAAGACACAGAGACACCACAACAAGAATCATGAGAAATCGTCGAGTGAAAATCAAGTTATGACCAAAACCCTGACCGAAGGTCAATCTGTTCTAACGGAGAGCAAACAGATCTGCTACGCTGCAAAGAAACAAGTGTAACTCAAAACCCGCTAAGCCAATGACCGTGAAAATTTCATAGATTATAGATAATTGAGTTTTGAATACAAGTAAAAAAGAATCACGTTAATTAGAGTAGTAAAACATGAGTTACGATCAAAACAACGAAGAAGGGTTGGTCAGCGCAGAAACTAGACGAGAAAGACTTGACGAAAACAAGTCGGACGAACAAGGCACCAAATCTCCTCTAAAGTACGAAATTTTATTCAAAGAAACACAAGAGGAACAGCCTAAATTCGTCTCTCACGAGCTCTAGTCTCTCTTGCTTATATAATCAGCCCTAAGGTCAACTCAATCCTAACTAGGACTCTAATCCTACTCAGTTTCAACCAAAACTTTTCATAACTGCTCAAGATTCTTCCATACATGGATAAAAGCAATATTAAGACTTCCAAACACCTTAGGCAAACAATCCTAAAACAACTTAACTTCGTGCTCACCACGAAATCTAACCAAAACAAACTCCAAACCTTCCATAAACGAACCATAACGACCTTAGACGCAACCCGAGGTACAAACCAGTCGAATGAATCTTTCCAGCCACATCTTCATGTCCATATCTCTTCACCATGTCTTGGAACAATGTAGCCACGCCCATGCACCCCTTGCATATGTGCAAACACTTTCCAACAACGTTCATGATACCTTGATATGCATTGTTCTTGACCCAAACATGCCGCGTGACCTTCCGATCAGCTCAACTACAATTCATCCCAAACTTGGTTGTTGAACCTCATCTTCTCCCTAAGACTAGTTCAATGGATCCCGTGACCAGCCATGTCTTGACCACAAGCAACACTTGCACATGAATAAACAACCAATCTTTACGAGCCCTAGTCCTCGACTTGACTCTCGTTAGTCCGAAAAACACAACACCTTACGTGAGCACCTCACATAAGCATGTTGCAAACCATAGCAAAATGATATCAGCCATAACCACCAAAAAACACTAAAAACTTAGCAGATGAATACTAAGCAAACCTTCCCATAAGATAAAAAGCAAGTTTGAAACATTGAAGTGAAAACAGATCCGCCGCACAATTATTTCAGCAAATAAAATTATTGAATAGACCAAAAGTGGCACTGCAATGTAAAGTCAAAAGATCGGACATTCCAATCCCAAACTCACGTGAAATCACATGTCAGAAAGTTCGAACAGTCCTAACCATGTAAAGATTAAATACTACTCCCGAAAATACTCCCACCATATCAACTCATGTGCAACTCATGTGAGTGAAAGTTCGGACAACCCGAAGCGTGAACACGTGCAACTCATGTGAGAAAAGTTCAGACAGTACAAAACTATCGAAGGTAACGTTACTCCCAAAATGTACTAAGAGAAATCCAGACAATGTGTATCAGGGTGTATCGTCGTGTATGAGTGTAAGCTCAAATTTTGAATGTAAAACCTTCACTTTTATTCTGTTGCCAATGTAATAAGCACACATAGGTCTCACAATCTCCCCCTTGATGAATGCATTGGCAACACCACTACGAAACTGAACATTGGCTCATTCACATTTCATGAAAAGTTTTTACAAAAAATAAAATTTCTCCCACATTTTGAAAATAAAAAATCAAATGAGAAGAAACCCAAAAATTCTCCCCCTAAGGATGCACACTCCCCTGAGAAGAATCGTGCAAAAACACTTGTGAATGTGCAACGTGTGACCAATATCTCCTGCTTTGACAATGTATTTATCAAGGTTCAAAAGATAAATATTAATTTTTATGAGCATATTATAACATAAATATATAAAACAAAGCTCATCCAATTCATACTATCAAGTAACTTACACTATCACATCAATGAGATACATAAAGTGGTGTAAGCCATGCTAGAGATCAAATGTAATTTTTGTTTTTAATTTGAGCAAGTCATGATCTCACAAACTTAACTATTTCAAGACCTGAAAGCCTGACACATGTTGCTACATTTTTATTATTTTTAAAGCACAAATTTGGATCATATGATATTTGTAAGAGATTATATACCGCATCAGCCTTATTCTAACCAACCAAGCCAAGTCTATGTCCTAAGAAAATAAGAAGCTTAAGGACATGGTTTTAGCCATACACAAATTCTTCCAAGTTCATATCTAAGCGCAATGATAAGCCATCTCAAAAGAAGTGCGATGCATGCATATTCCCTTGATCTTTTCTCATTTTTTATTTGATCATTAAAGCTCAACATGTGGATAGTTAATTGGTTATTTTTTCATTATTTAAAGCACTTGTGAGCATGCAACAAGTTCAAAACAACAAGAAAGTGTGATTATGACCAGATTTAGTGTAAATAATTATTCCAATTACTGTTCATGGCAAAAACAACAAAAAGTATAACACGAGTAATATAGTAAGAACTTTCAGCATGTAAAAGGAACCACAAAGTCATATATGTATGAAATACTATGCTCATATTGTTTTAAATTCAGATTCACACATAGATTTCCCAAGTTTCAAAACTCCCCCACAATTTAAGCCATGAGGATGCATAACCCCTATTTCACTATGAACGAAACAAACCAGTGAAATCCAAAGGTTTCTAAAAATGTCGGCCAATTGTTATTCGGTATCTATATTGTGAAGCACAATGTTACCTTTTTCAACATTATCACGAAGAAAGTGATACCTCATGTCAATGTGCTTTTCTCTACAATGTTGCACAGGGTTTTTGGCAATGCAAATTGCACTAGTGTTATCACAAAATAGTGGAACACTATCTATATCAACCCCATAGTTCCTAAGTGTTTGAAAAATCTGAAGAGTTTGTGAGCAAGCGCTAACAATAGCTACATATTCAGATTCAACTGTGGATTGTGCAACTGAATTTTGTTTTCTAGAGTACCAAGCAATGAGTGAATTACCAAGAAAATGACAAGCACCCAAAGTAATTTTCCTACAATCCTACAACCCCCAAAATCAGCATCTGAAAAAGCTTTCAAAGTAACAGTTGAGGAACAAGGAAGAAAAATGCAAAATTCTTGAGTTCCATGTAAGTACCTAAGAATCCTTTTGACGACTTGATGATGTGAAGCACGTGGGAAAGCTTGAAATAGTGAACAAAGACTACACTGAATTGTATGTCCAGTCATGATGCTGTGAGGTACGGAACTGACCCGATCATGCTTCTATATTTTTTTCAATCCATGAGTTCACCTTCTTTGTAAAGTTCAAGTGTTGTTGTTGTTCCCAATTGTGTCCGAAGAGGCTTGCTTTTGTCCATGTTGAAACGCTTAAGAAGGTCTTTCATACACTTCGTTTGATGCACAAAAGTTCCTTTCTTGGTTTGCTTGATTTGCATCCCCAAAAAGTATGTGAGTTCTCCCATCATACTGATCTCAAATTCTGAACTCATCATAGCTGGACCGTGTGACTTGTTCGTGCAAGCTTCTACTAATTTGTTGTGGAGGATGACTTTTGAGGACGTAGAGGGGAGTGGATACTTCACAAGCTCCTTCTTCTTCATGTTCATCACAAATCGAAGAACTTGTGACTCGAGGGAGATCTAGACTAGCAGTAGTGGACGTTGGTGCTGGTTGTGGTGCGGGATGAATAGATGGAACATCATTGTTTATTTCTGAGATTTCGGGCAGCAACTCCACCCCTTCTTCATATCGATGAAAATACTCTCCCCGCGGATGTGCATCAAAAGAAACTTCACAAGTCTCTACAATTTTGTTAGTGTCAAGTAAAAGCACATGATAGCCTCTAGTATGAGATGGGTATCCAAGAAACATGCCATCAACACATCTTGCTTCTAATTTATCAAGATTACCATCTTTCTTAGCAAAGCATTTGCAAACAAAGACCCTAATATGTGTGACACTAGGCCTATGTCCAAACCGAAGCTCATATGGTGTTTTTCCTAACTTAGCCTTCAAGAAAACACAGTTTGAAATATAACAAGATGTTGCAATTGCATCTGCCCAAAATTTTCTAGGAGTTTGATACTCATCAAGCATAGTCCTAGCCATCTCAACTAAGGTTCTGTTCTTTCTCTCTACAACACCATTTCGTTGAGGTACATATGGTGAAAAAAATTGATGATCTATTCTTTTTTCATCAAAAAAGTGATCAAAAGATTGATTTTTAAATTCGGTTCCATTATCACTTCTAATTGCTTTTAATGATCCTTGTTGATCAATTGATAATCTAAGAAATAAAGTTTGAAAGTGACTAAAAGTTTCATTCTTAGATGTCATAAAGTAAACCCAAGAGTATCTAGAATAATCATCAACAATCACAAGAACAAACCATTTATCTCCAAAAGATTGAACACGTGAAGGACCTACGGTGTCAATGTGCAAAAGTTGTATCGGTTCAGTTGTCATGGTTATTGTGAGAGGAGCATGTGAACGTCCAACCACCTTAGCATGTCTACAAGAAGAGCAAACAATTTCTTTGTCCCCTTTAAGCTTAGGCAGCCCACGTATGTGATCAAGAGCACTAGCACGCGTGAGATGATCAAAGCCTACATGACCAAGTCTATGATGCCAAACATATAAGTCTTTTGAATCATTAGCAACTAGACACCTATGCTTAGAGGATGACATATCAAAATCAGCTTTAAAAACTCTTTCAAACCAAGACATGTTAAACATAAGCTCACCATTAGAATCTACAACCTTGCAACAACTTTTAGTGAAAAAAATTTCCAATAATCCATCTAGCAATAATGAAATAGAAAACAAGTTGTATTTCAATTTTTTGCTAAGTGCCACATCTTTCAAAGTGTAGTGATTATTTACTCTAACAAAACCCTTAGCAATTATAGGAGTTCAAGAATTATCGGCAAAAGTAGGAGAACCATTCTTAGTTACCGGTCATGTGGTACGAGCAACCTGAATCCACAAGCCAAATGTTCTCCTTACTCAAGCGTGTAACCTATAAAGAAGTACAATACATTGACGACGTAATACTGGGGTTAGTCAAAAGACATTTAGGAATTCAGTACTAAGTCACACGACGCCCAGCAGGAACCACACATGAAAGCGGAGATAAAGCAACATGTTCATGAGCCAAAGTTTGAGAATTCTTGTACCCAACAACTGACCTATGAGGTGTTACATGTGTAGCACGAAAAACAGTAGGTTTGGGAGCAAACTTTGCATGTTTTCGACTCATCAAAGTAGGCTGCAAGTTCCTAACATAAAGTTTAGCATGTGCAGCGAAATTTGCATGAGAGTTATGAGATATAGCTTGCATTCTTTCTTTTTTATGTTGTTTAGCTAGTCTATAACAAAAATATATAACATGACTATATCTATCACATTAGGTATAATGAAATTTAACTTTGTGTTCATGTCTAGATGAGCAAGCAACATGTTTATTAGAAACAAAATGAGACAACACTCCGGCAGATTTGGAAACCACCTCTTTTTTAGGAACCGCTTGTATCAAACCACTCCCTAATGATTTTATAATTTTAGGTGGATGTGCCTTAGCATGAGCATGAAAATCAAAACATAAACCAGTTTTATCATTGCAGGACTTGGAAGAATTCAGCAGCAAGTTTAGGTTCTTATTTGCATTACAAAACCGATCTAGTGTCTTATGCATGTCATCAAGTTTATTGGACAGATCAAGACAATTTTCACATGAAGTTTTTCCTTTTATTTTGCAATTAGAACAATATTTAACGTCATGAGAATGTAAAACATTGTTTAAAATAGAAATCTCATTCATAGCATCATGTAGTTTCTTGTTAAGATCATCACAACTAGAACAATGCAAATCAATTGTATAACAGCTAGCATCTTTAATGTTTTTATCGTTAAGTCAGCAAGCTTTTTGTTCTTTTCAATTTCAAGCTTAAGTTTATCAAGTGTGGAGGTGTGCGCACTCCTTAAAGAGGATAGTTGTTCATATATTAATTCACATAAGTAACAAGAATCATCACTTGGAATCAAACATTTTAAACGATTATTTCAAATTCTAGTGATTCAATTTTAATAGCATTGTCCCTAAGTTTTTTGTATTTTTCTTAAGTATAACAGTGGCATGAGAAATAGCATCACACATTTCTTCGCAAGTGGGACATACCTCTTCATCGTCGCTGTTGTGTTCTGCCTCGTCCATACTTGGTCTTGAGTTGCCCGCCATGAAGCACATATTTGCCAAATTCTCTTCATCTTCGTCACTTTCGATGTTCACATCGCTCGAGCCATGTTCTTGAAGTGTTGAGACAAAACTGTTTACCAATTGGTGACCTATAAAACCCTTCTTTTCCTTCTTGTTGTTTGTCGAGGAGGACTTAAACTTTGTTTGCTTATCATCACAGAGAGTAGAACCTAAAATGTTAGGACAATTTGTATGAAAATTTCCAAACTCACCGCATTCAAAGCATCGTTAAGGTCCACCACTTCCTCTCCTTCTAGTTCTCACATTTTGCAATGCTTTCGAGAATCATGTAGAGAGAAGTGCTAGCTCCTCCTCTGGAAACTCTTCAATTTGTTCAAGGGTTAGAGAGGACAGCAAAGCAAGTGTACCACATGATTAAGATTGACTAGAACTAGGCATGTCATGTTGTGAAACAAATGCAAGAGACCCGTTGGGGTTTTTACGTGATATTATGTCAAGTTCATGAATTTTTAACTTGGAATATAGCACATCTAATGTAAGTGTACTCATGACAGTGGATTCACGAATATATGTAACTTTCATCTCCCTAATTGACTTGTCTAATGCACTTAACAATTGCCTAGAATTCTCAGCATATGAAAAATTAACATTGACACTACGCAAGTTGCTAAGAATTTTATTAAAGTGAGCAAAGAAATCATCGATCGATTCACCTGGTTGCATCTCAAAACGTATGTACAATTTCTTAAACATATCTGGATGTACCTCTTTGATTGTGTTGGATCCTTCGTGGTAGTCACATAAATCTTTCCACACACCGTAGGCTGATCAGAGATGTGAAAAACGATCAAAGTCGCTTTGAGTCAATCCTTGTATGATCAAGTTCCGCGCCTTGTTGTTGTTGTTGACATCCTTTATGTTGGCAGCTGTTACATGATCATTTGATAGTATGTCTAAGTGATTGAATATCGTTTCCAAGATGGCAAAGCCTTGTGCTTGTATGTAAGCCTTCATACACGCCTTCCAAACTTGAAAATCAATGCGATCGAACCCACAATATTTTGCGGAGTATTTTTTCACGTCGATTAGTCAAAACACGTGCAAATCAATGATATTAGATCATCGTGGCTCTGATATCAATTGTAGGATCGAAGATCACGTGAAAAGCTAACATGGGGGGGGGGGTGGATGAATGGTGGATTTAAACTTTTTCAGCGGAAGCAACAAAAACCCCTTGACAGAAACTAATTTGATAAAGAAAATGTGTGTGCGACTGATCTAGATGGGTTCAACCGTGAAAAAACTAGTATAGACTATAGATAATCATGTCACGGAGATACCACAACAATAATCACGAGAAATCATCAAGTAAATTTGAAGTTATGACCAAAACTGTGAGCAAATGTCAATCTGTTCTAACAAAGAGCAAACAGATCTGCTATGCTGCAAAGAAACTACTGTAACTCAAAATGCGCTAAACCAATGACCGTGAAATTTTCATGGATGATACATAATTGAGTTGTAAAGACAACACAAATAGAATAATGTTAATTAGAGTAGTAAACGTGAGTTACAATCAAAACACCGAAGAAAGGTTGGACAGCGCAGAAACTCGATGAGAAAGACTTGACGAAAACAAGTCGGGCAAACAAGGTACCAAAACTCCTCTAAACTACTAAATTTTATTCAAAGAAATACAAGAGGAATAGCCAAAAGTCGTCTCTCACGAGCTCTGGCCTCCCTTGCTTATATAACCAGCCCTAAGGCCAATTGAATCATAACAAGGACTCTAATCCTACTCAGTTTCAACTGAAACTTTCTATAACTGCTCAAGATTCTTTCACACGTAGACAGAAGCAATCTTAAGACTTCCAAACACCTTAGGAATGTAACAAACATATCTAAAACAACTCAACTTCGTGCTCACCATGAATCTAACCAAAACAAACTCTAAATCTTCCATAAATGAACCATAACCACCTCAGCCGCAACCTGAGGCATAAACCAGCCAGTTGGACCTTTTCAGCCACATCTTCACGTCCATATATCTTCACCACGTCTTGGAACAATGTATCCACATCCATGAATCCCTTGCATAAGTGCAAACACTTTCCAACAACATTCATGATATATTCATTATGCATTGTTCTTGACCCAAACATGCTGCATGACCTCCTGCTCAACTCAACCACAATTCCTTCGAACTTGGTTGTTGAAGCTCGTCTTCTCCCGAAGACTAGTTCAATGGATCCCATCACCAGCCATGTCTTGACCTCAAGCAGCACCTGCACATGAATAAACAACCAATCTTTGCAAATCCAAGTGCTCGACTTGACTCTCATTAGTCCGAAAACACAACACCTTACTTGAGCACCTCACATAAGCATGTTGCAAACTATAGCAAAATGATAACATCCATAACCACCAAAACACACCAAAAACATAGCAAATGAATACTAAGAGAACCTTCCCATAAGTCAAAAAGCTAGTTTGAAACATTGCAAGTTAAAAACAGATCCGCTGCACAATTATTTCAGCAAATAAAATTATCGAATAGTGTGACACCTGGTTCCAAAAATGAACCAAGTGAATGCATATGTGTGCCCATGACGTTCAACACACATACACGAGTGCAATCACAAAAGAGTATACAGAAAATTACCACAGAACAGGATTAATTAAGCACCTTTATTACACAATTCATAATATCCTCGAATACAAGCTCTAATGATTATTAATGACAAGTTTGACTAATGCAGCGGAAATAAACTAAGTAAGCAAACTAAATAGTTAAGCAGCATAAGAAATAGGGTAGCACAGTTCCAATCAACACCACAGGCAAAGCTGATGGCAGACATGGCCTAGAATTCCGCATTATGATTGTTATACTCCCAATCCTGACCTGCAACTGTTGGTGGGGGAATTGCAAGAGTAAGTACATGTCGTACTCAGCAAGTGTGGAAAGTATGACATGTAGCTGATTCAAATGAAGAATACAATAAAGGCTAAGTGCTGAAAAGTACATTAAAACATTTGAAAAACAATATATTATATGTACGTGAAGTAAACCCATCATAAACCATAAGTAATAACATAGTACTAGTCCATATTCCATATCCACCATCCATTATACAAGATTCCACCATTACCATTAATCATATCCAATACCAGAATTTAATACATAACCAACCATAACCATTACCAAACTATAACCATCCCAAACTATTACCATCCCAAATACCAATTTTCCTCTAATCATGGAAGTTGTCCAGGTGCTCATAACCGGGAGCACAACTATCATGATAGTTTTAATACTCTGCAGAGTTTGTACCACTTTACCCACAAGTTCGTGATTTCGTCACCCGTCGGCGACTAAAGAAAACCTCCATTATGCCAAAACACTACCATTGGTGTATGGCCAATAGATCACAAAGTAGCCTTTACAAAGGGACTACTAGCATGTACGGACCCACTGAGGTTTATCAGGTGGCGATGTCTCCAACTGAGCACATCTTCAACCAAGGGCCCCCTCTTGTGCCATTCGGATCCAAGAGAGTCCCGCCAACCATATCCAAACACAATCCGACTCTCCTTCCCCGGTGTGCCAAATGATCCATGCAAAACTAGCAATACCCAAAGTAATCAGGTACGTCATACCCATACTTGGCCTCGTGGTGGCACTGCTGTACTTGCATATTCTCGCATGAACCAGTCCTTAGATCTAAAGCAAGCAAACCACCATAAGAACCAACCCATCCACATACCAGGCTTTCTTAGATCCCCATTACCATATCATATTAACCAGTTCATATTAACCATAATCTCATTAATGCATAATTTAAGGGTATAGTTGTTTTTCAATCCAATTTAATTAAGCGAAGCAAAAAGATAAAAAGCCCTTCCCGGCTCTCTACCATATATTCCAGGTGACAAGGGTGGTTAAAAAAATCTAGTAATCTTCCTACCATAGGGTTCCCATCAAATTGACACAAGCATGCAGTTTTGAAAACAAACATTTATTTTAGAAACCGGATCAATATGTTCAAGGACACTTGCCTTGCTCTTGGGTTTGGTTTGGGTCAAAGTCTTCAAAACTCTAGTTCTAGAGATCCTCCGCAGCACTTGATACCTATGTGTGCTGAATACATTGGCTTGGACTGAATACATTGGCTTTGATGACATAAGTTATACAATTCTGCCAAAAACCCCTTTTAGCAAGGTTCGACTCTGGCTCCGAGCTTCTGCAAGGTCCGACAATAGGTCCAACTTGCCTTGTCAAAGTCCAACATGTTTTTGGGTAGCTTCGCTGAAGCTTTGTCTTTAGCTCCTACATGTCTTTGATAGCTCCGGCATGTCTTTGTTAAGCTCCAATATGTTTTGCTAGGTCTGACTTATGTTGGTTAGCTCCGACATGTTTTTCTAGCTCTGGTGCTAGGTTGTACTAGCTTTGGTAAGTTCTGGTGCTAGGTTATGCTAGCTTCGGTGCTAGGTTCTACTAGCTTTGGTAAGCTCTGACTCAAGCTCCGGTTAGCTTTGGCAAGGTTCGTAGCTTGATTGCAATGATCCTGCTTTTACGATAAAATGTTTCGAACTTGCTTTACATTGCTGGAACGATTGCTTAGTATTAATTTGCTAAGTTTTTAGTACATTTTGGTTGATATGACTGATATCATTTTGCTATGGTTTGCAACTTGCTTATGTGAGGTGCTCACGTGAGGTGTTGTGTTTGGAACTAATTTGAGTCAAGTCGCGGACTTGGGCTCGTACGAATTGGTTGTTTATTCATGTGCAGGTGTTTCTTTAGTTCAACACATGGCTGGTTATGGGATCCATTGAACTAGTCTTAGGTAGAAGATGAGGTTCAACAACCAAGTTCGGGAGGAATTGTGGTTGAGTTGATCGGGAGGTCGCGCAGCATGTTTGAATCAAGAACAATGCATATGAAGGTATCGTGGGCATCATTGGAAGATGTTTGCACGTGTGCAAGGAGTGCATGGATGTGGCTACATGGTTTCGAGGCATGACGAAGAGATGTGGATGTAAAGAATTGGTCGGAAAGGTCCAACCGACTAGGTTATGGACTCAGGCTGCGGCTGAGTCGGGTTTGACTCAAATATGGAAAGTTTTGAGTTGGTTATGATAGGATTTCGTGTGGGTCACGAATTTGAGTTGTTTTAGGAATGTGGGATACATTCCTAAGGGTTTTGGAAGTCTTAAGATTGCTTCTATCTGTGTATAGAAGAATCCTAAGTAGTTATGGAAAGTTTCGATTCTTGATTTGAGTAGGATTAGAGTCCTAGTTGAGTTTGGGTTGGCCTAAGGGCTGGTTATATAAGCAAGGGAAGCCAGAGCTCATGATAGACAAATTTTGGGCTGTTCCTCTTGTGTTATATTGAATAAAATTCTTAGTTGAAGGGAACTTTTGTGCCTTGTTCGTCCGACTTGTTGCAGACAAGTTTTTCTCGTTGAGTTTTCTGCACAGCACTACCTTTCTTTGGTAGTTTTATCATAACTCGAGTTTCACAGATCCAATTGACGTGATTATTTTTGGGTTGTCTTCACAACTTGATTATCTATCATCCGTCAAAATTTCACGGTCATTGGATTTGTGTTTTCTGATATAAACAAGTTTCTTTGCAGCGTTCCAGAGCTGTTTTTCTCGGGTAGGACAGATTGACCTTTGTTCGATCTTTCGATCATAAGTTGAGTTTCTCTCGACAGATTTGAGTGATTCTTGTTGTGTCATCTTTGTGACTTGATTATATCTGATATATATCACTTTTGTCATGGTGAAACACATTTAAATTAATATCGCACACGATTTTGTTAATAGATCATTTTTGTGCCGAAGGGGTTGAGATTTAATTGTTTCCGCTGCGTAAGATTTTTTAAATCTACCATTCACCCCCCTCTGGTAGATTTTAGCGTTCTCTTCGATCCTACAATTGGTATCAGAGCCACGGTGCTCTAATATATTTGATTTGTACGTGTTTTGACTAATCATCATGGAGAAATACTTCGCAAAACCTTGTGTCTTTAGTGGTATTGATTTTAAGGTTTGGAAGGCACGTATGGAAGCCTTCATCCAGGCTCAAGGATTCGCAATATGGGAGAAGGTATACAAGCCTTATGAAGTTCCGTCAAATGATCAAGTTACATCTACAAATCTGAGAGATGTTGACAACAACAACAAGGCTCGGAACTTGATCATACAAGGATTAACTTAAAGTGACTTCGACCGTGTTGCACACCTCTGATCTGCATACGATGTGTGGAAAGCACTTTGTGACTACCACGAAGGATCCAACACGATCAAGGAGGTAAGGCAAGACATGTTCAAGAAAGAATACATGCGCTTCGAGATGCAACCCCGTGAGTCTATTGATGACCTTTTTGCCCGCTTTAATAAAATTCTCAGCAACTTGCGTAGTGTCAATGTTAATTTTTCTGATGCTGAAAATTCTAGGCAATTGTTAAGTGCATTAGATATGTAAATTTGGGAGATGAAAGTCACATCTCTCCGTGAATCTACTGTCATGAGTACACCTACTTTAGATGTGCTATAGTCCAAGTTAAAAACTCATGAAAGTGACATAATATCATGTAAGAACCCCAACAAGTCTCTTGCATTTGTTTCTAAATGTGATATGCCTAGCTCCGGCCAATCATCATCTTGCAATACTCTTGCTTTGTTGTCCTCAGTAACCCTGGAGCAAAATGAAGAATTTCCAGAAGAGGAGTTAGCACTCATCCCTACTAGATTCTCAAAAGCATTGCAAAATGTGAGAACTAGAAGGAGAGGAAGCTCCGGACCTCAACGCTATTTTGAATGTGGTAAGACTGGACACTTTTGTACAGAATGCCCTAATCTTTCAGGTCCTTCTACCCGTGAGGAAAAGTAGAACAAGGTCAAGACCACCTCTGGAAACTCCAACAAGAAAAAGAAGGGTACTATAGGATGCAAGATGATAAACAGCTTCATCACCGCACTTTAAGAACTTGGCTCAAGCGATGTGGACATTGGATGTGACGAAGATGAAGATGATTTGGCAAACTTGTGCTTCATGGCGGGCAAATCAAGATCAAGTATGGAGGATACAGAACACAACAGCGACAATGAAGAGGTATGTCCTACCTGCGAAGAAATGTGCGATGCTATTTCTCGTGTCACTATTATAGTTAAGAAAAAGGACAAAAAGCTTAGGGATAGTGCTGCTAAAATTGAATCACTAGAATATGAAATCAACTGTTTAAAAACATTGATTCCTAGTGATGATGCATGTCCATCATGTGATTTAATATACGAACAATTGTCCTCATTAAGAAGTGCGCACACCTCCACACTTGATAAACTTGAGCTAGAAATTGAAAAGAATAGAGAGCTTGCTGCACTTAATGATAAAAACTTGAAAAATGCTAGCTGTTCTACAATTGATTTGCATTGTTCTACTTGTGATGATCTTGATAAGAAATTACAAGATGCTATGAATGAAATTTCTATATTGAACAATCACTACAGGAATATCGATCACTTACGTCGGCCAGACCAACTTACGTGGGCCGGTCAACGTAAGTAAGTAACTTACATTGGTGCCTGGTAGTTGACGTAAGTTCAATAAATTACGTCGGTTGGCCAATGTAAGTAAAGGGACCGACGGATAAATGGTACTGACGTCGGCCTCGACCCATAGCCGACGTAAGTTAAGCGACCAACGTAAGTTAACCCTTACTTACGTCGGCCCTGACGTCGGCCGACATAAGTAACTGCAGCAGACGTAAGTTGCGGATTTAACCTAACCGCGCGAGCGGTGTGCGCCTGTTTCATTTCACACGTGCGCCGCTTCATTTCTTTCCACCACCGCCGCCAACCCCGAGCCGCCCCGCCTGCCCGTCATTGCCGCCCTGCCGCCGGCATGCTGCCCTGTCGTCGCCGCCCGGCCGCCAACCCTGCTCCCGCCCGCGGTGCCGCCCCGACTGCCGCCGCCGCGCAGCCCCGCCCCCGCTGCCGCTGCCGCACACCCATCGTCGCCTCCTACCTCGCCACCGCACCTCCCCTCAGGTAATCCCCTCCTCATCCTCCTCCTCCTCTCTCCCTCCCCCCTCCTCCATGGATGGCCGAGCCCCCTCCCCAACCTCACCCCCTCCCATGCATGGCCGAGCCCCCCTCCTTTGCAATTGAATTGAAATGCAATTGAATTTTTATTGCAATTTAAATGTGAATGCAATTGAATTGTTGATTATGCTATTGAATTGTTGATTATGAAATTGAATGTTGAAATGCAACTGAATTGTTGATTATGCAATTGAATTTTGAAATGCAATTAAATTGTTGATTATGCAATTGAATTTTGAAATACAATTGAATTCAGAAATGCAATTGAATTGTTGATTATACAATACAGTATTATGTTTATATTATATTGTTGATTATGCAAATGAATTTACGATGCTTTTTATATTATATTGTTTATTATGTTGTGTAGTTAGGATAATTGTTTATTAGTTATTTTATTATGTTGTTCATTAAATAGTACTTATTATTTATTTATATCTAATATTTTTTGTTGATTACTTAATACATGTAATTAAACGGGTTTTAAGCCTACCTGGCCCCGCACAGCCCGACCCGACACGGCACGACCAGGGTTCTAAATCCATGCCTGGTTGCCTAGACACCCGCTGGCCGCCGGGATGTCTAGGCGCCTAGGCGAGCGCTAGGTGACGATGGTGGAGTAGCAGAGGGGGAGAGCAGAGGGGGAGCGACGCTAATAGTTATTAAGGCATCGCTTTAGCGACGGTAAAGTGGTAAGGCGCTCCGGCATCGTAAGGCGTCCCTGTTGCCTTGCTTTCTAGGGTAAGGCGGCGGCGGCCAGGGAAGCCGGCAGCGGCAGGGAAAGCTGGTGCCGCGGGAGCAGGGGGATCCGTCACCTTAAGTCACCTTACCGCCTTACGAACGTCAATGACCAGCGATTGTGTGGACGGTGGAAATGGATGTGGAATTGTCATCTAAGACCAAATTTCCTCTCAGTCTTTCTCTAGTTCTTTCCACTCTCTTAAATGACCTCAAAATGAAAGTGAGCAACGTAACCTATAGCAATGTATTACCCATTTCGGATCGGCACGTCTCACATGCCATTGGCATGTGAGACGTGCAGGTTCCGAATTGTCCCTTTTTGGACAGCCTCGGAGTGACCGAGGGGGCGTGGCTTGTGACGAGACACGGGTCCGGATTTGGATGAGATTTCGGTGGCATAACCCTGTTGTTCTCTGCTGCACCATTTTTGGGCGTGCAGTGGAGAACAGCGGGGTTATGCTGCCGAAATTTGTTTGAATCCGGATCATGCGTCTCGTCATGAGCACGCTCCGCTTGGTCACTCTTGGGTGGGTTTAGGATCTATCTGCCTAGGTTGTAGGGTCGTGACACATAACATAAGAATACATTAACGACAATTTCTTTCGCGTTAAACTGCAGAGTCAAACATGGGTGAAGACCGTAGTTGGATGTACACTGGTTGGAAGAGCAGAACTGGTGGTCACTCAGATGAGCGGTACGCCAAGACAGAAGCTTTTGTGGAACGAGCTTTTTCATTGTCAAATAGCGATAAGGAGCGGTGCCCATGTACGAAATGCCGAAATGGAACGTTTTTGGACAAAGTGGAACTTACGTTGCACTTGTGTCGAAACGGTTACGTGTCACATTATGAGTTGTGGAACTTCCACGGCGAGACAGCTTCTCAAGCTATACAAGAAGTGGAAGCGGACAATGATGATGCTCAAGAGGTTGATATGATGGATGAGATGCTGGAAGCTATACGACCAGAGCTTACAGAAGATACTCAAACAGCAGAGGTAAAAGAGTTCTTCAAACGTCTCAAAGATTCAGAAGAGGCTCTGCATGAACACACTAAAATGTCAATCCTCAATTTTGTGACTAGACTTATGGCAATTAAGTCTAAGTTCTTCTTTTCTAACAATTGTTACAACATGCTCATCGATTTGTTCAAAGATGCCCTTCCACAACCCAACAAAGTGCCTAAGGATATGTACAACTCGAAGAAAATTCTTTCTGGTCTCGGGATGAAGCACGAAAAGATTGATGTGTGTCCGGACAACTGCATGCTTTTCTGGAGAGAGCATGCCAATGAGAACAAATGTTTGAAATGTGGTCAACCGAGGTTTGTCGAAGTTGTTAATAACGATGGTAATACAGTGACGACGGAAGTCGCACGTAAGCAGCTTCATTACTTACCTGTCACACCGAGGTTGAAGCGGCTGTTCCTTTCAAAAAAAAAAATGGCCAGACACATGAGATGGCACAATGAAGGTGAGCGTGAGAACAATGGAGTCATGACACACCCGTCCGATGGTGAGGCATGGAAGGCTCTGGACCGGTTCGACCCAGAATTCGCTCGTGAAGCGATAAATGTTCGCATCGGGTTGGCAACAGATGGGTTCACGCCGTTCAACACAAACGCCGCACCATACTCCTGTTGGCCCGCCTTTGTCATTCCGTACAATCTTCCACCAACTTTTTGCATGAAGAATGAGTTTATGTTTCTTAGCCTCATTGTACCTGGGCTAGATCATCCTGGGTCACGTCTCAACGTGATGTTGAAACCGTTGATCGAAGAGTTGAAAATGTTGTGGACAGGAGTCGAAGCGTACGACTATTACAAGAAACAAAAATTCAACCTCTGAGCTGCTTATTTGTGGTCCGTTCATGATTTTCCAGCATACGGCATGTTTTCTGGATGGAGCACTCATGGTCGGTTGACGTGCCCGATATGTGCCTCGGATACCGATTGCTTTCAACTTACCCATGGAGGCAAGATATCTTACTTCGATTGTCATAGACGTTGGATACCTCCGAATCACTTGTTTATACAATAGAGGAATGTCTTCAGAAAGAACACCGTTGTCACTAAAGGACCACCAAAACGTCTTGATGGGTCAGAAATATCTGATATGTTGGACAAATTGGTGCCAGATGAAGGTCGTCCTTGATATTTTGAAGGTTACGAAGACAAACACAATTGGACTCACATATGTGGACTTTGGGAGTTACCGTATGTGAAGTCGTTGATTCTAAGGCACAACATTGATGTTATGCATCAAGAGTGTAACATGACCGAATGTATCATAAGTACATGCATGGACATGACAGGCAAAAACAAAAGACAATTCAAAGGCTCAGGATCTTGTCGAGCTTTGTAACCGTCAAACTCTTGAGCTCTCCGAAAATGGTGGTAAACCACGCGAGACACGTGTTCCATTACAATGCTCGAAAGCTCACGACGGCGGCGTTGTCGTACGCCCAGATTGAGGCCGTCAACGCGTACTACAAGCGGTACCCCTGGGAGCAGGAGCAGGAGCAGCAAAGGGGTGTATTTAGGAAGGACTCGGACTCCTACTTGACAGAGGAGCAGTACGCGGAGGTAAGTTTTTAATATTGTTAAATATTTACAATATCTACGTATGTTAACTGCGTTGATGAAAAATGAAATATGTGCAGGTTAGTATTTCCTGGTTACAGGGTAACATCGAGACGTACTTAGCTCTCTGTCGGTACTGGGCTAGCGACACTTTCATCAACAAGTCCACAAAGGCTAGATAGAGCCGCATGGGATCCGAGGGCAAGCACAACTATGGCGGCGACGGCTACTTGCATTTGGCTAAACGCATGGTAAGTACCTTTTTATTTTATTTATGTGTTCCTAATATATTATTTATCTCACTAACACGGCTGTACAGGAGCGAGAGATGGGTCATGAGCCGACCCCGACCCAGGTTTGGAAGAGAGGTCACAAGGGAAGTGACCCTTCTCCGCTAGGGCAGTGTAGTCAGGTCGCAGCCGACCGATTGGTAAGTTTTCGAAATTCATCAATTTCATTATAACTAATACTATTATTGACATGCTTACAAGATTTATTTGTTTTGTAGACAAAGTACGTGCAGGAGGTCGCAAAGATACATGGTGCATATTACGATTGGGAAAGCGCGTTGATCGACCCCCAAGCCGCGTATGCAAGCGGAGGCGGGAAGGCCCACGGACGGTGAGTTCTTCGTGTGTTTAATTTCTTTTTCAATTAATCTTCTTCTACTTAGTATTTTCATTCTTTTGCAGGTTTTCCATTTTTGATGGAGTTGTCAACTCGAGGTCGACGCGGCCTTTGAGAGGCGCTTCATCGTCGCAGGCTTCGACCGTTGGGACCAGTGGTCATCTCTCGCAGACCCAGCTGGAGCTCCAGGCCATGAGGGAGACGCTGACGCAAACCTAGGCAGAGCTGGAGAGGATGAGAGCGGAGGCAAGGGAGGAGCAGCAGAGGACGGCCTTAATGATGGCCCAGGTGCAAGCAGCGGTGGTGGTAAGTAATTTAAATTATTTCACAACACTTCAATAACATATATCTTCTAATATTTTGCAATGGCAGGCTCTTGCTCGAAACAGCGGTCAGGACATCGAGATTCCTATGCTTCCGCCGCAGCAGACACCGGAGTAGGTAATATTGTCTATCCCTCTTTTTTTTTCTGTACACCCTATTATTGTGAGTTTTAGCCTTAGTGTCGAATAGAAACTTGTTAGAGGAGTACATCCATGTCGTCCCCGAAATGCAACTTCCACCACTCCCATAACATAGATTTTCATTATGTTGAATGCATGATTCCCTTTAGATCCACCACCAACTCAGGGTCGGCCCTAGGAGTTTGAGGGCCCTAAGCCAACTCAGGGTGATAGGCCCTTAAAGATAAATATTATTTAATTTGTAATACTAATACATACTTATAAACTATGCAATATATATTACTAATATGAATACTTTTAGCAGGAGATGAACAATATCTATTACTTTCCATAAAAAGAGTTTTTGAGCATTTCTTGAAGCAAAATCAGTTAAGAGAATCTGATAGGCAATATAGGCATTTGGATAACAGTATGCAGCTGTAATGAATTGAAGTATCTTATGTGCTGTTATTATTTGGCAAATAAGTTACTTGCATCACATTTAATTTAGCAAATGTGCTACTCACACTATTGACAAGTTGTTTTATGGACTTCTAATTATGGACTTCTAATTTATCCTAATTATGATTCTTTTGCAGGGTTCGGGAACGTGTCGAGATCCCGGAGGCAGTTGAGGAGCTAGCGTGTAGCCCGAAGTTAAATTGTGTTGTTGTTTCCTATGTTTTCGATATTATTTTATAACTGTTGCTATATAACTGTATATGTTGTTGTGTTGTTGTGATTTGTGTTCTCGCCATGTAGTCAGTTTCTGTTTTTAAAAAAAAATTCGAAAACTTAACTTACGTCGGCTATTGAATTGCCGACATAAGTTGGCCCAGTTTAACTTGCGTCGGTCAGACCATACCGACGTAAGTTAAACCACTTAACTTACGCCGGTTTGGAGCTAACCGACGTAAGTTAGGGCACATAACTTACGTCGGCATGCTTTGCACGATGTAAGTACTCAGGCCCAGCCCAAGGCCCATCCCGCCACTTAACTTACGTCGGCTTCTGCAGACCGACGTAATTAAGTAACTTACGTCGGTGGCCGACGTAAGTTACCTTAATTACGTCCAAACCGCTATGTCGGCCTGTCGCCGACGTAATTAAAGGAAAACCGACATAATTAAGTTAGTTACGTCGGTTTATGGCCGACGTAAGTGATCGATATTCCTGTAGTGAATGATTTGCGTTCTCATGAAGTCAAATATTGTTCTAATTGCAAACTAAAAGGAAAAACTTCATGTGAAAATTGCCTTGATCTGTCCAATACACTTGATGACATGCATGGGACATTATATCGGTTTTGTAATGGGAATAAGAACCTAAACTTGTTGCTGAATTCTTCCAAGTCTTGCAATGATAAAACTGGTTTAGGTTTTGATTCTCATGCTCATGCTAAGGCAGATCCACCTAAAATTGTAAGAACATTAGGAAGTGGTTTGATTCAAACAGTTTCTAAACAAAAAGAAGTGGTTTTCAAATCTGCAGGAGTGTTGTCTCATTCGGTTTTAAATAAAAATGTTGTTTGCTCATCTAGACATGAACACAAAGTTAAATTTAATTGTACCTACTGTGGTAGAGATGGCCATGTCATAGATTTTTGTTATAGACTAGCTAAACAACAGAAAAAAGAAAGAATGATTGCTAGATCTCATAACTTTCGTGCAAATTTTGCTGCACATGTTAAACCAAGTGATAGGAACATGCAACCTGCTGTAATCAGTCGAAAACATATAAAGTTTGCTCCCGAACCTACCGTGTTTCGTGCTACACATATAACATCTGATAAGTCAGTTGGGTACAAAAATCCTTAAACTTTGGCTCATAAACCTGCTGTTTTGTCTCAGCTTTCGCGTGTTATTCCTGCTGGACGTCGTGTGACTCAGTACTGGATTCCTAAATGCTTTTTGACTAACCCCAGTATTGAGCATCGACGTATTGTTCTTCTATGTAGGTTACACGCTTGAGGAAGGAGAACATTTGGATTGTGGATTCAGGTTGTTCACGCCACATGACCGGTAACAAAGAATGGTTCTCCTCCCTCTCTTTTTTGTTTTTGCCGATAATTCTTTAACTCCTATAATTGCTAAGGGTTCGGTTAGAGTAAATGATCACTACACTTTGAAGGATGTGGCACTTGTTAAAAATTTGAAACACAACTTGCTTTTTGTTTCACAACTGCTAGATGAAAATCTGGAAATTATTTTCACTAAAAATTGCTGCAAAGTTGTAAATTCAAATAGTGAGCTTATTTTTAACATTTCTCGGTTTGGAAGAATTTTTAAAGCTTATTTTGATATGTCTTCCTCTAATCATAGGTTTCTAGTTGCTAATGATTCAAAGGACTTATATTTTTGGCATCGTAGACCTGGTCACGTAGGCTTTGATCATCTAACGCGTGTTAGTGCTCTTGATCACATACGTGGGCCGCCTAAGCTTTAAGGGGATAAATAAATTGTGTGCTCTTCTTGTAGACATGCTAAGATGGTTGCAGGTTCACATTCTCCTCTCACAATGATCATGAAAACTGAACTGGGTCAACTTTTGCACCTTGACACCGTAGGACCTTCACGTGTTCAATCCTTCGGAGGTAAATGGTATGTTCTTGTTATTGTTGATGATTATTCTAGATACTCTTGGGTTTACTTTATGGCATCTAGTAATGAAGCTTTTAGTCACTTTAGAACTTTATTTCTTAGATTATCAATTGATCACCCAGGATCTTTAAAAGCAATTAGAAGTGATAACAGAACCGAATTTAAAAATCAATCTTTTGATCACTTTTGTGCTGAAAATAGAATAGATCATCAATTTTCTTCACCATATGTACCTCAAAAAAATGGTGTTGTAGAAAGAAAGAACAGAACCTTAGTTGAGATGGCTAGAACAATGCTTGATGAATATCAAACTCCTAGGAAACTTTGGGCCGATGCAATTGCAACCGCCTGTTATGTCTCAAATTGTGTTTTCTTGCACGCTAAGCTAGGTAAAACACCATATGAGATCCATTTTGGACATAGGCCTAGTGTTGTACATTTTTGGGTCTTTGGTTGCAAATGCTTTGTTAAGAAATATGGTAATCTTGATAAATTTGAACCTAGATCCATTGATGGCATGTTTCTTGGTTATCCATCTCATATTAGAGGCTATTGTGTGCTTTTACTTGACACTAACAAAATTGTGGAGACTTGTGAAGTGTCTTTTGATGAAGCTAGCACATGTACTAGCTCAAATATTGCAGGTCCGGATCCATATCTGCAGGGGGAGAGCATTTTCGTTGAAGATGAGGAAGAAGTTGTGCTGCTGCCCAAAAATTCAGTAGCTAATGATATTGTTCCAGCTCTTGATTTTGATTCACAGCCAGCACCGACGACCACCATTGCTGGTCCAGATCCTCCTCAAGTCTCAAGCTCATCGATTTGTGATGAACATGAAGAAGAAGAAGCTTGTGAAGTGTCCACTTCCCTCCGGTTCTCAAAATTTACCCCCCACAACAAATTATTGGAAGCTTGCACGAATGAGTCACACGGTCCAGGTATTGCGATCCAAACTCTCATGCTCATTCTTCTTTTGTTGCTTCTTTTGAACCCAAAGATATATCACACGCACTCACTAATGAATCGTGGATTATTGCCATGCAAGAAGAGTTAGAAAATTTTCAAAGAAATAATGTTTGGAAACTTGTACATCCACCTCAAGGTCACACTTTAATTGGAACTAAATGGGTTTTTAAAAATAAATAAAGCAAGGATGGGGTTGTGGTTTGGAATAAGGCTAGGTTGGTTTCTCAAGGTTTCACTCAAGTTGAAGGTCTAGATTTTGATGAAACTTTTGCTCCTGTTGCTAGATTAGAAGCCATAAGAATTTTGTTAGCTTTTACTGCATCTAAAGGTTTTAAGCTATATCAAATGGATGTTAAAAGTGTTTTTCTTAATGGCTACATATATGAGGAGGTTTATGTCAAACAACCACCGGGTTTTGAGAATCCAGATTTTCCCAATCATGTTTACAAACTGTCCAAAGCCTTGTACAGTCTTAAACAAGCCCCTAGAGCAAGGTATGATAGGTTAAAAACATTCTTACTTGAACAAGGGTTTACAATAGGCAAGGTTGATAAAACTCTTTGTATGCTTAAGCATGGCAATGACTCATTATTCGTTCAAGTGTATGTGGATGATATTATTTTGGTTGTGCTTCTCATGATTTTGTGTCCAAGTTTTCAGCTATGATGAGTTCAGAATTTGAGATGAATATGATGAGAGAACTCACGTACTTTTTGGGGCTGCAAATAAAGCAAACCAAGGAGGGTACCTTTGTGCATCAAACGAAGTATACAAAGGACCTTCTAAGGCATTTCAACATGGACAAAAGCAAGCCTCTTCGGACACCAATGGTCACAGCAACAACACTTGAACTTGATGAAGATGGTGAACCCGTGGATCAAAAAGAATATAGAAGCATGATCGAATCACTTTTGTACCTCACGGCATCAAGACCAGACATACAATTCAGCGTATGTCTTTGTGCACGGTTTCAGGCCTCCCCATGTGCTTCACATCGTCAAGCCCTCAAAAGGATTCTCAGGTACTTACATAGAACTCAAGAATTTGGCGTTTTTCTTTTCTTCCTCAACCATTACTTTGAAAGCTTTTTCCGATGCTGATTTTGGAGGTTGTAGTATTGATAGGAAAAGTACTTCGGGTGCTTGTCATATTCTTGGTAATTCACTTGTTGCTTGGTCCTCTAGAAAACAAAACTCAGTTGCACAATCCACAACTGAATTTGAATATGTAGCCGCTGCTAGTGCTTGCTCACAAATTCTTTGGATTGTTCAAACACTTAAGGACTATGGGGTTGATCTACATAGTGTTCCACTATTTTGTGATAACACTAGTGCCATTTGCATTTCTAAAAACCCCGTGCAACATTATAGAACTAAGCACATTGACATTAGGTATCACTTTCTCCGTGATAATGTTGAAAAAGGAAACATTGTGCTTCACCATGTAGATACCGAACAATAATTGGGTGACATTTTTACAAAACATTTGGATTTCACTCGTTTTTGTTTTATTCGTAGCGAAATAGGGGTTATGCATCCTCATGGCTTACATTGAGGGGGAGTTTTGAAACTTGAGAAGTCTATATGTGAATCTGAAATTAAAATGATATGAGCATAGTATTTTATACATATATGACTTTGTGATTCCTTTTACATGCTGAAAGTTCTTACTACATTACTCGTGTTATACATTTTGTAGTTTTTGCCATGTCTAATAATTGGAATAATTATTTACACTAAATCTGGTCATGGTCGAACTTTTTTGCTGTTTTGAACTTGTTGCATTGTCACAAATGCTTTTCATCATTAAGAATTAATCAAGTAATCAAATCACATATTGAGTTTTTATGAACAAATAGAAATGAGAAAAGATCAAGAGAATATGCATGCATCGCACTTCTTCTTTTGAGATGGCTTATCATTGCACTTAGATATGAACTTGGAAGAAGTTGTGTATGACTAAAAAGATGTCCTTAAGCTTCTGATTGTCAAATGACATAGGCTTGACTTGGTTAGTTAGAATAAGGCAAATGCGCATATAATCTCTTGCAAATATCATATGATCTAAATTCGTTCTTTAAAAAATAATAAAATGCAGCAACAAGTGTCATGCTTTCAGGTTTTGAAATAGTTAAGTTTGTGAGATTATGACTTGCTAAATTGGAATTTACATTTGATCTCTAGCATGGCTTACACTACTTTATGTATTTCATTGATGTGATAGTATAAGTTACTTGATAGTATGACTTGGATGAGCTTTGTTTTGTATGTATATGTTATAATATGCTCATAACAATTAAAACTTGTCTTATAAATCTTGCTGAATACATTGTCAAAGGGGGAGAGATAATATGTGAATTTTTAAAGATAAGTATGCAAGGGGGAGAAATTGATTACACATTGCTTATATTCACAATTGTTTTTGGAACGATTCTTCTCAGGGGGAGAATTTTTTCTTCTCATTTTATTTCTATTTTACAAAGGGGGAGAAATTGTTTTCAAAACTTTTAATGCGAATAAGCCAACGTGCGGACCTTAAGTGGTGTTGCCAATGCATTCATCAAGGGGGCTATTGTGAGACCTATGTGTGCTGAATACATTGTCTTTGATGATATAAGTTCTTTAATTCTGCCAAAACACCCCTTTTAGCAAGGTTCGACTCTGGCTCCGAGCTTCTGCAAGGTCTGATAATAAATCCCAATTGTTTTGTCAAAGTCCAACATGTTTTTGGGTAGCTCCGCTGAAGCTTTGTCTTTAGCTTCGGCATGTGTTTGTTAAGCTCTGAAATGTTTTGTTAGGTCCGACTTATGTTGTTTAGCTCCGACATGTTTTTCTAGCTCCGGCGCTAGGTTGTACTAGCTTTGGTAAGCTCTGGTGCTAGGTTGTGCTAGCTTTGGTAAGCTCTGGTGCTAGGTTCTACTAGCTTTGTGTTGGTATTTCTTAACACCACAGAGTTATCCGCAAGCGCATGGAAATACTGTTGTAGCACTTCCCCTTAAAGAGTATTCCCAAGGGTATCGAATCCAAAGAACATGTGTACTAATCTTTCGAACTAGCTCACCCAAGGACACAAAGTTGTTTGGTAGGCAAGGAACAGAGAGGAATTCAAAGTATTGATCCTAATTCAAGGTAGTTTGCTATAGATGCTTGCTTCGGGCACGGTCTTACTCCTAGTAATACTAGGACGACTCCCGCCAGGGCATAGCCGAACATGGAGGATTACGAAGGACAGATAGGGCTGTCACCACCTACTGCCTACCTCTTAAATTCGTGGGTCCACGAGATATCCACTGATGATTTATAATCTAAGCACCACGCTTACATTCTAAATCACTACTCTAGTTGTTTCGAACACAAAGCTACAACAAGAGCCTCAAATGAATAAAAGCAGTGAACCCACAAGTAACTACTTGTGCAAACTACTAAGAATAAAAGATGAAACTTGTATTGAATTCAAAAAGGCTTACTTGATTGAGTATAACCTTGCAGGGGTACAAGTGTAGAAGAGGGACTTGACAAGCGCAAGCCTCCTTCTCCTAGATTCTTCACCACACTCTCCTTTTACTTTGGTAGCCACTAGGACTATTCTAAACCTTTGGAGTGTAGCACTATTCTTAACTTTTGGTGTGTGTCAGAAGTGAGGTGAGGGGGTCTATTTATAGGTGGAGAAGGGTCGGTTACCGCCACAATTAATGCGTGAATCAGTCACCATTGACTCCAGGGAGTCGGGAGGAGCCAACACATGTCATTTGATCGGGTTTGGCGCCAGGAAGGGGTCGGTCGAACCCCTGGTTCGGCCGACCTAGTCAAGTCTCCCCTTGGGGAGTGCTTCCTCCAGGTGGGCCCCCTTGATGTATATGGGTGCAACACCGTTTGATTTCCTCGTATTCTTCTATTTGTGGGCCATTTGATCCATGTGTTGCCATGTGTCATCGCCTGATTCGTTGAAATCCATTTTCATGGATTCATCCCTGCATGTTTTAGTATTTTGGGTAATAATTCACCTGCATACAAATAGACACCAACACTTGTGGAATTGGGTTAGTGTATAGCCCTACCACTATGTTTTGTGTTTCTTTTATGCACATTATGAGGTGAATTGATGGTCAAAATATGGTACTTAAGGACCGTCAACACTTTGGTAAGCTCCGGCTCAAGCTTCGGTTAGCTTTGGCAAGATTCGGAGCTTGATCGCAATGATCCTGCTTTTACTGTAAAATGTTTCAAACTTGCTTTAAATTGTTGGAAAGATTGCTTAGTATTCATTTGCTAAGTTTTTGGTGCATTTTGGTTGATATGGCCCACACTTAGTCCTTTGCTCATCCTCGAGTGAAGGCAAGAAGAACTAGAGTGTTGTCATGAATTTGCTATAAGGTAGAAAATAAGGATATTAGATATTTCAACTTATACCTGAATTCATGGATCCCCTTTGTGTATGTGGCTACCACATCAATCTTGGGTGTTTGAAAAGTGGAATAGTTAGAATGAAGTTCCCTTGGATCATTCTCTGCTAAAATGATTTGGCAATTGCTATATTTGAAAGTCATAGGAACATTTGCCCTTGCCTTCTCGATCGGAATCTCTCAAATCTCTCAAAGTGTTTGAGTCCTCACCATGGCATGTTTTGCCAATTCTTGTCCCTATACTAAAAGTGGCTATATCTGGAGCTCGGTACGGATGAATGTGGCACACATTTGCAATTCATATGTTACTAAGTCAAAAACTTGATCTATGAGAGACTTATGCAATGAACAAAGTGAAGGGAAAATTCTTGTGCACATGAATGAAATGGAGCAGTGAGGTGATAACTCCTATGAATTTGCTCTCTTTTAGGGATGAAACATGGCTACTTTATTTTAGCACTCTTACTCTTTTTGAAGAGTGGATGCTTTTTATTTTTCTTGTAGCCAAGTCTTCTACTCCTTTTTATTTTTAGAGAGGCTTTCATTTGTATTGTATGGAGTTTCTTTTTGGTGGATGGGTAATAGATGGATGCAAACTCTCAATGTGATAAATTTTGCATGAATGGAGTGCACAAGAGTTTTCAATTCAAAAGTTCATGCATGTCACTCAATTGGGTCATGGGTTTGACAAAGTTCAATGAAAAGCAAAGTGGCATATGCTTGTGGTTTTCAATGAATATATCATATGGCCTTGGTGGGTATATAAATTTCCAATGAGAGATTTAGACAAAGTTCAAGACTTCAAATAGTTACAAATGTCAAAATCAATTTCAAGCAAAAGGATGATTTCTAAAGAACTCATTTACCATATCACACTAGTCAAATACCTAGGTGATGTGTTTTTCCTATTGAATTATGGGAATCATAAACAAGGTAATGAATTGAAATATAAAGTATTCAAATTTTTAGCTTAAGCAAATTATTGACTACCAAATTTTATTTAGATTTGTTTAGTTGATTCATTTTAGATATTCAATGAAAAATATGAAATCAACTCAAACAGCAGGGTAGCACATAATAGTGGGGATAGGAAATCCAAACTGATTTTCTGCAGCAAAACGGAGTCGTATGGTGCAGAAGACAGGTCGGCCGACCAGGGGGTTCGGCCGACCTCCTTGTGGCTTTTCCATGCCTCTGTTTCGTCGGGTCGTTTTGCCCATTCGGTCGTGACGTGTTTTGATATGCAATGTTAATTTTTCACGTCTGGATTTCGTGACTTGGGGACATGTTTTCCCCACACTTGTTTCCTGAATTCTTAATTCAACAAAATAAACTAAAGGGGGAACTTTACCGGTGTTAGATGAACCGGTAAGTTCACTTTATTGAAATCAAAATATGGGGATGCTTACATTATTTAACCTACCTTTAGAAAACAAATGTTTTTTAAAACAATTAAAATCCTAAGTAGTAAGCATCCTATGCTGTTGGGACATCTAAACTATGGTACGTTGTAGATCTCGGGCTCCACGACGGCATTGCACAAACACCGCAGTTCGGCGCTCATGCCACGACGAACACCGTCAATCTCCTCCTTGAGGGCCATGATATCGTCCTTCAATTCCGCCCTCTCGATGCTCCCTTCAGCCACCAAGTCAGTCAGCTTCTTGTTCTCCAAGCCGAGAGAAGTGAGCTCCTTGGTCAGCTGTGCCACTTTAGGGGCACGAGGAGAGTCCTCATCACTGCCCTCAAACTGGTCGGGTGGCCCGTTGATGGCAGGTGGTGGGATGTGCCGCCTAATTTTGGAGGGTGACGAGCCCGTCAAGTCCTCCATCGCCAGATTATCCACGCGCTTGAATAGGATGAGTAAGAGGTTTAGGCCCGATCTTCCGAAAGGTAATGGATAAGTCTATTGATGTGGAGATCTCGACATTGATGATCCGAGGCTCTCGAGTAGAACATGAACAACCCCTGCAATCACTACACCACCGCTCCGTTGGTCATCAACCATGCTTCACACGATTGACCTCGCCAAGAAGGCCAATCCTTGCAAGTGCAACCGAGAACACAAGCAAGAACGTAGAAGACACGATCTGAAATCGCGAATTTGGGGTTTCACAAACCGTAGAACGGCGATATTATTGATTTAAGAAAAACCCAATTGTTCATAGCGGCTACTATGGAGTATATATAGGTGGGAGGACGTCCAAGGGGGTGTTGGGGTCGTGGCCTAACCCTAACAAACGAAAATAATGGACTTAGACTTGGTACAAGGCCCAATGGCCCAATACGGTGGCGCAGCACCCTGACAGATTCTAAACTCGATTTTGTTTCGATTATTTCCGTCCACTCCGATGGAATTTTGACATGTGGGGACCGGAATCCCGACATCCAAGGATCTCATTGGGTGGTGTCGTGCGACGCGACACCCAACAATATACAAGAATAGAACGAGAACAAATTTACAATACCAAGTCTTTACTTAAAAGCACAGCGGAAGTTTTTAAAATACTAGCAAAAGAGAAAAGATCTATACATCATAGCTACGCTCTCAGCACTGGCTATGCAAAAGCAAAGTCATCCATGCCTGGATACTTCGCACTAGCAACACACAATTCACGGCGGCGTGTAGGGTTCCCACTCGGCTGTAAACCCTGGAGGGGGTGCAACCTCGTCATCAAACCCGTCATCAGTCGTCTAATCTGCAAAAACTCGTTAACTGCAAACATGAGCATAAGGCTCAGCAAGACTAACCCGTCTCACTAGACATATGCAAGGGTGAATATTAAGCATAGGTAAGTAAAGCATAAGAACTCGCCTACAAGTGGATCCTTATAGTCATGTTTTAATTAGCACATGACATTCCTCAGGCACGACACATCATTGACTCCACAATCAAACAAGAAACGCTTTGCCGATGATATGACGTGAACAAAGCACATAATGCTATTAAAGGTAAAGTATGGGGAAACTGTAAACTTTTAATTGTACTATCTCTAAGCCAAACAAGGTTGTCCAAGCAATTTGTAAACCAATATATTATATTCTCCTGATTTCTTTAGTATTTACTACGCTACGGCTCAGTGAACAAGTGGTACTCTATTACCGCGAGGGACGGTGATTGCAATCAGGACACACCCGGACAACACGACACATACGCACATTCAAAAATGCCAGCGAGTACTTACGGCAGTACCTACATAAAATTTTAGTACTAGTCATATATGGCCACCTTTCACTAAACACTCGAATGTCAAACCGGTCGATCCATCACGAGCAGGAGGTCACTGCGTGGGGCGTACTCTGACGTGCCCACCAGCTGATTTACACCTTGCTGCCCTCAACCCATGCCTGTAAGCGGAACGGAATGCCTCGACAAACCAGTATCAAGCTACGTCAGTTTACTGGAGCCCATTCCTCCAGTATGTCGCCGGTACAATTCAAGCTTGTCCAGCAGGACCGCACACGAAACGGTCCTCAATTGACACAAGAAGGACTACGCACGTGAGACCACGTCCCACTGCAGCCTATCCACTACTCGGTCTCAATTTCATATTCATAAACCATCTTCTTATTCCAGAATCTCCCATGTGACAAAATTCCTATCTCGCGAGTAGATTCCAACTACTCGACTTCTACCGAATTCCTATGAGCATAAGCATAGCAATGTCTACTCAATGGGCCGTAGACCTACCCAAGACTCCATAGGATTTGTGGGCCATGCAAGTGGATGTCAAACACCTTAAACGTAATGCACAATCATCTGAAGACGTAAGGTGAAATAAAACTGCAAAACACTGTAAGGAACTTAAATGCAAACCGGGGCTTGCCTGAATGCGAGTCTGAGCCTATGTTAGTTTCTGGCAGCTGGACCTCCAAAGCTTCCGGCTGCTCCTCGATTTCAGCTACTACACGATATGCATATACTAGGTATAAATGATTTTGTGAATAATTAATATGCTTAAGGTGGTGTGAGTATATTAGGATAAAATAAGATATTATCTTAGTTGGCTTTGGGATTTTTATGGTGGAGACTAGAAACTATAGAGAAGTCTCTTGCAAAGAACAGGAGATGATTAAGGAAGTTTGTTGTTCTTAAAAATTATGGTAAGCGATAATTTTCTCTAAATTTTGGTTATAATTTTGGAGATGTATCATGGCTACCAAGGGTTGTATCATGTAGAGGGGGTCTCACTAGTTCCAGGAAAATTTGTTTCACCATTTTCTAAGCTTCCTACAGGGAGAAATTGATTTTTCAATTTTGGGTAAATTTCTGGAAATTGATTTTCCATTTTTCTCAATTTATAACTACATAGAGGTTTGGAATATTGATCAACCCAATATTTTAGGTACAAAGAGCTTGAAACTTTTACTGGAAATCAAGGGTATTAGCAAATGTGTTCTGACCAAAATTGGAAATTTTCCAATTAACAGAACTGTGGGAATGAATTCTTTAAGCATTTTGCTTATCTGTATTATGGAGAAATTTCTATGGCTTTTCATACAAATCCAAGTGCACCATTGTACAGTATTCTTCATGCTGGTTCTAACAAAATTTATTTGGGAATTTTTGGATAATTCTACTGGAAGTTATGAATTTTCTAAGTTTGGATTGAATCTGGATTTATTTTTCTATTGGAAAATTCAAATCAAGGGGCCGGTCCCATTTCATTTGAATCGGGCCAATCAGAACGGAGCCACACCGGGAGCCACGGGGTTAACCCGCGTTGTCACACCAGATCCTTGTCCACAACTGATCCCACGCGAGAGGGGTGTCGCTGACAGGTGGGACCCGCACCTTTGTCTACCTCTCGACATGGTGGCGCCTCTCGCCGGAACTGCGGCGGTGCTTCGCCGGACTTAGGTGCGTTGACCTCCTTTCAGCCTTGCCGTGACCGCTCAACCATAAAATTGACCGCACAAGCCGATGGTGGTGTCCTATCACGTCGGCGATGGCCGGAGACGGCGGCGCGACGATGACGGCGGAGCTAGGGTTTCAGCCTTCGTCGGAAATGCTCGAAAATGGCTCAATAGGCTCGGGAAAAGGTCGGGAGGTTCCTGGGAGTACCAGGAGTATGATTTGGGGGTTATATTTGGGGGACATCGCCGGCAAGGCTAAGCTCGACGGCGAGGTACGGTTTTTCAACTGGCGGTCATGAAAACTGAAAATCCGACCTCGTTTCTCGATGTCTTCCTCTCAATTTTTGTGAGGTGATGTGCCTGGAGATCTAGGAGATAATACCTTATTGGATTGACAATTAATCATACGTAGAAATGGTATTTAACCGGTAATCTATTGATATCGGTATGAACTGTTTTGGGGAAAACTTGAGATAAGGGAGCTAGGAAGCATGATAGTGGCTGAAACTTCACAAGAAGCATCTAGGTACCTTTGGGCACCTTATTGCTTCAAAGAGGGAGATGGAAACGTGCTTGAAGTGGTCTGTCCTCATGGAACAGAAAGTTCCCCTAGCGGCTTCACCTGTGAGCACCGAGGAAACTTCGAAATACCGCACAAATAAGCAGGGAATCGAACAAAGGACTGGATGGGAAAGAAGAGCAACTAGTTAAGCCACCATTTGCTGTTGGAAGCACCACGATTCCTTGCGTCGTCTGGCCGGTGCGTCAGGAATGACAGCGGTGATGTGGTGCAGTGGCGGAAATGGAAAAATAGAGGCGAGTGCGTCGGTGTGTCCACGTCGACCGAGGGAGGGTTTATATAGCTCGGGGAGGAGTAGGAGGCACGCCATGAAGCAGGCAGACAAGCAGCTCCGTGGTGCCTTGCATGCGGCGCGGTGTCGAGCAGAGGAGCGCCGAAAAAGCGGCGTGCAGAGCAGCCCGAGTTTGTCCCACGACCCTTATCCCTGCCCCTTCTCTGCGGACTTCAATTCCCTTACCAAACATGGTCCAAAAATTATAGATTTTTGTGGGGAGGCTCAAATAAATATCTTGAATTTGATTCCGCAATTGGATTTCAAATTGGAGCAAGTTCGAATTGAATTTTAAATTTGAATTTGAATTTGGATGGAATTCAATGGGGTCACTGATTTAAATAGCAAATGAGTTCCAAAAATTTTGAAACTATGAGAATAAGTCAAGCAAGAAATGCTGACCATGATGTTCTGTTCAATTATTGATGTTCAAATAAGTTGAACAGCATTCAAAATTTGAATTCCTAATAGGGTTAGAATTTGCTAAGCGTCTCAAATAAAATAGCAAATGGAGTTCATAATTTATGAAACTTTGCAGGAAGTCTATTTGGAATATTAGTAAACCATAGAAAAATTTATGGCCTCTGAATTGAATAATTTTGGCAGGGCCAAATATACAGTAGTATATTCAATTTGCAATTAATTTGAATATAGATTTGGTATTGCATATTAATTTGACCTAGGATTCTCCATTCAAATAATTCCAAACTTTGAAGAGAGGTCAAAAGAATTTATCTAAGATTATTGTTGAAGTCCATTCTTCATGTTAATAAAATTTAAGCATGAGTGGAATAAAAGATTTGATGAGATCAAGTTCATGTATCCCACCAAAAGTTCATGTGCATAACCATGATGGATCTCCACTATGGTTGATAATAAACTTGTAGCTCAACTTTATATGAAGGACAAAGTGGGATTTTACATTCCCCACCCCCCCCCCCCCTTAAAAGAATCTTGTCTCGAGATTACAAAAGGAAGGATAAAAAGGAAAAGATCTAATGAACATATGATGTTAACAAGTCCGGATAGTTGGTTCTAAGATATTTCTCGCTTTCCCACGTTGCTTCATCAGCGGTGTGGTTTCCCCACAAGACCTTGTAGAAATGTAAAATGTGGTTTCTCGTGGTACGAGTCTTCTTATCAACTATCTGAGTTGGATGCTCGGAGTAAGTAAGATCTGGTTGGAGAGCTTCCAAATCCTCCATACGGACTTCCGCTGGGACCGTGAGACATTTTCTCAATTGTGAAATGTGAAACACATTGTGCACCCCGGACAACAATGCTGGTAGCTCTAGCCGATAGGCTACAGGTCCACATTGCTCACTTATTGCGAATGGTCCGATGAAACGTGGAGCTAACTTCCCTTTTACTCCGAAGCGATGAATCCCTTTTGTCGGTGGTTTTTATCCGGCAGATCTCCTGACACTACTAAAGTGTTAGAGAAGTTTGAGGTTCGGTGTGGGCGCGCGGAGATTCAAGAAGGTGAAGTGTAAATGACACAGGAGACACGATGATTTATGTGGTTCGGGCCGCCTGAGCGTAATACCCTACTCCATGGGGTGTGTTGGTGTTGTATTGGATGTATGAGCTCAAAGTGAGTTTAGAGCGTAGAGTGAGCACGTCGAGTCTCCAGTGAGTGTCGTCGGCCTGTCCTTTTATAGTACAAGGGCAGGCCGTTACAAGTTCGCCTGGCCCGACATGTGGCCCCGGCGGTTACTAATATTGATACGCATTTGATACGCTTAATTACCCTTAATGACCGAATTACGGGCTTTGACAACACCGTTTCTGGTAATTAAGGTCGTCCGATCGTGTGTCATTAACATAGTATTAATGACACTTAATCGGGTCCTGAAGTCCTTGATTCCCCTTTGAAGATCCGGAGACTTTGTGAATCTTCCGGAGGTTGGAGGCTGAAGATCCGACGGTTGGACACGTGGTAGCTCTGGAGCATACTGTGGGAAACAAATAGGTCCATGCCACCTAACACGTGTCAGTTCCGGAGCTTCCCTCGGTCTGGGGTTAGGTCTGGGGGTGCTGCTATGGTACATAGCCCGGAGCTTCCCTCTTGTGGGCGGTAGCTCCGGTCTGATAGTACACGTGGCGACCCTGGGACTAATTATGTTGGGGAAGCGGGTCCGGTTAGGTCTGACATGTGGGCCTCCGAATGTCTTCAGATCAAGTAGATGATATTCCCTTGAGATCTTTGCAATCCCAAGGGGTATATGGTACCCAGGGTACCGACAGTGGCCCCCTGGGCCCACCTCTGGGGAAGACCCCTTGAGTGAAGTCATTCCGCCGGAGGTGGGTCCATCCTTCGACTTTTGAACCGAGTCTTCAAAGGCCTTCAGAAGTGCCGTTGGCGATGGTTTGGAATTAAATCCTCGCCGTGTGGCATATCCCGTGTGCGGCAAATGAGATCTTTGGCGTGAGGATCTCACGCAATTGAAGGTCGCTGGTTCCCGATACGAAAATCGTATCAGTTCTGCGCGCCTTGTCAAGCCGCCGCCTTCGGGCTTCCCGCCTCATGGTGACAACAATTCGCCTGGGTAAGAACCTCGACTTGATCGTCCGGGTGGTCCCGGGCCCTCTTGTCATCGGCTGGGTAAAATTTTTGAGTAGTATCTTCGACTTCCTTGCGGTTTCCATCCAAGCATTGCGAGGGCTTACTTAAGAAGGAAAGCACGCACCGTATGGGGTTCTTTATGCCTCCCATCTGATCATGCGCTCAAACTCCCAACTTTTGCTCGCTTTTCCTCTCTTGCCTTGCTGTGCCGCGATGGAGTTGGGTCTCCGCGAGAGCCGTTTGAAGACCGAAGGTGACCTGAAGAAGGTCCGGGCCCTCATGGGATGGTCCCCAGACTTCTTCAACCGCCTGGTCCGCGCCGGGGGATAGCTCTCATTCGATAAGGAGCACGCCGACGAAATGGTGTACTTTTCTTCGTACGCCATGGTGGGGTTGATCCCACCTTTTCCTCCTTTTTCTTGATGCTGCTAGACTTCTATGGTCTGCAACTGTACCACCTTGGCCCCCACTCCATTCTTCTTGTGTCTATCTTCGTCCACTTTTGTGAAATGTGGGTGGGCATCCCCCCTGCATTGAACTCTTCCGGACCTTCTTCACCGTCCATACCACTGGTAGGAGTAATGAGTACCTTGGCTTCTACTACTTCGTGAAGCGCAAGAAGTGCCCATTCAAGTACCTCCGGTCGTTTCTCTCTGGAAAGTGGGATGACTGGAAGAAGGACTGGATAGTCATTCGGGTGGAGGAGCACGAGAAGCTGGAGCTGCCCGAAGGCCTCCCCAACATCGACACTGCAGTCTGGAGTGAAGCTACGGTGTTGTCGGATGCCTTCAACCCTGCTCTGACAAGGATCCTCCAGTGCGTGGAGGGAGGATTAACTCCTCAGGCGGTGTTTTGCAACTTCCTGGTCAACAGGTGGGCACCGCTGAAGAGGAGAGAAAAACTCGCTTGGGCCCTCAATAGTTTGATGGACGACGACCGGGTCGAGACCGGGCTGAAGTCCAACATGGTGGGGGCAACCTTGGAGTTTCATCTCAAGAAGTTCCAGCACAGCATCGATGTCGCAGGTGATGACTTGACCCCGCCACCAGCTTTTCTCCCTCTGAACGTGGAAGTAGAATTGAGCTCCGGCGGACGATGCCGGCGCTTGACGACCTTGGTGTCGTCGAGAGACGATCAACCTCCAGGGTGGTGATCCCTGGGGCTTCCGAAGGTGGCTCCGACCCTGCCCTGAAGCCAAGGATCGAAGTCGTCGGCAAGGGCAAGGAGCCGGCGGACGAACCCTTGAGCCGGGAGAGAAAGCTGCAACAAGCCGACGGAAGGTCCGTCAGGCCTGCAACCTCTGCATCGGCTCCTTCTCCCCGGAGGGTGAGTTCTTCTACAATTGCAGCGATTGTACCCACAGCGGCGTCTTCCCGGGGTGCTAGCTCCGGGCATGCGACTCCAGCACCAGGGCCAGTTGAGGCCTCTAGGTCCGGAGGTCCTTCCCGGTCGAGGGGGGCCTCAACTAAGGAAATGCCTGTGGATGTTACGAGTTCCGGGGGGGCTTCTGGAGCTTCCATGCCGGCGGCGGCTATGGTCAGCCCAGAACGCCCGGGAAAGAGGTTCCACGCAAGCTGGTGCGGAAGCCTCCCAAGGTAATTTTTAATCTTTACCACAGACAGTTGTTTTGTTGTAGTAACTGTTTTTTATGTTTCTTCGTCCATCTTCTACAGTGTTCCTAAGAAGAGGAGTGAAGCTCCACCCTCAGCCACAGCAGCTGAAGCTGTGAGGGCGGAAGCTACTGCTCCTGTCCCGGTGCCGCCCCAAGTGGTGGCTGAAGCTGCGACAGCTCCGACGCCAGCTGTCGTGGTCATGGACCTCGACTCATCCCCCAAGACTCCCATGGTAGCGCCGGACCGCGGGAGAGAAGATGCGCCAGCGGCACCTGCTCTGGAGGTTGAAGCTCTGGGTCTTGGTGTTGAGATGATGGAAGCTTCAGCCGTTGAGCCGGAGGAAGCAATAATTCCGGCCCCAGAGTCGGAAATTGTCGAAGTCCCAGCGGTTGTGCCGGAGGTAATTGAAGTCCCGGCAAGTGAGCCGGAGGTGGAGGAAGCTCCGGCGATTGAGCCGGCTACCTCTGAAGCTCTGGCCTCAGAGCTGGTTGCAGTTGAAGACCTTTCGGTGCCCAAGCCGGTTGAGGTTGAAACTCCGGCCTCAGGGCCGGTTATTGCGGAGGCATAAGCACTCGAACCCATGGTGGTCGAGATGCCAACAGCCGAGCCATCAGCGGAGGAGGGGCCCAGGCCGGAGCCGGAAGCAGCACCTGCTCTGGAAGTGTTGTCGGTGGAGGTGCCTACCGCTGAGCCGGAATGCCCAGATGAAGTCGCTGGCCCCCTACCTGAGGGGGCAAATGAAGACCTGGCGGCGGGGCCTTCGGAACCACTTCCGGAGGTCAGAAATTTTTCCGCGGCGCCCTCCTCAATGGCGGTTGAGGCTATCCCGGAGGACGGCCCTAGCGCTGTGGAGGCTTAGGGGACCACTCTTGTGGAGTGGGACCCAATTTTTGTAAGCGAGAACCCGCTGGAACCAGCGGAGGAGGCCCCCGCAGGTCCGGAACCCATTCCCCTGATGTTGTCTATTGACAACGCTTGCTCCAGCCTGCGTCAAGTTCAGCTAGCGTTCTACCATGACAGCAAGGCTCTTGAAGAGGAGCGCCAAACCCTTAGGCGGTGGCGTAACCAGCTCTACTTCGAGACCAAGCTGGCGCAGTCGAGGCTCGCAGATGACAAAGAATGGATCAAGCAGGAGAAGGTCCGCCTGGAATACTGGGGAAAATTATTGGATGACAGGGAGAGCTTGACTCGCGCCCTCGACGCTCAATCCTGGGCCATTTATGAGCATACCAAGGCAGCTAATAGTGCGGCTGATGAACGCCAAGAAAGGCTTGAAGCCATTAACACTACTCTCATCAAGCGCCGGGAAGCACTTGAGGAGAGGGAGAAGAGGCTCGAAAATGAAGAGCAAAAACTCCTAGAGCTGCGGGATGACGTCCTGAAGAGGGAGGAGGAGCTCACCGAAAAGGTGGCTCTGGCTGACAAGGGCTTCGAGGAGTGCGCCAAGAAATTGGAAGAGCGCTGCGCTGAGGAGGAGGAGAAGGCCTGGGTGCGAGGGCAGGAACTCTACTAGCAAGAGTATGCCATCGCTGCCATGGAGAAGAAAGTGAGAGGCAGGGAGAAGGACCTGGTTGACCGCCGGAACAAGATTTACCTCCGGGAGGAGGAGCTCGGAAAACTCGAGAAGCAGGTTGCTAAAAAGATTCAGCAAAATGCCAAAGAGGTTGAGCGCCTTGCTCGCGAGAATTCTGAACTGGCGGCGGCCAAAAGATCCTTGGAAGAACTGAAGGGCTTGAGGGCTGCAGACTCCCTACAGGTTTGGGAGTTCCTGAGTAAATCTAACGACGTGATGACACCGATGGGCTTCAGTCCCGTGCGTCCGGATGATCCGGAGATGGAGCCGGACCTAGCGTTGCAGGTGTTGAGCTCGGCGGGTAGCAAGCTCTCCAAGGTGGGTGATGTCATCGCGGACCAGTTGGAGGTAGAGGGGCAGTCCCTGGCGAAGAACATCGCAGAATATGTGCTGACGTGCTACACCAGCCGGGATCCCCAATTCCCTCTGGACCCGGTGCTTGAAGGTCCCGTCGAAGGAGAAGGTGAAGCCACCCGAGCCAACGTGTCGGAGGTTGCTCAGAAGGTCGCCCAATTCTTCCATAGGGTCTAGGACCATCTCTGTAGCTCCCACTTGTATTCTCTCTTTTTCTTCCCCAATTTTGTAATCCCTTGTCTCCAGATGGATGAAATCAAAATTTTTGCGAATTTCATTTTTTGTCTTCAACACTTTTGTCTTCACTTGGCCCTATGGTAGATGTACACAATTTGATTGTGAACATGTACCAAGAGGATATTGTGTTTTGTTGAAGACTCGTTTTCTTCGAACTTGTAGAGTGTAGGTCCGAAGTCTTCGATAGTGAAGGCCCCCTGAGGTTGTCGGAGCTCTAAAGCTCTGGTATTGACTACCTTCGGGGCTCAGTAGCTCTGAAAATAGTTCCTATCAATGCGTAGAGCATCGATAGTTAGACCTCTGGGGTGTCAGAGCTTAGTAGCTCCAGCAGTGACCTTTGCCAACGCGTAGTTTGTCGGCGGCAGACTCCGTTTGTGGAATCTTCTCACCATCTTCTATTCCGCGTCAACGGCTGGCCCCCCTAGCTTTACCGGAGCTTGGTTGCTTTGGTGTTGCTCGTTTTCAATGTTTAACATCGATTATAAGCCACCTAGGGGGAGTCGGAGCTTTGTCAGCTCCGGCTTTTCTCCATCAACGTGGATACTTTATTTTTCCTGCACATTGAAGCCAAGAAAAATAGTAAAATTTGCTCCTTGCCGATAACTTCGTCGTGGCTTACGATTCTCAAGAAAATTTTAGGTCAAACATGATTCTGAATGCAACCGAATGCATTGCCTTCTTTCTTCCGGATCCAATTGTACTTGGACCCGCCTTACTTCGGCCTGCCGGGGTGTAGGTAGAGTGGCGTACATAGGGTGCTTGACCAGGCTAAGTCGATAGCACACTCCGGCCCTAGATTGGCTTGGCGGCATTCAGGCGAGTGGGCCATGAACAATATTTGAATCCAAAAGAATCGACAATACAGCTCAAATCATATATGAACCGGTCGAACTTAAAATTTCTTAAGAATTGCACGTCCTTGTTATAGACAAGAAAGAGAAAAATAAAAAATGTTGAGCCTGTACAAAGTAAGTGCACGTGGAGTCTGTTTCACATGAAGATGTCTTTCATTATAGGTCCGGGCTATAGGGGAAACAAGTACACTCTTAGGGTACGGAACCAGGCTAAGCGTGTTTCATTTCTCGTTTGACCCAGGGTAGCTAGCCACACTTTTAGTCCTGAGACTGTGACAAGCGTTGCATGAACTTTGCAGACCTTTCGGGAAAGGTCCGACTGTTCTCCCGGAGGAACTACCCGAATCTGTACAATGGCTCTATAACATACACCTCATGTTACTACAGACTCACCTCCGTGATATTAAGTGTAGAACTTACGGAGGTGCTCAATGTTCCAAGGATTTGGGAGAGGTGTCCCATCCTCGGTTGCCAAGTGAATGCTTCCGGGACGGGATACTTTAATCACTCAGAAGGGTCCTTCCCAGTTGGGGGAGAGTTTGTTTAACCCTTCTCTGGATTGTATTCTCCATAGCACCAGATCGCCTTCCTCAAGCTGTCAGTTGTGTACATGCCGCTGATGATAGCGCCAAAGGGCTTGCCGGTATCGGGCATTCCGAATAGCTGCTTGGCACCTTCCCTCCTCAAGGAGGTCTAGGTCTTCACGCTGGAGCTAGTCCTGCGTGGCTTCGTCGAAGGTCCGGACCCAGAGTGACCCCAAGGTGATTTCCGGAGGAAGGATTGCTTCAGCTCCGTACACCAGGAAGAAGGGTGTCTCTCCAGTTGACCGGTTTGGAGTTGTCCTGTTGGCCCATAGAGTGGGCGGAAGCTCTTCAATCCAGTTGGCTCCATGTTTTTTCAGGCGCTCATAAGTGCGCATTTTGAGTCCTTTCAGGATTTCAGCATTTGCTCTCTCGGCCTGGCCATTGCTTGCCGGGTGAGCTACGGAGGCGTGGCAAACTTGAATGCCGAGGTCTTCGCAATACCCTTGAAATGCAGAGCTTGTGAATAGGGTCCCGTTATCAGTAATGATTTTGTTTGGGACTCCAAATCTGCATACGATGGACTGCAAAAAGTTGATAGCAGATTGCTTGTTTATTGTCACAAATGGAGTTGCTTCCGGCCACTTGGTGAACTTGTCAATGGCGACATACAGGAACTTGTAACCTCCGACGGCTCTTTGGAAAGGTCCCAAGATGTCCATCCCCCACACGGCGAAGGGCCATGTAGGAGGTATCATTTGTAGAGGCTGAGCCGGTGTTTGAATTTGCTTCGCATGAAATTGGCATGCTTCGCATTTCTTCACTAGCTCAGTTGCATCCTGGAGTGCTGTAGGCCAGTAGAAGCTATGCCGAAAGGCTATACCAACCAGCGTGCGCGAAGACGCGTGGTTCCCACACTCGCCTCCATGGATTTCTGTGAGGAGCTCACATCCTTCTTCCCTTGTGATGCACCGCATTAGGACGCCGTTGGCACCACGCCGGTAGAGATCCCCTTCTACCAACGTGTATCTTTTAGCCGATCTGACTATCCGGTCAGTAGATACATCATCGTCAGGAAGGATGCTGTCTTTCAAGTAGCTCCAGATCTCCGAGATCCATGCATCGGAGCTAACTTGAGTATTTGAGTCTTGCGTGCTGGGTTGCTCGGAGCTTCTGGCAGCACCTACGACCCTTGATGGCTGCCATGGTAACAGGGCCATCGGGACCGTCAGCTTCGGGATGCCGATCTCGCCCCCTTCGCTCAGTTCGGCAGGCTGAGCTGTGGGTTTTGACAACCTCCGGACAAAAGTTCCGTCAGGAGCCGGAGCTCTAGTTGACGCTTTCGTCGAGAGTTCGTCGGCTTCAGCGTTGCGGGCATGCTGGACATGGTGGAGGTCTAGGACTTCGAAGTCCTTCTGAAGCCTCTGGACTTCAAGGAGGTAAGCAGCTAGCTGGAGAATGTTGCAGGAGCATTCACCCTTCATTTTCTTAATGATGAGCTGTGAATCTCTGTTGACCAGTAGTTGCTTGACACCGTATGATAGTGCCACCCTTAGTCTGTAGATGAGTGCTTCGTATTCCGCCATGTTGTTGGTCGCCTTGAAGTCAAGGTGTACCATGTATTTTACCTTCTCTCCGGTTGGTGCGAGGAGAAGGATTCCAGCTCTGGCCCCCTGCTTTTGCATGGAGCCGTCGAGGTAAAGGGTCCAGTGAGGCTCGGTGAAGGCCAGAGCCTTGTGTTCTGGCTTCTGCTCACTGGGGCCCCCAGGGTTTGATGGAGAGGGAGTCCATTCCGCCACGAAATCCGCCAATGCTTGACTCTTGATTGCTTGCCTTGAAATGAATTCAAGATCGAATTCAGCCAATTCCGCTGCCCACTTTGCAATATTCCCAGTTGAATTGGGATTATGCAAGATTGCTCGAAGTGGGTAAGAAGTCACCATTGAAATCTTGTGAGCTTGGAAGTAATGGCGAAGCTTCCTAGAGGCAATGAGAACTGCATAGAGCAGCTTATGCACCTCTAGGCATCGAGTCTTGGCGTCATGAAGTACTTCACTGATGAAGTACACTGGGCGCTGGATGGTCCGGACCCTCTCGGAGGGGCCCGAAGCTTCCTCTTCACTGACCCGAATCCTCCCTGAGGGATCCGGACCTTTTTCGGTGACCTCCAGGTCCTGGCTGGAGGGACCCGGAGCTTCTTCAGAAGTGACCTGGACCCTCCCGGAGGGGTCTGAGTCTTCTGAAGTAACTTTTTGTGAACTCAAGTCTGGGAGCTGGGACCCAGACTCACTCTTAGGAACCTCCGGACCCTCCCGGAGGGGTCTGGATTCCTTAGCATGGGATAGTTCTGGTCTCTCCGCAACCAGGAACATACTGACGACTTCGTCAGTTGCTGAAATGTAAAGCAGCAAAGGCTCACCAGGGTTCGGAGCTACCAGAGTTGGTAGGGTGGTGAGGAACTGTTTTAGCTCCTGGAACGCCTTTTCTGCTTCTTCAGACCATTGGAATGGTCCGGACTTCCTCAATAACTTGAAGAAGGGAAGTGCCCATTCTGCCAATCTTGAAATGAACCGGCTAAGGGCTGCTAGACATCCAGTCAGCTTTTAGACATCCTTGATGCGGGCTGGTGGCCGCATGTCTTCAATGGCTTTGATCTTCGCCGGATTAGCTTCTATGCCCCGGTGACTTACCAGGAAACCAAGAAGTTTTCCAGAGCTAACCCCGAAGACACACTTGTCTGGGTTTAGCTTTGTGTGCGTGACCCACAACTTGTCGAAGACAGCCTGTAAGGTGTCAAGGAGTGACTCCTTGTTCTTGACCTTGACCACGATGTCATCGACATACAATTCCACTATGTCTCTAATGAGTTCTTCAAAAGTTTTGTACATAGCTCGTACAAAGGTTGAAGCTGCATTCTTGAGACCAAATGGCATGGCTGTATAACAGTACAATCCATCTACTGTGATAAAAGAGGTATGCTCTTCATCTTCCCTAGACATTATGATTTGGTGATACCCAGAATATGCGTCTAGGAAACACAGTAATTCACACCCGGAGGAGGAATCCACTATCTGATCTATTCTAGGTAGTGGGAATGGATCTTTTGGACATGCCTTATTTAGTGTTGTGTAGTCGATACACATCCGAAGCTTCCCGCCAGCCTTGGGCACAACGACTGGGTTTGGCAGCCATTTTGGATGGAAGACTTCTCGGATGAATCCAGCTTCGAGAAACTTCTTCACTTCTTGTCGAATGAAGTTCTGTCGCTCCACGGATTGCTTCCGAGGCTTCTGGTGTACGGGCCGGGCATCAGGGTAGATCTTCAGATTGTGCTCAATCACTTCCCTGGGGATCCCAGGCATTTGTGACGGTTGCCAGGCAAACACGTCGACATTAGCCCGGAGGAAAGCGATGAGCGCGAGTTCCTATTTGTCATTCAGTCCTCCCTATATACGGGTGGTCTGAGCGGCATAGGAACTGATTTGGACGACTTTGACGGGAATGTCGGTGTCGCCGCTTGGCTGCACACGAGGTGCAGAAGTCGAGCCTCGCTGACGAATGCTCGGGGGTTTTGGAGCTTGTTCCTGCCTGGAGTCCACCTCTTGCGCCGTAGTAAGCGCATGAAGTTCTTCCAGAGCAGTTACTCCGGCAGTACGATCTCCACGGATCCGGAGAACGCCTACTGGTGTTGGCATCTTTAACACCAAGTAACCATAATGAGCAGATGCCATGAATTTGTACAAAGCAGGCCTGCCCAAGATGGCGTTGAAGGGTAAGTTGATCTGAGCAACATCAAAGACCAACTTCTAAGTGCGATACTTCTCCCGGGTCCCGAAGGTAACGGGGAGGGTAATAGCACCGAGTGGGGTAATGGCTTCCGGACCTACTCCGGAGAAAGGTCGGGAGGGATGGAGATCCGAAGGTCGGAGCTGAAGCTTGGTAAAAGCTTCAAAGCTTATGAGGTTCAACCCCGAACCTCCGTCTACCATAACATGGTGGAGCTGGATGTTATTGATGGTGGGAGATACCATCAAAGGTAACTGGCCTGCTCCAACCATGCTTCGAGGGTAGTCGGAAGCATCAAAAGTGATGGTCGTGTCCATCCACTTCCGATGAGGCTTCGCCCTGGTTGTAGGGGCTACAGCAGCCATGTACCGACGCATTGTCTTGAGGACGCGACGAGAGGTGATGTCCCATGATCCACCAAATATGGTGTTCATGGTTTTCCGACGTTCATTGTCAGAGACATCAGAATCGTCGTCAACGGAGGTGTAGACGGCTTTCAAGACCTTTTTGGGATCCTGAAAACCTAACTCCTCTTCAGCTGGAGCTTCGTCAACGTTTTGTTTTCCTTCCCTCTGTCGAAAAGGAGCTTCTTCCCGGCGCTTGTTATAGCGCTCGGCAAGGTTTTGGACCTCCCGGCAGTCTTCCAAACTGTGGCTGTCCGTTTTGTGAATTGGACACCACACCTTGGGTATGCCACCGTCTTCAGAAGACGGTCGAGGTCGCTTCTCGGGGCGTGGCCCCCGGCCACCCGGAGCTTCAGTAGCTGCAACACTAGATGCGCCGGCCGACGGCTTCTTCTTGCCGTTGGTCTTTTTCTTCTTCTTGCCACTCCCGGAGGTAGTGGCTTTGCCTTTGGATGATTTTTTGTGATCCTCCGGAGGTGGTTTGGAGTGCATTTCACGGCCCTCCGCAGCTCTGGCACATTTGTCAGCCAAGCTGAAGAGTTCCGTGACATTGGTGATCTCCTTGATCACCAGTTTCTCCAACATCTTCTTATCTCGTACACCTTGTCTAAATGCCACAATGACAGAAGCGCTAGAGATAGAAGGGATAGTATTTCGTACCTGAGAGAATCTCTAGATGAATGATCGCAGGGATTCTCCCCCTTTTTGCACGACTGCAAAAAGGTCCAGTTCAGTGCCTGATCGAGTGTATGAACTCCCGAAGTTGGCGGTGAACTGCCGGCACAACTCCTCCCAACTGTTGATGGAGTTGGGTGGAAGGCTCATAAACCAGGACCGAGCGGTCCCAGTTAAAGCCACTGGAAAATAATTGGCCATTACGGCCTCATTTCCTCCAGCTGCTAGGATAGCAGTGGAGTAAATCTGAAGAAATTCAATGGGATTAACGGTCCCGTCAAACTTCTCCGGCAGGTGAGGCCGGAATTTCTGTGGCCACCTGACCATACGCAGATGCATGGCCAGGGCCGAACAGCCTCCTCCTACTCCTTCAGGAGCAGGAATGTCCTGAGCTTCTCGTCTTTCACGAGCACACTCAATATGGACTCGGCCGTCTTGTTGACGGTATCGGCGATCAAGCTCTGCCCAGAGGTCATGAGTTGAAAGCCTTGACACCGTGTGAGTGCGTCGTGCCCCGGAGGGCAACGACGTCACTTGCTGCGACACAGCACGTCTCCTGTTGTTGGAAACATGCGGACCAAGTCTGCCAGACAAGGCCCGTCGCTGCGACGGGGCCCGTCCTGAAGGAGGAGGGACCCTGGTTGCTGATGCGGTCGGGTGCTGCTGCAACCAAGTGTTCCACATCGGCCCTCCACTGCTCCGTTGCATCCCGGGATACGTCCGGAGGTGGTGGACGTTGAAGAAGAGCACGTTCTGCATGGAGCGCGTGTTCCGGGTTGTCATGATTTGCCGACGCAGTGATTGATGCCGGTGCACCATCACGCTGCCCAGCTTGATTTGCTGGTGGAGGCGGCGGTGGTGGTAGTGTGACTCCTGCTGGAACCGAGGTTCCTGCTGGTGGTTCCAATGGAGGGATTGCCCCCAACAGCTTGAACAACAGGATGACCGTTGGATGATCCAGTAGCTGAATTCACCATTCTTGAGATCTCAAGCGCCCCTTCCTGGTGCGCCAACTGTCAGTGGTTTTGATCCGGCAGATCTCTCGACGCTACTAAAGTGTTAGATAAGTTTGAGGTTTGGTGTGGGCGCGCGGAGATTCAAGAAGGTGAAGTCTAAATGACACAGGAGACACGATGATTTACGTGGTTCGGGTCGCCTGAGCGTAATACCCTACTCCATGGGGTGTGTTGGTGTTGTATTGGATGTATGAGCTCAAAGTGAGTTCAAAGCGTAGAGTGAGCGCGTCGAGTCCCTAGTGAGTGTCGTCGGCCTGTCCTTTTATAGTACAAGGGTAGGCCGTTACAAGTTCGCCTGGCCCGACATGTAGCCCCGGCGGTTACTAATATTGATACGCATTGGATACACTTAATTACCCTTAATGACCGAATTACGGGCTTTGACAGCACCGTTTCTGGTAATTAAGGTCGTCCGATCGTGTGTCATTAACATAGTATTAATGACACTTAATCGGGTCTTGAAGTCCTTGATTCCCCTTTGAAGATTCGGAGCCTTTGTGAAGTCTTCCGGAGGTTGGAGGCTGAAGATCCGACGGTTGGACACGTGGTAGCTCCGGAGCGTACTATGGGAAACAGATAGGTCCGGTGCCACCTAACACGTCCTCAGTTCTGGAGCTTCCCTCGGTCTGAGGTTAGGTCCGGGGGTTCTGCTATGGTACATAGCCCGGAGCTTTCCTCTTGTGGGCGGTAGCTCCGGTCTGATAGTACACGTGGCGACCCTGGGACTAACCATGTTGGGGAAGCGGGTCCAGTTATGTCTGACATGTGGGCCTCCGAAGGTCTTCGGATCAAGTAGATGATATTCCCTTGATATCTTTGCAATCCCAAGGGGTATATGGTACCCAGGGTACCGACACCTTTCATTGGGGATACACGAAGGTAAACATGATCCCTAATATCAAAGTGAAGTGGTCGACGTCATTTGTTCGCATAGCTTTTCTAGCGAGACTGAGCAGCCTTGAGGTTGGCTTGAATAACTCATACTCGATCTTCGGCTTCCTTTACCAAGTCTATACCATATGTTACTCGTTCACCAGATTCACACCAGTTCAAAGGTGTGCGGCACTTTCGTCCATAAAGAGCTTCATAGGGTGCTATTTGGATGCTAGTCTGATAACCATTGTTCTATGAAAACTCCGCCAATGATAGATGATCCTCCAAGTTCTTACCATGGTGGATGGCACAGGCGCGGAGCATATCCTCTAGTACTTGGTTTACTCATACCGTTTGACCATCAGTCTTTGGATGGTAAGTTGAGCTTCGAATCAATTTGGTACCCATAAATGCGTGGAGCTGCTCCCAAAATCGAGCAACAAACAAGGTTCCACGATCTGATATGATAGTGTGGGGTACTCCGTGTAAGCATAATATCCTGGCAATATACAGCTCTGCATATTGTCGTTCCACATACTTGACATTGACTGGAATAAAGTGAGCCGACTTGGTGACTCTATCAACTATCACCCAAATCGAGTCATGTTTGCAAAAAGTGAGAGGTAACTGTAGGATCGAAGAGCACGTGAAAAGCTACCAGAGGGGGGGTGAATGGTAGATTTAAAAATCTTACGCAGCGGAAACAATTAAACCCCAAACCCTTCGGCAGAAAAATGATCTGTTGAAGAAATCGTGTGTGAGACTAATCTAAACGTGTTTCACCGTGACAAAAGTGATAGATATCAGAGATAATCAAGTCACGAAGACAACACACAAATAATCACTCAAATCCGTCGAGAAAAACTAAAGTTATGATCGAAAGATCAACCAATGGTCAATCTGCCCTACCCAAAAAAAAACAGTTCTGGAACGCTGCAAAGAAACTCGTGTAGATCAGAAACCACAAATCCAATGACCGTGAAATTTTGACATGCGATAGATAATCAAGTTGTGAAGACAACCCAAAAAGAATCACGTCAATTGGATCTGTAAAACTCGAGTTATGATAAAATCACCGACGAAAGGTAGTGCTGTCCAGAAACTCGACGAGTAAAACTTGTCTGGAACAAGTCGTCCGAACAAGGAACAAAAGTTCCTTCAAACTACGAATTTTATTCAATAGAACACAAGAGGAACAGCCCCAAAGTCGTTCCACACGAGCTCTGGGCTCCCTTGCTTATATAACCAGCCCTTAGGCCAACCCAATATCAACTAGGACTCCAATCCTACTCAGATCACGAATCGTAACTTTCCATAACTGCTCAAGATTGTTCTATACGCAGATAGAAGCAATCTTAAGACTTCCAAACACCTTAGGAACGTATCCCACATTCCTAAACAACTCAAATTCGTGACCCACACGAAATCCTATCATAACCAACTCAAATCTTTCCATATTTGAGTCAAACCCGACTCAGCCGCAGCCTCAGTCCATAACCTAGTCGGTTGGACCTTTCCGACCAACTCTTTACATCCACATCTCTTCATCACGTCTCGGAACCATGTAGCCACGTCCATGCACTCCTTGCACACGTGCAAACATCTTCCAATGACGTCCACGATACCTTCATATGCATTGTTCTTGATTCAATCATGCTTCGCAACCTCCTGATCAGCTCAACCACAATTCCTCCTGAATTTGGTTGTTGGAACCTCATCTCCTCCCTGAGACTAGTCCAATGGATCCCGTCACCAGCCATGTCTTGAACTCAAGCAACACCTGCACATGAATAAACAACCAATCCATACGAGCCCAAGTCCTCAACTTGACTCAAGTTAGTTCCGAACACAACATCCTACGTGAGAACCTCACATAAGCGTGTTGCAAAACCACAGAAACATGATATCATCCATATCAACCAAAACGCCCCAAAAACTTAGCAAATGAATACTAAGCAATCTTTCCAACAATGTAAAGCAAGTACGAAACATTGCAAATGAGAAGCAGAAGCACTTCGGTCAAGTTCCGAACCTTGCCAGAGCAACCCGGAGCTTGAGCCGGAGCTAACAAGAGCTAGTAGAACCTAGCGCCGGAGCTTACCAAAAATAGTACAACCAAGCTCCCGACGAAGCTTACAAAACTAGTAGGACCTAATGCCGGAGCTAACCAGAACTAGTAGGAACTAGTCAACCCAAAAACCGGAGCTAGACAAAGTATGTCGGAGCTTAGCAAAAGCATTCTGGAGCTATCAAATATATGCCGGAGCTAACAAAGATATGCCGGAGCTAAAGATAAAGCTCATCGGAGCTAACCAAAGCTAGTCGGACCTTACCAAGAAGTCGGACCTAGCTTTGAACATAGCCGGAGCTACCCAAAACAAGCCAGACCTACCGTCGGACCTTGCTGTAGCTCGGAGCTAGAGTCGGACCTTGATAAAAAGGTGTTTTGATGATATTTAAAACTTTTATCATCAAAGCCAAGTATATTCACGACAAGCCAATGTATTCAGCACACATAGGTCTTACAATCTCCCCCTTGATGAATGCATTGGCAACACCATTTAAAATCCGAACATTGGCTTATTCACATAAAAGTTTTGAAGACAATTTCCCCCCTTTGAAAATCAAAAGTAAATGAGAAGAAACATTATCCCATATTATCTCTCCCCCTTTATTATCTCTATTCTCTCTCTCTTCATGCTTATCTCTCCCCCTTTGACAATGTATTCAACAAGTCATGAGATATAAACAAATTATCTCTCCCCCTTTAGTTGTTATGAGCATATTATAACATATACATATAAACAAAGCTCATCCAAGTCATACTATCAAGTACTTTACATTATCACATCAATGAAATACATAAAGTAGTGTAAGCCATGCTAGAGATCAAATGTAATTTTCAATTTAAGCAAGTCATGATCTCACAAACTTAACTATTTCATAACTTGAAAGCATGACACTAGTTGCTGCATTTTATTATTTTTCAAAACACAAATTTAGATCATATGATATTTGTAAGAGATTATATGCGCATCTGCCTTATTCTAACCAACCAAGCCAAGCCTATGTCATTTGACAATCAGAAGCTTAAGGACATGGTTTTAGTCATACACAACTTCTTCCAAGTTCATATCTAAGTGCAATGATAAGCTATCTCAAAAGAAGAAGTGCGATGCATGCATATTCTCTTGATCTTTTCTCAATTTATATTTGTTCATAAAAACTCAACATGTGAGTTGATTACTTGATTAATTCTTAATGATTAAAAGCACTTGTGAACATGTAACAAGTTCAAAACAGCAAGAAAGTTCGACCATGACAAGTTTTAGTGTAAGTAATTATTCCAATTACTAGACATGGCAAAAACTACAAAATGTAAAACACGAGTAATGTAGTAAGAACTTTCAGCATGTAAAAGGAATCACAAAGTCATATATGTATGAAATACTATGCTCATATTATTTTAATTTCAAATTCACACATAGACTTCCCAAGTTTCAAAACTCCCCCTCAATTTAAGCCATGAGGATGCATAACTCCTATTTCACTACGAATGAAACAAAAACGAGTGAAATCCAAAGGTTTTGTAAAAATGTCAGCCAATTGATGTTCGGTATCTACATGGTGAAGCACAATGTTTCCTTTTTCAACGTTATCTCAGAGAGAGTGATACCTAATGTCAATGTGCTTAGTTCTAGAATGTTGCACGGGGTTTTTAGCAATGCAAATGGCACTAGTGTTATCACAGAATAGTGGAACACTATCTAGATCAACCCCATAGTCCTTAACTGTTTGAACAATCCAAAGAATTTGTGAGCAAGCACTAGCAGCAGCTACATATTCAGATTCGGCTGTGGATTGAGCAACTGAATTTTGTTTTCTAGAGGACCAAGCAACAAGAGAATTACCAAGAAAATGACAAGCACCGGAAGTACTTTTCCTATAAATCCTACAACCCCCAAAATCAGCATCCAAAAAATCTTTCAAAGTAACGGTTGTGGAAGAAGGAAGAAAAATGCCAAATTCTTGGGTTCCATGTAAGTACCCGAGAATCCTTTTGACGGCTTGACGATGTGAAACACGTGGTGAAGCTTGAAACCGTGCACAAAGACATACGCTGAATTGTATGTCCGGTCTTGATGCTGTGAGGTACAAAAGTGATCCGATCATGCTTCTATATTCTTTTTGATTCATGGGTTCACCATCTTCATCAAGTTCAAGTATTGTTGCTGTTCCCATTGGTGTCCGAAGAGGCTTGCTTTTGTCCATGTTGAAGCGCCTTAGGAGGTCTTTGGTATACTTCATTTGATGCACAAAGGTACCCTCCTTGGTTTGCTTGATTTGCAGCCCCAAAAAGTAAGTGAGTTCACCCATCATACTCATTTCAAATTCAGAACTCATCATTGCTGAAAACTTGGACACAAGATCATGAGAAGCACAACCAAAGATAATATCATCCACATACACTTGAACGAATAATGAGTCATTGCCATGCTTAAGCACAAAAAGAGTTTTATCAACCTTGCCCATGGTAAACCCCTTTTCAAGTAAGAATGTTTTTAACCTATCATACCATGCTCTAGGGGCTTGTTTGAGACCGTATAAGGCTTTGGACAGTTTGTAAACATGATTAGGAAAGTCTGGATTTTCAAAACCCGGTGGTTGTTTAACATAAACCTCCTCATCTATGTAGCCATTAAGAAAAGAACTTTTAACATCCATTTTATATAGCTTAAAACCTTTAGATGCTGCAAAAGCTAACAAAATTCTTATGGCTTCTAATCTAGCGACAGCAGCAAAAGTTTCGTCAAAATCTAGACCTTCAACTTGAGTGAAACCTTGAGCAACCAACCTAGCCTTATTCCTAACCACAACCCCATCCTCACTTTGTTTATTTTTATATACCCATTTAGTTCCAATTAAAGTGTGACCTAGAGGTGGAGGTACAAGTTTCCAAACATTATTTCTTTCAAAATTTTCTAACTCTTCTTGCATGGCAATAATCCAAGATTCATTAGTGAGTGCATGCGATATATCTTTGGGTTCAAAAGAAGCAACAAAAGCAGAATGAGCATGAGAGTTTGGATCGCAAAACCTGGACCGTGTGACTCGTTCGTGCAAGCTTCCAATCATCTGTTGTGGGGGATGATCTTTGTAAAACCGTGAGGAAACAGATGTCTCACAAGCTTCTTCTTCATTAGGTTCATCGTAGATTGATGAGCTTGTGACTTGTGGACAATCAGGACCAGCACAGGTGATAGCCGGAGCTTGTTCAATGTCCGGAGCTGGACACGTGTCAACTTTGGAACTACCAGGCAGTATCACCGGCTCTTCTTCATCTTTGAAAATACCCTCCCCCTGAGGATACGGATCTGGTCCTGCAACACCGGAGCTAGTACCTGTGCTAGCTTCATCAAAAGACACTTCACAAGTCTCCACAATTTTGTTAGTGTCAAGTAAAAGCACACGGTAGCCTCTAGTATGAGATGGATAACCAAGAAACATGCCATCAATGGATCTAGGTTCAAATTTATCAAGATTACCATGTTTCTTAACAAAGCATTTGCAACCAAAGACCCGAAAGTGTGTAACACTAGGCCTATGTCCAAACCGAAGCTCATATGGTGTTTTACCTAGCTTAGCACTCAAGAAAACACGATTTGAGACATAACAAGCGGTTGCTAATGCATCAGCCCGAAATTTCCTAGGAGTTTGATATTCATCAAGCATAGTCCTAGCCATCTCAACTAAGGTTCTGTTCTTTCTTTCTACAACACCGTTTTGTTGAGGTACATATGGTGAAGAGAATTGATGATCTATTCTATTTTCAGCACAAAAGTGATCAAAAGATTGATTTATAATTCAGTTCCATTATCACTTCTAATTGCTTTTAATGATCCTGGGTGATCAATTGATAATCTAAGAAATAAAGTTCTAAAGTGACTAAAAACTTCATTCTTAGACGCCATAAAGTAAACCCAAGAGTATCTAGAATAATCATCAACAATAACAAGAACATACCATTTACCTCCGAAGGATTGAACACGTGAAGGTCCTACGGTGTCAAGATGCAAAAGTTGACATGGTTCAGTTGTCATGATCATTGTGAGAGGAGTATGTGAACCTGCAACCATCTTAGCATGTCTACAAGAAGAGCACACAATTTTTTTGTCCCCTTTAAACTTAGGCAGCCCACGTATGCAATCAAGAGCACTAACACGCGTTAGGTGATCAAAGCCTACGTGACCAAGTCTACGATGCCAAAAATATAAGTCCTTTGAATCATTAGCAACTAGACACCTATGCTTAGAGGAAGTCATATCAAAATTAGCTTTAAAAACTCTTCCAAACCGAGACATGTTAAAAATAAGCTCACTATTTGAACCTACAACTTTGCAGCAGTTTTTATTGAAAATAATTTCTAGATTTTCATCTAGCAATTGTGCAACAGAAAGCAAGTTGTATTTAGAATTTTTTACAAGTGCCACATCCTTCAAAGTGTAGTGATCATTTACTCTAACCGAACCCTTAGCAATTATAGGAGTTGAAGAATTATCAGCAAAAGTAACATTCTCTACACGTGACACAAAAGAGAGGGAGGAGAACCAATCTTTGTTACCGGTCATGTGGCGTGAGCAACCTGAATCCACAATCCAAATGTTCTCCTTCCTCAAACGTGTAACCTACATAAAAGCACAATACGTCGATGACTCAATACTGGGGTTAGTCAAAAGGCATTCAGAAATCCAGTACTGAGTCACGCGACGTGCAGCAGGAAAAACACGCGAAAGCTGAGACAAAACAGCAGGTTTATGAGTCAAAGTTTGAGATTTTTTATTCTTGACTACTGACCTATAAGGTGTTACTTGTGTAGCACAAAAATCAGTAGCTCCGGAGGCAAAAACAGAAGGTCCGGAGGTAAACTTTGAATGTTTTTGACTCAAAACAACAGGTTGTACATTCGGTTGAATGTGTGCAACAAATTTTGCATGAAAGTTATGAGATCTAGCAACCATTATTTCCCTTTTCTGTTGTTTAGCTAGTCTATAACAAAAATCTATGACATGACCATCTCTACCACAGAAGGTACAATGAAATTTAACTTTGTGTTCATGTCTAGATGAGCAAGCAATATTTTTATTTGAAACCGAATGAGGCAACACTCCTGCAGATTTGAAAACCACTCCTTTTTGTTTAGGAACTGTTTGAATCATACCACTTCCTAATGACTTTACAATTTTAGGTGGATGTGCCTTAGCATGAGCATGAGAATCAAAACCTAAACCAGTTTTATCATTGCAAGACTTGGAAGAATTCGGCAGTAAGTTTAGGTTCTTATTCCCATTACAAAACCAATCTAATGTCCTATGCATGTCATCAAGTTTATTGGACAGATCAAGACAATTTTCACATGAAGTTTTTCCTTTTAGTTTGCAATTTGAACAAAATTTAACTTCATGAGAACGTAAAGCATTGTTCAATATAGAAATTTCATTCATAGCATCCTGTAGTTTCTTATCAAGATCATCACAAGTAGAACAATGCAAATCAATTGTAGAACAGCTAGCATCTTTCAAGTTTTTATCATTAAGTGCAGTAAGCTCTTTGTTCTTTTCAATTTCTAACTCAAGTTTATCAAGTGTGGAGGTGTGCGCACTTCTTAATGAGGACAATTGTTCATATATTAAATCACATGAGGAACATGCATCATCACTAGGAATCAAAGTTTTTAAACGGTTGATTTTAGATTCTAGTGATTCAATTTTAGCAGCACTATCCCTAAGCTTTTTGTCCTTTTTCTTAACAATAATAGTGGCACGAGAAATAGCATCACACATTTCTTCGCAAGTAGGACATACCTCTTCATTGTCGCTGTTGTGTTCTGCCTCCAATGTCCACGTCGCTTGAACTGAACTCTTGAAGCGCGGTGATGAAAATGTTGATCATCTTGCGTCCTATGGTACCTTTCTTCTTTTTGTTGGAATTTCCAGAGGAGGTCTGAACCTTGCTTTGTCTTTCTTCCCGGGTGGTCGGACCTGAAAGGTTAGGGCATTCCGTACGAAAGTGTCCTGTTTTACCACATTCAAAACAGCGTTGAGGTCCGGAGCTTCCTCTCCTTCTAGTTCTCACATTTTGCAATGCTTTTGAGAATCTAGTAGAGATGAGTGCCAACTCCTCTTCTGGAAATTCTTCGATCTGCTCCACGGTTAGTGAGGACAACAAAGCAAGAGTATTGCAAGATGAAGATCGGCCGGAGCTAGACATATCATGTTGTGAAACAAATGCAATAGACTTATTGGGGTTCTTACGTGAGATTATGTCAATTTCATGAGTTTTTAACTTGGAATATAGCACATCTAAAGTAGGTGAACTCATGACAGTAGATTCACGAATAGATGTGACTTTCATCTCCCAAATTGACATATCTAATGCACTTAGTAATTGTCTAGCATTTTCAGCATCTGAAAAATTAACATTGACACTACGCAAGTTGCTGAGAATTTTATTAAAGCGAGCAAAAAGGTCATCAATAGACTCACCGGGTTGCATCTCGAAGCGCATGTATTCCTTTTTGAACATGTCTTGCCTTACCTCTTTGATCGTGTTGGATCCTTCGTGGTAGTCACAAAGTGCTTTCCACACATCGTATGCAGATCGGAGGTGTGCAACACGGTCGGAGTCGCTTTGTGTTAATCATTGTATGATCAAGTTCCGAGCCTTGTTGTTGTTGTCGACATCTCTCAGATTTGTAGCTGTAACTTGATCGTTTGATGGCACTTCGTAAGGCTTGTATACCTTCTCCCATATTGCAAAGTCTTGTGCCTGGATGAAAGCCTCCACGCGTGCCTTCCAAACCTGAAAATCAATACCAGCAAACACACACGGTTTTGCGGAGTACTTCTCCATGATGATTAGTCAAAAACACGTGCAAATCACAAAGATTAGAGCACTGTGGCTCTGATACCAATTGTAGGATCGAAGAGCACGTGAAAAGCTACCGGAGGGGGGTGAATGGTAGATTTAAAAATCTTACGCAGCGGAAACAATTAAACCCCAAACCCATCGGTAGAAATACGATCTGTTGAAGAAATCATGTGTGAGACTAATATAAACGTGTTTCACCGTGACAAATGTGATAGATATCAGAGAGAATCAAGTCACGAAGACAACACAAAAAGAATCACTCAAATCCGTCGAGAAAAACTCATGTTATGATCGAAAGATCAACCAATGGTCAATCTGCCCTACCACAAATCCAATGACAGTGAAATTTTGACATGTGATAGATAATCAAGTTGTGAAGACAACCCAAAAAGAATCACGTCAATTGGATCTGTAAAACTCAAGTTATGATAAAACCACCGACGAAAGGTAGTGCTGTCCAGAAACTCGACGAGTAAAACTTGTCTAGAACAAGTCGGACGAATAAGGCGCAAAAGTTCCTTCAAACTACGAATTTTATTCAATAGAACACAAGAGGAACAGCCCCAAAGTCGTGCCACACGAGCTCTGGGCTCCCTTTCTTATATAACCAGCCCTTAGGCCAACCCAATATCAACTAGGACTCCAATCCTACTCAGATCACGGATCGTAACTTTCCATAACTGCTCAAGATTGTTCTATACGCAGATAGAAGCAATCTTAAGACTTCCAAACACCTTAGGAACGTATCCCACATTCCTAAACAACTCAAATTCGTGACCCACACGAAATCCTATCATAACCAACTCAAATCTTTCCATATTTGAGTCAAACCCGACTCAGCCGCAGCCTGAGTCCATAACCTAGTCGGTTGGACCTTTCCGACCAACTCTTTACGTCCACATCTCTTCATCACGTCTCGGAACCATGTAGCCACGTCCATGCACTCCTTGCACACGTGCAAACATCTTCCAATGACGTCCACGATACCTTCATATGCATTGTTCTTGATTCAATCATGCTTCGCAACCTCCTGATCAGCTCAACCACAATTCCTCCTGAATTTGGTTGTTGGAACCTCATCTCCTCCCTAAGACTAGTCCAATGGATCCCGTCACCAGCCATGTCTTGAACTCAAGCAACACCTGCACATGAATAAACAACCAATCCATACGATCCCAAGTCCTCGACTTGACTCAAGTTAGTTCTGAACACAACACCCTACGTGAGAACCTCACATAAGCATGTTGCAAAACCACAGAAACACGATATCATCCATATCAACCAAAACGCACCAAAAACTTAGCAAATGAATACTAAGCAATCTTTCCAACAATGTAAAGCAAGTACGAAACATTGCAAATGAGAAGCGGAAGCACTTCAGTCAAGTTCCGGACCTTGCCAGAGCAACCCGGAGCTTGAGCCGGAGCTAACAAGAGCTAGTAGAACCTAGCGCCGGAGCTTACCAAAACTAGTACAACCAAGCTCCCGTCGGAGCTTACAAAACTAGCAGGACCTAACGCCGAAGCTAACCAGAACTAGTCGGAACTAGTCAACCCAAAAACCGGAGCTAGACAAAGTACGTCGGAGCTTAGCAAAAGCATTCTGGAGCTATAAAATATATGCCGGAGCTAACAAAGATATGCTGGAGCTAAGGATAAAGCTCACCGGAGCTAACCAAAGCTAGTCGGACCTTACCAAGAAGTCGGACCTAGCTTCGAACATAGCCGGAGCTACCCAAAACAAGCCGGACCTACCGTCGGACCTTGCTGTAGCTCGGAGCTAGAGTCGGACCTTGATAAAAAGGTGTTTTGGTGATATTTAAAACTTTTATTATCAAAGCCAAGTATATTCACGACAAGCCAATGTATTCAGCACACATAGGTCTTACAGTAACCCAACAATGAAATCCATGCTGATGTCCTCCCATTTCCAGGCACGTATGCTTAACGGTTGTAGTTGTCTGGCTGCTTTCAGATGGTCGTCTTTCACTCGTTGACACGTTTCACATTCGGATACATACTTCGCTATTTCCCTCTTCATCCGAGTCCACCAAAATTTCTTCTTCAAGTCTTGGTACATTTTGTTACTCTCCGGATGAATAGAATATTTGGACAAATGAGCCTCGTCCAAAATTTTCTTCCGAAGTTCCACATTGCGGGGTACCACGATGCGGTCTTTGAACCAGATGGTACCGTCATCATCACCTCGGAAACACTTCATTTCTTCCTTCTTCATTCGTTGGCGAATATGCGTTATGCCCTTGTCTTCCTTCTGAGCCTCCACAATCTCCTCCGTTATGGTAGGAATGAGGGCTAGGTTGTAGAGCGCCCCATACGGAACGAAGTAGAGACTCGGTTCTTCTTCCTCTATCAAGGTGATAGAAAGGTTATTGATATGGGACTTGCGACTTAGCGCATCTACGACTACATTTGCCTTTTCGGGATGGTAGTGGATTTCAATCTCATAGTCTTTGATTAACTCCAACCATCTTTGTTGTCGCATATTCAATTCTTTTTGGGTGAAGATGTACTTCAAGCTTTTGTGATCGGTGTAGAGATGTACTAGGTTGCCCCATAGAAAGTGTCTCCACATCGTTAATGCTAGTACCACGGCAGCGAGCTCAAGATCATGAGTCGGATAATGCTGCTCATGGTTTGGTTCCGAAGCTGCCGTGATCCATATGCGATCACCCTTCTGTCTTGCATTAATACACAGCCCAGACCAATTCCAGAGGCATCACAATAAACATCAAAGGATCTTGTTGTGTTTGGTTGGGCTAATACTGGTGCTGTTGTGAGGTGTTTTACTAGCTTGAAAACCTTCCTCACATTCTTTTGTCCATGCATATTTCTTTCCTTTCTTCAGAAGTTCTGTCATTGGTTTAGCTATCTTGGAAAAGCTAGGGATGAACCTTCGGTAATATCCTGCTAAACCCAGGAAACTTCAAACTTTATGCACAGACTTAGGAGACTCCCATTTGAGCACTTGCTTAATCTTGCTTGGATCAACTGCAATTCCTTCGGCAGAGATGATGTGGCCTAGAAATGGCACTTGGTTGATCCAGAACTCACATTTGCTGAACTTAGCGTACAACTTGTGGTCCCGCAATCGCTGAAGCACGATGTGCAAATGTTGTGCATGTTCTTCTTCAGATTTTGAGTATACAAGTATGTCGTCAATGAAGACCACGACAAACTTGTCCAAATCCGGCATGAATACCGAATTCATGAGATACATGAAATGGGCCAGTGCATTGGTTAATCTGAAGGACATGACAAGGTACTCATATAATCCATACCTTGTTGAGAATGCTGTCTTTGGTATATCCTTTGGTCGAATCCTGATCTGATGATAACCAGAGCGAACATCCATCTTCGAAAATACCCGAGCACCTACCAACTGATCGAACAGAATATCGGTACGGGGTAGTGGATACTTGTTCTTGATCATGACAGCATTGAGTGGACGATAATCCACACATAGTCTCAGCGTTTTATCCTTCTTTTCCACGAACAATGCAGAACAGCCCCAAGGTGATGAACTTGGACAAATGAAACCCTTGTCCAAAAGTTCCTTCAGCTGCTCCTTCAGTTCTGCAAGTTCCTTAGGTTCCATCTTATACGGCTTTCTCGAGATTGGCACTGTTCCCAGTACAAGTTCAATCTTAAACTCGACATCTCTTTCTGGTGGCATACCAGGAAGATCTTCGGGAAAAACGTCTGGATACTCACATACTACTGGAATATCTTCGAGTTTACATGCTTCGGTGTCATCAGCAGTTGGAGGCACGTGGATGTTACTCTCAAGAGGGAGAGTTTGGGGAGAGTGCGAAGAATTTAGATATATCCTCCGAGGAATGATGTCAATAATAGCACCGTTGTATTGCAACCATGCCATCCCTAAGATGACATATAACTTCTGATGCTCTAGTATAATGAGAGAGATAGGGTATATGTTCCCACCCAGATTAAGAGGTACCCTATGGACCATCTTATCTGCAACTACTTTTACTCCCGGACAAATCATATATGGGGTTTTTGTGGAACAAATAAGCAAATGGTATTCATTGACATAAGATTTGCTAATAAAATTGTGGGAGGCATCGGAGTAAAAAAGGATGACTACAGGATGACCAATGAGAGAGAACGTACCCGTGAGTACGGGTGCGCCTTCCGGAACGTCCTCGATGGCGAGGTGGTGGACGTTGCCGGTTTTGGTGGTTGGCTTCTTGGGCTGGTTGCGAGGCTGGTTTGCCCCTTGGTACGATGACTGTCCTCTGCTCTGCGGGCAGTCTTTGGAGATGCTTCCCGTACGTCCACACATATAACATGTGTATGGATTCTGACCGTCACGAAATGGAAGACGGAATCCCAGTGCCACGGTGGAAGTAGAGGTGCATGCGGAATCATCCCTTATTGCTGTTGTGGGCGGAAGCCGGCGTTGCCAAATGGGCGACCATGAAACATCTGTGGTCGCGATGGCGGCTGCCACCTCTGGCCAGATGGTGATCGATACACCATGCGGTATTTTTGAGGAGTACCTCCTCCGCTGCCCTGCGGAGCACTCCTTTTCTTCTTGTCGGAGAACAGCGCCTTAGTAGCGTCCTTCTGTACAATTGCGGCATTGACCATGTTGTTGAAGCTGCCGCTGTTGAACAAGGCAAGCTTGTCCTTAATCTTGTGGTTCAAACCCCGATAGAAGCATTCCCGCTTCCGATCTTCAGTATTCACTTGGTCCTGAGCATATTGGGCCAAGTGGTTGAATATCTTGGAGTACTCGTAAGCACTCCTTCCTTGTTTCAGCTCCAAGAACTCTTGAAGCTTCCTCCTCATAACACCGGGAGGTATGTGATGGGCACGGAATGCCTCCCGGAATTCTTCCCAGCTCGCGGGATAGCCAGTTGGTCGTGCGGCAAGGTAATTCGCCCACCACGCACAGCAGACCCTTGTAGTTGTTGGGCCACGAACAGGGTCTTCTGATGTTCGGTTACTTGTAGCAAACCGAACTTGCCTTCAATGGAGCGGAGCCAGTTGTCCGCCTCCAACGGTTCATCGGCCTCCACGAAGACCGGCGGGTATATTGACATAAAGTCCGAGTATGAACTCAGAGAAAGCTGTCGTGGACCCGCATCTGGTCGCCCTCCTTGACGTGACGAATGCTGGACCAAAGTTCGTAGTAACTCTATTTGCTCATCACGCGAGCCAAGAACTGCAGCGAGAACCTCCGCTAGACTCCTTAGATGTTCAGGAGGTGGTGGTGGAGGAACTCGTTGTTGCAGTGTAGCAGTTGTCTCCTGGGTCGGAGATTCGTCCTCACGACCACGACTGGATCCTCCCATTTCAAGCGTCGAGCGAGTACGCACCATTCTGCATCCAAATGACTTAAAATCAGCACATGTTTTCTTTTCCTTCATCCATTTTATCATTCAATAGCACGACTTAGTTGGCAAGGAAATAAGTGCATAACATTCACATATATTGATAAAGTACAAACTTTATACAAGATATATTATCTCATGACCAAGTTTACAGTAGTGTACTCCAAAACGATGGACTCACACTACGGAAGTGCATCTCTACCATACTTGGTCCCCATGAGATGTCATACACATCTTGTCATCTTAGACATAACCACTGCTATTCTTAATATGATACAAACATGGCCACAAAATGAACATGAGCAACTATGAAACTATAAGTTGCCCCGTGACGGTAGAAGTGCTGCCACATCCCACTCCAATACGTCCTACTCGACGTACTCGAGTTCCTTGGTATCTTCTTCTTCTTCGTCATTCGAAGGCAACTGTTCACCCATAATTAGTGGTATATTATGGGCCGGTAGATACACCACTGGTTGCAATTGTGCTTCGGCCTCAATCACATTACGCTAAAGTTGCTCTGCCTCATACTCCCAATTCTGAGCTGTCTCAATGGCGGTGTCCCGCTCTTCAGTGACTACTAACAGCTGCTCCTGCTGTTGTTGCACCTCTAACTGACTTGCTTGCAACTCACCACGAGCTTGCTGTTGTTTGGCACGAGCTTTCCGTAGCCTAATGCGAGCATAATGCAGCTGACTCTCGCACTTATTTAGCCGGTGATTTGCTGGGGCTAGGAGCGAACGTAGATTCTTGTTGATATAATCAAGAGTATCTCCCCGATCAGTCGTTTCCCGCAAGGCTTCGACTTGCTCCAGAATAATTGCGCCTTGTGTAGAAACCACCATATTGGACACAACCACATACGTCCCAAGTGTCATCGAGGTTGTGTCGCCATACGGTGTATAGGTAGCAACCATACGACGCTTCCACTCAAAACCATCCACACCACGGACCGCAATAAGGGCAAATTGAGTCCCAGCCATGGCATCTTGATGAAGCTCACAAAGCTTCATAAGCGCCTCGCCTGCTGCGATTGCCCAAGTGTCCTCCAAACGAGCCCCCTCAATAGTAACCGAGAAAGGAGCCCATCCATAATGACGTGGACTAGCTGGGATGTCTACCAAGATGGTGCATGACCGAACGCCTCTATCGATCATTTCTCTACCCCGATAGCATGGCATCTCGATGAAGCCAAACTGTTGGAGCACTTCCCGCAGCATACTTGGGAAACCCGGATGGCTAGCACAAGTGGAAAATATCCATCCGCCTGGTAGTAGCATCCTCACATCCGTCATCTATAGAAAGGAATACTGGAACAGTGAGAAGGTTTCCAATTCCCAAAAATTTTTAAAACTGGAGTTGCAATCACAGTCTGTTCCACCTGACCTTCCTGTATAAATTGAAAATTTTCATACAGGAAACGTCAGAACCAGGTGTGGGGTTGAATACAAAAGTTGTAGTAAACTTTACAAAATTTCCATATTTTACTCATACAGCTCCAGGTGAGTTAGGGAATAGAATCTATACAGGTTTAAAATTGACCCAAATTTTCTGGAAATTTTGACAGAACCTCCCCTGTATATGTGGTGATTTCCACAATGTATACAGGTATATCAAGACAATATTTTGAGGTCATGACAAAATAAACATTGTATAACATCAAGTTATCAATCCAGTGGTAAAAGATTTCGGCCATGAAACATTTGTTACATAGGTATAGTGTGCTAATTCTAAACTATGTGCCAACTGTTAAAGTTCTGATATGCCAGAACCAAGTTTGCAACCATAGGAATTTAACACAGCTATACAAAGATTTAGGCCATGCGTACAACACGAAGTTGATAGAGGACTTGCTAAGCTTTCCATAAATATTTATATATGACCATTTCACTATTCTAGATCAAAAGTTAGAGCTATCTAAACTTAACAGATGAACTAACTGTTGTTCAACAGCAGCCCTGCAGTTCACTGTTTTGAGCTCGAAATTTGATTTTCCTCCAATTCGAATCAAGAGGAACTTTAAATAATAAAACTGTAGATCTGCTTCTCCTCTTTTCATATATATATCACAATAAGGCAGAAGATTTTTCTACAGTGAGTTATTGCAAAATTACCTAGACTGGTACAATGGTAGGGTTACCTGGAGTAATTTAAGCATACCCCAAATTTCAACAGATTATCAAGCTTTTCTGCCTTGATGGTCAACAGAAAAGTCGTAGAGATCTTCCAGAAATTTTTATCCATATAGCATACCCCTATGTTTATTCCTAACTAACAAAGATTACAACCTGGCGAAGTTGAGCAAACTTTAGCCAGAAATTAAGAATCTTGGTGCTAACCCAATGTCGAATCAAAACTCATTTTGCGGAGTCCAAACCTACCAGCACCTGATAGTCAAACTTTCCAAGATATAATGCATCCATTTTTGTCGCTTTTGGGGATGGTCAAGTATCAACGTTGATACCGACGGTACTACATGCTTCACCAAAGAAAATTCTAACCGGTATTTCCGGATACGTCTATAGGTGGTTCTAATATCGATTACTCGCAAACGTATTCTACACGGGTCGCTACCGGAGTTAGTGTACCTGCAGAAGACAAACAATCCCTTTTCACACCTTCACACCTCAAGGGCAGCACGGGGAAACACGACAGGCAGTCACAATAATATATACAAAGGTAATTGCATACGATTCTGGTGTGAGTCGTCCTCGAGCGATGTCATGTCTCAAGGTACATGGTTGTAATACGTCTGTACATCAAAGACTCCCGTACGAACCAGCTTATACACACTCGGGCATACGTGTTTTGCATGCTCCTATAGAATATGAATGATTCTAGAGAGGCATACTATCGGGTTATACACCACCCGACGGGGGCTCCCACTAACTTTGAAGCATGCCGGGGTACCGCATGTCATAGGTTCTAAAAAACATATAAAGCTTCAGAGACTCCTATTAACATTTCCGTGCCAAGCCACGGAAAGACTTCCATGCTACCTCTCGCATGGTGAGCTTACCGCAATTGATCCGCTTACGGTGGCGTACCTTACCTCTTACCTGACGTTGGAGCGTCGTTACAGAATTAATAACATATAAGTTAGTTTACCACCTTTATATCTTATACTAGTAATACTCCTTATAAGGGCATATAGCTAATTCCTCACTCAAATTCTAATTTTTAAAATATGCTCTTTTCAAGTACACTGTTCCCAATGATGCTATGATACCATGTATGTGGGGACCGGAATCTTGACCTCCAAGTATCTCATTGGGTGGTGTCGTACGATGCGACACCCAACCGTATACAAGAATAGAACGAGAATAAATTTACAATACCAAGTATTTACTTAAAAGTGCAGCGGATGTTTTTAAAATACTAGCAGAAGAGAAAAGAAGTATACATCATAGCTACGCTCTCAGCACTAACTATGCAAAAGCAAAGTCATCCATGCCTGGATACTTCGCACTAGCAACACACAATTCACAGCGGCGTGCAGGGTTCCCACTCGGCTGTAAACCCTGGAGGGGGTGCAGCCTCGTCATCAAACCCGTCATCAGTCGTATAATCTGCAAAAACTCGTTTACTGCAAACGTGAGCATAAGGCTCAGCAAGACTAACCCGTCTTACTAGACATATACAAGGGTAAATACTAAGCATAAGGAGGGTACTTACCCGTCTCGCGAGGGACGGTGATTGCAATCAGGACACACCCGAACAACATGACACATACGCACTTTCGGAAATGCCAGCGAGTACTTACAGTAGTACCTACATAACATTTCAGTACTAGTCATATATGGCCACCTTTCACTAAACACTCGAATGTTGAACCGGTCGACCGTCACGAGCAGGAGTTCACTGCGTGGGGCGTACTCTGACGTGCCCACCAGCTGATTTACACCTTGCTGCCCTCAACCCACGCCTATAAAACGGAACAGAATGCCTCGACAAACCAGTATCAAGCTACGTCAGTTTACTGGAGCCCATTCCTCTAGTATGTCGCCGGTACAATTCAAGCTTGTCCAGCAGGACCGCACACGAAACGTTCCTCAATCGACACAAGCAGGGCTACGCACGTGAGACCATGTCTCACTGCATCCTATCCACTGCTCGATCTCAATTTCATATTCATAAACCATTTTCTTATTCCAGAATCTCCCGTGTGACAAAATTCCTATCTCACGAGTAGATTCCAACTACTCAACTTCTACCGAATTCCTATGAGCATAAGCATAGCAGTGTCTACTCAACGGGTCGTAGACCTACCCAAGACTCCATATGATTTGTGGGCCATGCAAGTGGATGTCAAACACCTGAAACGTAATGCACAATCATCTGAAGACGTAAGGTGAAATAAAACTACAAAAGATTGTAAGCAACTTAAATGCAAACCGGGGCTTGCCTGAATGCGAGTCTGAGCCTATGTTAGTTTCTGGCATCTGGACCTCCAAAGCTTCCGGCTGCTCCTCGATTTCAGCTACTACACGATATGCATATACTAAGTATAAATGATTTTGTGAATAATTAATATGCTTAAGGTGGTATGAGTATATTAGGATAATATAAGATAATTATCTTAATTGGCTTTGGGATTTTTATGGTGGATACTAGAAACTATAGAGAAGTCTCTTGCAAAGAACAGGAGATGATTAAGGAAGTTTGTTGTTCTTAAAAATTATGATAAGCAATAATATTATCTAAATTTTGGTTGAAATTTTAGAGATGTATCATGGCTACCAAGGGCTGTATCATGTAGAGGGTGTCTCACTGGTTCTAGTAAAATTTGTTTTACCATTTTCTAAGCTTCCTACAGGGAGAAATTTATTTTTCAAGTTTGGGTAATATTATGGAAATTGATTTTCCATTTTTCTCAATTTATAACTACATAGAGGTTTGGAATATTGATCAACCCAGTATTTTAAGTCCAAAGATCTTAAAACTTTTACTGGAAATCAAGGGTATTAACAAATGTGTTCTGACCAAAATTGGAAATTTTCCAATTAACAGAACTATGGGAATGAATTCTTTCAGAATTTTTTTTATCTGTATTATGGAGAAATTTCAATGGCTTTTCATACAAATCCAAGTGCACCACTGGACAGTATTCTTCATTCTGGTTCTAACAAAATTTATTTCGGAATTTTTGGACAACTATACTGGAAGTTATGAATTTTCTAAGTTTGGATTGAATCTGGATTTATTTTTCTATTGGAAAGTTCATATAAAGGGGCTGGTCCCACTTCATTTGAATCGGGCCAATCAGAACGGAGCCACACCGGGAGCCACGGGGTTAACCCGCGTTTTCACACTGGATCCTTGTCCACAACTGATCCCACACGAGAGGGGTGTCGCTGACAGGTGGGACCCGTACCTTCGTCTACCTCTCGACGCAGCGGCGCCTCTTGCCGGAACCGCAGTGGTGCTTCGCCGAACTTAGGTGTGTCGACCTCCTTTAGGCCTCGCTGTGACCGCTCATCCATAAAATCGACCGCGCAAGCCGATGGTGGTGTCCAATCACGTCGGCGATGGCCAGAGACGGCGGCGCGATGGTGATGGCGGAGCTAGGGTTTCGCCCTTCGTCAGAAATGCTCGGAAATGGCTCAATAGGCTCGGGAAAAGGTCGGGAAGGTTCCTGGGAGTACCAGGAGTATGATTTGGGGTTAGATTGGGGGGACATCGCCGGCAAGGCTAAGCTCAACGGCGAGGTACGGTTTTTCAACCGGCGGTCATGAAAACTCAAAATACGACCTCGTCTATCGATTTATTCCTCTCAATTTTTGTGAGGTGATGCATCTGGAGATCTAGGAGATAATACCTTATTGGATTGACAATTAATCGTATGTAGAAATGGAATTTAACTGGTTATCTATTCATATTGATATGAACTGTTTTGGGAAAAACAGGAGATAAGGGAGCTAGGAAGCATGATAGTGGCTGAAACCTCACAAGAAGCATCTAAGTACCTTTGCGCACCTTATTGCTTCAAAGAGGGAGATGGAAATGTGCTTGAAGTGGTCTGTTCTCGTGGAACAGGGTGTTTCCCTAGCAGCTTCACCCGTGAGCGCCAAGGAAACTTCAAAATACCGCACATATAAGCAGGGAATCAAACAAAGGACTGGATGGGAAGGAGGAGCAACTAGTTAAGCCACCTTTTGCTGTTGGAAGCACCGCGATTTCTTACATCGTTTGGCCGGTGCATCAGGAACGGCCGCGGTGATGTGGTGCAGTGGCGGAAATGGAAAAACAGAGGCGAGTGCATCGGTGTGTGTCCACTTCGACCGGGGGAGGGTTTATATAGCTCAGGGAGGAGTAGGAGGCACGCCATGAAGCAGACAGACGAGCAGCTCCATGGTGCCTTGCATGCGGCGCGGTGTCTAGTAGAGGAGCGCCGAAAAAGCGGCGTGCAGAGCAGCCCGAGTTTGTCCCACTGACTGGTGGGTCCCATGACCCTTATCCCTGCCCCTTCTCTGCAGACTTCAATTCCTTAACCAATTTTGGTCCAAAAAATCTATATTTTTGTGGGGAGGCTCAAATAAATATCTGGAATTTGATTCCGCAATTGGATTTCGAATTGGAGCAAGTTACAATTGAATTTTAAATTTGATTTTGAATTTGGATGGAATTCAATGGGGTCACTGATTTAAATAGCAAATGAGTTCCAAAATTTTTGAAAATATGAGAATAAGTCAAGCAAGAAATGTTGACCATCATGTTTTGTTCAATTATCGATGTTCAAATAAGTTGAACAGCATTCAAAATTTGAATTCCTAATAGGGTCAAAATTTGCTAAGCGTCTCAAATAAAATAGCAAATGGAGTTCATAATTTATGAAACTTTGCAGGAAGTCTATTTGGAATATTAGTAAACCATAGAAAAATTTATGGCCTCTGAAATGAATAATTTTGGCAGGGCCAAATATACAGTAGTATATTCAATTTGCCATTAATTTGAATATAGATTGGGTACTGCATATTAATTTGACCTAGGATCCTCCATTCAAATAATTCCAAACTTTGAAGAGAGGTCAAAAGAATTTATCTAAGATTATTGGTGAAGTACATTCCTCATGTTAATAAAATTTAAGCATGAGTGGAATAAAAGATTTGATGAGATCAAGTTCATGTATCCCACCAAAAGTTCATGTGCATAACCATGATCGATCTCCACTATGGTTGATAATAAACTTGTAGCTGAACTTTATATGAAGGACAAAGTGGGATTTTACATGAAATGGGACCAGCGCCATTGGAAAGGTTATCCTCTCCCCTTTCCGTGCATCTGTAGAACGTCCAAAACGGAGTTCGTATGCGTCCTGGGCGTCCGTTTTAGTGCGTACTGCTCCTGGACTCCGAGTTGGACACGATTTTGAGTTGGGGTCGGTTTCCATCTTCTTTGAACGTATTCTCTGGTCCTCCACGCCCCTAAACCTTCCTCCAATTACTCCTTAAACCACTCCATGTATCCTAATTACAATTAAATTATTAGGTAGCAATCTATTCTCAAAAATATATAAGGAAACATATAAGAACGAGCTCACCTCTAAAATTAATTGTTGTGTGTGAATTCTATTGATTGCATCTTGTATGTTCAATGGAGTGTTGTGTAGATCCATAGGAGTTATGTCCTCATCATCCTCTCCTTCTTGAATTGGAGTCGTCGTCGACTCAAGTTCTTCTTCTCTCATATGTGGGTCCATAAGTGCAACGCCATCAAATCTTCTTGTATGCATGAAAGGAGGAGGCCAAGGTGGTGGACGACATAATGTACCATCTCCATGTTCTTCATCAAATACGCATGCACATTCACTCGAGCTAGGATCCCAAACAAATAAACATCATTCCATGCTTGTATTTGCAATTACAATGTCCTTGATCTCATCATTCTCCCCTTCTTTATGGCAAGCCGTCCTCGGCTTGCTCGTATGTCTAGCAAAGAGCTTGCGTTGGGGGTACAATGAGCGCTGTCCATATTGCACAACCGCAGCGAACAATGCTCCTCTATTATATGTTGTCCCTGCTGCAAGAAAAAAATACTAGAAAAATTTGACAAAGAATTATTAGTGTTAGTGCATCCATTCATTTCACCATGTTGTTGCAGCACAAAATGGGATTTCTCATTTGAGCATATGTAAACTTTATGCACCATAAATTTACCACTATGTTCATATTTTCCTATTGCATGAAAATTATTTATTGTCAACAAAGATAATTCAGTTTTGAAAAATATTTTTCTCTCTAGAGTGTCTAGATCACAAAGATTGTCAAATTCAATATAACCCAAAGTATTTAGATAAGACAACAATTTCAGCTCATCTCTTTCACATGTAATTGGAATGAAATGCTTAATTTCAGCAAAAGTGGGTGATAAAGTATCAAATTCATTCACTTGTTCTAGCATAAGTACAATATAATTATCAGCACAAAATGCATTTTTGTCATAAGGATCAGTTGGAAAATCAACTAGTGGTAAATGAGTTTTCAGAAAAGGCTCCTCAAATTGTTGCTCTCCAATAGAATGATTGAGGGAAACATTTCAAACATTCAAAAACTTCTCAACATTGATAAGTGTAGTGCGAGGTACATTACCTTCATTCTCATATTCAGCAGTAACTGTGGGTGAAATAGGAATTGAAAGATATGAATTTTCACAAGAGATGTTGAACACATCATTCTCTTTTGAATTTTCTACATTTATTTGTTCATGTTCCTGCAAAAGGTTAGGCATAGGAGGAGGTACAACAAGAAAATCTTTCTCGAGTTCATTTATTTTATCTTTGCAATTAGATATATTGGCAAAAGTTTCTTGCATAAGAATTTTCATATCTTTCCATGTTCGTGGTTTTTCTAAATCACTTAAGTTGTTCTACCAAGTTAATGCACAATCTACTAATGCACTCGCAACCTTTCTAATCTTTCTCCTCTCACACATATGACATTGTCCAAAAATTTTATCCAACTCTATATCCCAAGCAATATATTCATTGTAACCAAAACCATCATAAGAAGGAAGAGATGGGAGAATGTAATTACTTTCTACGGAAGGAGTTGTAAAGATGGTCTGAATGCCATGTGAAACTTTGATTGATTTTTGATTCTTAGCGAGTAACTCCATTGCCGTCTTCATCATGTCAATCATCTCAGCACATAATGCATGATTCTTGCTTTTACCTGACATTGTTAGTAGCAAACAGAAGACAACAAAAAAATATGTTATCCCTTTCAACTACAAAGGATAATGGCAATGTGGAAGTGAAATCACACACTCTCAAGCGTCTTACCACACTCTTACAAGTGTTCTTACCGACATTGCAGGTGGCAAACGGTGGCCGGTATGAAGAAACCAATGAAGCATGGGATGATTGCAAAGGTGTATCAATTCTGCTCAAGAGTAAAGTGTAGCTTGGATGGCACTTTATATGTAGCAAGGATTAGAAACGATGCAATCAGATAGTAAAGTTGAATAAGTGTTCAAAGTACTCATCAAAGTTGTTGGCCTAAATGTATTCCTAGTAGTTCAAGCAAGCAAGACATGAGAGAAAACTAGATGACACAAAGGATGCAAGCACTTCTGTTTTTATTGTTTTTTTATCCTCTTTTTTGTGCGGCTTTTGTATCTTATTTTGCACTTGCCTTTTTCTTTTGTCTTCCTTTTCTTAGAATGTGCTGCAAAAGAAGAATACAATAGAAAGCAATCAAAGATATCTCGTGTGTGTGTGTGGCAGATTTTCTGCTCAATCTTCCAAGGACAAATAAGCATTAGAGACTCCAAATAGAAAAACTTGCAACAGAAAGATCATAGATATATCTCCCCTATTTAATTTAAATATATGGGAATCTATTTTGGACAAGAATAGTAGGAGATATTGCCCCCGAAACACAGACTGTTCAGAACTTCTAGGTCGAGAACAGATTCAGATCTAATGCACTTCTGACCAAGATAACTCTGTTTTCTGTGAAAACTATGAATTCGAAAGTTGTAGAGATCTTCTTAAGATTTCCATAAAGTACTAGAATTCTAAAATCTGAGTTTGTATGAGCGAGATATGATGAAAATACTGAACTAGACGGAGATGTATCTAATCTGGACGTGATGACGTGATTCAAAAGGTTGAATCAACACAATGCAAAACTCAAAATAAGACCAAAAACACATTCTAAACCACCAATATGACTCAACAACGGACACAAACTCAAAAAACCAAACTGAAAACAAAAGTTACAAAGGCTCAATGGTGGTTTGGACAAAGTAATGAACAGATCTACTAAACTGCAAGTTTTTCGTGGCTTTTTTGTGAACTCTAGGTATGAAAAACAAAACCAATGTAATGAATAGATGAATTACCTAATGGGCAACCTGGAAATCTGATACCAATTGATGAGTAAGAGGTTTAGGCCCGATCTTCTGAAAGGTAATGGATAAGTCGATTGATGTGGAGATCTCGACGTTGATGATCTGAGGCTCTCGAGTAGAACAAGAACAGCCCATGCAATCACTACACCATCGCTCCGTTGGTTATAAACCGTGCTTCACACGATTGACCTCGCCAAGAAGGCTAATCCCTGCAAGTTCAACCGAGAACACAAGCAAGAACGTAGAAGACACAATCTGAAATCGTGAATTTGGGGTTTCACAAATCGTAGAACGGCGATATTATTGATCTAAGCAAAACCCAATTGTTCATAGCAGCTACTATGGAGTATATATAGGTAGGAGGACGTACAAGGGGGTGTTGGGGTCGTGACCTAACCCTAACACACGAAAATAATGGACTTAGACTTGGTACAAGGCCCGATGGCCCAATACGGTGGCGCAGCACCCTGACATATTCTGAACTCGATTTTGTTTCGATGATTTCCGTCCACTTCGACGGAATTTTGACAAGGGACCAGCGCCATTGGAAAGTTTATCCTCTCCCCTTTCCTTTCATATGTAGAACATCCAAAACGGAGTTTGTATGCGTCTTGGGCGTCCGTTTTAGTGCGTACTGCTCCTGGACTCTGAGTTAGACACGATTTTGAGTTGGGGTCAGTTTCCATCTTCTTTGAACGTATTATCTTGTCCTCCACGCCCCTAAACCTTCCTAAAATTACTCCTTTAACCATTTCATGTATCCTAATTACAATTAAATTATTAGGTAGCAATCTATTCTCAAAAATATATAAGGAAACATATAAGAACGAGCTCACCTCTGAAATTAATTGTTATGTGTGAATTATATTGATTGCATCTTGTATGTTCAATGGAGTGTTGTGTAGATCCGTAGGAGTTATGTCCTCATCATCCTCTCCTTCTTTAATTGGATTCGGCCTCGACTCAAGTTCTTCTATTCTCATATGTGGGTCCATATGTGCAACGCCATCAAATCTTCTTGTATGCATGAAAGGAGGAGGCCAAGGTGGTGGACCACATAATGCACCATCTCCATGTTCTTCATCAAATACGCATGCACATTCACTTGAGCCAGGATCCTGAACAAATAACCATCATTCCATGCTTGTATTTGCAATTACAATGTCCTTGATCTCATCACCTAGCGTAGCCTTCTTCGGATTTGCGCACCCTGTGGATAAGAAAGAGATCTCCCATGCGTTCCGGCGAGGTACAAGTGGGCGTCTTGTAGTGGTGGCTCACTACATCGCCCTTCTTAGTCTTCAGTGTGTACATGAACTCCTCGCCGGGCTGCAATGATGGGGAGACTCGTCTTTTCCATGGAAAAGACGTGTCTTTACTAGGTTCAGTCCAGACAAAGTGGACGGCATGGCGTCATCGACTTCATCGGTGTTCTCCGAGGGTTGAGCGACCAAACAGCGCTACGAGGTGTAGGGCTGCGCCCACGCAGATTCATCGCAGGCGGGATCATGACAAGGGGCTTGACATCAATCGCCATGACATACTCCAAGGCGAGGGAAGTTTTGTTGTTGGCCGGCGTAATGTCCCCGCTCAGGTTAAAGGTTGAGTTGGAGGAGGCGTGAGGCACAATCTTCTTGTCGGCCATGACGAGGACGGGAGGAAGATGATGATTTAATGAGGTGTATAACTTTCCTCTCTGTTTCTGTGCTTTAAGTAGGCGAGTAACGTCGCGTTTCACCGAGGATATTGTGGAGGATATCGAGGAGGATCAACACGAGAAAACAGAACGCGAACGGCGCGAAGGGAGAGTCGGCCGACCCTAGGGTTCGACCGACCCCCTTCTGGCTCCGTTCGGGCCACATTTTCTCGGGTCGATTTAATGGGCCTCACAGATGAAGAATTGGATGGGCCCATTAGTTGGACGTGGAGAATTTAAACAGAACTGAAAGAAATGGCATGGAAATCAATTAGATTTACCTTGTTAAATTCTTTTTCTGTATCCTTTTGGGAATCGAGAAATAATTTGAGTCAGTGCCCATTCACTTTGAATAGTTGACCATCATCACCTTGGAGTGTGATTGCTCCATGGGATGAAGTCTCTACTACAGTGAAGGGTCCTTCCCATTAACTTCAAAGCTTCCCATGTCCAAAGAGTTTAACCCTAGAGTTAATAAGTAAACCTTTATCTCCAGGTTTGAACTCTTTCGGCGTAATCCTCTTATCGTGCCATCTTTTGGTTCTCTCTTTATAAATTTTGGCACTGTGGTACGCCTTATCTCTCCATTCCTCCAACTCAGAGATTTGCTTCAATCAGTGATTTCCATCTTCGTTAAGATTCATGTTCCACCGCTTGATTGCCCAATACGCTCTATGTTCCAATTCTACGGGAAGATGGCAAGTCTTCCCATAGACAAGTTGGAAAGGAGACATGCTGATAGGTGTCTTGTAGGCAGTACGATATGCCCACGATGCGTTGGGTAGCTTTTGCTTCCACCCCGTTCCCATTTCCAAGACAGTATTTTGCAGAATATTCTTAATTTTCTTATTAGATGTTTCTGCTTGACCACTTGTCTGTGGGTGGTATGGGGTAGCAATGTTATGCTGGACTCCAAGTTCCCTTAAAAAGTTCCGGAAGGTCTTATCTATAAAATGAGACCCTCCATCACTTATGATCATACGGGGAGTTCCAAAGCGTGTGAAAATGATCTCATGGAACATTTTTCTTGCTTGCTTGGAATCAGCGTTTTTGCATGGCAATGCTTCTACCCATTTTGACACATAATTGACGGCAACCAGAATATACCCGCAATCATAAGACCGAGGAAAAGGTCCCATGAAATCAATACCACATACATCAAATAATTCCACTTGGAGATTGTATGTTAGGGGCATCGCATCGCGAGCAGATATTCCTCCATGCTTCTGTCATTTCCAACATCTGTGAATGAATTCCTTGGTATCTTCATACATTGAAGGCCAATAGAATCCACTCTGCAAGATCTTTGCCTGAGTGCGGTAAACACCGTAATGAACACCATAGGTGCTAGCATGGCATTTCTCTATGATTTTGGTGCCATCGATTAATGGGACGCACCTTCTAAGAAGGCAACCGGCACATACTCGATAGAGGTAAGGGTCATCCTAAAGGTGTCTACGGCTCATAAATGAGTTTCTTTTTGTTCTCCCCCGGTGGTACGTATCCCATGACCATAAAGTTCACGATATACGCATACCAAGGGTGAGAGTCTATCACCTTGAGAAGCATATCATCTCGTAGGAAGTCATTCTGGGAGAGACTTTTTGGATTAAGTCATTCTGCCAGAAGTGGGTCCATTTTTCGATTTTTGCGTCGTGTCTTCAAGGGTTTTTGGATGTGCCATTGAGGTGGTGGTTTGCACTTAAACCACCGCCGTGTGGCGTCTTCAGGATGCGGCATGTGAGATCTGCGCGTGCAGATCTCACACAATTGAGGGTCGCTGGTTCCCAATACGAAAACCGTATTAGTTCTGCGCGCCCTGTCAGGCCGCCGCCCTTGGGTTTCCCGCCTCTCATGATGACAACTGTTCGCCTGGGGTAAGGACCTCGACTTGATCGTCGGGGTGGCCCTGGGCCCCCTTGTCATTGGCAGGGTGAAGTTTTTGAACTGTATTGTTGGCCCCTCTGCGGTTTCCATCCAAGCGTTGTAGGGGCTTACTTAAGAATGGAAGTGCGCACCGTTTGGGGATTCCTTATGCCTTCATTTGAACTTGCGCTCGAATCCTCCAAACTTTTGATTGCTTTTCCTCTCTCGCCCCGCCGTGCTGCGATGGAGTTGGGTCTCCGCAAGAGCCGTCTCACGACCCACGGCGATTTGAAGAAGGTCCGGACCTACATGGGGTGGTCCAGCGACTCAATCAACCACCTGGTCTGCGCCGGAAAGCTCCTGTTCAAAAAGGAGCGCGCCGGCGACATGGTGTACTTCTCCGCGTACGCTATGGTGGGACTGATCCCACCTTTCTCCACCTTTCTCTTGATGCTGTTAGACTTCTATGGTCTACAGCTGTACCACCTTGGCCCCCACTCCATTCCTCTGGTGTCAACCTTCGTCCACTTCTACGAGATGTGGGTGGGTATTCCCCCCTGCGTCGAGCTCTTCTGCACCTTCTTCACCATCCACACCACCGGCAAGAGTGATGAGTATATTGGCTTCTACTATTTTGTAAAGCGCAAGAAATGCATGTACAAGTACTTGAGGTCATTCCCTTCTGGCAAGTGGGATGTCTGGAAGAAGGATTGTATTGTCGTCATGGTAGAGGAGCACGAGAAGCTGGAACTGCCGAAAGGCCTTCCCAACATCGACACTGAAGCCTGGAGCGAAGCTCTGGTGTTGTCGGATGCCTTCAACCCTACCTTGACCAGGATTCGCCAATGTGTGGAAGGAGGAGTGACCCCCCAGGCGATCTTCTACAACTTCCTGGTCAACAGGTGGGCTCCGCTGAAGAAGAGGGAGAAGCTCGCCTGGGCCCTCAATAGTGTGATGGACGATGACCGGATTGATACCGGTTTGAAGTCCAATCTGAAAGGCGCAGCTTTGGAGCTTCATCTCAAGAAGTTCCAGCATGGCATCAACGTCGAGGGTGACGACTTGACTCCGCTGGTAGATTTCCTCCCTTTGAACATGGAGGTGAAGTTTAGCAAGGAGCTCTGGCGGAAGATGTCGGTGCTTGACGACCTTGGTGAAGTTGAGAGGCATCCGACCACCAGGCTGGCGACCCCCGGAGCTTCTGAGGGTGGCCCTGCTCCTGCCTCGAGACAGAGAGTTGAAGTCATAGGCATGGGCAAAGAGTTGGCCGAGCGCTCGAGCCGTAAGAGGAAGTTGAAGCACTCTCACAGGAGGTCCACCAGACCTGCTCCTTCCACAACAACTCCTTTTGCCCGGTGGGGGAGGTATTTGACGGCGACAACCACTCCAGCATCGGCGTCTCCCCGGGACGCCAGCTCCGCCCAGGTGACTCCAGCACCGGAGCCAGCTAAGGGATCTAGGTCCAAGGGTCCTTCTCAGTCAAGGGGGGCCTCAACCAAGACATCACTCGTGGCAGCAGCAAGCTCCGGAGGGCCTTCCGGAGCTACTACCCCAATTGCGACTGGGTCAGGCTCCGAGCATCTGACGAAGAGGTTCTGCGCTAGCTGGAATGGAAGTCTCCCTAGGTAAATTTGCTTTTTTACCTCAGTTGGTTATTTTTTGTTGTAATCATATTTTGAATTTCTTCGTCCTTCATCCACAGGGTATCCAAGAAAGGGGCTGAAGCTCCGGCTCCTGCGACAGCAGCTGATGCTGCGCAGGCCTAGCCTCCAGCTCCAGTTCCAGCACCGCCCCAAGTGGTGGTTGAGGTCGCGGTAGCTCCGGCGCCTGCTATCGTGGTCCTTGACCTCGAGTCATCTCCTGAAGCTCCCGTGGTAGCACTAGACCACGGGAATGAAGATGTACTAGCGGCACCAGCTCTGGAGGTTGAAGCTCCGGTTTTGGATGCTGTGATGATGGACGCTCCGACCTCAGAGCCAGAGGTAGCTGCAGTTCCGGCTTTAGAGCCAGATGTTGTTGAAGCCTCGGCGGTGGAGTCGATGGTTGATGAAGTTCTGGCGCCTGAGCCGGTTGTTCCGGAGGTGCTAGCGCTCGAACTGGTGGGGGTTGAAGCGCCGGAACCTGGACCGGCAGTGGAGGAGGCGCCAGCACCGGAGCCAGAAGTGGCCTCAGCTCCGGCCGAATCTTCAACGTCTACCCCGTAGGTGGTGGTTCCGGAGGTACTCGTGCCCGAGCCAGGGTGCCCAGATGGAGCGACCGTTCCTTTGCCGGAGGGACCAATTGCTGATGACTTGGCGGCGGGACCTTCGGAGCCGACTCTGGAGGCAGGAACTTCTGTTGCAGGACCTTCCTCGGTGGCAACCGAGGCGATCCTGGAGGGCATCCCTAGTGCCACAGAAACTCAGGGGACCGCTCTTGTAGAGTGGGACCCGATTTTTGTTATGGAGAACCCGCTGGAGCCAGCGGAGAGGACCCCGGCAAGTCCAGAGCCAATCCCCTTGTCGTTATCCATCGACAACGCCTGCTCCAGCCTTCACCAGGTACAATTGGCCTTTTACCACAACAGCAAGGCCCTCGAGGAGGAGCACCAAACCCTTAGGAGTTGGCGCAACGGGCTCCAATTCGAGACCAAGCTGGCGCAAACAAGGCTGGCTGATGACAAGGAGTGGGTCAAAAGGGAGAAGGCCCAGATGGAGTACTGGGGCCAACTGCTGGACTAGAGGGAAAGCATGGTGCGATCCCTTGACAACCAGTCTCGGGCCATCCATGAACAGGTCGTGGCTGCTAATGAAGCAGCGAATGATCGCCAGGAGAAGCTCAGTGCGATCCACGATAGCCTCGTCAAGCGCCGGGAGGCTCATAAAGAGCGGGAAAAAAACCTCAAAGATGAAGAGCAAAAACTCCTGGAGCTGCAAGATAACCTCGTGAAGAGGGAGGAGGAGCTTGCTCAGAGGCTGGCTCTGGGTGACAAGAGCCTCGCGGAACGAACCAAAAAGTTGATGGAGCTCTGTGAGAGTGAGGAGAAGAAGGCCTAGCAGCGGGGACAAGACCTCACCAAGAGGGAGAATGAAGTTACTACCAGGGAGAAGAAAGTGCAGGGCCAGGAGAGAGACCTAGTCGACCGTCAGAACAAGATCCACGTCCAGGAAGAGGATCTTGCTAAACTCAAAAGGCAAGTTGCTGAAAAGATTCAGCAGCACGCCAAAGAGGTGGAGCGCCTTGCCCAGGAGGGTTCGGAGCATGTGGCGACCTAGAGGTCCTTGGAAGAGGTGCGAGGCTCAAGGGCTGAGGAGTCCCAACAGGTATGGAACTTCTTGGGCAAAGCCAATGACGCGATGACACCGCTGGGTTTTAGTCCTGTGCGTCCGGACGATCCAGAGTCGAAGCTGGACCAGACGTTGAAGGCGTTGAGCTCGGCGGGCAGCAAACTCAACAAGATGGGCGATGTCATCGCGGATCAATTGGAGAATGAAGGGAAATCCCTTGCGCATAACATCGCATAGTACATGCTGACGTGCTACACAAGTCGGGATCCTCACTTCCCATTAGATCCGGTGCTTGAAAGGTCCCATCGACGGAGAGGGAGATGCCGCCAAGGCCAGCGTGTCAGAGGTTGCCCAGAAGGTTGCCTCGTTCTTCCGTAGGATCTAGGACTTTTCTTTGTAGCTTTCACTTGTATCTTCTCTTCTTTTCTCCAATTTTGTAATCTCTTGTCCTCAGATTAATGAAATCGAAGAAATTTATGAATTTCATTTTTTGTCTTCAACCTTTGTCTCACTTGGCCCCCTGGTAGATGTACACAATTTGGTTGCGGACATGTACCAAGAGGATGTAACATTTTGTTGAAGACTTGAGTGCTTCGAACTTGCAGAGTATAGGTCCGGAGTCGCCAATAGCAAGGCCCCCTGAGGTTGTTGGAGCTTAGTAGCTCCGGCAGCGACCATTGTCAACATGTAGAACGTTGATAGCTGGTCCTCTGGGGTTGTTGGAGCTTAGTAGCTTCGGCAGTATCCACTGTCAACAAGTAGAACATTAACAGCAGACCCCATTAGGGTGTCCTTCTATCATATTTCCTTCACGTTGACGGCTAGCCCCCTGGTTTTGCCAGAACTTGGTTGCTTCGGCAATGCCTACCATCAATCTTTAAAACATCGACAACAGGCCACATTAGGGGATGTCGAAGCTTTGATAGCTCTAGCATTATCCACCATCATCATGAGATCTTTATTTTTTCTGCACACTGAAGTCCAGAAAAACAGTAAGATCCATTTCTTATCTATAACTCATTTGCGGCTTACTATCCCCAAAAGAAATTTTTAGGTCGACCGCAATTCTATATACAACCAAGTGCATTTGCTTATCTCCTCCAGGTCCAATCGTTTTCTGGACTCACCTTACTCAGGCCTTCCAAGGTGTAGGTAGAGTGGCGTACTTAGGGTGTTGGACCAGTCTAAGTTGATAGCACACTCCGAACCTAGATTGACTTGGTGTTCAGGTGAGTAGGCCATTCAACAATGTTAAGACCCAAAAGAATTAACAAAGCAACTTGAATTATACAAGAATTGTTTGAGCTAAAGTTTCTTGAAAATTGCACAACTTTGTTATAGACAAGAAAGAGAAAAATAAAAAATATTGAGCCTGTACAAAATAAATGCACGTCGAGTCTGTTTTCACATAATGATGTATTTCATTATAGGTTTGGGGTACAGGGGAAACAAGTACACTCTTAGGGTATGGAACCAGGCTAAGTGTGTTACATTTCTTGTTGGACCCAAGGTAACTAGCTACACTTTTAGTTCTGAGACTGTGTCAAGTGTTGCCTGAACCTTGCGGACCTTCCGGGAAAGGTCTGACTGTTCTCCCAGAGGAGCTACCCGACTCTGTACAATGACGCTATAACATACATCATATGTAACTACAGACTCACCTCCATGATATTAAGTGTAGAACTTACGGAGGTGCTCAATGTTCCAACGATTAGGGAGCGGTGTCCCATCCTTGGTTGCTAAGCGAACGCATCAGGGACGAGATACTTTGATCACTCGAAAGGGTCCTTCCCAGCTGGGGAAAGTTTGTTTAACCCTTCTCGAGTTTGTATCCTCCGTAGCACCAGATCGCCTCCCTTGAGTTGTCAGTTATGCACATGCCTTTGGTGATAGCGCCGGAGCGCTTGGTGGTATCATGCATTTTGAACAGCTGCTCGACACCTTCCCTCTTCAACGAGGTCAAGGTCTTCACGCCGGAGTTGGTACTGCATGGCTTCATCGAAGGTCCAGACCCGGAGTGACCCCAAGGTGATTTCCGAAGGAAGGACTGCTTCAGCTCCGTACACCAGGAAGAAGGGTGTCTCTCCAGTTGACCAGTTTGGAGTTGTCCTGTTTGCCCACAAGGTGGGTGGAAGCTCTTCAATCCAGTTGGCTCCATGTTTTTTCAGGCACTCATATGTGCACATCTTGAGTCCTTTTAGGATTTCTGCATTTGCTCTCTCAGCTTGGCCATGGCTTGTCGGGTGAGCTACGGAAGCGTACAGACTTGGATTCCGAGGTCTTCGCAATATCCTTGGAATGCAGAGCTTGTGAATTGGGTCCCGTTATAAGTTATGATCTTATTTGGGACTCCAAATCTGCATACTATGGACTGCAAAAGTTGATAGCTGATTGCTGGTTTGTTGTCACAACTGGAGTTGCTTTCGGCCACTTTGTGAACTTGTCGATGGCAACGTACAGGAACTTGTAACCTCCAACGTCTCTTGGGAAAGGTCCCAAGATATCCATCCACCACACAGCGAATGGCCATGTAGGACGTATCATTTGTAGGGTTTGAGCTGGTGTGTGAATTTGCTTCGCATGAAACTGTCATGCTTCGCATTTCTTCACTATCTCGGTTGCATCCTGGAGTGCTGTAGGCCAGTAAAAACCATGCCGGAAGGCTTTACCGACCAACGTGCGGGAAGATGCGTGGTTCCCACACTCGCCTCCATAGATTCCCGCAAGGAGTTCGTGGCCTTCTTCCCTTGTAATGCACCGCATTAGGGCACCGTTGGAACCACACCGGTAGAGATCCCCTTCTACCAGTGTGTATCTTTTAGCCAATCTGACTATCCGGTCAGCAGATACATTATCTTCAGGAAGGATGTTGTCTTTTAAGTAGCTCTGGATCTCCGAGATCCATGCATCAGAGCTAACTTGAGCATTTGAATCTTGCGTGCTGGGTTGCTCGGAGCTTCCTGCAGCACCTACGACCCTTGATGGATGCCATGGTAACAGGGCCATCGGGACCACCAACTTCGAGGTGCTGGTCTTGCCCCCTTCGCTCAGTTTGGCAGGCTGAGCTGTTGTTCTTGACAATCTCCAGACGAAGGTTTCGTCGGGAACCGAAGCTTCGGTTGAAGCTTTCGTCGAGAGTTCGTCAGCTTCAGCGTTGTTGAGATGCTGGACATGTCAAAGATCCAGGACTTCAAAGTCCTTCTGAAGCCTCTGGCCTTCAAGTAGATATGCAGCTAGTTGAGGGTTGTTGCAGCAACATTCACCTTTCACTTGTTTTATAATGAGCTGTGAATCACCCTTTACCAACAACTGCTTGACACCATATTATAGTGCCACCTTGAGCCCATAAATTAATGCATCATACTACGCCATGTTGTTGGTCGCCTTGAAATAAAGGTGAACCGTGTATTTGACCTTCTCCCCGGTCGGAGCGAGGAGAAGGATTCCAGCTCCGGCCCCCTACTTCTTCACGGAAGCGTCAAAGTAGAAAGTCCAGTGAGGCTCAGTCATGATCGGAACCATGGGTTTCGGCTTCTGCTCACTAGGGACCCCAGGATTTGATGGAGAGGGGGTCCAATCCGCCACGAAGTCCGCCAATACTTGACTCTTGATCGCTTGTCTTGGGACGAATTCAGGATCGAACTCGGCCAATTCCGCTGCCCACTTTGCAATGTTCCCAGTAGAGTTGGGGTTATGCAAGATTGCGCGCAGTGGATAAGAGGTTACCACTGAAATCTTGTGAGCTTGGAAGTAGTGACGAAGCTTCTTAGAGGCAATAAGGACCGCGTAGAGCAGCTTATGCACCTCTAAGTACCGAGCCTTGGCGTTATGAAGTACTTCGCTGATGAAGTACACTGGGCGCTGGACTGTCCGGACCCTCCCGAAGGGGCCCGAAGTTTCCTCCTTATCAACCCGGACCCTCCCGGAGGGGTCCGTACCTTCTTCGGGGACCTCCAGGTTCTTGCTTGAGGAACCCGGAGCTTCTTCTAAAGTGACCCGGACCTTCCCGGAAGGGTCCGAATCTTCTTGTTCAGCAATAGTAACTCCTTCATTTGAAGAAGGTTGATCCTCTAGTGTCTTGTCTTTAGGATTCAGGTTTGGGGGTTCGGACCCAAACTCGCCTTCAGGTAGTTCCGGACCTCCCCGGAGGGCTTTGGACTCCTAAACTGGGGATGGTTCTGATCTTTCCGCAACCAGGACCATGCTAACAACTTCATCTGTTGCCGAAATGTAAAGCAGAAGTGGCTCACCAGGATTCGGAGCTACCAAAGTTGGTAGAGTGGTGAGGAGCTGCTTTAGCTCTTGGAAAGCCTTTTCTGCTTCTTCATACCATTGGAATGGTCCGGACTTCCTCAATAATTTGAAGAAGGGTAGTGCCCATTCCGCCAGTCTTGAGAACCGGCTGACGGCAGCTTGACATCCAGTCAGCTTCTGGATGTCCTTGATGTGGGCTGGTGGCCGCATGTCTTTAATAGCTTTAATCTTCGCCGGATTCGCTTCTATTCCTCGGTGGTTCACTAAGAATCCAAGAAGGTTTCCGGAGCTAACCCCAAAGACACACTTGTCCGGGTTCAGCTTCGTGCGTGTGATTCGCAACTTGTCGAAGACAGCTTGCAAGGTGTCAAGGAATGACTCCTTGTTCCTAATCTTGATGACGATGTCATCGACGTACACTTCCACTACATCTCTGATGAGCTCTCCAAAAGTGTTGTACATAGCTCGCACAAACGTTGAAGCAGCGTTTTTGAGACCGATTGGCATGGCAGTGTAACAGTTTAATCCATCTACTGTGATGAAGGAAGTATGTTCTTCATCTTCCCTAGACATTCTGATTTGATGATACCTAGAATATGTGTCTAGAAAACACAGTAATTCACACCCGAAGGTGGAATCCACTATCTGATCTATTCTAGGTAGTGGAAATGGATCCTTTGGACATGCCTTATTCAATGTAGTGTAGTCGATACACACCCAAAGCTTCCCGCCGGCCTTAGGTACAACGACTGGGTTTGGCAGCCATTTTGGGTGGAATACTTCCTGGATGAATCCAGCTTTGAGCAACTTCTTCACTTCTTGACGTATGAAGTTTTGTCGCTCTACTGATTGCTTCCGAGGCTTCTGATGTACAGGCCGAGCCTCGGGATAAATCTTCAAATTGTGCTCAATCACTTCCCTACAAATCCCAGGCATTTGTGATGGTTGCCAGACAAACACGTCAACATTAGCCTGGAGGAAAGTGATGAGCGTGAGTTCGTAGTTGTTTTTCAGACCTCCCGATATATGGGTGGTCTGAACGGCGTCGGAACCAATTTGGACGACTTTGACGGGAATGTCAGTGTCACTACTTGGTTGCACACGAGGTGTGGAGGTTGAGCCTCAATAAAGAATGCACGGAGGCTTCAGAGCTTGTTCCTTTCCGGATTCTTCCTCCTGCGCTGTAGCAAGCGCGTGGAGTTCTTCCAGAGCATTAACTCTGGCAGTGCGATCTCTGCGGATCTGGAGAACGCCTGAGGTTGTTGGTATCTTCAACACCAAGTAGTCATAATGAGCAGCAGACATGAATTTCTACAAGGCTGGCCTGCCCAAGATGGCATTGAATGGTAAGTTGATCTGCGCCACGTCAAAGACCAACTTCTCGGTCCTGTAATTCTCCCGAGTCCCGAAGGTCACCGGGAGAGTAATGGCACCGAGTGGAGTGATGGCCCCCTGACCTACTCCGGAGAAAGGTCGGGAGGGGCGAAGATCCGAAGTTCGGAGTTGAAGCTTGACGAAGGCTTCGAATCTTATGAGGTTCAGCTCCAAACCTCCGTCCACCATTACGTGGTGGAGCTGGATGTTGTTGATGGTCGGAGATACCATCAGAGGAAGTTGACCAGCCTCAATCATGTTCCACGAGAAGTCCAAAGCATCGAAGGTGATGGTTGTATCCATCCACTTCCGATGAGGCTCTGCCTTGGCAGTGGGAGCTACAGAGGCCATGTCCCGCCGCATGGTCTTGAGGACACGGCGGGAGGTGATGTACCATGAACCACCAAAGATGGTGTTCATGGTTTTCCGACGATCATTGTTAGAGATGGTCGTCATCAATGGAGGTGTAAACAACCTTCAAGAACATTTTGGGGTCCTGAAAGCCTAACTCCTCTTTAGCCGAAGCTTCGTCGACTTTTTGTTTTCTTTCCCTTTGACGGAACGGAGCTTCTTGTCGGCGCTTATTGTAGCGCTCGGCGAGGTTCTGGACCTCTCGGCAGCCTTCCAGGTTGTGGTTGTTCATCTTGTGTTTGGGACACCACATCTTGGAGCTTCCACTGTCTTCCGACAACTGCTGAGGTTGTTTCTCGGGGCGTGACCCCCAGCCTCCCGGAGCTGCAGCAGCTGCAGCAGTAGGTGTGCCGGCCGACGGCTTCTTCTTGCCGTTGGACTTTTTCTTCTTCTTGACACTCCCGGAGGTAGTGGCTTCAACCTTGGAGGACTTTTTGTTGGCCTTCGGAGGTGGTTGGGAGTGCATTTCACGGCCCTCCGCAGCCTTGGCACACTTGTTTGCCAAGCTGAAGAGTTCCGTGACGCTGGTGACTTCCTTGGTCGCCAGATTCTCCAACATCTTCTTATCTCGAACGCCCTGTCTGAATGCTACAATAACAGAAGCGCTTGAAATAGAAGGAATGGTATTTCATACCTAGAAGAACCTCTGAATGAAAGATCGCAGGGACTCAACCCCCTTCTGCTTGACAGCAAAAAGGTCCAGTTATGTGCCTGGTCGGGTATATGAGCTCCCGAAGTTGGCGGTGAACTATTGGCACAGCTCCGCCCAACTATTGATGGAGTCAGGCGGAAGGCTCATGAACTAAGACCTGGCGGTCCCGGTTAAAGCTACGGGAAATAATTGGCCATCACGGCCTCATTTCCCCCAGCCGCAAGAATAGCGGTAGAGTAGACTTGAAGAAATTCGACGGGATTGACAGTCCCGTCAAATTTCTCCGGCAGGTGAGGCCGGAACTTTTACAGCCATCTAACCATGCGTAGGTGCATGGCCAAGGCAGAACAGCTCCCTCCTACTCCCTCAGGAGCAGGGCTGTCCCAAGCCTCTCGCCTCTCGTGAGCACACTCGATGTGGATGCGGCCGTCCTGTTGTCGATAACGACGATCGAGCTCAGCCCGGAGGTCATGAGTCGAAAGCCTCTTTATCGTGTGGGTATGTCGCGCCCCGGAAGGAAGCAATGTCTCCTGTTGGGATGCAGCACACCTCCTGTGCTATGAAGCGTGCGCACCAAGTCTACCCGACAAGGTCTGATGTTTTGATTGGGCCCGCCCCGAGGGGGGGAGGACCTTGATTGCTGATGCGATCGGCTGCTGCTGCAACCAAATGATCCACATCAGCTCTCCACTACTCCATTGCACCCTGGGATGCTCCTGGAGGCGGTGGACATTGGAGAAGAGCACACGCAGCATGAAGCGCGTGTTCGGGGTTGTTGTTCGCCGATGCAGTGACCGACGCGGACGCCCCATACCACTGTCTAGCTTGATTTGCTGGTGCAGACGGTGGCGGTGGTGGCATGACTCCTGCTGGAGCCACAACACCTGTTGGCTGCTGCATGTTGGAGGGGTTGCCTCCAGCAGGTCGTGCAGAATGGTTGTCGTTGGACGATCCAGCAGCAGAATTCACCATCTTTGAATCTCAGGCCCCCCCCCTTCTTGGCGCGCCAAATGTTGGAGTGTGATTCCGGCAATTCTCCCGGTACTACTGTTGGTAGCCCGCAGAGTTTTTAGTTCAGTTGAGGGTGCGCGGTGATTCAGAAGAAGGTGTCGATTTGACACGAGTATTTACGTGGTTCGGGCCGCCTGAGCGTAATACCCTACTCCACGCGTGTGTGTTGTTGTCGTATTGAGCGTCTGAGCGCTTGAGTGTCAGAGACTAGAGCGTCTTGAGCACGTGTGGAAGCCCCTCCCGTGTATCGCTCGGCTAGTCCTTTTATAGTTCAAGGATTGATCGTTACACCATCAGCCTGGCCCGACATGTGGCCCTGGCAGTTACTGATGTCTAATACATGATTAATGTACTTAATTCCTCTTAATAGCACAGTAAAGTCCCTTAATGGTGGCGATACTAGTATTAAGGGTCATCCGATCGTGTTTCATTAAGATAGCATTAATGACACTTAATCGGGTCTTGAAATCTTTAATTGTTCCTTGAAGGTCCGAGCCATTGGAGGTCCACCAATCTACCTGTTGAGGTTGAAGGTCCGGCGGTTGGACGCGTGGCAGCTCCAAAGCTTACTGTCTTGGACGAGTAGCTCCGGTGCTGTTGTACACGTGTCGGTACCATAGCTTCCCTCTATCGGGGGTTAGGTCTGGGGGTGCCACACATGTATCTAGTCTGGAGCTTTTCCATGTATGGAGTGTAGCTCCGGTTTTATGATACACGTGGCGACACTGGGACTAACCATAGAAGGGAGGCAGGTCCAGTTCCGTATGACATGTGGGGCCTTTGGAGGTCTTCAACTCAGACAGGTGGAGTTCCTTTGTGCTCTATTCAGTCCCAAAGGGTATCTAGTAAGTAGGGTACCGACAGGTATGTCCATGGTTTGTGTGACTTCCATACGTGAAAGATGATATGCTACTAAATTCTCTACTCCTTTCTTATCTCTTATTTCCAGATCAAATTTTTGGAGTAGAAGAATCCATCAAATTAGCCTGGGTTTAGCATCCTTTTTGGTAAGCAGATATTTCAAAGCAGCATGGTCTGTGTAGACTATGACATTTGCTCCAACCAAATAGGATCTAAACTTGTAGATAGCAAAAACTACTGCTAGGAGCTCTCTCTCAGTTGTGGCATAATTGAGTTGAGCTCCTGTCAGAGTTTTGCTAGTGTAGGCTATTAGGTGATGCTTTTTATCTTTGGTTTGGCCTAAGACCGCACCAACAGCAAAGTCACTGGCATCACACATGGTTTCGAATGGCAGTGCCCAATTAGGAGGTTGGATAATTGGAGTTGAGATGAGTGCCTTTTTGAGTATATCAAGTGATTTAAGGCATTCATTATCGAAATCAAAGGGACCTTCTTTAGCTAATAGGTTGGTGAGGGGTCTAGCGATTTTGGAGAAATCCTTGATAAATCGTCGGTAGAACCCCACATGACCTAATGAGCTGCGAATTCCCTTAACATTGATAGGAGGTGGAAGTTTTTCCATAACTTCAATTTTAGGTTTGTCCACCTCTATCCCTCTCTCGGACACCAAGTGTCCAAGAACGATGCCTTCCCGGACCATGAAATGGCACTTTTCCCAATTAAGCACAAGGTCCTTCTCCTGGCATCTTTGTAAGACCCTGTCTAAGTTTTCTAGACAATGATCAAAAGTTTTTCCATAGACGGAGAAATCGTCCATGAAAACTTCCATGATATCCTCGATCATGTCTGAAAATATAGACATCACACATCTCTGGAAAGAGGCAGGAGTGTGAGACCTATGTGTGCTGAATACATTGGCTTATAGTGAATACACTTGCTTTGACGATAAAAGTTTTGTATATCACCAAAACACCTTTTTATCAAGGTCCGACTAGTTTTGTAAGCTCTGGCGGGAGCTTGGTTCTACTAGTTTTGGTAAGCTCCGGTGCTAGGTTCTACTAGCTTTTGTTAGCTCCGGCTCAAGGTCCGGGTTGCTCTGGCAAGATCCGGAACTTGACCGCAATGCTTTCTTTACATCTCTGGAAAGATTGCTTAGTATTCATTTTCTATGTCTTTGGTGCGTTTTTGGTTGACATGAATAATATCGTGTTACTGTGGTTTTGCAACATGCTTATGTGTGGTTCTCACGTAAGGTGTTGTGTTCGAAACTAACTTGAGTCAAGTCGAGGACTTGGGCTCGTATGGATTGGTTAATTATTCATGTGCAGGTGTTGCTTGAGTTCAAGTCATGGCTGGTGATGGGATCCATTTGACTAGTCTCAGGGAGGAGATGAGGTTCCAACAACCAAATTCAGGAGGAATTGTGGTTGAGCTGATCAGGAGGTTGCGCAGCATGATTGAATCAAGAACAATGCATGTGAAGGTATCGTGGACGTCATTGGAAGATGTTTGCACGTGTGCAAGGAGTGCATGGACGTGGCTACATGGTTCCGAGATGTGATGAAGAGATGTGGACGTAAAGAGTTGGTCGGAAAGGTCCAACCGACTAGGTTATGGACTCAAGCTGCGGCTGAGTCGTGTTTGACTCAAATATGGAAAGATTTGAGTTGGTTATGTTAGGATCTCATGAGGGACACGAATTTGAGTTGTTTTAGGAATGTGGGATACGTTCCTAAGGTGTTTGGAAGTCTTAAGATTGCTTCTATCTGCGTATAGAAGAATCCTAAGCAGTTATAGAAAGTTACGATTTGTGAACAGAGTAGGATTAGGTTCCTGATTTGAGTTGAGTTGGCTTTCGAGCGGGTTATATAAGTAAGGGAGCCTAGAGCTCATGGTGCACGACTTTGGGGCTGTTCCTCTTGTGTTCTATTGAATAAAATTCGTAGTTTGAAGGAACTTTTGTGTCTTGTTCGTCCGACTTGTTCCAGACAAGTTTTACTCGTCGAGTTTCTGGACAGCACTACCTTTCATCGGTGGTTTTATCATAACTCGAGTGTTACAGATCCAATTGACGTGATTCTTTTTGGATTGTCTTCAAAACTTGATTATCTATCATCGGTCAAAATTTCACTGTCATTGGATTTGTGGTTTTTGATCTACACGAGTTTCTTTGCAGCATTCCAGAAACTGTTTTTCTCGGGTAGGTCAGATTGACCTTTGTTCGATCTTTCGATCATAACTTGAGTTTCTCTCGTCGGAATTGAGTGATTCTTCTTGTGTTTTCTCCATGACTTGAATCTCTCTGATATAGGTCACGTCTGTCACGGTGAAACACGTTTAGATTAGTCTCACACATGATTTCTTTAACAGATCATTTTTCTGCCGAAGGGGTTGAGATTTAATTGTTTCTGCTGCGTAAGATTTTTAAATCTACCATTCACCCCCCCTTCTGGTAGCTTTTCACGTGCTATTAGATCCTACAATTGGTATCAGAGCCACAGTGCTCTAATCTTTGTGATTTGCGCGTGTTTTTGGACTAATCATCATGGAGAAGTACTCTGCCAAACCTTGTGTGTTCGCTGGTATTGATTTTCAGGTTTGGAAGGCACGCATGGAGGCTTTCATCTAGGCACAAGGCTTTGCAATATGGGAGAAGGTATACAAGACGTACGAAGTGCCATCAAATGATCAAGTTACAGCTACAAATCTGACAAATGTCGACAACAACAACAAGGCTCGAAACTTGATCATACAAGGATTAACACAAAGCGACTTTGACCGTGTTGCACACCTCCGATATGCATACGATGTGTGGAAAGCACTTTGTGACTACCACAAAGGATCCAACACGATCAAAGAGGTAAGGCAAGTCATGTTCAAGAAAGAATCCATGCGCTTTGGGATGCAACCCGGTGAGTCTATTGATGACCTTTTTGCTCGCCTTAATAAGATTCTCAGCAACTTGCGTAGTGTCAATGTTAATTTTTCAGATGCTGAAAATTCTAGGCAATTGCTAAGTGAAAGTGCATCTAGGACTCCCTTGTGGGTTTTGGATGATTTATGACAAGCAATTGGGATCCTAACCTCTTTATTGAGATGAATGCAGGCCTATAATGGAAAAATGAGCAAAATACCAAAAAGAAGGGATGAAGAGGAGCAATGTGGAAATGATCTCAAGGAAAAAGAGTAGTAGATTATTTTGTATGGAGTGTGTTAAGGATACACACCCCAAGAGCTCAATGATAATTAAACACACACATTGCACAGAGTTACACAGGACCGGACTAGTCCGATCACAACCGGACTAGTCCGATAACCTTTCTGCACTAGATTGGACAAGTCCGATATCTGTCGGACTAGTCCGATATCGTTCTGACTAGAATCGGCCTAGTCCTCCCAGTGCAGACTAGTCCTCAAAACACTACACAAGTCACACAAAATCGGACAAGTCCGTTATCAACCGGACTAGTCCGATATCCTTTCTGATCCACTTCGGACAAGTCCGAGAGTTCCACGGACTAGTCCGAAAAACCCACTGATCTAAATCGGACAAGTCCTCCCCAGTGCAGACTTATCATCCAACACACCTAGGGTTTCACCTGTCCGGACAAGTCCGATTGACATCAGACTAGTCCGAAGATTTCCAGTAGAGAAATCGGACAAGTCCGTCTTCAGCCGGACTAGTCCGATATTTCGGGACACTTAGGGTTTGCAACACATAGCACACTGGACTAGTCGGGCGACCACCACGGACTAGTCCAAACTTTCTGAACCCTAACGGTCACTTTTTAGAAACCCCATATAAATAGAGGTGCACGGCCCACTTTTACAATCTCTCAAACCCTAGCGCCGTCACACCTCCCAAGAGCCTCAAAAACGACCTCTCTCCACGAAATCAAGTGCAACATCATCCAATCCTTTGAGGATTCACTTTAGATCATTGGAGAGACACTTGCAACACCACATTGAGCTCTTGGTTTGATTCTCTAACACACTCCTGCATTTCAATTGTAACTTTTGAGTGTGTTTTTGGTGGCATTGTGTTTTGTAATCTAAGGTAGCTCTCAAAGTGTGAGATTGCCCCTTGAATTCGGTTATTCACCCCCTTTGTGATTAGTGGAAGAGGATTGGCCTTCGTGGCGAACCAACGAGGGTAGGGTTGGAGAAGACCCGGTCCTTTTGTGGACTCCTCAATGTGGATGTAGGTGGCCTTTTGTGGTAGCCGAACCACGAGATAAACACTTGTGTCTTGTTTTAGTGTTCATCATTCTAATTGATCAACTCAATCTAGGGTTTCATACACATTGTTTATCTTACGTTAAATTGTTGAACATAAGACTTAATAGTGATATTACTCAGTAGATAACTGTTAAACTGTTGTTTGATTCTATATTTCCGCTGTACACATAATTGAATCAAACCAACCAATCAAGTTTAATCAACTTAGTCCGTGAACACCGGACTAGTCCGCACTTTACCGGACTAGTCCGTTATCTCTGGTATTAAACTGGTTGTTGAGTGCTGCAGGATCCGACAATATTCAAAAAGGCCTATTCACCCCCCCTCTAGGCCTACATTCAATTGGTATCAGAGCAGGTTCTTCAAGAAAGAGTCTAATCACTCGAAGAGATCATGTCGGACATGAAGGACGTCCACAAAATCAACAACCAAGAGGAGATTAACAACGACAAGATTCAAAAAGTGGAGAAGTACCTCAAAGCCATTCAAGACTTCGAGGACGACGATGAGGAGACGCTGGAACTGAAGGCACTCCTCAGAAAGAAGGCACTTTCCAAAGGGAAAGCAAAGGTTGAAGAGCAGAAGAAGGGGAGTAGTCACACCGACTACACCCGATATCCTTCTAACTATGATCGTCTAAATTCCAATAACAACCATTACTTATCTATCCCACTTGGGAAAGCCCCACACTTCGATGGAAGTGATTACTCCATGTGGAGGCAGAATATGAAAATGCATTTGATTTCCCTCAACCCAAGTTTATGGCATATTGTATGCACAGTGATAGATATTCCGGATGACGACGAAGAGCTCACTCCAAGCCAAGAGCAGGCCATTCATAGAAATGCTCAAGCCGCAGCTGTAATCACATCCTCACTCAGTCAGGACGAGTTCACCAAGGTGGGTGGACTCGAAATTGCTAAGGAGATATGGGATACTCTGCAAACCGCACATGAAGGTGACCGGCATGTGCGTGAAGCAAAGATTGAGATGATCGAAGGCGAACTAGGAAGATTCGCAATTGAGGAAGACGAGTCACCTCAAGATTTGCACAATCGATTGAAGACACTCATCAACAAAGTTCGATCATATGGGAGCAAGAAGTGAAATGAGCACGAGGTGGTAAAGCTCATCCTTAGAGCTTTTATGCCTCGCAATGTCACGCTATGCTCCATGATTAGAGAAAGTCCTGGATACAAAAGGATGACTCCGTATGAATTGCTTGGTAAAATTATCAAATTTGAAATGATGGAGAAACAAGCAAAGCGCGTCAAGGAAATTGCCGACCTCACCTCGGCTAAGAAGAAAGGAGTTGCCTTAAAGTCCACCCTCAAGCCTCTATCCAAAGAAGCAAGAGAAGCACAACTAGAGGAGGACAGTGATGACGAGAGCAGTGAGCTAGATGAAATGGATTTGATATTGTTCATGAAAAAGTTCAAGAGAATAATGAAGAAAAAGCAAGGGACAAAATCAAGTGAAGGCAAGTACAAGGAAAGAACAAAGCCAAAATTGAGATGGGCGTGCTATAATTGTGGTGAATATAACCACTTTATAGTGGATTGCCCATATGAGGAGAACAAGAAGAAGACTAAAGAATCCAAGCATCAACCTAAGAATTTCTTCAAGAAGAAGAAACAAGCCGAACAAGCGCATATTGGGAAGGAGTGTGACTCAATCGATGAGTCCTCATCATCCGATGAAGAAGAGATGGCTAGCATAGCCATCGAGAACACGTCCAAGAAATCTACACTCTTTCCCACACTCGGTGCAAGAAAGGGAAATGGCACTTGCCTTATGGCAAAGGAAGGTAAATGCAAGGTAATTATCAAAACCCCTTCCATGCATTCCTACTCTAGTGATGATGAAATAGATAGTGATGATGAGGATATGCTAAATGGACTAGATTGGAAAACTGCAACAAAAATGAAATTCTTACATGACCAACTTGTTGAGAAGGAAAGGTTAATTGATCGTCAAGAGGACATGATTATCTCCCAAAAGGAGGAGTATGTCGAACTTGACAAACTTCTAGAGCTTGAAAAGGAGAAAAACAGTTCACTAGAGCTTGAGTTAGCTTCAAGCAAGAAAGCTTGCTTGGAGTTAACCGACTCAAATGTTGTAATCAAGGACCAACTTGCTGACCTGATCAAGGTTAACAAGATCCTTGAAGTGCAAGTTGAGTCACTCAAGTTGAGTGAACCTTTCTACTCTTCAAACTCACCTTCTCAACCCACTAAAACTGAATTTGCTCATATGTGCACATGTAGTAAAACTGACACCAGATTGAAAGGGAAATCAACCTCCACAAAGGATAAAAATCCTACCCAATGTGGCGTATTTGACAAGGAGAAGATCAACTATGCACGTAGAGCATACTTGGTCCAAAGACCTCCAAATGTCAAGTATGACATTGGTTACTCTTATGATGAAAAGCAACATGCTGGAAGTCATAAGAATAACAAGGGAAGGATCTCCTTTGTGAAGGGAAGATCCTCTCAAACTGGTAAGTCGAAGAATAAAAACCTGAACTCACATGAATACCGGACTAGTCCGGTGGGTGTCCAGACAAGTCCGGTCATCCGGACAAGTCCGACCCCCCAGTCTAGTCCGACTCATAAACAACAGCAGCTTTTATTTAAAACTTTTGATGCCTCCTATGTGTTAATGAGAAACAACCTTGGCAAGGTCTATGCTTATTATATTGGGCCACGCCATGGGAATACAAAATCCCATGTGTGGGTGCCCAAATGTATTGTAACTAACCTCCAAGGACCCAAGCAAGCTTGGGTACCTAAAACCAAAGCATAATTTGTTTTTTCAGGCATATTCCTCCGGTGGATCCAAATGGGTGCTAGACAGTGGGTGCACCAACCACATGACCGGAGAAAGGAGGATGTTCATGGAATATGAAGAGAATGAGGATCCAAACGAAGGCATCTACTTCAGAGATAATAGTCGAGGAAAGGTGCTCGGTACCGGTAAAATTGCAATATCCTCTGAACACACACTTTCTCATGTTTTACATGTTGAATCTTTAGATTATAACCTTCTATCCATATCTCAACTATGTGACAAAGGTTATAATTGCTTGTTCACTAACGAGGGTGTGACCGTCTCTAGGAGGAGTGATGGTTCCATTGGATTCAAGGGTATGTTGCAGGGAAAGCTTTACCTTGTTGACTTCAACAAGGATAAAGCCGAACTCGACACATGCTTGATTGCAAAAACCAACATGGGTTGGCTGTGGCATAGACGTCTAGCGCATGTTGGTATGAGGAATCTTCAAAAACTCCTCAAGGGCGATCACATCCGTGGTTTGAAGAATGTTGTTTTTGAGAAAGACAGGCCTTGTAGCGCGTTCCAAGCTGGGAAGCAAGTTGGAGCACATCATCCCGCAAAGAACGTCATGACTACAACAAGACCGCTCGAACTTCTTCATATGGACTTGTTTGGTCCAATTGCTTACATAAGCATCGGCGGTAACAAATATGGTTTAGTTATCATTGATGATTTTTCTCTCTTCACTTGGGTTTTCCTTTTGCATGATAAGTCAGAAACACAAGGAACACTCAAGAAGTTCTTCAAGCGAGCTCAAAACGAATTTTCATTGACAATCAAGAGTATTTGAAGCGACAATGGCACAAAATTCAAGAACACACAAGTGGAGGAGTACCTTGATGAAGAGGGCATCAAGCACGAATTTTCAGCGCCATACTCGCCACAACAAAACGAAGTTGCCGAAAGAAAGAACCGAACACTCATAGAGATGGCAAGAACAATGCTCGATGAGTACAAGACTTCAGATCGATTTTGGACAGAAGCGATTAACACCGCTTGCCACGCTGCAAATCGACTTTATCTTCATCGACTACTCAAGAAGACTCCCTATGAGCAACATAGCGGTAACAAGCCAAATTTTTTAGTTTTTGGTTCTCCATGTTACATCCTGAACAAGAAGCCTAAGACTTCAAAATTCGCTTCAAAGTCCGATGAAGGTTTCTTGCTTGGTTATGATTTGAACACTTACGCCTATCGTGTCTTCAACAAGGCCTCCGGACTTGTTGAAGTAGCACGTGATGTAGTGTTCGATGAGACTAACGGCTCCCAAAGGGAGCAAGTGGATCCATGTGAATTAGGTAAAGAAGAAGCTCCATGTCAAGCATTGAAAAGAATGGCTCTAGGCGAAGTTCGACCACAAGAGCCACCTTCACACGTACATGAGGAAAATGAATCACAAGAGGAGACCATCAATCAAGGGGGAGCTTCAACACAAGATCAACCACAAGAGTACTTAGATGATCAACAAGTCAGTGAAGGCAACCACTTAGGGGGAGAAGAGGACAATCATGAAGACACAACTCCTCAAGTGTCACACCCAAGAGTACAATGCGTCCAAAGGGATCACCCAATCGACAACATCATCGGCGACATCCAAAAGGGAGTAACCACTAGATCTCGCATAGCTAACTTTTGTGAGCATTATTCGTTTGTATCCTTTTTGGAACCACGCAGGATTGAGGATGCATTGAAGGATCCGGACTGGGTGGTGGCAACGCAAGAAGAATTGAACAACTTCAAGCGGAACGAGGTGTGGGAACTTGTGGCAAGACCCAATGCAAACATCGTCGGTACCAAGTGGGTCTTCCGCAACAAACAAGACGAACACGGGTTGGTGACAAGGAACAAGGCACGACTTGTGGCCAAAGGGTACTCACAAGTTGAAGGTTTGGATTTTGATGAGATTTTTGCTCCAGTAGCTAGGCTTGAATCTATTAGAATATTACTTGCATATGCTACTCACCATGATTTCAAGCTGTATCAAATGTATGTGGAAAGTGCCTTCCTCAACGGACCGATCAAGGAAGAGGTGTACGTGGAGAAACCACCCGGGTTTGAAGACGAAAAGTTCCCCAACCACGTATTCAAATTGCGTAAGGCTCTCTACGGCCTCAAACAAGCTCCTAGAGCTTGGTATGAGTGTCTTAGAGATTTCTTAATTGAGAATGGTTTTCAAATTAGCAAAATAGATTATACATTATTTACAAAGAATTTAGACAATGATATCTTTATTTGTCAAATTTATGTTGATGATATAATATTTGGGTCAACTAATCAATCTTTTTGTGAGGAATTTAGCAAAATCATGATAGACAGGTTTGAAAAGTCAATGATGGGAGAACTGAAATACTTCTTGGGATTCCAAGTGCGGCAACAAAAGGAAGGAATGTTCATAAGCCAAACCAAGTACACGCAGGACATACTTAAGAAGTTTGGCATGGAAGGCAAAGCCCATAAAGACCCCCATGGCAACAAATGGCCACTTGGACCTCAATGAAGATGGACCTAACGTTGACCAAAAGGTATATCGCTCCATGATTGGATCTCTACTCTATTTATGTGCATCTAGGCCAGATATTATGTTGAGTGTATGTTTGTGTGCAAGATTTCAAGCCAACCCTAAGGAATGTCACTTGACAGCCGTAAAAAGAATCTTGAGATATTTAGTTCATACACCCAACCTTGGTCTTTGGTACCCAAAAGGCTCGAAATTCAATCTCATTGGTTACTCTGATGCAGATTATGCCGGGTGCAAAGTAGATAGAAAAAGCACCTCCGGCACATGCCAATTCCTAGGGAGACCCTTAGTTTCTTTGTCATCCAAGAAACAAAATTTCATTGCCCTATCCACAGCCGAAGCGGAGTATGTTGCAGCCGGGAGTTGTTGTGCACAACTCCTTTGGATGCGACAAACTGTAAGGGATTACGGTTACAATATGAACCGCATTCCTCTCCTTTGTGACAATGAGAGTGCCATTAAAATTGCCCACAATCCAGTTGAGCACTCTAGAACTAAACACATAGACATAAGACATAATTTCTTGAGAGACCATTCCATGAAAGGAGATATAACCATCTCACATGTCAACACCCAAAAGCAATTGGCCGACATATTCACCAAGCCACTTGATGAAAAGCGTTTTTGCGAACTCCGAAACGAACTAAATATCCTTGATGCTCGAAGTGTGGCTTGAAAGGTTGCATACCTATATGAATTCTTCAAAAATGTTGATTGAATTGTGAAAATCATCTCTCTCAATTTTTCTCGAAAAACTATGTCAATTACTAGATCTTGATGAATTATGATCATTGTTTGATTGTTGTATGCTTACTGGTTAAATTCATCAAGATTAATTCATTTGTTTTGCCCCTCTATTCTCTATTTATGAACCTTCAAATATATATATGAATGGGCTATGCAATTTTCCCCTGGCGACCATGGACTAGTCCGTGGTTACCCGGACTAGTCCGCCCTTGCAGACTAGTCCGCTAAGTGCCGGTTAGGCCGGACTAGTCCGATAAAGCACGGACTAGTCCGATATAGCTATCTGGATGAGTTCGGACTAGTACGGTCATCTCCGGACTTGTCCGATTTTTCGTGTCCATAACCCTAGCCGCCACCAAACCCAAATTCCTCTCATCCCCACTCTTCCTCACGCACTCTCTCTCTTGCGCTCGAGCTCCCCAAGGCGATTCTTTGATCCCTCCATCAAAAGGGTGCGTATTTGGGCGGGAATCAAGCTTGACCTCGTGTAGATTGAAGCTAGCGGACTTGTCCGGGCTCCAACTCCCTAATCCTCAAGCTTCAATCGATTTCTTCAGTAATTTTCTCCCAAACCCTAGAAATCTTGTTTTTCTCCATTGTTGATCGAATAGCCTAGCATCTTCCACTAGATACATGCCTCTTTGATGTACTACGTGTATGCTAGACTTGTTATGCATTAGGAATCAGCCTTTGTCCAGTATGTTAGGTTTTTGAGGATGAACACCGGACTAGTCCGGTCCATACACGGACAAGTCCGATCCCCCGGACTAGTCCATGCCTGTGCACCGGACAAGTCCGATGTCTCTGAACTTAAAACCTAATTCTTCAATTCCTCAATGCACTTCCTTGCTATCTTTTCATACCTATGCCTTGTATCACTCATCATCATTCTTGCAAATCATTCTCAGATCATGTCAAGCTCAAATGATGAAATCTCCGACTTTGAGGCCGAGATGGACCACGAGGTGGCACCTCGGACCTCGACGGGTCTTGGCGAGAAGTGCCAAGAAAGACCCTCCGAGCCCGCTCCTTCCCCTCCTTAGGTTCGAAGGAAAGTGCTAGCGAAGAAGCCGGCCTCCAAGGTGCCAGCTTCTAGGGCTATTGCCAGTGGTGGCCCTAGCTCGGCAAGTGCCCGCCAAGCAAAGGGCAAAGGCAAAGGGATAGCGACGGGTCCAGTCGGGCCCTTGAAGCTGCATGCTCCCAGGGAAGGGGTCCGGGACCCTACTGAGGAGAAGTTCAATGGCAAGGGCAGTGACTCGGCCGCTAAATTCAGAAGCATTGACTGGTATGGCAGGCCGAAGCAAGCTGCTGATGGAAGGTTCTGGTGCAACTTCCATGCAGATTTCTACAAATCGGTGTATCTACCGATGAAGACCCCCGTGGTGCGCAGTTAGTGGATTGACTGGGCACATTTTGAGAAGAAGGGCTACTCACCGTTCACTGATGTAGTGAGAGCCATTGAGAAGCATGGACTGAGAGATCTGTTTGCTTTTAGAAATAACTGGAATGATGAAGTGATTGCGCCGTTCTTTGCGACCTGTCACTTCTCTAGTGAGGATGAAGAGAGTGTCACTTGGATGACCCATGGATCCAAGTAAAGCATCACTCAAGAAGATTTCGCTAACCTGCTTCATCTTGACACCACAAGATCTGGTTGCTTGGTCATACACAACATTGGTGTCATTGACAAGGATAGGATGAAGTTCCTATATGAGCCAAACTCAAAGTTCAACCCTCATTCCACCAAAAACATGAAGCCATTCTTTGTGGTCTTGAACAGAGTACTAAGAAAGACAATTGCTCCAAAGGATGGCGATGCTGGGAGTGTGCAAGGATACCTCCGGACTCTGATGGGAGTCATAAGCAAGGACCGCCCATTTGATGTGGCGGAATACATTTGGAATGATATGGTAAACATATCCTGCACTCCCAATAGATCTTGCGGATATGCTCCTTACCTAATGTTTGTGATTGAAAAAGTCACCGGCATTGAGTTTGTGAAAGATGTGGAGCATCTCCCCTTGAGGCCTCAAATGCCTCAAAAGCCGAGTGTGCAGGCTGCTCCTTCGCCGGCCTCCAGTCCCGAGGCACCAGCAAGATCAAGTGAAGGTGCCAGGGCTGTCCCTGCTTCTAGGGAAGCCCCTCAGAGAGGATCAGCTAGTGGGATCCTCAAGAATCTGGCTGCTATATTTTCCTCCTGCAAGAAGGCCGAAGTTAAGGCCCACAATCTCAACCAGAAGAGAAAGGAGGACATGAAGTACATAAAGGCCAACGTGAAGCAAATCTGCCAAAAGCTGGAGATCGACCCCATTGGATCTCCAGTGATTTCTGAAGACTCTGACCCAGACATCATAGAACTCGCACCCTTGAACCCCTCCGAGCTTGCCTACTTTGGCATTGGGGGCTCGAGTGGCTCCGTACCTCCTCCTTCTCCTCCTCGTCAAGCTGATGATGAAAAAGATGAAGACGACGACGAGAGGACCGACAGTGAAGAGTGAAGACCCTTGGACCCTCCTCTCCTTCTTTTTGGTGTCTTGATGCCAAAGGGGGAGAGATTGAGGGGGAGTCTTAGCTTTAGCTGTAGGATGCGAGGAGAGAGCTCTTTTTATCTATCTTTGTGATTGTAATGTTTTAACTGTGTTTCTATGATTATCCTTGGTTCTGTGATGCAGTGCTTACTTAAATTGAGAAGTATTGGTTACAATCTGTAATTTTGCTCCTGGAATGACATATGTGCTTTATTTTTGTTGATTAATGCAAATTATGTCACTCTCAATGTCTTAATATACTTAGTTATGCATCCCACCATAAAGAATGCACATATGGATAATTCTTTCATTGCTTGATGTATTTTGATTCATATGTGCATATATTATGAAAATCTCAATTTTTGTCATATTTTGTGAAATCTCAATTGGTTGTCATCAATCACCAAAAAGGGGGAGATTGAAAGTGCATCTAGGACTCCCTTGTGGGTTTTGGATGATTTATGACAAGCAATTGGGATCCTAACCTCTTTATTGAGATGAATGCAGGCCTATAATGGAAAAATGAGCAAAATACCAAAAAGAAGGGATGAAGAGGAGCAAAGTGGAAATGAGCTCAAGGAAAAAGAGTAGTAGATTATTTTGTATGGAGTGTGTTAAGGAAACACACCCCAAGAGCTCAATGATAATTAAACACACACATTGCACAGAGTTACACAGGACCGGACTAGTCCGATCACAACCGGACTAGTCCGATAACCTTTCTGCACCAGATCGGACAAGTCCGATATCTGTCGGACTAGTCCGATATCGTTATGACTAGAATCGGACTAGTCCTCCCCAGTGTGGACTAGTCCTCAAAACACTACACAAGTCACACAAAATTGGACAAGTATGTTATCAACCGGACTAGTCCGATATCCTTTATGATCCACTTCGGACAAGTCTGATAGTTCCACGGACTAGTCTGAAAAACCCACTGATCTAAATCGGACAAGTCCTCCCCAGTGTGGACTTGTCATCCAACACACCTAGGGTTTCACCTGTCCGGACAAGTCCGATGGACATCGGACTAGTCCAAAGATTTCCAGTAGCGAAATCATACATGTCCGTCTTCAGCTGGACTAGTCCGATATTTCGGGACACTTAGGGTTTGCAACACACAGCACACCGGACTAGTCCGGTGACCACCACGGACTAGTCTGAACTTTCTGAACCCTAACGGTCACTTTTTAGAAACCCCATATAAATAAAGGTGCACGACCCACTTTTACAATCTCTTGAACCCTAGCACCGTCACACCTCCCAAGAGCCTAAAAAACGACCTCTCTCCACGAAATCATGTGCAACATCGTCCAATCCTTTGAGGATTCACTTTAGATCATTGGAGAGACACTTGCAACACCACATTGAGCTCTTGGTTTGATTCTCTAACACACTCTTGCGTTTCAATTGTATCTTTTGAGTGTGTTTTTGATGGCATTGTGTTTTGTAATCTAAGGGAGCTCTCAAAGTGTGAGATCGCCCCTTGAATTCGGTTATTCACCCCTTTGTGATTAGTGGAAGAGGATTGACCTTCGTGGCGATCCAACGAGGGTAGGGTTGGAGAAGACCCAATCCTTTTGTGGACTCCTCAACGTGGATGTAGGTGGCCTTTTGTGGTAGCCGAACCACGGGATAAACACTTGTGTCTTGTTTTAGTGTTCATCATTCTAATTGATCAACTCAATCTAGGGTTTCATACACATTGTTTATCTTACGTTAAGTTGTTGAACATAGGACTTAATAGTGATATTACTCAGTAGATAACTGTTAAACTGTTGTTTGATTCTATATTTCCGCTGTACATATAATCGAATCAAACCAACCAATCAAGTTTAATCAACTTAGTCCGTGAACACTGGACTAGTCCGTTATCTCTGGTATTAAACTGGTTGTTGAGTGCTGCAGGATCCGACAATATTCAAAAAAGCCTATTCACCCCCCCCCCCCCTCTAGGCCTACATTCACTAAGTTCATTATATATGTCAATTTGGGAGATGAAAGTCACATCTTTTCGTGAATCTACTGTCATGAGTTCACTTACTTTAGATGTGCTATATTCCAAGTTAAAAACTCATGAAATTGACATTATCTCACGTAAGAACCCCAACAAGTCTATTGCTTTTGTTTCTCAACATGACATGCCTAGTTTCGATCAAACATCATCTTGTGGTACACTTGCTTTGCTGTCCTCTCTAACCCTTGAACAGATTGAGGAGTTTCTAGAGGAGGAGCTAGCGCTCATCTCCAGCCGGTTCTCAAAAGCATTGCAAAATGTGAGAACTAGAAGGGAGGAAGCTCCGGACCTCAACGATGCTTTGAATGTGGTAAGACAGGACATTTTCGTTCAGATTGCCCTAACCTTTCAGGTCCTACTTCCCGGGATGAAAAGAAAACAAGAACGAAGCACTCCTCTCCCAAAGATACGAAGAAAAAGAAGGGTTTTACAGGACGTCAATTGGTGAGCAGTTTTATCTCAGCACTCCAGGAACTTGGCTCAAGCGACGTGGACATTGGAAGTGATGAAGATGAAGATGATTTGGCAAACTTGTGCTTCATGGCGGGCAAGTCAAGATCTAGTATGGAGGAGGCAGAACACAACAGCAACAATGAAGAGGTATGTCCTACTTGTGAAGAAACGTGTGATGCTATTTCTCGTGCCACTGTTATTGTTAAGAAAAAGGACAAAAAGCTTAGGGACAATGCTGTTAAAATTGAGTCACTAGAATCTGAAATTAATCCTTTGAAATCCTTGATTCCTAGTGATGATTCTTGTTCCTCATGTGACTTAATATATGAACAATTGTCCTCCCTAAGAAGTGCACATACCTCCACACTTGATAAACTTGAACTTGAAATTGAAAAGAACAAAAAGCTTGCTGCACTTAATATTGGAAACTTAAAAGATGCTTCTTGTTCTACAATTGATTTGCATTGTTCTAGTTGTGATGATCTTGATAAGAAACTGCAAGATGCTATGAATGAAATCTCTATATTGAACAATGCTTTACGTTGTCATGAAGTTAAATATTGTTCCGATTGCAAATTAAAAGGAAAAACTTCATGTGAAAATTGCCTTGATCTATCCAATAAACTTGATAACATGCATAAGACATTTGATCGGTTTTGTAATGGGAATAAGAACCTAAACTTGCTGCTGAATTCATCCAAGTCTTGCAATGATAGAACTGGTTTAGGTTTTGACTCTCATGCTCATGCTAAGGCACATCCACCTAAAATTGCAAAGTCATTAGGAAGTGGTTTGATTCAAATAGTTCCTAAACAAAAAGAAGTGGTTTTCAAATCTGCAGGAGTATTGTCTCATTCGGTTTCAAATAAAAATTTTGTTTGCTCATCTAGACATGAACACAGAGTTAAATTTCATTGTACCTACTGTGGTAGAGATGGTCATGTCATAGATTTTTGGTATAGACTAGCTAAACAACAGAAAAGGGAAAGAATGGTTGCTAGATCTCATAACTTTCATGCAAAATTTGCTGCACATATTGAACCGAATGTACAACCTGCTGTTTTGAGTCAAAAACATTCAAAGTTTACCTCCGGACCTTCTGTTTTTGCCTCCGGAGCTACTGATTTTTGTGCTACACAAGTAACACCTTATAGATCAGTAGTTAAGAATAAAAAATCTCAAACTTTGACTCATAAACCTGCTGTTTTGTCTCAGCTTTCGCGTGTTTTTCCTGCTGCACGTCGCGTGACTCAGTACTGGATTCCTAAATGCCTTTTGACTAACCCCAGTATTGAGTCATCGACGTATTGTGCTTCTATGTAGGTTACATGTTTGAGGAAGGAGAACATTTGGATTGTGGATTCAGGTTGCTCACGCCACATGACCGGTAACAAAGATTGGTTCTCCTCCCACTCTTCTGTGTCATGTGTAGAGAATGTTACTTTTGGCGATAATTCTTCAACTCCTATAATTGCTAAGGGTTCAGTTAGAGTAAATGATCACTACACTTTGAAGGATGTGGCGCTTGTCAAAAAATTGAAATACAACTTGCTTTCTGTTTCACAATTGCTAGATGAAAATCTAGAAATTATTTTCAATAAAAACTGCTGCAAAGTTGTAAGTTCAAATAGTGAGCTTATTTTTAACATGTCTTAGTCTGGAAGAGTTTTTAAAGCTGATTTTTATATGTCTTCCTCTAAGCATAGGTGTCTAGTTGCTAATGATTCAAAGGACCTATATTTTTGGCATCGTAGACTTGGTCACGTAGGCTTTGATCACCTAACATGTGTTAGTGCTCTTGATCGCATACGTGGGCTGCCTAAGCTTAAAGGGGACAAATAAACTGTGTGCTCTTCTTGTAGACATGCTAAGATGGTTGCAGGTTCACATACTCCTCTCACAATGATCATGACAACTGAACCATGTCAACTTTTGCATCTTGACACCGTAGGACCTTCACGTGTTCAATCCTTCGGAGGTAAATGGTATGTACTTGTGATTGTTGATGATTATTGTAGATACTCTTGGGTTCACTTTATGGTGTCTAAGAATGAAGCTTTTAGTCACTTTAGAACTTTATTTCTTAGATTATCAATTGATCACCCAGGATCTTTAAAAGTAATTAGAAGTGATAATGGAACTGAATTTAAAAATCAATCTTTTGATCACTTTTGTGCTGAAAATAGAATAGATCATCAATTTTCTTCTCCATATGTACCTCAACAAAACGGTGTTGTAGAAAGAAAGAACAGAACCTTAGTTGAGATGGCTAGGACTATGCTTGATGAATATCAAACTCCTAGGAAATTTTGGGCTGATGCGTTAGCAACCACTTGTTATGTCTCAAATCGTGTTTTCTTGCGTGCTAAGCTAGGTAAAACACCATATGAGCTCCGGTTTGGACATAGGCCTAGTGTTACACACTTTCGGGTCTTTGGTTGCAAATGCTTTGTTAAGAAACATGGTAATCTTAATAAATTTGAACCTAAATCCATTGATGGCATGTTTCTTGGTTATCCATCTCATACTAGAGGCTACCGTGTGTTTTTACTTGACACTAACAAAATTGTGGAGACTTGTGAAGTGTATTTTGATGAAGCTAGCCCAGGTACTAGCTCAAACATTGCAGGTCCAGATCCATATCCGCAGGGGGGGAGCATTTTCGTTGAAGATGAGGAAGAATTGGAGCTGCTGCCCGAAAATTCAGCAGCTAAAGACTTTGGTTCAGCTCCGGATGTTAATTCTCAACCAGCACCGACAACCATCAATGCTGATTCAAATCATCCTCAAGTCACAAGCTCATCGATTTTTGATGAACATGAAGAAGAAGAAGCTTATGAGACATCTGTTCCCCTACAGATTTACAAAGATCATCCCCCACAACAGATGATTGGAAGCTTGCACGAACGAGTCACACGGTCTAGGTTCTGCGATCCAAACTCTTATGCTCATTCTACTTTTGTTGCTTCTTTTGAACCCAAAGATATATCACACGCACTCACTAATGAATCTTGGATTATTGCCATGCAAGAAGAGTTAGAAACTTTTGAAAGAAATAATGTTTGGAAACTTGTACCTCCACCTCAAGGTCACAGTTTCATTGGGACTAAATGGGTGTTTAAAAATAAACAAAGTGAGGATGGGGTCGTGGTTAGGAATAAGGCTAGGTTGGTTGCTCAAGGTTTCACTCAAGTTGAAGGTCTAGATTTTGATGAAACTTTTGCTCCTGTTGCTAGATTAGAAGCTATAAGAATTCTGTTAGCTTTTGCTGCATCTAAAGGTTTTAAGCTATATCAAGTGGATGTTAAAAGTGCTTTTCTTAATGGCTACATAGATGAGGAGGTTTATGTCAAACAACCATCGGATTTTGAAAATTCTGATTTTCCTAATCATGTTTACAAACTGTCTAAAGCCTTGTACAGTCTCAAACAAGCCCCTAGAGCATGGTATGATAGGTTAAAAACATTCTTACTTGAAAAGGGGTTTACTATGGGCAAGGTTGATAAAACTCTTTTTGTGCTTAAGCATGGCAGTGACTCATTATTCGTTCAAGTGTATGTGGATGATATTATCTTTGGTTGTGCTTCTCATGATCTTGTGTCTAAGTTTTCAGCTATGATGAGTTCAGAATTTGAGATGAGTATGATGGGATAACTCACATACTTTTTGGAGCAGCAAATCAAGCAAACCAAGGAGGGTACCTTTGTGCATCAAACGAAGTATACAAAAGACCTCCTAAGGCGCTTCAACATGGACAAAAGCAAGCCTCTTCGGACACCAATGGGAACAGCAACAACACTTGAACTTGATGAAGATGGTGAACCCGTGGATCAAAAAGAATATAGAAGCATGATCGAATCACTTTTGTACCTCACGGCATCAAGACCGGACATACAATTCAGCGTATGCCTTTGTGCACGGTTTCAAGCCTCCCCACGTGCTTCACATTGTCAAGCCGTCAAAAGGATTCTCAGGTACTTACATGGAACTCAAGAATTTGGAATTTTTATTCCTTCTTCCTCAACCGTTACTTTGAAAGCTTTTTCGGATGCTGATTTTGGGGGTTGTAGGATTGATAGGAAAAGTACTCCCGGTGCTTGTCATTTTCTTTGTTATTATCTTGTTGCTTGGTCCTCTAGAAAACAAAATTCAGTTGCACAATCCACAGCCGAATCTGAATATGTAGCTGCTGCTAGTGCTTGCTCACAAATTCATTGGATTGTTCAAACACTTAAGGACTATGGGGTTGATCTAGATAGTGTTCCACTGTTCTGTGATAACACTAGTGCCATCTGCATTGCTAAAAACCCTGTGCAACATTCTAGAACTAAGCACATTGACATTAGGTATCACTTTCTCCGAGATAATGTTGAAAAAGGAAACATTGTGCTTCACCATGTAGATACCGAACAACAATTGGCTGACATTTTTACAAAACCTTTGGATTTCACTCGTTTTTGTTACATTCGTAGTGAAATAGGAGTTATGCATCCTCATGGCTTAAATTGAGGGGGAGTTTTGAAACTTGGGAAGTCTATGTGTGAATCTGAAATTAACATAATATGAGCATAGTATTTCATACATATATTACTTTGTGATTCCTTTTACATGCTGAAAGTTCTTACTACATTACTCGTGTTATACATTTTGTAGTTTTTTCCATGTCTAGTAATTGGAATAATTACTTACACTAAAACTGGTCATGGTCGAACTTTCTTGCTGTTTTGAACTTGTTACATGTTCACAAGTGCTTTTAATCATTAAGAATTAATCAAGTAATCAACTCACATGTTGAGTTTTTATGAACAAATATAAACTGAGAAAAGATCAAGAGAATATGCATGCATCGCACTTCTTTTTTTGAGATGGCTTATCATTGTACTTAGATATGAACTTGGAAGAAGTTGTGTATGACTAAAACCATGTCCTTAAGCTTCTGATTGTCAAATGACATAGGCTTGGCTTGGTTGGTTAGAATAAGGCAGATGCACATATAATCTCTTGCAAATATCATATGATCTAAATTTATGCTTTGAAAAATCATAAAATGCAGCAACTAGTGTCATGCTTTCAGGTTTTGAAATAGTTAAGTTTGTGAGATCATGACTTGCTTAAATTGAAAATTACATTTGATCTCTAGCATGGCTTACACAACTTTATGTATCTCATTGATGTGATAATGTAAGGTACCAGATAGTATGACTTAGATGAGCTTTGTTTATATGTATATGTTATAATATGCTCATAACAAATAAAGGGGGAGAGATAATTTGTTTATATGCTCATGACTTGCTGAATACATTGTCAAAGGGGGAGAGATAAGCATGAAGAGAAAAAGAATATTTGCATAAGGAGAGATAATAAAGGGGGAGAGATAATATGGGATAATTTTTGGATTTTCTTCTCATTTTACTTTTGATTTACAAAGGGGGAGAAATTGTCTTCAAAACTTTATGTAAATAAGCCAATGTTCGGATTTTAAATGGTGTTGCCAATGCATTCATCAAGGGGGAGATTGTAATACCTATGTGTGCTGAATACATTGGCTTGTAGTGAGTACACTTGCTTTGACGATAAATGTTTTGAATATCACCAAAACACCTTTTTATCAAGGTCCGACTAGTTTTGTAAGCTCCGGCAGGAGCTTGGTTGTACTAGTTTTGTAAGCTCCGGCGCTAGGTTCTACTAGCTTTTGTTAGCTCTGGCTCAAGGTCCGGGTTGCTCTGGCAAGATCCGGAACTTGACCACAATGCTTGCTTTACATCTTTGGAAAGATTTCTTAGTATTCATTTGCTAAGTCTTTGGTGCATTTTTGGTTGACATGAATGATATCGTGTTACTGTGGTTTTGCAACATGCTTATGTGAGGTTCTCACGTAAGGTGTTGTGTTCGGAACTAACTTGAGTCAAGTCAAGGACTTGGGCTCGTATGGATTGGTTGTTTATTTATGTGCAGGTGTTGCTTGAGTTCAAGACATGGCTGGTGATGGGATCCATTGGACTAGTCTCAGGGAGGAGATGAGGTTCCAACAACCAAATTCAAGAGGAATTATGGTTGAGCTGATCAGGAGGTTGCGCAACATGATTGAATCTAGAACAATGAATGTGAAGGTATCGTGGACGTCATTGGAAGATGTTTGCACATGTGCAAGGAGTGTATGGACGTGGCTACATGGTTTAGAGACGTGATGAAGAGATGTGGACGTAATGAGTTGGTCGGAATGGTCCAACCGACTAGGTTATGGACTCAAGCTGCGGCTGAGTCGTGTTTGACTCAAATATGGAAAGATTTGAGTTGGTTATGTTAGGATTTCGTGTAGGACACAAATTTGAGTTGTTTTAGGAATGTGGGATACGTTCCTAAGGTGTTTGGAAGTCTTAAGATTGCTTCTATCTGCGTATAGAAGAATCCTAAGCAGTTATGGAAAGTTACGATTCGTGAACAGAGTAGGATTAGGTTCTTGATTTGAGTTCAGTTGGCTTTCGAGCTGGTTATATAATCAAGGGAGCCCATAGATCGTGGTGCACGACTTTGGGGCTGTTCCTCTTGTGTTCTATTAAATAAAATTCGTAGTTTGAAGGAACTTTTGTGCCTTGTTCGGCTGACTTGTTCCAGACAAGTTTTACTCGTCGAGTTTCTGGACAGCACTACCTTTCGTCGGTGGATTTATCATAACTCGAGTTTTACAGATCCAATTGACGTTATTCTTTTTGGGTTGTCTTTACAACTTGATTATCTATCTTATTTCAAAATTTCACGGTCATTGGATTTGTGGTTTTTGATATACACGAGTTTCTTTGCAGCGTTCCAGAAACTGTTTTTCTCGGGTAGGTCAGATTGATCTTTGTTCGATCTTTCGATCATAACTTTAGTTTCTCTCGACGGAATTGAGTGATTATTATTGTGTTTTCTCCATGACTTGAATCTCTATGATATAGGTCACTTTTGTAATGGTGAAACACTTTTAGATTAGTCTCACACATGATTTCTTTAACAGATCGTTTTTCTGCCGAAGGGGTTGAGGTTTAATTTTTTCCGCTGCGTAAGATTTTTAAATCTACCATTCACCCCCGCTCTGGTAGCTTTTCACGTGCTCTTCGATCCTACAAGGAGCGTTACACAGTCCAAAGGACATACGCCGGTAGGCATAGGTCCCGTAAGGACATGTGAACGTGGTCTTACTTTGATCATCGGGATGGATAGGAATTTGATGATATCCCAAATACCCATCAAGGAAACAGAAGTAGGAGTGTTTTGTCAATCGATCTAACATCTCATCGTTGAAGGGCAATGGAAAATGGTCTTTCCTTGTTGCCTTGTTAAGTTTTCAGTAGTCAATACACATCCTCCATCTCGTGACGGTCCGTTGAGGAATTAATTCATTCCTCTCATTTTGAATGACCTTCATACCTCCCTTCTTAGGCACCACTTGAACTGGACTTACCCATTCACTATGAGGAACATGATAAATAATCCCAGCATGCAGAAGTTTTAAGACTTTTTTCTTGACAATCTCCTGCATCGCATTATTCAATTGCCTTTGAGGTTGCCTTGAGGGGACACTCTCAGGGTCAATAAGAATACGATGGGTGCATAATGCTGGACTAATTCCCTTGAGATCCTGAAGTGAATATCCAAAAACAGCTCTATGCCTTTTTAACATGGCTATGAGTTTGAACGTTTCATCATCTAAAAGCTTGTCACTTATGATGACAAGGGCTTCCAAATCGCCATTTAGAAAGGCATAACGTAGGCCTGGAGGTAGAATCCTGAGCTCAACAGGAGGTTTTGGGGAAGGCTCTTCTTTTGGCAATTCAATTTCCTCCTAAAATTCATCCTCGTATTAGATGAATTCTTCTTCTCCTTCAATTTTAGGGGGTTCTAAAAATTGAAGAGTCCTAACCTCCTCCATTGGCTCATCTTGGATGGGAGATTCTGCAGATGTGTTCTTTGAACGCAGAATAGGCATGGAGAAATTTTTCCCTCCAAGATTGATATTGAGGCTTCCTTCTAAAGGAACTTCCATGAGAAATTTCTCTATGGGAATCCCTATCATGATGTTGAAATCTTGGATTTCGAACACGTGAAAATCTAGGAGAGCCTCAACATCTTTGTGTCTAACAGACACTTGTTGCAGAACCCCACATCCTTCAAGAATGGTTCCAAATGAATCTCGGAAGGATTTGCGTGTTGGTGCCAATGGCACATCACCAAGAATGGCGAGAGAACAAGAATCGGAAATGAGATTTGCTCAAATATTGGGGTTGTATAAGATTCTCATTGGTTTCCCTCTAATAGAACATAAAATGGTAGCCAAAGGTGAGGTCATTCGAAGAATATCAGGTGAATTCTCGACTTTAGTTGTCCACACTCTGCTTAGTATAGAGGTCAACTCTTTGACTGTCTGACGGACGAACACCCCATCAGGTGGTTTAGGTGGAGTTGGTGGCAATGAAGGTTTCCTATAGCAACAATACTTCGATGTATTTCCATAATCTTCAAAAAGCTCTTCCTCGAAGTAAAATGGAAATTGCGAGGGTTGAATTTCTTCTACCTTCGTAGTCTCAGGTTCGGGAGAGGATTCCTCTGGCAAGACTTGGGGTAAACAAGAAATGGGTTCATCCTTGTCCAAGAGTGTATCCTCCGTTCTTGACACGACTTCCTCTTGGGGAGGCTCATTAAGACCCATAATGAAGGAATAATTTTCTAGAATTCTGTCTACAAGATCCTTGCCTTCTTTTGGAGTCTTATGGAGGAAAGATCCTCTAGCCGTAATGTCAAGATATAGGGCAGACACTTTGGTTAATCCCATGAAGAAATGTTGCAAAAGCATTGGATCAGGGATTAACAAATCTTGGCCAGAATTTTTCAAAAGAGAAAATATGTCCCAAGCTACACCTATGGATTCCTTCTCAGTCTGCTGGAAGCATAGTACTTCCTTGCGTAAGGAAACAATTCGGGCAATGGGAAAGAAAGCAAGACAAAATTTGTCTCGTTTTTCACTCCAATCACTGTTTGTCTTCCCAACGTAGTGGTTGTTCCATTGTTTGGCTTTTTCCTTGAGGGGAAAAAGAAACAACTTCCATTTGAGAGTTTCCTGTGTCATACCTTTGATTAGAAGGCATGAACACAGTTGTTTGAACTCTCGTAGATGATGGTAATGGTTTTCACAATCCGTTCCTGAGAAGGATTGCTCCCGAACCATGGCTATAAAGCCAGGACAAAGTTCATAGCTGGTTGAACAAATAGGTTCCACCGAAGGTGGTGGCTCACAGAACTTGCCCTTCGGAGAAGAGTAAGAAAGAATGGTCGGTTGCTCCATTTATATGGTGGTGGTAAGGTAAGAATAATAAAGGTAAGATGATAGATAAGAGGGATATGATACGAGGGTTATCTTGGTTCGAAGATTAAAAGTAATCGTTCCCCAACAACGGCGCCAGAAATGCTTGTTGGTATTTCTTAACACCACAGACTTATCCGCTAGCACACGGAAATACCATTGTAGCACTTCCCCTTAAAGAGTATTCCCAAGGGTATCGAATCCAAAGAACGTGTGTGCTAATCTTTCGAACTAGCTCACCCAAGGACACAAAGTTGTTTGGTAGGCAAGGAACATAGAGGAATTCAAAGTATTGATCCTAATTCAAGGTAGTTTGCAGTAGATGCTTGCTTCGGGCACGGGCCTACTCCTAGCAATACTAGGACGACTCCCGCCAAGAGCCTATGACATAGCCAAACATGGAGGATTATGAAGGACAGATAGGGCTGTCACCACCTACTGCCTACCTCTTCAATCCGTGGGTCTACGAGATATCCACTAATGATTTATAACCTAAGCACCACGTTTACGTTCTAAATCACTACTCTAGTTGTTTCGAACACAAAGCTACAACTAGAGCCTCTAATGAATAAAAGCAGTGAACCCACAAGTAACTACTTGTGCAAACTACTAAGAATAAAAGATCAAACTTGTATTCAATTCACAAAGGCTTACTTGATTGAGTAAAACCTTGTAGGGGTACAAGTGTAGAAGAGGGACTTGGCAAGCCCAAGCCTCCTTCTCCTAGACTCTTCACCACACTCTCCTTCTACTTTGGTAGCCTCTAGGACTATTCTAAACCTTTGGAGTGTAGCACTATTCTCAACTTTTGGTGTGTGTGAGAAGTGAGGTGAGGGGGTCTATTTATAGGTGGAGAAGGGTCGGTTCCCACAACAATTAACGCGCGAATCAGTCACCATTGACTCCAGGGAGTCAGGAGGAGCCAACACGTGTCATTTGACCGGGTTTGGCGCCAGGAAGGGGTCGGACGAACCCCTGGTTCGGCCGACCTGGTCAAGCCTCCCCTCGGGGAGTGCTTCCTCCAGGTGGCTTCCAGGTGGGCCCCCTTGATGTATATGGGTGCAACACCGTTGGATTTCCTCGTATTCTTCTGTTTGTGGGCCATTTGATCCATGTGTTTCCATGTGTCATCGCCTAATTCGTTGAAATCCATTTTCATGGATTCATCCATGCATGTTTTGGTATTTTGGGTAATAATTCACCTGCATACAAATAGACACCAACACTTGTGGAATTGGGTTAGTGTATAGCCCTACAACTATGTTTTGTATTTCTTTTATGCACATTATGAGGTGAATTGACGGTCAAAATATGGTACTTAAGGACCATCAACACTTTGGTAAGCTCCAGCTCAAGCTCCGGTTAGCTTTGGCAAGGTTCGGAGCTTGATCGCAATGATCCTGCTTTTACTATAAAATGTTTCGAACTTGCTTTACATTGTTGGAAAGATTGCTTAGTATTCATTTGCTAAGTTTTTGGTGCATTTTGGTTGATATGGCTGATATCATTTTGCTATGGTTTGCAACATGCTTATGTGAGGTGCTCACGTGAGGTGTTGTGTTCGGAACTAAATTGAGTCAAGTCGCGGACATGGTCTCGTACGGATTGGTTGTTTATTCATGTGGAGGTGTTGCTTGAGTTCAAGACATGGCTAGTGACGGGATCCGTTGAACTAGTCTTAGGGAGAAGATGAGGTTCAACAACCAAGTTCAGGAGGAATTGTGGTTGAGTTGATTGGGAGGTCGCGCAACATGTTTGAATCAAGAACAATGCATATGAAGGTATCGTGGACATCGTTGGAAGATGTTTGCACGTGTGCAAGGAGTGCATGGACATGGCTACATGATTCCGAGGCATGATGAAGAGATGTGTATGTAAAGAATTGGTCGGAAAGGTCCAACCGACTAGGTTATGGACTCAGGCTGCGGCTGAGTCGGGTTTGACTCAAATATGGAAAGTTTTGAGTTGGTTATGATTGGATTTTGTGTGGGTCACGAATTTGAGTTGTTTTAGGAATGTGGTATACGTTCCTAAGGTGTTTGGAAGTCTTAATATTGTTTCTATATGCGTATAGAAGAATCCAAAGTAGTTATGGAAAGTTTCATCTTGATTTGATAGGATTAGAGTCCTAGTTGAGTTTGGGTTGGCCTAAGGGCTGGTTATATAAGCATGGGAAGCCAGAGATCGTGGTAGGCGACTTTTGGGCTGTTCCTCTTGTGTTCTATTGAATAAAATTCAAAGTTGAAAGGAACTTTTGTTCCTTGTTCGTCTGACTTGTTCCAGATAAGTTTTTCTCGTCGAGTTTTCTGCACAACACTACCTTTCTTTGGTGGTTTTATCATAACTCGAGTTTTACAGATCCAATTGACGTGATTATTTTTGGTTTGTCTTCACAACTTGATTATCTATCATCCATCAAAATTTCATGGTCATTGGATTTGTGGTTTCTGATCTAAACATGTTTCTTTGTAGCATTCCAGAACTGTTTTTCTCAGGTAGGACAGATTGACCTTTGTTTGATCTTTCGATCGTAACATGAGTTTCTCTTGATGGATTTGAGTGATTCTTGTTGTGTCATCTTCGTGACTTGATTCTCTATGATATATATCACTTTTGTCATTATGAAATACGTTTATATTAGTCTCACACACGATTTCTTTAACAGATCGTTTTTCTGTCGAAGGGGTTGGGATTTAATTGTTTCCGCTGTGTAAGATTTTTTAAATCTACCATTCGCCCCCCCTCTGGTATCTTTCAGCGTGCTCTTTGATCCTAAAAGCACTCTTTAGTGCAAAACCTTCTATTGCATGCAATGAACATGCAAAATACACAATTCAATCAAATAATGCTCATATAGTACTCAATATGTCATGACATGCATGATTAATACAATTATGTGGTAAAACTCGTTAATAAGTTATTATTAATATTTACTAACTAGTTATAAAGGTTTCTAACAAGTTTGAATAGGTTTGGAATTGATCTGAGTCAATTTGGAATTAATTCAACACAATTCAGGTTCAGAGGCCGGACAAGTCTGTTTTAGGGGCCGGACTAGTTCGCCCTGGACAGACTGCAAATTAGGGTGTTCCCGATATGAGAGAATTGGGATCGAATTGACGTGCAAAAAGAGAAAGTAGAAGGTATACCATGTGTTTATAACTCCAAGGATCAAGAATTGAAGATGGAACTCAGATCTTGACAATCTAGGGTTTGTGATGAAGAGTTGAAGGTGAATTGGCGACGAAGAACGCAAAGTCGATGAAGATCTTGATTACTTGTTCCTCTTTCATTTCCTCTTCTTCTTCTTCTTCTTCCTCCTCGGGATCTCCTCCTCCCTCCTTGATGGTGGCTCTCAACGAACCGGGGTTTGTGGTCTTCCAATTGAGGCAAAAGGATGTAAAGTCAAGGGTTGGGGTTGTTTCTATAGAGATGGAGGCTAGGGTTTGATGGATTCGAGTTTGGGGAGGGTGGAGGCCGGTGTGGGGTCCCACATGGGCTCCAAAGAGGTTGGACATGATGTCCTTGGGCCCAAATGAGGCGGTTACCCAAAAACAAATCGTGAGGAAATAACAAAAACCAAGTGGAACTCAGTAGGCCGGACTAGTCCACACAACGGACCGGACTAGTCCATTTTGGGACAGAAACAATATCAGACAAATCCGCTGGAAGGTACGGACAAGTCCGGTCTTGTCCAAAGAGCAAAACGGACAAGTCCGACATAGATCGGACAAGTCCGGGGATTTGGTAACTTACTCTAAAACTGGACCAAAGATCGGACTAGTCCTCACTCAATCACGGACAAGTCCGGAATGGAACAGAGAGTCAATCGGACTAGTCCGCAGCAAGAACGGACAAGTCTGGAGGGCAACAGAGAGGGAAACCGGACTAGTCCGGGGTACAAACAGACAAGTCCATACTTATACAGACTTTTAAGTGTTGTTTTTCTTCTAATTCATTTTAAACTTGTTCCTTTTTATGTTGGTTAATGTTAAACTTGTATATGAACTTATGCAATGCATGATGCATGAAAATGAGGCAGTTACAAATAGACCAAAAGATGTGTTACAATGTAAAGGCAAAAGATCGGACATTCCAATCGCAAACTCACATGTCGGAAAGTTCGGGTAGTCCCAACCAAGTAAAGAGTAAAAGCTACTCCTGAAAACACTCCCGCCACGTCGGCTCATGTGCAACTCATATAAGTGAAAGTTTGGACAACTCGAAGAATGAAATACGTGCAACTCATGTGAGAAAAATTTCGGACAGTCCAAAACTATCGAAGGTAACGTTACTCCCGAAATGTACTAAGCAAGTTCGGACAGTGTGTATCGGGGTGTATCGTGGTGTATCTGTGTAGTCTCAAAACTTTGAATGTAAACCTTCACTTTTATTCTAATTGCCAATGTATTTATCACACATAGGTCTCACACATTTGAGCTAACATAACCCATTTTTGAGTTGCTTGTTCTTGATTTTAGTGCAGCAGAGAAAAAACTTGTAAAGAGGTTGGAAGACCTCATCAAGCCCAACATACCATCGGAATAATTCAAGCGCATATCCCTCCATGGATCTCATTTTGAGTTCATGGTGGAGGAATTCTTAAGATGATCGTCCGACGGTGGAGCAAGATGAAGCTCATTCAACTCCAACCTCAACTTGGCGAAAGGCATCAAACATGAAGCCTACACCAAAATCTTTGGTCGTCAGTTTCTCACACAATGACTCAACCCGGACTGCTCTTCAAATGAGGTATGAGTTTAAAATTTTCTGTCGTTTGAATTGCATTAGGATTGAATGATCTTTTCTTACATTGGTGAGGAAGGTTTACACCTCATCATCATTCAGTTCTTTTGAATCCTCACGAGAGTAAGTGTTGGCATCTTACATGGGAATAAATTTAAACAAGTACCTAGAATTTCATAAGCATTCTTTAAATTGACTTAGACATTTTCTGCCTATGTTTAGTAAACAAAGCTTATGAAATAATTTAATGGTTGAATTGGCATATAGCAACCTAGGAACAGTGATGTCCATAACTTGACTTGAAACTAATTCATGCATGGATCACTAAATTCCTAGGCAAGAAATAAAAATTTGATTAGGAGAATAAAATTGAGAATCTTGTTTGCAATAATCCACATAATAAAAATTTTCTCTTGTAAAAAGTAAAGATGGATAGAAGATTTTAAATATGAACGAATCAATAGAGTGTACATCTATCACATGCATTGCTATGAGCAGGAGCTTTAGAAAAATTGCAAATTTATTGATTTATAAAGCTCCACTCCTATATCAATGAACAACACAATGTTTGGATTCACTGAATTTGAACCTGATATATCTTTGATTGTTTTTCTTCCCCGGATGTACTAATGAAATTCGGTCAACAGACCTGAAGTTTCAGTTGTAAATGTGTCGGGAGCTAACCATCACTCTCTATCAAAGAGAGGAATCTTGCAAGAGTAGTATTTCTATATAGGCATGCAAGAAGTCGATTTGGAGGTACCATTTCAACATCTCTTGACCAATGAGTAGCCAAGCATCATTGTAACCTATCGAAATACCGAGGGCCAATCATAGCTTTAGGAGGCCAGAGGATTGACATGGAAACCTTCCATGAGCGACCAATGGGCTATCGTAAATAAGTGGGATCTCTATGCTCCCACTATTCTAAGAACCCATTCAAGCTCAAGGGAATTGCCACCATCATTGGGTGCACATTGTTCCTCTGTAGCTAAAGGTTATTTTAACCTTAAGCCAAGGAACGATAGATCACACCGAACACCTGTTGGGTGCATGTTATTCGTTTGTGGCCTGATGTTATTTTGACCTTAGCCAAGGAATGGTGGATCACACCAAACACATGATGGTTGCACCTTATTTCTCTAAGGTTAGAGGTTATCATGACCTTAGCCAATGAATAAAGGATGACAGCCGACGTATGGGAGACCTTGAGGTGTCGATGAGAGGCATCAACAACACTCTCTTCGACCAAACTCATGGAACCCATGGGAGGCAACACAACATCGACACATGACCCTCCAATGCTGAAGCTGTAACACCCTCATTTTCATGAATCATGCCCTACATACATTCATATACATGTTTAACAATAACCCACATAAAGAGGAATGAGTTTAAAATTGATTTGGAACAAAACCGCACTTAAAATGCTGAAAAGTGCGGACTAGTCCGATTTTGGTGAGAACTAGTCCGATTTCTCTCTGACTAAAATCAGACATGTTCATTTTTGCTGCGGACTAGTCCGATTTTGCCTCTGGACACTTTCGGACTTGTCTGATTTTATGCGGACTAGTCCGATATTACAAGAATCCTTGAAAATTTGCTAAGTCCCTGGACTTGTCTGGACTAGTCCGGTGTTCCAGCGGACTTGTCCATTTTCCTCTCTGACTAAAGTTGGACTTGTCTGATTTTTGGCCAGACATGTCCGATTTCTCTCTGGACAACTTCGGACTAGTCCGGTCCTGTCGGACTTGTCCGATATTTCGCGACTTCGAGTTGATCTTTTGTTTTATGACTTGTTTCTTGGGTTTCACGTTAAGTGGGCCTAGGGATGTCGTGCCTAACTCTTTTAGAGCCCATGTGGGAATCTAAACCGGCCTCTACTCCTATCAAACTCGAAATCCATCTTACCTTAGCCTCCACCTCTATATAAAAAACCCCACCCCTTGGCTTGACATCTGTTTGCCACTTTTCCACCCCATCCAAACCCTAGTTCGTGGAGAGCCACCACCAAGGATGGAGGAGGATATCCCAAGCAAGGAGAAGAAGGGGAGGAAATGAAAGAGGATCAAGATCTCCATCAAGTTTTATTCTTCATCACCAATTCATCTCCAAGTTTATCCCCAACCCTAGATCATCAAGATCCAAGTGTTACCTCCAAGTTTCTTGATTCATTGGAGTTCTAAACACCTGGTATACCTTCTATTCACTTTTCCTTACGATAATTCAACCCCTAATCTCCAAATTTACGTCGATCTAGAAAACCCTAGTTTGCTAGTTCTGCGAAGTGTGGATAGTCAGGCCTTCTACAGACTAGTACGATTTTGCAAACTAAATTCTGTTGAATTAATTCTAAAATTAGATCTAATCACATCCAAACCTATATAAACTTGTTACAATCTATTAGAACTAGTTAGTGATCATTAAAAGCAATCTATTAACAAGTTCTACCTTGCATTTGCATTAATCATGCATGTCATTTCATATTGAGTAATATTTGTGCACTCTTTGATTGTGTTTCTTGTCTTGTATGTTTATTGTGTGGATTAGACGGATTTGCGCTAGAGAGTGCCGTGGAGGATCTATAGCACTGAGAAATTGAAGGCTTTGACCCGAACCAATCCCAGGAGCGAGGCAAGTGTCCTTGAAGCATATTGATCCTGTTTTTAAAATAAAAGTTTTGTTTGCAAAACTGCATGCTTGTGCCAATTTTGATGGGAAATCCTATGGTAGGAAGTTTACTAGATTTGTTTAACCACCCTTGTCGCCTGGAATTATGGTAGAAATTTGGATGGGCTTTTTACCTTTTTGCTTCGCTTAATTAATTGGGATGGGAAAACAACACTACACATTTAATTGTGCATTATTGATATTCTGGTTATTGTGAACTGGTCAATATTACATGGTAATGGGTGATCTAAGCAAGCCTGGCACGTGGATGGGTTGGATGTTATGGTGGTTTGCTTGCTTTAGATCTAAGGACCGGTTCATGCGAGAATAAGCCAGGACTACAATGCCACCACGAGGCCAAGTATGGGTGTGGCGTAGCTGATTAATTGGGGCTTTGCCAGTGCTATTTGGACCATTAAGGATGCTCGAGGAAGGGGTAGTCGGATTGGGTTTGTTGATGATTGGTGGGACTACCCTGGGATCCTAATGGCTCAAGAGGGGGCACTTGGTTGAAGATGTGCTCTGTGGGAGACATCGCCACCGGTGAAACCTCAGTGGGGTCAAAATAGGCTAGTAATCCCTTTGTAAAGGCTATTTTGTTATCTCTTGGCCATACACCAAAGGAAGTGTAATTAGCATAAGGGAGGTTTCTCTAGTCACCGACGGGTGATGAAATCACAAACCTGTGGGTAAAGTGGTACAAACTCTGCAGAGTCTAATAAAACTATCATGATAGCCGTGCTCCCGGTTATGAGCACGTGGACAACTTCCATGATTAGAGGGAACTTGGTATTGGGATGGTGTTTGGGATGGTTATGGTTTGGTAATGGTTATGGCTAGTTATGGATTAATTTCTGGTATTGAATATGGTTATTGGCAAATGGTGAAATCTGGAATTATTGATGATGGTAGTGAATTCAGACTAGTATTATGATATTACTTATGATTATGATGGGTTTATTTCATATACATGTAATATATTTCTTTTGAAATGTTTTAATGTACTCTTCAGCACTCAACCATTATTATTGTCATCATTTGAATCAGCCACATGTCATACTTTCCACAATTGCTGAGTATGACATGTACTCATTCTTGCAATCCCCCCCCAACAGTTGCAGGTCAGGATTGTGAGTTTCATGGCGACAATGCGGAGTTCTAGGCCATGTCTACCGTTAGCTTGCCTGTGGTGTTTTGGAGCTGTGCTATACCCTATTGCTTATGCTGCCTAGCTGTTTAGTTTGCTTATTTAGTTTATCTCCTCTACATTAGTTGAACTTGTCATTAATATTCATTAGAGCCTGTATTCAAGGATATTATGAATTGTGTAATAAAATTTGGTTAATTAATCTTGTTCTGTGGTAATTTTCTGTACACTCTTTTGTGAATGCGCTCATGTATGTGTGATGAACATCCTGGGCACACATATGCGTTCACTTGGTTCATTTTTCGGAACCGGGTGTCACAAATTGGTATCAGAGCCACAAGTTGACCGTAGGATGCAGCCTAGATAGAATGGACACTTTAGAGCATATTGGAGCACTCAGGAACCGATGTGTTTTGTTTGGTGTGCTGTTGCTATATATTGTTTGCTTGTGTGCTTAATAGAGGATTTTGGGATGCTTTAGCATTACCAAGTCCACCTAGGCTAGTTAGTTGTTTAGTTTCATATCCTTTGATGCATATAGTTGGGGATGTTTTCTAAATTCTAATATCTTTATTTTCTTCAGATGGTGAGGACTCGCAACCAGAGGGATGGCAATGATGAAGAGGAGAACCATGGAGCACCTCAGAACAACAATGGACAAGGACCTGCTCATGGAGCTATCAACATTGAGCAGCTATTGGCTATGCAAAACCAGCTCATGCAGACCATGATACAAACTATGGGACAGCTGCAGGCTGGCAATAACAACAATCAGCCCCGCATGCCTCCATCGCCACCCCCACCTCCTCATAACCGGTTGGTAGAGTTTATGAGGACTAGGCCGCCAACCTATGCTCAAGCCGCTGACCCTATGGATGCGGATGATTGGCTCAAGTCCGTGGAGAAGAAGCTTGCTATTGTCCAATGCAGTGACTGGGAGAAGGTTCTATTTGCATCTCATCAACTAGTTGGAGCAGCTGTCGATTGGTGGGACTCCTTATGCAATGCTCATGAGAACCAAGAGAGAATTACTTGGGCCGAATTCAAGGAGAGTTTTTGTTCTCATTATGTGCCCGAGGGTGTTATGGTTTTGAAGAGGCGAAAATTTGAGAACTTAAGGCAAGGAAAATCAAGCGTGAGTGAATACCTCAATACGTTCACTCAACTCTCAAGGTATGCGCCTGAGGATGTGAGCTGGGGCAGCCGGAAACAATACTTGTTCATGAGGGGCTTGAACAATGAGATTCAAGTGCAATTGCTCGATTGTGACTATGCAAATTTCCAGAATCTTGTGGACAAAGCTATTGTGGTGGAGAAAAAGGTCCGTGAGATGGAACAAGACAACAAGAGGAAGGCGCCATATCAAGGACAGCAACAAGGAAGTAATGTGCGCCCTCGCTTTGCGCCGCCAAATGTGCCTTACTTCAGCTCTTCTGCGCCTGCTCAACATCCTGGATTTGCACCGCGCCCAGCTCAGTTTGTGCAGCAGCGCCCTGTCATGCAAGCACCTAGGCCTCCAATGTCTTATGCACCATGTGCCAACTATTCGGGTGCCAATGCTCAAAACCAAGCTCGTCCCAATAATTCTGGTGGAGTTAAGAAGTGCTATACTTGTGGAGAAGCTAGACATTTTGCGCATCAATGTCCTAAGTCAGGCCTTGGTCAAGGAAGCAATGCACCGAGGCAAAACCCAAGACCCAATGGAGGACAACCACGAGGGAACCGTGGACAGTAGAATTTTGCTTGTGGCAACATGAACCATGTCTCTACGGAGGATGCTCAACAAGCGGATGACGTGGTCATTGGTATGTTTCTCGCCAACTTCAACCCCGCGACTATGTTATTTGACTCTGGAGCATCGCATTCATTCATTGCACCAAAGTATGTTTCCAAGTATAGTTTGCCTATCTCTCATATGAAGTTTACTCTATTGGTTAAGTCCCCTGGAGGAGGGATGAGGACAAATATAGTATGTCCAAAAGTAAGCCTTAGAATAAGGGGGATAGACTTCTCCGCCATCCTCATGGTTTTGGATTCTCAAGGATTGGACATTACACTTGGTATGGACTGGTTGAGGATGCACAATGGAGTTATTGAGTGTGCCACGAAGACGGTGAAGTTGACCAATGAAGAAGGGATCACCGTAGAATTTGAAGCATCTCAAACCGCACCGAAGCAATCGGAGTTGAATCATATGGACGGTGCTGCAATTGAGGAGATTCCATTGGTGTGTGAATTTTTGGATGTTTTTCCAGACGAGTTGCCAGGTATGCAACATGATCGAGACATTGAGTTTGTCATTGGTTTAATACCTGGAACTGAACCTATAGATAAGAGGCCATATAGGATGCCTCCTATGGAATTAGCGGAGCTCAAGAAGCAAATTCAAGAGCAACTAGATAAGGGTTTTATTCGCCCAAGCTCTTCACCTTGGGGAGCGCCCGTGTTGTTTGTGGACAAGAAGGATGGAATCCAAAGGATGTGTGTGGATTACCGAGCTCTCAACAAGGTGACAATCAAGAACAAGTACACCTTGCCACGCATAGAGGACTTGTTTGATCAGATGAAGAGTGCTTGTGTATTCTCTATGATTTATTTGAGGTCGGGATATTTTCAAATGAAGATTAGACCATCGGACATACCCAAGAGAACTTTTAGGACTCGGTATGGATCTTATGAGTACACCGTGATGTCTTTTGGATTGACCAATGCGCTTGTGTAGTTTATGTACCTCATGAATAAGGTCTTCATGGAGTACTTGGATAAGTTCATTGTGGTGTTTATTGATGACATTATGATCTACTCGAAGGATGAGAAGGAACATGAGGAACACTTGAGGATTACGTTGCAGAAATTGATGGAGCATCAAATGTATGCCAAGTTCAACAAGTGTCAGTTTTGGTTGAGAGAGGTGTCGTTTTTGGGTCATATCATCTCAGGAGGAGGAGTATCGGTTGACCCCGGAAAAGTGAGGGACGTGTTGAAGTGGGGACCGCCGCAAAATGTCAAGGAAATAAGGAGTTTTCATGGAATGGCTGGATATTACCGTCGATTCATCAAGGACTTTTCCAAGATAGCCAAGCCAATGACAGAACTGCTAATGAAGGGAAAGGCATTCGAATGGACTCAAGCTTGTCAAAACAGTTTTGAGCAGTTGAAGAAGAGGTTGACAACAACCTCAGTTTCGGTACTGTCGGATGTGAGCAAGAGTTTTGATATTTATTGCGATGCATCAAGACAAGGACTTGGATGTGTATTGATGCAAGAGGGACAAGTGGTCGCCTATGAATCAAGACAATTGAAGAAACATGAGCAGAATTACCCCACGCATGATCTTGAACTAGCAGTCGTGGTACATGCATTGAAGATTTGGAGACACTATATCCTTGGACATAGGTGTGAAATTTACACGGATCACAAGAGCCTTAAGTATATCTTCACACAAACGGATGTGAATTTGAGGCAACAAAGATGGTTGGAGCTCATCAAGGATTATGACTTGGGAATCAATTATCATCTAGGAAAATCCAATGTAGTGGCCGACACTTTGTGTAGGAAAGGAGTAAGTCATCAACTCATAGTTCGAGAGTTACCATCCGAGTTATGTAAGAAGTTTGAAAAGTTGAACCTTGGATTTGTAAATGAGATGGAGATGATGGAGCTAAAACCAACATTAGAGCAAGAAATTTGGGAAGGTCAAACTAAGGATGAGGAAATTCAAGAAATCATGGAAAAGACCCAAGAGGGGAGAGAATTCAGATTTGATGAGGATAAACATGGTACTCTGGCTTGGTAAGAGGATTGTCGTGCCCAATGTGAAGCATAGTCGGGAGACAATATTAGAAGAGGCACATGACTCACCTTACTCAATTCACCCCGGTTGTACGAAGATGTACAAAGACTTGAAGACTTGCTATTGGTGGGCTAGCATGAAGAAGGACATAGCTGAATACGTAGCATTGTGTGATGTGTGCCAATGAGTCAAGGCGGAACATCAAAGGCCAGCTGGACTATTACAACCATTAAAGATTCCAAAATGGAAGTTGGAAGAAATCAGTATGGACTTCATAGTTGGTTTACTGCGTACCTAGTCCGGGTATGACTCAATTTGGGTAATTGTAGATCGATTGACCAAGTCAGCTCATTTTGTTCATGTAAAGACCAAGTATACATATGCACAATTGGCCGGAATATACATGGAGCATATTGTGTGTCGACATGGAGTCCCTAAGAAGATAGTCTCGGATAGAGGTTCTCAATTTACCTCCAGGTTTTGGCAAAAGTTACATGAAGCATTAGGAACAAGGTTGAATTTTAGTTCAACATACCACCCTCAAACGGATGGACAAAATGAGAGGACCAATCATATTTTAGAGGAGATGTTAAGAGCTTGTGCTTTGAAACATGGGAAAGGTTGGGACAAAAGCTTTCCATATGTAGAATTTTCATACAACAATAGTTACCAAGCAAGCTTGAAAATGTCACCATATGAAGCGCTTGATGGAAGGAAGTGTAGGACACCTTTATTCTGGAATGAGGCGGGAGAAACTCAAGTATTTGGTCCGGATGTGTTGCAAGAAGCCAAAAAGCAAGTCCAAATAATTCGTGGAAACTTGAGGGCTGCCCAATCAAGACAAAAGGGCTATGCAGACAATAGGAGAAGGAAATTAACCTTTGAAGTGGGAGATTTCGTTTACCTCAAGGTGTCACCAATGAGAGGTCATAAGAGGTTTAACATAAGGGGCAATCTAGCACCTCGATACATTAGGCCATTCAAGATTTTGGACAAAAGAGGAGAAGTAGCGTATAAGTTGGAGATGCCAACTCATCTTTCAGATGTGCATGATGTGTTTCATGTCTCCCAGTTCATGAAGTGCTTGAGAGTACCGGAAGAACAAGTGCCCATGGAAGGATCGGAACTAGAGGAAGATTTGACTTATGCCGAACAACCAATCAAAATTTTGGAAGCCAAGGAGAGAGTCACAAGGAACAAAGTTATTAGATGGTGTTAAGTTCAATGGAAGCACCACATAGAAAAAAGAAGCGACGTGGGAATTGGAGGATGATATCAAGAAGGAATTTTCCTATCTCTTCTATTCCGCGTCGAATCTTGAGGGCGAGATTCATTTTAAGGGGGTAGGTTTGTAACACCCTCATTTTCATGCATCATGCCCTATATACATTCATATTCATGTTTAACATTAACCCACATAAAGAGGAATGAGTTTAAAATTGATTTGGAAACTAACCGCACTTAAAATGCTGAAAAGTGCTGACTAGTCCGACTTTGGTGAGGACTAGTACGATTTCTCTCTGACTAAAATCAGACTTGTCCGTTTTTGCTGCGGACTAGTCCGATTTTGCCTCTGGACACTTTCGGACTTGTCCAATTTTATGCAGACTAGTCCGATATTCCAAGAATCTTTGAAAATTTGCTATGTCCCTGGACTTGTCCGGACTAGTCCGGTGTTCCAGCGGACTTGTCCATTTTCCTCTCTGACAAAAGTCGGACTTGCCCGATTTTTGGCCAGACTTGTCCGATTTCTCTCTGGACAACTTCGTACTAGTCCGGTTCTTTTCGGACTTGGCCGATATTTCGTGACTCCGAGTTGATCTTTTGTTTACAACTTGTTTCTTGGGTTTCACGTTAAGTGGGACTAGGGACGTCGTGCCTAACTCTTTTAGAGCCCACGTGGGACTCTAAACCGGCCTCTACTCCCCTCAAACTCGAAATCCATCTAACCCTAGACTCCACCTCTATATAAACAACCCCACCCCTTGACTTGACATCTGTTTGCCACTTTTCCACCCCACCCAAACCCTAGTTCGTGGAGAGCCACCACCTAGGAGGGAGGAGGAGATCCCAAGCAAGGAGAAGAAGGGGAGGAAACGAAAGAGGATCAAGATCTCCATCAGGTTTCGTTCTTCATCACCAATTCATCTCCAAGTTCATCCCCAACCCTAGATCATCAAGATCCAAGTGTTACCTCCAAGTTTCATGATTCATTGGAGTTCTAAACACCTAGTATACCTTCTATTATCTTTTCCTTATGAGAATTCAACCCCTAATCTTAAAATTTACGTCGATCTAGAAAACCCTAGTTCGCAAGTTCTACGAAGTGCGGACTAGTCCGGCCTTCTGCAGACTAGTCCGATTTTGCTAACTAAATTCGCTTGAATTAATTCTAAAATTAGATCTAATCACATCCAAACTTGTATAAACTTGTTAAAATCTATTAGAACTAGTTAGTTATCATTAAAAGCAATCTATTAACAAGTTCTACCTTACATTTGCATTAATCATGCATGTCATGTTATATTGAGTAATATTTGTGCACTGTTTGATTGTGTTTCTTGTCTTGTATATTTATTCTGTGGATTAGACGTATTTGCTCTAGAGAGTGCCGCGGAGGATCTACAACACCAAGAGTTCGAAGGCTTTGACCCGAACCAATCGCAGGAGCAAGGCAAGTGTCCTTGAAGCATATTGATCCTGTTTTTAAAATAAATGTTTTGTTTGCAAAATTGCATGCTTGTGTCAATTTTGATAGGAAATCCTATGGTAGGAAGTTTACTAGATTTGTTTAACCATCCTTGTCGCCTGGAATTATGGTAGAGAGTCGGATGGGCTTTTTACCTTTTTGCTTCGCTTAATTAATTGGGATGGGAAAACAACACTACACATTTAATTGTGCATTATTGATGTTCAAGTTAATGTGAACTGGTCAATATGATATGGTAACGGGTGATCTAAGCAAGCTTGGCATGTGGATGGGTTGGATGTTATGGTGGTTTGCTTGCCTAAGGACCGGTTCATGCGAGAATAAGCCAGGACTACAGTGCCACCACAAGACCAAGTATGGGTGTGGCGTAGCTGATTAATTAGGACTTTGCCTGTGCTATTTGGACCATTAAGGACGCTCTGAGAAGGGGTAGTCGGATTGGGTTTGTTGATGATTGGTGGGACTACCCTGGGATCTGAATGGCTCAAGAGGGGGCCCTTGGTTGAAGATGTGTTCTGTGGGAGACATCGCCACCGGTGAAACCTCAGTGGGGTCTAAATAGGATAATAATCTGTTTGTAAAGGCTATTTTGTGAACTCTTGGCCATACACCAAAGGAAGTGCAATTGGCGTAAGGGAGGTTTCTCTAGTCGCTGACGGGTGATGAAATCACAAACACGTAGGTAAAGTGATACAAACTCTGCATAGTCTAATAAAACTATCATGATAGTCGTGCGTCCGGTTATGAGAACCTGGACAACTTCCATGATTAGAGGGAACTTGGTATTGGGATGATGTTTGGGATGGTTATGGTTTGGTAATGGTTATGGCTGGTTATGGATTAATTTATGGTATTGAATATGGTTATTGGCAAATGGTGAAATCTGGAATTATTGATGATGGTAGTGAATTCAGACTGGTATTATGACATTACTTATGATTATGATGGGTTTATTTCATATACATGTAATATATTGCTTTTCAAATGATTTAATGTTCTCTTCAGTACTCAACCATTATTATTGTCGTCATTTGAATCAGCCACATGTCATACTTTCCACACTTGCTGAGTATGACATGTATTCACTCTTGCAATTCCCCCCCCCCCCAACAGTTGCAGGTCAGGATTGTCAGTTTAATGGCGATAATTCAGAGTTCTAGGCCATGTCTACCATCAGCTTGCATGTGGTGTTTTGGAGCTGCGCTATACCCTATTGCTTATGCTGGCTAGCTATTTAGTTTGCTTATTTAGTTTATTTCGGCTGCATTAGTTGAACTTGTCATTAATATTCATTAGATCTTGTATTCAATGATATTTTGAATTATGTAATAAAATTTGGTTAATTAATCTTGTTATGTGGTAATTTTCTGTACACTCTTTTGTGAATGCACTCGTGTATGTGTGATGAACATCCTGGGCACACATATACGTTCACTTGGTTCATTTTTCGGAACTGGGTGTCACAGAAGCCATGCTACAACAAGGTTAGGCCAACTTCATAGCCTACCTCCACCATTAGGGTTTCAACCCCTATCGCGACCTTGACCAAGAACAAGCTTGGGGGAGGACCCCATTTGCATTCCTTTATTTTATTTCTTTCTTTCAACCACTATTGCATCTAAAAAAATAAAAATAATAATAATGTAGTATAGGTTAGGTTAATAAAATAAAAGATGCGCGATAAGAATTTTTACCTTGCATAAGTTGAAATGATGAATAGTTGCTCTATTTTATTTTCTCTAGTCCCTTGCATACAACTTAATATTCTCCAAGTATTACATTTATTGGCTTAGAATATCCTTTCCTTAAACTTGAAAATTGTTGGTAGCAAAATCTATGTCCAATTCTAGGTTGTCGTGGGATATTGTTGATACCCTGCATACCAGGTATCCCTTCGTACCAGAAGAAGACGCATCGAGTTCCACCTTTTAGTATCATGAACTTCTGGAGGCAACACGTGTCCCGCAGTGCCATACTTGCCTCCTTTCTTAGGGTGGAACCAGTGCTGCCACGTGTCCCGTAGTACCAGACCTGCCTCCCTTCATAGGGTGACTCCGGCACGACCATTTGTCCAGGGGCACCAGATCTGCCTCCCTGACAGGGGAAGCTCCGGTGCTTCCACATGTCCAGTAGCTCCGGACCTGCCTCCCCACAGAGGGAAGCTCTGGAGTTGCCATGTGTCACATGCCCGGACCTATGTTTGCAATGCGAAGACTGTGGGATCTCCAACGGCGCAAACATTCAAGGGCTATGAATTGGCTGTTACAAGAATTGGTTAATGCGTCATTAATGCTATACTGATGGTGTATGATCAGGGGACTGTCAAGACTGGTAATGCTGCCATTAAGGTACATTCTCACGATTATTAACCACCCATAACACCATATATCGTGTATAGGGCGGTTATTACAGCCAGGGCCACATATCGGATCACGACGCACACTGTAATAGCCAGTTCTTGTCATATAAAAGGGCTACGCTGCACAGTAGAAAGACAATTTAGGCTCAGCTAAGCAAGCTCAAACACACTCAAGCTCAGGCGTACATACTCAAACAATCAACACACACCCCCTTGGAGTAGGGTATTACGCTCAGGCGGCCCGAACCACATAAAATCCTCTGTGTTCACCCTTGTTCTTAATCTTGATTAGTGCTCCATCTAAATAAGAACCTTCGCGGACTACTACTTAGCAAAACTGCAGGAAGTGTCTTAGTCCACACTATGACATTTGGCACACATGGTAGGGGGGCTCAACTTCAAGATCTCTAAGTTGGTGAACTTAACCGCTGCTTCCAACAGACCGACTGCACCCTCCAATGTTCAGCAGTCGACCAACGTTGTTGTTCCGGTGGGTGTTAGTCCACAACCGCCACCATATGCTGCAGTATCCAATGCTGGACAACAAGATGGTGAATTCACTTTGATCACAGCATCGATGAACAACCCGGAGAATGTGCTGAACAGAGCGGACTCTATTTTAGCATCCTCCAGCGCTAGGAGCTCCTCCCACCACACTAGAACAGTGGCGCGTTGATGTTGAGCACTTGGTACCACTACAATCAACAACCAAGGTTTGCCCCATGCAGGGCAGGCACCTTCACACAACAGAACCCTGTCTAGAAGGCTTGATCCTGCGGTGTCGCAACCCAGGAGACGTGCACCCTATGAGCACTCGATGTCAGTGACCTCCGGGGCTTGTTGTACTCAGACAGCATCCAGGCTCCCTACTTAGGACCTTCGGTCGGAGCTTGACCGCAGGTACATGAGACAGGATGGCCGTGTAAACATTGAGCGTACTCATGAGACGTGACTCGCTTGAGAAAACCCTTCCCCTCTAGGAGTAGGAGGCGGCTGTTTGGCTCTCGCCATGGATCTCTGCATCGTGGAATGGCCACCCAAGTTCTAGATACATCTGCTGGAGAAATACAACAGGATAGTCAACCCCATCGAGTTTCCTCAGATCTACTCAATCGCCATCCTTGCGGCTGGAGGTAATGAGGTCATAATGGCCAACTACTTCCCAGTGGCTCTGACAGGGACTACAAGGTCGTGGTTTATGAGCTTACCACCTGACTCCATCTACAGTTGGGGGGGGGGAATGTGTTGCCAGTTTACCACCAACTTCTAGAGCTCCTACACTCGGCCTGGCACCGAGCTGGACTTGTTCACCATACAGTAGAAGTCGGCAGAGTCATTGCAATCATTCATCCATCGATTCTCTCAGGTACAGAATACTATTCCTTCTATCTCCAACACTTCTGTCATGGTTGCATTCCAACAAGGAGTTAGAGGCAAGAAGATGCTAGAGAAGCTGGCAACTAAGGATGTCAGCAGCATCATGGAACTCTTCAGCTTGCGCGACAAATGTGCCAGAGCTGCAAAGGACCATGAGATGCACTCCAAACCAGCTGCGGAGGCTGGCCAATCTGCCTCCAAAGGCAAAGCTACTACCACTGGCAGTTGTAAAAAGAAGAAGAAGAAGTCAAGTGGCAAAAAGAATTCACTTGTCGGAACACCTACTGCTGCTACTGCCACAGCACCTGGTGGCAGGGGCCACGCCCAGACAAGTGACCTCGATCATCATCTAAGGAAGGCTAAAAGATTTGGTGCCCGATTCACAAATCTACAAGCCACAATTTTGAAGACTATCGCGAGATTAAGAGGCTTGCTGAATGTAACAGTAAGCGTCAAGACGAGACCTCTTTCCGCCACCGGAAGGGAAGTAGAAAGTCAATGAAGAAGCTCCGTCTGATCAGGAGCTAGGCTTCCAAGACGCAAAGAAGGCATTAAAGGCGGTCTACAACACTATCGACAATGACTCTGACACCTCCAACAACGAGCATCAGAAGACTCTCCATATGATGTATGGAGGGTTTTGGGACATCACCTCGCGGTGCATCCTGAAGACTATGCGGCGGGAGATGGCTGCTGCTGGACTAAGCCTCATCGGAAGTGGATGGATACTTCCATTACTTTCAATGCTTCATACTGTCCGAAGAACATGGCAAAAGATGGACAATTGCCTTGATGGTCTCCCCGACTATCAATAATATCCAGCTCTTCCATGTCTTGGTGGATGGAGGCGCGACACTCAACCTCATCAGCTTCGCAACCTTTGTGAAGCTCCACCTCAACCTCTTGGACCTCAGGCACTCATGTCCATTCTCTAGAGTGGGTCTGGGAGCTATCACAACTCTCGGGTCAGTTACCCTGCCAGTGACCTTCGGGACACCAGAGAACTATATGTCCAAGAAGCTGTTGTTTGATGTGGCATACATCAATCATCCCTTCAACGCTATCCTAGGCAGGCCAGCCCTGTATAGGTTTATGGCGGTGGACCACTACGGCTACCTAGTGTTGAAGATGCCAACTCCATTAGGTGTCCTTTGATCCGAGGGGATCGCACTGCTTGAGTAACTGAGCTGGAGAAACTTCATGCGCTTGCAACAGCGTGAAAACATGAATACGACAAGGAGCAATCTGCTCAACAATCATTGAGCTCGCGCCAGTGCGACTCATCCTCTGCACCTCATGTGCAACCAAGCGGCTCAGGTCGGTTTTGATGCCGCTCAGATCATCCGTATATTGGTAGGTCTGACTAACAAATAGGAACCCGCGCTCGTCACTTTCCTCTGGGCAAACGTCGACGTGTTTGCATGGAAACCATCACAGATGCGTGGGATCCCAAAGGAGGTGATCGCGCACCGTCTGAAGATCTACCCCGACACATGACCTATACAACATAAGCCCTGGAAGCAATCTGTTGAGCAGCAAAACTTCATCCAAGAAAAAGTTAATAAGCTGCTTGATGCTAGATTCATTCGAGAGGTTCATCACCCACGATGGCTGGAAAACCCAGTTGTTGTACCAAAGGCTAGCAGGAAGCTTCGGATGTGCATCAACTACACCGCACTAAATAAGGCATGTCCAAAAGACCCCTTTCCACTACCGAGAATAGATCAGATAGTGGATTCTACCTCCAGCTGTGAGCTTCTATGTTTCTTAGACGCATATTCTGGATTTCATCAAATTCCAATGTCTAAGGAAGATGAAGAGCACACTGCTTTCATTATGGTAGATGGTCTCTACTGCTACATAGCTATGCCTTGTGGTCTCAAAAATGTGCTCTCCACCTTTGTGCGAGCTATGCACAAAACCTTTGGTGAGCTCATTCGGGATCTAGTGGAGGTCAACATCAATGACATCGTTGTCAAGGTGAAGAACAAAGACTCACTTATTGACAATCTTAAATCCGTCTTCGACAAGTTGCACTTGACACGCACAAAGCTCAACCCAACAAGTGTATCTTCGGGGTTAACTCCGGAAAGCTTCTCAGTTTCTTGGTGACCCACCGAGGAATTAAAGAAAATCCAGCGAAGATTAAAGCCATCAATGTGACGCGACCTCTAGCCCGTGTCAAGGACATCCACAAGCCTACTGGATGTCTAGCCCTGCTCAGCTGGTTCATCTCAAGGCTGGCAGAGTGAGCACTTCCCTTCTTCCAGCTATTGAGGAAGTCTGGACCATTCCAGTGGTCTGAAGAAGCAGAGAAGGCGTTCCAAGAACTCAAGCAACTCCTCACCACACTACCAATCATGGTTGCTCTGGAGCCTAGTGAGCCTCTTCTGATTTACATCGCTGCAACTACGGAGGTTGTCAGCATTGTTCTGGTTGTGGAAAGACCAGCAAAATCTTCAACTCAAGAGCCTAGACCCCTTCAGGAGGGCCCGGAGCTACTTGAAGGCGAGTCTGGGTCCCAGCCCCCAAGCACGGATCCTAAAGGCAAGATGCCTGTGGATCAAACTCTCTCATTTGATGGAGTATCTACTACTCAAGAAGGATATCCAGAAACCTCGAGCAGGGCCCGAGTTGATTAAGAAGAAGCTTCGGACCCCTCCGGGAGGACCCAAACCGTCCAGCGATCGGCGTACTTCATCAGCAAAGTACTTCATGGCGCCAAGACTCGATACATTGAGGTGCATAAACTGCTATACGTAGTTCTTATTACATCAAGGAAGCTTCATTAGTACTTCCAGGCCCACAAGATATTAGTCGTAACTTCTTTTCCACTGTGAGCTATTTTTCATAATCCCAATTCAACGGGAAATATCGCCAAGTGGGTCGCGGAGCTGGTAGAATTCGATCTCGAATTCCTGCGTCGACATGCAATCAAGAGGCAGGTACAAGCTAACATTGTGGACGAGTGGACACCTTCTTCATCAACTCTAGGGGGCCTCAACGAGCAGAAGCTGGAACCTAAGGTCCCCGTCTTCACTGAGCCTCACTGGACTCTCTACATCGATGGCTCCATGCAGAAGTAGGAGGCTAGAGCTGGAATCCTTCTCCTCGCTCCAACTGGGGATAAGGTCAAGTACATGGTGCGCCTCAACTTCAAGACAACCATCAACATGGCAGAATATGAAGCTCTCATCTTCGGACTCGAGGTGGCGCTATCATATAGCGTACGACCGCTGCTGGTGAAGGGTGACTTGTAGCCCATCATCAAGCAAGTCAAAGGTGAGTGCAATTGCAATAACCCACAACTTGCTGATTATCTACTTGAAGTCAAGAAGTTTCAGAAAGACTTCCACGTCCTGGACATCTGCCATGTCCAGCATCTCAACAACGCTGAAGCTGATGATCTTTCGAGGAAGGCTTCAACTGGGTCTCAGGCACCTGATGGAGTTTTTGTCAGAAGATTATCAACACCCGCCGCTTAGCCTGCCAAACTGAGTCATGGGGGCAAGACCAACACCCCGAAGCTGGCGGTCTCGGTGGCCCTATTTCCATGGTGTCCACCAAGGATCTTAGGCGCTATAGGAAGCTCTGAGAAACCAAGCATGCAAGATCCAAAAGCTCAAGTCAGTCATGCTGCATGGATCTCGGAGGTCCGAGACTACTTGAAAGACAACATCCTTCCTGAAGATGGTGTATCTGCTGAGCGAATTGTCAGATTGGCTAGAAGATACACGTTGGTAGAAGGGGAACTCTACCAACGTGGCACCAATGACATTCTAATGTGGTGCATTTCCCGTGAAGAAGGCTACGAACTCCTCGCAGAGATCCATGGAGGTGAGTGCGGGAACCACACGTCTGTTGACGGTTCCCACACACTACTAACAATTCATCTCTCGCAGTGGTGCTAGAAATGCTTGTTAATGGATTTTAGATTATACATGTAAATCCACAAGCGCACGAAAACTATCGATGTAGCATTTCTCCTCTAAGCGTATTCCCAAAGGGTGTCATTTGTATTCTCCCAAAGGAAGGCTAGATGGATGTAAATCAGTCATCAAGTGGAGAGGCTAGGTTGATCTAGGAAAGGTTCTAGCAATGATGGATAAATGAGACACTGGATAGTGTGACACACACAAGAGCATTCTATCCTAAGGGGATAAATGGGGTAAAGAGGGACTAGGCTAAGAGTTAGGTAGAGACTCCTACGATGCTTCTAATATACATATACATAGCCTAAGTTAGTTACTAATGATAATATTAATTATGAATTCTTATGTTAAGTGGACTAACACATCAGGCATGGTTTTACCCCTAGCAATACAAGGATGACTCCCGCCAAAAGCCTGTGGCATAGCCGAACGTGGAGGATTACAAAAGATAGATAGGGTTGTCACCACCTACTTCCTACCTCTTCAATCTGTGGGTCTACGAGACATTCAATGCTACTTTCTATCCTAGCACCATGCTAGCATATTAAGTATTTACCTTAGAAGCCTAGGAACAAGCCATCCTAAGGCAACGAACTAAATCATTGTTGAGCCAATGTTAATTCGTAGCATAAGTGTTTCATGTTAACATAATCATATCATAGCTAATTAGACTATAGTGGGGGTTTATAGTGTTTATGATGATATAATGATAATGGTATAGCATATTCATAAATACTACTCCTACCACATACATGGAATCCACAATCAAACAAGAAACGCTTCATCAAATATATGAACAATAGAAGACTAAAGATAACATATTTATTAAGAATAAAGTCACAAATACAAACAGGAGTATAAGAGCCATACTGTGACACCCGGTTCAGAAAAAGAACCATGTGAAAACATATGTGTGCCCAAGACGTTCAACACACATACACGAGTGCATTCACAAAAGAATATACAGAAAACAACCACATAACAAGATTAATTAAGTATTTTTATTATAGAATTCAGAATATCCTCAAATACAAGTTCTAATGAATAGCGATGACAAGTTTGAACTAATGCAGCGGAAATAACTAAAATAAGCAACTACGCAGCTAAGCAAAGGGTATATGGCGCAGCTTTAATCAACACCACAGGCAAGATGACGGCAGACACGAACTAGAACTCCGCATTATCATCGTTATGCACCCAATTCTGACCTGCAACTGTTGATGGGGGAATTGCAAGGGTGAGTACATGTCGTACTCAGCAACTGTGGAAAGTATGACATGTATCTTATTCAAATGACAAATATAATAAAGGATAAATGCTAAAAAGTACATTAAAACATTTGAAAAGTAGTGTATTATATGTATGTGAAGTAAACCCATCATAAAACATGTTATCATAATATAAATCCATATTCCATATTCATCATCCATATACCAGATTTCACCATTACTATTATCCATATCTATTGCCATAAACCATAATACCATCCCATAACCATTACCATACCATCCCAATATCAAGATCCCTCTAATCATGTAGGTCATCCAGGTGCTCTTAACCGGGAGCACAACTATCATGATAGTTTTAATACTCTGCAGAGTTTGTACCACTTTACCCACGTCTTTGTGATTTCATCACCCGTCGGCGACTAAGAAAACCTCTGTTGCGCCAAAACACTACCATAGGTGTATCGCCAAGAGATCACAAAATAGCCTTTACAAAGGGACTACTAGCATGTATGGAGCCACTAAGGTTTCACCTGTGGCAATGTCTCCAACTGAGCACATCCTCAACCAAGGGACCCCTCTTGTGCCATTCGGATCCTTGGGCGTCCCGCCTCAAATCCAAAACCAATCTGACTTCCCTTCCCCAGTGCGCCAAATGATCCATGCAACACTAGTAATACCCTAATTAATCAGCTACGCCGCACCCATACTGGGCCTTGTGATGGCACTGTTGTCCTGGCTTATTCTCGGATGAACCGGTCCTTAGATCTAAAGCAAGCAAACCACCATAGCATCCAACCCAATTCACAGACCATGCTTGCTTAGATCACCCATTACCATATCATATTGACCAGTTCATATTAACCATAATCTCATTAATGCATAATTTAGGCTATAGTTGTTTTCCCATCCCAATTAATTAGAGCGAAGCAAAAGGTAAAAAGCCCTACCCGACTCTCTACCATATATTCCAGGTGATGGGGCGGTTAAACAAAGCTAGTAAACTCCTATCATAGGGATTCCCATCAATTTGACATAAGCATGCAGTTTTTGGAAACAAAACATATTTTGTTGAAACAGGATCAATATGTTCAATGACACTTGCCTTGCTCTTGAGCTTGATTTGGATCAAAGTCTTCAAACTCCTGGTGCTGGAGGTCCTCCGCAGCACCCTCTAGCGCAAATCTGTCTAAACCGCGCAACGAACATACAAGACAAGAATCACAACAAAAAAGTGCACATATATTACTCAATATGTCATGACATGCATGATTAATGCAAAAGTGAATCAAAACTAGTTAATGAGTTGTTAATGATATTTACTAACTAGTTCTAATAGCTTTTAACAAGTTTGGACCGGTTTGAAATTGATTTTAAACAATTTAGAATTAATTCAGCAGAAAACATTCAGGAAAATCAGACTAGTCCGCCCTTCGCAGAAACAGCGGATTAGGGTTTTCTAGATGGACGTGAATTTGGAGAAATGGGGTTGAATTCACGTGAGAAAGAGGAAGTAGAAGGTGTTCCAGGTGTTTAGAACAACAACAAATCAAGGGTTTTGGAGGCAACACTTAGATCTTGACGATCTAGGGTTGATGAAGAAACTTGAAGGTGAGTTGTTGATGAAGAACGCAAACTTGATGGAGATATTGATCACTTGGTCCTCTTTCGTTTCCCCCTCTTCTTCTTCTTGATCGGGATCTCCTTCTCACTCCTTGATGGCGGCTACCCACGAACTAGGATTTGTGGTTTTTCAATTGAGGCAAAAGGATGTCACGTCAAGAGGTGGGTTTGTTTATATAAGGGTGGAGGGCTATGGTTTAATGTATCTCGAGTTTGGGGTGGGTGGAGGCAGGTGTGGGGGTCCCACATGGGCTCCAAAAAGATTTAGACACGACGTCCTTAGACCCACTTAAGGTAAAACCCAAAAACACATTGTGAAACAAAAGATCAACTTGGAATTGCGATCATCAGACTAGTCCGAAAAGAGCTGGACTAGTCTGAAGTTAGTCAGAGAGATATCGGACAAGTCCGGACAGGACATTGGACAAGTCCGAACTTAGTCAAAGGAAAAACAGACTTGTCTGGCCAAAACTGGACAAGTCCGATTTTAGTCAGAGGGGAAAACAGACAAGTCCAGACAAGTCTAGGGACTCGGCGAAATTTCAAGGAATTTGCGTACCGAACTAGTCTTCTATGGACCGAACAAGTCCAAAAGTTGTACAGAGAGAAAAATGGACTAGTCCGCAGCAAAAAATGGACATGTCTGAAGAAGGTCAGAGAGAAATCGAACTAGTCCGCACCAAAAACGAACTAGCCCGCACTTCTCATAACTTTTGAGTGCGGTTTTTCTCTAAATTCATTTTAAACTTTTTTCTTTTTATGTGTATTAATGTTAAACATGTATGTGAATGTATGCAATGCATGACAGATGAAAATGAGGTTGTTACAAACCTACCCCCCTTAAAGTGGATCTCGCCCTCAAGATTCGACGTGCAAGAGAAGAGATAGGGAAATTCCTTCTTCATCCTCCAGCACCCAAGTTGCCTCTGATTCTGTGTGATGCTTCCACTGAACCTTACACCATCTAATAACATTGTTCCTTGTGACTCTCTCCTTGTTTTATTAGATTTTGACCGGTTGCTCGGCATAAGCCAAATTTGCCTCTAATTCCAACTCTTCCGTGGGAACTTGTTCTTCTGGCACTCTCAAACACTTCTTGAGTTGGGAAACATGAAACACATCATGGACATCTGAAAGATGAGCTGACATCTCCAACTTATATGCTACTTCTCCTCTTTTGTCCAAAATCTTGAATGGTCCAATATACTGAGGTCCTAGCTTGCCTCTTATGTTAAACCTCTTATAACCTCTCATTAGTGACACCTTGAGGTAAACAAAATATCCTACTTCAAAGGCTAGTTTCCTTCTTCTATTGTCCGCATAGCCTTTTTGCCTTGATTGAGCAGCCCTCAAGTTTTCACGAATAATCTCGACTTGTTACTCAGCTTCTTGCAACATATCAGGTCCAAACACTTGATTTTCTCCCGTCTCATTCCAGAACAAAGGTGTGCTACACTTCCTTACATATAGTGCTTCATAGGGTAATATTTTCAAGCTTGCTTGGTAGCTATTGTTATATGAGAATTCCGCATAGGGCAAGTTTTTGTTCCAGCTTTTTCCATGTTTCAAAACACAAGCTCTTAACATGTCCTCCAAAATCTGATTGGTCCTCTCAGTTTGTCCATCCCTTTGAGGGTAATATGCTGAGCTAAAATTCAACCTTGTTCCCAATGCTTCATGCAATTTCTGTCAAAACCTGGAGGTAAATTAGGAACCTCTATCCGATACTATCTTCTTTGGTACTCCATGTCGACAAACAATGTGCTCCATATATAGCTCTACCAGCTTCGCGGTGATATAGGTGGTCTTGACAGGAACAAAATGAGCTGACTTGGTCAAACGATCCACAATAACCCAAATTGAGTCAAAACCAGACTGGGTACGCGGTAAACCAACTATAAAGTCCATTCCAATTTCTTCCCACTTCCATTTTGGGATCTTTAATGGCTGCAATAGTCCAGCTAGCCTTTGATGTTCCGACTTGACTTGATGGCACACATCACACAAAGCTACATATTTAGCTATGTCCCTTTTCATGCTAGCCCACCAATAACATGTCCTGAAGTCTTTGTACATCTTTGTACAACCGGGATGAATCGAGTATGGTGAGTCCTATGCCTCTATATCGTCTCCTGAATATGCTTCACATTAGGCACGACAATCCTTTTTCCAAGCCATAAGGTACCATGGTCATCCTCATCATATCTGATTTCTCTCCCCTCTTGGGTCCTTTCCTTGAATTCTTGGATTTCCTCATCCTTTGTTTGACCCTCTCAAATTTCTTGATCCAAGGTCAGATTTAACAACATTATCCCCATCTCATTCACAAATCCAATATTCAACCATTCAAACTCCTTACATAACACAGATGGTAACTCTCAAATCGTAAGTTGATAACTTACTCCTTTTCTAATCAAGGCATCAGCCACTACATTAGCATTTCATGGATGGTAGTTGACTACCACATCATAATCCTTGATGAGCTCCAACCATCTTCGTTGCCTCAAATTCAGATCCGTTTGTGTGAAAATATACATTAAACTCTTATGATCCATATAAATTTCACACCTATGTCCAAGGATATAGTGTCTCCAAATCTCCAATGCATGCACCACGACTGCAAGTTCCAAATCATGCGTTGGATAATTCTACTCATGTTTCTTCAGTTGTCTCGATGCATAGGCTACCACTTGACCTTCTTGCATGAGCACACATCCAAGTCCTTGTCTTGATGTATCGCAATAGATATCAAAACTTTTGCTCACGTCTGGCAATATTCAAACTGGGGCTATTGTTATCCTTTTCTTCAACTCCTCAAAACTTTCTTGACAAGCTTGAGTCCATTGGAAAGCTTTCTCATTCATTAAATATTCCGTCATTAGCTTGGCTATTTCGGAAAAGTCCTTGATAAATCGGCGGTAATACCCAACCATTCCAAGAAAACTCCTTATTTCCTTGACATTCTGCGGCGGTTCCCAATTCAACACGTCCCTCACTTTCCCGGGGTCGACCGATACTCCTCCTCCTGAGATGATATGACCCAAAAATGACACTTCCCTTAACCAAAACTAACACTTGTTGAACTTGGCATACAATTTATGCTCCCTCAATTTTTGCAATGTGGGCCTCAATTGTTCCTCATGTTCCTTCTCATCCTTCAAGTGGATCATAATGTCGTCAATGAACACCACAACAAAGTTATCCAAGTACTCCATGAAGACCTTACTGATGAGGTACATGAAATAGGCAGGTGCGTTTGTCAATCCAAAGGACATCACGATATATACATAAGATCCATACCATGTCCTAAAAGCTGTCTTGGGTATGTCTGATGGTCTAATCTTCATTTGAAAGTATCCCAACCACAAATCAATCTTGGAGAAGACACAAGCACCCTTCACCTGATCAAACAAGTCTTCTATGCATGGCAAGGTGTACTTGTTCTTGATGGTCACCTCATTGAGAGCTCGGTAATCCACACACATCCTTTGTGACCATCCTTCTTATCCACGAAAAGTACGGGCGCTCCCCAAAGTACAGGACCTAGTCGGCCGACTAGGGGGGGGGGGTCAGCCGACCTGGTCTCAGCTCCTTTTGCGGTGTGCTTCCTCCAGGTCTCTGTCAGGTGGGTCCCATTGACTGATATTAGTGCTACACTATTGGATAGCCTCAAATATTTTTTTTGTGGGACATTTGATCCATGTGGTGCCACATGTGGTCACTGGATTGACTGGAATGATATTTTATAGGATTCATCCCCTTGTTTCACTTCAATTCTGCATAGAATCCCTGCATGCACTACTTTCTCCAAGGACAAGTGAAAATAGGTTAAATAGAAAGGTGATGTGTGCATGAAATGATATTTCCTTCACATAATTGAGTTATATTGATGGGTGAAATTGGTATATAACAACTGTCAATAGCATCATCCCACACGCTGGTCTGTAAGTCCTTCTGGCATGGTTTTTACTGGCCTACAACACTCTAGGATGCAGTTCAGCTGGTCAAGAAGTGCGAAAGCGTGCCAGTTCTATGCGAAGCAGATTCACACATCGACACAATCATTGTAGATGATTCCTCCCACGTGGCCATTTGTTGTGTGGAGGATGGATGTTTTGGGACCTTTCCCAAAAGCTGTTATAGGGTACTGGTTCTTATATGTCGCCATCGACAAGTTCACGAAGTGGCTGAAAGATACTCCAGTTGTGACTATCAACAAGCAATCAGCCATCAAATTCTTGATGTCCATTGTCTAAAGATTTGGAGTTCCGTATAGAGTCATCACTGACAATGAAACCCAGTTCACAAGCGCAGCATTCCAAGAGTACTGCGAAGACCTCGACATAACAGTCAGCTACACATCAGTAGCTCATCCGACAAGCAATGGCCAAGATGAGAGGGCAAATGCATAAATACTCAAGGGACTCAAGACGCATACTTATGAGTGCTAAAGAAACATGGTGCCAACTGGATAGAAGAGCTTTTGTCTATGTTGCGAGCGAGCCGGACAACATCCAACAGGGCAACAGGAGAGACACCCTTCTTCTTGGTGTACGAAGTTGAAGCAGTCCTTCTTCTGGAGGTCACTATTGGTTCTCTCCGAGTCTGGACCTTCGACAAAGCCACGCAGGATCAGCTCCGGCGTTGTCAAAGTGTGCGATCGACACTTCCCCCGATACTACTAGATCCTAGTCTTCAGAGGTTCGTGATTGGTTGGGGCACACGTTAAATTATGAACAAGATAGTGACACGAGGATTTTCATGTGGTTCGGGCTGCTTGAGCGTAATACCCTACTCCACGGGTGGTTGTTATATGTATGAGTGTCTAGTCACGTGGGGTTGATTGGACTTGTCCTTTGTACCGTGCAGCACAACCCTTTTATAGACCAAGGACGGGTCATTACATTGTCAGTCTGGCCCGACATGTGGCCCCGGCGGTGTTTTATTACCTAATACACAATCTGTATGTATTAAGCATAATTAATGGTGTGATAACGTGCCTTAATGGCGGCGTTACTGGTACTAAAGGTCATATGATCGTGTGTCATTAACATGGCATTAATGAAATGTAATTAGGTCTTGTAACGGTAGCTTTAACTGTCCTTTGAATGTTTGCACCGCTGGAGATCCGGCAGTCTTCCTATTGCAGGCTTAGGTCCGGGGGATCGACACGTGGTAGCTCCGGAGCTTCCTTCTATGCGGAGGCAAGTCCGGAGCCGTTGTACACGTGGTAGCATCGGAGCTTCCCTCTGCTGGGAGTTAGGTCCGGTGTCACGGGACATGTGGCACGATCGGAGCTTTCCTATACAAGGATTTAAGTCTCGCCATGCTTTACATGTGGCAGTGCTGGAGCTACCCTAATGGGGGAGGCGGGTCCAGTGGTGTGGGACACGTGGAGCCTTCGGAGGTCTTCAACTCGTACAGGTGGAACTCTGTGGCTTTTCTAAAGGTATCATGGGGTACCCGGTACGTAGGGTACCGATAGTGGCCCCCGGGCCCACCTCTGGGAGAAATCCTTTGGGTTAAGTTATTCTACCAGAGGTGGGGCCATCTTCGATTTCTGCGCTGCGGCTTCAAAGGTCTTTTCATGGGCCGTTGGGGCGATGGTTCGCAGTTAAACCACCACCGCGTGGCTCTTCTTGATGCGGTAGGTGAGATCCCGGCGTGCAGATCTCACGCAATTGAAGTTCACTAGTTCCCAAAACAAAAACCGTATCGGTTCTGAGCGTCCTGTCAGTCTGCCGCCCTCGGGCTTCCAATTTCCCATCATAACAACGGTTCACCTGGGGTAATAACTTTGACTTTTCTGCCGAAATGAACCCGGGACCATTTGTCATTGACAGGGTAGGTTTTTGAAGTGTGATCTTGATCCCGCCGCAGTTTCCATCCTAGCGTAGCGGAGGCTTACTTAAAAAGGAATGCTCGCACGGTTTGAGGACTCTTTATGCTTTCATTCGAACTTGCGCTCAAATCTTCCCAACCTTTGCATAGCCCTTCCATCTTTTGCTCCATTTTGTCGTGATGGAGTTGGGTCTTCCCTGCAGCAAGATCACTAGCGATGAAGATCTGTCGAGGGTCCGGACCTACAAGGGGAGGTCCAGCGATTCCTTCAACAAAGATATTCACTTCGGCAAGCTTCCCTTAAAGAAGAAGCGCACTGGTGAGATCGTCTTCTTCTCGGTGTACGTCAAATTGGGTTTGATCCCGCCCTTCTCAAGCTTCTTGTTGATGCTGTTGGATTTCTACGGCCTCCAACTTCATCACCTCGGCCCCCACTCCTTCTTGCTAGTGGCAACCTTCGTCCACTTCTGCGATATGTGGGTGGGTGTGCTGCCATGCATCGAGCTCTTCCAGACCTTCTTCATGGTCCACACTACCGAAAAGGGGACAGAGATGATTGGCTTCTACTACTTCGTGAAGCGCAAGAACTGCCCCTTCAAGTACTTGATGACCTTATCCTCCGAAAAGTGGAACAACTGGAAGAAAGACTGGGTGATAACCGCAGTGGAGGAGCACGAGAGGTTGAAGTCGCCCAAGAGCCTCCCCAATGTAGACACAGACGCGTGGAATTCAGTTTTAGAACCTTCCGAAGCATAGAAGCCCATTCTGAGGAGGATTCAGGAGTGCGAGAGGGTGGAGTGACTCCTCAAATGGTCTTCGGCAACTTCCTGGTGAACAGGTGGGAACCGCTGAACACGAGGGAGTGGCCTGCATGGGCCTTCAATAGTGAGATGGATCACAACCGGATTGAAGGTAGTTTTAATACCAACTGGGACTATGAAGCTTTGAAGCTCCATCTCCAGAAGTTTCAACACGAGGCCATCACCCACGATGCATAAACCCCACCAGCGGAATTCCTCCCTCTGAACATGGTTCTGGAGATCAGCGAGGAGCTCCAAAGGGAGATGCCGGAGCTTGATGACCTCGACCTGATGGACAGGCGTAGGACCTTCGGGGTTGCAATCTCCGGAGCTTCAAGTGAGGGTGGCCCCCACTGCTCCAAGCCATAAGGTTGATGATGTCGACAAGGGCAAGGGCAAGTGCAAGGGTAAGGAGCTAGCCAAATCTTCCAGCAGGAATAAGAAGCTAAGACATGCTGATGGGAGGTCGCTAAGGTCGTCTCTGTCTCCAGCAACTTCTTCCTCCCAGCCAAGTAGAGCTTCGGCGGCCACACCTCCTTCGATGTCGGCCCCCTTAAGGGGTGCTAGCTCTGACAACTCGACTCTAGCTCTAGTGCCTGCTGTGGGATCCAGGTCCAGAGGTCCTTCCTAGCCGAGGGAGGTCACGACTGAGGCGACACAAGCAGTTGCGGCAAGTTTCGGATAGATGTCTGGAGCCTCCACCACACCGGTGATGGTGGGTTCTCGCTCTGGCCGTCGATGAAGAGGTTCCGCGCCGACTGGAGCGGTAGCATCCCAAGGAATTGTCATTTCACCTTGAGGTTCTAATTTTGTCTTCATCATGTCTTGAATTTTTTCGATATTTTGTTTCTAGGGTGTCGAAAAAGAAGACCGAAACTTTGGCGCCTATTGCAGCAACTGAGGCTATGTAGGCGGAAGCTCTGGCTTCAACCCCTGTGCCTCCCCAAGTGGTGGTTGAAGACACGGCAGTTCCGACACCAATTGTCATGGACTTGGATTCAGAGTCGTCGCTAGAAGCTCCTGTGGTAGCGCTGGACGACGGGGGAGATGTTCGTTATGATGCGCCAGCGGCTACAGAACTGGCAGTCGTGGCTTTGGCGCAGGAGGCAGAGATGGCGGAAGCTCCGGCATTTGAGTCAGAGGTAACCGAAGCTCCAGCACCCGTGCCTGAAGTATTTGAAACTATGGCCCCTGAGCAAGAGATGCTTGAATTTACGGCCCCCCAAGCTGGAGACAGTTGAGGTCTTGGCTTCTGAGCCAGAAGTGGTGGGGAGTCCGGGCGAAGCTCCAACGCTGGCCCCAAAGATGATTACTCAGGAGGCGCTCATGTTTGAGCCGAAGCTTTCAGAAGAATCGGTGGTAGGCCCTCCACCCATAGAGTCGATGGTTGAAGATCCGGCAAGGGGACCTTTGTTGTCAGCCCGAGATCCCAATAGGCCCGGAGCCAATTCCTTTGGCTTTGTCTAATGACAATGCCTGCTCTAGTCTCTGTCAAATTCAGCTCGCCTTCGACCATGACAGCAAGGTCCTCAAAGAAGAGCACCACACCTTGAGGCGTTGGCAAAACAGACTTCACTTTGAGACCAAGCTGGCACAAACAAGGCTTGCTGACCAGCAGGAATGGATTGAGAAGGAAAATGCCTGATTGATATATTGGGGCCGCTTACTAGATGAGCGGGAGGCTTCCATCAGGGCCCTCAACGTGAAGAGTTGGGATATTATTGAGCATGCTATGAAAAGCAATAAGGATGCTGATGATCGTCAAGACAACCTCAACAAGCTAAATGAGATTCTCCTAAAGCACCAAGGAGACCTCGATGAGCGGGAAGAGAAGCTCCTGGAGAAGCAGGAGGATATTTTGAAGAGAGAGGAGGAGCTCAACTTGAGGTTGTCTCTGGGGGAGGAAAGCTTGGCTGACTGCACTAAAAAATTTGAGCAGCGATGCAAGCAGGAGGAGGAGAAGCACTGGAAGATGGGCAGGAGCTCTCCAAAAGATAAGCTGATGTCGCCACCAGAGAGGAGAAGCTGAATGGCATGGAGAATGACCTAGCGAACCGCTGGAACTACATCCACCTCCGAGAGTGAGAGCTTGCTGACCATGAAAAGCAGGTGGTTGAGAGTATTTAGCAACATGCCAAGGAGGTCAAGCGCATCGCCCGGAAAGGTTCGGAGCACGCGGCCTCCAGGAGGTCACTGGAGGAACTGAGGAGTATGAGGCTGACTTAGTCCCAACAAGTTTCAGATTTTCAAGGTCATGACAATAAAGCTCTGGTGCCACTTGGCTTCAGCCCGGTACGTCCGGATGACCCGGAGCCGGAGCTGGACAAGGTGCTGGTGGCGCTGAGCTCTACCAGCAACAAGTTGGACGCGATGGGTAACATCATCGTTGACCAACTGGAGACAGAGGGGAAGTCTCTGGCTAAGAGCATCGCCGAATATGTGCTGACGTGTTTCAAAAGCCAGGACCCCCAACTATCTCTAGGTCCTGTGGTCGAAGGCCCCATTGCTGAAGAGGAAGATGCCGCCAGAGCCAACATTTAAGAAGCTGCCCAGAAAGGGTAGGATCAAAGAGCACGTGTAAAGATGCCAGAGGGGAGGTGAATGGTAAATTAAAACTTTTCAGCAGAAGCAACAAAAAAACCCCTCGGCAGAAAAATGATATGTTAAAGAAATCATGTGTGCGACTAATCTAAAGGTGATCAATTGTAACTAAACAAGTATGGATTGTAGAGAATCAAGTCATGAAGGCTTCACAACTAGAATAATGAAAATCCGTCAAGAGAAACTCAAGTTACAATCAAAAGATCGAACAAAGGTCAATCTGTCCCACCCGAGAAAAACAACACTACCAAGAAACTCGTGTAGATAATAAAAAAAATCCAATAAACTTGAATTTTTTACAGATGATAGAAAATCAAGTTGTGAAGACAACCCAAAAAAAATCACGTCAATCGGATCTGTAAAACTCGAGGTATGATAAAACCACCGAAGAAAGGTAGTGCTGTGCAGAAACTCGACGAGAAAGACTTGACAAAAACAAGTTGGACGAACAAGGCACAAAAGTCCTTCAATCTACGAATTTTATTGATCAAAACACAAGAGAAATAGCCCCGAAGTCGTCTATCATGAGCTTTGGACTCCCTTGCTTATATAACCAGCCCTTAGGCCAACCCAAACCTAACTAGGACTCTATTCCTACTCAATTTACGAATCAAAACTTTCCATAACTGCTCAAGACTCTTCTATATGCAGATAGAAGCAATCTCAAGACTTCCAAATACTTTAGGAACGTATCCTACATTCCTAAAACAACTGAAAAATGTGACCCACACGAAATCCTACCATAACCAACTCAAAATCTTCCATATTTGCGTCAAACATGACTATGCCACAGCCTGAGTCCATAACCTAGTCGGTTGGACCTTTCTGACCAATTCTTTATGTCCACTTCTCTTCATCACGTATCGAAACCATGTAGCCACGTCCGTGCAATCCTTGCACACGTGCAAACATCTTCCAATGACGTCAATGATACATTCATATTTATTGTTCTTGATTCAAACATGTTGTGCGACCTCGTGAACTTGGTTATTGAACCTCATCTTCTCCCTAAGACTAGTTCAATTGATCCTGTCACCAGCCATGTCTTGAAATCAAGCAACATCTGCACATGAATAAACAACCGATACTTCCGAGCACAAGTCCTTGACTTGACTCTCGTTGATTACAAAACCACAACATCTTACGTGAGCACCTCACATAAGCATGTTGCAAAGCATAGCAAAATGATATCAACCATGATTAGCCAAAACACACCAAAAACTTAGTAAATGAATACTAAGCAAACTTTCCACAATCCAAAAAGCAAGTTCAAAATATTGCAAATTAAAAGCAGAACCACTGCGATCAAGCTCTGAACCTTGCCAAAGCTAAACAAACCTTGAACCGGAGCTTGCCAAAACTAACAGGATCTAGTGCCGGACCTTACCAAAGCGAGACGGACCTAGCGTCGAAGCTAACCAAAGTTAGTCAGACCTAGCGCCGGAGCTTACCAAAGCTAGTCAGACCTAGAGCTGGAGCTAACCAAAGCTAGTCGAACCTTACCTCGGACCTTGCCAGAGCTCGGACCTAGAGTCAAACCTTGATGATAAAGGTGTTTTGGTAGTATTCAAAACTTTTATCGCCATAGACAAAGTATTCAGCACACATAGGTCTCACAAAAAGTTGCCTTGTATTTCCATAGGACTTAGGACCTCAAGTAGCCAAGACCTTTCTCTCTTGCCTTTCCCTTGTAGTCCTCATTTTGTAATCCAATCCTTCGGATTAATGAAATCCAATCTCCTTGAATGAATGAATTCCATTTTGTATTTCTCTTCAATACATTGTCCTTTATCTTCTTGCCCCCCTGGTAGATGTTCACAATTTGATTGCGGACATTTACCAAAAGGATCTGACAATGTCTTGATGACTTGAATGCTTCAAACTTGTAGCTAGAACGTTTAGCTCTTAGGTCCTAAGTTTACCTCTGACATCTCCAGGGACCCATTGTGACATCGACGGCGGGCCTCCTGGGAGGTTTCGGAGCTTGGTAGGTCTGACAGCGCCCACTACCAACACATAGAGCGTCGACGGTGGGCCCCCTAGGAGTTGTTGGAGCTTGGTAGGTCCAACGACGCCCACTACCAACACATAGAGCATCGACGGCGGACCCTGGGAGTTGTCGGAGCTTGGTAGGTCTGACGTTGTGACACCAGGTTCCGAAAATGAACCAAGTGCAGTATATGTATGCCCAGGATGTTTAACACACATATACAAGTGATTCACAACTGATAAACAGATAATTACCACAACTCAAATTATTAAATAAGTATTTTTATTACAATCTCCATATTGCCACTCTAGTGATCATTATTGAACTATATCTGCAGCGGAAATAAACTAACTCTGAGCTAAGAGATATAAGGAAGCTAAGCAAAGGGGTAGCGCGACTCCAAGCAAACCACAGGCAAGTCGATGACAACACACAACCAAGTACTCCACATTAGGGAACAATTAGAATGCAATCAGAACTCTGGTATAATCGTGCAAAAATTAAATATGAACCACATGATCTCCATCTAATGATTACTGCATTTTACATTTAAACCCTTCACCTGATGACATAAATACAGTGTGTTAAGTGGAGGGGTTTAAGTGTAAAATATTGTAACCATTGGATGAAGATTGTGTGGTTCAGATTTAATTTTTGCATGATTGCACCAAAGTGCTGATTGCATTCTAGTAGTTCCCCTCCACATTATCCTCAGGATACTCCCAAACATCTTCTGAAACTGTTGGTGGGGGGATTGCAAGGGTGAATACATGTCGTACTCAACAAGTGTGGGAAAGTATGATATGTAGCTTAACAAATGACGACCATAAATAAAGTCTAATTGCTAAAAAGTACATTAAAACAGGTAAAAAACATTATACTATGTCTATGTGAAGTAATCCCATCATATACCACAATGATTATCTTAGTATAATTCCATATTCCATATCCATCACCATCATACCAGTTTATTACCATTATCATCATCTATGTCCAAATATCATAATTCAATTCATAACTGTAACCATAACCAGTACCAAACCGTCCCAATGCCAAAACCAAACCCCTCTAATCATGTGAGGGTCCAGGTTGCTCATGACCGAGAGCACGGCTATCATGATAGTTTTACACACTACAGAGGTTGTACCACTTTACCCACATGTTCGTGATTTCATCACCCATCGAAGAATAAGAAACCTCCCTTATGCTAATTACACTTCCTTAGGTGTATGGCCAAGAGATCACATAATAGCCTTTACAAAGGGACTACTAGCATGTATGGACCCACTGAGGTTTCACCGGTGGTGATGTCTCCAACTGAGCACATCTTCAGCCAAGGGTCCCCTCTTGTGCCGTTTGGATCCCAGGGAGTCCCGCCACAAGTCCAAACCCAATCCAACTTCCCTTCCCCGATGCGCCAAATGATCCACGCAGTATAAGCAATATCCTATTTAATCAGCTATGTCGCACCCATACTTGGCCTCATGGTGGAACTTTAAAACCTCGATGGTCACTCCACGAACTGGTCCTTAGATATAGAGCAAGCTAAACCACGAAAACAGTCAAACCCAAACCACAAACCATGCTTGCTTAGATCTCCCAGGTCACACATTACATAATTAGGTCATTAGGTTGTTATCCCATCCTAATTAATTAGAGTGAGGCAAAAAGGTGAAAAGCCCTTCCCGAGTCTCCACAATGTATCCCAAGCGACAAGGATGGTCAAACAAGTCTAGTAAACACCTATCATGGGTTTCCCGTCAATTTGACACAAGCATGCAATTTTGCAAACAAAACATTTATCTTAAAACAAGATCAATATGGTCAAGGACACTTGCCTTGCTCCGACAGATGGGGTTGCTCAAGCATTTCAAAGTATGGATTCTGGAAATCCTCGTAAACGGCCTCTTGATCACGTCCCTCTACTCTTGATCACACATACAAGAAAATACATACAAATCAACATGATGCACACATATTAATCTACATGCAATGACAGAATGCATGCAAAGTTCAATAATTAATTAACTATGGTTGGTTATTAATTAGATGCAAATAGTTCATATGTGTTCATGCGAGTTTAGGGGGGTTTTAGCAAGAATTAATGTTGCTGAAATTAAATAGATGGTGCAACTATGATTAAATTATGGTAATTATATCTAATACGTCGCTAAAATTCGCATCGGAAAACGTATCCTACCGCAGATGCGACGGCTTTGAAGATCGCGGGACGGAGACGTGGTGTAGACAAAGTTGATGGCGCAGCAGACCTTTGGTGGCACGACGACTACGATGCGACGATCTCCGGCGGATGACGACACCTTCCTCCTCTTCTTCTTATTCCTCCCTTTATTTTCTTCTCATTTCTTCCTGGCGCAACCTCTGGTTTTTGTGTCTGGCGGCTAGCGTTTTCTGCTGCGCTTTTGCTTCTGCTGTCGAAGCCTCAGTTCTATTTATAGGCAGCGAGGCGATGCTTGTTATCGAGCCTGGGACACAGTCCCGATCCGGCTCGGCGTTGGGCCCTTAGCCCCTGGCATGTGTGCGCGTGGCAACTGGCCGACTCGGCCACGGCATGGGGCGCGTGAGCGCGCGGACCTCCCGGTCATGACAGACCCGTTCGGCGCATGGAGCGCACCTGGTGCGCTGGGACACGAGCGTCTCGCTCAGGCGCGTGACCCTGCGCCGATTCGGTTGCCTCTTTTCTTTTTTTTGTTTTCTTTCGTATTTTTTGATTTCATATACAATTTTTTATATTTATTTATTTCTTTTTAATACTTACTAATACCTATTTTTTATTATTATTATTTTCCCATAGGTTTATTATTTAATTTTTTCTCTTATTTTACTAGGCTTATTCTTTACATATATATTTTTTTATTTACTTATTTATATTTATATCTTCTTTTACTTTTTTCTTTATTCTACTAATGATTACTACATGGAAATGCTATGCAATGCATGATGCTCAAAGAAAACTAGGGTGTTACAAACCTACCACCCTTAAAGTGAATCTCACCCTCGAGATTCGATAGCATGGGGAAAAGATGAGGGAATTTTGCCTTTAGGTCTTCTTCACGTTCCTACGTAGCTTCGGCTTCTATATGGTGGTTCCATTGCACTTTGCACCAACGGACTCTCTTATTCCTCATGACCCTTTCCTTCACATCCAAAATCTTGATAGGTTGCTCAACATAGGACAAATCCTCATGTACCTCTAGCTCGTCCATCAGCACTTGCTCTTCCGGTACTCTCAGACACTTCTTGAGTTGAGACACGTGAAATACGTCGTGTACATCAGAGAGATACGCTGACAGCTCAAGTCGATATGCTACCTCTCCTCGCTTGTCCAAAATCTTAAATGGCCCGACATAACGAGGAGCCAGTTTTCCTTTGACGTTAAACCGACGTTGACCTCAGATAGGTGACACTTTGAGGTATATGAAATCTCCAACTTCAAAGACCAGATTCCTTCGCCTATTATCTGCATAGCCTGTTTGCCGTGACTGAGCATCCCTTAGGTTTTCACGAATTATTTGAACTTGCCTTTCAGCGTCTTGTAACACATCAGGACATATACTTGGTTCTCTTCGGTTCCATTCCAAAACAAAGGTGTCCTACACTTTCTTCTGTATAGTGCTTCATAGGGTGACATCTTCAAACTGGCTTGGTAACTGTTGTTATATGAGAATTCCTCATATGGAAAGCTTTTGTCCGAACTCCTTCCATGCTTCAAAGCACAAGCTATTAACATATCCTCTAAAATCTGATTGGTCCTCTCAGTTTGTCCATCCGTTTGAGGGTGATATGCTGAGCTAAAATTCAACCTTTTCCCAATGCTTCATGCAATTTATACCAAAACCTGGGGGTAAATTGAGAACCTCTATCTAACACTATCTTCTTTTGAAAGAAATCCACCTAAGCCGTAAGTTTTTGTTATAGCTGGCACACCTGCTTCCAAACTAGAAAAATCTGATTCTAGTAGAAAGTGGACTAAGTCTTAAGAGAGATAAGCCGGTCTTTATACACTGGCCCTACTTCGAATTAAATATACTATTCTTCCCATATACAGTTCGACCAACTTCTCTCCATTAAAGGTGGTCTTGACGGGAATAAAGTGAGCTGACTTAGTTAACCGATCCACAATTACCCATATGGAGTCATATCCAGACTGGGTACGCGGTAATCCAACTATGAAGTCCATCCCGATTTCTTCCCACTTCCATTCCGGAATCTTTAATGGCTGCAATAGTCCAGCTGGCCTATGATGTTCAACTTTGACTCGTTGGCACACATCACACAAAGCTACATACTCAGCTATGTTCTTTTTCATGCTAGCCCACCAATAGCATGTCTTCAAGTCCTTGTACATTTTCGTACAACCGGGATGAATTGAGTAAGGTGAATCATGTGCCTCCTTTAATATTATCTCTCGGATATGAATCACATTAGGCACAACGATTCTCTTTCCAAGCCATAGGGTATCATGTTCATCCTCATCAAATCTGGATTCTCTCCCTTCTTGGGACCTTTCTTTGATTTCCTGAATTTCCTCATCCTTGGTCCGACCTTCTAGAATTTCTTGCTCCAAGGTAGGACTTAACTCCATCATCCCCATCTCATTTTAAAATCCGAGATTCAACCGTTCGAACTCCTTGCATAACTCGGATGGCAACTCTCGAACCGTGAGTTGGTGGCTTACTCCTTTCCGACTCAAATCATCTGCCACTACATTAGCCTTCCCTAGATGATAAGTGATTCCCACATTATAATCCTTGATGAGCTCCAACCATCTTTGTTGTCTCAAATTCAGGTCCATTTGCGTGAATATGTACTTGATACTCTTATGGCCCGTGTAAATTTCACACCTATGTCCAAGGCTATAGTGTGTGCAAATCTTCAATGCGTCTACCACGGCTCCTAGTTCAAGATCATGTGTTGGATAATTCTAATCGTGTTTCTTCAATTGTCTCGATGCATAGGCTACCACTTGACCTTCTTGCATAAGCACAGATCCAAGTCCTTGTCTTGATGCATCACAATAAATATCAAAACTCTTGCTCACATCCAGCAATATCAAGACTGGGGCTGTAGTTAACCTCTTCTTTAACTCCTCAAAACTTTCTTGACGAGCTTGAGTCCATTGGAAAACTTCCCCTTCATTAACAATTCTATCATTGGCTTAGCTATTTTGGAAAACTCCTTGATGAACCTACGATAATATCCAGCCATCCTAAGAAAACTCCATATTTCCTTTACATTTTGCGGTGGTTCCCATTTTAGCACATCTCTCACTTTTCCTGGGTGAACCGATACTCCCCCTCCTGAGATCATATGACCCAAAATGACACCTCTTTCAACCAAAACTGGCACTTTCTGAACTTGGCATACAACTGATGCTCTCTCAATTTCTGCAACATAAGCTTCAAGTGTTACTCATGCTCCTTCTCATTCTTCGAGTAGATCATAATATCATCAATAAACACCATGACAAACTTGTCCAAGTACTCCATGAAAACCTTATTCATGAGGTACATAAAATAGGCAGGTGCATTGGTCAATCCAAAGGACATCACAGTGTACTCATAAGATCCATACCGCGTCCTGAAAGCTGTCTTGGGTATATCCAATGGTTTTATCTTCATTTGGAAGTAACCTAACCTCAAATCAATCTTGGAAAAAACACAAGCACCCTTCATATGATCAAACAAGTCTTCTATGTGTGGCAAGGTGTACTTCTTCTTGATGGTCACCTCATTGAGAGCTAGGTAATCCACACACATCCTTTGGGATCCATCCTTCTTGTCCGCAAACAGCACAGGCGCTCCCCAAGGTGAAGAGCTTGGGCGAATGAAACCCTTATCTAGCTGCTCTTGAATTTTCTTCTTGAGCTCTGCTAATTCCTTAGGAGGCATCCTATATGGCATGTTAGCTATAGGTGCAATTCCAGGTATTAAATCAATAACAAATTCTATGTCTCGATCAGGTGGCATACTTGGCAACTCATCCGGAAACACGTCAATAAATTCACACACCACTAGAATCTCCTCAATCGCAGCAACGTCCATGTGATTCAGCTCCAATTGCTTCGGTGCATGTTGAGACGCTTCAAATTCTACAGTGACCCCTTCCTCATTGGTCAACTTCACCGTTTTTACGGCACATTCAATGACTCCATTGTGCTTCCTCAACCAGTCCATACCATGTATAATGTCCAATCCTTGAGAATCCAAAACAATGAGGTTGGCAAATATGTCTACCCCCCTTATTCTAAAGCTTACTTTGGGACATACTATATTTGTCCTCATCTCTCCTCGAGTAGACCTAACCAATAGAGTATATTTCATATGAGAGATAGGCAAACTATACTTGGCAACATACTTCAACGCAATGAATGAATGTGATGCTCCGGAATCAAATAACATAGTCGATGGGTTGGAGTTTGCAAGAAACATACCAATGACCACGTCATCCGCTTGTTGCGCTTCCTCCGTAGAGACATGGTTCACATTGCCACATGCAAAATTCTACCGTCCGCGGTTCCCTTGTGGCTGTACTCCATTCGGTCTTGGGTTCTATATTGGGGCATTACATCCTTGACCAAGGCCTGACTTAGGATATTGATGTGTAAAGTGCCCTGCTTCTGGATATGTATAGCACTTCCTAACTGCACCCAAATTATTGGGACGAACTTGATTCTGAACATTTGCACCAAGAAAATTGGCACGAGGTGCATAAGGCATTGGAGGCCTAGGTGCTTGCATGACAAGGCGTTGCTGCACAAATTGAGTTGGGCGTGGTGCATAAACAGGGTGTTGAGTAGGCGCAGAAGAGCTGTAATAAGGCGCATTAGGAGGTGCAAAGCGAGGGCGCACATCAAGGAAATCAAGGAAAGGACCGAGGAAGGGAGAGAATTCAGATTTGCTGTAGACGAACATGGTACCTTATGGCTTGGAAAGAGAATCGTTGTACCTAATGTGAAGCATATTCGGGAGACGATATTAAAGGGGGCACATGACTCGCCGTACTCAATTCATCTTGGTTGTACAAAGATGTACAAGGACTTGAAGACAGGCTATTGGTGAGCTAGCATGAAAAAGGACATAGCCGAATATGTTGCATTGTGTGATTTGTGCCAACGAATTAAAGCTGAACATCAAAGGCCAGCGGGATTATTGCAGCCATTAAAGATTCCGGAGTGGAAGTGGGAAGAGATTGGTATGGACTTTATAGTTGGATTACCGCGTACCCAGTTCGGGTATGACTCAATTTGGGTTATTGTAGATCGGTTGACAAAATCAGCTCACTTCATTCCTGTCAAGACCACATATACCACCGCGAAGCTAGCAGAACTATATATGGAGCATATTGTGTGCCGACATGGAGTTCCAAAGAAAATATTCTTGGACCGAGGTTCTCAGTTCACTTCTAGGTTTTGGCAGAAACTGCATGAAGCTATGGGTACAAGGTTAAGATTCAGCTCAGCATATCACCCTCAAACGGATGGACAGAATGAGAGGACCAATCAGATTTTGGAAGACATGTTAAGAGCTTGTGCTTTAAAGCATGGGAAAAGTTGGGACAAGAGCTTGCCATATGCAGAATTTTCATACAACAATAGCTACCAAGCCAGCTTGAAAATGTCACCCTCTGAAGCACTATATGGAAGGGAGTGTAGGACACCTTTCTTTTAGAATGAAATGGGAGAGAACCAAGTATTTGGTCCTGTTGTGTTACAGAATGCTGAAAGGCAAGTTCAAATAATTCATGAAAACCTAAGGGCTGCTCAGTCGCGACAGAAAGGTTATGCGAATAATAGGCGAAGGAATCTAGTATTTGAAGTTGGAGATTACGTATACCTCAAAGTGTCACCTATCCGAGGGCAACGCCGGTTTAACGTCAAAGGAAAACTGTCGCCTCGCTATATCGGGCCATTTAAGATTCTGGACAAGCGAGGAGAGGTAGCTTATCGACTTGAGCTGCCGGCGTATCTCCCCGATGTACACGACGTGTTTCACATGTCTCAACTCAAGAAGTGTCTCAGGGTGCCAGAAGAACAGGTGCCGATGGACGAGTTAGAACTTCAGGAGGATTTGTCCTATGTCGAGCAACCTATAAAGATCTTGGACGTGAAGGAAAGGGGCACGAGGAATAAGAGGATCCGTTGGTGCAAAGTGCAATGGAACCACCATACGGAAGTCGAAGCTACGTGGGAACGTGAAGAAGACATAAAGGCAGAATTCCCACATCTTTTCTCCACGCTGTCGAATCTCGAGGGCGAGATTCACTTTAAGGTGGGGTAGGTTTGTAACACCCTAAATTTTTGCATCATGCATTGCATACATGATCATGCATTAAACATTAGTAGAATAAATGAAAAAATAAAATATGAAGCATATATACAAAAATGTGTAGCAAAAGAAGAAAAACAAAATAATAGCATAAAACTTCTAATAGGGAATAAGTATAATAATAATAATATATATAAATATATAAATTAATAATATATATAATAATATATATATATATAAAACTAAAGAATTATATGTATTAATAATAATGAAAAAAGGAATAACAAAAAGAAAATATAAATAAATAAATAAATAATATAAAGAAAAAAAAGAAGTAAAAAGGGAAGCGGCACCGCCCAGCCGGCCAGGCCGCCCGAGCCGGCCCGCCCCCGCGCCCCTCCCGCACGCCCCGCTGCACTGCACGCCATGCGCCAGCCCCACGCGGCCCCACCCTGATGCCCTCGCTTGCGCGCCCGGCCCGGCCCCGCTTCCGCGCCCCTCCCCGCGCCCAGCCCCGCGTTTACACGCTCGCCCAACGCGCTGCACCGCGCGACCCCGCGCACCGCTCCTGGCCCCGCACGCGCGTGCGCCGACCGGCTCCGTGCACCCTCCCGTGCCCCAGCGCGAGCCGGCCCTAGCACCGAGTGCCCCGCGCCTATAAAACCCCCGAGGCCCTCGAGTTTTATCGCCAGAAGGCCTGCAGAAAACCCTAGCCGCCAAAAAAAAGGAACGAGAGAACAGAGGCGCCGCCAGAGGAATAAAAAGAGAGGACAAAAGAGAGGGGAAGAAGAAGAAAAAGAGGAGGGTGCCGTCGTCCGATGGAGATCGTCGTCGTCGTGCCGCCGGAGGACCTTGCGCCATCTACTTTGTCTATGCGTCGTCCCCATCCGGATCTTCGAAGCCACCGTATCTACGGTAGGATTCGTTTTCCCAATGCAAATTTTAGCGACGTATTAAATCTAGTAGACGTAATTCAATCGTAGTTGCACCATAAAATTTTTTTCAGCAGCATTAATTCTTGTTAAAACCCCCGTAAACTCGTATGAGCACGTATGAACTAGTTGAATCTAATTAATAAACAATTGTAGTTAATTAATAATTGAACTTTGCATGCATGTATGTCATCGCATGTTGATTAGTATGTGTGCAACATGTTGATTTGTATGTATTTTCTTGTATGTGGGGTCACAAGTAGAGGGAAGTGCTCAAGAGGTCGTGTATGAGGGTTTCCAGAACCAAGACTTTGAAGCGCTTGAGCAATCCTATCCGCCGGAGCAAGGCAAGTGTCCTTAAAGCATATTGATCCTGTTTTAAAATAAATGTTTTATTTGCAAAACTGCATGCCGTGTCAATTTGATGGGAAATCCTATGGTAGGAAGTTTACTAGAATTGTTTAACCACCCTTGTCACCTAGAATTATGGTAGAGAGTCAGGATGGGATTTTTACCTTTTTGCTTCACTTAATTCATTGGGACGGGAGAACAACACTACACATTTAATTACGCATTAATGATATTCTGGTTAATGTGAACTGGTCAATACGGTATGGTAATGGGTGATCTAAACAAGCGTGGTATGTGGATGGGTTGGATGTTATGGTGGTTTGCTTGCTTTAGATCTAAGGACCGGTTCATGTGCGAATAGGCCAGGACTACAGTGCCACCACGAGGCCAAGTATGGGTGCAGCGTAGCTGATTAATTAGGGTATTGCTGGTATTGCGCGGATCATTTGGCGCACCGGGGAAGGGGAGTCGGATTGGTTTTGGATTTATGGCAGGGACTCCCTGGGATCCAAATGGCACAAGAGTGCGCCCTTGGTTGAAGACGTGCTCTGTCGGAGACGTCGCCACCGGTGAAACCTAAGTGGGTCCGTACATGCTAGTAGTCCCTTTGTAAAGGCTATTTTGTGATCTCTTGGCCATACACCAAAGGAAGTGTAATTGGCATAAGAGAGGTTCTCTAGTCGACGATGGGTCATGAAATCATAAACATGTGGGTAAAGTGGCACAAACTCTGCAGAGTATTAAAACTATCATGATAGTCGTGCTCCCGCACTACAAGTATTTCGACTTGATGCAACGATTGTACTGCAATGAATACTAAATCGTTGCAGTAAGATTGGCTTTTTGCCACGATTCACTAGTTCATGGCACTAGGATCTATTGCCACGGAACACAATCGTTGCATTAGGATCTGTTGCCACGAATCCTAGTTCGTGGTGTCAGGATGCTAATGCAACAGACCACAATCGTTGCATTAGGATCTGTTGCCACGAACCACTAGTTCTTGGCGTCAGGATGCTAATGCCATGGAACACAGTCGTTGCATTAGGACCTGTTGCCACAAATTACTGGTTCGTGGCATTACAGGATCTATTGCCACGGACCATAATCATTGCATTAGGATCTGTTACCACGAATTATTGGTTCGTGGCGTTACAGGATCTATCGCCACAGACCACAATCGTTGCATTAGGATCTGTTGCCACGAATTACTGGTTCATGGCGTAACAGCTTTATTGCCACGGAACACAATCGTTTCATTAGGATCTGTTGCAACGAATTACTGGTTCATGGCGTTACATCTTTATTGCCATGGAACACAGTCGTTGTATTAGGATCTGTTGCCACGAATCAGCAAACAGTTGCATTTGGACCGTAATGCAATGAAACAGAATCGTTGCATTAGGATGTGTTGCCACGATACTTTGGTTCGTGGCGTTAGTATCAATGGCCACGGACCCCAATTGTAGCAATTAGGATGTGTGGTCACGATTCACTTTTTCGTGGCGTCAAGATGCTAATGCAATGAAACACAATCGTTGCATTAGGATCTATTGCCATGAATCACTAGTTCGTGGCGTCAGGTTGCTAATGCAACGGACCACAATCGTTGCATTAGGATCTGTTGCCACGAATTACTGGTTCATGGCGTTATAGGATCTATTGCCACGGACCACAATCGTTGCATTAGGATATGTTTCCACAAATTACTGGTTCGTGGCGTTACAACTTTATTGCCACAGAACACAATCGTTGCATTAGGATCTGTTGCCACGAATTACTGGTTCGTGGCGTTACAGCTTTATTGCCACGGAACACAGTCGTTGCATTAGGTTCTGTTGCCACAAATAAGCAAACAGTTGCATTTGGACCGTAATGCAACAAAACAAAATCGTTGCATTAGGATGTGTTGAACGATACTCTGGTTCGTGGCGTTACAGCTTTATTGCCACGGAACACAATCGTTGCATTAGGATCTGTTGCCACGAATTACTGGTTTGTGACATTACAGCTTTATTGCCACGGAACACAATCGTTGCATTAGGATATGTTGCCATGAATCAGCAAACAGTTGCATTTGGACCGTAATGCAACAAAACAGGATCATTGCATTAGGATGTGTTGCCACGATACTCTGGTTTGTGGCATTAGTATCAATGGCCACGGACCCCAATCGTAGCAATTAGGATGTGTGGCCACAATTCACTTTTTCGTGGCGTCAAGATACTAATGCAACGAAACACAATCGTTGCATTAGGATGTCTTGCCACGATTCACTGGTTCGTGGTGTCGGGATGCTAATGCAACAGACCACAATCGTTGCATTCAGATCTGTTGCCACGAATTACTGGTTCGTGGCGTTACAGGATCTATCGTCACGGAACACAATCGTTGCATTAGGATGTGTTGCCACGATACTCTGGTTCGTGGCGTTAGTATCAATGGCCACGGACCCCAATCGTAGCAATTAGGATGTGTGGCCATGATTCACTTTTTCGTGGCTTCAGTATACTAATGCAACAAAACAGAATCGTTGCAATAGGATGTCTGGCCATGATTCACTGGTTCGCGGCGTTAGGATCTATCGCCACAGGACCACAATCGTTGCATTAGGATGGAGCTACATGAAGTTGCATCCGCGGACACGGCTTGTATACTCCCATTCAGTGCTTCCATGTGTGCTCCTACTTAAGTGTCATGATTTTATTGGCCCTTTCATTTACCTAACATAATGTCTGATTTAACTTCAACCAATTAGATGATGACACATAAGCGCAGAGTACGCATGGAAGCACAAATGGGAGCACCGAAGTTGCATCCCCAGATGGTTGTCACGTACATTCACGCTCCAAATCTTACAACCAAGGGCGCACTGCACGATTCCCGCGACTGTACCACCCTGCCCTGATGATTGCCACATACGCGAGCGCACCGAATTTTGCAGGGCGCACGGGCACACACGAACTCCACGTCCAAACTTTGCTCAGCGATCCGAATAACTCGGCACTCGGCGTGCACGATCGATCATCATGCGCATGAATAATATTATGAAATTATCAACTTTTTTGATTCAATAATCTCAATCAAGTTTCATCCAACCTACCAATAAAAAATTGGATCGTCCAGTCCATCCAACCAAACATTAATTTGAATGATCCAAGACAATAAGAAATGAATGATCTATCTCCAATCGAACTTCAACGTCAAACCAAACTCAATTGATGACTTAGCACTTTGTCACATGTCACTAGAGTGTACGCACAAATGACAAATACACGGCCTGAACACCAGGTTTAGGGTGCATTGTGGACTAACCACATGACTCGACCAAACACTCACGTAATTACCATACACCTGCAAGAGCAACCATCTGGCCGCATCCACCAACGCATCCCGACCCCGCAAAAGGATGACGAGCAGCGGCAGGTGAACACGTTGCAGCGGCGGCGCAATGGAAAACGGTGGCAGTGGACGGTGACGTACCTGGATGTTGGCATAGTCGACCTCGCACATCTTCCGCGAGTCGTTCACCTTCCACGGCGAGCTGAACCACACTAGCAGGAACTCCTTGGTTTCGCAGTCGAAGCATGACTTGGAGAAATGGGCCACCAACGCATCCCGACCCTGCGAAAGGATGACGAGCAGCGGCAGGTGAACACCATGCAGCGGCGGTGCAATGGAAAACGGTGGTAGCGGACGGCGACGTACCTGGATGTTGGCGTAGTCGACCTTGCACATCTTCCGCGAGTCGTTCACCTTCCAACGTAAGCCATGCAGGTGCTTCGTCCACAGCCAGAACGCCGCATCTGGCGATGTGACGTTGACAAAGCAGTAGCCCTTGTTGGCCTCAGACCTGGGCAAATGCAACAAACGAGGTTAAGTATCAATCAGTAAAAGACCGGAGCTTGATTAGTATAATCATATATTTCAAAGCATAGGCGTGGTACTTGAAGTCAAATAGAACGTGAATAACATCGTAAAACCGACTTGACGCGGCCAACTGCAATTATCGCGTTCTCCTCGGCACGGTGCTGATCAATGATGTTCATTACTTTTTGCCTCCTGATGACTCAGTGCTGGACTAATGACGCCGATGATACGCAACATACTCAACGATGTAAAACATTAGGTATTAACACATCAACAACAGCTAGCACCAAGAAGATTTAAAAGTATGTTGTGGATCATCAGCGTCCTCAGTCCAGTAGCATGGTAGAAGCGGCGCCGTGGCCACCGCGAACTCGAGAACGGATGAGGAGAAGGCTCATCGCCAACAGATCGAGGGGATGGAAGCTACACGACCGCTATGGGTGATGAGCCTTCCCCTCGATCCGTTCTCGAGTCAGGGGCGGGCCGGCGGTGGGGGCGCAGGGGCGGCGGGCCGGCGGCGGAGTCGGGGGCGCGGTGGCAGGGGAGCAGCAAGCGATGTTGTGAGGCAGGGCCGCAGAAAATTTATTTCCGCCCGCCTAGGCCAAGAGCGGGGCCTGCCTTTAAGACCATCCGCAGTGGTTCACGATAAAGCGGTGATGGGACGCGGAGCAGTTCCAATTGAATTCAAAGATGCGCATGCGGGATGCATAACCTCTGTAGTACTGCAGGTGCAGTAACAGTCAGTGACATGTGGGCCCCACGGCTAGCCGGACCCACATGTCAGTGACTGTTACTGCACCTGCAGTACCGCAGGTGATTTCAACGCATGCGTTGCGGGCGTCTAAGGCGCCTCGGTGACTGGCGCGCACGTAAGCTCGGTGCGCCCAGTCGCATCAGCCTCCTGTACAAATGGCTACAGCTTGAACGAACGATGAAACCTTATGCGGCAAACAACAACGTATAATACTTCTTCTGCCCCAACTCAACTCTATTTCTGTTTTGGTCGAACTAATTACCTTTGACAAATGATTTATATGGAATTTATTAACTTCAATAACATGTAGTACTAGATTGTATATTGTGGAAATATTTTCATGGTGAATCTAAAAGTATAATTCTTGTATTGTTAAAATAGATCAAAATTGCGTAAATCTGAAAGATAGATTTGACGAAACCTAAGACTTCCCTTTGAAAAAGTTTTATACTTTACATTAGTTTTACTTATGTAATATGCACATAGGATATATCACTAAATAGTTTTGCAAAAAAAACATGCAGGAGAAATATGTATATCCCATATATACGCTGCTACTACGTAAATTAGGGGTGGGCAAATAAACCGAGACTGAAAAACCGAAACCGATAAAACCGAGACCGGAACTGAAAAGATCAAAATATCGGGTATTGGGTACTTTTCGGGTAGCAAATATAAATAACTGAAAAATAAATGTCGGGTTCGGATGGATGAATTAATTGTGGAGCTACATGTCACGTACTTAATTATACTAAAAATCATCATCTTCGCTGTCATCCCCCCACAATGGAGCTACATGACCATCATTGGTATATGTATCGTCGTCGTTGTCGTCGTCTTCATTTTCTGATGCAACTCCATCTACCTCAAACCGATCACCTGACGTTGTCATTATAAGAGTGGAAGCATCGCCGCTGGCTCCCTCAATGTCATTCCTAGCCCATGCGGTCGTATCCTCATTACTGATATCATTAGTAAGCAGATCATCATGAAATGTCTCAGCCTCCATCGTCTCAGTCACATTATTTTCACAGTCTCCAGGGGGCATGGCAAAAAGGTTCTGTGGCTTCGTTTTAACAACTGTAGCCCATTTAGGATGCTTCACACTTGGAACATAAAAAACTTGTTCTGCTTGGGTGGTTAGAATGTAAGGCTCATTCTGGAATTGAAATAGAGTAGTGTCAACATCTATCATTCCGTATTGATCCTTTTTGTAGCCTCTGCGTTTGTTCTGACTGCTTGCAAAAGGCCGATCAAACCATTCACACTGAAATAACAGAACCTCTTGATTTTTTTTTCAAAATCAACAATAATGATTTTCTTGATTACTCCAAACCAATCATGATTAGTGCCCCAAACAACAATACCCCTGTTTTGGGTCCGTAAATCTTTTTCCACATCTGCAGTTCGAAAGAAGAAGCCATTGATGAATAACCGACTAAAAAAACGTGCCCGACGATCAGGTCCTCTAGATAATGCATAGAAATAATCGGTTGCTTTGCCTTCTTTGTGTAATGTCGTAATCTGTACACATTAGTATAACAGGGGTTATCAATGACAAACCAATTTTAGAACACATAGTTATTCAATATTTCATCAAAGTGCAAACTTGCATGTACTTACTCATTTCTGAAACCAATCAACAAACTCATCTCTATGGCGTTTATCAACATCACGAGAATGAATCTTTTTCAGTTCTTCAATATGCTCACTGAAAAGGGTACAAAATTAAATTAGCCATCTATAATAAGCAATATATATAGTATACAACATCTGAGTTATACGTTATTACTTGATCCATGGAGCGGCCTCTTCAACGTTAGTAATAAGATAATGCCTCATGTTATGTAGTTCCACCATAGTTAGTTGGTCCCATTTATACCCTTTTTTAGAATTATCAACTTCTGTAAATATGTTAAAATTATCAATAGAAGGTTCATTTGTAGCTGCAGCTTCATGACGTTCTGGCCTATTACGCTTGGTGCTGATGTTATCCAAAACTGACTACAGAAAGTCATAAACTCTTCGGCAATATATCCCTCAGCTATAGAACCCTCCGGGTGAGCTTTGTTATGTACATACCTGTTCAATGTACCAACGTACCTCTAAATTGGATACATCCATCTGTATGAAACAGGTCCACCCAACCGTGCTTCTTCGGAAAGATGGGTTGGAAGATGTACCATGATATCAAAGAAAGTGGGAGGAAACAACATCTCAGGCTTACAAATTGTTTCAGGAATATGTTTGCTCATCTTGTCCAAATCTGGTTCCGCCAATTCTTTAGAACAAATGCCAACACATATTACAAACAAGAGTAAAGAAAACATGGACGAGAAACACGTAAAAAAAGAACAACACTACTCCTAATCCTATTCTACTCGGAGGCCTCGTCCACCTACGCCGCCGTGCGCGCTGCGGCCGACACATCCTTCGACGGCTCCTCCTCCGCCTCCGACGGCGGCGAGGACTCCTCTTCCCTCTCCACACTGAGCTTACAGGCGACGTTGTGCAGAATCTTCCAGCGGCCCTGTACCCCAGCAACATCCGCGATCGTCTTGTGGAGGGCGTCGAGACGAGCGGCCACAAAGCTTAACCCGAACAAGTAGTAGCCGGCGGAGTCCATCATGGGGAGCTGGGGAAGCCTCCCAAGACCCAGACGGCGACATATGAGAGATGTATTGTTAAATACATCTCGCGACATTGTGTCCAACACTCTTGCATGTTCGACGGTGGAGGACACGTCGTCTTCGACATCTTTAATTCGGCGCGTTAATTCGTTAATGCGGGCGGTAAAGAGGTGGACAGTCTCCTATAACCAGTCGGGCTGAGGAGATGTGGGCGCCGCCATCAGTTCCACCGGCATTGCCGGCGGTGATGGAAACAGAGAAGGAGGTTCGGAGGCAACGTCGATGGCCTAGAGCACTTCGGCGCGGGGCTACCCATTTGTGTGGCGACGGAGGTGTAGCGAAAGAGCGAGAAGTGGTTGACGGTGGTGGGGGGAGAAGTTTGGAGGCTAGGATCTAAGGAGCGGTGCAGTGGAGAAGCAAGAGAACGGTGAGCCTTTATAGCGGGTCGTCGTCTAATAGCGGGCGTGTGGTGAGGGGTCCCCGTCTCCCGTCATCGGTTTTTCACAGGCGGTTTTTAACTTTATCTCAGGCGGGTTTTACTTACCAACCGCCTGATAAGATATTTAATCAGGAATATTAATTAAGAATAAGTAAATATCTTCACAGGTGGTTTGTACATAATAACCGCCTGAGAAGATGTTTATCTCACGCGGGTATTACTTACCAACCATCTGAGATAATGCCCGATACTGTTCTTCAGTTTCCTTATCCCTTGCTTCTTTTTTATTTAGATTCCAATATAAATACACAAACATGTTTAGATTCTGCAAATTGTGTCCAAATTCGATGATTCTTTCTTCTACATTTGTATAAAATTAACATCTACCACCTGAACAAAATATTTTAAAACTTGTATAGCTGAAATTGTAATGTTTTGGTAAATATCAAATTAATTTCTACTCACATATTATTCACATTTGTGCATCTCATAAAAAAAAGATTCTTCACTCAAATTTGTTTGTATGAACATATTTGTATCATTTATACATGTATGAATTTTGTTTATTTCTTTAAAAGCATTCCAACATGTCAAACTTCAAATTATCCATCATTCTAACTAAATGCTCATATACATAAGAGGCATTCATCAAATTATGAACACACATTGATTCAAAAAAATTTTAAAAAAATCTGAAAAAATTCACAGAGGTTGGTATGATGAGTAAAAATGTCAATTGAAAAAATAAATGAAAAAGGCATTATATTCATCAAGATAGAAAAATGAAAAATATTATTTGTTGTATGTTTTTATGTTCTGACCAATTTCAAAAGATTTATGAAGTGAAATTTAATGGTAACCTTTACTTATCAATAATATTACAAGAAAGTGGAATTTTGCCTTTGTAAAGGACCCACATTTAATCAAGAATATTAATTAAGAAGAAGTAAATATCTTCACAGGCGGTTGGTATTTAATAACCGCCTGAGAAGATGTTTATCTCAGGCGGGTATTACTTACCAACCGTCTGAGATAATGCCCGATACTGTTCTTCAGTTTCCTTATCCCTTGCTTCTTTTTTGTTTAGATTCTAATATAAATACTCAAACATGTTTAGATTCTGCAAATTGTGTCCAAATTCGATGATTCTTTCTTCTACATTTGTATAAAATTAACATCTACCACCTGAACAAAATATTTTAAAACTTGTATAGCTGACATTGTAATGTTTTGGTAAATATCAAATTAATTTCTACTCACATATTATTCACATTTGTGTATCTCATAAAAAAAGATCCTTCACTCAAATTTGTTTGTATGAACATATTTGTATCATTTATACATGTATGAATTTTGTTAATTTTTTTAAAAAGCATTCCAACATGTCAAACTTCAAATTATCCATCATTCTAACTAAATGCTATTATACATATGAGGCATTCATCAAATTATGAACATACGTTGATTCAAAAAAATTTAAAAAAATCTGAAAAAATTCATAGAGGTTGGTATGATGAGTAAAAATGTCCATTGAAAAAATAAATGAAAAAGGCATTATATTCATCAAGATAGAAAAATGAAAAATAGCATTTGTTGTATGTTTTTTATGTTCTGACCAATTTCAAAAGATTTATGAAGTGAAGTTTAATGGTAACCTTTACTTATCAATAATATTACAAGAAAGTGGAATTTTGCCTTTTTAAAGGACCCACATTTAATCAAGAATATTAATTAAGAAGAAGTAAATATCTTCACAGGCGGTTGGTATTTAATAACCGTCTGAGAAGATGTTTATCTCAGGCGGGTATTACTTACCAATCGTCTGAGATAATGCTCGATACTGTTCTTTAGATTCCTTATCCCTTGCTTCTTTTTTATTTAGATTCCAATATAAATACTCAAACATGTTTAGATTCTGCAAATTGTGTCCAAATTTGATGATTCTTTCTTCTACATTTGTATAAAATTAACATCTACCACCTGGACAAAATATTTTAAAACTTGTATAGCTGACATTGTAATGTTTTGATAAATATAAAATTAATTTCTACTCATATATTATTCACATTTGTGTATTAAAAAAAAGATCCTTCACTCAAATTTGTTTGTATGAACATATTTGTATCATTTATACATGTATGAATTTTGTTAATTTCTTTTAAAAGCATTCCAACATGTCAAACTTCAAATTATCCATCATTCTAACTAAATGCTCCTATACATATGAGGCATTCATCAAATTATGAACACACATTGATTCAAAAAAAATTAAAAAAATCTGAAAAAATCATAGAGGTTGGTATGATGAGTAAAATTGTTCACTGAAAAAATAAATGAAAAAGGCATTATATTCATCAAGATAGAAAAATGAAAAATAGCATTTGTTGTATGTTTTTTATGTTCTGACCAATTTCAAAGATTTATGAAGTGAAATTTAATGGTAACCTTTACTTATCAATAATATTACAAGAAAGTGGAATTTTGCCTTTTTAAAGGACCCACATTTAATCAAGACTATTAATTAAGAAGAAGTAAATATCTTCACAGGCGGTTGGTATTTGATAACCGCCTGAGAAGATGTTTATCTCAGGCGGGTATTACTTACCAACCGTTTGAGATAATCTTCTTCTCAGACGAGTTTGAATTACCAATCGCCTGAGATAATTACCTTATGATACCCGAGTCTGAGGAACACGATGAACACACTACACATTCATTCATTCACACAGTTGAAGAACACACAAGATACTATTTCATTGACAATATTCAACACACAAGATACACAATATTTACACAAGAACACACAAGAACACACAATATACACAAGCAATATTCAATCACATAGATGAAGAAAGATAGATTTCATTCATTAACAATATTTACAAAACAGAAGCAACTAAAAACAACAAAGAAAAACTAATTTAAATCCTACTCCTACTCCTACTCCTCTTCCTCCTCGTCGTCCTCCGGCGGCGACTCTGGCGCCGGTGCAATAGGAGACAGGACCGGTTGCACCGACTGCACCAGCTGCACCGGCGGTGCAACCCCGAGGTTGCTAGCCGTCGCCTCCACCAGCGTTCTGTGGCCCTCGGGGCCAAGAACCTAGGCCATCGTCGCGAACAGAATGTCGAGACGATCAGCCACCCCCATGAGGGCGTAGAGGTAGTGGCTGATGGTACCCATTCCAGGATACTCTGGAAGGTACCCAGCCCCAAGGCACTCATGACACGAGACGTATTGTTGTACGCCTCTCGCGCCATGAGGAGGCGTTGGGTGTTGATCCTCTCGGGGGAGCTGCAACATGGTTTCTTGCAAGGTGTCTCCCTCAGAGGGCTTGGCGGCGAAAGGTCGGCCATAGTGGTGTTGGGTCATCGGAGCGGAGGAAGACGAAGAAAAGAAGAGGATTCAAAGTGAGCGACGCGCTTGTGGAGAACTAACGGGTGATAGCGCGTCTTTAAGGCCGCACGGAGTGGAAGATGGAGCAGTTGGTTTACCGCGCATTGAAAGGTCACGCCTCGGGGAAAAGAAAGGTCGCGCACGGTCGTCGACACGTCTTCATAGGCGGTTGGTGAGGGGTCTTTATGTAGGCGTTCATCAAATTATGAACACACATTGATTCAAAAAAATTTAAAAAAAAATCTGAAAAAATTCATAGAGGTTGGTATGATGAGTAAAAATGTCCACTGAAAAATAAATGAAAAAAGCATTATATTCATCAAGATAGAAAAATGAAAAATAGCATTTGTTGTATGTTTTTTATGTTCTGACCAATTTTAAATGATTTATGAAGTGAAATTTAATGCTAACCTTTACATATCAATAATATTACAAGAAAGTGGAATTTTGCCTTTTTAAAGGACCCACATTTAATCAAGAATATTAATTAAGAACAAGTAAATATCTTCTCAGGTGGTTGGTAAGTAAAACCCGCCTGAGGTAACCATCTTCTTAGGCGGTCGGTACATAAAATCCATCTGAGAAAATTGGACTTTATATATACCCCTCGGCAGCGTAGGAAAAACCTAACTCGGGCGAAACACTTAGACGCTGTTAGGCTGCCAAAATTTCGTTTGTCGCCAAGTGTTCGCCCTTGTCACTTCCAGGTACGCCGCCGAGCTTCGCCGTCGCCTCCGACCTTCGCCCTCGTCACTTCCAGGTACGCCCTCATTGCTGAAAAAGAGTGTCTCTTCTCGCCTGCAACTACCTCGCCTCGCCTCGCCTCACCTCACCATCCAAATCCAAGTGCCACACTTTGCGATTCTTGATACTAGAAAATAGGCTGGAGGATTTGCTTTTTGTCTCTTGCTTTTTGTCCCTATTAAACCTCAAGAACGTTGTCACCACTCTGAACGAAGCTAGCCTATTTAGAATAAGAAGATAAAATTGCCATTGCTGGTGAGCAACTTTAACATGCTTGTCACCCTCACAATATATAGGAACCTTTTGGTCAGTCGCCTTAAACCCTAGAATGTCTTATCAAATCCTAGAATGCTTCCATCTTTTTCTTCATGCAACACTTCATGTAGAGTTAATATGCCATTTATTAGATTTTTTGTCTTATTAGTTCTAGCATGGAAAGCCCTAAGAAGACTGGTCCTGGTAGTAACAATAAAGAAGACAATATGGAGTCTACTGACTCCAGCAGTTCAGGCTCCTATCACAGTCCATCGGATCCTTTTCCGAATATAAAAATTAAAAAGACTTTAGTGGATCTAGACCTGGAATATGATCCTACCGACGAGGTATGGATCACGAATCTTAACATCAGCAGTTCAAGTTAATGTTGGTTGTCAAGTATACGAAGTCTTATAATTTTTTTCTACCTAGATTAATCGCGAAGACAATGAGGTGACATCGGCTCCTAAAACCACGGAATGTTCTCTAATGGATGAATCCTCAACTTCACTCAAGCGGAAATGAAGGCAACGAGGTCCCAATAAGGGTCCATTGGACCGCATCATGTACATAACAAGGGTCAGTCCAGGTGGGCTTCCCCAAGAACCACTGGATTCAGTTACCAAGTACCGTAATGCATGTGGTTTTCTTGTTAGGGAGGTTGTGCCGATCACAACCGAGAATTGGAGGAAATTACCCGAGCAGACCAAGAATGAGTTGTGGGAAAGAATAAAGAAATAATTCAAGTTCCCGAAAGGCACAAAAGAAGATGTAAAGAAAGCAACATTGGTCTCTTGCGGCAAGAAGTTTCAATGCTGGAAGAGTGAAATGAATGCTTATGTTAAGGTCGATAAGGTCCCTAGCTCGAGGAAGATGGGAAAAATCACACAAGCTTAGTGGCAAGAGTTTGTTCGTCAAAAGAGCACACCTGATGCTAAAGCTCTAAGTGCAGCTAGGTCAGAGCTTGCAAAAAAAAGAATAAATACCATCATCGCCTGGGGTCTACCGGATATGCCCCCAAAGTCCAGAAGTGGAATAAGATATTATACGAAATTACCAATAAGGGCAATCCTCACCCATTAGAAGGGTGCGATGAGCGAACTCAACGCTGGGTCTTTGCTCGGTCAGGTTTGACCAGCGAGGGCAAACTTGAAAAGCCTAACTCTCTGAATGAAGTAGAGGATAAAATGAAAGAAGTAATTGAAAAGCAACAGAAGGGTCTCTTCAAGCCTAAGAGGGAGAATGACCAACTTACTGCTATCTTAGGAAACCCTAAACAGAGCGGACGGGTTCGAGCGGTCTCTTCTCAAATGTCTTGGCTAGATGGTTTCCCTAAAGATAAAGACACATATAGAAGACGTGAGAAGTTTAAGAAAACACTTGATGAAACGATTGCTCAAAAGGTCAAAGAAAATATGCAAGAAATAATGGAACAACTTAGATAATCGGGACAATTAGTGGCACCAAATATAGTGATGGTTCCGGTGCAAAAGGAGCAATTAGTATCTCCAACTGCCTACCCTAGCAGCGTTGGTTCTGTGCCAGGCTCAGGGTCAACCCATAAGTTCCCTGTTGATGATATTGCTAACGACAAATCTTGTCGTCTTCTTGTCCCGATAGGCAGAGCAGGGAACAAAACCAAACAGGTTGCCACTGCTATGGCAAAGCCTGATCGTGACTTCAACGGGAATCCACTTCTGTTGTATTATGTTGTGGTGCAAGTTCTTCAAATCATTGATAATGATTATGAAGATAATGAAATAGACCACGTCACACCTGAGGGGATCGCGACTCTGGGGCAGACTGTCAAACAATTAATCCTTTGGCACCGACGCGATATCATGTTGGACGATGAGCCAATTTCTAGCCCCGTCGCATCTCCAAATACTGCAACCCCATCTTCTATGGAGAAAGTGCATGAAGATCCACTCACAGTCCAGGAAGATCCACTCCCCCTATGTCTCAGCAAGAATGATATCCAAGAGCAACAAGTTGGACAACAGCTTCAAGCAGTACCAGAGAAAGCTGTTGCTAGTAAAGAGCAACCAGTTGAGCAACAGCTTGAAGTAGTACTAGAGCCAACTGCTGGGAGTAAAGAGCAATCAGTTGAACAACAGGTTCAACAACAATCCAGTGTCCAAATTCCGACGACTACTCCTCGATCATCAGTGCCTATCAAAGTTACCTCATACGAAAATAAGAAAGCTTCATCAGAAGTGTCAAACTATTTGGAAACTATGAAGGAAAATATTATAAAATCGAGTGCATGTCGTTCTTCTCATGTGCCATTATTAGGAGTTATCGAGGAGTGGGAAGAAGATGGTGTCATGTATAATCGGCGGACGGCTTTAGTTAAACCAGGAGTTCCAATATACAAGACTGAGGATGTTCCTCCTGAATTTGAGGATGGGAAGCTGTTCATGACATCCGTACAACTTAGCAAACAACCCATCCAGCTCAGAAGAATGCATGAGTGGTACATCCTTGCTAGCACAAAATATGGTCTTAATTGCGTCACATTTTGTATTCCAAAAGAAGCATTCTGGAGCACTAGAGTGGATACACGAGTCATTTTATTTGAAGAGCTGCGTGCCCTTTTCCATCGGGGCATGCTCGAAATCAACCTGCTGCTCATCTGGTGCTTGTAAGTGCTCTAATATTTTGTATTTGCTTTTCTTACTACACGCATATGCAATTCATGAGATTATAACAATTCTGGACTTCATCAATAGGATGCAATACATGGATAATGAAAAGTTGGAGCGCAAGACAGGTATCCTTGACCCTACTAGGATTGCAAAGGTGCTATTCGACGTCCAGGCGGATCGAGACTCAGCACAGTTCAAACACATGAAAAAAAATATTTTGAAAATGCAATCGCAAAACTTAAGAATGATAAAAGGACAGAAGTTGCAGCTTACATAGGACATGCGATGTTTAACTTTGTCAGAGACGGCAAGGACCTCGTAAAGGCTCCGTACCACTTCGAGTAAGTTCGACACATGACATTGAAATAGCAATTATTGGTAATTGTTAACACGTGCGTTTGTATGTTTGCAGTAATCACTACATAATGATCTTCATCAAGCCAACGAAGGGAATGACAACAGTCTTGGACTTGGCCGATTTCTCACCAGATCATTACAAAGATTTCCTTTCCATTTTGAAATTGTACGTTTATTCAATAATTTTAATTTACGCACATTTAGATTGTGTTGACAAGTTTTATATGACATTTCTTGTATTACAGTGCTTGGCGGTTTTACGCGGAACGGCTTGGCGGTGAGAGACCTTCCAATACGAATGCATTGGACATTAAAACGTATTATGCTTGTCCGAAACAGCCTGCTGGGAGTGTCTTATGCGGGTATTATGTATGCGAGCATCTTCGGACCGCCGGCGTATATGGAGTGAATCGTGAGGATGTAAGTTATCCTTAATGTCGATACCTTATTTTCTTACTTTTGTGTTTCATTTTCATTCTAACTAGCATAGTTTAATACTTATATTCTCTGCTGTTCAATATTACTAGAAACATTATTTTCATATTTTGATTCCAATTCAAAATTCAATTGCTCATAGTACAACTGCTCCAAAAATACCAAATAAATTCCTGTATACTCTCACTTTGATCTATACTTTGAGATTGTTCAAACCAATACATTCTAAACCTTGTTATGTGTTATATTGCAGCACACGAAGAATCTGAATGAAGAATGGCCGGTTTGTAGAAGTATTCCTAGTGGAGGAGCCGACAGGATTGCTGATGAACTCTGTCAATTCATTCGTCACGAAATTTTGCACAAAAGAGGGGAGTTCTTTGATGAGGATGGTGTAGCAGCTAATGTGCCAGAACTTTGCGACTATGCCAATAGAAACAGTTTTTAGTGAAAACTTATAAACTTTGAGATGAATTGTATCTGTAACTTGTACATATGTATATTGTTTTAGTGAAATTGACTTTTGTGATGATAATATTGTTGACTTTTGTTCTGTGATGATATTATTGATTTTTGTTCAGTGATTATATTGAATTGACCTAGAAATTAGAAATAACAGCAGTAGTACTGCATAGGTTATACCTTATCACAGGCAGTTATTAAACAACGGCTAGGCATGTCTGTGAAAACAATTATCACAGACGGCTAGATATTGGTAAAGAACCATCTATGATAACCTAATTATCTTAGGCAGTTACTGTTATGGTAGAAACTGGCTGCGGTAAAAGGTCTTCACAGGCGGCTTGATGTAGGTAAACATTCGTCTGTGATAACACCATTACCACAGACGATTAGTTATGCTGCAAGACCTGCCTCTGATAAGACAATTATCACAGGCGGATATATATGCTGCACGGTCCCAACGGCTCGACGCGTCCCATCAGCATAAGAGAAAATTAACACGTGTACGCCACACATCCGACTATCCGAGCATTAATGCTTTGTCTTGATCATGTATGATGGTCGGACATGCATGCATGCTTTTGAAAGAGATCCAGCGAGGTCTTCATCATGTTTCATGCATGATTGATCACTTTTTGATGAGGATTTGTGATGTTGATTTTGTTGTTTCATGATGACATTTCTCTTGTTTTGTAATGTTCTATGTTACTAAACTCAATGTTGTTCGTCTATTGCATATGTTATTTTCTTCTCTGTCCGTTGTCTAATGAACTACGTACTCCGTATTTGTGTTCTATGTGTAACATGGATGTGCAAGACCTCGATCCACGATCATGTTAAACTAATGGTGTTATACAAGTGTTTTCTCTTTTTGTTGAAAAAACGATCGTCATATTTGTTATTTGTATATTATTAATATACATTAGTAAAATAAAGAATTAATATATAAATAAATATTATCATATGAAATATCAACATGGATGGTCCAATCCAACCTACGAAACAAAAACTTTTTGATCGTCGTACATCCAATGAAACATCAACTAGCATGGATCGAAATCCAGTATACAAAAACATGGATGATCCTATCGAATCCAACTTTGACAACAAAAAAACACACGTACGTGACGGTCATTCATTAACAGATAATACAAATATATAGAACCGATAGTTCATTAAATAATAGACGGAAAACAAAATAAAAGATGGAACAAAGGAACAATGACATTGAGTTCATTAACATAAAACAATAGTACTACAAAACAAGAAAAAAAACATCATGAAACAAGAAAACAAACATCACAGACCCTTTCTTCCTCCTCGCGTCGAGGGCACGCGCGCGGCGCCATCGTGGCGGGGCTTGTCGAAGATCTCGCCGCTGGCCTTTCTAGTGCACCAAGTAACTGATGCGCCGCACGAGGTCTGCAGAGAAGTTAAGAAGCCGTGGTGCAGGGACACGTGCACGATGTTCCACATGGATACAAGAGAGACAGAAGGATCTCTAAAGATCATCTTCCGCAGTGGTTTAATTGCCCCCTCGTCTTCTGCAAAGAGTTCAATGTGCGGGAAATGGACCGCTCCCTCGTCTACTCAACACAGACCATATATAAGACGCGTTGTCGGTTATACAAGCACATAACTTTTGCACTCCTTTCTTCTTCTTCCATCGTTCCACCTCCTAGTCCGGCGCCGACGAACCACCATAGCCATGGCCAACCTTTCGCCTCCTAGCCCGCCGAGGCAGCAACCCTATAAGCGGATATGCTGCAGCCCCCCCCCCCCACCCCCCCGAGAGGGTGAACGACGACCAGCGCCTCATTATGGCGCGAGAGGCGTACACCAGTACGTTTTGGGCCTTGGACGCCTTGGGTCTTGGTACCCTTCCCGAGTTTCCAGGAATGGATACCACCGACCGCTACCTCTATGCCCTCACGGGTGTGGCCGATCGCCTGGACATCTTGTCCGAGACGATGGCCGAGGAGCTCGGCGCCGAGGGCTGTAGTGCCCTGGTGGCGGCGACGGAGAGGAACTTCTGTCGCGGCGGGGTTCCACCTCCAGTGCAGCCGGAACAATCGGCTCAGCCGGAGCAGCCGACCCACTCTCATGCTGCATCGTCGCCGGAGGAGGAGGAGGAGGAGGAGGAGGAGGAGGAGGAGGAGGAGGATATGGAGGAGGAGGAGGATGACAACGACGATGACGACAATGATGATGACGACGACGACGATGACAACAACGACGACGATGATGATGACGACGATGATGACGGCGACGACGACGGCGACCACCACCACGACGACGACGATGACGAGGAGGAGGAGGACCGCTTGTCATGGTTTGAGAAGTCAGGGGAGAGGGCGGAGGAGGCGAGGCCGGCCGAGTAGTTTTAGGAGTTCTTGTACATATTTCTTTTGTAGTTTTAGGAGTTCTTGTACATGTTTAACTTCAATTCTGTTCTTGTACATATTTCTTGTGTTTTGTAATATATATGTGTTCATTCGTGTCAATGAATACTGGTGTGTTAGAATTTCTGGATTTCAATCAAGTGAATGTGCTCTAAGTTTAGTAATGTGTTAATCTGTCACAAGTGAACCGAGCAAATTGGACAAAAACAAAAGATCTTAGGGTTTGAAGCTCGTCTCGATTTGTAATTGCAAAGCTAAAGGAGACAAACAATGACTTTAAGCACGTCTTGCATCACTTTGTGATCGATGGACATTCGATCTGTCGCCCATCGTTGTCTTCTATTTGGGTTTCTTACGTAGTGTAATTGGTTGATCATGTTTGTGGTCCGTGCATGTTAGACATAGCTAGAATTAAAACACCTCGGTCATGTTTAACAACACTAACATGCATGCATATATATACATCAAACAGTACATGACGATCTTTCAACAAAAAGAGAAAACACACGTATAACATCATGAAACATGATCGTGGATCGAGGTCACACATGCATGTTGAACATAGAACAGAAATAGTATTAGACAATAGATAGAGAAGAAAAGAACATATGGAACAGGTGCGAAGGATTAGTCCCACAACAGAAAGTTGAGGTCGGTGCATCGACGTTATAAGGCATGGCGCACAGTTGCAGTTAAAAATCCGAATGAATGTAATGCGTGCAGGACTAGGCCCATGTTCACTGCAAGGCGTCCGCTGGCATGGATGCGCGGTCACGAAGTTGACTTAGGCGTGTACGGACGAATTTTTTTTATATAACAAAAAAATTGTTTTTCCCCGCGTGTAAATTTACTCCTAATGGGACACGTCGAGCCGTTGGGACTGAGAGGATGCAAACCACGGTTTTGAGGAAACCGGGGCCACCGACCGGTTCATAATTAAGCGCGGTTTACTCTAGCGTCCGATCATCTCGACACGCCCACTTAGACGACGACCCGCTATAAAGGCTCACTGTCCTCTTGCTTCTCCGCCGCACCACTCCTTAGATCCTAGCCTCTAAACTTCTCCCCCTACCACAGTTGACCACCTTTCGCTCTTTCTCTGCACCTCCGTCGCCACATAAATGTCTAGCCCCGCGCCGAAGCGCTCTAGGCCATCGACGTCCTCCGAACCTCCTTCTCCGTTTCCATCGCCGCTGGCAATGCCGACGGAACTGATGGCAACACCCGCATCTCCGCCCGCGGCGCCTGCACTTCCTCATCCCGGTTGGGTTGAGCAGACTCTCAGACTCCTCACTGACCGCATCGACGAACTCGATCGGTGCCTTAAGGTGACCACCGACGCCAAGTCCGCTGCTGCTCCTAGCGCACTAGAACTCAACGCAGTGGCGCGGAAGGTCTTTTCCGACACAGATCGCTCGTGTCGCCGTCTGGGTCTTGGGACCCTTCCCCTCCACACGAGCATGGACACCGCGGGCCACTACTGCTACGGGTTGATGACTGTGGCCAGTCGTCTCGACGCCCTCCATGAGACGATCGCAGAGGTTGCTGGGGTAGAGGGCCTCCTGAATATTAAGCACCGCGTCACCGGGAAGCTTCAAACTGTGACGGAGGTTGAGAAGTATGAGGCGGCTTGGGCAGCGGCAGCAGTGGAGGAGGCGGAGCAGGAGGCGTCTCTTGAGGCGGAGGTGGACGCGGCTATGGAGGCGGCGGCAGCAGTGGAGGAGGAGCAGGAGGAGGCGGCAGCGGTGGCGGAGGCAGAGGCGGCAGCAGCGGCGGCAGCGGCAGAGGAGGAGGAGGAGGAGGCGGCACCGGCGGCAGAGGCGGAGGAGGCGGCAGAGGAGGAGGACGTGGTTTTCTCCGAGTAGAGTAGTATTAGGAGTAGTTTACCTATTTCGTGATCTCTGAGTAGAGTAGTATTAGGTGTAGTTTATCTTGTTCTTGCTGTCTACTACGTGTTTTCCTATTACTTGTTTGTCAATGAAATATGTCTTTATGTTCATGAACAATGTGTTCTATATATGCAGTATCAAAAAACTTCTTTCATCGAAAACATCTCCTATATGTTTGTAACTTGGGACCGTCTATATTTCTTGTGGCTGAATGAATGAAATCCGGTAAACATTATCCTTACAAGTAATAGAACTAACAACAGACATAATGCATAATTAACTTGATTAGGAAATTACGTCATCTAAATTGCTAACTAGTCCATCGCCTTATGCAACAGGTGCATGAAAAGTACTTTATCCGTTGTAACTAATATCCGATGACATTGTTGATATATATATCGTATGTACCTGTGATACTCGTATCACAGGCGGCTTTGGATCGACGGCCTTAAGATTAGACATCACAGGGGAAAATGTTTTTTTTGTAGTAGTATATACTCTGTATATGTTATCATTTCATTGCGACGAATGTTATATATAAAATGGTAATTGTTTACCTTTTACTAGACCATGGATTTGCCGTCCTCCTTTCGTGGACTTGGGTGTTCTTCATTTGCATGTCGTTTGCATTAGCACAATGATACATTTGGCGATTCATATTTTTGTTCGTATTTTTTTTTGAAATGTCCCACTACCACATGACTGCTTTTACATCTCCATAAAAACAAAGATGAACAGCAGGTAGCGGTCCCTCGAAAAAAATTTCGTTCTTCTTGGCGCGCACAATTGAGATTTTCACAATTGAAACTTCACTCCATGCACCCAAAATTCCAGTCCAGCCCATTTGTAGCTAGCCACGATGAATATAAATGTGTGTCTCCCTCTAATCCCGCAGTGGCTTCCGTTCCTGGCACACATGTTCTCCTCTTAGTGTGTGTTCCAAACTTGCATTCCTAAGAAATTCCCGTGTGAGTGGTGGTGGTGACTGTGGGTACAATATCGAGCGACCAAGTTTGACAGGCTCTACCGAACCTCTTCATCGCCGACCCCGCTCTGCGACATCCCGGACTCCAATTTTGTGCTACATAAGTTCTACACGATCCATGTCGTCTTTTTATAGAGCTACTCCCTCCTTATCGCTTTAGTTGTCGTCCCAACAGCTGCAGCCAGTTCATTCCTAGTTGTCGTCCCAACTCCTTATATGCTCTTATGTTTCATGAATGTCTAGTATAAAATCTGATTAATGGTGCAATCGTGCAATCAACTATCCTTAATCGTTAGATCTGCATCCTACAATCGATTCATCTTTTTATTTTACCCTAGCATCTGATTGCATTCTACTTGTTTCCATATATAAAATACACTACACCTCTGCCCCGAAATAAATGTCACTCCGACAGTTTATGGTAGTGTATTTCTAGTACATTTCCATGTCAGGAAAGATAACTATTAAAAACCGCATGTACTATGTAATTTCTTGATTTAGAAGTAAATGACACCAGGGTTATCTTATCAACCACTCCCAATGTTGTACTCTCATTCCTGTGTTCCAAACTTGTATTCCTAAGATTTTCAGTTCCCACGGTTTATACACCTTTTTCTTGTTTTTCTTTCTCAGATTGTAGGGTTTTTTTTCGTACTCCTTCATTTCTAATTCCTCCGTTCAAAACAATCATTTTCAGTTCATAGCAACCACACCGCCCGATCTAAAATACACATCCTCATGTAATCTGACGTTATCACTATTACTTACTATATATACTCTTTACTTTAGGAACAAGACACCAAACCATCATGTCGTCTACAAGTAATCGTGATGGGCAACAAGCACCTGGTATAACTATAAATGTGTTTACTATCGAAATACACATATTTATAACACGTTAATTCCTTTGCATCACATGCAGAGAATATTGCAGCACCTGATGCTCAGGAACCCCGAGATTCGTCATCCCATGCTGGTACTACGAGTATAAATATGTACCAGGCTCTACTAAATATTTTAGCATTGCGATTGTAGTTTCCTAGTCCCAGTTAATAGTTAATCAGTATATGTGATGGCGTGATTTATTGATGCCTACACGCGCACGATGGGCTCTCTCGTCGCCGGCCACTCCGACACCGACGACCACACCCTGCTGCTGCTCACTTCAGTGTCCTCCCCGACACGTTTCCCTTCACCATCGCCACGTCCCATCCTTCGCGTGTCATGATTACCCTGCCCGCAAACCCCTGTCGCCACCGGTCACTCCGGCACCAGCCGGCGCCCACGCCCTGCTGGTGAGTATATGTGATGGCGTGATTTATTGATGCCTACGTGCGCACGCTGGGCTCTCTCGCCGCCCCACTCCGGCACCGACGACCACGCCCTGCTGCTGCTCACTTTAGTGTTCTCAGAAATGCGTCTCCCTCGACCATCGCCACGTCCCATCCTTCGCGTGTCATGATGACCCCACCGCCCGCAAACCCATGTTGCTGCCGGTCACTCTGGCACCGGCCGGCGCCCACGCCCTGATGGTGGTTACTTCACTGTCCTCCCCGACGCATCTCCCTCCATCTCCACATCCCATCGTTCGCGTGCCATGATGACCCCGCCGCCCGCAAACCCCAGGCCATTACGGCGTACTAACATGCTATGTCACATATGACATGGCATACCCATGAAAAAATAGTCTAATATCATTAACCTCTGTCCACTAATAAATGTTAGTATCATATAGTTTAGAGATGCATGTACACGAGGGTTCATTGCTGCTTATATGATCTCAATTCCATTTTTACACTGCCAAATGCGTTGCTGATGTCTGGTAATTAATGCAAGATTATATTCATGTATCCGTTCTAGCACTTTAGGGCGAGATGCTAACATGCAGAGCAAAATATCAATATGCAATCCACCTAAATTTAATTCCTAGATCTGCCACACAGTCCTCCTAGCCTCAAGACTTGCTCCGGGGTGATATCAATGGACGCAGATCACCTGACTTATATGTATGTTTTTACTGCACGTGATGCAGTAAAGATCCAACGGAATCACACCGTTGGATCTTTACTGCATCGCCTGCAGTAAAAATGTAAGTCACGTGAGATCAGCGGTGTGATCTAGACGTCGATCCTCTGACTTAAATGTGGTCACTGCACTGCCAGACCGAACCCTAGATTTGTTAAACGTTGCAAGCTGCCCGCCTCATCTGTCTTGCGTCCTCTACCTGCTAATACCACTGACGTCCATGACTCGCCCTGCCACCAATTCGCCTCGATACGCGCTCCTGCTGATGTCGGTCAGATTGAACCGGCAGTACTGCAGAGGATGAGCACCCGACTAACCCTCTCTTTCTCTAGCATCGCCAGCTACTGTCTTGCCTGCTTTGCAACTAGACTGAAAATCCCCTACAGTACTACGGGTGCTGTAGCGTCACTGACTACTGCCTGATGCCTGATTGTAGGGTACGAACAGCAACAAAGAAGTCAACAAGTCGATGCATCACCCAATATGGAGCAAAATGATGTTGCAACGCGGTATTCCCACGCTCGTATTTGCCGCACTTGTCCTAAAGATGGTAAAACATCAGACTTCTTCTTCTTTCACACTATTTGTACATGATACTAGGCCTGGTCAATTGCTAATTTGCTTTAAACATTTACCATTTAAATGACACTAACAGAAGGAAAAAAGTTTGGAAGAGGGGTGGCTAAAGGACTTAAGGTTGCTAAATGGCGCTATCTAGCATCTGTAAATAGAACGAATGATCAGAATCGGAAGCTACAAATTCAGTGGTCTGATAGGTTGGGTGCTGCGGTTGGTCCTAATCAGCGGCACTTTGTCGATGATGTGGTTATTACAACAAAAAAAATGCACCCCTAGCTGGTGTAAGGAAGTGGGCAGAGGTTGGCGATACTTCGAAGAGCGATATAGTGAGAGACATTCTGGTTAGTGTTGTGACACCCCACATAAGTATTTTTTCTAGCGACCTCCATCTTGTACGTTTATAACAGTGTGATATACAATGTACAGAATTCCTGGGACTTGGAGGATACAGATGATACCAGAAGAAAAATATTGAAGATTGCTGGTGAGCGCTACAAGGGGTGGTGATCAACATTGCATGCCACCTATAAGAAGTATTCGACCGATGAGGAACATATACAAAACAAGCCTGTTGATGTAGCAGATTCCGATTGGTTGGCGCTTATGGACTATTTTGGGTCCAAGCGATTCAAGGTTAGCTAGCATTCTAATACCTTCATATCCTACAAAAACTATTTGATAACACCCATTTGTGAAATTAATTCTTAAAATTGCAGTCAATAAGCAGAACCAATTCACAAAATGGAAGTACTCAAAAGACAAAACACTTGCTTGGCTCGAAATCCTACGCCCAACTTAGTTACGAGAAGGTATGAAAACTAAATCATGCTTTTACTTTGCACTCAATCATTCAATCAAATTTTACTTGTATTTGATGTAGCGAGACCCAGAGACCGGAAAAGAACCCGATGACATAGAACTATGGGAGGCAAGCCATGTGAAGAACGGTCAATGGGCAAACGAGTAGGCAGAAGCTGTACATGTGAGAAACACTTCAAATAGTCCCCATTTAAATAAATATTTGCAATGTACATGTGACTTTTCTTTTTTTTATAGACCCAGGCACGTGCCCAAATCAACGTCAAGGAAGCTGAGCTAGGAGTCCCAATCCCAAATGAGGAAAGAAATAACATCTTCCAGCTTACTTATATATCCGCATCCAGTTCTGGAGGATCACAGTTTCGGGGGTGTGGTTATATGGCTAAACCTAATGTTTCTGAAAGAATGCGTATCCAGATGTCTGACCAGCTTGGCCAGCAAGTTTGATCCTTGCAAAATAGAAATGAATACCTCAGCTCTCAGGTGCATGAGTTGGAAGGAAGAAATGATAATATGACCTCCCAGATGGATGGCTTCTTCCAGGCAAATGAACAGCTCAACCAGGAAGTCCGGGCTTTACATGATCAGATGGCAGCCAATTCTGCACGGCAAGAAAAGGAGCTAGCATTGCACAGAATGATGGAGAGCTTGCAGAATCAACAACGGCTAGCAGCAACTCCACAAAAGGCTCCTGCTCGCACCAAGTCGAAGCTGGATGTACAAGAAACTATTCCTAGCACTACAACTCGTCGCGGTGCTATTTTAATGGGTGTAATGTTGCAAACTGAAAAAACTGTAAATAACATCGTCTCGCAATGAAGCAAGGGTCCTTGAGCGTTGCATCAATTGTTGGATGTTTGTTGTTAAGTCGACAGACGTATCGTGTGCGGATAAATTGAATCTGTTGCCACTAATTTTCAAACCTGGTGCATTAGGATTCTAGTGCCGCTAATTATAAAACGTGGCATTAACAGATTATTGCGACAAAAATAAACTGTTGCAATAGGAAGGTAGCTATTGCCACAAATTATAAAATGTTGCACTACAAACATTTGGCTTCGACCAAAAAAGCGTTGCACTAGACTGCTATTACCACCACCCAGAGAACGTCGCATTACGACCCTGTTGCAACAGATTTGAATATGTCGCATTACGAACCTATTGCCACACATTAGAAATCATTGCAATACAATACTGTAGCCACGATTTTGAAATCGTTGCAATACCGTACTATTCGCCATGAACGTGAAATCGTTGCAATACCGTATTACTGGCCACGGTTGTGAAATCGTCGTGATACCATATTATTCGCCACGAGTGTGAAATCGTCGCGATACCGTACTATTCGCCACGGAAGTGAAATCGTTGCAACATCGTAGTATTCACCACGAATATGAAAATGTCGCGATACGATATTATTCGCCACGAGTGTGAAATCGTCGCGATACCGTACTATTCGCCGCGGATGTGAAAATGTCACGAAACCATATTATTCGCCACGAGTGTCAAATCGTCGCGATACCGTACTATTCGCCACGGATGTGAAATCGTTGCAACACCATACTATTTGCCACGAATGTAAAAACGTTGCCATATCGTACTATTCGCTACGGATGTGAAATTGTTGCAACACCGTACTATTCGCCACGAATGTGAAAACGTCGCCATACCATACCATTCGCCTCGAGTATGAAATTGTTGCGATACCGTACTTATCGCCACAAATGTGAAATCGTCGCAAATAACGTACTATTAGTTGCAATACGTTAAATCGTCGCAATACGTTAAACCGTTGCAATACCATACTATTTGCCATGAACGTGGAGTCGTTGCAATACCATACTTTTTGCCACGAATGTGGCATCGTTGCAACACCGTTATTTTCGTTGCAATACGTTAAATCGTCGTAATACGTTAAACCGTTGCAATACCATACTATTTCCATGAACATGGAGTTGTTGCAATACCATACTTTTTGCCACGAACGTGGCATCATTGCAACACCGTTATTTTTGTTTCAATACGTTAAATCATTGCAATACGTTAAACCATTGCAATACCATACTATTTGCCACGAACGTGGAGTCGTTGCAATACCATACTTTTTGCCACGAACGTGGCATCATTGCAACACTGTTATTTTCGTTGCACTACGTTAAATTGTTGCAATACGTTAAACCGTTGCAATACCATACTATTTGCCCCGAACATGGAGTCGTTGCAATATCATACTTTTTGCCACGAATGTGACACCGTTGCAACACCGATATTTTTGTCTCAATACGTTAAATCGTCGCAATATGTTAAACCGTTGCAATACCATACTTTTTGCAAAGAACGTGGAGTCCTCGCAATACCATACTATTTGCCACGGATGTCAAGTCATCGCAATAACCTATTGCCACGGCTGTTATTGTCACGAGTCGGAAAAACTATCGTGACGTTCTATTTCGTTGCGACAACAACCTATCGCGACGAATTTCGACCTATTGCAACGATTTCTTTCGCCGCAATAAACCGGAATCCTCGTAGTGCCGGTTATGAGTGCCTAGATGACCTACATGATTAGAGTGAAATTGGGATTTCGGATGGTTATGGTTTGGTATTGGTTATGGCTGGTTATGGATTAATTATGGTATTGGATTTGTTTAATGGTAATGGTGAAACCTAGTTTAATGATGATGGATATTGGCAATGGTAAATTATGGACTTGTATTATGATGGTTACATGGATATGATGGGTTTACTTCACATACATATGATATATTACTTTTCAAATGTTTTACTGTACTTTTCAACACTTAGCCTTTATTATTGTCGTCATTTGAATCATCCACATATCATACTTTCCACACTTGATGAGTACGACATGTACTCACTCTTGCAATCCCCCCCACCAACAGTTTCAGGTGATGGTTGGGAGTGTCTTGAGGAAAATGCGGAGTTCTAGGCCGTGTCTACCGTCAGCTTTGCCTGTGGTGTTATTGGAGCTGCGCTATCCCATATGCTTAGTTTGCTTAGTTGCTTAATTAGTTTATTTCCGCTGCATTAGTTGAACTTGTCATTAATATCCATTAGAGCTTGTATTTGAGGATATTTTGAATTATGTAATTAAATTACTTATTTAATAACTTGAGTTGTGGTAATTATCTGTTTATCATTTGTGAATCACTTGTGTATGTGTGTTAAACATCCTGGGCACACATATACTGCACTTGGTTCATTTTCGGAACCGGGTGTCACAGATTGGTATCAGAGCCACAGGTTGACTGTAGGACGCAGCCTAGATAGAATGGACACTTTAGAGCACATAGAAACACTCAGGAATTAATGTGTTTTTGTTTGGTGTTCTATTTGCTATATATATTGTTTACTTGTATGCTAAATAGAGGATTTTGGGATGCTTTAGCATTGCCATGTCCACCTAGGCTAGCTAGTTGTTTGGTTTCATATCCCTTGATGCATTTAGTTGGGGACATTTCTAAATCCTTACCTATTGTTTTTCTCTAGATGGTGAGGACTCGCAACCAGAGGGATGTCAATGATCAGGAGGAGAACCATGGAGCACCTCAGAACAACAATGTACAAGGACCTGCTCATGGAGCTATCAATATTGAGAAGCTATTGGCTATGCAGAACCAGCTCATGCAGACCATGATACAAACTATGGGACAACTGCAGACAGGCAATAACAACAATCAGCCCCACATGCCTCCATCGCCACCCCCGCCTCCTCATAACCGGTTGGGAGAATTTATGAGGACTAGGCTGCCAACCTTTGCTCAAGCTGCTGACCCTATGGATGCTGATTATTGGCTCAAGTCCATGGAGAAGAAGCTTGCTATTGTCCAATGCAGTGACCGGGAGAAGGTGCTATATGCTTCTCATCAACTTGTTGGAGCAGCTGTGGATTGGTAGGATGCTTATTGCAATGCTCATGAGAATGAAGAGAGGATCACTTGGGCGGAATTCAAGGAGAACTTTCGTTCTTATTATGTGCCGGAATGTGTTATGATCTTGAAGAGGCAAGAATTTGAGAACTTGAGGCAAGGAAGGTCGAGTGTGGGTGAATATCTCAATAAATTCCCTCAACTTTCAAGGTATGCGCTTGAAGATGTGAGCCGGGATAGCCGGAAGCAATACTTGTTTATGAGGGGCTTGAACAATGAGATCCAAGTGCAATTGCTGAATTGTGATTATGCCAACTTCCAGAAGCTAGTGGACAGAGCAATTGTGGTTGAGAACAAGATTCGTGAGATGGAACAAGACAACAAGAGTCAAGGACAGCCACAAGGAAGTAATATGCGCCATCGCTTTGCACCACCTAATGCGCCTTATTTCAGCTCTTCTATTCCTGCTCAACGCCCTGGATTTGCACCGCGTCCAACTCAATTTGTGCAGCAACGCCCTGTTATGCAAGCACTTTGGCCTCCAATGCCTTATGCGCCTCGTGCTAATTTTCCTTGTGCAAATGTTAAAAATCAAGCCCGTCCAAATTCTGGTGGAGTTAGGAAGTGCTATACTTGTGGAGAAGCGGGACACTTTGCACATCAATGCCTAAGTCAGGCCTCGAACAAGGAAGCAATGCGCTAAGACAGAACCCAAGATCCAATGGAGGACAGCTGCAAGGGAATTGTGGACAGCAGAATTTTGCTTGTGGCAACGTCAACCATGTCTCTACGGAGGATGCTCAACAAGCGGATGACGTGGTCATTGGTATGTTTCTCGCAAACTCCAACCCCGCGACTATGTTGTTTGATTCTGGAGCATCGCATTCATTCATTGCATCGAAGTATGTTGCCAAGTATAGTTTGCCTATCTCTCATATGAAGTTTACTCTATTGGTTAAGTCTTCTGGATGAGAGATGAGGATAAATATAGTATGTCCAAAAGTAAGCCTTAGAATAAAGGGGGTAGACTTCTCTGCCAACCTCGTTGTTTTGGATTCCCAAGGATTGGACATTATACTTGGTATGGACTGGTTGAGAAAGCACAATGGAGTTATTGAGTGTGCCACAAAAACGGTAAAGTTGTCCAATGAGGAGGGGATCACCGTAGAATTTGAAGCGTCTCAAACGACACCAAAGCAATTGGAGCTGAATCATATGGACGGTGCTGCAATTGAGGAGATTCCGGTGGTGTGTGAATTTTTGGATGTTTTTTCAGGATGAGTTGCCAGGTATGCCACCTGATCGAGACATTGAGTTGTTATTGATTTAATACCTGGAACTGCACCTATAGCTAAGAGGTCGTATAGGATGCCTCCTGTGGAATTAGCGAAGCTCAAGAAGCAAATTCAAGAGCAACTAGAGAAGGGTTTCATTCGGCCCAGCTCTTCACCTTGGGGAGCGCCCGTTCTATTTGTGGACAAGAAGGATCGAACGCGAAGGATGTGTGTGGACTACCGAGCTCTCAACGAGGTGACCATCAAGAACAAATACACCTTGCCATGCATAGAAGACTTGTTTGATCAGATGAAAGGTGTTTGTGTGTTTTCTAAGATCGATTTGAGGTCAGGTTACTTTCAAATGAAGATTAGGCTATCGGACATACCCAAGACAACTTTTAGGACACGGTATGGATCTTATGAGTACACGGTGATGTCCTTTGGATTGACCAATGCACCTGCCTACTTTATGTACCTCATGAATAAAGTCTTCATGGAGTACTTGGATAAATTTGTCTTGGTTTTTATTGATGACATTATGATCTACTCGAAGGATGAGAAGGAACATGAGGAACATTTGAGGCTCACGTTACAGAAATTGAGGGAGCATCAATTGTATGCATAGTTCAACAAGTGTCAGTTTTGGTTGAAAGAGGTGCCATTTTTGGGTCATATCATCTCAAGAGGAGGAGTATCGGTTGACCTCGGTAAAGTGAGGGACATGTTGAAGTAGGAACCACCGCAAAATGTAAAGGAAATAAGGAGTTTTCTTAGAATGGCCGGATATTACCGTCGATTCATCAAGGACTTTTCCAAGATAGCCAAGCCTATGACGGAATTGATAATGAAAGAGAAGGCTTTCCAATGGACAAAAGCTTGTCAAGAGAGTTTCAGGAGTTGAAGAAGATGTTAACTACAGCCCCAGTTTTGATATTGCTGGATGTAAGCAAGAGTTTTGATGTTTATTGTGACGCATCAAGGCAAGGACTTGGATGTGTGCTCATGCAAGAAGGTCAAGTGGTTGCATATGCATCGAGACAATTGAAGAAACATGAGCAGAATTACCCAATGCATGATTTGGAACTTGCAGCCGTGGTTTACGCATTGAAGATTTGGAGACATTATATCCTTGGTCATAGGTGTGAAATTTATACGGATCACAAGAGTCTTAAGTATATTTTCACACAAACGGATCTGAATTTGAGGCAACGAAGATGGTTGGATCTCATCAAGGATTATGATGTGGGGATCAACTATCATCCAGGAAAGGCCAATGTAGTGGCCGATGCCTTAAGTCGGAAAGGAGTAAGTAATCAACTCACGGTTCGAGAATTGCCATTCGAGTTATGCAAGGAGTTTGAACGGTTGAATCTTGGATTCGTGAATGAGATGGGAATAATGGAGTTAAATCCAACGTTGGAGCAAGAAATTCGAGATGCACAAACCACGGATGAGGAGGTCAAGGAAATCAAGGAAAGGACCGAGGAAGGGAGAGAATTCAGATTTGATGAAGACGAACATGGTACCTTATGGCTTGGAAAGAGAATCATTGTGCCTAATGTGAAGCATATTCGGGAGACGATATTAAAGGAGGCACATGACTCGCCATACTCAATTCATCCTGGTTGTACAAAGATGTACGAGGACTTGAAGACATGCTATTGGTGGGCCAACTTGAAAAAGGGCATAGCCGAATATGTTGCATTGTGTGATGTGTGCCAACGAATGAAAGCTGAACATCAAAGGCCAGCGGAATTATTGCAGCCATTAAAGATTCTGGAGTGGAAGTGGGAAGAGATTGATATGGACTTTATAGTTGGATTACCGCGTACCCAGTCCGGGTATGACTCAATTTGGATTATTGTAGATCGGTTGACAAAATTAGCTCACTTCATTCCTGTCAAGATCACATATACCACCGAGAAGCTAGTAGAACTATATATGGAGCATATTGTGTGCCGACATGGAGATCCAAAGAAAATAGTCTCGGAACGAGGTTCTTAGTTCACTTCTAGGTTTTGGCAGAAACTGCATGAAGCTATGGGTACAAGGTTAAATTTCAGCTCAGCATATCACCCTCAAATGGATGGACAAACTGAGAGGACCAATCAGATTTTGGAAGACATGTTAAGAGCTTGTGCTTTAAAGCATGGGAAAAGATGGGACAAGAACTTGCCATATGCAGAATTTTCATACAACAATAGCTACCAAGCCATCTTGAAAATGTCACCCTATGAAGCACTATACGGAAGGAAGTGTAGGACACCTTTGTTTTGGAATGAAATAGGAGAGAACCAAGTATTTGGTCCTGATGTGTTACAAGATGTTGAAAGGCAGTTCAAATAATTCGTGAAAGCCTAAGGGCTACTCAGTCGCGACAGAAAGGTTATGCGGATAATAGGCGAAGCAATCTGGTATTTGAAGTTGGAGATTAAGTATACCTCAAAGTGTCACCTATCCGAGGGCAACGCCGGTTTAACGTCAAAGGAAAACTGGCACCTTGCTATATCAGGCCATTTAAGATTCTGGACAAGCGAGGAGAGGTAGCTTATCGACTTGAGTTGCCGGCGTATCTCTCCGATGTACAAGATGTGTTTCACGTGTCTCAACTCAAGAAGTGTCTCAGGGTGCCAGAAGAACAGGTGTCGATGGACGAGTTAGAACTTCTGGAGGACTTGTCCCATGTCGAACAACCTAGCAAGATCTTGGACGTGAAGGAAAGGGGCACGAGGAATAAAAGGATCCATTGGTGCAAAGTGCAATGGAACCACCTTACGGAAGCCGAAGCTACGTGGGAACGTGAAGAAGATCTGAAGGCAGAATTCTCTCATCTTTTCTCCACGCTGTCGAATCTCGACGGCGAGATTCACTTTAAGGGGGGTAGGTTTGTAACACACTAAATTTTCGCATCATGCATTGCATACATGATCATGCATTAAACATTAGTAGAATAAGGAAAAAAATAAAAGACGAAGCATATATACAAATATGTGTAGCAAAAGAAGAAAAAGAAAATAATAGCATAAAACTTGTAATAGGGAATAAGTATTATATATATATATATAATATATAATAATAATATATAAAAAATCATAAATAATAAAATATAATAATAATAATGAAAAAAGGAATAACAAAAAGAGAATATAAATAAATAAATTAATAATATAAAGAAAAAAGGTAAGCGGCACCGCACGGCCGGCCAGGCCGCCCGAGCCGGGCCGCTCCCGTGCCCCTCCCGCGCGCGCCTCACTGCACCGCGTGCCACACACTAGCCCTGCGCAGCCCCACCCCGATGCCCTCGCGCACGCTTGCCCCGGGCCCGCTCCCGCGCCCCACCCCGTGCCCAGCCCCACGTTGACCCGCTCGCCCAACTCGCCGCACTGCGCAACCCCGCGCACCGCTCCTGGCCCCGCCCGCACGAGTGCTGACCGGCCCTCCTGTGCCCCAGCGCGCGCCATTCCTAGCACCGAGTGCCCCGCGCCTATAAAACCCCCGAGGCCCTCATGTTTTATCGCTAGAAGGCCTGCAGAAAACACTAGCCGCCAGAACAAAAGGAACGAGAGAACAGAGGCGCGGCCAAAGGAAGAAAAAGAGAAGAAAAAAGAGAGGGGAAGAAGAAGAAAAATAAGAGGGTGCCGTCGTCCGCTGGAGATCGTCATCATCGTGCCGCCGGAGGACCTTGCGCCATCTACTTTGTCTACACGTCGTTCCCATTCCGATCTTCGAAGCTGCCGCATCTACGGTAGGATTCGTTTTTCCAATGCGAATTTTAGCGACGTATTAAATCTAGTAGACGTAATTTAATCGTAGTTGCACCATAAATTTATTTTCAGCAGCATTAATTCTCATTAAAACCCCCGTAAACACATATGAACACGTATGAACTAGTTGCATCTAATTAATAAACAATTGTTGTTAATTAATAATTGAACTTTGCATGCATGCATGTCATCGCATGTTGATTAGTACGTGTGCATCATGTTGATTTGTATGTATTTTCTTGTATGTGTGGTCACGAGTAGAGGGAAGTGCTCAAGAGGTCATGTACGAGGATTTCCAGAATCAAGACTTCGAAGCGCTTGAGCAACCCTATCCGCCGGAGCAAGGCAAGTGTCCTTGGAGCATATTGAAATAAATGTTTTGTTTGCAAAACTGCATGCTGTGTCAATTTGATGGGAAATCCTATGGTAGAAAGTTTACTAGAATTGTTTAACCACCCTTGTCACCTGGAATTACGGTAGATAGTCGGGAAGAGCTTTTTACCTTTTTGCTTCGCTTAATTAATTGGGATGGGAGAACAACACTACACATTTAATTATGCATTAATGATATTCCGGTTAATGTGAACTGGTCAATACGGTATGGTAATGGGTGATCTAAGCAAGCCTGGTATGTGGATGGGTTGGATGTTATTGTGGTTTGCTTGCTTTAGATCTAAGGACCGGTTCATGCGAGAATAGGCCATGACTACAGTGCCACCACGAGGCCAAGTATGGGTGCGGCGTAGCTGATTAATTACGGTATTGCTGGTATTGCGCGGATCATTTGGCGCACCGGGGAAGGGGAGTCAGATTGGGTTTGGATTTGTGGCAGGGACTCCCTAGGATCCGAATGGCACAAGAGGGGGCCCTTGGTTGAAGACGTGCTCTATAGGAGACGTCGCCATCGGTGAAACCTCTGTGGGTCCATACATGCTAGTAGTCCATTTGTAAAGGCTATTTTGTAATCTCTTGGCCATATGCCAAAAGAAGTGTAATTGGCATAAGGGAAGTTCTTGAGTCGCTGACGGGTGATGAAATCACAAACACGTGGGTAAAGTTTTACAAACTCTGCAGAGTATTAAAACTATCATTATAGTCGTGCTCCCTGTTATGAGCGCCTGGATGACCTACAGGATTAGAGGGAAATTGGGATTTGGGATGGTTATGGTTTGTATTGGTTATGGCTGGTTATGGATTAATTATAGTATTGGATGTGGTTAATGGTAATGGTGAAACCTGGTTTAATGATGATGGATATTGGCAATGGTGAATTATGGACTTGTATTATGATGGTTACATGGATATGATGGGTTTACTTCACATATGATATATTGCTTTTCAAATGTTTTACTGTACTTTTCAGCACTTGGCCTTTCTTATTGTCGTCATTTGAATCAGCCACATGTCATACTTTCCACACTTGCTGAGTATGACATGTACTCACTCTTGCAATCCACCCACCAACAGTTTCAGGTGATGGTTGGGAGTGTATTGAGGAAAATGCGGAGTTCTAGGCCGTGTCTACCGTCAGCTTTGTCTGCGGTGTTATTGGAGATGCGTTATCCCTTATTCTTAGTTTGCTTAGTTTCTTAATTAGCTTATTTCCTTCGCATTAGTTGAACTTGTCATTAATATCCATTAGAGCTTGTATTCGAGGATATTTTGAATTGTGTAATTAAAGTGCTTATTTAATAACTTGAGCTATGGTAATTATCTATTTATCATTTGTGAATCAATTGTGTATGTGTGTTAAACATCCTGGGCACACATATATTGCACTTGTTTCATTTTCGGAACCGGGTGTCACAGTTCTCCTCCTCATTATTGCCATCCCTCTGGTTGCGAGTCCTCACCATCTGAAGAAAAACAAGAGATGAGGATTTAGAAAACATCCCCGACTATATGCATCAAGGGATATGAAACTAAACAACTACCTATACAGGCCTATATGGACATGGCAATGCTAAAGCATCCCAAAATCCTCTATTAAGCACACAAGCAACGATAATAGCAACAACACACCAAGCAAAAACACATCGATTCCTGAGTGCTCCTATGTGCTCTAAAGTGTCCATTCTATCGAGGCTGCGTCCTACGGTCAACCTGCGGCTCTGATACCAATTTGTGACACCCGGTTCCGAAAATGAACCAAGTGCAATATATGTGTGTCCAGAATATTTAACACACATATACAAGTGATTCACAAATGATAAACAGATAATTACCACAACTCACATTATCAAATAAGTACTTTTATTACAATATCTAAATAATCTTCATATTGCTACTCTAATGATCATTATTGAACTATATCTGCATCGGAAATAAACTAAATCCAATCTAAGTGAAATAAGCAAGCTAAGCAAAGTGGTAGCGTGGCTCCAAGCAAACCACATGCATGTCAACGGTAGCACACAGCCTAGTACTCCGCATTATCCTCAGGATACTCCCAAACATCTCCTCAAACTGTTGGTGGGGGGATTGCAAGGGTGAGTACGTGTCGTACTCAGCAAGTGTGGGAAAGTATGACATGTAGCTTAACAGATGACGACAATAAATAATGGCTTATTGCTCAAAAGTACATTAAAATAGGTAAAAAGCAATATACTATGTCTATGTGATGTAATCCCATCATATACCACAATGATTATCTTAGTATAATTCATATTCTATATCCATCACCATCATACGAGTTTATTACTATTATCATCATCTATGTCCAATTATCATAATTCAATTCATTACCATAACTATAACCAGTACCAAACTGTACCAATACCAAAACCAAAACATAACAAAAAACGAACCCCTCTAATCATGTGAGGGTCCAGGTTGCTCATGATCGGGAGCACAGCTATCATGATAGTTTTACACTCTGCAAAGGTTGTACAACTTTACCCACGTGTTCGTGATTTCATCACTCGTCGGTGACTAAGAAACCTCCCTTAAGCCAATTACACTTCCTTAGGTGTATGGCCAAGAGATCACAAAATAGCCTTTACAAAGGGACTACTAGCATGTACGGGTCCACTGAGGTGCAACTATGATTAAATTCCGGTAATTAGATCTAATACGTCGCTAAAATTTGCATCGGAAAAGATATCCTACCGTATATGTGACGTCTTCGAAGATCGCGGGACGGAGGCGTGGCGTAGACAAAGTAGATGGCACAGCGGTCCTCTGGCGGCACGACGATGACGATGTGATGGTCTCTAACGGACGACGACAACTTCCTCCTCCTCTTCTTCTTCCTCCCTTTATTTTCTTCTCTTTTATTCCTAGCACAACCTCTGGTTTTTGTGTCTGGCGGCTAGGGTTTTTGCTGTGCTTTTGCTTCTGCCGTCGAAGCCTTGATTCTATTTATAGGTGGTGAGGCGACGCTCGTTACCGAGCCTGGGACGGAGTCCCGATCCGGCTTGGCGTTGGGCCCTTGGCCCCTGGCACGCGTGCGCGCAGCAACCGGCCGACTCGGCCACAGTGTGGGGTGCGCGAGCACGTGACCTCCCGATTGCGATGGACCCGCTCGACGCGTGGAGCGTGCCTGGCGCGCTGGGACGACGCGCTGGGACGCGTGGCCCTGCGCCAGTTTGGTTGCCTCTTTTTTTATTTCATTTACAATTGTTTTTTATATTTATTTTTATTATTTCTTTTTAATACTTAATAATACCTATTTATTATTATTATTATTATTATTTTCCTATAGGTTTATTGTTTAATTTCTTCTCTTATTTTACTATGCTTATTCTTTACATATATATTTATTTACTTATTTATATGTATATCTTCTTTTACTTTTTTTATTCTACTAATGATTACTGCATGGAAATGCTATGCAATGCATGATGCTAAAAGAAAATTAGGGTGCTACAGACGTTGCCCACTACCAACACATAGAACACTTCGAACTTGTAGCTAGAACGTTTAGCTCTTAGGTCCAAAGTTTACCTTTGACATCTTTAGGGATCCTTTGTGACGTCGACGGCGGGCCCCCTGGAGGTGTTGGAGCTTGGTAGGTCCGACGGCGCCCACTGCCAACACATAGAGTGTCGACGGTGGGCCTCCTAGGAGTTGTCGGGGCTTGGTAGGTTTGACGGAACCCACTGTCAACACATAGAGCATCGACAGCGGGCCCCCTAGGAGTTGTCAGAGCTTGGTAGGTCCGAGGTCGCCCACTGCCAACACATAGAGCATCGACGGCGGGCCCCCTGGGAGGTGTCGAAGCTTGGTAGGTCTGATGGCACCCACCACCAACGTTTAGAAACGTCGACGGTGGGCCCCCTGGGTTTGCCGGATCTTGGTAGGTCCGACAGCACCCACCACCAACGCTTAGAAACGTCGACGGCGGGTCCCCTGGGATTCTCGAAGCTTCCTGACTTCGACAGTATCTACTTGTCAACGTATAATACGTTGACGCGGACCACCTCTGGGTGATTTCTCCACCATCTTTCTTTAGATCACCGTTAATTCTTCACGTCGACGGCTGGCCCCCATGGGAGTTGTCGGAGCTTGTTAGCTCCGAGGATGCCCACTTTCAATGTATAAAACGTCGACAGCGGGCCCCCTAGGTGTTGTCAAAGCTTAGCAGCTCTGGCAACATCCACCATCGTGATGAACTTTCCATTTTTCCTGTGCGTTACAGACAAAAAAAACAGTAAAATTTGTCCCCCCCGTCTATAAGTTGTTTGCGGCTTACCATTCTTATTTGAAATTTAGGTCCGAAGGAATTCAATTTGATAACAAGTAAATTTATGTAATCTCATCAGATTCGAATGCCTTCCGGACCCGCCCTGCTGAGGCCTGCCGGAATATAGGTAGAGTGGCTAGCGGAACCACCTACATGTAACACCATCATTTTCATCCTCGTGCATTGCATACATTATAATACATGTTTAACATCAATCCACGTAAAAAGGAACAAGTTCAAAATGAATCAGAAGCAAAACAACACTTAAAATTCTGTAGAAGTACGGACTTGTACGGTTTAAACCCCGGACTAGTCTGGTTTCCCTCTCTGTTGCCCTCCGGTCTTGTTTGTTTTTTTTGTGGTCTAGCCCGATTGAGTCTTTGTTTCGTTCTGGACTTGTCTGTGTTTGAGTGCGGACTCGTCCGACATTCGGTCCGGTTTTCGAATAAGATACCTAATCCCCGAACTTGTCCGATCCATGCCAAACTTGTCCGTTTTCCTCTCTAGACAAGAAGGACTTGTCCAGACACCCAACCGGACTTATTCGTTTTTGTCTCTGTCCAACATCGGACTAGTTCGGTCCCTTCAGTGGACTTGTCTGGTGTGCCCGACACGGATTTAATCTTTTTCTCCTAGACTTGTGTTTGGGTAATTACCTTAATTGGGCCCAAGGAAGTCATGCTTCACACCTGTGGAGCCCAAGTGGAACCACTAAACGACCTCCACCCACCCCAAACAAAAATTTCATCAAACCCTAGCCTTCACCTCTATATAAACAACCCCACCTCTTGACTTTACATCCTTTTGCCTCAATTGAAAGACAACAAACCATAGTTCGTGGAGAGCTGCCATCAAGGAGGGAGAAGGAGGTCCCAAGCAATAAGAGGAAGAGGAGGAAATGAAAGAGGATCAAGTAATCAAGATCTTCATCGAGTTTTCGTTCTTCATCACCAATTCACCTTCAACTCTTCATCATCAACCCTAGATCGTCAAGATCCAAGTTCCATCTTCAATTCTTGATCTTTGGAGTTCTAAACATGTGGTATACCTTCTACTTTCTCTTTTTCCACGTCAATTCAACCCCAATTATGCAAATTCTCGTAGATCAAGAAAACCCTAATTTGCAGTTTGTCCAGGGCAGACTAGTCCGGCCCCTGAAACCGGACTTCTTCGGGTTCTGAATCTGAATTGTGCTGAATTAATTCCAAATTGACTCGAATCAATTCCAAACCTGTCCAAACTTGTTAAAAACTATTCGAACCAGTTAATGAACATTAATAGCATCTCGTTAGCAAGTTTCAATTCATAATTGCATTAATCATGCATGTCATGATATATTGAGTACTATATGAGCATTATTTGGTTGTAATTACTGTTTTGTATGTTTGTTGCGCGGAATAGAAGGTTTTGTGCCAGAGAGTGCTGCAGAGGACCTCCAGTACTAGAATTTTGAAGTCTTTGATCCCAATAAGCCAAAGAGCAAGGCAAGTGTACTTGAACATATTGATCCTATTTTGACAATAAATGTTTTGTTTGCAAAATCGCATGCTTGTGTCAATTTGATGAGAATCCTATGGTAGGAAGTTTACTAGCTTTGTTAACCACCCTTGTCACCTAGAATACATGATAGAGAGTCAGGAAGGGATTTTTACCTTTTTTGCTTCGCTTAATTAATTGGGATGGGAAAACAACTATACTATTTAATTATGCATTAATGAGATTATGGTTAATATGAACTGCTCATATGATCTGATAAAGGTTGATCTAACTAGCTTGTTATGTGGATGGGTTGGATGTCATGGTGGTTTAGCTTGCTTTAGATCTAAGGACCGATTCATGGAGCGACCATCCAGGATTTACAATGCCACCACGAGGCCAAGTATGGGTGCGATGTAGCTGATTAATTAGGGTATTGCTAGTGTTGAGCGGGTCATTTGGCGCACCAGTGAAGGGGAGTTGGATTGGATTTGGATATGGTTGGCAGGACTCCCTAGAATCCTAATAGCACAAGAGGGGACCTTGGTTGAAAATGTGTTCAGTTGTAGACATTACCACCGGTGAAACCTCAGTGGGTCCGTACATGCTAGTAGTCCCTTTGTAAAGGCTATTAAAAGCTATTTTGTGATCTCTTGGCCACACATCTATGGAAGTGTGAGACAACATATTTGAGATTCCTTAGTCACCTCAAGGTGATAAAATCACAAACACGTGGGTAAAGTGGTACAAATTCTGCAGAGTATTAAAACTATCATGATAGTTGTGCTCCCAGTTATGAGCAACCTGGACCTTCACATGATTAGAGGGATTTTGTTATTGGGATGGTTTGGTATTGGTTATGGTTGTGAATTGAATTATGATAAATGGGACATGGATGATGCTGATGGTAATAATCTGGAATATGGATGATGGATATTGAATATGGACTGGTATTATGGTAATTACATGATTTATTATGGGTTTACCTAAAATACATTTAATATATTTCTTTTCAAATGTTTTAATGTACTTTTCAGCACTGAGCCTTTATTATATTCGTCATTTGAATCAGCTACATGTCATACTTTCCACACTTGCTGAGTACGACATGTACTCACCCTTGCAATTCCCCCACCAACAGTTGCAGGTCAGGATTGGGAGTATAACGATGATAATGCGGAGTTCTAGGCTGTGTCTGCTATCAGCTTTGCTTGTCGTGTTGATTGGAGCTGCGCTATCCCTTATGCCTATTTGCTTAGCTACATAGTTCCTTTATTTAGTGTATTTCCGCTGTTTTAGTTCAAACTTGTCATTAATATTCATTAGAGCTTGTATTCGAGGATATTATGAATTGTGTAATAAAAGTGGATAATGAATTTTGTTCTGTTGTAATTTTCTGTATATCCTCTTGTGAATGCACTCATGTATGTGTGTTGAACATCCTGGGCACACATATGCGTTCACTTGGTTCATTTCGGAACCGGGTGTCACACTACAGTTCAAGAGCCTAGACCCCTCCGAAAGGGTCCGGAGCTACCTAAAGGCGAGTCTGGGTCCCAGCCCCCAGGCACGGATTTTCAAGGCAAGCTGGCCGAGGATCAAGCTTTCTCATCTGAGGGAGTTCACACGGCTAAGGAAGAAGCTTTGGACCCCTCCAAAAGGGTCCGGAAAGCTCAAGAAGAAGGTTCGGACCCCTCCGGGAGGGTCCGGGTTGATGAAGAAGAAGCTTCGAGACCTTCAGGGAAGGTCCGGACTGTCCAGCGGCCAATGTACTTCATCAGCGAAGTACTTCATGATGCCAAGGCTCGATACATTGAGGTGCATAAGCTGCTTTATGCTGTTCTCATCGCCTCAAGGAAGATAAGTCACTACTAACAAGCCCACTAGATATCAGTGGTAACCTCCTATCCACTGCGTGCTATACTGTATAACCCCATACTACTGGGAACATTGCAAAGTGGGCAGCGGAGCTGGCAGAGTTTGATCTCGAATTCCTTCCTCGACATGCTATCAAGAGTCAGGCATTGGCTGACTTCGTGGCGGAGTGGACCCCTTCTTTGTTAAATCCAGGGGGCCCTAGTGAGCAGATGCTGGAACCCAAGCTCCCGGTCTTCACCGAGCCTCACTAGACTCTCTACTTCAACGGCTCTGTGCAAAAGTAGGGGGTCAAAGTTGGAGTCCTTCTCCTTGCTCCAACCGGGGAGAAGGTCAAGTACTTGGTACACCTTCACTTCAAGGCAACCAACAACATGGCGGAGTATGAAGCTCTCATCTACGGGCTCAAGGTGGTTCTATCTAGGGATGAAAACGGTCGGAAACGGACGGAAAAGTATTGAAATCGTTTTCATTTTCATATAAAATTTCCGAAAACAGAATCGGAAACGATATCATCGAAAACGGTTACGGTATCTGAAATTTCGGAAATATCAAAAACGGGTACATCGGATCGAAAGTATGTCGATATCGGAACGGTTTCAAATTTATTTGGAATCAACACACCAAAATATTATTCATCTATAACACCAACAACTTAAGTACAAAATATGATACAACAACTTTTACTTTCATTTTGTAAAAAAATTTCAATATGAAATGAAATCACTTTAGAAACACATTTTAAAGTAAATAAATATTTGTATGTAATTAAAGTTAACTTCTTATACAAACCAGTGTCCAAATAGAAAATTTAAAAAATTGAGCTTATTACATGTCAGTCCATTAGACCCAACCTAATATTCGGAAATTATTCGGTTATTGTTCGGATATTTTTCATTAAAATATGGTATTCCGACAATTCGGTCGGAAATCAGCCCAAATCCTTTCCGTTCCGTTTACCAAATTTCAATGTACGATAAAAACGGTAATCGGATTGAAAATTTTGGAAATTGTCGAAAATGATAATTGAGTTTGAAATTTTCGAAAACGGCATCGGACAGTACGGGAATTTACCGTACCATTTTCATCCCTAGTTCTATCATATGGCGTCAAACAGATGCTAGTGAACTGTGATTCACATCTCATTATCAAGCAAGTCAAAGACGAATGTAGCTACAATAACCCACAACTGGCTGCTTACCTCCTTGAAGTCCAGAAGCTCCAGAAAGACTTCCACATCGTGGACCTCTGCCATGTCCAGCGTCTAAAAAAACGCTAAAGCTGATGAACTCTCGACGAATGCTTCAATTGGAGCTCAAGCTCCCGGCAGAGTTTTTGTCAGGAGGTTGTCAAGACCAACCGCTCAGTATGCCGAACTGAGCAAAGGGGGCAGGACCAACACCTCAAAGCTGGCAGTCCTGGTGGCCCTGTTACCATGGCGTCCAACAAAGGTCGTAGGTGTCGCAGAAGCTCCGAGCAACCCAGCACGCAAGATCCGGAGGGTCAAATTAGCTCCGATGCATGGATCTCGGAGATTTGGAGCTACTTGAAAGAAAACATCCTTCCTAAAGACAGTGCATCTGTTGACCAGATCGTCAGATTGGCTAAAAGATACACACTGTTAGAAGGGGATTTCTATCAGCACGGTGCCAACGACATCCTAATTTGGTTGTAGGATCGAAGAGCACATGTAAAGCTACCAGAGGGGGCTGAATGGTAGATTAATACCTTTTCAACAGAAGCAGCGAAAACCCCTTAGCAGAAAAAGGATCTGTTAAAGAAACCATGTGTGCGGCTAATCCAAACTTTATCAATTGTTACAAAACCAGTATAGATTGTGGAGAATCAAGTTACGAGGTCTTCACAACAAGAATCACGAAAATCTGCCAAGAGAAACTCAAGTTAGGATCGAAAGATCGAACAAAGGTCAATCTATCCTACCTGAGAAAAACAGTTCTGGAACACTGCAATGAAACTCGTGTAGATCAGAAACCACAAATCCAATGACCATGAATTTTCACAGATGATAGAAAATTAGGTTTTGAAGACAACCCAAGAAGAATCACGTCAATCGGATCTGTAAAACTCGAGTTATGATAAAACCACTAAAGAAAGATAGTGATGTGCAGAAACTCAACGAGAAAGACTTGACGAGAACAAGTCAGACGAGCAAGGCACAAAAGTTCCTTTGAACTACGAATTTTATTCAATATAACACAAGAGGAACAAATCCAAAGTCATCTATCACAAGATCTGGCCTCCCTTGCTTATATAACCAGCCCTTAGGTCAGCCCAAACTTAACTAGGACTCTAATACTACTCAATTCAAGAATCGAAACTTTCGATAACTGCTCAAAGCTCTTCTATACGCAGATAGAAGCAATCTTAAGACTTCCAAACACCTTAGGAATGTATCAACATTCCTAAACTGACTCAAATTCGTGACCCACATGAAATTGTATCATAACTAACTCAAAACTTTCCATATTTGAGTCAAACACGACTCAGCCGCAGCTTGAGTCCATAACCTAGTCGGTTGGACCTTTTCGACCAATTCTTTACATCAACATCTATTCATCACACCTCAGAACCATGTAGCCACGTCCATGCACTCATTGCACATGTGCAAACATCTTCCAACGATGTCCACGATACCTTCATATGCATTGTTCTTGATTCATACATGCTGCGGGACCTCCCGATCAACTCAACCACAATTCCTCCCGAACTTGGTTGTTGAACCTCATCTTCTCCCTAAGACTAGTTCAATGGATCCCATCACCATCCATGTCTTGAACTCTAGCAACACCAGAACATGAATAAACAACCAATACTTTCGAGCACAAGTCCTCAACTTGACTCACGTTAGTTCTGAAACCACAACACCTTACGTGAGCACCTCACATAAGCATGTTGCAAACCATAGCAAAAACGATATCAGCCATAACCACCAAAACACACCAAAAACATAGTAAAAGATTATTAAGCAAACTTTCCATCAATGTAATGCAAGTATGAATCATTGCAAGTTAAAAGCAGAACCACTGTGATCAAGCTCCGAACCTAGTCAAAGCTAACCGGACCTTGAATTGGAGCTTACCAAAACTAACAGGATCTAGCGCCGGAACTTATCATGGCTAGCAGGACCTAGCGCCCGAGCTAACCAAAGCTAGTCGGACCTAGCACCTGAGCTTACCAAAGCTAGTTGGACCTAGAGCCGGAGCTAATCAAAACTAGTCGGACCTAGCGCCGGAGCTTACCAAAGCAAGTCGGACCTTGCAGGAGCTTAGACCTAGAGTCGAACCTTGATGATAAAGCTGTTTTGGTAGTATTCTAAAGTTTTATCGCCATAGCCAATGTATTCATCACCCATAGGTCTCACAATCGCCCCCTTGATAAAAGCATTGGCAACACCACTTAAAATCCGAACATTGGCTTATTCACATGAAAAGTTTTGAAAACAATTTCTCCCCCTTTTTGAAAATCGATAAAAATAAATTTCTCCCCCTATACTTATTTCTCCCCCTTGCATACTTCTCCCCCTTTGACAATGTATTCAGCAAGGTACAAAAGAGAAATTTTAATTTGTTATGAGCACAATATAGCATATACATATAGAACAAAGCTCATCCAAGTCATACTATCAAGTAACTTACACTATCAAAATAATGAGATACATAAAGTAGTGTAAGCCATGCTAGAGATTAAATGTAATTTTCAATTTAAGCAAGTCATGATATCACAAACTTAACTATTTGAAAACCTGAAGGCATGATACTTGTTGCTGCAATTTTTTTTAAGCACAAATTTTGATCATATAAATTTGCAAGAGATTATATGCGCACCCACCTTATTCTAACCAACCAAGCCAAGCCTATGTCATTTGACAATCAGAAGCTTAAAATCATGGTTTTAGTCATACACAACTTCTTCCAAGTTCATATCTAAGTGCAATGATAAGCCATCTCAAAAGAAGAAGTGCGATGTATGCATATTCTCTTTATCTTTTCTCAATTTATATTTGTTCATAAAACTCAACATGTGAGTTGATTACTTGATTAATTCATTATGATTAAAAGCACTTGTGATCATGCAACAAGTTCAAAACAGCGAGAAAGATCGATCATGACCAGATTTAGTGTAAGTAATTATTCAAATTACTAGTCATGGCAAAAACTACAAAATGTATAAAATGAGTAATGTAGTAAGAACTTTCAGCATGTGAAAGGAATCACAAAGTCATATATGTATGAAATACTATGCTCATATTATTTCTAAATTCAGATCCCAAATTTGAAAGCTCCCCCTCAATTTAAGCCATGAGGATTCATAACCCCTATTTCAATACGAATGTAACAAGAACGAGTGAAATCCAAAGGTTTTGTGAAATTTCAGCCAATTGTAGTTCGGCATCTACATGGTGAAGCACAATATTTCCTTTTTCAACATTATCATGAAGAAAGTGATACCTAATATCAATTTGCTTAGTTCTTTTAAAAACTCTTCCAAACCGAGACATGCTAAAAATAAGCTCAATATTTGAATTTACAATTTTGCAGCAATTTTTAGTGAAAATAATTTCTTGATTTTCATCTACCAATTATGAAACAGAAAGGAAGTTGTATTTCAAATTTTAAAAAAGTTCCACATCCTTCAAAGTGTAGTGATCATTTATTCTAACCGAACCCTTAGCAATTATAGAGTTGAAGAATTATCGACAAAAGTAACATTCTCTACACGTGACACAGAAGAGAGGGAGGAGAACCATTATTTGTTACCGATCATGTGGCGTGAGCAACCTGAATCCACAATCCAAATGTTCTCCTTCCTCAAGCATTTAACCTACATAGAAGAACAATACGTCGATCACTCAATACTGTGGTTAGTCAAAAGGCATTTAGGAATCTAGTACTGAGTCACATGATGTGCAGCAGGAAAAACACGCAAAAGTTGAGATAAAACAGCAGGTTTATGAGTCAAAGTTTTAGATTTTTTGTTCTTAACTACTGACCTGTGAGGTGTTACCTGTATAGCACGAAAATCAGTAGCTCCGAAAGCAAAAACAAAAGGTCCGGAGATAAAAATTGAAGCTCCGAAGGTAAACTTTGAATGTTTTTGACTCGTAACAGTAGGTTGCATGTTCCTGGCATTCGGTCTAGTATGTGTAGCAAATTTTGCATGAGAGTTATAAGATCTAGCTTGCATTCTTTCCTTTTAATATATGTATAGAGACAATCTATGACATGACCATCTCTACCACAATAGGTACAATAAAAATTAATTTTTGTGTTCATGTCTAGATGAGCATGCAACATGTTTATTAGATCCCAAATGTGACAACACTCCTGCAGATTTAAAATCTACTTCTTTTTGTTTAGGAACTATTTTAATCAAACCACTTTCTAATGAGTTTATAATTTTGGGTGGATGTGCTTTAGCATGAGCATGAGAATCAAAACCTAAACCAGTTTTATCATTGCAAGATTTGGATGAATTCAACAGCAAATTTAGATTTTTGTTCCCAATACAAAACTGCTCTAGTGTCCTATTCATGTCATCAAGTTTCTTAGACAATTCTAGGCAGTTTTCACATGAAGTTTTTCTTTTTAGTTTGAAATTAGAACAATATTTAACTTCATGAGCACGTAAAGCATTGTTCAAAACAGAAATCTCATTCATAGCATCTTGTTGCATATTATGAAGATCATCACAACTAGAACAATGCAAATCAATTGTACAACAAGAAGCATCTTTTAAGTTTTTCTCATTAAGTGCGGCAAGCTTTTTGTTCTTTTCAATCTCTAACTCAAGTTTATCAAGAGTGGAGGATTGCTTCGTCCTTGATTGTTTTTCTTCCTGGGAAGTAGGACTTGAAAGGTTAGGACAATTTGTACGGAAGTGTTCTGTCTTACCACATTTGAAGCATCGTTGAGGTCTGGAGCTTCCTCTCCTTCTAGTTCTCACATTTTGCACTGCTTTTGGGAACCTAAAAGAGAGAAGTGATAGCTCCTCCTCTGTAAACTCCTCAATCTGTTCAAGGGTTAGAGAGGACAACAAAGCAAGTGTACCACAAGATGAAGATTGACCGAAGCTACACTACAGGAAATGCGACCATTTGCGACGGCTGCAATTATTTGCGACGGCCAACCATCGCAAATAAGTTTAATTGCGACGGCCCGCCTCTGGCCGTCGCAAATAACATGGCCGTCGCAAATAACAGCTTATTTGCGACGGCTGCCGTCGGGGCCGTCGCAAATAAGGTTTATTTGTGACAGCCAACCCTAGTGCTGTCGCAAATCACAGTACCGTCGCAATTAAACGACTTATTTGCGACGGCTGCCGTCGGGGCCGTCGCAAATAAGTTTAATTGCGACGGCCTTAACATATGTCCGTAGCAATTAAACTGGCCGTCGCAAATAAGGACTAATATCTGCCCCATCGGGCCCGATAGCTCATTCCACACCGTCGTCCCCAAACTCAGACGCCCGCCGTCGCGCCCCCAATCTCCCGCGCCAGCTGCCGCCCCACCGCGCCAACCACCGCCCCGCCGCCGACCTCGACGCCGACTCCGCCGCGCCCCCACACCTCCCCCGCCGCGCTCGCCGCCGACCCCGCCGCACCAAACTCATACGCCCGCCGCCGCGCCCCCAACCTCCCGCGCCAGCCGCCGCCCCACCGCGCCAGCCGCCGCCCCGCCGCCGACCCCGACGCCGACTCCGCCGCGCCCCCACCGCCTCCCCCGCCGCGCTCGCCGCTGACCCCGCCGCACCAACCGCCGCATCGTCCCCGTCGTGCCTGCAGACGCCGCCCGTCACCCCGGACGCGCCGTCCGACGCCGCCGGGCTCCTCCGACGCCTCCCCAGCGGACTCCCCGATGCCCGACGTATGATATTTTCTTTCTTCTCAATTGCTAGCTAGTTCATTGCTTGCCGTATAGATTCCCAAGGTAGTTCATTGCTAGTTCATTGCTTGCCATTGATAATGCATGTATAGCTGCCCGGATGGTAATATGAACTTCACAATTGCTTGCCGTTGATAATGCATGTATGGCTTGCCGTTGAAGGTAATATGAAGTTCACATTGATTAGTTATTAGCATCTAATTCTCATTTTGCATACGGGATCAATTAGGATCAATTTTGCATATGGGATCATTTCTAGGAATGCAATGCAAATATGCAACACAGACAGACCCTTGTGGGGAGGAGGAGGAAAAAAAGAATAGGAGCAGCAGCATGAGCACAGGAATCGGAGCCCACCGCCGGCACCGACGTGCGTTGGGGATCGGGTGAGCCGGGTATCGCGTCGGTGGGAAGCGTGTGGCCGGGCATCGTCGTCGTGTCCCCGTGCACCCGCCGGTGGCGTCGTGGCGGGGGGCATGCAGGGGCAAATATTGTCGCCATGGCGGGGAGGCGGAACTGCTGGTTGGGGGATGCCTGCGCGGCGAAGATCGTCGCCTTGGCCGGGAGGCACAGCCGCTCGTCGTCGTGCTAGGAGCTGCAAGAGCCTGGCCTCGCGGGCAGGGGGGAGGTGACGCCGTGGGGGCGCCACGGTGGCGATATGGGGGCCTCGCGCGCCGCTGGTGGGCGGCGATATCAGTTGGGATGGGGCCCAAGAGACCGCGGGGAGGGGGGCGGAGGGGAATGCATCTATAGGGCAGGTCACCTTGCCAGACATGGCGCATGTCATCTCAGGCGAGGGGCGATGGCGGAGGATGAACCTCCTCGTCTGGCTACTGGGCTGAGCTTGTGGGTTGGAACTGGGTCTAAATCGTGGTTATTGAAAACAGATCGGTTTGGGTTGGGCTCAGAAGTAGGTGTGGGTTGGGTTGGTTTGGTTTTGTATGTTTATTTTACAGGCTGGGTTGGGCCGGGTTGATTGATACAGAAAAAATGGATTGGGTTTGGGTTTAGTACAGGTCCTGGCCGGGTTGAGTTAGTCCACTATCCAAAAAATGGATTGGATTTTAGGCTATCTTTTTTGCTAATATGTTTTTTGTCTTGCATAATTGACTAATATGCTTTATATGCTCTCTTGTATTACACTTGTGATTTCACACTTGTCCATTGTGGCTAATATGTTTTTTATTCAGATTTTGTAGTAAATGCATAATTAGATTTTGTAAATGCTTTATATGCTTTATATATTTTTGTCTATAGCTTGGTCTGTCATTCTGAATTTCTATTCTGTTTAGTGTATGTTTGGACTTTAGTGCATTCATATAATGTTCTTGAGCGACTACTTAATATATATAAATAAAGGGGTTTTAGGTCGGCTTAGACCAACCCGGAAGGGCACGACACGTAATAAGTGTGATCGTGCCGTGTAGACCATTGTAGTGGTACCGTATGCGTCAAGTCGACACGGAAGCGAACGGGTTGGTAAGGACGTCAATGACCCGCGATTGCGTGGACGGTGGAAATGGATGTGGAATTTTCATCTAAGACCAACTTTCCTCTCACTCTTTCTCTAGTTCTTTCCTCTCTCCTAAATGACCTGAAAATGAAAATGAGCAACGTAACCTATAGCAATGTATTACCCGTTTCGGATCGGCACGTCTCACATGCCATTGGCATGTGAGACGTGCAGGTTCGGAATTGTCCCTTTTTGGACAGCCTCAGAGTGACTGAGGGGGCGTGGCTTGTGACGAGACGCGGGTCCGGATTTGGACGAGATTTCGGTGGCGTAACCCTGTTGTTCTCTGCTGCACCATTTTTGACCGTCCAGTGGAGAACGGCGGGGTTATGCTGCCGAAATTTCGTTCAAATCCAGATCACACATCTCGTCATGGGCACGCTCCGCTCGGTCACTCTTGGGTGGGTTTAGGATCTATCTGCCTAGGTTGTAGGGCCGTGACATAACACAACAATACATTAACGACAATTTCTTTCGCGTTAAAATGCAGAGTCAAACATGGGTGAAGACCGCAGTTGGATGTATACTGGCTGGAAGAGCAGAACTGGTGGTCACTCCGATGAGTGGTTTATCAAGTTAGATCAATTTTTGGATCGAGCATTTTCGTTGTCAACGGAAGATATGGTGCGGTGCCCATGTACAAAGTGCCGGAACACCAAGTTTTTGAGAAGATTGGAGCTTTTGTTTCACTTATGTCGAAACGGTTTCACTCCACATTATGAAGTGTGGACCTTTCACGGCGAGACTAATTCTCGAGTTATAGCCGAAGTGGATGAGGATGATGATATAACATAGGTTGATAGGATTGATGAGATGCTAGAAGCTCTTGAAGCGGAGGATCCTCTTACAAATGAGGCACAAAAGTTCTTCGAGGAGCTGAAGAAATCACAAGAGCCGTTGCATGAACACACGGCTGTGACCGTACTTGCTTTCTTGACCAGATTTATGGCAATTAAGTCCATGTACTTTTTTTCCATCAACTGCTACAATGATCTCATGAAATTGATCTGCGATATCCTTCCACAACCTCACAAAGTGCCACCAGATATGTATCAGTCAAAGATCAAGATATCTGGTCTCGGTATGAAGTATGAGAAAATCGATGTGTGCCCAGACAACTGCATGCTATTCTGGAAAGAGCACGCCAATGAGAAGATGTGCTTGAAATGTGGTAAATCGAGGTATGTCGAAGTTGTTAATGATGATGGCGATAATGTGATGACAGATGTCGCACATAAGCAGCTTCGTTACTTGCCTGTGACACCTCGGTTGAAGCGGATGTTTCTTTCAAAAAGAACCGCAAGACACATGAGATGGCACAAAGAAGGTAAACGTGAGAACAAAGAATTCTTGACGCATCCGTCCGACGGTGATGCATGGAAGGCGCTAGACCGTTTCGATCCAGACTTTTCTCGTGATGCGAGGAATGTTCGCATCGGATTAGCGACAGACAGATTCTCACCGTTCAGTACGAATGCCACGCCATACTCATGTTGTCCTGTCTTTGTCATTCCGTAGAACCTGCCACCTGCTTTATGTACGAAGAACGAGTTCATGTTTCTCAGCCTCATTGTACCTGGACCTGATCATCCCGGGTCACGTCTCAACGTGATGTTAAAACCGCTGATCGAAGAATTGAAAGTCTTGTGGACAGGAGTCGAAGCGTACGACAGTTACAAGAAGCAGAAATTCAACCTTCGAGCTGCTTATTTGTGGTCCGTCCATGATTTGCCGGCATACGGCATGTTTTCCGGATGGAGCACTCACGGTCATCTGACGTGTCCGATATGTGCTTCAGACACGGATTGCTTTCGACTAACTCATGGAGGCAAAATATCTTACTTCGATTGTCACAGACGTTGGCTGCCCTCGAATCATATATTTAGGCAGCAGAGGCATGTCTTTTGAAAGAACACTGTTGTCACTAAAGGACCACCGAAGCGTCTCAACGGGTCAGAAATTTCTGATATGTTGGACAAACTGGTGCCTGATGAAGGTCGTCCTGGATATTTCGTAGGTTATGGAGAGGAACACAATTGGACTCACATATGTGGACTTTGGGAGCTACCATATGTGAAGTCGTTGATTCTAATGCACAACATTGATGTCATGCATCAGGAGCGTAATATGAGCGAAAGTATCATAAGCACTTGCATGGATATGCCTGGCAAAACGAAAGACAATTATAAAGCTAGACTAGATTTGGCAGACATTTGTCACCGTCCAACTCTTGAAATCTCTGAAAGTGGTGGAAAGCCACGTGCTTCTTTCTGTCTTCGATCGAAATAAAAGAAAGAAGCTATGAAATGGATGAAAACTTTGAAATTCCCAGATGGTTACGCAGCTAGCCTGAAACGAGCCGTAAATGTTAACACAGGAAACCTCACTGGGTTGAAGATTCATGATTATCACATTATAATGGAAAGACTCCTACCTGTTATGTTCCGAGGCTATCTAGATGATGCGGTGTGGAAGGTTTTAGCCGAGCTCAACTATTTTTATAGACAACTTTGTGCTAAAGAAATCAAGATCGGGATGATGGATAAGTTAGAGAAGGAGATACCCATACTTTTATGTAAGATGGAAAAAAATTTTCCACCGGGTTTCTTCAATCCAATGCAACATCTGCTTATCCATCTTCCATTCGAAGCTAAAGTTGGCGGTCCTGTGCAATATAGGTGGATGTATCACATTGAAAGAGCGCTACGATATCTGAAACCAATGGTTGGCAACAGGGCAAGGGTGGAAGGGTGCATCGCTGAAGCATATGCTCTTAAGGAAGTTGGATACTTTTCAAGTGTCTACTTTGTGGAAGAAAACAATATCAATACTTCGGCGATGCGGTACAATGTGGACGAAACACCCCCTCTAAGAGACCTTTCCATTTTTCAAACGAGAGGTGCCACCGTTGGTAGCTACACGACCTACGAGCTATCCGAACAGGAAAGGATTGTTGCTTTACTCTACATGTACGCAAATATAGAAGGCACGCAGGAATACTTCGAGTAAGTGTTTCTCCTATGTTTATGCTAATCTACATATTTTGCTACACATGTACTCTAAAAGATGTTTTTTCATGTTCAGCAAGTTCCACAGACAATATTGGCCACATAGGCATCAATCTACGGCCAAACAAGTAGAAGCGATGCGAAAGGAAGGAATAAATGGGGGGCAGAGTTTTCTATCTTGGTTTCGAGAATATGTAATATTCTCTCGTCTTCTATGTATTATAAATTACTATTATTAAAGAAGTATTATGTAATATTCTCTCATCTTTTATAACAGTGTCGGACTCACAATGTCCATGAAGATTTGCGGCAGCTATCTTATGGATTGGAGAATGTTAGAAGCTATGGTCGATATGACGTAAATGGCTTCCGATTCCGTACAACTCATTTTGAAGCTCATCGTCCTCTTGCGGCAACATCAAATTCCGGTGTTGTGACGAGAGCAATGGACACTCAAGGGAATTTAACCGATTATTATGGTATCATTAACAAAATCCTTGAATTTACTTTTACCGGAAATAAGACCCTTCGAGTTGTCTTCTTTGACTGTGACTGGTTTGATCGTACTCATGGAACTCGAGAAAACCAATTTGGAATGTTTGGAAGTGAAACATAAGGACCGACTACGAGGTTACGATACATTTGTTCTTGCGCATCAAGTTGAACAAGTGTATTATCTACCTTATCCATGCACGAAGCTCAGTGCCTGGTGGGTGGTATATAAGGTGAATCCTCGTGAGCGGCTATATACTCCTGGGGATGATGGTTACCATGATAGCGAAGACGTTGAAGAAGTGTACCAAGAAGAAGAGTTGCCAGACACTTTTATCGTCGAGCTTGGTGCAGGACTCGATCAATTAGTTGGAGATGTTGAAGACGTTGAATATGTAGAGGCAGATGATATGCGAAAACGAAAATTAGAATAGGTCACGATGGAAGATCGTTGGGCTGGTTTAAGGAGTAGGGCACAGGCACATGACAATGATGTTGATGAATTTTGAAAGTGACTACAAGTAATGTTTTCTTGAAGATAGTAACATGAATTTTATATATTTTATTTGCATATTTACTAATTATCTAATTACAATAGGATGGCGTCAAAGAAGGGTAAGAAGGTGCCGCCGACGAGGGGGTTCTACCCCTCTAGACCCGAGGACGCTTTCGTTGGTGCCTCGTCGACTGGCAGCAGACGCTCTCAGCTACTGAGGCACGTTCAGACCAGCTCTAGAGCTTCGTCACAGGTAAATGTCACTCGTTTTTGACAAATTCTTTAAATTCAAATTCACATTAAACTTACTTATGAATCATTTGAATGTTGTAGTCCTCACCGGCTGACTCGGAGGCTGCGGCGCCTTCGGTGATCCAGCCCTCGGCGAGGCAGCCCTCGGCCAGCCAGCCCTCGGCGAGGCAGCCCTCGGCGAGTCAGCCCTCGGCGAGCCAACCCTCGGCCAGCCAGCCCCTGGCTAACGATGAGTTTGTTCCTAAGGCCTTTGACTCGGCTGGTGAGGAGCCGTCTGGGTCACCTGACGTGGCGCCCCAGCAGACGCGGAGGACGAGGAGGACTCACTTTGTCAGTCCTCCCGCGGTCCCTTCACAGAGGATCATGATTCGTCCAGTCGGAGACAGGTAATAAAAATTATAGTTTTCAATTTTAGTTTCTTTTGATTACTTAAGTAATGAATGAATGAATAAATATCTTACAGGGCTTGGGACGACTTGCTTTCACCGGTGAGAAACACCAAAGACCGGTGAACGGTGTCCTCGGGTCTATAGTGCGTTTGCACTATCTCGGGGTCATCGACGGGGTGCCTGCTCTTTCGTGGGAGGACTACGCATGCGTCCATCACCAAGGAGCACGGCAACCTTCAGGAGGACGTATGGGCCGATTTTATGGTAAGTATGTTAAAAAAGTTTCTATGTTACAACTCTTAAACTCTTTTAGTGAACATCTGTTCAATATATTCTTTATCGCAGGCAAGATATATTTTAGAGGACCCGAATGACCATCGCATGTTTGAGGATGTGAGGCGAGTGTTTCACTTCAACGCTGCCAAGGCGCTTCGACAAGCTTTGTCGAACGCCCGTGTTCAAATTATTAATGAGCACTTGAAGGCAAACCAGCAGCACGTGTTACACTTCCGGCAAGAGAGCGAGAGGCACCTGACGGAGGAGGAGTACGCGCAGGTACGTGGAGTGTAGTAAGTATTTTTTTCTGATAATGTCCTCGATGGTACTTTTAACGACTTTCAACTATGTGCAGGGTCACGTGAGCTGGTTGCAGGGTCGCACCAATGCATTTCGGGCCCTTTGTCGCTACTGGGCTAGCGACGAGTTTAAAGCTAAGTCTGAGAAGGCTCGAGACTGCAGAGGGGTGGAGGGGAAGAGCAGGCACGGGCAAGATAACCACTTGCTTTAGCTAAACGCATGGTAAGTGTGTGTAACTTATGTTTATATATTAATAATATATTGTTCGTACTAACACGTATTGACAGGAGCGCGAGACGGGGGTGCCGCCCACCCCTGCTGAGGTTTGGAAGAGAGGTCACAGGGACACTTCTCAGCCGACGGGGTGCAGTCAGGCTGCAGCCGGGCGTTTGGTAAGTTTAGAAATCATTCATATTAAATATAACTATATAGATTGTTGAACTTACACGATTTTATTGTTTTGTAGGCTAAGTACGGGGAGGAGGCTGGGAAGATACACGGCGAGGATTTCGATTGGGAACGTCAACCGATCGATCCTCAAGCCGCGTATGCAACCGGTGGTGGAAAAGCACACGAAAGGTGAGTTTGCAAGTCATTTTATCGTTTTCAATTCAAATTATTCAAGATATTTCAATTTCATATTACTGACTTTCTTTTTTATAGGCTTGCCATATTCGACGGAGTTGTCGACTCGAGGGCGGGTAGACCTGCGAGAGGCAGCTCCACGCAGGCTTCGGGCACGGGAGGTCGCCGCGTGTCGCAGAGGGACATTGAGATGCAGTCCCTCCGAGAAACTGTAGAAGAAAACGAAAGGCGACATGAGGAGGAAAGGAGGGCGATGGAGGCCACGATCCAGACCCAGGCAGCAGCGTTGGCGCAGATGCGGGAAGCAATGGAGGTAACAAAATAAAAACTAAAATTCTCATTAATTCAGCATAAATGACTTACTAATAGGTAGCATTTAATGTTTGCAATGACAGGCCATCACTCGGGCGCAGGGTTTGGGAATCCAGCTACCGGTACTACCACCGGTCCTCCCAGGCGATCCTTCTTCAGCGGGTCAGGTAAGTTTCTATGTAATCCTTCTTCTCCAGCGTAATAAGATCGAGATAGATGAAAGAGAGGGATAGTTAGATAGAAGAAAATGATTGAGATAGAAGAAAGAGAGAGATAGAAGAAAGGGAGACAGAAGAAAGAGTGAAAGATAGATAGAGTAGGATGGGAATGAAGAGAGAGTAAGATGTAGATGGAGATAGAGAGAGGGGAAGATAGAGGGAGGGAGATGTAGATGGAGATAGAGGGAGGATGATAGAGGGAAAAGGATAGCAATAGAGAGATAGAGTGAGAAAGAAAGATAGAGTGAGAGACAAAGAGAGAAATGAAAAGAGAGGAAGAGAGGGTGATCTAGATGAAGATAGAGGGAGAGGGAGGGAGAGAGATGTTGATGCATTTATATTCTAACTCTAAGTTTTATTAATTGCAGGGATCCGCGACGGCTGCACAAACGCCGTCGCCTTCGCTATCGCTGCCTGGAATGAGGCGTGTCGACGACGACTTCGACTTCGGAGGTGGCTCCGGAGGTCAGATGGGCGAGTGAGCCCTTTTATTTACTTTGTTGATGACGATGTGAGATGTATCGGAATTTTAGTTTGTGATTGTGATGATGTTTGTGTATGCTGTGTATATATTGTGTATATTGTGTTTGTTGTGATTCTGGCAATCGAGCCGGGTAGTATTTTCTGTTTTTTAAAAAAAATAAAAAACCTTATTTACGACGGCTTTTTATACAGTACCGTCGCAAATAAGGACACAAGCCGTCTCAATTAAAACACTGTTATTTGCGACGGCCTGGCCGTCGCAAATAAGCATTAATTGCGACGGCCTGGCCGTCGCAAATAGCGACGTGGGTCCCGGAGGAGGACACGTGGGCCCTGCCCACTGAACTTATTTGCGATGGCCTGGCCGTCGCAAATAGAGGCCCTTAATTGCGACGGTCGGGCCGTCGCAAATAAGCATTAATTGCGATGGCTTAGCCGTCGCAAATAATTCTGCGGGGCCCACCAGCCCGTAGCAATAACTTGCGACAGCCTCTCCCAGCCGTCGCAAATAAGATTATTTGCGACGGTGGCCGTCGCAAATAAGCTTATTTGCGACGACGTACATGCGACGGCCGGAAGCCGTCGCAAATAAGGAAAACCGTCGCAAATAGCTTATTTGCGACGGCATTTGGCGGGCCATCGCAAATCGTCGGGATTCCTGTAGTGCTAGGCATGTCACATTGTGAAACAAAAGCAATAGACTTGTTGGGGTTCTTATATGATATTATGTCAATTTCATGAGTTTTTAACTTGAAATATAGCACATCTAAAGTAAGTATACTCATGATAGGAGATTCACAAATGGATGTAACTTTCATCTCCCAGATTGACATGTCTAATGCACTTAGTAATTGCCTAGCATTCTCAGCATCTGAAAAATTAACATTTACACTACGCAAGTTGCTGAGAATTTTTTTAAAGCGAGTAAAAAGGTCATCAATGGACTTACCGGGTTGCATCTCGAAGTGCATGTATTCCTTTTTAAACATATCCTGCTTTACCTCCTTGATCGTGCTGGATCCTTTGTGGTAGTCACAAAGTGCTCTCCACACTTCGTACGCTGATCGGAGGTGTGCAACACAGTCGAAGTAGCTCAGAGATAGTCCTTGGATTATCAAGTTGCAGGCTTTGTTGTTGTTGTTGACATCTCTTCAGTTTGTAGTCATGACTTCATTGTTCGGCGGCACGTCGTAAGGCTTGTACACTTCTTCCCATATCGCAAAGCCTTGCACCTGGATAAAAGCTTCCATGCGTGCCTTCCAAATCTGAAAATCAATACCAACAAACACACAAGGTTTTGCCGAGTATCTCTCTATGAGGATTAGTCAAAAACACATGTGAATCACAAAGATTAGAGCACTGTGGCTCTGATACAAATTGTAGGATCGAACAACACGTGAAAAGCTACTAGATGGGGGGTGAATGGTAGATTAAAACTTTTTCAGCGGAAGCAGCGAAAACCCCTCAACAGAAAAACGATCTGTAAAATAAACCGTGTGTGTGACTAATCCAAATGTGAACAACTGTGACAAAAATAGTATAGATTGTGGAGAATCAATTCACGATGTCGTCACAACAAGAATCATGAAAATCCATTGAGAGAAACTCAAGTTACGATCGAAAGATCGAACAAAGGTCAATTTGTCCTACCTGAGAAAAACAGTTCTGGAACACGGCAAAGAAACTCGTGTAGATCAGAAACCACAAATCCAATGACCGTGAAATTTTCACAGATGATAGAAAAATAAGTTGTGATAAAACCACCAAAGAAAGGTAGTGCTATGCAGAAACTCAACGAGAAAGACTTGACAAAAACAAGTCGGACGAACAAGGCCCAAAAGATCCTTTCAACTACGAATTTTATTCAATAGAACACAAGAGGAAGAACGTCAAAGTCATCTATCACGAGCTCTGGCCTCCCTTTCTTATATAACCAGCCATTATGCCAACCCAAACTTAACTAGGACTATAATCCAACTCAATTCATGAATCAAAACTTTTCGTAATTGCTTAAGACTCTTCTATACGCAGATAGAAACAATCTTAAGACTTTGAAACACCATAGGAACATATCCCACATTCCTAAAGCAACTCAAATTCGTGACATACATGAAATCCTATCATAACAAACTCAAAACTTTCTATATTTGAGTCAAACACGACTCAGCCGCAGCCTGAGTCCATGACCTAGTCGGTTGGACCTTTCCGACCAATTATTTACGTCCACATCTCTTCATCACACCTTAGAACCATGTAGCCACGTCCATGCACTCCTTGCGCACATGCAAACATCTTCCAACGACTTCCACGATACCTTCATATGGATTGTTCTTGATTCATACATGCTGTGTGACCTCCTGATCAACTCAACCACAATTCCTCCCGAACATGGTTGTTGAACCTCATCTTCTCCCTGAGACTAGTTCAATGGATCCTGTCACTAGTCATTTCATGGACTAGCAATACCTGCACATAAATATCAACCGATACTTTCAAGCACAAGTCCTCGACTTGACTCATGTTAGTTCTGAAACCACAACACCTTATGTGAGCACCTCACATAAGCATGTTGCAAACCGTAGCAAAAATGATATCAGCAATAACCACCAAAACACACCAAAAACTTAGTACAAGATTACTAAGAAAACTTTCTATCAATGTAAAGCAAGTACGAATCATTGCAGTTTAAAAGCAGAACCACTGCGATCAAGCTCCGAACCTTGCCAAAGCTAACCGGACCTTGAACCGGAGCTTACCAAAACTAACAGGATCTAACGCTGGAACTTACCATGGCTAGTAGGACCTAGTGCCAGAGCTAACCAAAGCTAGTCAGACCTAGCGCTGGAGCTTACCAAAGCTAGTCGGACCTAGAGCCGGAGCTAACCAAAACTAGTCTGACCTAGCGTCGGATCTTACCAAAGCAAGTCGGACCTTGCAGGAGCTCGGACCTAGAGTCGGACCTTGATGATAAAGGAGTTTTAGTAGTATTCAAAACTTTTATCGCCATAGCCAATGTATTCAGCACACATAGGTCTCACAGCGGTGCATTGCCCGAAAGAAGGCTGTGAGCTCCTCGCGGAAATTCATGGAGGCGAATGTGCGAACCACGAATCTTCCCACACGTTGGTCGGTAAAGCCTTCTGGTATGGTTTTACTGGCCTACAACTCTCTAGGATGCAGTTGAGATGTTAAGAAATGTGAAGCGTGGCAGTTCCACGCAAAACAAATTCACGCACCAGCTCAGTCGCTACAGATGATATCTCCTACATGGACATTCACTGTGGGGGGGTGGACATTTTGGGACCTTTCCCAAAAGCCATCGGAGGTTACATGTTCTTGTATGTCGCCATCGACAAGTTCACCAAGTGGCCGGAAGCTACCCCAGTTGTGACAATCAACAAGCAATCAGCTATCAAGTTCTTGAAGTCCATAGTCTGATGATTTGGAGTTCCAAACAGAGTCATCACTAACAACAGAACCCAATTCACAAGCGCAGAATTCTAGGAATATTGTGAAGACATTGGCATTCAAGTTAGCTACACATCAGTAGATCACCCGGCAAGTAATGGCCAAGCCGAGAGAGCAAATGCAGAAATATTGAAAAGACTCAAGACATGCACTTTCAAGCACCTGAAGAAACACGGAACCAACTGGGTAGAGGAGCTTCCGTCTACACTATGGGCGAGGAGGACAACACCTAGCCGGTCAACTGGAGAGACACCCTTCTTCCTGGTGTACATAGCTGAAGTGGTCCTTCCTCTGGAGATCACCATGGGGTCACTCCAGGTCCGGACCTTCGACAAAGCCACGTAGGACAAGCTCAGGCATGAAGATCTTGACCTCATCGTTGAGGGAAGGTGCCAATCAGCTGTTCGGAATGCATGATATTGCCAGGCATTCCGGCGCTATCACCAAAGGCATGTGTGGGACCGACAACTTGAAGAAGGCGATCTGGTGCTGTGGAGAATACTAACTCGTGAAGGGATGAACAAACTGTCTCTCAGCTGGGAAGGTCCCTTCCGAGTGATCATAGAATCTCGTCCCGGATGCATTCGCTTGGCAACATAGGATGGGACTTTGCTTCCCAATCCTTGGAACATGGAGCACCTCCATAACTTTTATGCTTAGTTTCACGGAGGTGAGTCTGTAATTACACACAATGTAAGTTATAGAGTCTATACATAGAGTTGGGTAGGTCCTAAAGGAGAACATACGGACCCCTCCGGGAGCGTCCGGGCACTTAAAGCCCACCTAACTTGGTCCCTACACCAAAAGTACGACTTGCCTACCCTGGGTTAGAACAAGATGAATAGCACATTTGGCCTGGTTCCATACCCTAAGTGTGTCCTTGTCTCCCCTGTAATTCGGACCTATAATGAAAGACATTGTTGTGTGAAAGCAGACTCCACGTGCATGAATTTTGTACATGCTCATTTTTCTTTTATTATCTTTTTCTTGTTGTCTATAACGAAGTTGTGCAATTTTTTTTTGAGATTTAGTCGAAGTTATTCATATGATATATGAGTTATATTGTTGACCCTTTTCAGATCCTAGCATTGCTAGATGGTCTACTCGCCTGAACGCCAAAGCTAATGACGGGTCCGGAGTGCGCTATGGACTTAGACTGGTCCAGCACCCTAAGTACGCCACTCAATCTATATTCCGGCGGGTCTTAGTGGGGTGGGTCCGAAAGGCATTCGGACCTGAAGAAATTACATAATTTACTTGTTATCATGTTGAATTCCTTCAGACCTAAATTTCAAATAAGAACGGTAAGCCGCAAACAACTTATAAATGAGAGGACGAATTTTACTGTTTTTCTTTTCTTTAACACAAAAGAAAAATGGAAAGTTCATGGCTATGGTGGATGTTGCTGGAGCTACTAAGCTTTGACAACCCCCAGGGGGCCCGCCGTTGGTGTTTTATACATTAAAAGTGGGCATCCTCGGAGCTAACAATCTCTGACAACTCCCATGGGGGCCAGCCGTCGAGGTGAAGAATTAACAGTGATCTAAACGAAGATTGTGGAGAAATAACCCAGAGGGGGTCTGACGTCAATGTATTATATGTTGACAAGAGGACACCGTCGAAGCCAGGAAGCTCCAACGATCCCATGGGACCTGCCGTTGACGTTTCTAAGCATTGGTGGTGGGTGTTGTTGGACCTACCAAGCTCCAGCAACCCCTAGCGGACCTACCGTCGACGTTTCTAAACGTTGGTGGTGGGTACCGTCGGAGCTTGCCTACCAAGCTCCGACACCTCTCAGGGGGCCCGCCGTCGACGCTCTATGTGTTGGCAGTGTGCGATGTCGGACCTACGAAGCTCTGACCACTCCTAGGGGCCCACTATCAATGTTTTATCTGTTGGCAGTGGGCGCCGTTGACCTACCAAGCTCTGAGAACTCCCAGGGGCCTGTTGTCGATGCTCTATGTGTTAGCAGTGGGCGCCGTTGGACCTACCATGCTTCAACATCTTCAAGGGGGCCCACTGTTGATGTCACAAAGGGTCTCTAGAGATGTCGGACATAAACTTCTAACCTAAGAGCTAAACGTTCTAGCTACATGTTTGAAGCATTCAAGTCATCAAGACATTGTCAGATCCTTTTGGTACATATTTGCAATAAAATTGTGAACATCTACCAGGGGGCCAACAAGATAAAGGACAATGTATTGAAGACAAATACAAAATGGAATTGATTCATTCAAGAAGATTGGATTTTATTCATCTCAAGGATTGGATTACAAAGTGAGGATTACAAGGAAAAGGCAAAAGAAAAAGGTCATGGCTACTGGAGGTCCTAAGTCCTATGGAAATATGAGGCAACTTTCTGGGCAACTTCTTGAATGTTGGCCCTGGCGACATCTTCCTCTTTAGCAACGGGTCCTTCAACCACAGTATCTAGAGATAGTTGGGGGTCTCAGCTTTTGAAACACGTCAGCACATATTCGACGATGTTCTTGGCCAGAGACATCACCTCTGTCACCAGTTGGTCGAAGATGATGTTCCCCGTCGCATCCAGCTTGTTGCTGGTAGAGCTCAGCGCCACTAGCGCCTTGTCCAGCTCCGGCTCTGTGTCATCCGGACGTACTGGGCTGAAGCCAAGTGGCACCAGAGCTTTATTGGCATGACCGAAAAAATCCCAAACTTGTTGGGACTGAGTCGCCCTCATACTCCTCAGTTCCTCCAGTGACCTCCTGGCGGCCGCAAGCTCCGAACCTTCCTGAGCGATGCGCTCGACCTCCTTGGCATGTTGCTGAATACTATCAGGCACTTGCTTTTCACGGTCAGCAAGCTCCGACTCTTAGAGGTGGATGTGGTTCCAGAGGTTCGCCATGTCCTTCTCGGTGCCTTTCACCTTCTCCTCTCTGGTGGCGACATCAACTTCTCATTTGGGGAGCTCCTACCCCATCTTCCAATGCTTCTCCTCCTTTTGCTTGCACCGCTGCTCAAATTTTGTAGTGCAGTCAGCCAAGATTTCCTCCCCTAGAGACAGCCTCTGGGCGAGCTCCTCCTCTCTCTTCAAAATATCCTCCTGCTTCTCCAGGAGCTTCTCTTCCCGCTCATCGAGGTCTCCTCGGCGCTTTAGGAGAATTCCATTCAGCTTGTTGAGGTTGTCTTGACAATCGTTAGCAGCCTCATTGCTTTTCTTAGCATGCTCGAGAATCTCCTGACTCTTTGCATCGAGGGCCCCAATGAAAGCCTCCCGCTCATCTAGTAAGCGGCCCCAATATATCAACTGGGCCTTTTCCTTCTCGATCCATTCTCGCTGGTCAACAAGCCTTGTTTGCGCCAGCTTGGTCTCAAAGTGAAGTTTGTAGCACCAACACCTCAAGGTGAGGCGCTCTTCTTCGAGGACCATGCCATCATGGTCGAAGGTGAGCTGAACTTGACGGAGATTGGAGCAGGCGTTATCAATAGACAAAGCCAAAGGAATTGGCTCCGGATCTGCTGGGATCTCCTCCCCTAGCTCCAAGGGATCTTCTAACACAAAAATTGGGTCCCACGACACAAGAGTGGTCCCCTGCGGTTCTGCGGTGCTATGGCCGCCCTGCGGGAGCTCTTCTGCTGCCACCGAGGTCGAGGAAGGTCCTACCAAGGGAACTTCAACCTCTGGGGCTGACAACGAAGGTCCCCTGCCGGATCTTCAACCATCGGCTCTGCCGGTGGAGGGCCTGCCGCCGATTCTTCTGGGTGCTTCGACTCAGACCTGAACGCATCCGCAGTAATCATCTTCAGGGCCAGCGTTGGAGCTTCGCCCAGAGTCCCGACCACCTCCGGCTCAGAGGTCGGGACCTCAACCGTCTCCGGCTCGGGTGCCGAAACTTCAACCAGCTATGGCTCAAGGGTCAGAGTTTCAACTACTTCCAGCACGGTTGACGGAGCTTCAGTTAACTTTGGCTCAAACACCGAAGCTTCCGCCATCTCTGCCTCCCGCGCCAAAGCCACGGTTCCCAGCTCTGCAGCCACTGGTGCATCATCACGAGCATCTCCCCCGTGGTTGAGCGCTACCATGGGAGCTTCTGGCGACAACTCTAAATCCAAGTCCACAACAGTTGGCGTTGGAACTGCCGTGTCTTCAACCACAACTTGGGGAGGTACAGGGGTTGAAGCCGGAGCTTCCGCTTGCACAGCCTCAGTTACTGCAGAGGAGCCAAAGTTTCGTCTTCTTTTTTGACACCCTGGAAGCAAAAGATCAGAAAATTTCAAGACATGATGAAGACAAAATTAGCACCTCAAGGTGAGATGACAATGCTTACCTTGGGATGCTACTGCTCCAGTCAGCGCAGAACCTCTTCATCGGGCGGCCAGAGTCAGAACCCATCGTCGCTGGTGTGGTGGAGGCTCCGGACTGCTGCGCGGAACTTGTCGCAACTGCTGGTGTCGCCTCAGCTGGGACCTACCTCAGCTGGGAAGGACCTCTGGACCTGGAGCCCGCAACTGGCACTGGACCCGGAGTCCATTTGCCGAAGCTAGCTCCCCTCGAGGGTGCCGACACCGAAGGAGGCCTGGCTATTGAAGCTCTGCTTGGCTGGGGGAAGAAGCTGCTAGAGACGAAGCTGACCTGAGCGAGGTCCCATCAACATGTCTCAGCTTCTTCTTTTGGCTGGAAGATTCAATCGACTCCTTGCCCTTGCCCTTGCCAATGTCATCAACCTTCTAACTTGGAGTAGTGGGGGCCATCCTAACTTGAATCTCCGGAATTGCAACCCCGGAGGTCCTACGCCTCTCCACCAAGCCCAGGTCATCAAGCTCCGGCATCCCCCTTCGGAGATCCCTTCTGATCTCCCGAACCATGTTCAGAGGGAGGAATTCCGCCGGTGGGGTCAATGCGTCGCGGGTTATGGCCCCGTGTTGAAACATATGGAGATGGAGCTTCAAAGCTTCATCGTCCAAGTTTGTATCAAAACCGACTTCAATCCAGTTATGATCCATCTCACTGTTGAAGGCCCATGCGGGTCACTCCCTCATCTTCAGCGGCGCCCACCTGTTCACCAGGATGTTGCCGAAGACCATCTGAGGAGTCACTCCACCCTCTCGCACTCCTAAATGCTTCTTAGGATGAGCTTGTGTGTTTCGGGCAGTTCTGGAATTGCATTCCAGGTGTCGGTGTTGACATTGGCGAGGCTCTTGGGAAACTCCAACCTCTCGTGCTCCTCCACTGCGATGATCACCCAGTCTTTCTTCCAGTTGTCCCACTTTCCGGAGGGGCATGTCCTCAAGTACTTGAAGGGGAAGTTCTTGCGCTTCACGAAGTAGTAGAAGCCAGTCAGCTCCATCCCCTTTCTGGTAGTGTGGACCGTGAAGAAGGTCCGGAAGAGATGGATGCATGGCGGCACACCCACCCACATCTCATAGAAGTGGACGAAGGTCGCCACTAGCAAGAAGGAGTGGGGGCCAAGGTGATGAAGCTAGAGACCATAGAAATCCAGCAGCATCAATAGGAAGCTTGAGAAGAACGAGATCAGACCCACCATGGCATACGCCGATAAGAAGATGATGTCACCGGTGCGCTTCTTCTTGAAGGGAAGCTTGCCAAACGAATATCATTGTTGAAGGAGTCGCTGGACCACCCCATGTAGGTCCGAACCGTCGACAAATCTTCATCTCTAGTGATCTTGCTACGGGGATGACCCAACTCCATCGTGGCAAAGTGGAGCGAAAGTTGGAAGGGATATTCAAAGGTTGGGAGGCTCTGAGCGCAAGTTCGAATGAAAGCGTAAAGAGTCCTCAAACCGTGCGGGCTTTCCTTCTTAAGTAAGCCTCCGCAACGCTTGGATGGAAACCGCAGCGGTATCAAGATCACACTTCAAAAACCTGACCCGTCAATGACAAATGGGCCCATGTCCACTTCGGAGGAAAAGTCGAAGTTATTACCCCAGGTGAACTGTTGTCATGATGGGAAGTTGGAAGCCTGAGGGCAGCGGCTTGACAGGGCACTCTGAACCGATACGGTTTTCGTATTGGGAATTGGCGACCTTCAATTGCGTGAGATCCACACGCTAGGACCTCACCTGCAATATCATGAAGAGTCACGCGACTGTGGTTTATCTGCGAACCATCGCCCCAACGACCCATGAACATACCATTGATGCTGCAGCGTGGGAATCGAAGATGGCCCCACCTCTGGTAGAATAACTTAACCCAAAGGATTTCTCTGAGCGGTGGTCCCAGGGGCCAATGTCAATACCGTGCGTACCGGGTACCCTATGATACCGCAAGAAAAGCCATGGAGTTCTACCTATCCGAGTTGAAGACCTCTGAAGGCTCCACGTGTCCCGCAGCACTGGTCCCGCCTCCCTCATTAGGGTAGCTCCAGCGCTGCCATGTGTAAAGCAAGGCCGGAACTAACTCCTTGTATAGGAAAGGTCCGTTCGTGCCACGTGTCCAGTGGCCCCGGACCTAACTCCCAGCAGAGGGAAGCTCCCATGCTGCCAAGTGTACAACGGCTCCGGACCTGCCTCCCCACAAAGGGAAGCTCCTGAGCTGCCATGTGTCAAGCCTCCGGACCTAAGCCTGCAACGGGAAGACTGCTAGATCTCCAACGGTGCAGACATTCAAGGGACAGTTAAAGCTACCATTACAAGACCTAATTACATGTCATTAATGCCATGTTAATGACACACGATCAGATGACCTTTAGTACCTGTAACACCGCCATTAGTACCAGTGTTTAACACATACAGATTGTGTATTAGGTAATAAAACACTGCCAATGCCACATGTTGGGCCAGGCTGACAATGTAATTACTAGACCTTGGACTATAAAAGGGCTATGTCGCACGGTACAAAGGACAAGTCCAATCCACCCCACCCGACTAGACACTCATACATACAACAACCACCTGTGGAGTAAGGTATTATGCTCAAGCAGCCCGAACCACGTAAAAATCCTCGTGTCACTGTCTTGTTCATAATCTCACGCGCGCTTCAACCAATCACGAACCTCCGCGGACTACGATCTAGTAGTACCAGGGGAAGTGTCGATCGCACACTTCGACATTTGGCGTGCCAGGTAGGAGCCCTTGAGATTTCAAGATGGTGAACTCTGCTGCAGCATCGTCCAACGGCAACTCCGTATAGCCTGACGAAGGAAATCCCACCAATGCTCAACAACCAGCTGGTCCTGTTGTCCCGACGGGTGTTGCTGCACCACCACCACCACCTGCTCTGGCTGATAAAGCTGGACAACAGGATGGTGCCCTCGTGTCGGTGATTGCATCAACAAATAACCCGTAGAACACGCTAATCGCTGTGCGTACTCTGCTCCAGTGCCCTCCAGCGACTGGAGCTCCTCCGGCAACCATGGAACAATGGCGAACTGATGCCGAACATCTGGTTGCAACCGCAACCGATGCCATTAGTAACCAAGGCCTGCCCCTGCTGGGTAGACAACTTCACAGTGGTGGACCTTGTCTGGTAGACTTGGTCCTCAAGTTTCACAGCACAGGAGATATGTTGTGTCCCAACAAGTTACGTTGCTGCCCTCCAGGCACGTCGTACTCACACTACGTCAAGACTCTCGACCCATGATCTGCGGTCTGAGCTTGACCGCCATTACAGGTAGCAGGACGGCCGCGTCCACATCGAGCGTGCTCGTGAAAGGCGAGAAGCTCGGGAAAACCATTCTCCTTTGGGAGTAGGGAGCGGTTGTTCAGCCTTGGCCATGCACCTACACATGGTCTGATAGTCATAGAAGTTCCAACCTCATTTGCCAGAAACATACGATGGGACTGTCAACCCCGTCGAATTCCTCAAAATCTACTCCACATCCATTCTCGCGACGGGGGGCAATGATGCCATGATGGCCATCTACTTTCTTGTGGCTTTGACTGGGACAGCCAGGTCCTGGTTCATGAGTCTTCCGCCTGACTCCATCAACAGTTGGGCGGAGCTATGCCACCAATTCACCGCAAATTTCAGGAGCTCCTACACCCGACCTAGCAAAGAGCTGGATCTATTTGCCGTACACCATAAGTTAGGAGAGTCACTGCGATCGTTCATCCAACTTTTTTCCGTGGTACGAAACATGATTCCTTCCATCTCCAACGCATCTATCATTGTGTCATCTCGACAGGGCGTAAGAGATAAGAAGATGCTGGTGAAGGTGGCAATGAAAGAAGTCACAAGCGTCATGAAGCTCTTCAGCCTGGCCGATAAGTCTGCTAGGCCTACGGAGGGCCGTGAAATGCACTTCAAGCCAGCTCCGGGGGCTGGAAAAAAAATCCTCCAAGGTTGAAGCCACTACCTACAGTAGTGGAAAGAAGAAGAAAAAGTCACCAACAACAAGAAGAAGTCGTCGGTCGGCACACCTGCTGCTGCAGCTCCAGGTGGCTGGGGGCCACACCCCGAGAAACGTCCTCAACCATTGTCTAAAGACAACAGTGATCAAAAGATGTGGTGTCTGATCCATAAAACAGACACTCATAATCTTAAAGATTGCCGCGAGGTCCAAAACCTTGTCGAGCGCTTCAACAAGCGCCGAGAAGAAGCTCCTTTCAGCTAGCGGGAGGGAAACCAGAAAGTCAACGAAGCTCCCGCTGATCCAGAGCGAGGCTTTCAAGACCCCAAGAAGGTCCTGAAGGCTGTGTACAACACCGTCAGAGACGATTCTGACATCACCAACAATGAGCATCGGAAGACCCACAATACAATATATGGAGGGTCTTGGGATATCACCTCCCGACGCGTCCTCAGGACCATGCATCGAGAGGTGGCTGCCACAGCTCCTACTGCCAAGGCAGAACCCCATCGGAAGTGGATGGACACTCCCATCACATTCGATGCTTCAGTTTGCCCAAGAAACATGATCGGAGCTGGACAACTTCCGTTCATGGTGTCTCCTACCATTAATAAAGTCCAACTCTACCATGTCTTGGTGGATGGAGGTTCTGCGCTCAACCTCCTCAGTCATGTAGCGTTCATCAAGATCCAATTGAAACTTTCAGACCATCGCCCCTCACGTCCTTTCTCCCGCGGTAGGTTTGGAGGCCATCTATCCTCTCGACTCAATCACACTCCTAGTGACCTCTAGGACTCGGGAGAATTACAGGACCGAGAAGCTGGTATTCGACATGGCGCATATCAGCTTACCCTTCAACGCCATCCTAGGAAGGCCAGCCTTGCACAGGTTTATGGCCGCACCCCACTATGGCTACCTGGTGTTGAAGATGCCGACACCTTCAGGCTTTCTCCGGATCCGCGGGGATTGTACTGCAGAAGTTATTGCACTGGAAGAACTCCACGTGCTTACAACAGCGCAGGAGGAAGCATCCGGCATGGAGCTAGCTGCTCATCCTCCCAGCACTCGTCACCAAGGCTCAACCTCTGCAAAATGCGTGCAGCAAAGTGGCAACACCGACATTCCCATCAAAGTCATCAAAATTGGTTCAAATGTTGCCCATACCACTCGTATATCGGGAGGCCTGGACAACAAATAGGAACTCAAGCTCATCACTTTCCTCTGGGTGAATGTTGACTTGTTTGCCAGGCAACCATCACAAATGCCTTGGATCCCTAGGGAGGTGATTGAGCACAGCCTGAAGATATATCCCGACGCACGGCCAATACACCAGAAGCCCTGGAAGCAATCAGTCGAGGGGCAAAACTTCATTCGACAAGAAATCAAGAAGCTGCTCGAAGCTGGTTTCATCCAGGGGTTCATCATCCTTGATGGCTGGCAAACCCAGTCGTTGTGACCAAGGCCGGCGCGAAACTTCGGATGTGTATCGTCTATACCACCTTGAATAAGGAATGTCCAAAAGATCCATTTCCACTATGTAGGATAGACCAGATAGTGGACTCTACCTCTGGGTGTGAGCTATTGTGTTTCCTAGATGCATATTCTGGATATCATCAAATCCAAATGTCTAGGGAAGATGAAGAGCCTACTGCCTTGATAATAGTAGATTGGTTGTATTGTTAGTCTGCCATGCCTTTTGGTCTCAAAAATGCTGCTTCAACTTTTGTTCAAGCCATGCACAAAACATTTGGAGAGCTTACAAGCGACTTGGTGGACGTCTATGTCGATGACATCATCGTGAAGGTGAAGAACAAGGAATCCCTCCTTGACAACCTACAAGTCGTCTTCGACAAGTTTTGCATGATGCGCACCAAGCTCCTCGGATTCTTGGTGACTCACCAAGGAATTGAGGTGAATTCGGCAAAGTTCAAGGCCATTGAAGACATACGGCCCCCAGCCCACATCAAGGATGCCCAGAAGCTAACTGGATGTCCGGAAGATAACTGGATGACTGGCAGAACGGGCACTTCCATTCTTCAAGTTATTGAGGAAGTCTGGACCATTCCATGGGTCTGAAGAAGCAAGAAAGGCGTTCCAAGAGCTGAAGCAGCTCCTCACCACACTACCAATCTTGGTACCTCCGAACCTTGGTGAGCCTCTTTTGCTTTACATTTCGGCAACTACAGAGGTTGTCAGCATTGTCCTCGTCACAGAAAGACCGGAACCACCTACAGTTCAGGAGCCCAGACCCCTCCGGGAGGGTCTGGATCTACCTGAAGGCGAGTCTGGGTCCCAGCCCCAAGGCACGGATCTTCAAGGCAAGCTGCTCGAGGATCAACCTCTCTCATTTGAGGGAGTTCACATGCCTGAAGAAGAAGTTCTAGACCCTTCGGGAGGGTCCAGGAAGCTCAAGAAGAAGGTCCAGACCCCTCCGGGATGGTTCGGGTTAATGAATAAGAAGCTCTGGGACCTTCAGGGAAGGTTCGGACTGTCCAGCAGCTAGTGTACTTCATTAGTGAAGTACTTCACGATGCCAACACTCGATACATTGAGGTGCATAAGATTCTTTATGCAGTTCTCATCGCCTCATGGAAGCTACGTCACTACTTCCAAGCCCACAAGATATCCGTGGTAACCTCCTATCCACTGCGTGCTATACTGCATAACCCCAATTATACAGGGAACATGTGACACCCGATTCCGAAAAATAATCCAAGCGCGACGCATATGTGTGCCCAAGATGTTCATCACACATATACGATTGCGTTCACAAAAGGATATACATAAAATTACCACAGAACAAGATTAATTAAGTACTTTTATTACAGAAATCAGAATATCCTCAAATTACAGATCTAATGATTATTAATGACATGTATGAGACTAATGTAGTGGAAATAAACTAAATAAGCAACTATGCAGCTAAGCAAAAGGGATATGGCGCAACTCCAATCAAACCACAGGCAAGTTGACGGCAGACACAGCCAAGAACTCAGCATTATCAATGTTATACTCCCAAATCTGATTTGCAACTATTGGTGGGGGAATTGCAAGGGTGAGTACATATCGTACTCAGCAAGTGTGGGAAAGTATGACATGTGGCTAATACAAATGACAAATATAATAATGGCGAAGTGCTGAAAAGTATATTAAAACAATTGAAAAGCAATAGATTGTATGTATGTGAAGTAAACCCATCATAAACAATGTAGTATCATAATACCAGTCCATATACCAGATTTCTCATTACCATTAACCATATTCATTGCCATAAACCATAATACCATCCCATAACAAGTACCAAACCATCCCAATACCAAGTTCCCTCTAATCATGTAGGTCACCCAGGTGCTCTTAACCGGGAGCCCGACTATCATGATAGTTTTTAACACTCTGCAGAGATTGTACCGTTTTACCCATGTGTTTGTGATTTCATCACCCGTCGGTGACTAAAGAACCTCCCTTATGTCAATTACAGTTCCTTTGGTGTATGGCCAATAGAACACAAAATAGCCTTTACAAAGGGATTACTAGCATGTACGGACCCATTAAGGTTTCACCGGTGGCGATGCCTCCAACTGAGCACATCTTCAACCAAGGGCCCCCTCTTGTGCCATTCAGATCCCTGGGAGTCCTGCCACTCATACAAACCCAATCCCACTCCCCTTCCCCGCTCTTCCAAATGGTCCATGCAATACTAGCAATACCCTAATTAATCAGCTATGCCGCACCCATACTTGGCCCCGTGGTGGCACTCTTGTCCTGGCATAATCTCGCATGAACCAGTCCTTAGATCTAATGCAAGCAACCACCATTTCTTCCAACCCATCCACATACCAGGCTTGGTTAGATCACCCATTACCATATCATATTAACCAGTTCATACTAACCATAATCTCATTAATGCATAATTAAATAGTATAGTTGTTTTCCCATCCCACTCAATTGAAGCGAAGCAAAAAGGTAAAAAGCCCTTCCCGACTCTCTACAATGTATCCCAAGCGACAAGGATGCTCAAACAAGACTAGTAAACTCCTATCTTGGGTTTCCCATCAATTTGACACAAGCATGCAGATTTGCAAACAAAACATTTAAAACCAGGATCAATATGGTCAAGGACACTTGCCTTGCTCCTGAGCTTGGTTAGGATCAAAGACTTCGAAATTCTAGTTCTGGAGGTCTTCGGCAGCACCCTCTAGGGAAAAACCTTCTATTCCGCACAAAAGACATACAAAACAAACATTACAATCAATAAATGCTCGTATCTTACTCAACATGCCATGATATGCATGATTAATGCAATTGTAACATAAGACTTGTTAAGAAGTTGTTAATAATATTTACTAACTAGTTCTAATAGTTTTTTAACAGGTTTGGAAAGGTTTGGAATTGATTTGAATCAACTTATAATTAATTCAGCCAAAAACAGACAGCAAGACTGGACTAGTCAGCTTGGAACTGGACTAGTCCGCCCTTCGCAGAACTAGTGAATTAGGGTTTTCTAGGGTTTTATTGATTTGCAAGATTTAGGATAAAACTCTCGTGGAAAAGAGAGACTAGGGGGTGTACCACGTGTGTAGAGGTCCAAAGGTCGAGAATTGAAGAAGAAATTGAATCTTGATGATCTAGGGTTTGGTGATGAAGAGTTGATGGAGGATTGGTGATGAAGAATGCAAGGTTGATGGATATCCTGGCCTCTTGATCTTCTTTCGTTTCCTACTCTTCTTCTTCTTGCTCTGGATCTCCTTCTCCCTCCTTGGCGGCGGCTATCCACGAGCTAGGGTGTGACACCCGGTTCTGAAAATGAACCAAGTGAACACATATGTGTGCCCAGGATGTTCAACACACATACACGAGTGCATTCACAAAAGGATATACAGAAAATTACCACAGTACAAGATTAATTAATCACTTTTTTTATACAATTCAGAATATCCTCGAATACAAGCTCTAATGAATATTAATGACAAGTTTGAACTAATGTAGCAGAAATAAACGAATTAAAGCAAACTAAGCATATAGGGTAGCACAGCTCCAGCAAAACCACAGGCAAAGCTGACGGAAGACACAACCTAGAACTCCGCATTATCATTGTTATACTCCCAATCCCGACCTGCAACTGTTGGTGCTGGAATTGCAAGGGTAAGTACATGTCATACTCAACAATTGTGGAAAGTATGACATGTAGCTGATTCAAATGACGAATATAATAAAGGCTAAGTGTTGAAAAGTACATTAAAACATTTGAAAAACAATAATTTATATGTGTGTGAAGTAAACCCGTTACAAACCATGCAATTATCATAATACCAGAACATATTCTATTACCATCATCAACATAACGGATTTCTCATTACCATTAACCATATCCATTTCCTTAAACCATAATACCATCTCATAACCAGTACCAAACCATCCCAATACCAAAATCCCTCTAATCATGTAGGTCATCCACGTGCTCTTAACCGAGAGCACGATGGTCATGATAGTTTTATTACTCTGCAAAGTTTGTACCACTTGTGATTTCATCACCCATCAGCGTCTAAAGAAAACCTCCATTATGCCAAAACACTACCATAGGTGTATGGCCAAGAGATCACAAAATAGGCTTTACAAAGGGACTACTAGCATGTACAGACCCACTGAGGTTTCACCAGTGGCGATGTCTCCAACTGAGCACATCTTCAACCAAGGGCCCCCTCTTGTGCCATTCGGATCCTAGGGAGTCCCGCCAACCATATCCAAACCCAATCCGACTTCCGTTCCCCAGTGCAGCGAATGATCCATGCAATACTAGCAATACCCTAATTAATCACCTACGCCGCACAAATACTTGGCCTCGTGGTGGCACGATTGTCCTAGCATATTCTCGCATGAACCGGTCCTTAGATCTAAAGCAAGCAAACCACCATAACATTCAACCCATCCACATACCATGCTTACTTAGATCACCCATTACCATGTCGTATTAACCAGTTCATATTAACCATAATCTCGTTAATGCATAATTAAATGGTATAGTTGTTTTTCCCATCCCAATTAATTAAGCAAAGCGAAAAGGTAAACAGAACTTCCCGACTCTCTACCATATATTCCAGGTGACAAGGGTGGCTAAAGAAATCTAGTAAACTTCCTATCATAGGGATTCCCATCAAATTGACACAAGCATGCAATTTTGAAAACAAAACATTTATTTTAAACAGGATCAATATGTTCAAGGACACTTGCCTTGCCCTTGAGTTGATTTGGGTCAAAGTCTTCAAATTCCTAGTGCTGGAGATCCTCCGCAACACTCTCTATCGCAAATCCATCTAATCCGCGCAACGAACAAACAAGACAAGAAGAAATACAATCGATAAGTCACATATATTACTCAATATGTCATGACATGCATGAATAATGCAAATGCGAAGTAAATCTTTTTAATGAGTCAGTTTGGAATTGATTCAAATCAATTCAGAATTAATTCAACAGAAAGTAGATTGCAAAATTGGACTAGTCCGCTGCAGGGCCAGACTAGTCCGCCCTTCGCAAGAACAACGAACTAGGGTTTTCTAGATTGATGTGAATTTTAAGAAACGGGGTTGAATTCATGTGAGAAAGGGAAGTAGAAGGTGTACCAGGTGTTTATAACTCCAATGAACCAAGGTTTTTGGAGGCAACACTTGGATCTTGACGATCTAGGGTTGATGAAGAAACTTGATGGTGAACTGGTGATGAAGAACGAAAACTTGATGGAGATATTGATCACTTGATCCTCTTTTGTTTCCTCCTCTTATTCTTCCTGCTAGAGATCTCCTTCTCCTTCCTTAGCAGCTGCTATCCACGAACTAGGGTTTGTGGTCTTTCAATTGAGGCAAAAGGATGAAAAATTGGGGTCTTGGGTTGCTTATATAAAGGGGAGGCTAGTGTTTCAATGAATTCGTGTTTGGGGAGGGTTGAGGCCGGTTTGGGGTCCCACATGGGCTGGAAAAAGAGTTAGACACGACAACCTTAGTCCCACTTAAGGTGAAACCCAAAAACAAATCGTGGAATAGAAGATCAACTCGGAATCGCGATTTACCAGACAAGTCCAAAAAGAGTCGGACTAGTCTGAAGTTTGACAAAGGCGAGAACGGACAAGTCCGGACTATATTGGACAAGTCCGAACTTAGTCAGAGGAAAATCAGACAAGTCTGGCCAAAACCGGACAAGTCTGATTTTAGTCAGAGGGAAAACGGACAAGTCCGCTGGAATACCAGACAAGTCCGGACAAGGCCAGGGACATAGAGAAATTTCCAAGGAATTGGAATACGTCCTAGTCCGCGATGGACCGGACAAGTCCGAAACTGTAAAAAGGCAAAAACCGGAATAGTCCGCACAAAAATGGACATGTCCGAGCGAGGTAAGAGAGAAATCGGACTAGTCCGCACCAAAAACTGGACTTGTCCGCACTTCTCAAAACTTTTGATTGCGGTTTTTCCTTCTAATCAATTTAAACTTATTTCTTTTTATGTTGCTTAATGTTAAACATTTATTAGAATGTATGCAATGCATGATGGATGAAAATGAGGGTGTTACAAACCTACCCCCCTTAAAATGAATCTCGCCCTGGAAATTCGACGTGGAAGAGAAGAGATAGGGGAATTCCTTCTTGAGATCATCTTCCAGCTCCCAAGCCGCCTCCGATTCTGTGTGATGCTTCCATTGATCTTTACACCATCGAATCATCTTGTTCCTTGTGACTCTCTCCTTGGTTTCCAAGATTTCGACCGGTTGCTCGGCGTAAGTCAAATGTGCCTCTAATTCCAATTCTTCCATTGGAACTTGTTCTTCTGGTACCCTCAAGCACTTCTTAAGCTGGGAAACATGAAACACATCATGTACATCTGAAAGATGAGCTGGCATCTCCATCTTATATGCTACTTCTCCCCTTTTGTCCAAAATCTTGGATGGCCCAATGTATCGAGGTGCTAGCTTGCCTCTTATGTTAAACCTCTTATGACCCCTCATTGGTGACACCTTGAGGTAAACAAAATCTCCCACTTCAAAGGCTAGTTTCCTTCTCCTATTGCCTGCATAGACTTTTTGCCTTGATTGAGCAGCTCTCAAATTTTCGCGAATAATCTGAACATGTTTTTCAGCTTCTTGCAACATGTTAGCTCCAAATTCTTGATTCTCCCCTGTTTCATGCCAGTACAAAGGTGTCCTACACTTCTTTCCATATAGTGCTTCATATGGTGCCATCTTCAAACTTGCTTGGTAACTATTGTTATATGAGAATTCCGCATACAACAAACTCTTGTCCCAACTTTTTCCATGCTTCAAGGCACAAGCTATTAACACATCCTCAAAAATCTAATTGGTCCTCTCAATTTGTCCATCCGTTTGAGGGTGATATGCTGAAATGAATTTCAACCTTGTTCCCAATGCTTCATGAAATTTTTGCCAAAACCTAGAGGTAAATTGAGAACCTCTGTCCAACACTATCTTCTTTGGAACTCCATGTCAACAAACAATATGCTCCATATATAGCTCTGCCAGCTTCGCGGTGGTATAGGTGGTCTTGACGGGAATAAAGTGAGCTGACTTGGTCAAACGACCCACAATTACCCAAACTGAGTCATAACCGGACTAGGTACGGGGTAACCCAACTATAAAGTCCATTCCAATCTCTTCCCACTTCCATTCTGGAATGTTTAATGGATGCAATAATCCAGCTGGCCTTTGATGTTCCACCTTGACTCGTTGGCACACATCAAACAACGCTACATATTCAGCTATGTGCTTTTTCATACTAGCCCACCAATAACATGTCTTCAAGTCTTTGTACATCTTTGTACAACCGGGATGAATTGAGTATGGCGAGTCATGTGCCTCTTTTAATATCATCTCCCGAATATGCTTCACATTGGGCACGACAATCCTTTTTCCAAGCCATAAGGTACCACATTCATTCTCATCAAATCTGAATTCTCTTCCCTCTTGGGTCCTTTCCTTGATTTCCTTAATCTCTTCATCCTTGACCTGTCCTTCCTGAATTTCTTGCTCCAAGGCCGGATTTAACTCATTGTACCCATCTCATTCACAAACCCGAGGTTCAAACGTTCAAACTCCTTGCATAACTCAGGTGGCAATCTCGAACCGTGAGTTGGTGACTTACTCCTTTCACTCAAGGCATAGACCACTGCATTAGCCTTCCCTTGATGATAGTTGATTCCCACATCATAAAATTTGATGATCTCCAACCACTTCCGTTGTCTCAAATTCAGATCCATTTGTGTGAATAAGTACTTGAGACTCTTATGATCCGTATAAATTTCACACCTATGTCCAAGGATGTAGTGTCTCCAAATATTCAATGCATGTACCACAACTGCAAGTTTGAGATCATGCGTTGGGTAATTCTGATCATGTTTCTTCAATTGTCTCGATGCATAGGCTACCACTTGACCTTCTTGCATGAGCACACATCCAAGTCCTTGTCTCGAGGCATCACAATATATATCAACACTCTTGTGCATGTTCGGTAATATCAAGTCTGGGGCTATAGTTAGCCTCTTCTTCAACTCCTCAAAGCTTTCTTGACAAGCTTGATTCCATTGGAAAACTTTCCCCTTCATTAACAACTCCGTGATGGGCTTGGCTATTTTGGAAAAGTCCTTGATGATTCCACGATAATATCCAACCATTCCAATAAAGCTCCTTATTTCCTTCATGTTTTGCGGAGGTTCCCATTTCAATACATCTCTCACTTTTCCTGGGTCAACTGATACCCCTCCTCCTGAGATGATATGACCAAAAAACGACACCTCTTTCAACCAAAACTGGCACTTGCTGAACTTGGGATACAATTGATGCTCCCTCAATTTCTGCAACGTAAACCTCAAGGGTTCCTCATGTTCCTTCTCACTCTTCGAGTACATCATAATGTCATCAATGAACACCACAACAAACTTTTCCAGGTACTCCATGAAGACCTTATTCATGAGGTACATAAAGTAGGTAGGTGTGTTTGTCAACCCAAAGGACATAACTGTGTACTCATAAGATCCATATCGTGTCCTGAAAGCTGTCTTGGGTATGTCCAATGGTCTAATCTTCATTTGAAAGTATCCCGACCTCAAATCAATCTTGGAGAAGACACAAGCACCCTTCATCTGATCAAACAAGTCTTCAATGCGGGGTAAGGTATACTTGTTCTTGATGGTCACTTCATTGAGAGCTCGGTAATCCACACACATCCTATGTGATCCATCCTTCTTATCCACGAAAAGAACATGCGCTACCCAAGGTGAAGAGTTTTGGCGAATAAAACCCTTCTCTAGTTTCTCTTGAATCTGCTTCTTGAGCTCCGCTAACTCCTTAGGAGTCATCCTATATGGCCTATTAGCTATAGGTGTAGTTCCAGTTATTAATTTAATAAAAAACTCAATGTCTCGATCAGGTGGCATACCTGGCAACTCATCCGGAAACACGTTCAAGAATTCACACACCACTGGAATCTCCTCAATTGCGGTGCCGTCCATATGGTTCAGCTCCAATGGTTTTGGTGTATGTTGAGAAGCTTCAAACACTATGGTAATCCCTTCCTCATTGGTCAACTTCACCGTCTCTGTGGCACATTCAATGACTCCATTGTGCATCCTCAACCAGTACATACCAAGTATAATGTCCAATCCTTGAGAATCCAAGAGAATGAGGTTGGCAGAGAAGTCTACCCCACTTATTCTAAGACTTACTTTTGGACATATTATATTGTCCTGATCTCTCCTCCAGCAGACTTAACCAATAGAGTAAACTTCATATGAGAGACAAGCGAACTATACTTGGCAACATATTTCGATGCAATGAATGAATGCGATGCTCCAGAATTAGATAACATAGTCACTGGGTTGGAGTTTGCGAGAAACATACCAATAACCGCGTCATCCGCTTGTTGAGCATCCTCTGTTGAGACATGGTTCACGTTGCCATGAGCAAAATTCTGCTATCCACGGTTCCCTTGCAGCCTTCCTCCATTGGATCTTGGGTTCTATCTTGGCGCATTGCTTCCATGACCAAGGCCTAACATAGGACATTGATGTGCAAAATGTCCTGCTTCTCCACATGTATAGCACTTCCTAACTGCAGAATTTGGACGGACTTGATTCTGCGCATTGGCACGAGGAAAATTGGCACGAGGTGCAAAGTGCATTGGAGGCATAGGTGCTTGCATGACAGGGCGTTGCTACACAAGTTGAGCTGGGCACGGTGCATAACCAGGGCGATGAGCAGGCGCAGAAGAGCTGTAATAAGGCGCATTAGGTGGTGCAACGCGAGAGCGCACATTACTTACCTGTTGTTGTCCTTGATTGGCGCCTTCCTCTTGTTATCTAGTTCCATCTCACGGACCTTGTTCTCCACAACAATTTCTTTGTGTACTAACTTCTGGAAGTTGGCATAATCAGAATTCAGCGATTGCACTTGGATCTCATTATTCAAGCCCCTCATGAACAAGTATTGTTTTCGGCTGTCCCGGCTCACATCTTCAGGTGCATATCTTGAGAGGTGAGTGAATTTATTGAGGTATTCACCCATACTCGATCTTCCTTGCCTCAAGTTTTCAAATTCTTGTCTCTTCAAGATCATAACTCCTTCCAGCACATAATGATAATGAAAGCTCTCCTTGAATTCAGGCCAATTAATCCTCTCTTGGTATTCCTGGGCGTTGCATAGCGAGTCCCACAAATCAGCAGCTGCTCCAACAAGTTGATGAGATGCGAATAGCACCTTCTCCCGGTCACTACATTGGACTATAGCGATCTTCTTCTCCGCAAACTTGAGCCAATCATCGGCGTCCATAGGGTCAGCAGCTTGAGCAAATGTCGGTGGCCTAGTTCTCATAAACTCTCCCAATCAGTTATGAGGAGGCGGGGGTGGCGGTAGAGGCATGTGGGGCTGATTGTCGTTGTTGCCAGCCTACAGTTGTCCCATAATCTGTATCATGATCTGCATGAGCTGGCTTTGCATAGCCAATAGCTGCTTAATATTGATAGCTCCCTGAGTAGGTCCTTGTCCATTGTTGTTCTGAGGTGCTCCATTGTTCTCCTCCTCATCATTGCCATCCCTCTGGTTGCGAGTCCTCACCATCTGAAGAAAAGCAAGAGATAAGAATTTAGAAAACACCCCCAACTATATGCATCAAGGGATATGAAACACAGGTTGACCGTAGCACTTGGTTCCTCTAATACAAATTTTGAGACATCTGGTTTCGAAAATGAACCAAGTGAACGCATATGTGTGCCCAGGACGTTCAACACACATAAACGAGTGCACTCACTAAAGGATATACAGAAAATTACCACAGTACAAGATTAATTAACCACTTTTATTACACAATTCAGAATATCCTCAAATACAAGAACTAATGAATATTAATGACATGTTTGAACTAATGCAGCAGAAATAAACCAATTAAAGCAAACTAAGCATATAGATTAGCACAACTCCAGCAACACCACAGGCAAAGCTGACGGCAGACACGGCCTAGAACTCCGCGTTATTATCGTTATACTCCCAATCCTACAACTATTGGTGGGGAATTGCAAGGGTGAGTACATGTCGCACTCAGCAAGTGTGGAATGTATGACATGTAGCTGATTCAAATAATGAATATAATAAAGGCTAAGTGCAGAAAAGTACATTAAAATATTTGAAAAGCAATATATTATATGTGTGTGAAGTAAACCCGTTATAAACCATGCAATTATCATAATACCAGTCCATATTCCATTACCATCATCCATATACATGATTTCTCATTATAATTAACCATATCCATTTACTTAAACCATAATACCATCTCATAACCAGTACCAAACCATCCCAATACCAAAATCCCCCTAATCATGTAGGTCATCCAGGTGCTCTTAACCGGGAGCACTGCTATCATGATAGTTTTATTACTCTGCAGAGTTTTACCAGTTTACCCACAAGTTTGTGATTTCATCACCCGTCGGCGACTAAAGAAAACCCCCATTATTCCAAAACACTACCATAGGTGTATGGCCAAGAGATCATAAAATAGCCTTTACAAATGGACTACTAGCATGTACAGACCCACTGAGGTTTCATAGGTGGCGATGTCTCCAACTGAGCGCATCTTCAACCAAGGGCCCCCTCTTGTGCCATGCGGATCCCAGGGAGTCCCGCCAACCATATCCAAACCCAATCCGACTCCCCTTCCCTGGTGCGCCAAATGATCCATGCAATACTAGCAATACCCTAATTAATCAGCTACACGGCACCCATACTTGGCCTCGTGGTGGCACGGTTGTCCTAGCATATTCTCGCATGAACCCGTCATTAGATCTAAAGCAAGCAAACCACCATAACAATCAACCCATCCACATACAATGCTTGCTTAGATCACCCATCACCATGTCGTATTAACCAGTTCATATTAACCATAATCTCAATAATGCATAATTAAATGGTATAGTTGTTTTCCCCATCCTAATTAATTAAGCAAAGCAAAAAGGTAAAAAGCGCTTCCCGACTCTCTACCATGTATTCCGGGTGACAAGGGTGGTTAAACAAAGCTAGTAAACTTCCTATCATAGGGATTCCCATCAAACTGACACAAGCATGCAGTTTTGAAAACAAAATATTTATTTTAAAACAGGATCAATATGTTCAAGGACACTTGCCTTGCCATTGGGCTTGATTCGGGTCAAAGTATTCAAAATTTTGGTGCTGGAGATCCTCTGCAACACTCTCTAGCGCAAATCCGTCTCATCCGCGCAACGAACAAACAAGTCAAGAAGAAATACAATCGATAAGTGCACATATATTACTCAATATGTCATGACATGCATGATTAATGCAAATGCGAAGTAAAACTTGTTAATGAGTCGTTATTCATGATATTTAATAACTAGTTCTAATATTTTTTTAACAAGTTTATACAGGTTTGGAATTGATACAAATCAATTTAGAATTAATTCAACTGAAAACAGATTGCAAAATCGGAATAGTTCGTTGTAGTGTCAGACTATTCCACACTTCACAGGAACAGCGAACTAGGGTTTTCTAGATTGATGTGAATTTTAAGAAATGGGGTTGAATTCACGTGATAAAAGGAAGTAGAAGGTGTACCAGGTGTTTATAACTCCAATGAATCAAGGGTTTTGGAGGCAACACTTGGATCTTGACGATCTATGGTTGATGAAGAAACTTGATGGTGAACTGGTGATGAAGAATAAAAACTGGATGGAGATCTTGATAACTTGATCCTCTTTCGTTTCCTCCTCTTTTTCTTCTTGCTCGAGATCTCCTTCTCCTTCCTTGGAGGCGGCTATCCACGAACTAGGGTTTGTGGTCTTTCAATTGAGGCAAAAGGATGAAAAATTAGGGTGTTGGGTTGCTATACAACAGTGGAGGCTAGGGTTTCAATGAATTCGTGTTTGGGGAGGGTTGAGGCCGGTTTGGGGTCCCATAGGAGCTCCAAAAAGAGTTAGACACGACGTCCGTAGGCCCACTTAAGGTGAAAACCAAAACCAAATCGTGGAACAGAAAATCAACTCAGAACCGCGATTTATCGGACAAGTCTGAAAAGGGCCGGACTAGTCCAAAGTTTGACAGAGGCAAGAACGGACAAGTCCAGACTATATCGTACATGTCCAAACTTGGTCAGAGGAAAATCAGACAAGTTTGGCCAAAACTGGACAAGTCTGATTTTAGTCAGAGGGAAAACGGACGAGTCCGCTGGAATACCGAACAAGTCCGGACAAGTCTAGGGACTTAGCAAAATTTCCAAGGAATTTGAATACCGGACTAGTCAACGATGGACCGAACAAGTCCGAAACTGTACAGAGGAAAGAACCGGAATAGTCCGCACGAAAACAAACATGTCCAAGCGAGGTTAAAGAGAAATCAGACTAGTCTGCACTGAAAACCGGACTAGTCCGCACTTCTCAGAACTTTTGAGTGTGGTTTTTGCTTCTAATTCAGTTTAAACTTATTTGTTTTTATGTTACATAATGTTAAACATGTATTAGAATGTATGCAATGCATGATGGATGAAAATGAGGGTGTTACATAGGGTTTGGGTGTGATTCAAAAGTACCCATACTTGGCCTTGTAGTGGCACTGTAAATCATGGATGGTCGCTCCATGAACCGGTCATTGGATCTAAAGCAAGCAAAACCACCATAACATCCAACCCATCCACATACCATGCTTGCTGAGATCACCTATTACCAAGTCATATTAACCAGTTCATATTAACCATAATCTCATTAATGCATAAATAAATGATATAGTTGTTTTCCCATCCCAATTAATTAAGCGAAGCAAAAAGGTATAAAGCCCTTCCTGACTCTCTACCATGAATTCCAGGTGACAAGGATGGTTAAACAAAGCTAGTAAACTTCCTATCATAGGATTCCCAACATTTTGACACAAACATGCAGTTTTGCAAACAGAACATTTATTTTGGAAAATTGGATCAATATGTTCAAGGACACTTGCCTTGCTCTTGGGCTTGATTAGGATCAAAGACTTCAAACTCCTGGTGTTGGAGATCCTGTGCAGCACTTTCTAGTGCAAATTCGTCTAAACCGCGCAACAAACATACAAGACAAGAATTACAATGTGGGGACCGGAGTACCGACATCCAAGGATCTCATTGGGTGGTGTCGTGGGATGCGACACCCAAAAGTATACACGAAAAGAACGAGAATAAAATACAATACCAAGTATTTATTTATAAACACAGCGGAAGTTTTACAATACTAAGAGAAAAGGAAAGTGACCTATACATCATAGCTACGCTCTCGGCACTAGCTATGCAAAAGCAAAGTCATCCATGCCCTGGATGCTTCACACTAGCAAACCTCACTCACCAAACATACGGCGGCTTGCAGGGCTCCCACTCAGCTGTAAACCCTAGAGGGGGGGGGGGGGGTAGCCTCATAGTCGAACCCGTCATCAGTCTTGTAATCTGCAAAAACTTGTTAACTGCAAATGTGAGCTTAAGGCTCAGCAAGACTAACCCATCTCACTAGACATATGCAGGGTGAATACTAAGCATAGGGAAGATAAAGCAGTAAAAGACTCGCCTACGAGTGCATCCTTAGCTTTCAAGTTATTATCAGCGGCTTACAAGTTTAATGAAAGTAACTTTAGTGATCATATTGGACAGCAATCAAAGTTATAAAACAATTATAATTTAATACATCGTATTCTCCTAACTTCTTTAGTATTTACTTAGTCATGACATAGTGAACAAGTGGTACTCTATTACCATGAGGGATGGTGATTGCAATTAGGACACAGCCGGACAACACGACACATACGCACTTTCGGAAGCACCAGCGAGTACTTACAGCAGTACCTACATAACACTTCGGTACTAGTCGTATATGGCCACCTTTCACCCAACACTCGAATGCCGAACCAGTCGACCCATCACGGGCAGGAGGTCCCTGCATGGGGCGTACCCTGACGTGCCCACCAGCTGATTTACACCTTGCTGCCCTCAACCCATGCCTATAAAACAGAAGGGTATGCCTCGACAAACCAGTATCAAGCTATGTAAGTTTGCTGGAGCCCATTTCTTTAGTATGTCCTCAGTATAATTCAAGCTTGTCCAGCAGGGCTGCATATGGCGTGGGCCTTAATCGACACGGTCATAGCTATGCAACCAAGTCCACGTCTTGTCGCTTTCTACTCATCTCTGACCGGTCTCCAATTCATATTAAAAGCTATTCCTTATATTTACCAGCCCGGTGTAGATGAGTGTCATCTTTCTATCTCGTGAGTAGATTCCAACTACTTGACTTCTACCGGTTTCCTGACAACATTAGCATGGCAGTTGCTAAATGAGTTTGTTAGCTATTCTAATCACTCCCTAGGTTATTTGGTCATGCAGGCGGATGTCAAACACCTTAAACGTAATGCAGAAACATCTGAAGACGTAAGGTGAATGAAAACTGCAAAGACACTATAAGGAACTTAAATGCAAACCGGGGCTTTCCTGAATGCGAGTCCGGGTCTACGTTAGTCTCCGGCAGATGGACTTCCAAGGCCTCCGGCTCCTCCTCGACTTCAATTACTACACGATATGCATATACTATATATGAATGACTTTGAAAATAAATAATATGTTTAAGGTCACAAGCTAATATCCTGTGATCAATATAAGATAACGATGTTAATTGGCTTTGGGACTATTATGGTAGATACAAGGGACTATAATGGAGACTGTTGCAAAGAACATGAGATGATCAAGGAAGTTTGTTGTCTCTAAAATTATGGCAAGCAATAACCTTCCCAGAATTTTAGAGGAGAAACTAAAGCTTTAACATAGCCACCAGTTGACTATCAAGATAGAGAAGGTTGTCCTGGTTCTATTAAATTTGGTTTCATAATTTTCTAAGCATCTATGAGTGAGATATTGAATTTCAAAGTTGCCAAGAATTCCTGGAATTATTTTATAATTGAAATTAGACTTTCAGTTATTATCTAGGTTTGGAACTGAATTTGGATTAGAAGATTATGTCAAATAAATCTGAAACTTTTACTGGAGTTGGTAAATGTTAAAAAGAATGTTAGGTCAAATTTGGGACATAACAAGGAAACTGAACATCTGTAATAATTCAATGATTGAAAAAGGCAATTGAATTATACAAAAAGTTATACCGGTTTTTATACCAAACCACTTGTACAAATCGAAATTTCAGAGCATAAGGGTTATACAAAATTTTACTTGAGATTTTTAGAGCAAGGCTACTAGGAGAAATTGAATTTAGAAGTTTGAATCCATTTATGGTTACAGTTCTGTTACATAATTTTATAACAGCAGATAGGAATTTCAAATTTGGGTAAGTAATACAAGCTCGATGGCTCCCAAACTTTTTCTGGTAAGCAAGAATAGGATAAAGTTATTTATTTAAATTTTGGGGATTTTTCCAGTGTAGAGTTTAGCAGGAAAAATTCTATTTGGTTTGGCAAGATTGCATTCTCCAGAATTGAAAATGGATTTTCACCGAACTTAATTGATACTATAGAAAACTAGAGCTCCAGAGCTTTCAAACAAATTTGTTTCAAGATTTTTGGAACAGTATACAGAGAGATGTGAATTTTAGAAGTTTGAATAATTTCTGAAATTATTTGATTTAGTTTTGAATTCAAATTTTTACGCCCGGGTTCCACTAGGTGACGTGGCTCCTTTTGGTTGAAGCAACAGAGTGGTCCACACCCTTTTTCCATGCAGCCACATTGGATCCGCGCTGCAATGTGATCCCCGACCCTTTAACAGATGCTGACGAGTGGGACCCCATGGCCTTCGTCTTCCTCACAGCAGTTGGCGCACAACGGCGGCGCCCGCGGCTGGGGCTCGCCGGCGACCTTGCTGCTGGGCTCTGCCGTTCACCGAGCTTAGCCAAACTTGTTTCCTGGGGATTTTCCACCGCGCTGAACATGTCGGTGGTGTTCCCGGGGCTTGCCGACGGCTGGAACCGGCAGTGCGACGGTGGCAGCAGCGGCGACAGCTCGGGCAGGGTAGAACTATATCATCTCTAGCTCAGATGCCTTGGTTTCTTGTCCAAAAGCTTTCTTGTGCCTTGAGGATCATGAACCAGGACTAGGGGAGGAGAGAAACGGTCGAGAACTATGAGCTCGACGATGAACCACGGCTTTTTCACCGGCGGCGACCGAAACTCGGCTATCTCAGTCAACACTCGATAGTTTTCAAATATTTTTGATCCGGAGTGTTCGCAAGAAGATAGGTGAACTATACCTTAACTATGGTCACGAATTAGTAGACGTAAAATGAATTAAATCCCCGACCTAGAGACATAGGTATGAACTATCATCGGGAAAAATGGAATTAAGAACGCTACAAGGCATGGCATGTCTTGAAACTTGGTGAGCATGGTTAAGGCGCGATAACACACCTTTCTCTTATAGAAGTCGGGGCCTGTAGAGGCTTCCTCCGGCTTGTCAACGGTGGAGCAGGGGCAGTTCTTGGCGGCTTCTCCCTCGGTCATCGGAAAACTGCGTAACACCGCACAACCGGATGAGGAAACACCGAAGCAAAAGGTTGAGAAGGTGCGCAAGCAAGTTGTGAACAACTTTGCTAAAGAACTCACGATCTATCCTTGGCTAGATGGCAAGCTATAGTCGGAGTTCCAAGGTGCGGTCGGCAGCGCGCGAGCGAAGGGGAAAACCGATGGCTTTTCACCGTGGGAGAGGGTAAGGACGAGAGGGGGGGCTCTTAAAGATGAAAACCCAGCTGGGAAGCGGTACATGGGCGCTCTGGCCAAACCGTCACCGTGGCGCCATGCAACATCGCAGTGTCGAGTGGAGAAGCGCTGCAGCAGAGGTCGGCAACGCCTCTGTTCGGCGGTACTCATACGGTGACAGGTGGGCCCCACCGTTCATACTCACACCCATAGCACATTTGTAAATTCAATTTAAAATAGAAGATCAGCTCTAAAAATCATAAATTTTGTGGGCCTGGCAAATGAAATGTGCTGAACACAATGATGTGCTCAGATCTTATGTTCAAACAAGTTTGAACAAATTTAAAAATTCAGATTTGAATTTGACTTGAATTTGCTAAGCGTCTCAAATAAAATTGCAAATGGAATTCAAAAATCTTTAAACTTTGCAGGAAGGCTATTTGGAATATTATGAGGCCATGAAAAAATGTATAGCCTCAGATTTGAATATTTTTGACAGGGCCTAAATGTACAGTAGCTATATTCAAGTTTTGAGATAATTTGAATATATTTGGTACTGCATATTGTTTTGCCCTAGAAATTCCCATTCAATAAATTCCAAAATTTGCAGAAAAATCACTTGAATTATCCTATGGTCATTGGTGAAGTCCATTCCCCATGTTAATAAAATTTAAGTATAAGTGAAAGCATGATTGTTTTGATGAGATCAAGTTCATGTGCACAACCATAATTGATCTCCACTATGGTTCATAACAAACTGGTAACTGAACTTTATATTAAGGAAAAATGGGATTTTACATTCGCCCTCTTAAAAGAATCTCGTCCCGAGATTACAATAGGAAGGATAAAAGAAAAAAGATCTAATGAACATATGCTGCTAACAAGTCCGGATAGTTCGTTGTAAGGTATTCCTCGGTTTCCCACGTTGCTTCTTCAGCGGTGTGGTTGCCCCACAAGACCTTGTAGAAATGCAAGGTGCGGATTCTTGTGGTGCGAGTCTTCTCATCGATTATCTGGGTTGGATGCTCAGAGTAAGTAAGATCTGGTTGGAGAGCTTCCAAATCCTCCATACGGACGTCAACTGGGACCTTGAGACATTTCTGCAACTATGAAATGTGAAACACATTGTGGACCCCTGAAATCAATGTTGGTAGCTTTAGCCGATAGGCAACGGGTCTGCATCATTCAAATACCGCGAACGGCCCAATGAAGTGTGGAGCTAGCTTCCCTTTTACTTCGAAGCGATGAATCCCTTTCATTGTGGATACACGAAGATAAAACGTTGTCGATGTGTTACTACGACACTTCCTCTGGTACTATGAAATGTAGCCCGTGGTGGTTCTTGTATAGGTTTGGGCATGCAGAGATCAAGAACAAGATGATGACACGGTAGATTTATGTGGTTCGGGCCGCCTGCGCATAATACCCTACTCCACGGGGTGTGTGTTGTTGTATTGACTATCACTAGTATGCGTAGTGCTTGACTCAGCTTGGATCAGCCTCTGTATCGTGCGGTCAGTCCTTTTATAATCCAAGGACTGGCCATTACAACGCTTGCCCAACCCGACATGTGGCCCTGGCATATTTAATAGCCTAATACACTGTCTAGGAGCATTAAGTGTGGTTAATAGTGCTATAACATGCCTTAATCGCTGCGTTACCCCTATTAACAGTGCTCTATTCATGTGTCATTAATACAGCATTAATGACATGTAATCAGGTTTAGTAACTATTGTTTTAAATGTCCCTTGAATATTCGTGCTGTTGGAGATCCGCCAGGGTACTTGTTGCTGGTGTTGGTCCGGAGGCTCCACACGTGGCAGCTTCGGAGCTTCCCCTTGCGGGGAGGTAGCTCTGGAACTGCTATACACGTGTCGGTACCGGAGCTTCCCACTGCTGGGTGTTAGGTCTGGGGTCGTTATACACGTGTTGATTGTGGAGCTTCCCTGCATTGGGAGTTTAGCTCCGGGCTTATGTTACACGTGTCAATCCCCGGAGCTACCCATATGAGGGATGCAGGTCCGGTGTAGTATACATGTGGGGCCTGAGGAGACCTTTTAACTTTGACAGGTGGAACTCTCTTGCACTTCTTGCGGTACTGTGGGATACCCGGTACGCAGGGTACCGACAGTGGCCCCTAAGCCCACCTCTGGGAGAAACCCTTTGGGATAAGTTACTCTACCACAGGTGGGGCCATCCTCGATTCCTGTGTTTCAACTTCAAAAGTCTTCATATGTGCCATTGGGGCGATGGTACGAGATTAAACCATCGACGCGTGGCTTGTTGTGAATGCGGCAGATGAGATCTTTGCGTGCGGATCTCATGCAATTGAAGGTCGCCAGTTCCAAATACGAAAACCGTATCGGTTCCGCGCGCCTTGTTAGGGTGCCACCTTTGGGTTTCCCGCCGCCCTTCGTGACAACAGTTCACCTGGGTAATAACCTCGATCTCTTCGTCGGGGTGGCCCCGAGCCCATTCGTCATGGACGTGGTAGATTTTTGAAATGTGACCCCACTCTCGTTGCGGTTTCCATCCAAGAGTTGTGGAGGCTTACTTAAGAAGGAAAGTATGCATGGTTTGAGGACTCTTTACGCTTTCGATCAAACTTGCGCTTAGAGCCTCCCAAACTCCGCCCAGCTTTTCCTTCCTTCGCTCCAATTTCCCGCGATAGAGTTGGGTCTTCCCAAGAGCCGCCTCAAGAGCCAGGATGATCTGATGAAGGTTCGAACCTACATGGGGTGGTCCAGTGACTCCTTCAGCCACATGATCCGCGCCGCCAAGCTCCCATTGAAGAAGGAGCGTAATGGCGACATGGTGTACTTCTCAGCGTATGCCATGGTGGGATTGATCCCACCTTTTTCAAGCTTTCTCTTCATGCCACTGGACTTCTATGGTCTCCAACTATATCATCTTGGCCCCCATTCTCTTCTGCTAGTGGCAACCTTCATCCACTTCTGCGAGATGTGGGTGGGTGTTCCCCCCTGCATCGAGCTGTTCCGTACCTTCTTCACGGTCTACACCACCGACAAGTGGACTGAGCTTCATGGCTTCTACTATTTTGTGAAGTGCAAGAACTGCCCCTTCAAGTACTTGAATTCATTCCCTTCCGGCAAATGGGATGACTGGAAGAAGGATTGGGTCATCATTGCACTGGAGGAGCACGAGAGGTTGGCGCTGCCCCAAGGACTCCCCAATGTTGATACCGATGCCTGTAGTGTAGTTCCGGAGCTGTTAGATGCATTTAACCCTGTCCTGACGAGGATTTGAGAATGCGTGGAGGGTGGAGTGACCCCTCAGATTGTCTTTGGAAATTTCTTGGTCAACAGGTGGGCTCTGCTGAGGAAGAGGGAGAAGCTCGCCTAGGTTCTCAATAGAGTGATGGATGACGACCGGATTGAAATCAGTCTGAAGTCCAACTTGGACGATGAAGCTCTGAAGCTTCATCTCAAGAAATTCCAGCATGGGCTAGTTGACGGCAATGACTTGGCTCCGCCGGCTACTTTCCTGCCCTTGAACATGATTCCAAAGATTAGTAGGGAGCTTCAAAGGAAGATGCCGACGCTAGACGACCTTGGCCAGGTAGAACAATGCCGGACTTCCAGGGTTGTAATCTCTGGAGCATTCGAAGGAGGGCCTGCCTCTGCCTCGAGCCAGAGGGTTGTAGATATCAGCAAGGGCAAGGAGCCAACTGAACCCTCCAGCCAGAAGAGTAAGCTGAAACATGCTGATGGAAGGTCCGCCAGGTCTACTCCATCTACAATGGCCCCTTCTCCCTGGCGAGGGAGGTCTTCTGCGGCTATAACTTCTCCGGCACAGGCGTCTTCGAGAGGCGCTAGCTTTGGACAGTCAACGCCAGCCTCAGTGCCGGTTAAGAGCTCCAGGCCTGGGGGTTCTTCCCGATCAAGAGAAGCTCCATCCGAGAGGACTCCGGCTGCTACAAGTAGTCCCCAGCTGAGGTCTGAAGTCGTGGTCTCACCAAATTTGGTGGGCTCTCGCTCGGGGCCTCAGAAGAAGAGGTTTCGCAGCGACTGGGGCGGTAGCATCCCTAGGTAAGCATCGTGTGCTCGCCTTAAAATACTAATCTTGTTTTTGTTGTGTCTTTAATCTTCTAATCCCTTTATTTCTTGGGTGTCGAGAAAGGACTTAGAGACTTCAGCCTTTGTTGCAGTGACCATGGCTGCGCATGCTGAAGCTCCAGCCCCATCTATTGAGCCCCCTCAAATGGTGGCAGAGGACACGGCAGCCCCGACACCAGCTGTCGTGGTCATGGATCCATAAGAGATGCATGAAGCTCCTGTGGTAGAGCCGGACCACGGGGGAGAAGTTGAAGATGCACCTCCGGCAACAATATCGGAAGTTGAAGTTCTAGTGCAGGAATTGGAGATATCCGAAACTTTGGCTTCTGAACCGAAGGCCACCGAGGCTCCAGTCCCTGCACTAGAAGTTGTTGCGGGGCCAGCGATGCCAAAAAAATCCATCCCTTGAGCCGGAAGTCATCAAAGCCCCGACCTTTGAGCCAGAGGCAATTGAAGTCCCGGCCACTGAGCCGGTGGTGGAATAACTCCGGCCTCTGAACCAGAAGCTGCTGAAGGCCCAGCTGCCGAGGCGAAGGTGCTTGAGGCTCTAGTCGCCGAACGGATGTTGCGGACATGCCGGTGCTTGAGCCGGCAGTAATAGAGGCACTAGGTGGAGCTTCCACTATCGTCCCGTAGGTAATTGCTCCGGTGGTGTCCATGCTTAAGTCGGAGCACCATGAAGAGGTGGCGGCGGGCTCTCCACCCGCGGGGCCAACAACTAAAGCCCCAGAAGCAGGGCATTCGACTTTTGCTCTGGCGGTGGAAGTTCCCCCAGTGGGATCTTCTTCAACAACTACCGAAGAGCTCCCGGCGGGCGGATCCAATACTACAGCGGATGAGGGACCACCCTAGTAGAGTGGGACCCAATTTTTGTGATGGAGAATCCTTTGGAACCAGCAGAATTGATCCCAGTAGGTCCGAATCCTATCCCCTTGGCATTGTCCATAGACAATGCTTGCTCAAGTCTCCGACAAGTCTAGCTCGCCTTTGATCGAGAGAGCAAAGCCCTGGAGGAGCGCAATACCTTGAGGCATTGGTGCAACGGACTCCACTTCGAGACCAGGTTTGCAGAGACAAGGCTGGCTGATCGGAAGGAGTGGGTAAAAATAAAAAGGGAGACGACACGGATGGAGTACTGGGACAAGCTACTGGAAGAGAAGGAAGCTTTCATCAGGGCACTTGACGCTAACTCTAGGGAGATCCTTGAGCAAGCCAAGGAAAGGAGTGATGCCGCTGATGAGCGTCACAAAAACCTCAATAAGTTAAATGAGGTCCTCCTGAAGCGTCGAGCGGACCTTGATGCTAGGGAAGAGAATCTCCTGGACAGCAAGAGGATATTTTGAAGAGTGAAGCGGAGGTCGGCCAGAAGTTGACTCTGGGTGAACAGAATTTGGCAGATCGCAGCAAAAAGCTAGCTCTATGGAGTAAAGAGGAAAAGGTGAAGTACTGGAAACTGGGGCAGGAGCTCTCAAAAAGAGAAGCAGATGTTGCCACCAGGGAAGGGAAAGTAAGAGGCAGGGAGAAAGACCTGGCGGAATGGTGAAACTGCATCCACCTCCGGGAGATGAAGCTGACCAATCGCGAAAAGCAAGTTGCTGAGAATATGCAGCGGCATGCCAAAGTGGTCGAGCGCCTCGCTCAAGAAGGTTCAAAGCTTGCGGCCGCCCAGAAGTCACTGGAGGAGCTGCGGAGCCTGAGGGAGACGGAGTCCATTCAAGTATGGGACTTCTTGGGGCAAGCCAACGACGCGGTGACACCACTAGGCTTCAGTCTTGTACGTCCGGACAATCCGGAGTTGCACCTGTACCAAGCACTAGTGGCCCTCAATGCTTCTGGCGGCAAACTCGACGCGATGGGTGACGTCATTGCGGACCAGCTGGAGACAGAGTGGAAATCTCTGGCTACGAATGTCACCGAGTATGTGCTGATGTGTTATGTGAGCAAAGATCCCCAATTCTCCCTGGACCCTGTGCTCCAAGGTCCCATTGCTGAAGTGGAGGACGCCGCCAGGGCCAGCATCCAAGGAGTTACTAAGAAGGTCGCCTCATTCTTCTGCAGGTCTTAGATCCTCCGATAGCTAGGACTTCTTCCTTTTGTCTTCTGCTGTAATCCCAATTTTGTAATCCAGTGCTTCGAATTAATGAAATCCACTTTGCCATGAATTTCACTTTATCGTTGTTTTGTCTTCAATATACTGTGCTTTGTCTTGTTGGCCCACTGGTATATGTGCACAATTCAAGTGTGTACATTTATCAAAAGGATTTGACAGTATGTTGATGACTTGAATGCTTCGAACTTGTAGATTTTAGGTCTGAAGTCTTTATTTTCGACACGTCGACGGCTGGCTCCCTGGGATTGTTGGAGCATGGTAGCTCTGACGGTACCCACCATCAACATATAAAACATTGACGGCGGGCCCCCCTAGGATTTATCGAAGCTTGATAGGTCCGGTAGTGCCCGATGTCAACGCGTGAATCGTTGAAGGTAGGCCCCCCAGGGGTTGTCGGAGTTTTGTAGCTCCGACGTCACGAACTGTCAACATATTGAACGTCGATGGCGGGCCCCCTTGGAGGATTTGGAGCTTAGTAGCTCCGGCGTTGTCCAAAATCGCTATGAATTTCTGTTTTTCCTACACATTAAATACAAGAAAAGAGTAAAATTCATCCTCTTGTCTATGAATCGTTTGTGACTTATCATTCTTATTTGAGTTTTACATCCCAAGAAACTCGATATGGTAACTGTAGGATCGAAGAGCACGTGAAAAGCTACCATAGGGGGTGGGGCGAATGGTAGATTAAAAAATCTTACGCACCAGAAACAATTAAATCCCAACCCCTTTGACAGAAAGACAATCTGTTAAAGAAATTGTGTGTGAGACAAATCTAAACGTGTTTCACCATGACAAAAGTCATAGATATCAGAGAGAATCAAGTCACGAAGACGACACAACAAGAATAACTCAAATCCGTCGAGAGAAACTCCAGTTACGGTCGAAAGATCGAACAAAGGTGAATCTGTCCTACCCGAGAAAAACAGTTCTGGAACACTGCAAGGAAACTCATGTAGATCAGAAACCACAAATCCAATGATCGTGAAATTTTGATATATGATAGAAAATTAAGTTTTGAAGGCAAACCAAAAAGAATCACGTCAATCGGATCTGTAAAACTCGAGTTATGATAAAACCACTGAACCAAGGTAGTGCTGTGCAGAAACTCGACGAGAAAGACTTGACAGAAACAAGTCGGACGAACAAGGTACAAAAGTTCCTTCAAACTATGAATTTTATTGATAAAACTACAGGAGAAATAGCCCCAAAGTCATCTACCACGATCTCTGGCCTCCCTTGCTTATATAACCAGCCCTTAGGCCAACCCAATCTCAACTAGGACTCTAATCCAACTCAAATCACGAATAGAAACTTTCCATAACTTCTTAGAACTCTTCTATACGCAGATAGAAGCAATCTTAAGACTTACAAACACCTTAGGAACGTATTCCACATTCCTTAAACAACTCAAATTCGTGACCCACATGAAATCCTATCATAACCAACTCAAATCATTCCATATTTGAGTCAAACACGACTCAGCTGCAACTTGAGTCCATAACCTAGTCGGTTGGACCTTTCTGACCAATTCTTTACGTCATCATCTCTTCATCACACCTCGGAACCATGTAGACACGTCCATGCACTCCTTTTATACGTGCAAACATCTTCTAACGACGTCCACGATACCTTCATATGCATTGTTCTTGATTCAAACATGTTGCGCAACCTCCCGATCAACTCAACCACAATTCCTCCCGAACTTGGTTGTTGAACCTCATGTTCTCCCTAAGACTAGTTCAATGGATCCCGTCACCAGCAATGCCTTGAAATCAAGCAACACCTGCACGTGAATAAACAACCAATACTTTCGAGCACAAGTCCTCGACTTGACTCACGTTAGTTCCGAAACTACAACTTCTTACGTGAGCACTTCACATAAGCATGTTGCAAACCATAGCAAAATGATATCAACCAAAACGCATCAAAAACTTAGCAAATGAATACTAAGCAATCTTTCCAACAATGTAAAGCAAGTTTGAGATAATTCACAATAAAAGCAGGAACATTGCAATTAAGCTCTGAACCTTGCCAAAGCTAACCAGAGCTTGAGCCGGAGCTTACCAAAGCTAGTACAACCTAGTGTCAGAGCTTACCAAAGCTAGTACAACCTAGCACCGGAGCTTGCCAAAGCTAGTCAGAACTAGTCAACCCAAAATCCAGAGCTAGAAAAACATGTCAGAGCTAACCAACATAAGTCGGACCTAACAAAACATATCTTAGCTTAACAACGACATGCCGGAGCTATCAAAGACATGCTGAAGCTAAAGACAAAGCTTACCAGAGCTCCCCAAAAACATGTCGGACCTAGACAAAGAAAGTCGGAACTATTGTTGGACCTTGCAGAAGCTCGGAGCAAGAGTCGGACCTTGCTAAAAAGATGTTATGGCAAATTCAAAACTTTTATTGTCAAAGCCAATGTATTCAGCACACATAGGTCTCACAATCTCCCCCTTGATGAATGCATTGGCAACACCATTTAAAATCCGAACATTGGCATGAAAAGTTTTGAGAACAATTTCTCCCCCTATTTGAAAATAAAATGAGATAGAAATAAATTTCTCCCTCTATACATATTTCTCCCCCTTGCATACTTATCTTTAAAAATTCACCATATTATCTCTCTCCCTTTGACAATGTATTCAACAAGGTTGAAAAGTGAAATTTTAATTGTTATGATCATATTATAACATATACATATAAAACAAAGCTCATCCAAGTAATACTCTCAAGTAACTTACACTATCACATCAATGAGATACATAAAGTAGTGTAAGCCATGCTAGAGATCAAATGTAATTTTCAATTTAAGCAAGTCATGATCTCACAAACTTAACTATTTCAAAACTTGAAAGCATGACACTTGTTACTGCATTTTATTATTTCAAAGCACAAATTTAGATCATATGATATTTGCAAGAGATTATAGGCGCATCTGCCTTATTCTAACCAACCAAGCCAAGCCTATGTCATTTGAAAATTAGAAGCTTAAGGACATGGTTTTAGTCATACACAACTTCTTTCAAGTTCATATCTATGTGCAATGATAAGCCATCTCAAAAGAAGAAGTGTGATGCCTGCATATTCTCTTGATCTTTTCTCAATTTATATTTGACCATAAAAGCTCAACATGTACGTTAATTACTTGATTAATTCTTTATGATTAAAAGCACTTGTGAGCATTCAACAAGTTCAAAAACCAAAGAAAGTTCGACCATGACCAGATTTAGTGTAAGTAATTATTCCAATTACTAGACATGGCAAAAAATACAAAATGTATAACACGAGTAATGTAGTAAGAACTTTCAGCATGTAAAGGGAATCACAAAATCATATATGTATGAAAAATTATGCTCATATTATTTTAAGTTCAGATTCACACATAGACTTCCCAAGTTTCAAAACTCCCCCTCAATTTAAGCCATGAGGATGCATAACCTTTATTTCACTATGAATGAAACAAAAACGAGTGAAATCCAAAGGTTTTGTAAAAATGTCAACCAATTGTTGTTCGGTATCAACATGGTGAAGTACAATGTTTCTTTTTTCAACATTATCACGGAGAAAGTCATACCTAATGTTAATGTGCTCAGTTATAGAATGTTGCACGGGGTTTTTAGCAATGCAAATGACACTAGTGTTATCACAAAACAGTGGAACACTATCTAGATCAACCCCATAGTCCTTAAGTGTTTGAACAATCCAAATAATTTGTGAGCAAGCTATAGCAGTAGCTACATATTCAGATTCAGCCGTGGATTGTGCAACTGAGTTTTGTTTTCTAGAGGACCAAGCAACAAGTTAATTACCAAGAAAATGACAAGCACCAGAAGTACTTTTCCTATCAATCCTACAACCCCCAAAATCAACATCCAAAAAAGCTTTCAAATTAATGGTTGAGGAAGAAGGAAGAAAAATGCAAAATTCTTGAGTTCCATGTAAGTACCTGAGAATCCTTTTGACGGCTTGACGATGTGAAGCACGTGGGGAGGCTTGAAACCGTGCACAAAGACACACATTGAATTGTATGTCCGGTCTTGATGATGTGAGGTACAAAAGTGATCTGATCATGCTTCTATATTCTTTTTGATCCACGGGTTCACCATCTTCATCAGGTTCAAGTGTTGTTGCTGTTCCCATTGGTGTCCGAAGAGGCTTGCTTTTGTCGATGTTGAAGCGCCTTAGGAGGTATTTTGTATACTTCGTTTGATGCACAAAGGTACCCTCCTTGGTTTGCTTGATTTGCAGCTCCAAAAAGTACGTGAGTTCTCCCATCATACTCATCTCAAATTTTGAACTCATCATAGCTGAAAACATGGACACAAGATCATGAGAAGCACAACCAAAGATAATATCATCTACATACACTTGAACGAATAATGAGTCATTGCCATGCTTAAGCACAAAAAGAGTTTTATCAACCTTGCCCATGGTAAACCCCTTTTCAAGTAAGAATGTTTTTAACCTATCCTACCATGCTCTAGGGGCTTGTTTGAGACCGTACAAGGCTTTAGATAGTTTGTAATCATGATTAGGAAAATCTGAATTTTCAAAACCCGGTGGTTGTTTGACATAAACCTCCTCATCTATGTAGCCATTAAGAAAAGAACTTTTAACATCCATTTGAAATAGATTAAAACCTTTAGATGCAGCAAAAGCTAACAAAATTCTTATGGCTTCTAATCTAGCAACAGGAGCAAAAGTTTCATCAAAATCTAGACCTTCAACTTGAGTGAAAACTTGAGCAACCTAGCCTTATTCCTAACCACGACACCATCCTCACTTTGTTTATTTTTAAACACCCATTTAGTTCCAATTAAAGTGTGACCTTGAGGTGAAGGTACAAGTTTCCAAACATTATTTCTTTCAAAATTTTCTAACTCTTCTTGCATGGCAATAATCCAAGATTCATTAGTGAGTGTGTGTGATATATCTTTGGGTTCAAAAGAAGCAACAAAAACAGAATGAGCATGAGAGTTTGGAGCGCAAAACCTAGACCGTGTGACTCGTTCGTGCAAGCTTCCAATAATTTGTTGTGGAGGATGACTTTTGAGAACCCGGAGGGGAGTGGACACTTCACAAGCTTCTTCTTCTTCATGTTCAACACAAATCGATGAGCTTGTGACTTGAGGAGGATCTGGACCAGCAATGGTAGTCATCGGTGCTGGATGTGAATCAAAATCAGGAGCTAGAACAATGTCATTAGATGCTAACTTTTCGGGCAGCAGCTCCACCTCTTCCTTATCCTCAACGAAAATGCTCTCTCCCTGCGGATATGGATCTGGACCTGCAATGTTTGAGCTAGTACCTGGGCTAGCTTCATCAAAAGACACCTCACAAGTCTCCACAATTTTGTTAGTGTCAAGTAAAAGCACACGGAAGCCTCTAGTACGAGATGGATAACCAAGAAACATGCCATCAATGGATCTAGGTTCAAACTTATCAAGATTACCATGTTTCTTAACAAAGCATTTGCAACCAAAGACCCAAAAGTGTGTGACACTAGGCCTATGTCCAAACTGGAGCTCATATGGTGTTTTACCTAGCTTAGCACGCAAGAAAACACGATTTGAGACATAACAGGTGGTTGCAATCACATCAGCCTGAAATTTCATAGGAGTTTGATATTCATCAAGCATAGTCCTAGCCATCTCAACTAAGGTTTTGTTCTTTCTTTATACAACACCATTTTGTTTAGGTACATATGGTAAAGAAAATTGATGATCTATTCCATTTTCAGCACAAAAGTGATAAAAAGATTGATTTTTAAATTCGGTTCCATTATCACTTCTAATTGCTTTTTAAGATCCTGGGTGATCAATTGATAATCTAAGAAATAAAGTTCTAAAGTGACTAAAAGCTTCATTCTTAGATGCCATAAAGTAAACCCAAGAGTATCTAGAATAATCATCAACAATCACAAGAACATACCATTTACCTCTGAAGGATTGAACACATGAAGGTCCTACGGTGTCATGATGCAAAAGTTGACCCGGTTCAGTTGTCATGATCATTGTGAGGGAGTATGTGAACCTGCAACCATCTTAGCATGTCTACAAGAAGAGCAAACAATTTCTTTGTCCCCTTTAAGCTTAGGCAGACCACGTATGCAATCAAGAGCACTAACACGCGTTAGATGATCAAAGCCTACGTGACCAAGTCTACGAGGCAAAAATATAAGTCCTTCGAATCATTAGCAACTAGACACCTATGCTTAGAGGAAGACATATCAAAATCAGCTTTAAAAACTCTTCCAAACCGAGACATGTTAAAAATAAGCTCACTATTTGAATTTACAAGTTTGCAACAATTTTTAGTGAAAATAATTTCCATAGTTTCATCTAGCAGTTGTGAAACAGAAAGCAAGTTGTATTTCAAATTTTTAACAAGTGCCACATCCTTCAAAGTGTAGTGATTATTTACTCTAACCGAACCCTTAGCAATTATAGGAGTTGAAGAATTATCGGCAAAAGTAACATTCTCTACACGTGACACAAAAGAGTGGGAGGAGAACCATTCTTTGTTACTGGTCATGTGGCGTGAGTAACCTGAATCCACAATTCAAATGTTCTCCTTCCTCAAGTGTGTAACCTACATAGAAGAACAATACGTCGATGACTTAATACTGGGGTTAGTCAAAAGGCATTTAGGAATCTAGTACTGAGTCACACGACGTCCAGCAGGAATAACACGCGAAAGCTGAGATAAAACAACAGGTTTATGAGCCAAAGGTTGAGTATTTTTGTACCCAACTACTGACCTACGAGATGTTACATGTGTAGCACAAAAAAAGTAGGTTTGAGAGCAACCTTTGCATGTTTTCGACTCATTACAGCAGATTGCATGTTCCTATCATTCGGTTTAGCAAGTGCGGCAAATTTTGCATGAAAGTTATGAGATCAAGCAATCATTCTTTCCTTTTTCTATTGTTTAGCTAGTCTATAAAAAAATCTATGACATGACCATCTCTACCACAGTAGGTACAATGAAATTTAACTTTGTGTTCATGTCTAGATGAGCAAGCAACATTTCTATTTGAAACCGAATGAGACAACACTCCTGCAGATTTCAAAACCACTTCTTTTTGTTTAGGAACTATTTGCATCAAACCACTTCCTAATGACTTTACAATTTTAGGTGGATGTGCGTTAGCATGAGCATGAGAATCAAAACCTAAACCAGTTTTATCATTGCAAGACTTGGAAGAATTCAGCAGCAAGTTTATGTTCTTATTCCCATTACAAAATCGATCTAATGTCCTATGCATGTCATCAAGTTTCTTGGACAGATCAAGGAAATTTTCACATGAAGTTTTACCTTTTAATTTGCAATTGTAACAATATTTAACTTCATGGGAACGTAAAGCATTGTTCAACATAGAAATTTCATTCATAGCATCTTGTAGTTTTTTATCAAGGTCATCACAAGTAGAACAATGCAAATCAAATGTAGAACAGCTAGCATCTTTCAAGTTTTTATCATTAAGTGTTGCAAGCTCTTTGTTCTTTTCAATTTCTAACTCAAGTTTATCAAGTGTGGAGGTGTGCGCACTTCTTAATGAGGACAATTGTTCATATATTAATTCACATGAGGAACAAGAATCATCACTAGGAATCAAAGATTTCAAACGATTAATTTCAGATTCTAGTGAACAAATTTTAACAGCATTGTCCCTAAGCTTTTTGTCCTTTTTCTTAACTATAACAGTGGCACGAGAAATAGCATCACACATTTTGTTACAAGTAGGACATACCACTTCATTGTCGCTGTTGTGTTCTGCATCCTCTATACTTGATCTTGATTTGCCCGCCATGAAGCACAATTTTGCCAAATCATCTTCATCTTCGTCACTTCCAATGTCCACATCGCTTGAGCCGAGTTCCTGGAGTGCGGAGATAAAACTGCTCACCAATTGACATCCTGTAAAACCCTTCTTTTTCTTCTTATCATTTGTAGATGAGTGCTTCGTCTTTGTTTGCTTTTCATCCCGGGAAATAGGAACTGAAAGGTTAGGGCAATCTGAATGAAAATGTCCTATCTTACCACGTTCGAAACATCGTTGAGGTCTGGAGCTTCCTCTCCTTCTAGTCTTACATTTTGCAATGCTTTTGAGAACCTAGTAGAGAGAAGTGCCAGCTCCTCCTCTGGAAATTCCTCAATCTGTTCAAGGGTTAGAGAGGACAATAAAGCAAGTGTACCACAAGATGAAGATTGACCGGAGCTAGGCATGTCACGTTGAGAAACAAAAGCAATAGACTTGTTGGGGGTTCTTACGTGATATTATGTCAATTTCATGAGTTTTTAACTTAGAATATAGCACATTTAAAGTAAGTGAACTCATGACAATAGATTCATGGATAGATGTGACTTTCATCTCCCAAATTGAAATATCTAATGCACTTAACAATTGCCTAGCATTTTCAGCATCCGAAAAATTAACATTGACACTACACAAGTTGCTGAGAATTTTATTAAAGCGAACAAAAAGGTCATCAATAGACTCACCGGGTTGCATCTCGAAGCGCATGTATTCTTTCTTGAACATGTCTTGCCTTACCTCCTTGACCGTGTTGGATCCTTCGTGGTAGTCACAAAGTGCTTTCCACACATCGTATGAAGATCGGAGGTGTGCAACACGGTCGAAGTCGCTTTGAGTTAATCCTTGTATGATCAAGTTCCGAGTATTATTGTTGTTGTTAACATCTCTCGGATTTGTAGCTGTAACTTAATCGTTTGACGGCACTTCGTAAGGCTTGTATACCTTCTCCCATATTGCAAAGCCTTGAGCCTGGATGAAGGCTTCCATACGTGCCTTCCAAACCTGAAAATCAATACCACTAAACACACAAGGTTTGCCGGAGTATTTCTCCATGACGATTAGTAAAAACATGTGCAAATCAAAAAGATTAGAGCACTGTGGCTTTCATACCAATTGTAGGATCGAAGAGCACGTGAAAAGCTACCAGAGGGGGGTGAATGGTAGATTAAAAAATCTTACGCAGCGGAAACAATTAAATCCCAACCCCTTCGACAGAAAAATGATCTATTAAATAAATCGTGTGTGAGACTAATCTAAATGTGTTTCACCATGACAAAAGTGATAGATATCAGAGAGAATCAAGTCACGAAGACGACACAACAAGAATCACTCAAATCCGTCAAGAGAAAATCAAGTTACGATCGAAAGATCGAACAAAGGTGAATATGTCCTATCCAAGAACGGAACCCACAAAGAAACTCGTGTTGATAAGAAACCACAAATCCAATGATCGTGAAATTTTGACAGATGATATAAAATTAAGTAGTGAAGACAACCCAAAAAGAATCACGTCAATCATATCTATAAAAGCCGAGTTATGATAAAACTACCGAACCAAGGTAGTGCTATGCAGAAACTCGACGAGAAAGACTTGACAGAAACAAGTCGGACGAACAAGGCTCAAAAGTTCCTTTAAACTACTAATTTTATTGATCAAACCACAGGAGGAACATCCCCAAAGTCGTCTACCATGAGCTCTGGCCTCCCTTGCTTATATAACCAGCCCTTAGGCCAACCTAATCTCAACTAGGACTCTAATCCTACTCAAATCACGAATCGAAAGTTTCCATAACTGCTTAGGACTCTTCTATACACAGATAGAAGCAATCTTAAGACTTCCAGACACTTTAAGAATGTATCCCACATTCCTTAAACAACTCAAATTCATGACCCACACGAAATCCTATCATAACCAACTCAAATCGTTCCATATTTGAGTCAAACACGACTTAGCCGCAGCTTGAGTCCATAACCTCGTCGGTTGGACCTTATCGACCAATTCTTTACATCCACATCTCTTCATCACGCCTCAGAACCATGTAGCCACGTCCATGCACTCCTTGCATACGTGCAAACATCTTCCAACGACGTCTGCGATACCTTCATATGCATTGTTCTTGATTCGAACAAGCTAGGCAACCTCCCGATGAACTCAACCACAATTCCTCCCGAACTTGGTTGTTGAACCGCATCTTCTCCCTAAGACTAGTTCAATGGATCTCGTCACCAGCCATGTCTTGAACTCAAGCAACACCTGCACATGAATAAACAACCAATACTTTCGAGCACAAGTTCTCAACTTGACTCACGTTAGTTCCGAAACTACAACATCTTATGTGAGCACTTCACATAAGCATGTTGCAAACCATAGCAAAATGATATCAACCAAAACACATCAAAAACTTACCAAATGAATACTAAGCAATCTTTCCAACAATGTAAAACAAGTTCAAGATAATTCATAGTAAAAGCAGGAACATTGCGATCAAGCTCCAGACCCTGCCAAAGTTAACCGGAGCTTGAGCCAGAGCTTACCAAAGCTAGTACAACTTAGTGTCAGAGCTTACCAAAGCTAGTACTACCTAGCGCCAGAGCTTGCCAAAGCTAGTCAGAACTAGTCAACTCAAAAGTCAAAGCTAGAAAAACATGTCGGAGCTAACCAACATAAGTCGAACCTAACAAAACATATCGGAACTTAACAACGACATGCCGGAGCTATCAAAGACATGCCGGAGCTAAAGAAAAAGCTCATCGGAGCTACCCAAAAACATGTCGGACCTAGACAAAGAAAGTTGGACCTATTGTCGGACCTTGAAGAAGCTCGGAGCTAGAGTCAGACCTTGCTAAAAAGATGTTATGGCAGCATTCAAAACTTTTATTGTCAAAGCCAATGTATTTAGCACACATAGGTCTCACAGTAACAAGCATATTGATGTAATCTTTCCGGACTCATATGCTTTTTTAGTACTCACCCTACTGAGTCCTGTCGGGGTGCAGGTAGAGTGGCGTACTTAGGGTGCAGGACAAGGCTAATTCGATAGCATACTCCAGACATATGTTGGCTTGGCGTTCAGGCAAGTAAACTATACAGCATGTTAAGATCCAAACAGAGCAACAATATAACTTGTAACACATATGAATAACTTGGACAAAAACTAAAAAAGAATTGCACAACTTCATTATAGACAAGAAGGATAAAAATAATAATTTGATATATCGAGCCTTGTACAAAAATAAATGCACGTGGATTCTGTTTTAACACAACAATGTCTTTTATTATAGGTCCGGATTACAGGGGATACAAGGACACACTTAGGGTGCGGTACCAAGCTAAGTGCGCTATACATCTTGTACTAACCCCGGGCAGGTAGCTACACTTTTAGTGCTATGACTATATGAAGTGTACTTGAACTTCCCAGACCCTCCCGAAGGGGTCCGAATGTTCTCTCGGGGGACCTACCCATCTCTGTATGGCGACTCTATAACATACATTGTGTGTAATTACAGACTCACCTCCGTGATTCTAAGCATAAAACTTACGGAGGTGCTCGATGTTCCAAGGATTAGGAAGCGGAGTCCCATCCTCAGTTGCCAAGTGAGCGCATCGGGGCCGGGATACTCTGATCACTCGGAATGGACCTTCCCAATTGGGGCAATGTTTGTTCATTCCATCATGAGTTAGTATCTTCCAAAGCACTAGATCAACTTATTCAAGTTGTTGGTTGCGCACATGCCTTTGATGATAGCGTCAGAACGCTTGGTGATAACGTGCATTCCGAACAGCTGCATGGCACCATCCCTCGTCGACGAGGTCAAGGTCTCCACACCGGAGTTGGTCCTGCGCGGCTTCATCGAAGGTCCGAACCCAGAGGGACCCTAAGGTGATCTCTAGAGGAAGGACTGCTTCAGCTCCGTACACTAGGAAGAAGGGAGTCTCCCCAGTTGACCGGTTTGGAGTTGTCCTGTTCGCCCATAATGTGGATGGAAGCTCCTCAATCCAGTTGTCTCCATGTTTTTTCAGGCGCTCATATGTGCGCGTATTGAGTCCCTTTAAAATTTCCGCATTTTCTCTCTCGGCTTGACCATTGCTTGCTGGGTGGGCTACTGAGGCGTAGCTCAGTTGTATACCGAGGTCTTCGCAATATTCTTGAAATGCAACACTTGTGAATTGGGTTCCGTTGTCAGTTATGATTTTGTTTGGAACTCCAAATCTGCATATAATGGACTTCAAGAACATGATTGTTGATTGCTTGTTGATTGTTACAACTGGAGTTGCTTCCGGCCATTTAGTGAACTTGTCGATGGCGACATATAGGAATTTGTAACTTCCGACGGCTTTTGGGAATGGTCCCAAAATGTCCATGCCCCACACAACGAATGGCCATGTAGGAGGTATCATTTGTAGTGATTGAGCTGGTGTATGAATCTGTTTTGCGTGGAACTGGCACACTTCACATTTTTTTCACCAGCTCAACCGCATCCTGGAGTGATGTAGGCCAGGAAAAGCCATGGTGGAAGGCTTTACCAACCAACGTGCGGGAAGAAGCATGATTCCCACACTCGCCTCCATGGATTTCTGCGAGGAGCTCGCGACCTTCGTCCCTTGCAATGCACCGCATTAGGATTCCACTGGCACCGCGCCGGTAGAGATCCCCTTCCACCAATATTTTAGCGGATACACTGTCTTCAGAAAGGATATTGTCTTTCAAGTAGCTCCGGATCTTCGAGATCCATGCATTGGAGCTAACTTGAGCTTCTGAGTCTTGTGTGCTGGGTTACTCGAAGCTTCTGACAGCACCTACGACCCTTGGTGGACGCCATGGTAACAGGGCCATCAGGACGGCCAGCTTTGAGGTGCTGGTCTCGCCCCCTTCGCTCAGTTTGGCAGGCTAAGCTGTTGGTCTTGACAACCTCCGGATGAAGATTCTGTCGAGAGTTGGAGCTCCAGTTGAGGCCTTCGTTGAGAGTTTGTCAACTTCAGCATTATGAAGGCGCTAAACATGGTTTGATCCGGGACTTCAAAGTCCTTCCGGAGCCTCTGGACTTCAAGGAGATAAGCAGCTAGTTGGGAATTGTTACAGGAGCATTCACCTTTGACTTGTTTGATGATGAGTTGTGAATCACCCTTCACCAACAGCCGTTTGACACCATAAGATAGTACCACCTTGAGTCCATAGATGAGAGCTTCATACTCCACCATATTATTGGTAGCCTTGAAATCAAGGTGAACAATGTATTTGACCTTCTCCCCAGTCGAAGCCAGGAGAAAGATTCCAGCTCCGGCCCCCTGCTTCTGCACGGAGCCGTAGAAGTAGAGAGTCCAGTGAGGCTCGGTGAACACCGAAACCTTGGGTTCCAGTTTTTGCTCACTGGGGCCCCCTGAGTTTGATGGAGATGGAGTCCATTCCGACACAAAGTCGGCCAAAAACTTGACTATTGATTGCTTGTGGTGACACGAATTCTAGATTGAACTCGGCCAACTCTTCTGCCCATTTTGCAATGTTCCCAGTAGATTTAGTGTTATGCAAAATAGGACGCAGTGGAAAAGAAGTTACCACTGATATTCAAAGGGCTTGGAAATAGTGACAAAACTTCCTTGAGGTGATAAGAACTGCATAAAGCAGCTTATGCACCTCAATGTATCTTGTCTTGGCGTAAGGAGTACTTCGCTGATGAAGTACACTAGGCACTGGACAGTCCGGACCCTCTCAGAGGGGCCCGGAGTTTCTTCTCCATCAACCCGTACTCTCTCGGAGGGGTCCATACCTTCTTGCTAAGCTTCTTGGACCCTCCCGGAGGGGTCCAGAACTTCTTCTTGTTTGACCCGGACCTTGTTAGAAGGGTCCAAATCATCTTGGTCGACCTGGTGAACCCCCTTAGATGAATGAGGTTGATATCCTAGCGTTTCGTCGTGAGGTTCCGTGTTTAGGGGTTGGGACCCAGACACGCCTTCAGGTAACTCTGGAACCTCCCGGAGGGGTCTGGGCTCCTGAACTGGATGTGGCACCAGTCTTTCCGCGACCAGGACCATACTGACAACCTCGTTGGTTGCAGAAATGTAAAGCAGTAAAGGCTCACCAGGATTCAGAGCTTCCAAGATCGGTAGTGTGGTGAGGAGCTATTTCTGCTCTTGAAATACTTTTTCTGCTTCTTTAGACCAATAAATGGTCCGGGCTTCCTCAAGTGTTTGAAGAAGGGTAGTGCCCGCTCTGCCAGTCTTGAGATGAATCGGCTGAGCGCAGCTAGACATCCAGTCAACTTTTGGAAATCCTTGATGCGGGCTGGGGGCCGCATATCTTCTATAGCCTTGATCTTCGCCGTATTTGCTTCAATTCCTCGGTGAGTCACCAAGAAACCTAGAAGTTTCTCGGAGCTAACCCCGAAGACACATTTGTCTGGGTTCAGCTTAGTGCGCGTGATGCACAGCTTGTCAAAGACGGCTTGTAAATTGTCAAGGAGTGACTCCTTGTTTTCGATCTTCATGACGATGTCATCGACGTATACCTTCACCAAGTCTCTAATTAGCTCTCCAAATGTTTTGTACATCGCTCGCACAAATGTTGAAGCATCATTTTTGAGGCCAAAGGGCATGGCAGTATAAATACAATCCATCTACTATTATGAAGGTGGTATGATCTTCATCTTCCTTAGACATTTGGATTTGATGATATCCGCAATATGCATCTAAGAAACATAATAGCTCACACCCGGAGGTGGAATCCACTATCTGATCTATTCTAGGTAATGGAAATGGATCCTTTGGAGATGCCTTATTTAAGGGGGTATAGTCGATACACATTCGAAGTTTCCCGCCAGCCTTGGATACCACAACTGGGTTTGCCAGCCATTTTGTGTGAAACACCTCCCGGATGCAACCAGCTTCGAGCAATTTCTTAATCTCTTGTCGGATGAAGTTTTGCTGCTCGATTGATTGCTTCCGGGGCTTCTGGTGTACAGGCCGGGCATCGGGATAAATCTTCAGTTTGTGCTCAATCACCTCCCTAGGGATCCCAGGCATTTGTGACGGTTGCCATGCAAACACGTCAACATTGGCGCAGAGGAAAGTGATGAGCATGAGTTCCTATTTGTTGTTTAGGCCTCCCGATATACGGGTAGTCTGGGTAGCATCCGAGCCAATTTGGATGACTTTGACGGGAACATTGGTGTCGCCGCTTGGTTGCACACAAGGTGTGGAGGTAGAGCCTCGATGACGAATGCTCATAGAGTTCAGAGCTAGCTCCTTACCGGATGCTTCCTCCTGTGCTATGGTAAGCGCATAGAGTTCTTCCAAAGCAGTGATTCCTGCAGTTCGATCTCCACGGATCCAGAGAACGCCCGCAGGTGTTGGCATCTTCAACACTAAATAACCATAATGGGCGGCGGCCATGAATCTGTACAAGGCAGGCCTGCCTAAAATGGCATTGAACGGCAAACTGATATGCGCAACATCGAAGACCAACTTCTCGGTTCTGTAATTCTCCACAGTCCCGAAGGTCACTAGGATTGTGATGGAGCCGAGAGGGTTAATGGCCCCCAGACCTACCCAAAGAAAGGTCGAGATGGGCGAAGGTCCGAATGTCAGAGTTGGAGCTTGACGAAGGCTTAGAAGCTTATGAGGTTCAGCCCTGCACCTCCGTCAACCCCTACATAGTGAAGTTGGATATTGTTAATGGGTGGTCACACCATCAACGGGAGTTGGCCAGCTCCGATCATGTTTCGGGGCAGTCCGAAGCATCGAAAATGATGGGAGTGTCCATCCACTTCATATGAGGCTCCGCCCTGGCAGTGGGAGCTGCAACGACCATCTCCCGCCGCATTGTCTTGAGGATGCGGTGAGAGGTGATGTCCCAAGAACCACCATAAATGGTGTTCAGGGTCTTCCGACACTCGTTGTCAAAGACGTCAAAGTCATCATCAACGGTGTTGTAGACAGCTTTCAGGACCTTCTTGGGATCCTGAAAACCTAACTCCTCTTCAGCCGTAGCTTCGCCAAGTTTTTGTTTCCCTTCCCGCTGGCAGAAAGGAGCTTCTTCCCGGCACTTGTTGAAGCGATCGGCAAGGTTCTGGACCTCTCAGCATTCTTCTAGACTGTGTTTGTCCGTCCTGTGGATCAGACACCACACTTTGGAGCTGCCACCATCTTCTGACGATGGTTGAGGTCGTTTCTCGGGGCGTGGTCCCCGACCACCCGAAGTTGTAGCAGCCGCAGTGGTAGGTGCACCGGCCGATGGCTTCTTCTTGCCGTTGGGCTTCTTTTTCTTTTTGCCACCTCTAGATGTAGTGGCTTCAGTTTTGGAGGACTTCTTGTTGGCCATCAGAGCTTGCTTGGAGTGCATCTCACGGCCCTCCGCAACTTTAGCACGTTTGTTTGCTAGGTTAAAGAGTTCCAAGACGCTGGTGACTTCTTTTATTGCCAGCTTTTCCAGCATCTTTTTGTCCCGGACGTCCTGTCTGAATGCAACAATAACAGAGGCGCTCGAGATTGATGGGATGATTTGTGTATCTGAGAGAATCACTGGATGAAGGATCGCAGTGACTCTCTTGTTTTTTGCTGGACGGCTAAAATGTCCAATTGAGTGCGAGGTCAAGTGTATGAACTCCCAAAATTAGCAGTGAACTGTTGGCATAGCTTCGCACAACTGTTGATGGAGTCAGGCGGGAGGGTCATAAACAAGGACCTAGCGGTTCAAGTTAAGGCTATTGGGAAGTAGTTGGCCATCAGGGCCTCATCGCCCCCCACTGCAAGTATAGCAGTGGAGTAAATTAGAAGAAATTCATTGGGGTGGACAGTCCCGTCGAATTTCTCTGGCAAATGAGGATGTAACTTATGTGGCCATCTGACCATGCGTAAGTACATGGCAAGGGAAGAACAACCTCCTCCTACTCCCTGAGGAGCAGGGTTGTCCCGAGCATCTCGCCTCTCGCGAGCACGCTCGATATGGACGCGACTTTCCTGTTGCCGGTAATCGCGATAAAGTTCCGACCGCAGGTCGTGATTTGAAATCCTGGTGATAGTGTGGGTGCATCATGCCACGGGAGGCAGCGAAGTCACCTGCTGAGATGCAGCATGTCACCTATCCTGCGAGACTTGTGGACCAAGTCGGCCTGACAAGATCCGTCGTTGTGATGGTGCTTGCCCTGAGGGGGGGGACCTTGATTGCTGATGCCAGCGGCTGCAGCTGCAACTAGATGGTCAACATCAGCTCTCCACTGTTCCACATCACCTTGGGGTGCCCCTGGAGGCAGTGTGTGTTTTAGAAGAGCTCGCGTGGCAATGAGCGCATGCTCAGGGTTGTTGTTTGTCGATGCAGTTGTCGACGCAGATGCCCCATCTTGTCGCCCAGCATTGTTTGCCAGAACAGATGGCGGTTGTGGTGCCTTAGTGCCTGTGGGAACAATGGCACCCCCTGGTTGCTGCACGTAAGAGGGATTGCCTCCAGCAGGTTACTCAGCGCGACTGCCGTTTGAAGATCCTGCAGCGAAATTCACCATCTTGAGATCTCAGGTCCCACTACCTGGCACGCCAAAATGTTGAAGTGTTACTATGACACTTCCTCCGGTACTATCAAATGTAGCCCGCGGAGGTTCTTGTATAGGTTTGGGCATGCAGAGATCAAGAACAAGATGATGACATGGGAGATTTACGTGGTTCGGGCCGCCTGAGCGTAATACCCTACTCCACAGAGTGTGTGTTGTTGTATTGAATATCACTAGTATGCGTAGTGCTTGACTTAGCTTGGATCAGCCTCTATATCCTGTGGTTAGTCCTTTTATAATCCAAGGACTGACTGTTACAACGCTTGCCTGGCCCGACATGTGGCCCTAACGTATTTAATAGCCTAATACACTGTCTATGAGCATTAAGTGTGGTTAATAGTGTGATAATGTGCCTTATTGGCTGCATTACCCCTATTAACAGTGCTCTGATCGTGTGTCATTAATACAACATTAATGACACATAATCAGGTTTAGTAACTGTTGTTTTAACTACCCTTGAATATCCGTGCTGTTGGAGATCTGCCAGTGTAGTCGTTGGTGGTGTAGGTCCGGAGGCTCCACACGTGGCAGCTTGGGAGCTTCCCCTTGCGGGGAGGTAGCTCAGGAACTGCTATACACGTGTCGGTACTGGAGCTTCCCTCTACTGGGGGTTAGGTCTGGGGTCGTTATAATCGTGGTTATTGCGGAGCTTCCCTGTATTGGGAATTTAGCTCTAGCCTTACATTACACGTGTCAATCCCCGGAGCTACCCATATGAGGGATGCGGGTCCGGTGTAGTAGACGTGTGGGGCCTGAGGAGACCTTTTAACTTTGATAGGTGGAACTCTCTTGCACTTCTTGCGGTACTGTGGGGTACCCGGTACGCAGGGTACCGACAAACGTGATCCCTGACATTGAAGTGAAGAGGTTGACGCCATTTGTCCGCATAGCTTTTCTAACGAGACTGGGCAGCATTAAGGTTGGCTTGAATAACTCGTACTCGTTCTTCGGCTTCATTCACAAAGTCGATACCATATGACACTCGTTCACCGGATTCACACCAGTTCAAAGGTGTGCGGCACTTCCGGCCATAAAGAGCTTTATATGGTGCCATCTGGATGCTAGCCTGATAACCATTGTTGTGTGAAAACTCCGCCAATGGTAGATGATCATCCCAATTCTTACCATGGTGGATGGCACATAGCATATCCTCTAGAACTTGGTTTACTCGCTCCGTTTGACCATCGGTCTGAGGATGGTAAGCTGAGCTCTGAATCAACTTGGTACCAAGAGATGCGTGGAGCTTCTCCCAAAATTGAGCAACGAATAAGGTTCCACGATCTGATATGATAGTGCGGGGTACTCCGTGTAGGCATAGGATACAGGCAATATACAACTCTGCATATTGCCGTGCCACATAATTGACATCGACTGGAATAAAGTGAGCCGACTTGGTGAATCGGTCGACTATCTCCCAAATCGAGTTATGCTTGTGAAAGGTGAGAGGTAATCTAACAATGAAATCCATGCTGATGTCCTCCCATTTCCAGGCCGGTATGCTTGAATGTTGAAGCTGACCGGCTATCTTCAAATGGTCGGCTTTCACTCACGGACACGTATCACACTCGGATACGTACTTTGCTATCTCCCTCTTCATTCGAGTCCACCAGAATTGTTTCTTTAAGTTGTGGTACATTTTGTTACTTCCCGGATGAATAGAATACTTGGACAAATGAGCTTCGTCCAATATCTTCTTCTGATGTTCCACATTGCGAGGCACCACGATGCGGTCTTTGAGCCAGATGGTACCATCATCGTCACATTGGAAACACTTCATCTCCCCCTTCTTCATTCTTCAGCGAATGTGCGACATGCCCTTGTCCTCCCTCTGAGCCTCTACAATATCTTCCCTTATGGTAGGAATATGAGCTAGATTGTAAAGCGGTCCATATGGAACCAAGTAGAGACTCGGCTCTTCTTCTTCCATCGAGGTGATGGAAAGATTATTGACATGGGACTTGCGACTCAGCGCATCTTCAACTACATTCTCTTTGCCAGGATGGTAGTGGATCTCAATCTCATACTCTTTGATCAATTCCAACCATCTTCGTTGTCGCATATTCAAGTTGTTCTGGGTTAAGATGTATTTCAAGCTTTTGTAATCAGTGTAGAAATGCACTAGGTTGCCCAACAGATAGTGTCTCCACATCTTCAATGCAAGTACCAGGGAAACAAGCTCAAGATCACGAGTTGGATAATGCTGCTCAAGGTTCCAAAGCTGCCGTGATCCATAAGCGATCACCCTTCTGTCTTGCATCAATACACAACCCAAACCAATCCCAGATGCATCAGAATATACGTTAAATGACTTGGTTGTGTCTAGTTGGGCTAATACCGGTGCTGTTGTTAGGTGTTTCACTAATGCTTAAAAACCTTCCTCACATTGCTTTGTCCATACATACTTTTTCCCTTTCTTCAGAAGTTCTGTCATGGTTTAGCTATCTTGAAGAAACTTGGAATGAACCTCCGGTAATATCCTGCTAAACCCAGGAAGCTTCAAACTTCATGTACAAACTTTGGAGAGTCCTATTTGAGTACTTGCTTAATCTTGCTTGGATCAATTGTGATCCCGTCAGTAGAGATGATGTGCCCTAGAAATGGCACTTGGCTAATCCAGAACTCACATTTGCTGAAGTTAGCACACAGCTTGTGTGTAAGACCTATGTGTGCTGAATACATTGGCTTGTCGTGAATACACTTGGCTTTGATGATAAAAGTTTTTAATATCACCAAAACACCTTTTTATCAAGGTCCGACTCTAGCTCTGAGCTATAGCAAGGTCCGACCATAGGTCCGACTTGTTTTGGGTAGCTCCGGCTACGTTAGATGCTAGGTCCGACTTCTTGGTAAGGTCCGACTAGCTTTGGTTAGCTCCGGTGAGTTTTATCTTTAGCTCCGGCATGTCTTTGTTAGCTTCGACATGTTTTTGATAGCTCCAACATATATTTGATAGCGCCGGCATGCTTTTGCTAAGCTCCGACGTACTTTGTCTAGCTCCGGTTTTGGGTTGACTAGTTTTGACTAGTTTTTGGTAAGCTTCGGTGCTAGGATCTACTAGTTTTGGTAAGCTCCGGCGGGTGCTTCATTGTACTAGTAAGCTCCGGGTCAAGCTCCAGCTTGCTGTGGGATGGTCCGGAACTTGACCGCAATACTTCTGCTTTTCATTCGCAAAGTTTTGAACTTGCTTTATATTCTTGGAAAGATTGCTTAGTATACATTTGCTAAGTTTTTGGTGCGTTTTGGTTGATATGGATAATATTGTGTTACCGTGGTTTTGCAACATGCTTATGTGAGGTTCTCACGTAGGGTGTTGTGTTCGGAACTAACTTGAGTCAAGTCGAGGACTTGGGCTCGTATAGATTGGTTGTTTATTCATGTGCAGGTGTTTCTTGAGTTAAAGACATGGCTGGTGACGGGATCCATTGGACTAGTCTCAGGGAGGAGATGAGGTTCCAACAACCAAATTCAGGAGGAATTGTAATTGAGCTGATCAGGAGGTTGCGCAGCATGATTGAATCAAGAACAATGCATATGAAGGTATCGTGGACGTCGTTGGAAGATGTTTGCACGTATACAAGGAGTGCATGGAAGTGGCTACATGGTTTCGAGACGTGACGAAGAGATGTAGACGTAAAGAATTGGTTGGAAAGGTCCAACCGACTAGGTTATGGACTCAGGCTGCGGCTGAGTCGGGTTTGACTCAAATATGGAAAGATTTGAGTTTGTTATGATAGTATTTCGTGTGGGTCACGAATTTGAGTTGTTTAGGAATGTGGGATACGTTCCTAAGGTGTTTGGAAGTCTTAAGATTGCTTCTATCTGCGTATAGAAGAATCTTGAGCAGTTATGGAAAGTTACGATTTGTGATCTAAGTAGGATTGGAGTCCTAGTTGATATTGGGTTGGCCTAAGGGCTGGTTATATAAGCAAGGGAGCCCAGAGCTCGTGGTGCACCACTTTGGGTCTGTTCCTCTTGTGTTCTATTGAATAAAATTCGTAGTTTGAAGGAACTTTTGTGCCTTGTTCGTCCGGCTTGTTCCAGACAAGTTTTACTCGTCGAGTTTCTGGACAGCACTACCTTTCGTCGGTGGTTTTATCATAACTCGAGTTTTACAGATCCAATTGACGTGATTCCTTTTGGTTTGTCTTCACAAATTGATTTTATATAATATGTCAAAATTTCACGGTCATTGGATTTGTGGTCTATGATCTAAACGAGTTTCTTTGTAGCGTTCCAGAACTGTTTTTCTCGGGTAGGGCAGATTGACCATTGTTTGATCTTTTGATCATAACTTGAGTTTTTCTCGACGGATTTGAGTAATTCTTTTTGTGTTGTCTTCGTGACTTGATTCTCTCTGATATCTATCACCTTTTTCACGGTTAAACACATTTATATTAGTCTCACACACGATTTCTTTAACAGATCGTTTTTCTGCCAAAAGGGTTTGGGGTTTAGTTGTTTCCGCTGTGTAAGATTTTTAAATCTACCATTCACCCCCCCTCTGTTAGCTTTTCACGTGCTCTTCGATCCTACAATTGGTATCAGAGCCACGGTGCTCTAATCTTTGTGATTTGCGCGTGTTTTTGACTAATCGTCATGGAGAAGTACTCTGCCAAACCTTGTGTGTTCGCTGGTTTTGATTTTCAGGTTTGGAAGGCACGCATGGAGGCTTTCATCCAGGCACAAGGCTTTGCAATATGGGAGAAGGTATACAAGACTTATGAAGTGCCATCAAACGATCAAGTTACAGCTACAAATCTGAGAGATGTCGACAACAACAACAAGGCTCGGAACTTGATCATATAAGGATTAACACAAAGCGACTTCGACCGTGTTGCACACCTCCGATCTGCATACGATGTGTGGAAAGCACTTTGTGACTACCACAAAGGATCCAACACGATCAAAGAGGTAAGGCAATACATGTTCAAGAAAGAATACATGCGCTTCGAGATGCAACCCGGTGAGTCAATTGATGATCTCTTTGCTCGCTTTAATAAAATTCTTAGCAACTTGCGTAGCGTCAATGTTAATTTTTCAGATGCTGAAAATGCTAGGCAATTGTTAAGTGCATTAGAAATGTCAATTTGGGAGATGAAAGTTACATCTATTCGTGAATCTACTGTCATGAGTACACTTACTTTAGATGTGCTATATTCCAAGCTAAAAACTCATGAAATTGATATAATATCATGTAAGAACCCCAACAAGTCTATTGCTTTTGTTTCTCAATGTGATATGCCTAGCTCGGGCCAATCTTCATCTTGTAGTACACTTGCTTTGTTGTCCTCTCTAGCCCTTGAACAGATTGAGGACTTTCCAGAGGAGGAGCTAGCACTTCTCTCTACGAGGTTCTCAAAAGCATTGCAAAATGTGAGAACTAGAAGGAGAGGAAGCTCCGAACCTCAACGATGATTCAAATGTGGTAAGACAAGACATTTTCGTTCAGATTGCCCTAACCTTTCAGGTCCTACTTCCCGGGATGAAAAGAAAACAAGAACGAAGCACTCCCCTGCAAAAGATACGAAGAAAAAGAAGGGTACCATAGGACGCAAGATGATTAACAGCTTCATCACCGCACTTCAAGAACTTAGTTCAAGTGATGTAGACTTTGAAAGTGATGAAGATGATGACGATATGGCCAACATATGCTTCATGGCGGGCAAAACAAGATCAAGATCAAGTCAGGAGGATGCAGAACACAACAGCGAAGACGATGAGGTATGTTCTACCTGCAATGAAATGTGTGATGCTATTTCTCGTGCAACTATTATTGTCAAGAAAAAGGACAAAAAGCTTAGGGATAATGTTGCTAAAATCGAATCACTAGAATATGAAATTAACCGATTAAAAACTTTGATTCCTAGTGATGATGCATGTCCCTCATGTGACTTAATCTATGAACAATTGTCCACATTAAGAAGTGCACACTCCACTCTAGATAAACTTGAGTTAGAAATTTAAAAGAACAAAGAGCTTGCTGCACTTAATGATAAAAACTTGAAAGATGCTAGCTGTTCTACAATTGATTTGCATTGTTCTACTTGTGATGATCTTGATAAGAAACTACAGGATGCTATGAATGAAATTTCTATATTGAACAATGCTTTACGTTCTCATGAAGTTAAATTTTGTTCCAATTGCAAACTAAAAGGAAAAACTTCATGTGAAAATTGCCTTGATCTGTCCAATAAACTTGATGACATGCATAGGACATTAGATCAGTTTTGTAATGGGAATATGAACCTAAACTTACTGCTGAATTGTTCCAAGTCTTGTAATGATAAAACTGGTTTAGGTTTTGATTCTCATGCTCATGCTAAGGCACATCCACCTAAAATTGTAAAGTCATTAGGAACTGGTTTGATTCAAACAGTTCCTAAACAAAATTGAGTGGTTTTCAAATCTGCAGGAGTGTTGCCTCATTCGGTTTCAAATAAAAATATTGCTTGCTCATCTAGACATGAACACAAAGTTAAATTTCATTGTACCTTCTGTGGTAGAGATGGTCATGTCATAGATTTTTGTTATAGACTAGCTAAACAACAGAAAAGGGAAAGAATGGTTGCTAGATCTCATAACTTTCATGCAAAATTTGCTGCACACATTGAACCGAATGTACAACCTGCTGTTTTGAGTCAAAAACATTCAAACTTTACCTCCGGACCTTCTGTTTTTGCCTCCGGAGCTACTGATTTTTGTGCTACACAAGTGACAACTTATAGGTCAGTAGTCAAGAATAAAAAATCTCAAACTTTGACTCATAAACCTTCTGTTTTGTCTCAGCTTTCACGTGTTTTTCCTACTGCATGTCGCGTGACTCAGTACTGGATTCCTAAATGCCTTTTGACTAATCCCAGTATTGAGTCATCGACGTATTGTGCTTCTATGTAGGTTACACGTTTGAGTAAGGAGAACATTTGGATTGTGGATTCAGGTTGCTCACACCACATGACCGGTAACAAAGATTGGTTCTCCTCCCTCTCTTTTGTGTCACGTGTAGAAAATGTTACTTTTGCCGATAATTCTTCAACTCCTATAATTGCTAAGGGTTCAGTTAGAGTAAATGATCACTACACTTTGAAGGATGTGGCACTTGTCAAAAATTTGAAATACATCTTGCTTTCTGTTGCACAATTGCTAGATGAAAATCTAGAAATTATTTTCAATAAAAACTGCTGCAAAGTTGTAGGTTCAAATAGTGAGCTTATTTTTAACATGTCTCGGTTTGGAAGAGTTTTTAAAGCTGATTTGGATATGTCTTCCTCTAATCATAGGTGTCTAGTTGCTAAAGATTCAAAGGACTTATATTTTTGGCATCGTAGACTTGGTCACGTAGGCTTTGATCACCTAACGTGTGTTAGTTCTCTTGATCGCATACGTGGACTGCCTAAGCTTAAAGGGGACATAGAAATTGTGTGCTCTTCTTATAGACATGCTAAGATGGTTGCAGGTTCACATACTCCTCTTACAATGATCATGACAACAGAACCATGTCAACTTTTGCATCTTGACACCGTAGGACCTTCACGTGTTCAATCCTTCGAAGGTAAATGGTATGTTCTTGTTATTGTTGATGATTGTTCTAGGTACTCTTGGGTTTACTTTATGGCGTCTAAGAATGAAGTTTTTAGTCACTTTAGAACTTTATTTCTTAGATTATCAATTGATCACCCAAGATCATTAAAAGCAATTAGAAGTGATAATGGAACTGAATTTAAAAATCAATCTTTTGATCACTTTTGTGTTGAAAATAGAATAGATCATCAATTTTCTTCACCATATGTACCTCAACAAAATGGTGTTGTAGAAAGAAAGAACAGAACCTTAGTTGAGATGGCTAGGACTATGCTTGATGAATATCAAACTCCTAGGAAATTTTGGGCTGATGCGTTAGCAACCGCTTGTTATGTCTCAAATCTTGATTTCTTGCGTGCTAAGCTAGGTAAAACACCATATGAGCTTCGGTTTGGACATAGGCCTAGTTACACACTTTCGGGTCTTTGGTTGCAAATGCTTTGTTAAGAAACATGGTAATCTTGATAAATTTGAACCTAGATCCATTGATGGCATGTTTCTTGGTTATCCATCTCATACTAGAGGCTACCATGTGCTTTTACTTAACACTAACAAAATTGTGGAGACTTGTGAAGTGTCTTTTGATGAAGCTAGCCCAGGTACTAGCTCTGGTGTTGCAGGACAAAATCCGTATCCTCAGGGGGAGGGTATTTTCGAAGATGAAGAAGAGCCGGTGATACTGCCTGGTAGTTCCGAAGTTGACACGTGTCCAGCTCCGGACATTGAACAAGCTCCGGCTATCACCTATGCTGGTCCTGATTGTCCACAAGTCACAAGCTCATCAATCTACGATGAACCTAATGAAGAAGAAGCTTGTGAGACATCTGTTCCCCTACGTTTTAGCAAAGATCATCCCCCACAACAGATGATTGGAAGCTTGCACGAACGAGTCACACGGTCCAGGTTTTGCGATCCAAACTCTCATGCTCATTCTGGTTTTGTTGCTTCTTTTGAACCCAAAGATATATCACATGCACTCACTAATGAATCTTGGATTATTGCCATGCAAGAAGAGTTAGAAAATTTTGAAAGAAATAATGTTTGGAAACTTGTACCTCCACCTCAAGGTCACACTTTAATTGGAACTAAATGGTTATTTAAAAATAAACAAAGTGAGGATGGGTTTGTGGTTAGGAATAAGGCTAGGTTGGTTGCTCAAGGTTTCACTCAAGTTGAAGGTCTAGATTTTGATGAAACTTTTGCTCCTGTCGCTAGATTAGAAGCCATAAGAATTTTGTTAGCTTTTGCAGCATCTAAAGGTTTTAAGCTATATCAAATGGATGTTAAAAATGCTTTTCTTAATGGCTACATAGATGAGGAGGTTTATGTCAAACAACCACCGGGTTTTGAAAATCCAGATTTTCCTAATCCTGTTTACAAACTGTCCAAAGCCTTATACAGTCTCAAACAAGCCCCTAGAGCATGGTATGATAGGTTAAAAACATTCTTACTTGAAAAGGGGTTTACCATTGGCAAGGTTGATAAAACTCTTTTTGTGCTTAAACATGGCAATGACTCATTATTCGTTCAAGTGTATGTGGATGATATTATCTTTGGTTGTGTTTCTCATGATCTTGTGTCCAAGTTTTCAGCAATGATGAGTTCCGAATTTGAAATGAGTATGATGGGTGAACTCATTTACTTTTTGGGGCTGCAAATCAAGCAAACCAAGGAGGGTACCTTTGTGCATCAAACGAAGTATACCAAAGACCTCCTATGGCGCTTCAACATGGACAAAAGCAAGCCTCATCGGACACCAATGGGAACAGAAACAACACTTGAACTTGATGAAGATGGTGAATCTGTGAATCAAAAAGAATATAGAAGCATGATCGGATCACTTTTGTACCTCACGGCATCAAGATCGGACATACAATTCAGCGTATGTCTTTGTGCACGGTTTCAAGCCTCCCCACGTGCTTCACATCGTCAAGCCGTCAAAAGGATTCTCAGGTACTTACATGGAACTCAAGAATTTGGCATTTTTCTTCCTTCTTCCTCAACCGTTTTTTTTAAGCTTTTTCGGATGCTGATTTTGGGGGTTGTAGGATTGATAGGAAAAGTACTTCCGGTGCTTGCCATTTTCTTGGTAATTCTCTTGTTGCTTGGTCCTCTAGAAAACAAAATTCAGTTGCACAATCCACAGCCGAATCTGAATATGTAGCTGCTGCTAGTGCTTGCTCAAAAATTCTTTGGATTGTTAAGACTAAGGACTATGAGGTTGATCTAGATAGTGTTCCACTGTTTTGTGATAACACTAGTGCCATTTGCATTGCTAAAAACCCCGTGCAACATTCTAGAACTAAGCACATTGACATTAGGTATCACTTTCTCCGAGATAATGTTGAAAAAGGAAACATTGTGCTTCACCATGTAGATACCGAACAACAATTGGCTGACATTTTTACAAAACCTTTGGATTTCACTCGTTTTTGTTACATTCGTAGTGAAATAGGAGTTATGCATCCTCATGGCTTAAATTGAGGGGGAGTTTTTGAAACTTGGGAAGTCTTTGTGTGAATCTGAAATTAAAATAATATGAGCATAGTATTTCATACATATATGACTCTGTGATTCCTTTTACATGCTGAAAGTTCTTACTACATTACTCGTGTGATACATATTGTAGTTTTTGCCATGTCTAGTAATTGGAATAATTACTTACACTAAAACTGGTCATGGTCGAACTTTCTTGTTGTTTTGAACTTGTTACATGTTCACAAGTGCTTTTAATCATAAAGAATTAATCAAGTAATCAACTCACATGTTGATTTTTTATGAATAAATATAAATTGAGAAAAGATCAAGAGAATATGCATGCATCACACTTCTTCTTTTGAGATAGCTTATCATTGCACTTAGATTTGAACTTGGAAGAAGTTGTGTATGACTAAAACCATGTCCTTAAGCTTCTGATTGTCAAATGACATAGGCTTGGCTTGGTTGGTTAGAATAATGCAGATGCGCATATAATCTCTTGCAAATATCATATGATCTAAATTTGTGCTTTGAAAAATAATAAAATGCAGCAACTAGTGTCATGCTTTCAAGTTATGAAATAGTTAAGTTTGTGAGATCATGACTTGCTTAAATTTAAAATTACATATGATCTCTAGCATGGCTTACACTACTTTATGTTTCTCATTGATGTGATAGTGTAAGTTACTTGATAGTATGACTTGGATGAGCTTTGTTTTATATGTATATGTTAAAATATGCTCATAACAATTAAAATTTCTCTTTTACCTTGCTGAATACATTGTCAAAGGGGGAGAGATTAATCACACATTTAAAAAGGGAAAGATAATGTGCATAGGGAGAGATGATAAAGGGGGAGAGATATGTGAATTTTGAATTTTTGCTTTTCTTCTCATTTTATTTCTGATTTACAAAAGGGGAGAAATTGTCTTCAAAACTTTTATGTGAATAAGCCAATGTTCGGATTTTAAATGGTGTTGCCAATGCATTCATCAAGGGGGAGATTGTAAGACCTATGTGTGATGAATACATTGGCTTGTCGTGAATAGACTTGGCTTTGATGATAAAAGTTTTTAATATCACCAAAACACCTTTTTATCAAGGTCCGACTCTAGCTCCGAGCTATAGCAAGGTCCGACCATAGGTCCGACTTGTTTTGGGTAGCTCCGGCTACGTTAGATGCTATGTCCGACTTCTTGGTAAGGTCCGACTAGCTTTGGTTAGCTCCGGTGAGCTTTATCTTTAGCTTCGGTATGTCTTTGTTAGCTCCGACATGTTTTTGATAGCTCCGGTATATATTTGATAGCTCCGGCATGCTTTTGCTAAGCTCCGACGTACTTTGTCTAGCTCTGGTTTTGGGTTGACTAGTTTTGACTAGTTTTTGGTAAGCTCTGGTGCTAGGATCTACTAGTTTTGGGTAAGCTCCGGTAGGTGCTTCATTGTACTAGTAAGCTCCGGGTCAAGCTCCGGCTAGTTGTGGGATGGTCCGGAACTTGACCGCAATACTTCTGCTTTTCATTCGCAAAGTTTTGAACTTGCTTTATATTCTTGGAAAGATTGCTTAGTATTCATTTGCTAAGTTTTTGGTGCGTTTTGGTTGATATGGATAATATTGTGTTACCGTGGTTTTGCAACATGCTTATGTGAGGTTCTCACGTAGGGTGTTGTGTTCGGAACTAACTTGAGTCAAGTCGAGGACTTGGGCTTGTATGGATTGGTTGTTTATTCATGTGCGGATGTTTCTTGAGTTCAAGACATGGCTGGTGACGGGATCCGTTGGACTAGTCTCAGGGAGGAGATGAGGTTCCAACAACCAAATTCAGGAGGAATTGTGGTTGAGCTGATCAGGAGGTTGCGCAGCATGATTGAATCAAGAACAATGCATATGATGGTATCGTGGACGTCGTTGGAAGATGTTTGTACGTATGCAAGGAGTGCATGGATGTGGCTACATGGTTTCGAGATGTGATGAAGAGATGTGGACGTAATGAATTGGTTGGAAAGGTCCAACCGACTAGGTTATGGACTCAGGCTGTGGCTGAGTCGGGTTTGACTCAAATATGGAAAGATTTCAGTTTATTATGATAGTATTTCGTGTGGGTCACGAATTTGAGTTGTTTAGGAATGTGGGATACGTTCCTAAGGTGTTTGGAAGTCTTAAGATTGCTTCTATCTGCGTATAGAAGAATCTTGAGCAGTTATGGAAAGTTACGATTTGTGATCTGAGTAGGATTGGAGTCCTAGTTGATATTGGGTTGGCCTAAGGGCTGGTTATATAAGCAAGGGAGCCCAGAGCTCGTGGTGCACGACTTTGGGGCTGTTCCTCTTGTGTTCTATTGAATAAAATTCGTAGTTTGAAGGAAATTTTGTGCCTTGTTCGTCCGGCTTGTTCCAGACAAGTTTTACTCGTCGAGTTTCTGGACAGCACTACCTTTCGTTGGTGGTTTTATCATAACTCGAGTTTTACAGATCCAATCGACGTGATTTCTTTTGGGTTGTCTTCACAACTGGATTGTATATCATATGTAAAAATTTCATGGTCATTGGATTTGTGGTCTATGATCTAAACGAGTTTCTTTGCAGCGTTCCAGAACTGTTTTTCTCGGGTAGGGCAGATTGACCATTGTTTGATCTTTCGATCATAACTTGAGTTTTTCTTGACGGATTTGAGTGATTCTTTTTTTGTTGTCTTCGTGACTTGATTCTCTCTGATATCTATCACCTTTTTTATGGTGAAACACATTTAGATTAGTCTCACACACGATTTGTTTAACAAATCGTTTTTCTGCCAAAAGGGTTTGGGGTTTAATTTTTTCCGCTGCATGAGATTTTTAAATCTACCATTCACCCCCCCCCTCTGGTAGCTTTTCACGTGCTCTTCGATCTACATTTTGGTCTCGCAATCGTTGAAGCACTATGCACAAGTGTTGAGCATGTTCTTCTTTGGATTTCGATTACACAAGGATGTCGTCGATGAAGACCACGACAAACTTGTCCAATTCCAGCATGAACACCGAATTCATGAGATACATGAAATGAGCTGGTGCATTGGTCAATCCAAAGGACATGACAAGGTACTCATACAATCCATACCTCGTCGAGAACGCCATCTTAGGTATGTCCTCTGGTCGAATCTTGATCTGATGATACCCAAAACGAAGATCCATCTTTGAGAATACCTTACCACCCACCAATTGATCGAACAGAATATCGATGTGTGGTAGTGGATACTTATCTTGATCGTGACAGCATTGAGTGGACTTAGTCCACACATAGTCTCAATGTCTTATCCTTTTTCTCCACGAACAATGCAGAACAGCCCCAAGGTGATGAACTTGGACAAATGAAACCATTGTCCATAAGTTCCTTCAGCTGCTCCTTCAGTTCTTCATGTTCCTTAGCTGCCATCTTATATGGCTTCCTCGAGATCGGCACTGTTCCCAGTACAAGTTCAATCTTAAACTCGGCATCTCTTTCTGGTGGCATACCAAGAAGATCCTCGGGAAAAATGTCTAGATACTCACATACCACCGGAATATCCTCAACTTTAATGTCCTCAGTGTTGTAAGTAGTTGGAGTCACTCGGATAATACTCTCAAGAATGAGAGCTTGGGGAGGGTGGAGTGGAGAATTCAGATATATCCTCCAAGGAACGATGTCAAGAATAACACTATTGTATTGCAACCATGTCATCCCTAAGATGACATCTAACTTCTGATGCTCCAGTATAATGAGAGAGGTAGGGTATATGTTCCCACCTGGATTAAGAGGTATCCGATGGACCATCTCATCTGCTACAACTTTCCTACCTGGAGAACAAATCACATATGGGGTTTTTGTGGGAACGATAGGCAACAGATATTGAATGACATAAGACTTTCTAATGAAGTTGTGGGAAGCACCAGATTCAAAGGGGATGACTACGAGATGACCAAGGAGAGAGAATGTACCCGTGAGTACGGGTGCGCCTTCTGGAACGTTCTCGATTGCGAGGTGGTGGACGTTGCAGGTTCTGTTGGCTGGATGCTTGGACGGGTAGCGGGGCTGGTTTGCCCCTGGTACAATGACTGTCCCCCGCCCTGCCTGTCTTGCGGGCAGTCCTTGGCCAAGTTCCCTTTAAGACCACACGTGAAACACATGTACGGGGTCTGAACGGCACGGAAGGAAGGACAGAATCCCGGTGCACGCTGTGGAGGTGGAGGTGCACGCGGAATCATCCCCTACTGCTGCTGTGGACGAAAGCCGGTGTTGTTGAACTGGCGACCATGAAATATTAGTGGTCGTGATGGCGGCTGCCACCTCTGGCCGGATGGTGATCGATACACCATTCGGTACTTCTGAGGAGCACCACCTTCGCTGCCCTGTGGAGCACTCCTCTTCTTCTTGTCAGAGGACAACTCCCTAGTAGCATCCTCCTATACGATCGCGGAGTTGACAATGTCGTTGAGGCTGCCGCGATTGAACAAGGCAAGCTTGTCCTTCATCTTGGGGTTCAAACCCTAGTAGAAGCACTCACGATTACTATCTTCAGTACTCACTTGGTCCTGAGCATACTGGGCCATGTGGTTGAAGGTCTTGGAGTACTCGTAAGCACTCCTTCCTCTTTGCTTGAGCTCCAAGAACTCTTGAAGCTTCCTACTCATGATCCCGGGAGGTATATGATAGGCGCGGAACACCTCCCAGAACTCCTCCCAGCTCACGACATAGTCTGCTGGTTGTGCGGCAAGATGATTCGCCCACCACGCACCAGCAGATCCCTGCAACTGTTGTGCCACGAACAGGGTCTTCTGCTATTCGGTTATTTGCAGCAAATCAAACTTTCCTTCTATGGAGCGGAGCCAGTTGTCTGCCTTTAACGGTTCATCGGCCTCCATGAAGACTGGTGGGTGCATTGATGTGAAGTCTGAGTATGAACTTGGATAGGGCTGTCGTGGACCTGCATCTGGTCGCCCCACTTGATGGGACGAATGTTGAACCAAGGTCCGCATCAACTTGGTTTTCTCATCGCGCGAGCCGAGCACTGCTGCGAGAACCTTCGCGAGACTCCTCGAAAGTGCAGGAAGTGGTGGTGGTGGATCTTGTTGCTGCGGTGTTGCAGATTGCTCCCGGGTCGAAGATTCGTCCTCGCGACCACGGCTCGAGCCTCCCATCTCGGGCGTCGAACGCTTACGCACCATTCTGCGTCCACATGATTTAAAAATCAGCAACAATGTTTGTTTTTCCTTCATCCATTTCATGTTACAGTAGTGCGAATATTGGGAAGGAAATTAGTGCATGACATTCACATATATTGATAAAGTACAAACTTTATACAAGATATATTATCTCATGACCAAGTTTACAGTAGTGAACCCCAAAATGACGAACTCCCACTACGGAAGTGCATCCCTGCCATACTTGGTCTCCATGAGACATCATACACACCTTGTCATCTTATACACACCCACTACTCTTTTTAATATGACATAAACATGGCCACAAAATAAACACGAGCCACTACTAACTATATGTGGCCCCGTGATGGCAGGAGCGCTGCCCCATCCTACTCCGATACGTCCTCTTCGGTGTACTTGAGTATCTCAGGATCTTCTTTGTCCTCGACCTCAGGATTTGGTGCCACAGATGCGGGTGCTGGAGCAGGAGCTGCTGCCTCACCCGCCACCGATGATGTCGCGGCAACTAATGATTGCACATCAACCTGTAGAAGATACATCTTAAAGTCTTTCAGTTCCTTCTGTGCATTCTTGCAACTAGCCTTCCAATCCTGAGCCTCCTCCCTGGATTGATCCCTTTCTTGAGTCACCGTACTCAACAGATCATCCAGCTGCTGCACCTCAAGTTGACTCGCCTCGAACGCGCTTTCTGTGCAGTGCGTTTCCTGGCGAGCTTCTGATAGATCTTGAACAGCAGGGTGCCACTGATTCTCCTTAAAATTTAGACGTCGATTGAGAGGAATCATGGCTCTAAGTGAGTCATTGGCCCACTCAAAGTGATCTCCTCAAATCATAGCTTGCTTCAGATCACCCATCAACCCTTCAATGCTAGCATGTTGTGTAAAGCTCACTTGACACGATGATGCTGCATATAACGCCAAGGTTATCGAGGGTGCCTCTTCGTGAATGCCATAAGCTGCACCCACTCGACTCGCCCATTCATCACCAGCTCTACTGTCAACTGGAAAGAGCGCGAATGGGGTGCCCACCATATCACGATAATGAAGCTTGCAAAACCTCGCAATAGCAACACTCACGGCAAAACACCACGTGTCTTCCAACCGAGTCCCTTTCACCTAGATGGAGAAAGGAGCCCATCCAATATATGGCAGACTAGCAGGCACATCAACATAGATGGTGCATATTGTCACACCTCCGTCATTGAATTCCCTGCCCCAATAGCTCGGTATTTTGCGATACCCAAACCCGCGAAGCAGCGCTATCAACAACTCCAGAAAACCTCTTCGAAGAGCACACGTCGCGAAGACCCATCCGTTCGGTAAGTGTACCGTCAAATCCGCCATCTGTGGAAAGGATACTTGAATGCCAAATATACAACTTCCATATACAATGTATGTAAATAATACACAGATGATGAACTTGAACAATGAAAAGGTTTTCAACTTCCTATAGTTCAAGAAAAATTTAAAGCTAGAGTAGTAATCACAGTCTGTTCTATCTGACCTTCCTTCAAAATTTTCATACAGGAAATGTCAGAACCGGAAGTTGGGTTCAATACAAAAGTTGTAGTACACTTTACAAACTTTCCATATTATACTTATATAGCCCCAGGTGAGCTAGGAAGTAGAATCTATACAGGTTCAAATTTGACCCAAGTTTTCTGAAAATTTTGACAGAACCTCCCCTGTATATGTGGTTATTTCCACAATTTATACAGGTATATCATAACAATATATTGAGGTAATGACAAAATAAAAATTGTATAACATCAAGTTAACAATCAATAAGTAAAAGAATTCGACCTTGAAAATTTTTTTATACAGGTATAGCGCGGAAATTCAAAACTATGTGCAAACTGTTTCAAGTACTGGTCTGCCAGAACCAAGTTTGCGACAATAGGAGTTAAACATAGTTATACCACGATTCAGGTCATGAGTGCAATATAAAGTTGATAAAGGGCTTCCTAATATTTCCAGAAATGTATATATGTGACCATGTCACTATTATGAATTCAGAGCTATAACTATCCAAACTTAACAGATGTACTGACTGGTTTTCACCAGCAGTCCTGCAGTTCACTATTTTGAACTCAAAATTTGATTTGACTCAAATTTGAATCAGGGAAAACTTTGAATAAAAAATCTGTAGATATCATTCTACGCTTTCCATATATGTATCGCAATAAGGAAGATAGTTTTTCTACAGTGAGTTATGGAAAAAATACAGAGACTGGTACAATGGTATGGTCATCTGGAGCAGTTTAAATCCAAATTTTAACAGATTATCAAGCTTTTCTGCCTTGACGGTCAACAGAAAAGTTGTAGAGGTGTTCAAGAGATTTCCATCCATATAGCATACCCCTATGTTAAATAACAAATAACCAAGATCATAATATAGCAAAGTTGAGCAAACTTCTGCCAGAAATTAGGAATCTTGGTTCTAACCCTTTGTCGAGTCGAAACCCATTTTGCGGAGTCCAAGCCTACCAGCATCAGATAGTTGGACTTTCCAAAACGTAATGCAGCCATTCTGTCGTTGGGGATGGTCATGTATCAAATTTGATACTGACGGTACTACATTCCTCACAAAAGAAAATTCTAACCGGTATATCCGGATACGCCTAAAGGTGGTCCTATTATCGTTCAATCGCAAAAGGTTTCTACACAGTCTGCTACCGTAGTTAGTGTACCTGCAGAAGACAAACAATCCCCTATCACACCTGCACACCGCAAGGGCAGTTGGGGAAACACGACAGGCAGTCACAATACACAAATATATATTTGAAAGTAAATGCATAAGACTCCGGTGTGAGTCGCCGTCGAGCGGTGTGATGTCTCGAGGTACATGGTTGTACTACATCTGTACAACAAAGACTCCGCATGAACTGGCTTATACACGCTCCGGCATACGTGTTTCACATGCTCCCATGTACCTATCGGGTTATCCACCACCCGACAGGGGCTCCCACTAATTTGGTGTCACACTGGGGTACCGTGTGTCATATGTTCTTAGAAACATGGAAAGTTTTAGAGACTCATATTGAATTTCCGTGCTAAGCCATGAAAACAATCACATACCACATCTCGTATGCTGAGCTTACCGAGATGGATCCGCTCTCGGTGGCGTACCTTACCTCTTACCTGATGTCGGAGCGTCGTTACAGAAATAATAACACATAAGTTAGTTTACCACCTTTATATATTATACTAATAATCCTCCTTGTATGGGAGTATAGCTAATTCCTCACTCATATAATCCTAAGTTTTTGAAAATATGTTCTTTTCAAGCACACTTTTCCCAATGATGCTCTGATACCATGCTGTGGGGACCGGAGTCCTGACATCCAAGGATCTCATTGGGTGGTGTCATGCGATGTGACACCCAACAGTATACACGAAAAGAACGAGAATAAAATACAATACCAAGTCTTTATTTATAAACACAGCGGAAGTTTTACAATACTAAGCGAAAAGGAAAGTGACCTATACATCATATCTACGCTCTCGGCACTAGTTATGCAAAAGCAAAGTCATCCATGCCATGGATGCTTCGTACTAGCAACCCTCACTCACCAAACTTACGGCGGCGTGCAGGGCTTTTACTCGGCTGTAAACCCTGGAGGGGGTGCAACCTCATCGTCGAACCCGTCATCAGTCGTGTAATCTGCAAAAACTTGTTGACTACAAAATTGAGCTTAAGGCTCAGCAAGACTAACCCATCTCACTAGACATATGCAGGGTGAATACTAAGCATAGGTAAGGTAAACCAGTAAAAGACTCGCCTACAACTGGATCCTTAGCTTTCAAGTTATTATCAGCAGCTTACATGTTTAATGAAAGTAACTTTAGTGATCATATTGGACAGCAATCAAAGTTCCAAAACAATTATAATTCAATACATCATATTCTCCTGACTTCTTCAGTATTTACTACGTCACTACATAGTGAATAAGTGGTACTCTATTACCACGAGGGATGGTGATTGCAATCAGGACACACCCGGACAACACGACACATACGCACTTTCAGAAGCGCCAGTGAGTACTTACACAGTACCTACATAACACTTCAGTACTAGTCGTATATGGCCACCGTTCACCCAACACTCGAATGTCAAACCAGTCTATCCATCACGGGCAGGAGGTCCCTGCGTGGGGCGTACTCTGTCGTGCCCACCATCTGATTTACACCATGTTGCCCTCAACCCACGCCTACAAAACGAAACGGTATGCCTCGATAAACCAGTATCAAGCTACGTCAGTTTGCTGGAGCCCATTTCTCCAGTATGTCGCCGGTACAATTCAAGCCCTTCCAGTAGGGCCGCATACGGTCATAGCTATGCAACCAAGACCCGATCTTGTCGCTTCCTACTCATCTCTGACCGGTCTCCAGTTCAAATTGACAACTATTCCTAATATTTACCAGACCCAGTGTAGATGAGTGTCATCTTTCTATCTAACGAGTACATTCCAACTACTCGACTTCTTCTAGTTTCCTGACAACATTAGCATGGCAGTTGCTACACGATTTTGTGAGCTATTCTAACCACTCCCTGGGTTATTTTGTCATGCAAGTGGATGTCAAACACCTTAAACGTAATGCACAAACATCTAAAGACGTAAGGTGAATGAAAGCTGCAAAGACACTGTAAGGAACTTAAATGCAAACTGGGGCTTGCCTGAATGCGTGTCCGGGTCTACGTTAGTCTCCAGCAGATGGACTTCCAAGGCCACCGGCTCCTCCTCTACTTCAGTTACTACATGATATGCATATACTATATATGAATGACTTTGAAAATAAATAATATGTTTAAGGTCACAAGCTAATATCCTGTGATCAATATAAGATAATGATCTTAATTGGCTTTGGGACTTTTATGGTAGATACAAGGGACTATAATGAAGACTCTTGCAAAGAACAGGAGACGATCAAAGAAGTTTGTTGTCTCTAAAATTATGGCAAGCAATAACATGCCCATAACTTTAGAGGAGAAACTGTAGCTTTAACATAGCCACCAGTTGACTATCTGTAAAATCCCACTTTTTCCTTTCATGTGAAGTTCAGCTACAAGTTGTTTATCAAACATAATGGAGATCAATATAGTTGTGCACATGAACTTGACCTTACTAAAAAGCTTTCTTTCTACTCATGTTTAATTTTATTAACCTGAGGATTGGACTTCACCACTAATCCTAGAACAATTTAATTAAACCTTTCTGCAAAGTTGGGAATTTAATTGAATGGAATGGCTAGGGCAAATTATATTGCAGCATTATATAAAATCAAAACAAATATAAATTGATTATGTTGCTATGTATATCTGCCTGACAAAAATATTCAAATCCAAGGCTCAAAACTTTTCATTTGCCTCTTAATATTCCAAATAGCTTCTCGGTAAAGTTTCAAGATTTTTGAACCACGTCTTCCACTTAGTTGGACACGTACAGAGGGTTTATTTCGCGTCAATCTCAAAATTTAGCTTTGCACTTAACATTGTCCAAATCAACTCACAATTTTTCCTAAGAGCCTTTATGGTTCAGTAAGCTTTGTATCAAAGTTTGGGGATTTATGGACCCCAGTTACTATTTATTTCAATAAGGTTTATAAACAAGTTTGGATTCAAATTTGAATTTGAATTTGAGACAAACTGTGTCCAAATTGAAAACTGACTGCAGATTTGGGTTCCTCATATTTCTCTTAGCCCGTCTGTAAATTTTGGGAATTTTTGGGCAATGTTTGAGGTGGAATTTAGAGGAACAGAGAAGATGGAGCAGTGGGGCCCACATGTCAGCCGGTGAACCATTTTACCGCCTCTGTTTTTCCTTCTCCTCTCGACACCGCGATGCTTGCATGCCGCCGGCGCGCTGGTTCGGCCGTGGGTCGCCTCCAGCTGCCCCAGCCCTCTTATCTACTGCGGTAAAGATCTTTTCTTCACTCCACCGTCGACCTCAGTCGCTTCTCTGCTCGCCTCTCGCTCGAGCTGCTCATTTTCTCGCCGCCGCGACCACCTCGGTTCCGCCTGACGCCGCTCAGCCTCGCCACCGCTACAAGCTTCCTCGTCCTCTGCAGTCTCTAAGAAAAAGGTGTGCCATGGTCTCGTGTAGCTGCTGGTAAAGTTTGAACACATATCATGCATCCTAGCGTCCATATTTTGTGAAAAACCGAAGCACTTTTGTAGCTTTAGATCTAGTTCGTCGGTTTAATTCCCATTGTATGTACAATAATTCTTTGATCCAGTTGGACAACATGATCAACTTCTCCTAGCGCACCTTCCTTCCAAAAACCAGAAGGAACCATCGAGTAATTATCGAGTTATCCAGTTTTTCCCCTTCCGCCATTGAAGGAGCTCGGTTCATCGTCGACCTTAGTGTTGTCGGCTAAGACACGAGTTCTAGACCCTCCTAACATCTTTCCCATGCTCTCAAGATGCTTCTCGAGCTTTCGTATGAGAGCTTTCGCTAGGAAATTGAGGGTTCCGACATGATCGGAACCCTAGCACCCGCCACTGCCGTCAGGAGTGGACTTCCAGTCACCCATCACAGTCGGGAGGTACCCCAACATGTTTCCCGGGCGAAGGTAGGGTGGGGCGGCGAGTTTTGAGGGTTACCGTGGGCCAGAAACCGTCGTCGGCGAGAGTGCCGCCGCACTCCGGCATGGGCGCCGCCGCCCGAGCCTGTGGCCAGAGGAAGAAGAAGGAGGGGGCGTGGGTCCCACCTGCCAGAGAGTGCAGCGCCTCTTGGATCAGCCTGTGGCCAGGGGATCAAGTGTGGCCACGTGGAAATGTTTGTGGCTTCCGGTGTGGCTGCCTCCTGGTTGGCTGATTTAAATCTGGTGGGCCCAGGCGCCAAATTTAAAAGCTGGAAATTCCAAATTTATGCAGATCCATTTTCAAACTTGAAAAATCAATATCTCTCTGTAGAGTGCTTCAAAAATCTTCAAACAAATTTTGTTTGAAAGGCCTTGAGCTCTAGTCTCTGTTAGTACCAATTAGGTTTTGTGAAACTTACTTTATATTCTGTAGAAAATAATCTCTCCAAATACAAATACAATTTTTCCAGATGAAATTTCCACTGGAAAAATCCCCAAATTTCACATAAAATACATTGTCCTGTTCTTGATTACCAGAAATGTTTGGGAGCAATTGCACCTGTTTAACCCTTTGTATAATTCAATTACCTTTTTCAGTCATTGAATTATTACAGATGTTCAGTTTATTTATTATGTACCAAATTTGGACTGAGCCTTCCTATAGTCATACACTAGTTCCTGTAAAAATTTAGGATTTAATTGACTTAGTCTCCTGGTCCTAATTCAGTTGCCAACTGAATGTTAATTGAAAAGCTAGAATTCAGTTATAAAATAATTCCAGAAGTTCTTGCCAACTTTGAAATTCAATATCTCCTTCACCAAGGCTTAGAAATTTATGAAACCAATTTTGCTAGAACAGGACAACCTCCTCTATCATGATCATCAACTGGCAGCTATGTTCAAGCTACAGTTTCTTCTCTGATATTCTTGGAAGTTTATTGCTTACCATAATTTTAGAGACAACAAACTACTTTGATCATCTTCTGTTCTTTGCCAGAGCTTCTATCATATTCCTTAGTATCTACCATCAAAGTCTCAAAGCCAATTAAGATCATTATCATATAATGATCACCAAAGATTAGATTATGGTTTTAGTAGTAATTATTTTTCAAAGTCATTCATATACATATTATATGCATATCGTGTAGTGACCGAAGTCGAGGAGGAGCTAGAGGCCTTGGAGGTACACCTGCCAGATACTAACACAAACTCGGACCTGCATCCAGACAAGCCCCGGTTTGCATTTAAGATCTTTTCAAAGTTTTCAAGTTTTATTCATTTATGTCTTTAGTTGATATTGTGCATTACGTTCAGGATGATTGAATACTCCAGATGCATGACCCACAGTCCTATTGGTTAATTGGGTAGGTTGATAGCTAGACGTGTAGAACTGCTATGCTAATGCTGTAGGTGATCCGATAGAAGTCGAGTAGTTGGAATCTACTCGCGAGAGATGTAGAACATATCTCACAAGATTGGTTAGATAGACAATGGCTTAATATAATGAATCTGAGACCGGGCAGGGGATGGATAGGAAGCGACGAGAATTGGAGTTTCGGTCGCATAGCCCTGCTTGTGTCGATTAAGGCCCGTCTGTATGCGGCCCCACTGAATAGGCTTGACTTGTACCTATGACATACTGGATATATGGGCTCCAGTAAACTGATGTAACTTGATAATTGGGATGTCGAGGCCATTAACTCACCATCGATTGGGGTGGGTTGAGGATAGTAAGGTGTAAATCGGTCGGCGGGCACAGATGTGTTCCGTGCGGAGACCTTCTGTTCGCGGAGGTGAGACGGGTTCAACATTCGGGTTTCTTGTGAAAGGTGGCCATATACAACTAGTACTGAAGTGTTACGTAGGTACTGATGTACTCGCTGACACTTCCGAACGTGCGTATGTGTCGTGTTGTCCGGGCGTGTCTTGATAGCAATCACCGTCCCTCGCGGTAATCGAGTACCACTTGTTCACTGAGTCGTGACGTAGTAAATACTAAAGAAGCCATAAGAATATGATGTATTGAATTATAATTGCTTTGCAACCTTGTATGGCTTAGAGATAGCAAAATTTGAAGTTAAAGTTTCCCATACTTTAGCTGTGATAGCATTATGTTCTTTGGGCATGTCATATCATCGGCAAAGCGTTTCTTGTTTGATTGTGGAGTCTATGATGTGCCGTGCCTGAAAAAATGGCATTTGCTACTTAAAATATGATTATAAGGATCCACTTGTAGGCGAGTCGTTTATGCTTTACCTTACCTATGCTTAGTATTAACCCTTGCATATGTCTAGTGAGACGGGCCAGTCTTGCTGAGCCTTATGCTCATGTTTGAAGTTAACGAGCTTTTGCAGGTTATACGACTGATGACGGGTTTGATGACGAGGGTGCACCCTCTCCAGGGTTTACAGCCAAGTGGGAACCCTGCACGCCGCCGTGAATTGTGTGTTGCTAGTGCGAAGTATCCAGGACATGGATGACTTTGCTTTTGCATAGCTAGTGCTGAGAGTGTAGCTATGATGTATAGGTTTCTTTCCTTTCGCTAGTATTGTAAAACTTCCGCTGTACTATAAATAAAAGACTTTGTATTGTACATTATGCTCGTTCTGTTCTCGTATGCTGTTGGGTGTCGCATCGCACGACACCACCCAATGAGATCCTTGGAAGTCGAGATTCTGGTCCCCACAGCATGGTATCAGAGCATCATTGGGAATAGTGTGCTTGAAAAGAACATATTTTCAAAAACTTAGGATTATATGAGTGAGGAATTAGCTATATGCCCATATAAGGATTATTATTAGTATAAGATATAAAGGTGGTAAACTAACTATATATTATTAAATTCTGTAACAACGCCCCGACGTCAGGTAAGAGGTAAGGTACGCCATTGAGAGCGGATCAATCTCGGTAAGCTCAGCATACGAGAAGTGGTATGTGAAATTTCCGTGGCTTGGCATGGAAAGTAAATTTGAGTCTCTGAAACTTTCAATGTATTTGGGAGCATATGACACGCGGTGACCCAGCATGACACAAAGTTAGAGGGAGACCCCGTCGGGTGGTATGTAACCTGATAGTGTGTTCTCATGTCTATGAGAACATGCGAACAAATTTGCCCGAGTGTGTATAAGCCGGCTCGTATGGGAGTCCTTCCTGTACGGACGTAGTAACATCCATGTACCTCGAGGCATGCCTTCGCTCGAGGGCGACTCACTCCAGAGTCGTATGCAATTACTTTCAAATATAACTGTGTATGGTGACTGCCTGTCGTGTTTCCCCGCTGCCGTACGGCGTGCCTGTGCCAGGGGATTACTTGTCTTCTGCAGGTACACTAACTACGGTAGAGGACCGTGTAGAAACTGTTTGTGAGAGAACGATATAGGAACCACCTATAGACGTAACCGGATATACCGGATAGAATTTTCTTTGGTGAGGTACGTAGTACCGTCAGTATCAAACATGATACTTGACCATCCCCAATGACATAATGGATGCATTATGTTTTGGAAAGTCCGACTATCAGATGCTGGTAGGTTTGGACTCCGTAAAAGGAACTCGGACTCGATAGAGTAGACAGAATCAAGATTCTTGATTTCTGGCAGAAGTTGGCTCGACTTCGCCGGATTGTAATCTTGGTTATCTGGTAGATAACATAAGGTTATCATATATGGATGGAAATCTCGTGAATACCACTACAAGGTTTCTGTTTACCATCAAGGAAGAAAAGTTTTATAATCTGTTGAAATCTGGAGTATACTAAAACTGCTCCAGATGACCCTCCCATTGTACCAGTTCCAGTAATATTGCCATAACTCACTGTAGGAACATCTTCTGCCTTATTGTGATACATTTATGGAATGGGAAGAAGAAGATATACAGGTTTTATGTTTAGAGTTTTTCTTCATTCGAATTTGAGTCAAATCAAATTTGGAAATCAAAACAGTGAACTGCAGGAGTGCTGGTGCAAACCAGTCAGTTCAACTGTTTAGTTTGGATAGTTATAACTTTTGATCCAGAATAGTGACATAATCACATATATACATTTTTTGGAATCTTAGGAAGTCCTCTATAAAATTTATTTTTCATTCATGATGTGAATCTGGGTATATCTGTGCCTAATTCCATTTGTCCCAAACTTGGTTCTGGCAGTCCAGAACTTGAAGCAGTTTGCACATGGTTGTGAATTCGCGCGCGATACCTGTGCAACAAACTATTATGGGGGGGGGGACTCTTTTACTTCTGGATTGTTAACTTGATGTTACACAAAGTTTATTTTGTCATTACCTCAATATATGGTTTTGATATACCTGTATAAATTGTGGGAGATAACTACATATACAGGGAAGGTTCTGTCAAAATTTCCAGAAACTATGGGTCAACTTAAAACCTGTATAGATTCTATCTTCTAGCTCACTTGGAGCTGTATGAGTACTATCTGGAATGTTTGGAAAGTGTACTACAACTTTTGTATTCAAACCAACATCTGGTTCGGACGTTTCCTGTATGAAAATTTTGAATTTATACAGGAAGGTCAGCTGGAACAGACTGTGATTACAACTCCAGTTTTAAATTTTCTTAAACTATTAAGAGTTGGAAACCTTCTCACTGTTCCAGTATTCTTCTCTATGGATGATGGATGTGAGGATGCTACTACCGGATGGATGGGTATTTTCCACTTGCGCTGGCCATCCGGCTTTCCCAACTATGCTGCAGGAAGTGCTCCAACAGTTTGGCTTCATCGAGATGCCATGCTATTGGGGTAGAGAAACGATCGACAGAGGCGTTCGGTCATGCACCATCTTGGTAGACATCCCAGCTAGTCCACGTCGTTATGTATGGGATCCTTTCTCGGTTACCATCGAGGGGGCTCATTTAGAGGACACTTGGGCAATCGCTGCAGGCGAAGCACTTATGAAGCTTTGTGAGCTTCATCAAGATGCCATGGCTGGGACTCAATTTGCCCTTATTCCGGTCCGTGGTATGGCTTGATTTGAGTGGCAACGACGTATGGTTGCTTCCTATACACCGTATGGCGACACAACCTCGACGACACTTGGGACATATGCGGCTGCTTCCAATATGGTGGTTTCTACTCAAGGCACCATTATTTTGGAGCAAGTCGAAGCCTTGCGGGAAGCAACGGAGCGGGGTGATACGCTTGATTATATAAACGAGAATCTACGTTCGCTCCTAGCCCCAGCAAATCACCGGCTAAATAAGTGCGAGAGTCAGCTGCATTATGTTCGCATTAGGCTACGGATATCTCGTGCCGAACAACGGCAAGCTCGCACTGAACTGCAGCAAGCTCGTGGTGAGTTGCAAACAAGTCAGTTAGAGGTACAACAACAGCAGGAGCAGCTGTTAGTAGTCACTGAAGAGCGGGACACCGCCATTGAGACAGCTCAGAATTTGGAGTATGAGGCAAGACAACTTTAGGATAATGTAATTGAGGCCGAAGAACAATTGCAACCAGTGGAGTATCCACCGGCCTATAATATACCACTAATTATGGGTGAACAATTGCCTTCAAATGACGAAGAAGAAGAAGATCCTGAGGAACTCGAGTACGTCGAGTAGGACGTATTGGAGTGGGATGTGGCAACACTTCTGCCGACACGGGGCAACATATAGTTTAATTGTTGCTCGTGTTTTTCTTTTGTGACCATGTTTGTGTCATATTAAGAATAGTAGTGGGTATATCTAAGCTGATATGATGTGTATGACATCTCATGGGAACCAAGCATGGTAGAGATGTATTTCCATAGTGGGAGTCCATCATTTTGGAGTTTACACTGTAAACTTGGTCATAAGATAATATATCTTGTATAAAGTTTGTACTTTATCAATATATATGAACGTTATGCACTTATTCTCTTGTCAATAGTCGTGCTACTACAAAATGATATGGAAAAGGGAAAAGAAAACATGTGCTGATTTAAAATCATTTGGATGCAGAATGGTGCATACGCGCTCGACGCTAGAAATGGGAGGATCCAGTCGTGGTCGTGAGGACGAATCTCCGACCCAGGAGACAGCTGCAACACCGCAGCAACAAGTCCCTCCACCACCACCTCCGGAACTTCCCAGAAGTCTCACGGAGGTTCTCGCAGTAGTGTTCCGCATGTGCGACGAGCAAACTGAGTTGTTGCGGACCCTTGTACAGCATTCATCCCGTCAAGGGGGACGACAAGATGATGGGCCACGTCAGCCATATCCGAGTTCCTACTCGGATTTCACATCGACGCATCTGCCGGTCTTCAGGGAGGCCGACGAACCTTTGGAGGCGGACAACTGGCTCCGCTCCATTGAAGGGAAGTTCGGTTTACTCGAGATAACCGAACAACAGAAGACTCTGTTTGCAGCTCAACAACTGCAGGGGTCTGCTGGTGCGTGGTGGCAAACTACCTTGCCGCACGCCCCGCAAACTATATCGTGAGCTAGGCAGAATTCCGGGAGGCGTTCCGCGCCTACCATATCCCTCCCGGGATTATGAGGAGGAAGCTTCAAGAGTTCTTGGAGCTGAAGCAGGGAGGAAGGAGTGCTTACGAGTACTCCAAGACCTTCAACCACTTGGCCCAGTATGCACAGGACCAGGTGAACACTGAAGATAGGAAGCAAGAGTGCTTCTACCGGGGTTTGAACCCCAAGATGAAGGACAAGCTTGCTTGTTCAACCGCGGCAGCTTCAACAACATTGTCAACGCCGCGATCGTACAAGAGGACGCTACTCGAGAGCTGTCCTCACACAAGAAGAAGAGGAGTGATCCGCAGGGCAGCGGAGGTGGTGCTCCTCAGAAGTACCGAATGGTGTATCGATCACCATCCGGCCAGAGGTGGCAACCGCCATTGCGACGACCGATGTTCAATGGTGGCCAGTTCGGCAACGCCGGTTTCCGGCCGCAATAGCAGCAGGGGATGATCCCACGTGCACTTCCACCTCCACCGCATGCACTGGTATTCCGTCCTCCCGTTCGTACCGGCCAAACCCCGTACACGTGTTTCACGTGTGGATGCACGGGGCACTTCGCCAAGGACTGCCCACAGAATAGGCACGGCGGAGGACAGTCATCGTACCAGGGTGCCAACCAACCCCGCAACCAGCCCAAGAAGCCAGTCCCCAGAATCGGCAACATCCACCACCTCGCCATTGAGTACGTTCCAGAAGGCGCACCCGTACTCACGGGTACGTTCTCTATCTTTGATCATCCTGTAGTCATACTCTTTGACTCCGGAGCTTCCCACAATGTCATTAGCAAGTATTTTGTCATTAAAAGTCAGTTGCCATTATCTCCACCAAAACCCCGTATGTGATTTGAACCCCGGCAGGGAAGACAGTAACAAATGATATGGTTCCTGGGATACTACTTAACCTAGAGGGGACTATATATTTTACTTCGCTTCTGATACTAGAGAATCAGAGGCTAGATGTCATCTTGGGAATGGCGTGGTTACAATACCATGGTGCTATTCTAGATCTTGTTCCTCGAAAAATATATCTAAATTCTCCACTTCATCCTTCCCAAGTCCTCAATCTTGAGAGAATCGTTCGAGTGAATCCATCTACTCACAATAATAAAGTTATTAAACTTAAGGATATTCCGGTAGTATGTGAGTATCCGGACGTGTTTCCTGAAGATCTTCCTAGTATGCCACCAGAAAGAGATATAGAGTTCAAGATTGAGCTTGTACAGTGAACAGTGCCGATCTCAAGGCAGCCCTACAAGATGGCACCCAAGGAACTTGCAGAACTGAAGGAGCAGCTAACGGAACTTGAGAACAAGGGTTTCATTCGTTCAAGTTCATCACCATGGGGCTGTTCTACATTGTTCGTGGAGAAGAAAGATAAGACCTTGAGACTATGTGTGGACTTTCGTCCACTTAATGCTGTCACTATCAAAAACAAGTATCCACTATCACGCATTGATATTCTTTCCAATCAACTAGTGGGTGCTAAAGTATTTTCGAAGATGGATCTTCGTTCTGGTTATCATCAGATTAGAATTCAGCTAGAAGATATACCTAAGACAGCATTCTCGACGAGGTATGGACTGTATGAATACCTTGTTATGTCCTTCAGATTGATCAACGCACCGGCTCATTTCATGTATCTCATGAACTCTGTGTTCAAGCCAGAATTGGACAAGTTAGTCATGGTATTCATTGACGACATTCTTGTGTATTCGAAATTCGAAGAAGAACATGCTCAACACTTGTGTATCGTGCTTCAACGATTACGGGACCAACAGCTATATGCCAAGTTCAGCAAGTGTGAGTTCTGGATCAGCCAAGTGCCATTTCTAGGGCACATCATATCCACAGAAGGGATTGCAGTTGATCCAAGCAAGATAAAGCAAGAACTCAAATGGGAGTCTCCAAAGTCTGCACATGAAGTTTGAAGTTTCCTGGGTTTAGTTGGGTATTACCGGAGGTTCATTCCCAGTTTCTTCAAGATAGCTAAACCAATGACAGAACTTCTGAAGAAAGGAAGAAGTACGGACACAACCAAATCATTTGACGTGTATTGTGATGCATTTGGAATTGGTTTAGGTTGTGTGTTGATGCAAGACAGACGAGTGATCGCTTATGGATCACAGCAGCTTCGGAACCATGAGCAGCACTATCCGACTCATGATCTATAGCTCGCTGTTGTGATACTAGAATTGAAGATGTGGAGACATTATCTACTGGGTAATCTAGTACATATCTACACCGATCACAAGAGCCTTAAGTACATCTTCACCCAAAAGGACTTAAATATGCGACAGCGTAGATGGTTGGAATTAATCAAGGATTATGAGATTGAGATCCACTACCATCCAGGCAAGGCGAATGTTGCCGCAGATGCATTGAGCCGCAAGTCCCATGTCAACAGTCTTTTCATCACCTCAATGGGAGAAGAAGAACTAAGTCTCTACTTGGTTCCATATGGGGCACTCTACAATCTAGCTCTCATTCCTACTATTAGGGAGGATATTATAGCAGCTCAGAAGGAGGACAAAGGGATGTCGCACATTCGGCAAAGAATGGAAAAGGTGGAGATTAAATGTTTCTGATGTGACGACGAAGGTACCATCTGGTTTAAAAACCGCATAGTGGTACCCGGAACATGGAACTTCAGAAGCAAATACTGGATGAAGCTCATTTATCCAAGTATTCCATTCATCCGGGAAGTAACAAAATGTACCAAGACTTAAGGAAGAAGTTCTGGTGGACTCAGATGAAGAGAGAAGTAGCAAAATATGTATACGAATGTGATACATGTTGGCAAGTGAAAGCCAACCATATGAAGGCAGCTGGACAACTTCAACCTTTAAGCATACCAGCTTGGAAATGGGAGGATATCAACAAGGATTTCATTGTTGGGTTGCCTCCCACTTTTCATAAGCACGACTCAATTTGGGTGATCGTTGACCGGTTGACCAAATAAGCTCATTTCATACCAGTCAGTGTCGGGTATGATGTAAAGCGCTTTGCGGAACTTTATATCTCCAAAATCTTGTGCCTACATGGAGTACCCCGCACTATCATTTCAGATCGTGGACTATTTTCGTTGCTCGATTTTGGGAGCATCTCCACGATGCATTGGGTACCAAACTGATTCTGAGCTCGGCTTATCATCCTTAGACTGATGGGCAAACCGAACGGGTGAATCAAGTGCTAGAGGATATGCTTCGTTCCTGTGCCATCTACCATTGTAGGAACTGGGATGATCATCTACCATTGGCGGAGTTTTCGTACAACAACGGTTATCAGGCTAGCATCCAGATGGCGCCATATGAAGCTCTTTATGGCTGTAAGTGTCACACACCCTAGAACTGGTGCGAATCTGGTGAACGAGTGGTATATGGCATCAACTTGGTAAATGAAACCGAAGAGCATGTACGCATTATTCAAGCAAATCTCAAAGCTGCCCAGTCTCGTCAGAAGAGCTATGCGGACAAACAACGTCGACCTCTTCACTTCAAGGTTGGGGATCAAGTTTATCTCCGGGTATCCCCAATGAAGGGAATTCATCGATTCAGAGTGAAAGGGAAGCTAGCTCCACGTTTCGTTGGGCTGTTCACAATAATCGAAAGATGCGGACCTGTGGCATATCAATTGGAGTTACCGCCGTTGCTTGCAGGGGTCCACAATGTGTTTCACATTTCTCAGTTGCAAAAATGTCTCAAAGCCCCAATGAATGTATGTATTGAGGATTTGGAGGCTCTCCAACCAGATCTTACTTATTCCGAGGATCCAACCCAGATCATTGATGAGAAAACTCGCACCAAAAGGAGTCGCACCCTGGGTTTCTATAAGGTCTTGTGGAGCAGCCACAGTGCTGAAGAAGCCACATGGGAAAGCGAGGAGTATCTTAAAACGAACTATCCGGACTTGTTAGCGGCACATGTTCAATAGATCTTTACCTTTTGTCTTTTCTTTGTAATCCTGTGACGAGATTCTTTTATGGTGGGAGGAATGTAAAATCCCACTTTTTTCCTTTCAAGTGAAGTTCAGCTACAAGTTGTTTATCAAACATAATGGAGATCAATATAGTTGTGCACATGAACTTGACCTCACTAAAAAGCTTTCTTTCTACTCATGTTTAATTTTATTAACATGAGGATTGGACTTCACCACTAATCCTAGAACAATTTAATTAAACCTTTCTACAAAGTTGGGAATTTAATTGATTGGAATGGCTAGGGCAAATTATATTGTAGCATTATATAAAATCAAAACAAATATAAATTGATTATGTTGATATGTATATCTGGCCCTGACAAAAAGATTCAAATCCAAGGCTCCAAACTTTTCATTAGCCTCTAAATATTCTAAATAGCTTCTCGGTAAAGTTTCAAGATTTTTGAAGCACGTCTTCCACTTAGTTGGACACGTACACAGGGTTTATTTCGCGTCGATCTCAAAATTTAGCTTTGCACTTAACATTGTCCAAATCAACTCACAATTTTTCCTAAGACCCATTATGGTTCAGTAAGCTTTGTTTCAAAGTTTTGGGATTTATGGACCTCAGCTACTATTTATTTCAATAAGGTTTATAAACAAGTTTGGATTCAAATTTGAATATGAATTTGAAACAAATTGTGTCCAAATTGAAATCTGATTGCAGATTTGGGTTCCTCATATTTTTCTTAGCCTGTTTGTAAATTTTGGGAATTTTTGGGCAATGTTTGAGGTGGAATTTAAAGGAACAGAGAAGATGGAGCAGTGGGGCCCACATGTCAGCCGGTGAACCGTTTTACCGCCTCTGTTTTTCCTTCTCCCCTCGACACCGCGATTCTTGCATGCTGCCAGCGCGCTGGTTCGACCATGGGTCGCCTCCAGCTGCCCCAGCCCCCTTATCTACTGCGGTAAAGATCTTTTCTTCACTCCACCGTCGACCTCAGTCGCTTCTCTGCTCGCCTCTCGCTCGTGCTGCTCATTTTCTCGCCGCCTTGACCACCTTGGTTCTGCCCGACACCGTTCGGCCTCACCACCGCTACAAGCTTCCTCGTCCTTTGCAGTCTTTAGGAAAAAGGTGTGCCATGATCTCGTGTAGCTCCTGGTAAAGTTTGAACACATATCATGCATCCTAGCGTCCATATTTCATGAAAAACCGAAGCACTTTTGTAGCTTTGGAGCTAGTTCGTCGGTTTAATTCCGGTTCTATGTACAATAATTCTTTGATCCAGTTAGACAACATGATCAACGTCTCCTAGTGCACCTTCCCTCCAAAAACCAGAAGGAACCATTGAGTAATTATCGAGTTATCCAATTTTCCCCTTCCGCCATTGAAGTAGCTCGGTTCACCGTCGACCTTAGTGTTGTCGGCTAAGACATGAGTTCTAGACCCTCCTAACATCTTTCCCATGCTCCCAAGATGCTTCCCGAGCTTTCATATGAGAGCTTTTGCTAGGAAATTGAGGGTTTCGACATGACCGGAACCCTACCACCCGCCACCGCCGTCGAGAGTGGACTTCCAGTCACACATCGCCGTCGGGAGGTACCCCAACGTGTTTCCGCGCGAAGGTAGGGTGGGGCGGCGAGTTTCAAGGGTTACCATGGGACGGAAACCGTAGCCGGTGAGAGCGCCGCCGCGCTCTGGCGTGGGCGCCGCCGCCCGAGCCTGTGGCCAGAGGAAGAAGAAGGAGGGGGTGCGGGTCCCACCTGCCAGAGAGTGCAGCGCCTCTTGGATCAGCCTGTGGCCAGGGGATCTAGTGTGGCCACGTGGAAATGTTTGTGGCTTCCGGTGTGGCTGCCTCCTGGTTGGCTAATTTAAATCTGGTGAGCCCAGTTGCCAAATTTAAAAGCTGGAAATTCCAAATTTATGCAGAACCATTTCCAAATTTGAAAAATCAATATCTCTCTCTAGACTGCTCCAAAAATCTTCAAACAAATTTTGTTTGAAAGCCCATGAGCTCTAGTTTCTGTTAGTACCAATTAAGTTTTGTGAAACTTAATTTTAAATTCTGTAGAAAACAATCTCTCCAAATGCAAATACAATTTTTCCAGATGAACTTTCCACTGGAAAAATCCCCAAATTTCACATAAAATACATTGTCCTATTATTGATTACCAGAAAAAGATTGGGAGCCATTGTGCCTGTTTAACCCTCAGTATAATTCAATTAACCTTCCTTTTGTCATACACTAGTTCCTATAAAAATTTGGGATTTAATTGACTTAGTCTCCTGGTCCTAATTCCGTTGCCAACTGAATGTTAACTGAAAAGCTAAAATTCAGTTACAAAATAATTCCAGAAATTCTTGCCAACTTTGAAATTCATTATCTCCTTCACCATGGCTTAGAAATTTATGAAACCAATTTTGCTAGAACCAGGACAACCTCCTCTATCATGATCATCAACTGGCAGCTATGTTCAAGCTACAGTTTCTTCTCTACAATTCTTGGAAGTTTAATGCTTACCATAATTTTAGAGACAACAAACTATTTTGATCATCTTCTGTTCTTTGCCAGAGCTTCTATCATATTCCTTAGTATCTACCATCAAAGTCCCAAAGCCAATTAAGATCATTATCATATAATGATCACCAGAGATTAGATTATGGTCTTGGTAGTAATTATTTTTCAAAGTCATTCATATACATATTATATGCATATCGTGTAGTGAACGAAGTCGAGGTGGAGCCGGAGGCCTTGGAGGTATACCTGTCGGATACTAACACAGACTTGGACCTGCATCCAGGCAAGCCCCGGTTTGCATTTAAGAGCTTTTCAAAGTTTTCCAGTTTTATTCATTTACGTCTTCAGTTGATATTGTGCATTACGTTCAGGATGCTTGAATACTCCAGATGCATGACCCACAATCCCATTGGTTAATTGGGTAGGTTGGTAGCTCGACGTGTAGAACTGCTATGCTAATGTTGTAGGTGATCCGGTAGAAGTCGAGTAGCTGGAATCTACTCGCGAGAGATGTAGAACATATCTCACAGGATTGGTTAGATAGACAATGGCTTAATATAATGAATATGAGACCGGGTAGGGGATGGATAGGAAGCAACAAGAATTGGTGTTATGGTCGCATAGCTCTGCCTGTGTCGATTAAGGCCCGTCTGTATGCGGCCCCGCTGAACAGGCTTGACTTGTACCGGCGACATACTAGATATATGGGCTTCAGTAAACTGACGTAACTTGATAATTGGGATGTTGAGGCCATTAACTCACCATCGATAGGGGTGGGTTGAGGATAGTAAGGTGTAAATCGGTCGGCGGGCACAGATGTGTTCCGTGCGGAGACCTTCTGTTCGCGAAGGTGAGACGGGTTCGGCGTTCGGGTTTCTTGTGCAAGGTGGCCATATACGACTAGTACTAAAGTGTTCCGTAGGTACTGATGTACTCGCTGACACTTCTGCACGTGTGTATGTGTCGTGTTGTCCGGGTGTGTCCTGATTGCAATCACCGTCCCTCGCGGTAATAGAGTACCACTTGTTCACTGAGTCGTGACGTAGTAAATACTAAAGAAGTCATAAGAATATGATGTATTGAATTATAATTGCTTTGAAACCTTGTATGGCTTAGATATAGCAACATTTAAAGTTCACAGTTTCCCCATACTTTTGCTGTAATAGCATTATGTGCTTTGGGCATGTCATATTATCGACAAAGCATTTCTTGTTTGATTGTGGAGTCTATGATGTGCCGTGCCTGAAGAATGTCATTTGCTACTTAAAATATGATTATAAGGATCCACTTGTAGGCGAGTCATTTATGCTTTACCTTACCTATGCTTAGTATTCACCCTCGCATATGTATAGTGAGACGGGTCAGTCTTGCTGAGCCCTATGCTCATGTTTGCAGTTAACAAGCTTTTGCAGGTTATACGACTGATGACGGGTTTGATGACGAGGTTGCACCCCCTCCAGGGTTTACAGCCGAGTGGGAACCCTGCACGCCGCCGTGAATTGTGTGTTGCTAGTGCGAAGTATCCAGGGCATGGATGACTTTGCTTTTGCATAGCTAGTGCTGAGAGCGTAGCTATGATGTTTAGGTTTCTTTCCTTCTGCTAGTATTGTAAAACTTTCACTGTATTATAAATAAAAGACTTTGTATTGTACATTATGCTCGTTCTGTTCTTGTATGCTGTTGGGTGTCGCATCGCACGACACCACCTAATGAGATCCTTGGATGTCGGGATTCCGGTCCCCACATCATGGTATCAGAGCATCAATGGGAACAGTGTGCTTGAAAAGAACATATTTTTTAAAACTTAGGATTATATGAGTGTGGAATTAGCTATATGCCCATATAAGGATTATTATTAGTATAAGATATAAAGGTGGTAAACTAAATATATGTTATTAAATTCTGTAATGACGCCTCGATGTCAGGTAAGAGGTAAGATACGCCACCGAGAGCGGATCAATCTTGGTAAGCTCAGCATACGAGAAGTGGTATGTGAAATTTTCGTGGCTTGGCACGGAAAGTCAATTTGAGTCTCTAAAACTTTCAATGTATCTGGGAGCATATGACACGCGGTGCCCGAGCGTGACACAAAGTTAGAGGGAGACCCATTCGGTTGATATGTAACCCGATAGTGTGTTCTCATGTCTATGAGAACATGCGAACGCGTTTGCCCGAGCGTGTATAAGCTGGCTCGTACAGGAGTTGTTGCTGTACGGACGTAGTAACAGCCATGTACCTCGAGGCATGCCTTCGCTCGAGGGCGACTCACTCCAGAGTCGTATGCAATTACTTTCAAATATAACTGTGTATGGTGACTGTCTGTCGTGTTTCCCCGTTGTTGTATGGCGTGCCTGTGCCAGGGGATTGCTTGTCTTCTACAGGTACACTAACTACGGTAGAAGACCGTGTAGAAACCGTTTGCGAGAGAACGATATAGGAACCACCTATAGACGTAACCGGATATACCGGATAGAATTTTCTTTGCTGAGGTACGTAGTACTGTCAGTATCAAACATGATACTTGACTATCCCCAATGACAGAATGGATGCATTATGTTTTGGAAAGTCCGACTATCAGATGCTGGTAGGTTTGGACTCTGTAAAAGGGACTCCGACTCGATAGAGTAGATAGAATCAAGATTCTTGATTTCTGGAAGAAGTTGGCTCCCCTTCGCCGGTTTGTAATCTTAGATATCTGATAGATAACATAAGGGTATACTATATGGATGGAAAGCTCGTGAATACCTCTACAACTTTTCTGTTGACCAGCAAGGCATAAAAGTTTTATAATCTGTTGAAATCTGGAGCATACTAAAACTGCTCCAGATGACCCTCCCATTGTACCAGTTCCAGTAATATTGCCATAACTCACTGTAGGAACATCTTCTACCTTATTGTGATACATTTATGGAAAGGGAAGGGGAATATTTACAGGTTTGATGTTTAGATTTTTTCTTCATTCGAATTTGAGTCAAATCAAATTTGGAAATCAAAATAGTTAACTGCAGGAGTGCTGGTGCAAACCAGTCAGTTCAACTGTTTAGTTTGGATAGTTATAACTTTTGATCCAGAATAGTGACACAATCACATATATACATTCTTGGGAAGCTTAGGAAGTCCTCTATGAACTTTATTTTGCATTCATGATCTGAATCTGGGTATAGTTATGTCTAATTCCATTTGTCGGAAACTTGGTTCTGGCAGTCTAGAACTTGAAGCAGTTTGCACATGGTTGTGAATTCGCGCGCGATACCTGTGCAAAAAACTTTTCAAGGGGGGGACTCTTTTACTTAACATAAGGATTCACCATTGATATTCTCATTAGTATCTAACCTAGGCTATGTATATGTATATTAGAAGAATTGTAGAAGCATCTCCCCAATCCTTAGTCAAACCTCTATTAGGACTCATCTACCCTTTAGAATAGATTGCTTAGGTGTGTGTCACACTACCCATATATCATCAACTTACCCCTGTCTTGATAATTAATTAGTATCCCATAGCTTGATCATAAGAGTAGTGTTTACTTTACTCCATTGCCTTCTTTGGGATAAATACGACACCCTTGGAAATACTCTTGGGTGAAATGCTACACGACAGTTTCCGTGAGCTTGCAGACCTCATATCTTTCGAGAGATGATCTATGACATAAGAAACGTCAATAAGGAGCTGTTCCCCCAAAGCTTTGAGACTCTTCGAGCGACTTTCAGCCACCTCATTAGCCTTTCTAGCTTGCTCGTAGATCTCCCGAGTCTTCTTGTCGAGGGCCTTTATAGCAGCCTCTCTTTCATTCAGGGCATTGTTCAAATGCGTCTGCTGGGCCTTCTCTGCTACCACCCACTCTCTCTGGTTACAAGTCGAGACTGTATCAGTTTCATCTCGAAGAACAGCCATTGGCGCCAATGCCTCAAGGTGTTGCGCTGTTCTTCAAGAGACTTGTGCTCGTAGTCAAAGGAGAGCTGGACCTGGCGGAGGCTTGAGCATGCATTGTAATCAACAACGCTAGAGGGACTGGCTCCATACCCGCTTGAGCTTCGTCCTCTGGTTCCTCTGGGTCTATCGGGATAGTCATTGGAGCCCATGGCATGAGCATGGACTCTAGCAGCTCGACATCGGCAGGGCTGATATTTGGAAGTTCATCTACCTCCGATGCAGATGAGGAAGGTCCCACAGCCGGATCTTCGGCCAATGGCACCATCGCCTCTGGAGCTGGCCCTGGAGCTTCAACTACAACTTCTGAAGTCTCCAATACTGGCACCGATACCTCTGGTGCTGGCTCTAAAGCAGTTGAAACTTGCTCTGGCGCAACCGCAACTTCTTCCTCGGCCGCTGGTTCCGAGGTCGTCTCGGTGCTAGTAGGTGCCGGAGTTGCGGGGTTCACTGCCTCAACCACTGGAGGGGCCGTTTAAATAGCAGTGGCTCCGAATGGTGCGGCCTCGAGGGCTAAGGTGCTGGCAGGTGCTGGAGCATAAGCTCTTGATACTTTGGAACCAAAAACAAGACTCAAGTTCAATTGCATATTGTTACCTAGGGATACTGCCGCTCTAGTCGGTACAGAAAGTCTTCCTTGGACGCCTGGAGTCAAAACCTGCCGTTGTCGGTGTGGTAGATGTCTCGAGCTCCGTCCCAAGCATTGAGGCAGCAATTGGCCCTGCCTCAGCTGGTACCTCCGTCATCGGGGGATTTACTCCGGACCCAGGGCCTGCGCTGGCACTGGGACCAGAGTAGACTTGCCGGACATAGTGCTCTCCGCGGACACTGGATCTGAAGGAGCTACCAATGCAAGAGGCACTAATAGCACCGAGTTGAGAGTTGGGCGAGGCACCGGCACTGCTTATGTGTGATACCCGGTTCCGAAACTGAACCAAGCGTGTTGCATATGTGTGCCGAGGATGTTAAACACAAATACACAAGTGATCCACAGATGATAAATAGATAATTACCACAACACAAGTTAATTAAGAAGGTACATTTATTACGATATTCAAATAATCCTCAAATTAAACCTCTAATGACCAATATTAATAGTTCTAAAAGTTAATGCAGTAGAAATAATCTAAACTAAGCAAACTAAGCAAATAGGGAAGCGCAAATCCACAGGCAAGTTGACGGTAGCACACAGTCTAGTACTCCGCATTATCATCATGATACTCCCAGATATCACCTGAAACTGTTGGTGGAGGAATTGCAAGGGTGAGTACATGTCGTACTCAGCAAGTGTGGAAAAATAATGACATGTAACTTAAATAAGGCATTAATAATCAATAATGGCTAATTGCTGAAAAGTACTTGTAAAAACAGGTTAAAAACATCTTACTATTTCTATGTGAAATAATTCCCATCATAGCCCACGTAATAACATAATGTGAAACCAGCATTTATTTATTCATCCATACTCCAGATTGTCACTTTCACCAATAACCTTATCCATTTATCACAATTCAATCCATAACCATATACATAACCATAACCATAACCATAACCGATACCAAACCTTCCGAAATACCATGCTTCCCACTAATCATGTGAGGGTCGAGGTTGCTAATGACCGCTAGCACGGCTATATTGATAGTTTTAGACACACTCTGCAGAGGTTGTACCACTTTACCCACATGTTCGTGATCTCATCACCTTTCGGTGACTAAGAGACTCCCTTATGCCGTCTCACACATTATTTGGTGTGCGGCTAAGAGATCACAAAATAGCTTTTACAAAGGGACTACTAGCATAAATGGACCCACAAAGGTTTCACCAGCAGCATGAATCTTCGTTCTCCCACCTACAGGCCCCCTCATGTGCCATGCGGATCCCAGGGTAGCCCTTCTCGACTCCCATTGCCCGCACCATCTAATGGTCCATACAATACCACCAGCTCACCTAATTATTCAGCTACGCCGCACCCATACTTGGCCTTGTGGTGGCACTATAAATCCTAGACGGTCGCTCCACGAACTGGTCCTTAGATCTAAAGCAAGAGAAACCACCATAACATCCAACCCAGTCCACAATCCAAGCTTGCTTAGATCTCCCAAGTCCCACGTTTACCAGTTAACCATATTCATCAATTCTCATCATCCATAACTTCATTAATTCACAATTAAGACATTTGGTAGTTTTCCTATCCCAATTAATTAAAGCAAAGCAAATAGGTAAAAGTCCTTCCTAACTCTCTACAATATATCCCAAGCAACAAGGATGGTCAAACAAGACTAGTAAACAACTATTTTTGGGTTTCCCATCAATTTGACACAAGCATGCAATTTTGCAAACAAAACATTTAAAAACAGGATCAATATGATCAAGGACACTTGCCTTGCTCTTGAGCTTGGTTAGGGTCAAAGGATTCAAAATTCTAGTGATGGAGGTCCTCGACAGCACCATCTGGAACAAAACCTTCTATTCCGCGCAACGAACATACAAAACAGACATTACAGTCAATAAATGCTCATATATTACTCAATATGCCATGCCATGCATGATTAATGCAATTGTGAGGTAAAACTTGTTAATGAGTTGCTATTAATGTTTTCTAACTGGTTATAATAGTTTTTAATAAGTTTGGATAGGTTTGGAATTGATTCGAGTCAAATTGGAATTAATTCAGCCTAAAAAAGATTCAGATAATGGACAAGTCTGGTGCGAGGGCCGGATTAGTCCGCCCTGATCAAAACTAGAATTTAGGGTTTCTGTGGTATGCGAGAATTGGGGTAGAACTTGCATGGAAAATGGAAAGTAGAAAGTGTACCACATGCGTAGAACTCCAAGGATCGAGAATGGAGTGCAACACTTGAATCTTGGAGATCTAGGGTTGGTGATGAAGATGAAAAGTCGATGAAGATCTTGCTTGATTGATCCTCCTTCGTGTTCTCCCTATCCTCCCTGCTTCTGGATCTTCTTTTGATGATGGCTCCCATGAACAAGGGTTTGGGTTTCTTTCAATTGTGGAAAAAAGGTGAAAATTTGAGGTGTTGGGTTACTTATATAGAGGTGGAGAGGTAGGGTTTGATGGATTTCATGTTCAAGGCGGTGGAGGCCGTGTAGGGGTCCCACATGGGCTCCATAGGGGTTAGGCACTACATTCTTGGGCCCAATTAAGGTGAAAACCCAAAAACACGTTGTGGAGGAAAAGATTGAATCCGAGTCGGGCACACCAGACAAGTCTGCTAGGGGGCCAGACTAGTCCGATGCTAGATTGAGGCGAAAACAGACAAGTCTGGTAAGAGGTACGGACAAGTCCGGTTTTGTCCAGAGAGAAAAATGGACAAGTACGACATAGATCAGACAAGTCTGGGGATTTGACAACTTATTCGAAAACCGTACCAAAGATCGAACTAGTCCGCACTAAATCATGAACAAGTCAGGAATGGAAAAGAGACTTAATCAGAATAGTCCGAAAGAAAAGGGACAAGTACAGACGACCATCAGAGGGGAAAACCGGACTAGTCTGGGGCACAAAACGGACAAGTCCGTACATATACATACTTTTATGTGTTGTTTTGCTTCTAATTCATTTTGATCTTCTTCTTTTATGTTACTTAATACTAATTATGTATAGGAATGTATGCAATGCATGATGGATGAAAATGAGGGTGTTACAAACCTACCCCCTTTAAAATAAATCTCACCCTCGAGATTCAACGTAGAAGGAAAGAGATATGAAAATTCTTTCTTGAGGTCATCTTCTAGTTCCCAAGTTGCTTCCGATTCTGTATGATGCTTCCATTATACTTTGCACCATCAAATGACCTTGTTTCTTGTGACCCTCTCCTTGGTTTCCAAGATTTTGACCGGTTGCTCGGCATAAGTCAAATCTGCCTCCAATTCCAATTCTTCCATTGGCACTTGTTCCGCTAGTAGCCTTAAGCACTTCTGGACCTGGGAAACATGAAACACATCATGGACATCGGAAAGATGTGCTGACATCTGCAGTTTATATGATACTTCTCCACGTTTGGCCAAAATCTTGAATGGTCCAATATAGCAAGGTGCCGACTTGCCTCTAACATTAAACCGCTTATGACCTCGCATAGGTGACACTTTAAGGTATACGAAGTCCCCACTTCAAATGCTAATTTTCTCTACCTATTATCCGCGTAGCCCATTTGTCTTGATTGAGCAGCCCTCAAATTTTTATGGATTACTTGAACTTGTTTTTTAGCCTCTTGTATCACATCAGGGCCAAACACTTGAGTTTCTCCTGTGTCATTCCAAAACAATGGTGTTCTACACCTCCTCTCATACAACACTTCATATGGTGATATTTTCAAACTCGCTTGATAACTGTTGTTGTAGGAGAACTCAACATATGGCAGACTTTTGTCCCAAATTCTTCCATACCTTAACGCACAAGCTCTTAGCATGTCCTCCAAAATCTGATTTGTTCTCTCGGTTCGCCCATCTGTTTAAGGATGATATGCAGAACTAAAATTCAATTGAGTTCCCATCGACTCGTGTAGCTTTTGCCAGAACCTCGAGGTGAATTGAGAACCTCTATTGGATACTATTCTCTTGGGCACTCCTTGTAAGCACACTATTCTTCCCATATATAATTCTGCCAACTTTGCTCCACCATAAGTAGTCTTGATAGGAATGAAGTGAGCTGATTTTGTCCACCGATCCACATTAACCCATATCGAGTCATAACCAGACTGGGATCACGGTAATTCAACTATGAAGTCCATACCAAGTTCTTCCCACTTCCATTCCGTAATCTTCAATGGCTGCAATAATCCCACTAGCCTTTGGTTTTTGGCTTTGACCCGTTTGCACACATCACACAAAGCTACATACTAAACTATGTCCTTTTTCATGATAGCCCACCAATAGCACGTCTTCAAGTCTTTGTACATCTTTGTACAACCGGGATGAATAGAGTAAGGTGAATCATGTGCCTCCTTCAATATTGTTTCGTGAAGGTGCTTCACATTAGGCACAACAATATTCTTTCCAAGCCATAGAGTACCTTGGTCACCCTCATCAAATCTGAATTCTCTCCCTTCCTGGGTTCTTTCTTTGATTTCCTTGATTCCCACATCCTTGATCTGGCCTTCTCGGATTTCTTGCACCAGGGTCTGATTTAACTCCATTATTCCCATCTCAATCAAAAATCTAATATTCAACCGTTCAAACTCCTTGCATAGTTCGGATAGCAGCTCTCGAACCATGAGTTGGTGGCTTACTCCTTTCTGACTCAAAGCATCGGCCACTACATTAGGCTTCCCTAGGTGGTAATTGATTCCCACATCATAATCCTTAATGAGTTCCAACCATCTCCGTTGCCTCAAATTCAGATCCGTTTGGATGAAAATGTACTTGAGGCTCTTGTGATCCGTGTAAATCTCACACCTACAGCCAAGAATGTAATGTCTCCATATCTTCAAGGCATGCACTACGGCTGCAAGTTCGAGATCATGTGTAGGATAATTCTGCTCATGTTTCTTCAATTGTCTCGATGCATAGGCTACCACTTGACCTTCTTGCATGAGCACACATTCCAGTCCCTGTCTTGAAGCATCGTATAAATTCAAGCTTCTTGCTCATGTCTAGTAATACCAACACTGGTTCAGTTATAAATCTCTTCTTCACTTTCTCAATTCTGTCCTGACAAGATAGAATTTATTTGATGAGCTTTCCCCTTGTTAGCAAATCTATCATGCACTTCACTATGTTGGAGTAGTTCTTGATGATTGGTTAGCTCTAACATCTATTGCGACACATCAACTCCAATGTTGACTCCCTTATCACCTGTCGATTGCACCGTCCTTGTGGCATTTTGCACCACTGTTATTCCGATCTTTGTGAATCCAGAACAATAAGATTGGCGAGGAATTCTACCCCCCTTATTTTGAGACTTAACTCTTGGACGTACTATATTTGTCCTCATGTCCCTTGTAGCTTCATCCAAAATAGTGAACCTTCTTCCATTGAAGTAGAGGTTGTGCGAGACAGAAAAGAGAGATAGAACAAATCCCCAACTATATGCATCAAAGCATATGAAACTAAGCAACTACCTATACTATCCTATATGGATTTGGCAAGCGCTAAAGCATCCCACAGTCCTCTACTAAGCACACAAGCAACATTGCATAGCAATCAACAAGCCAAACAAACCACAACGTTTCTTGAAAGTTCCTATGTGCTCTAAAGTGTCCATTCTATCTAGGCTGCATCCTATGGTCATCCTGTGGCTCTGGTACCAAATTGTGACACCCGTTTTCGAAACTGAACCGAGTGTGATGCATATGTGTGTCCAGGATGTTCAACACACATACACAAGTGATCCACAAATGATAAACATATAATTACCACATCACAAGTTAATTAAGTAGGTACTTTTATTACGATATTCAAATAATCCTCAAATTACAACTCTAATGACCAATATTAATAGTTCTGGAAGTTAATGCAGTGAAAATAATCTAAACTGAGCAAACTAAGCAAATAGGGTAGCGCGGCTCCAAGCAACTCCACGGGCAAGTCGATGACAGCACACAACCTAGTACTCTGCATTATCATCAGATACTCCCATACATCACCTGAAACTGTTCGTGGCGGAATTGCAAGAGTGAGTACATGTCGTACTCAGCAAGTGTTGCAAAATAATGACATGTAGCTTAAACAAGGAATTGGTGTTAAATAATGGCTAATTGCTGAAAAATACTTGTAAAAACAGGTAAAAAGCATCTTACTATGTCTATGTGAAATAATTCCCATCATAGCCCACATAAATATCATAATATGAAACAATCATTTATTTATTCATCCATACTCTAGATTCTCACTTTCATCAATAAACTTATCCATTTATCACAATTAAATCCATAACCATATCCATAACCATAACCATAACCATAACCAATATCAAATCATCCCAAATACCAAGTTTCCCACTAATCATGTGAGGGTCCAGGTTGCTAATGACCGCTAGCATGGTTATCATGATAGTTTCAGACACAACCTGCAGAGGTTGTACCACTTTACTCACATGTTCATGATTTCATCACCTTTCAGCGACTAAGAGCCTCCCTTATGTTGTCTCACACTTCCTTTGGTGTGCTGCCAAGAGATCACAAAATAGCTTTTACAAAGGGACTACTAGCATATATGGACCCACTAAGGTTTCACCAATAGCTTGAATCTCCATTCTCCCACCTACCCCCCCCCCCCCCCCCCCATGTTCGATGCGGATCCCAGGGTAGCCCTTCTTGACTCCCATTCCCTGAACCATCCAATGGTCCATACAATACCAGCAGCTCACCTAATTATTTTGCTACGCTGCACCCATACTTGGCCTTGTAGTGGCACTGTAAATCTTGGATGGTCGCTCCACAAACTTGTGCTTAGATCTAAAGCAAGCGAAACCACCATAACATCCAACCGAGTCCATATCCATGCTTGCTTAGATCTTCCAAGTCCCACGTTTACCAGTTAACCATATACATCAATTCTCATCATCCATAACTTCATTAATCCACAATTAAGCCATTTGGTAGTTTTCCCATCCCAATTAATTGAAGCGAAGGAAAAAGGTAAAAGTCCTCCCCGACTCTCTACAATATATCCTAAGTGACAAGGATGGTCAAACAAGACTAGTAAACACCTGTTTTTGGGTTTCCCATCAATTTGACACAAGAATGCAATTTTGCAAATAAAACATTTGAAAAATAGGATCAATATGATCAAGGACACTTGCCTTGCTCTTGACCTTTGTTAGGGTCAAAGGCTTCTAAATTCTGGTGTTGGAGGTCCTCGACAGCACCCTCTGGAACAAAACCTTCTATTCTGCGCAACGAACATGCAAAATAGACATGACAATCAATAAATGCTCATATATTACTCAATATGCCATGCCATGCATGATTAATGCAATTGTGAGGTAAAACATGTTAATGAGTTGCTATTAATGTTTACTAACTTGTTCTTATAGTTTTTAACAAGTTTGGACAGGTTTGGAACTGATTTGAGTCAAACTGGAATTAACTCAACCTGAACATATTCAGGTACCACACAAGTCCGGTGCCAGGGCCGGACTACTCTGCCCTGATCAAAAGTGGAATTTAGGGTTTTCGTGATCTGTGAGAATTGGGGTTGAACTTGCATTGAAAAGGGAAAGTAGAAAGTGTACCACGTGTGTAGAACTCCAAGGATCGAGAATTGAGTGCAACACTTTAATCTTGGCGATCTAGGGTTGGTGATGAAGAGTTGATGGAGAGTTGAGGGTGAATTGGTGATGAAGACGAAAAGTCGATGAAGATCTTGCTTGCTTGATCCTCCTTTGTGTTCTCCCTCTCCCCCTTGCTTCTGGATCTTCTTTTGATGACCGCTCCCACGAACTAGGGTTTGGGTTTCTTTCAATTGTGGAAAAGCAGTGAAAATTTGAGGTGTTGGGTTTCTTATATAGAGGTGGAGAGGTAGGGTTTGATGGATTTCGTATTCAAGGCAATGGAGGGCGTGTAGGGGTCCCACATAGGCTCCACTGGGGTTAGACACGACATTCTTGGGCCCGATTAAGGTGGAAACCCAAAAACAAGTCACGGAGGAAAAGATTGAATCCGAGCCAGGCACACCGGACAAGTCCGCTAGGGGGTCGGACTAGTCCGATGTTGGATAGATGCGAAAAAGGACAAGTCTGGTAAGAGGTACAGACAAGTCCTATCTTGTCCAAAGAGCAAAATGGACAAGTTCGGCATAGATCGGAAAAGTTCAGGGGTTTGACAACTTATTCGAAAACCGTACCAAAGACCGGACTAGTTCACACTAAATCATGGACAAGTCCAGAATGGAACAGAGACTTAATCGGAATAGTCCACGGCAAAAATGAACAAGTTCGGAGGGCCATCAGAGGGGAAACCGGACTAGTCTGAGGCACAAACCGGACAAGTTCGTACTTATACAAACATTTAAGTGTTGTTTTGATTTTAATTCATTTTAAGCTTGTTTCTTTTCATGTTACTTAATACTAAGCATGTATAAGAATGTATGCAATGCATGATGGATGAAAATTAGAGTGTTACATTATGTCGAACGTGATCTGACAGAACTACCCTCAAACCACGTCAGCTTCCTCTTCCGGCTAGAGGATTCGACAGGCTCTTTGCCTTTACCCCGACTCGAGTCGGGTTTCTTCTTGCTTGAAGCTGCAGGATTCTTGCCCTCTGAAGCTCTGGGGATTGAGATCCCTTCTGGCAAAGTGCTCCTCTGACGCACTACAAGACATGTGTCGTCAAGCAGTGGCATCTTCTTCTTCAGCTCTCTCCTGACCTCCGGAACTACGTTCTGGGGCAGTAACTCAGCCAGAGGTCCAAGGTCATCCCTCGAAAAAGCCTCGCTCTTTAGCTTCTGGAAATGGAGCTTCAAAGTGTGTTCTTCAATATTGGTGCCTAGACTGACTTCAATCCAGAGGAAATCTATTTCTCCAGAGAAAAACCAAGCTACGAACTCTCGCTCCTTGAGAGGCGCCCAACGGTTGGTCAGGAAGTTGCCGAGAACCATCAGAGACATTAGTCCTTTGTCCACCAATTCTCGGATCCTTGTCAGCACGGGCTTGTACTTCTCACACAGCTCTGGGAGCTCCACCCAGGAGTCAGAATCCGTCATCAAAAGTCCTTCTTGCAACTCCAACCGGTCGTGAGAGTCCACCTGTGTGACACCCGGTCCCAAAAATAAACCAAGTGCAACACATATGTGTGCTCAAGACGTTGATCACACATACATGAGTGCTTCACAAACGATATACAAAAAATTACAACACAAATTAATTAAACAAGGTACTTTTATTACAATATTCAAATATTCCTCAAAATTACAACTCTAATAATCATTATTAATAAATTTGGAACTAATGCAGCAGAAGTAATCTAACTAAGCAAACTAAGTAAAGGGGTATAGCGCGGAAAACCTGACCTAAAACTGTTGGTGGGGGGGAATTGCAAGGGTGAGCACATGTCGTACTCAACAAGTGTGGGAAAAATAATGACATGTAGCTTAATCAAGGAATTGATAATAAATAATGGATATTTGCTGAAAAGTACATTTAAAACATATGAAAGGCATCCTACAATGTCTATGTGAAATAATCCCATCATATCCCAAATAAACATAATAAATCGTATCCGTCATTCATTATCCATCCATATGCCAGATTCTTACCATCATCATTAACCATGTTCATTTACCACCATCAAATCCATAACCATAACCATAAACCATTCCCAAGTTCCCTCTAATCATGTAGGTCATCCAAGTGCTCTTAATTTGAAGGACAACTATCATGATAGTTTTTAACACTCTGTAGAGGTTGTACCACTTTACCCACAAGTTCGTGATTTCGTCACCCGTCGGCGACTAAAGAAACCTCCCTTATGCCAACACACTTCCTTAGGGGTATGGCCAAGAGATCACAAAATAGCCTTTACAAGGGGACTACCAGCATATTCATACCCATTGAGGTTTCACCGGTGGTGATGCCTCCAACTGAGCACATCCAACCAAGGGCCCCATCTCGTGCCATACGGATCTCAGGGCAGTCCCGCCACTATTGCAAACCCAACCAACTCTTATTCCCTTCCCCCAAATGATCCATAAAATGTTGGCAATACACGTAATTAATTGGCTAAGCCGCAGCCATATATGGCTTTGTGGTGGCACTGTTATCCTGGCTTATTCTCGCATGAATCAGTACTTAGATCTAAAGCAAGCAAAACACCATATCATCCAACCCAATCCACAAACCATGCTTGCTTAGATCTCCGAATTCCATGTTACCAATTAACCATATTTACCAATTCACATCATCCATAAGTTTATTAATTCATAATTAAGCCAGTTGGTTGTTTTCCCATCCTAATTAATTAGAGCGAAGTAAAAAGGTAAAATACCCTTCCCGACATGCTACAATACATTCAAGCGATAAGGATGGTCAAACAAGACTAGTAAACACCTATCATGGGTTTCCCATCAATTTGACACAAGCATGCAGTTTTGCAAATAAAATATTTAAAAACAAGATTAAAATGTTCAAAGACACTTGTCATGCTCTTGAGATTTGTTAGGATCGAAAGCTTCAAAATTCTGATGCTGGAGGTCTCGACAGCACCCTCTAGCGCAACACCTTCTATTCCGTGCACAACATACAAAACAAACATTACAATCAATAAATGCTCATATATTACTCAACATGTCATGATATGCATGATTAATGCAATTATGTGGTAATGCATGTTATTAGGTTGATATGATTGCTGACTAACTAGTTACAATTAAGTATTATATGTTAGAACAAGTTTCAAGTCATTTCTGAGGATATTAAAGAATTTCCAGGAACTTTCAGAACAGGAAGGCTGTACTAGTTCGCAGTGAGGCCAAACATGTCCTTCTGGAACAAAAAGGGAATCAGACTAGTCCGCGCTGGACCGGACAAGTCCATTATGGCTAGGGTTTTGACAAATTTTAAACTAGAGCATAGTTAATGATAATATAGAACCATATTTTATGCAGAAAAGATGGATCTAAGGCATTACAGTGAATCCTAGGGTTCGGGGGTCGAGGATTCTATGAAATTCGAGAACTTGACGTCTAGATCGAAAGAAGATGAAGAATTGATGATGGGAAATAATGACGACGAAGGGTTGATGAAGATTGCAGCAGCGATGATGATCTTGATTGATCACCCTCCTTCTTCTCCATGTGGTGGAGTCTCCCTGATGGCGGCTCACACGAAGTAGGGCTAGGGCTTCTTCAATTGCGACAAAGAGATGAAAGGGTGGGTGTTGGGGTGTTTATATAGGGTGGAGGTGGTAGGGTTTGGCTGGAATTCGAGTTTAAGGCGGTGGAGGTCGAGTAGGGGTCCCACATGGGCTCCACAGGGGTTGGGCATGATGTTCTTGGGCCCACTCAAGGCAAAAGCTCAACAACATGTCGTGGATAAAGAAATAGAGTCCGAGTCGGGCATACTGGACTACTCCGCTAGGGGGCCGGACAAGTCTGATATGGGACAAAAAGTTGAACGGACAGGTCCGGTGAAAATTCGGACAAGTCCGAATGGTTCCAGAAAGCAAAATAGACAAGTCCAATAGAGGCCGGACAAGTCCGGGAGTCTTCTCAAATTTTCAAAAACCCAGACCAAAACGAGAATTTGCCGGACAACTCCGAAAGATTCTAGAGTCGAAGATCGGACTAGTCCGTACTAGAGAATGGACAAGTCCGGATAACATCAGAAGCATTTTTAAACTAATCCGGGGCAAAAAGCGGATAAGTCCGGACGACAACCGAGAGTAAATCGGACTAGTCCATGGTTGAATACAGACAAGTCCGCTAATACAGGCTTTAACTGTAGTTTTGGTTCTAATTCATTTTAAACATGTTCCTTTTTGTGTTGCTTAATGTTAAACATGTATAATAAGGTATGCAATGTGTGATGGATGAAAATGTGTGTGTTACGACCCGGATCACCACCCAATCGGTCTTCCACATCTCCCACTTCCTGGAAGGAAAGGTCTTGATGAACTTGTATATAGAATTTCTACACTTTACGAAGTAATAGAACCCCAGCAAGCTGTTACCTTTGCCGATCGTCTAGAGAGTGAAGAAGGTCTGGAAGAGAGGGATGCGGGACGGCACACCCACCCACATCTCGCAGTAGTGGACGAAGATTGCCATCAAAAAGATGGAGTGAGGTCCAAGGTGGTGCAGTTGGAGTCCGTACGACTCCAACAACATCAACAGGAAGTTTGATACTGGCGGAACCAGCCCGACCATGGCATATGCCGAAAAGCATCACCGGTGGACTCCTTATTGAATGGGAGCTTGCCGCGGTGAATGGCATTGTTGAAGGAGTCTCTTTGCTAGCCCATTAGCTTATGGACTCTGGTGAGATCTTCATCACTCATGATCTTGCTGGGGGGAAGTCTGATTTCCATCGCTGTAAAGTGGAGCGAAAGTGGGAGCGCGGCACAAGGGTTCAAGCGGAGAACTCTATGGCAAGAATAGATCAGTGCATAAGAGTTCTCACTCCTTGCAGCACCTCTCTCTTTATTAAGCTTCCGCAATGCTTGGATGGCAACTGCATCTATACTATAGTCACACTCTGCAAAGTTACTTCGTCAATGACAAGGGGGCCCCCGTCCACTTTGTTAAAAAGTCGCACTAGGTGAACCGTTGTCATGATGGGAAGTTGTAAGCCCGAGGGCAGCGGCCTGATAGGGCTACAAAGATTACACTGGGAACCGATACGGATATCGTATTGGGAACTGGCGACCTTTAATATCGTGAGATCAGCATGTCATGCATCTCACCTACCAAATGAAGAAAGGTCGTGTGTCCCAAGTGGAAACTTGATGCGGCAATGCGGGGTAGATAATGGCCCCACCTCTAGCATTGAAACCTCATAATCTCACCAGAGGTGGGCTTGGGGCCCACTGTCGATACCCAACATACAAGGTATCCCTTCGTACTAGAAGAAGACGTGTCGAGTTCCACCTTCCAGTATCATGGACTTCCGGAGGCAACACGTGTCCCACAGTGTTGGTCCTGCCTCCCTTCTTAGGGTGGCTCCGGTGCTGCCACGTGTCCCACAGTACCGGACCTGCCTCCATTCATAAGGTGGCTCCAGCATGGCCACATGTCCAGGGGTGCTGAACCTGCCTCCCCGCAGGCGAAGCTCCAGTGCTGCCATATGTCTAGTAGCTCTAGACCTGCCTCCCCGCAGAGGGTAGCTCTAGAGCTACCACGTGTCACATGACGGGACCTATGTCTACAACGGGAAGACTGTGGGATCTCCAACGGTGCAGACATTCAAGGGCTATCAATTGGCTGTTACAAGAACTGGTTAACGTGTCATTAATACTATATTAATGATGCACGATCAGGGGACTGTCAAGACTGATAACACTACCATTAAGGCACGTTATCACGATTATTAACCACCCATAACACCATAGATCGTGTATAGGGAGGTTATTACAGCTAGGGACACATTTCGGGCCACGGCGCACACTGTAACAGCCAGCCCTTGACATGTAAAAGGGTTGTACTGCATGGTAGAAAGACAATCTAGGCTCAGCTAAGCAAGCTCAGACACGCTCAAGTTTAGGCTTACAAACTAAAACAATCAACACACCCCCCATTGAGTAGGGTATTATGTTCAAGTGGCCCGAACCACGTAAAATCCTAGGTGTTCACCCTTGATCTTGATTAGCGCCCCATCCGAATATGAAACTCCGCAGACCACTTCTTAGTAGTACCGGGGGAAGTTTCTTAGTCCACACTCTGACAGATATGATATAGTGATAAGAGCTACTATACCCTGGTTGAAAGTGAAACTTAACTTCCTGGAGAAAAGTTAAAATAAGAGTTCCTCATTCGATAGAAATTCTACCAAAGCCATATGATGATTTGAATTTGATAAACCCTATGCATATTATATTTGTCTTCACATTGAGCCTAGTCAAACTAGTATAGACCTATGTGAGAATCTTTTCATGTTTTTAAGATCAAGATTACATGGGCACAGGCTAAACTTCTACACTAGAAGTTAGCAAATTCCATCATACCATTCTACCACCAAAAAGATACTTCATGATTTTCATGCATAATACTCTCTCCAAAATGTGAGGACTGGGATCCTGACTTTCCAGGAATCACATTGGGTGGTGCCGTGCGATGCGGCACCCAACAGCACACGCGAAAAGTCATAGTAAAAATACGAAGTTTTCTTTTCTCAATAAGATATTGTTTACAACATAGTGTACAACAGCGGTACACACGCAGTGGAAAGTACATTCTCACACTCTCGACCTATCTAAGCACAAGAGAAGTCATCCATGCACGTGGACATTTCTCACTAGCAACACGAAGATCATAAGGCAGTGGCGTGGTGTCACACGAGAGATACCTCTTGACGAATTGAGGCCTCACGGACAACCCATAACAACAACAATAAAATAAAACATGCAAAACCACAAATAAAGCAACCGTGAGCACGAAGGCTCAGCAAGACATAACTATCTCACTTAAACATGGAACTCTACATGCTTGAGACTTATACATAGGAATGTTGAATTTGCGTAAATGACTCGCCCATTAGTAAATCCTTAGCTCTGTTTTAAGGTAGCAAACAACATTCTCTGAGCATGGCACATCACAAACTCCACAATCAGACAAGAAACGCTTCGTCCCCAATGTTACATGCTCAAAGTTGCATAAGATTTATTCAAGTTAAATGTTTAGCAAATGTAAACTTAATTGTGCTATTTCTACTCCATAAAAGTTGCAACACAATAATAATCATAGCAGCATATTCATAATATTCCAAGTACTCTTTATTACTAAGTCACGATGAACAAGTATGCTCAATCCAGAGCCGCGAGTGACGGTGACTCGAATAAATAACACCCAGATAGCACGACACATACACCCACACTCGAAGATGCGAAGGCACACTCCACTGATGCTGTATGCAGCCACCTTTCACTCGACACCTACATGCCAACCGGTCCCACTGCTACGAGCAGGAGGCCCCCACACGGAGCGAGTCTGTGCCTGTAGGCAGCTTTACACCTTGCTACACTCAACCCACACCAATAAGGTGGTGGGTTATGCCTCGACGCTAATGTGAACAAGTTACATAGGTTTCCTAGGTCCCATATATACAGTATGCCTTCGGTACTATTCAAACTTGCCCAGCAGGGCCGCACACGGTGCAGTCCTCAATCGACAAAGGCAGGGCTACACACCCGAGACCACGTTCCGATGCATCCTATCCCGCTGCCCGGTCTCATATTCAGTTCATAAACCATTCTCTAAAGTATTCAATCTCGGTGATAGTGTCGCTATCTCGCGAGTGGATTCCAACCACTCGACTTCTACCAAGTTCCCTACAACATTAGCATGGCAATTCTAAGCTTTGAGCTACTAATGTACCCAAATACTCCATGGGATTGTGGGTCATGCATTTGGAGTATTCAAACATAATAAACCTAATGCACAATTCATATACTAGTCAACATAGTGATAAAAGCAAAACTTTAGAAATGACTTAAATACAAACTGGGGCATGCCTTCGGTTGAGAATAAATGTTAGTGAAGATCAGTTAATAAACTCCGCCATGGACTTCATCATAGCTGATCCAAAGAGAATTCCTCGCCTCCGAATCGGGCTTCTCATCAACTCCTGCATCGCATTTCCTATCGACATGGATATGCATCTAAGATGAATGCAACTTAGTAAATATGATTAATGCAGATGTTTAACTAGAGAAGTATTACATCTAGTCAAGGATGACAGGTTTGCTGTTGTCGTACGTATACAGCAAAACAAAGGAACCGAAAGGAAGACAAAGGAAGATTTGGTATGAAGTGTAATATGGAAACAAGGGAATGCCATTTAGTAACTTAAGCATTGGAGTTGTACATACTCAAGATGGACTAAACCTAGTTAGGAATGGAAGGAACTTCTGCTGGGATGTACAACAATAGGAGGAAATCAGAATGAAACATAGGAGAAATGGGTATTAGAAATGAAATAAGTAATGTTTTGGAGATAGGAATATCATACACAGTTTACTGTATTAAATCAAATCCTATGCTTCTGGAAATTTTACAGTGAACAACATATTATATATTTGGGGCTCTGGACAAATTTGAGCTATGATCATGGCAGTTTGTGTTCTGTAAAATTCTATAAAGTTTAACTCTTCCCAGAATTTTTGTAGGCAAGCTGCAGCGTTAACAGGTTTAAAAGTTGGTTTTCTGAGGTCAAGATTTATCCAACAGAATTGGTTTCATAATTTACTAAGCATACTACAGGAACATATTGATTTTAGAAGTTTGGACAATATCTTGAAAATGTGTCTGTACATTTTGGCATTTTTCTGGTACATACAAGTTGGGAACTTAATTTGACCATGTAAATCAATTCAAATGGATCTGAAATATTTACTGGAGCTCAAAAGTTTTGTCGGTACCCTGCGTACCGGGTACCTCACTATACCGCAAGAAAGGCCACGGAGTTCCACCTATCTGAAGTGAGGACCTCCGAAGGCTCCACGTGTCCCGCAGCACTGGACTCGCCTCCCTCATTAGGGTAGCTCCAGCGCTGCCACGTGTAAAGCAAGGTTGGACCTAACTCCCTGAATAGGAAAGCTCCGATCTTTCCACGTGTCCAGTGGCCCCGGACCGAACCCCCAGTAGAGGGAAGCTACAGTGCTGCCACATATACAACGGCTTTGGACCTGCCTCCCCACAGAGGGAAGCTCCGTAGCTGCCACGTGTCGAGCCTCCGGACCTAAGCCAGCAACAGAAAGGTAGACAGATCTTCAACGGCGCGAACATTCAAGGGACAATTAAAACTACAGTTACAAGACCTGATTACATGTTATTAATGCCATGTTAATGACACACGATCAGAGGACCTTTAGTACTGGTAATGACGCCATTAAGGCACGTTATTACACCATTAATCATGCTTAATACATACAGATCGTGTATTAGGTAATTAAACACCATCGGGGCCACATGTCTGGTCAGGTTGACAATGTAACGGACAGTCGTTGGACTATAAAAGGGTTGTGCCGCACGATACAAAGGGCAAGTCCAATCAGGCACTCACACACACAAGCCATACATACAACAACCATCTGTAGAGTAGGGTATTACGCTTAGGCGGCCCGAACCACATAAAAAATCCTCGTGTCACCGTCTTGTTCATAATCTCACGCGCGCCCCAACCAATCACGAACCTCCGCGGACTACAATCTAGTAGTACTGGGGGAAGTGTCGATCACACACTTCGACATTTGGCGCGCCAAGTCGAGGGGCCTGAGATTCTGAGATGGTGAACTTTGCGGCAGCATCATCCAAAAACAATGCCGGACAGCCTGACAGAGGAAATCCCTCCAATGCCCAACAGCCAGCTGGCGCTATTGTCCCGGCGGGCATTGCTGCACAACCACCACCAACTTCTTTGGCTGCCAACACCGAACAATAGGATGGTGCCCTTGTGTCGATGACTGCGTCGACTAACAACCTGTAGAATGCACTAATCGCTGTGCGTACTCTACTCCAGCGCCGTCCAGCGGCTGGAGCTCCTCCGACAGCCATGGAATAATGGCGTACTGACGTCGAACATCTGGTTGCAGCCGCAACCAATGCCAATAGTAACCAAGGCCCGCCCCCAGCTGGGCAGGCAACCTCTCAGTAGAGGACCTTGTCTGGTAGCCTTGGTCCTCAAGTTTCACAGCACAGGAGACATGTTGTGTCCCGACAAGTGATGTCGCTACCCTCCGGGACACATCGTACTACACTACGTCAAGGCTCTCGACCCATGATATGTGGTCGTAGCTTGACCGCCGTTATAGGCAGCAGGACAACTGTGTCTACGTCGACTTGCTCGCGAGAGGCGAAAGGCTCGGGAAAACCCTTTGCCTTTGGGAGTATGGGGCGGCTTTTCGGCCCTAGCCATGAACCTTTGCATGGTCTGACGGCCGCAAAAGTTCTGGCCTCATTTGCCGGAGAAGTACGACGGGACTGTCTATCCCGTCGAGTTCCTCCAAATCTACTCCACCACCATTCTCGCGGCGAGGGGCAATGAGGCCATGATGGCCCACTACTTTCCTGTGGCTGTGATTGGGACAGCCAGGTCCTGGTTCATGAGTCTTCTGCCTGACTCCATCAACGGTTGGGCGGAGCTATGCCACCAGTTCACCGCCAACTTCGGGAGTTCTTACACCCGGCTTGGCATAGAACTGCATCTATTTGCTGTACAACAGAAATTAGGGGAGTCGCTGCGATTGTTCATCCATTGTTTTTCCCAGGTACAGAACACGATTCCTTCCATCTCCATTGCATCTATCATTTTGGCATTTCGACGGGGCGTCAGAGACAAGAAGATGCTGGAGAAGCTGGTGACGAAAGAAGTCACCAGTGTCACATAACTTTTCGGCCTGGCTGATAAGTGTGCTAGGGCTGCGGAGGGTCGTGAAATGCACTCCAAGCCAGCTTCGGAGGCTGGTAAAGAGTCCTCCAAGGCTGAAGCCACTACCTCCGGTAGTGGAAAGAAGAAGAAAAAGTCCAACGATAAAAAGAAGCCCTCGGCCAGCACGCCTGCTGCTGCAGCTGCTGTAGCTCCGGGTGGCCGGGGGCCACGCCCCGAGAAACGTCCTCGACCATCGTCGAAGACGGCGACAGTCAAAAGATGTGGTGTCTGATCCACAAAACAGACACCCACAATCTTGCAGGTTGCCGCGAGATCCTTGTGGAGCGCTTTAACAAGCACCGAGAAGAAGCTCCTTTCCGCCAGCGGGAAGGAAAAAAGAAAGTCGATGAAGCTCCGGCCAATTCGGAGCTAGGCTTCTAGGACCCCAAGAAGGTCCTAAAGGCAGTGTACAACACCGTCGATGACAATTCTGACATCTCCAATAACAAGCGTCGAAAGACCCTCAATACCATATATGGAGGGTCCTGGGATATCACCTCCCGTCGTGTCCTCAAAACCATGCATTGGAAGATGGTTGCCACAGCTCCTACTGCCAAGGCAGAACCCCATCGAAACTGAATGGACACTCCCATCACTTTCGATGCTTTAGGCTGCCCAAGAAACATGATCGGAGATGGACAACTGCCGTTGATGGTGTCTCCTACAATCAATAATGTCCAGCTCTACCATGTCTTGGTGGATGGAGGTTCAGCGCTCAACCTCCTAAGCTATGAAGCGTTCGTCAAGATCCAGCTAAAACTCTCGAACCTTCACCCCTCACGTCCTTTCTCCAGGGTAGGTTCAGGGGTCATCAGTCCTCTCGACTCAATCACACTCCCGGTGACATTCAGGACTCGGGAGAATTACAGGACCAAGAAGTTGGTCTTCGACGTGGCGCACATCAGCTTAACCTTCAACACCATCCTAGGAAGGCCAGCCTTGTACAGGTTCATGGCCGCAGCCCAAGATGGCTACTTGGTGCTGAAGATGCTGACAATTTCAGGCATTCTCTAGATCCGCGGAGATCGCACTGCAGGAGTCACTACGCTGGAAGAACTCCACGTGCTTACAACAGCGTAGGAGGAAGCATCCGACAAGGAGCTAGCTTCTCAACCTCCGAGCACTCGTCACCAAGACTCAACCTCTGCATCACGTGTGCACCCAAGCGGCGACACCAACATCCCTGTCAAAGTCGTCCAAATTGGTTCCGATGCTGCCCAGACCACCCGTATATCGGGAGGGCTGGACAACAAATAGGAACTCGCACTCATCACTTTCCTCCGGATGAATGTTGACGTGTTTGCCTGGAAACCATCACAAATGCCTGGGATCCCTAGGGAGGTGATTGACCATAGCCTGAAGATATATCCCGATGCACGGCCAATACACCAGAAGCTCCGGAAGCAATCAGTTGAGCAGCAAAACTTCATTCGACAAGAAATAAAGAAGTTGCTCGAAGCTAGTTTCATCCAGGAGATTCATCATCCACGATGGCTGGCAAACCTAGTCATTGTACCCAAGGCTGGCGGAAAACTTTGGATGTGCATCGACTATACCACCTTAAATAAGGCATGTCCAAAAGATCCATTTCCACTACCTACGATAGACCAGATAGTGGACTCCACCTCTGGGTATGAGCTATTGTGTTTCCTGGATCATACTCCAGATATCATCAGATCCAAATGTCTAGGGAAGATGAAGAACATACTGCCTTCATAACAGTAGATGGGTTGTATTGCTATACTGCCATGCCTTTCGGTCTCAAAAATGCTGCTTCAACCTTTGTGTGGGACATGCACAAAACATTTGGAGAGCTCATCTCGAACTTGGTGGAGGTCTACATCGATGACATCATCGTGAAGGTCAAGAACAAGGAATGCCTCCTTGACAACCTGTAAGCCGTCTTCAACAAGTTGTGCGTGGCGCGTACCAAGCTGAACTCGGACAAATGTATCTCCGAGGTTAGTTCTGGGAAGATCCTCGGATTCTTGGTGACTCACCAAGGAATTGAGGTGAATCCGATGAAGATCAAGGATATTGAAGACATGCGGCCCCCAGCCCGCATCAAGGATGTCCAGAAGCTAACTGGATGTCTAGCTGCGCTCAGCCGATTCATCTCAAGACTGGCAGAACGGACGCTTCCCTTCTTCAAATTATTGAGGATGTCCGGACCATTCCATTGGTCTGAAGAAGCAGAAAAGATGTTCCATGAGCTCAAGCAGCTCCTCACCACACTACCAATTTTGGTACCTCCGAACCCTGGTGATCCTCTTTTGCTTTACATTTTAGCAACTACGGAGGTTGTCAGCATAATTTTGGTTGCAGAAAGACCGGGCCACCTATAGTTCAGGAGCCCAGACCCCACCGGAAGGGTCCGGAGCTACCTGAAGGCGAGTCTGGGTCCCAGCCCCCAGACATGGATCTTCATGGCAAGCTGCCCGAGGATCAACCTCTCTCATCTAAGGAAGTTCACACGGCTGAATAAGTTCCCGACCCCTCCGAGAGAGTCCGTGAAGCTCAAGAAGAAGCTTTGGACCCCTCCGAGAGGGTCCGGATTGATGAAAAAGAAGCTCTGGGACCTTCAGGTAAGGTCCAGGCTGTCCAGCGGCCAGTGTACCTCATCAGCAAAGTACTTCACGATGCTAAGACTCAATACATTGAGGTGCATTAGCTGCTTTATGCAGTTGTCATTGCCTCAAGGAAGCTACATCACTACTTCCAAGCCCACAAGATATGAGTGGTAACCTTCTATCCACTGCGTGCTATAATGCATAACCCCAATTCAACTAGTAACATTGCAAAGTGGGCAGTGGAGCTGGCAGAGTTTGATCTCAAATTCCTGCCTCGAGATGCTATCCAGAGTCAGGCATTGGCTGACTTCAGGCGGAGTGCACCCCTTCTTCATCAAATCCAGGGGGCCCCAGTGAGCACAAGCCGGAACCCAAGGTCCCGATCTTCACCGAGCCTCACTAGACTCCCTACTTCTACGGCTCCTTGCAAAAGCAGGGGGCCGGAGCTGGAATCCTTCTCCTCGCTTGGGCCGGGGAGAAGGTCAAGTACATGGTACACATTGATTTCAAGACAACCAACAACATGGCGGAGTATGAAGCTCTCATCTACGGGCTCAAGGTGGCGCTATCATATGTAATCAAGCAGATGCTAGTGAGGGGTGCTTCGCAGCTCATTATCAAGCAAGTCAAAGGCGAATGTAGCTGCAATAACCCACAATTCACTGCTTACCTCCTTGAAGTCCAGAAGCTCTAGATAGATTTCCACGTCCTGGACCTCTGCCATGTCCAGCATCTCAACAACGATGAAGTTGATGAACTATCGGCAAAGGCTTCAACCGGTGCTCAAGCTCCCAACAGAGTTTTTGTCAGGAGGTTTTCAAGACGAACCGCTCAGCCAGCTGAACTGAGCAAAGGGAGTGAGACCAGCACCTCAAAGCTTGCAGTCCCAGTGGCCCTGTTACCATGGCGTCTACCAAGGGTCGTAGGTGCGCGGGAAGCTCTGAGCAACCCAGTGCACAAGATCTGGAGGCTCAAGTTAGCTCTGATGCATGGATCTCGGAAATCCAAAGCTACTTGAAAGAAAATATCCTTCATGAAGACGGTGCATCCACTAACCGAAAGGGGATCTCTACTGACGCGGTGCCAACGGTGTACTAGTGCGGTGCATTGCCCAGGAAGAAGGTTGCGAGCTCCCCACAGAAATCCATGGAGGCAAGTATGGGAACCACGCATCTTCCCACACGTTGGTTGGTAAAGCCTTCTGATATGGCTTTTACTGGCCTACAGCTCACTAGGATGCAGTTGAGCTGGTAAAAAAGTGTGAAGCGTGCCAGTTCCACGCAAAACAAATTCACACATCGGCTCAGTCGCTACAAATGATACCTCCTACATGGTGATTCCATGTGTGGGGGATGGACATTTTGGGACCTTTCCCAAAAGCCGTCGGAGGTTACAAGTTCCTGTACGTCACCATCGACAAGTTCACCAAGTGGCCAGAAGCAATTCCAGTTGTGACTATCAACAAGCAATCAGCTATCAAGTTCTCGAAGTCCATAGTCTGCAGATTTGGAGTTCCAAATAGAGTCATAACTTACAGCGGAACCCAATTCACAAGTGTAGCATTCTAAGAATATTGCGAAGCCCTCGGCATACAAGTTAGCTACACATTAGTTGCTCACACGGCAAGTAATGGCCAAGCTGAGAGAGAAAATGCAAAAATATTGAAAGGACTCAAGATGCGCACTTACGAGTGCCTGAAGAAACACGAAGCCAACTGGATAGAGGAGCTTCCATCCGCATTATGGGCGAGCAGGACCACACCTAGCCGGTTAACTGGAGAGACACCCTTCTTCCTAGTGTACAGAGCTGAAGCGGTCCTTCCTCCAGAGATCACCATGGGGTCACTCCAGGTCTGAACCTTCGACGAAGCCACGCAGGACAAGCTCTGGCGTGAAGACCTTGACCTCATCGACGAGGGAAGGTACCAAGCAGTTGTTCGGAATGCACGATATTGCCAGGCACTTCGGCATTATCACCAAAGGCATGTGCACAACCGATAGCTTGAAGAAGGCGATCTGGTGCTGCGGAGAATACTAACTCATGAAGGGATGAACAAACTGTCCCGCAATTGGGAAGGTCCCTTCCGAGTGATCAAAGTATCCCGTCCTAGATGCGTTCGCTTGGCAACAGAGGATGGGACCCCACTTCCCATACCATGGAACATCGATCACCTCCATAAGTTTTATACTTAGTTTCATGGAGGTGAGTCCGTAATTATACACAATGTAAGAAGCTATAGAGTCTATACACAAAGTCGGGTAGGTCCTAAAGGAGAACATCCAGACCCCTCCGGGAGGGTCTGGCAAGATCAAGCCCACCTAACATGGTCTCTGTACTGAAAGTGCGGCTTACCTACCCTGGGTTAGAACAAGATGAATAGTACACTTGGCCTGGTTCCGTACCCTAAGTGTGTCCTTGTCTCCCCTATAATTCGGACCTATAATAGAAGATATTGTTGTGTGAAAGCAGACTCCATGTGCATTAATTTTGTATAGGCTCATTTTTCTTTTATTATTTTTTGCTTCTTGTCTATAACAAAGTTGTGTAATTCTTTTTTGAGATTTAGTCCAAGTTATTCATATGATATACGTGTTATATTGTTGATCTTTTTTGGATCTTAGCATTGCTAGATGGACTACTCACCTAAAAGCCAATGACAAGTCCGGAGTGCGCTATCGACATAGACTAGTCCAGCACCCTAAGTACGACACTCTACCTATATTCCGGCAGGCCTTAGTAGGGCGGGTCCAGAAGGCATTCGGATCTATAGAGATACATCAATTTACTTGTTATCATGTTGAACTCCTTCGGACCTAAATTTCAAATATGAACAGTATGCCGCAAACAATTTATAGATGAGAGGATGAATTTTACTGTTTTTCTTGTCTTTAACGCGCAGGAAAAATGGAAAGTTCATGGCGATTGTGGACGTTGCCGGAGCTACTAAGTTCTGACAACCCCCAGGAGGCTCGCCATCGACATTTTTATATGTTGAAAGTGGGCGTCCTCGAAGCTAACAAGCTCCGACAAGTCCCATGGGGACCAGCTGTCGACGTGAATAATTAATGGCGATCTAAATGAAGATGGTGTAGAAATCACCCAGAGGGGGTCCGCCGTCGATGTTCTAAACATTGACAGTGGGCGCAGTCGGACCTATCATGCTACGACAACCCCCAGAGGACCCGCTGTCAATGTTTCTAAATGTTGGTGGTGGGTGCCGTCGGATCTACCAAGCTCCAACAACCCCAAAGGGCCCGCTGTCGATGCTCTATGTGTTGGTTGTGGGTGTCGTCGGATCTACCAAGCTCCGATGCCTCCCAGGGAACCCGCTATTAACGCTCTATGTGTTTGCTATGGGCACCGTTGGATCTACCAAGCTCCGACACCTCCCAGTGGGCCCTATTCTCTATGCGCTAGTGGTGGGCGCCGTCGGACCTATCAAGCTACGAAAACCCCCAGGGGCCCGCCGTCGATGTTTCTAAGCATTGGCAGTGGGCGTTGTCATATCTACCAAGCTCTGACAACCCCTAGGGGGCCCGCCATCGACGTTTCTAAGCGTTGGCAGTGGGCGTCGTCGGATCTACCAACCTCTGATAACTCCTAGGGGGGCCGCCTTCGATGTCACAAAGGTCCATGCAGATGTCGGAAGTAAACTTTAAATGTTCTAACTACAAGTTCAAAGCGTTCAAGTCATCAAGACATTGTCAGATCCTTTTGGTACATGTTCGCAATCAAATTGTGTACATCTACTAGGGGGCCAACAAGATAAATGACAATGTATTGAAGACAAATACAAAATGGAATTCATTCATTTGAGAAGATTGGATTTCATTCATTCGAAGGATTGGATTACAAAATGAGGATTACAAGTGAAAGGAAGAAGAAAAAGGTCCTAGCTACTGGAGGTCCTAGGTCCTACGGAAATACGAGGCAACTTTCTGGACAACTTCTTGAACGCTGGCCCTGGCGGCATCTTCCTCTTCAACAATGGGCCCTGAGACCACCGGATCTAGAGATAGTTGGGGGTCTCGGCTTTTGAAACACGTCAGCACATATTCGGTGACATTCTTGGCTAGAGACTTCCCCTCTGTCTTTAGTTGGTCGACAATGACGTTACCCATCGCGTCCAGTTTGTTGCTGGTAGAGCTCAGTGCCACCAGCGCCTTGTCAAGCTCCGGCTTCGGGTCCTCTGGACGCACCGGACTAGAGCCAAGCGGCACCAAAGCATTGTTGGCATGCCCCAGGAAGTCCCACACTTGTTGGGACTCCGTTGCCCTCGAATTCTTAAGTTCCTCCAGTTACCTTCTGGTGGCAGCAAGCTCCGAACTCTCTCGGGCGATGCGTTCGATCTCTTTGGCATGTTGCTGAATACTCACAGCCACCTGCTTCTCGCGGTCGAAAAGCATCGAATCCCGAAGGTGGATCCGGTTCTGGCAGTTCGCTAGGTCCCTCTCCCTGCCTTTCACCTTCTCCTCCCTGGTGGCGACATTAGCTTCTCTTTTGGAGAGCTCCTGCCCCATCCTCCAGTTCTTCTCCTCCTCCTCCATGCACCGCTGCTTAAATTTTTTAGTGTGGTCGACCAAGCTTTCCACTCCCGGAGACAACCTATGGTCGAGCTCCTCATCTCTCTTCAAAATATCCTTCTGCCTCTCCAGGAGCTTCTCTCCCCGCTCATCGAGGTCTCCCCGGCGCTTTAGGAGAATCTCATTCAGCTTATTGAGGTTGTCTTGACGACCCTCAGCAGCCTCATTTCTTTTCTTAGCATGTTCGAGAATCTCCCGACTCTTCATGTCGAGGGCCCTGATGGAAGCCTCCCGCTCATCTAGTAAGTGGCCCCAATATATTAGTCAGGCCTTTTCCTTCTCGATCCACTCCCGCTGGTCAGCATGCCTTGTTTGCGCTAGCTTGGTCTCGAAGTGAAGTATGTTGCGCCAAAGCCTCAAGGTGTGGCGCTCTTCTTCGAGGACCTTGATGTCATGGTTGAAGGCGAGCTGAACTTGACAGGGACTGGAGCAGGCGTTGTCAATATACAAAGCCAAAGGAATTGGCTCCGAACCTGCTGTTATCTCCTCCCCCAGCTCCAAAGGGTCTTCTAACAAAAAAATTGGGTCCCACGGCAAAAGTGTGGTCCCCTACGGTTCTGCGATGATAGGTCCGCCCCGTGGGAGCTCCTCTGCCACCACTAAGGTCAAGGGAGGTCCCACCAAGGGAACTTCAACCTTCGGGGCTTACAACGAAGGTACCCCTGCCGGATCTTCAACCATCTGCTCTGTGAGTGGAGGGTTGCCGCTGATTCTTCTGGGTGCTCCAACTCAGACATGAGCGCCTCTAGAGTAATCATCTTCGGAGCCAGCATTGGAGCTTCGCCTGGAGTACCCACCACCTATGGCTCAGAGTTCGGGACATCAATCGTCTCCAGCTCAGGGGCCAGAACTACAACCATCTCCGGCTCAGGGGCCAGAGTTTCAACTACTTCCAGCACGGGTGCTGAAGCTTTGGTTACCTCCGGCTCAAACGCCAGAGCTTCCGCCATCTCTTCCTCCTACGCTGAAGCCACGGCTGCTGGCTCTGCAGCCGCTGGCGCATCATCATGAACATATCCCCAATGGTCTGGTGCTACCACATGAGCTTCTTGCAACGACTTAGGATCCAAGTCCACGACAGCTGGTGCCGGAGCTACCATGTCTTCAGCCACCACTTGGAGAGGCACAGGAGTTGAAGCCGGAGCTTTGACCTGTACAGCTTCAGTTGCTGCAGTAGGAGCCAAAGCTTCGGTCTTCTTTTTTGACACCCTGAAAACAAAACATCGGGAAAATTCAAGAAATGATGAAAACAAAATCAGCACCTCAAGGTGATATGACAATGCTTACCTTGGGATGCTACCACTCCAGTCAGCGTGGAACCTCTTCATCAGGCGGCCAGAGCCAGAACCCACCGTCGCCAGTGTCGTAGAGGCTCCGGACTGCTACCCGGAACTTGCCGCAGCTACTGGTGTCGCCTCAATCGGGACCCCACTCGGCTAGGAAGGACCTCCGGACCTGGAGCCCTCAGCCGGCACCTGAGCCGGAGTCGATTTGCCAGAGCTAGCGCCCCTCAAGGGCGCCGGCACCAAAAAGGGCTTGGCCGCCAAAGTTCTACTTCGCTGGGGAGTAGGAGCTGCTGGAGATGGAGCCGACCTAAGGGAGCTCCCATCAGCATGTCTCAGCTTCCTCTTCTGGCTGGAAGATTGGGCCGACTCCTTGCCCTTGCCTTTGCCCTTGCTGGCGTCTTCGACCTTCTGGCTTGGAGTAGCGGTCGGAGCCACCCTCTCTGAAGCTCCGAGAATGGCAACCCTGTAGGTCTTATGCCTCTCTACCTGGCCGAGGTTGTCAAGCTCCGACATCCGCTTCGGAGCTTCCTCCTGATCTCTGAAACCATGTTTAGTGGGAGGAATTCCGCCGGCGGGGTCAATGCGTCGCGGGTGATGGCCCTGCGTTTAAACTTCTGGAGATGGACTTCAAATCTTCATCGTCCAAGTTGGTATTATAATCGGCTTCAATCCGGTTGTGATCCATCTCACTCTTGAAGTCCCATGCGGGCCACTCCCTCATATTCAACGGTGCCCACCTGTTCACCAGGAAGTTGTCGAAGACCATTTGAGGGGTCACCCCACTCTCTACGCACTCCTGAATCCTTCTCAGGATTGGCTTGTATGCTTCAAAAAGCTCCAGAACTGCATTCTAGGCATCGGTGTCGACATTGGGGAGGATCTTGGTCAACTTCAACCTCTCGTGCTCCTCCACTGTGATGATCATCCGGTTTTTCTTCCAGTTGTCCCACTTTTTGAGGGGAAGGTCTTCAAGTACATGAAGGGGGAGTTCTTGCGCCTTACGAAGTAGTAGAAGCTAATCAGCTCCGTTCCCTTTCTGATAGTGTGGATCGTGAAGAAAGTCCGGAAGAGCTCGATGCACGGTGGCACACCCACCCACATCTCACAGAAGTGGATGAAGGTTTCCACCAGCAAGAAGGGGTGGGGACTGAGGTGATGAAGCTCGAGGTCGTAGAAATCTAGCAGCATGAGCAGAAAACTTGAGAAAGGCAGGATCAGACCCACCATGGTGTACACCGAGAAGAAGACGATCTTTCTGGTGTGCTTCTTCTTGAAGGGAAGGTTGTCGAAGCGAATATCATTGTTGAAAGAGTCGCTAGACCACCCCATGTAGGTCCGGACACTCGACAGATCTTTATCGCTAGTGATCGTGCTGCGGGGAAGACGCAACTCCACCGCGGCAAAGTGGAGCAATAGTTGGAAGGGCTATGCAAAGGTTGGGAGGCTCTGAGCGCAAGTTTGAATGAAAGCGTAAAGAGTCCTAAAAGCGTTTGGGTTTTCCTTCTTAAGTAAGCCACCGCAACGCTTGGATGGAAACTGCATCGCGATCAAGATATCATTTCAAAAGTTTACCCCATTAATGACAAGTGGGCACGGGTCCACTTCGACAGAAGAGTCTAAGTTATCACACTCGGCGAACTATTGTCATGATGGGATGTTGGGAGGCCGAAGGCGGAGACCTGAGAGGGCGCTCGAAACCGATATGGTTTTCGTATTGGGAACCGACGACCTACAATTGCGTGAGATCCGCACGCCAGGATCCGAGCTATCGCTTCAAGAAGAGCCACGTGGTGTTGGTTTAACTACGGACCATCGCCCCACTGGCCCATGAAAAGACCTTTGAAGCCGCAGCGTGGGAATCGAAGATGGCCCCACCTCTGGTAGAATAACTTAACACAAAGGACTTCTCCGAGAGGTGGGCCCGAGGGCCACTTTCGGTATCCTACGTACCGGGTACCCCACGATACCGCAAGAAAAGCCACGGAGTTCCACCTGTCCGAGTTGAAGACCTCCGCAAGCTCCACGTGTCCCGCAGCACTGGACCTGCCTCCCTCATTAGGGTATCTCCAGTGCTGCCACGTGTAAAGCAAGGTCGAGACCTAACTCCTTGAATAGGAAAGGTTCAGTCTTGCCACGTGTCCAGTGGCCCTGGACCAAACCCCCAGTAGAGGGAAGATCCGATGCTGCCATGTGTACAATGGCTCCGGACCTGCCTCCTCATAGAGCGAAGCTCTGGAGCTGCCACGTGTTGAGCCTCCGGACCTAAGCCAGCAATGGGAAGGTAGACGGATCTCCAACGACATGAACATTCAAGGGACAGTTAAAGCTACCATTACAAGACCTGCTTATGTGTCATTAATGTCATTTTAATGACACACGATCAGAGGACCTTTAGTACCAGTAACACCACCATTAAGGCATGTTATCACACCATTAATCATGCTCCACATGTCGGGCGGGGCTGACAATGTAGCGGCCAATCCTTAGACTATAAAAGGGTTGTGCTGCACGGTACAAAGGACAAGTCCAATCAGGCGCTCACACACACGAGCCATACATACAACAAGCACCCGTGGAGTAGATTATTACGCTCAGGCGGACCGAGCGACGTAGAAATCCTCGTGTCACCGTCTTGTTCATAATCTTATGTGCGCCCCAACCAATCACGAACCTCCACAGACTACGGTCTAGTACTACCGGGGGATGTGTCGATCACACACTTCGATAAATTTATTTGGTATAATCTGGCCAAATTTGGGAATTTTCCAATGATCAGGTCAACACAAATTTAATTCAAATGCTTTTTTTGCTTCATGGAATTATGTAGGAAATTTCTTGGCTGTTCATATGAATACAAGTGCACCACTGGAAAGTATAAATCACCCTGGTTCCAAAAAACTTTATTTTAGAATTTTTGGCCAAATATTCTAGGAGTTATTGATTTTCAATGTTTGCGCTAGAATCTGGTATTAATTTTCAATGGGAAAATGGATTTAACAGGGGCTGGTCCCACTTGATTTGATATGGACCAGTCTGAGTCGAGCAACACGCAGGACCACAGAGTCGCACCACGTGGCCACATAAAATCAGAGCGTCACACAGATCTGGCTGGAGGGCAATCCCTCACTGACAAGAACGGCCCATGTTGGCCTTCTACCTCCAGCCAGGTCGACCTGGGAGCTCGGTCATCAGCAGCGCTCGCCGTTCCCCGTGCCGGACGGCAACAATCAATCGGATGGGGTGAAAGAGGCAAATGAAGATCCAGGTCATGGAACACATGTGGGGCAACCTGGAGATGCAAGGCGGCCACCGGTATGGCCACAGTGGCGGCGGCTGCGGCGGTGAGCTCGCCGACAATGGCGCCCAAGCTCTAGAAAGCATATTTTCGGATGAAGTTTGCGCCAGGAGAATAGTAGGACTCAGAGGAGCACGAAATTGTATCACAATAGTGCTGATAATGGCTGCAACATAGTTTCCACCGATGACCTAGGTCATCCATGGTGGCAGCTACTGCACTTTATTGCCCCGAGGCTAGGGCTGATGGTTTTCCTTGAAATTTGATCTTGGCACTCGTAGGAATGTACTGAAGGTAGTCCTTCATTGGATTAGAGCGATATGGACCGTGTAAAACGAATTTCAGAGAGAAATGTGGCGGTTCTATGGAGCATGCCGATGGGGAAAAAGAAAACATAGCAGCTACGATGCAAAACACGCCGCGTTTGGTGGAGAGAGAGGTTGAGGTGGTTCGTGTGAACCTGCAGTTATCTGGGAAACGTGGGAGAAGCGTCGATTCAACAGAACACCGTTCTAGCTGTCTGGATCAGAGGATGGGCAACTGCTCGGCGGCGAAGAAACGTCGATATCACCGTCGGGAACGCTTGAGCTGGGCACAAAAGAGGTCAGGGAGCTGCGCTGTACAAGGAAGCACAAGACAGAACTAAAAGAATGAATCACCTCTATGTTTTTTGATTTTTGGTTGGAAACTGAAGAATACTTCGGTGAGCAGAAAAATGGCGCCGTAAGCTAAGAACAGAGGTGAAGGTTCACTCTGCTCGCTATTATATGATGAGGAGTAGTTGATGCACTTGTTGGTGGTTTGATTGAACGGAGACACAACCAAGAACACCAGCACCGTCGCTGCTACGGGTGACGGTCGGCCAGCGCTGCAGAGCAGAGCTAAGCGTGTCTGCATGGGCAAGCCAGAGAAGAAGCAAACTTTTCACTGTATCAGGGCAGAGGAAGATAAGGAGGAGGAAAAAAAATCAACGCTTAGTGAGCTGGTTCACGTGGAGCAAACAAGCAGCGGTGGCAATTTTTCTTCACCTTGGCGCTCTGTAGAGGAAAGAAGAAAACCAAGGTAACTTCACACAATTACAAGTGGGGCCCACAAGTTCAATCAATACTCTTTTCTCTGTTGATTTAAAGTGCCAATCAAACAAGTCTCAAAAATGTTGAAATTTGGTAGCGAGGTCATTTCTAACATGCAGAGTTCAAATCTAAAATCTAATTTTGCATTTGACAAATTAAAGGTGGAATTTCAATTCAAATTCGAATTTGGATGCCCTCATATGGATTGATTTAGATAAAAGGCAACTGAAGTCAAAAATCTTTAAACTTGCTAGAGATGACAATTGAAACCTATAAAAGACATTGGTGAGTTAGAATTTGAAATTTGGAAGATTTGAATTTGAAAATTCAATTTGAGTTTGAAATTCCCTTTTTAAGGTTACATGAGCACTTTATTCTTATTTCAAATTTCTTCTCCTCTAAATGGATTCTTGAGCTGAGGTTTACACTAAGTTTTGAGGAGTCATAATCTTACCCTCATTTGAGTTGAAAATCTATTTAAGCTTGAAAAATTTTCACGTTCACATTCTTTATCCCTTGCATTATTCAAATGTGGGCTTTAACACAAAATAATTGAAAAAGAAAAGAGGAGTAGAAGACATGGCTACAAGAAAAAAAAAAGGAAAAAAAGGCATGCTCATATACAAGAGCATGAGAAAAAAAGTAGTCATGTTTCATCCTCACAAAAAGAGTGCATACAAATGAGTTATCTTCATATTTTCACTCCACAAATATTCCATCACACTTGCACAAATCTTGATCAAAAGTATGATTTTTTTCTCCTAAGTCTTACTTTTTTGATTTAGCGATATATGTGTTGCAAATATGCCTACTCTTGATCCCTACCAAGCTCCACGTATAAGCCTTATTTAGATGTAGGACAAAGACAGACATTGCCTTGGTGAGGATACAAATACCACTTTCCACATAGGTGTGATTGAGTGCATCATTTGAGGAACTTAAATCCAAACACCATTTGAAATTCTATAGAAATTTGAGTGGAACTCACGCATTAGGTGATGCATGCTCACTTTGCTGTTCTGTCCTCCAACCACCTAAGAAAAAGACGAGGCATAAGGCCCATAATGACTAGGAAAAAGGGTGAGGTACCATAGCAGATTTATTCAATGCAAGGTAGAATATTTTGTTGTGCACTTGGTAATCTTGCAAAATAGGACATTGTAGCAACTCCTGATTAACATCCTAAGTCTTTATCTTTGCTTCAGGACGAGCAAAGGGTAAGCTTGGCAAAGTTTGTTGACGGTTGTTATATACCAATTTCGACCATCAATATAACTCAATTATATAAGAGAATAAATATTTTTTTGCACACATCATAGTTAGAAATAACCTAGTTCCATTTGTACTTGGAGATATTAGTGTATGCAGGTATTCTATACAGAATCGAGGTGAATGCATGACCACACGGCAAGGAAACACACTTCCAACCAATCAGACGATGCCATGTGACCTCCCATGGATCCAATGGCCCACTTATAAGCATGTGCACGCATGTTTTCATCCCAATTTATCTAGAAGGTCGACAAGGGCCCATATATCAGTGTCCAGGAGTAAGTTGGGGCCGAGTAGTGCCACCACCAGATCGGCCAACTAGGGAGGTCGGCCGAACTGGTAAAGGTGCCAAACTCGGTGCACTCGCACGTGTCGACCTCTTGTGGCTTCCTTGGCGTGAGAGTAAGTGAAAGCCCGGGAGATTAGCGCGCGAAATCGCCTGAGTGAGTATATAAATAGGGAGGGGGTGCCTCACCTCACTTCACACACACCACTCAAGCATTCTCTCTTGTATACACTAGTTCTCCTAGGCCCTTAGTGGAGGTTAGGCTTTGAGAGGAGCCTCTAGTCACAAGTCCAAATTGGGAAAAGTATGGTTCATATATCTTTTCCTTTATTATTGACTTTCTGCTTTATGATAATGTTATTATTAGTCTTTACTTATTCCTATACTTGGGCAAAGCGTTCCTTGTTTGGTTGTGAAGTCCATGCATGTGCTAGGTGTAGATACTGTTATGATCTAGTCTTAATGCTCCTATCAAGTTATCATAAACATCATACACCACCACTATAGACTAAGTAGGTATTAATATGATTATGTTAATATCAATAATTTAGTGCTTGGTCCTAACATTGGTTTCAACGATTTTTAGGTTAGTCATTGCCTTAGGGTGTGTGACGTCCGGTTACGAAAAAGAACCAAGCTAACGCATATGTGTGCCCAGGATGTTCAACACACATACACGAGTGCATTCACAAAAGAGTATACAGAAAATTACCACAAGACAAGATTAATTAACCAAATTTTATTACACAAACCAGATTATCCTCGAATACAAGCTCTAAGGAATATTTATGACAAGTTCAACTAATGCAGCGGAAATAAACTAATTAAGCAACTAAGCAAACTAAGCAAAAGGCATAGCGCAGCTCCAATAACACCACAGGCAAAGCTGACGCTAGACACGGCCTAGAACTCTGCATTATCACCATTAAACTCCCAATCCTGACCTGCAACTGTTGGGTGGGGGATTGCAAGAGTGAGTACATGTCGTACTCAGCAAGTGTGGAAAGTATGACATGTGGCTGATTCAAATGACGACAATAATAATGGCAAAGTGCTGAAAAGTACATTAAAACATTTGGAAAGCAATATATTACATGTATGTGAAGTAAACCCATCATAATCATAAGTAATATCATAATACCAGTCCATAATTCACCATCCTCATCCATAATTCAAGATTTCACCATTTGCCAATAACCATATTCAATACAAGAAATTAGTCCATAACTATTACAAAACCATAACCATCCCAAATTCCAATTTCCCTCTAATCATGGAAGTTGTCCAGGTGCTCATAACCGGGAGCACAGCTATCATGATAGTTTTATTTAACTCTGCCGAGTTTGTACCACTTTACCCACATGTTTGTGATTTCATCACCTTTCGGTGACTAAGAACCTCCCTTATGTCCATGACCCGTCGGTCACATTACACACTTTCGTCGGTGTGTGGGCAAGAGATCACAAAGTAGCCTTTTCAAAGGGATTACTAGCCTATTTAGACCCCACTGAGGTTTCACCGGTGGCGATGCCTCCAACTGAGCACATCTTCAACCAAGGGCCCCCTCTTGAGCCATTCGGATCCCAGGGTAGTCCCACCAATCATCAACAAACCCAATCCGACTACCCCTTCCCTGAGCATTCACAATGGTCCAACAGCACTAGCAAAGCCCTAATTAATCAGCTACGCCCCACCCATACTTGGCCTCGTGGTGGCACTGTAGTCCTGGCTTATTCTCGCATGAACCGGTCCATAGATCTAAAGCAAGAAAAACCACCATAACATCCAACCCATCCACATACCAGGCTTGCTTAGATCACCCATTACCATACCGTATCGACTAGTTCACATTAACCAGAATATCATTAATACATAATTAAATGTGTAGTGTTGTCTTCCCATCCCAATTAATCAAGCGAAGCAAAAAGGTAAAAATCTCTTCCCGACTCTCTACCATGTAATCCAGGTGACAAGGGTGGTCAACAAAACTAGTAAACTTCCTACCATAGGATTTCCCATCAATTTGACACAGCATGCAGTTTTGCAAACAAAACATTTATTTTAAAACAGGGTCAATATGCTTCAAGGACACTTGCCTTGCTCTTGCTGTTGATTATGATCAAAGGCTTCAAATTCTTGGTGCTGTAGATCCTCCGCGGCACTTTCTAGCGCAAATCCGTCTAATCCACACAATAAACATACAATACAAGAAACACAATCAAAGAGTGCACAAATATTACTCAATATGACATGACATGCATGATTGATGCAAATGCAAGGTAGAACTTGTTACTGGATTGCTTTTAATGATCACTAACTAGTTCTAATAGCTTTTACCAAGTTTATACAGGTTTAGATTCGATTAGATCAAATTTTAGAATTAATTCAACACAATTTAACCAGAAAGATCGGACTAGTCCGCTAGGGACCGGACAAGTCCGCACTCCGCGAGATCAGCAGATTAGTGTTTTCTAGATCGACGTGAATTTAGAGATTAGGGGTTGAATTCTCGTAAGGAAAAGATAATAGAAGGTATACCAGGTGTTTAGAACTCCAATGAATCAAGAAACTTGGAGATAGCACTTGTATCTTGGTGATCTAGGGTTGGTGATGAACTTGGGGATGAATTGGTGGTGAAGAACGAAACTTGGTGGAGATCTTGATCCTCTTTCGTTTCCTCCTCTTCTTCTTCTTGCTTGGGATCTTCTCCTCCCTCCTTGATGGTGGCTCCCGACGAACTAGGGTTTGGGTGGGTGGAAAAGTGGCAATTAGATGTCCATCCAAGGGGTGGGGCTGTTTATATAGAGGTGGAGGCTAGGGTTAGATGGATTTCGAGTTTTGGGATGAGTAGAGGCCGGTTTAGAGTCCCACATGGGCTCTAAAAGAGTTAGGAACGACGTCTCTAGGCCCACTTAACGTGAAACCCAAGAAACAAGTCGTAAAACAAAAGATCAACTCAGAGTCGCGAAATATCGGACAAGTCCGAAAAGGACCGGACTAGTCCGAAGTCATCCAGAGCGAAAATCGGACAAGTCTGGCCAAACATCGGACAAGTCCGACTTTAAACAGAGAGGAAATCGGACAAGTCCGCTAGAACACCGAACTAGTTCGAAAAAGTCCAAGGACTTAGCAAATTCATGAATTCTTGGAATATCGGACTAGTCCGCACAAAATCGGACAAGTTCGAAAGTTTCCAGTGCCAAAAATCGGACTAGTCCGTAACAAAAACGGACAAGTCTGTTTTTAGTCAGAGAGAAATCGTACTAGTCCTCAGCAAAATCGGACTAGTCCGCACTTTCCTGCATTTTAAGTGCGGTTTTGTTCCAAATAAATTTTAAATGCTCCAAATCAATTTTAAACTCGTTCCTCTTGTTGTGGGTTAATGTTAAACATGTATATGAGTGTATGTGGGGCATGATGCATGAAAATTAGGGTGTTACAAACCTACCCCCCTTAAAATGAATCTCGCCCTCGATATTCGACGCAGAAGAGAAGAGATAGGGAAATTCCTTCTTGAGATCATTCTTCAATTCTCACGTTGCTTCTTTTTCTGTGTGGTGCTTCCATTGAACTTTACACCATCTAATAACATTGTTCCTTGTGACTCTCTCCTTGGTTTCCAAGATTTTGATCGGTTGCTCGGCATAAGTCAAATCTTCCTCTAACTCCAATCCTTCCATTGGCACTTGTTCTTCTGGTACTCTCAATCACTTCTTGAGTTGGGAAACATGAAAGCCATCATGTACGTCTGAAAGATGAGCTGGCATCTCCAACTTATATGCTACTTCTCCTCTTTTGTCCAAAATCTTGAATGGTCCAATATAACGAGGTGCTAGCTTTCCTCTTATGTTAAACCTCTTATGACCCCTCATTGGTGACACCTTGAGGTAAACAAAATCTCCCACTTCAAAGGCTAGTTTCCTTCTCCTATTGTCCGCATAGCCTTTTTGCCTTGATTGGGCAGCCCTCAAGTTTTCACGAATTATTTGGACTTGCTTTTCGGCTTCTTGCAACACATCCGGACCAAATACTTGAGTTTCTCCTGCCTCATTCCAGAGTAAAGGTGTCCTACACTTCCTCCCATAAAGCGCTTCATACGGTGACATTTTCAAGCTTGCTTGGTAACTATTGTTGTATGAAAATTCTGTGTATGGCAAGCTTTTGTCCCAACTCTTCCCATGCTTCAAAGCACAAGCTCTTAACATGTCCTCCAAAATCTGATTGGTCCCCTCGGTTTGTCCATCCGTTTGAAGATGATATGCTGAACTAAAATTCAACCTCGTTCCCAAAGCTTCATGCAATTTTCGCCAAAATCTGGAGGTAAATTGAGAACCTCTATCCGAGACTATCTTCTTAGGGACTCCATGTTGACACAAAATTGCTCCACGTATATTTCGGCCAATCGTGCAGCTGTATATTTGGTCTTCACAGGGACAAAATGAGCTAACTTGGTTAAGCGATCCACAATTACCCAAATTGAGTCATACCTGGACTGAGTACGTGGTAACCCAACTATGAAGTCCATTCCAATTTCTTCCCACTTCCATTCCGGAATCTTCAACGGTTGCAATAATCCGGCTGGCCTTTGATGTTCCGCCTTGACTCGTTGGTACACATCACACAATGCTACGTATTCAGCTATGTCCTTCTTCATGCTATCCCACCAATAGCAAGTCTTCAAGTCTTTGTACATCTTTGTACAACCAGGGTGAATTGAGTAAGGCGAGTCATGTGCCTCCTTTAATATTGTCTCCCGAATATGCTTTACATTAGGCACAACGATCCTCTTTCCAAGCCATAAGGTACCATGTTCGTCTTCACCAAATCTGAATTCTCTCCCTTCCTCGATCCTTTCCTTGATTTCCTTGATCTCCTCATCTGCGGTTTGTGCCTCTCGAATTTCTTGCTCCAAGGTTGGGTTTAACTCCATCATCTCCATCTCATTTACAAACCCGAGGTTCAACCGTTCAAACTCCTTGCATAACTCGAATGGTAACTCTCGAACTGTGAGTTGGTGACTTACTCCCTTTCTACTCAAAGCATCGGCCACTACATTGGCCTTTCTCGGATGATAGTTGATCCCCAAATCATAGTCTTTGATGAGCTCCAACCATCCGTTGCGTCAAGTTCAGATCCGTTTGTGTGAAAATATACTTCAAACTCTTATGATCCGTATAAATTTCACACCTATGTCCAAGAATATAGTGCCTCCAAATCTTCAATGCGTGTACCACGGTCGCGAGTTCCAAATCGTGCGTGGGGTAATTCTGCTCATGTTTCTTCAATTTTCTTGATGCATAGGCGACCACTTGACCTTCTTGCATCAATACACATCCATGTCCTTGTCTCGATGCGTCGCAATAAATGTCAAAACTCTTGCTTACATCTGGCAATACCAAAACTGGGGTTGTTTTCAACCTCTTCTTTAACTCCTCAAAACTATTCTGACAAGCTTCAGTCCATTGGAACGCATTTCCCTTCATTATCAACTCTGTCATAGGCTTGGCTATCTTGGAAAAGTCCTTGATGAATCTACGGTAATATCCAGCCATTCCAAGAAAACTCCTTATTTCCTTTACGTTTTGCGACGGTTCCCACTTCAACACGTCTCTCACCTTTTTGGGGTCAACCGACACTCCTCCTACTGAGATGATGTGACCCAAAAACGACACCTCTCTCAACCAAAACTGACACTTGTTGAACTTGGCATACAATTGATGCTCCCTCAATTTCTGCAACGTAAGCCTCAAGTGTTCCTCATGTTCCTTCTCATCCTTCGAGTAGATAATAATATCATCAATAAACACCACAACGAACTTATCCAAGTACTCCATGAAGACATTATTAGAGAAGACACAAGCACCCTTCATCTGATCAAACAAGTCCTCTATACGTGGCAAGGTATACTTGCTCTTGATTGTTACCTCATTGAGAGCTCGGTAATCTATGCACATCCTTTGGGATCCATCCTTCTTGTCCACGAACAGCACGGGCGCTCCCCAAGGTGAAGAGCTAGGGCGAATAAAACCTTTCTCTAGTTGCTCTTGAATTTGTTTCTTGAGCTCTGCTAATTCCAAAGGAGGCATCCTATACGGCCTCTTAGCTATAGGTGCGGTTCCAGGTATTAAATCAATAACAAAATCAATGTCTCGATCAGGTGGCATACCTGGGAACTCATCCTGAAAAACATCAAAAAATTCACACACCCCGGAATCTCCTCAATTGTGGCACCGTCCATATGATTCAACTCCAATTGCTTTGGTGCAGTTTGAGATGCTTCAAATTCTACAGTGATCCCTTCTTCGTTGGTTAACTTCACCATATTTGTGGCACACTCAATAACTCCATTGTGCTTCCTCAACCAGTCCATACCAAGTATAATGTCCAACCCTTGAGAATCCAAAGCAATGAGGTTGGTGGAGAAGTCTACCCCCCTTATTCTAAGGCTTACTTTTGGACATACTATACTTGTCCTCATCTCTCCTCCAGGAGACTTAACCAATAGAGTAAACTTCATATGAGAGATAGGCAAACTATACTTGGCAACATACTTTGATGCAATGAATGAATGCGATGCTCCAGAATCAAATAACATAGTCGCGGGGTTGGAGTTGGCGAGAAACATACCAATGACCACATCATTCACTTGCTGAGCATCCTCCGTAGAGACATGGTTCACGTTGCCACAAGCAAAATTCTGCTGTCCATGGTTCCCTTGTGGCACTCCTCCATTAGGTATTGGGTTCTGCCTCGGTGCATTGCTTCCTTGACCAAGGCCTGACTTAGGACATTGATGCGCAAAGTGTCCAGCTTCTCCACAAGTATAGCACTTCTTAACTCCGCCAGAGTTATTGGGACGAGCTTGGTTTTGAACATTTGCAGCAGGAAAATTAGCACGAGGTGCATAAGGCATTGGAGGCCTAGGTGCTTGCATAACAGGGCGCTGCTGCACAAACTGAGTTGGGCGTGGTGCATAACCAGGGCGCTGAGCAGGAATAGAGGAGCTGTAATAGGGCGCATTGGGTGGTGCAAGGCGAGGGCGCACATTACTTCCTTGTTGTTGTCCTTGATATGGCGCCTTCCTCTTGATTTCTTGCTCCATCTCACGGATCTTGTTCTCAACCACAATTGCTTTGTCCACAAGCTTCTGAAAATTGGCATAATCGCAGTTGAGTAGTTGCACTTGGATCTCATTGTTCAAGCCCCTCATGAACAAGTATTGCTTCCGGCTGTCCCGACTAACATCCTCAGGCGCATATCTTGAGAGTTGAGTGAACTTGTTGAGATATTCACTCACGCTTGATCTTCCATGCCTTAAATTCTCAAATTCTTGCCTCTTCAAAATCATAACACCTTCCGGCACATGATGAGAATGGAAGCTCTCCTTGCATTTGGCCCAAGTGATCCTCTCTTGATTCTCATGAGCATCGCAATAAGCATCCCACCAATCCACAGCTGATCCAACGAGTTGATGAGAAGCAAATAGCACCTTATCCCGGTCATTGCATTGGACAATAGCTAACTTCTTCTCCACGGACTTGAGCCAATCATCCGCATCCATAGGGTCGGCAGCTTGAGCGAAGGTCGGTGGCCTAGTCCTCATAAACTCTCCCAATCGGTTATGAGGAGGCGGGGGTGGCGGTGGAGGCATGTGGGGCTGATTGTTGATGTTGCCAGCCTGCAGCTGTCCCATAATTTGTATCATGGTCTGCATGAGCTGGTTTTGCATAGCCAATAGCTGCTCAATGTTGATAGCTCCCTGAGTAGATCCTTGTCCAATGTTGTTCTGAGGCACTCCATTGTTCTCCTCCTCATCATTGCCATCCCTCTGGTTGCGAGTCCTCACCATCTGAAGAAAAGCAATAGGTAAGAATTAGAAAACGTCCCCAACTATATGCATCAAGGGATATGAAACTAAACAACTAGCTAGCCTACGTGGACATGGCAATGCTAAAGCACCCCAAAATCCTCTATTAAGCACACAAGCAAATAATATATATATATAGAAAACAACACAACAACCGAAATACATTGATTCCTGAGTGATCCAATGTGCTCTAAAGTGTCCATTCTATCTAGGTTGCATCCTACGGTCAACCTGTGGCTCTGATACCAATTTTTGTGACGCCCGGTTCTGAAAAAGAACCAAGCTAACGCATATGTGTGCCCAGGATGTTCAACACACATACACGAGTGCATTCACAAAAGAGTATACAGAAAATTACCACAAGACAAGATTAATTAACCAAATTTTATTACACAAACCAGATTATCATCGAATACAAGCTCTAAGGAATATTTATGACAAGTTCAACTAATGCAGCGGAAATAAACTAATTAAGCAACTAAGCAAACTAAGCAAAAGGGATAGCACAACTCCAATAACACCACAGGAAAAGCTGACACTAGACACGGCCTAGAACTCCGCATTATCGCCATTAATCTCCCAATCCGGACCTGCAACTGTTGGGTGGGGGATTGCAAGAGTGAGTACATGTCGTACTCAGCAAGTGTGGAAAGTATGACATGTGGCTGATTCAAATGACGACAATAATAATGACAAAGTGCTGAAAAGTACATTAAAACATTTGGAAAGCAATATATTACATGTATGTGAAGTAAACCCATCATAATCATAAGTAATATCATAATACCAGTCCATAATTCACCATCCTCATCCATAATTCCAGATTTCACCATTTGCCAATAACCATATTCAATACCAGAAATTAGTCCATAACCATCCATCACCATTACCAAACCATAACCATCCCAAATTCCAATTTCCCTCTAATCATGGAAGTTGTCCAGGTGCTCATAACCGGGAGCACGGCTATCATGATAGTTTTATTTAACTCTGCAGAGTTTGTACCACTTTACCCACGTGTTTGTGATTTCATCACCTTTCGGTGACTAAGAACCTCCCTTATGCCCATGACCCATCGGTCACATTACACACTTCCATCGGTGTGTGACCAAGAGATCACAAAGTAGCCTTTACAAAGGGATTACTAGCCTATTTAGACCCCAGTGAGGTTTCACCAGTGGCGATGCCTCTAACTGAGCACATCTTCAACCAAGGGCCCCCTCTTGAGCCATTCGAATCCCAAGGTAGTCCCACCAATCATCAACAAACCCAATCTGACTACCCCTTCCCCAAGCATCCACAATGGTCCAACAGCACTAGCAAAGCCCTAATTAATCAGCTACGACGCACCCATACTTGGCCTCGTGGTGGCATTGTAGTCCTGGCTTATTCTCGCATGAAGCGGTCCTTAGATCTAAAGCAAGCAAAACCACCATAACATCCAACCCATCCACATACCAGGCTTGCTTAGATCACCCATTACCATACCGTATCGACTAGTTCACATTAACCAGAATATCATTAATACATAATTAAATGTGTAGTGTTGTTTTCCCATCCCAATTAATCAAGCGAAGCAAAAAGGTAAAAATCCCTTCCCGACTCTCTACCATGTAATCCAGGTGACAAGGGTGGTCAACAAAACTAGTAAACTTTCTACCATAGGATTTCCCATCAATTTGACACAGCATGCAGTTTTGCAAACAAAACATTTATTTTAAAACAGGGTCAATATGCTTCAAGGACACTTGCCTTGCTCTTGCTGTTGATTATGATCAAAGGCTTCAAATTCTTGGTGCTGTAGATCCTCCGCGGCACTTTCTAGCGCAAATCCGTCTAATCCACACAATAAACATACAATACAAGAAACACAATCAAAGAGTGCACAAATATTACTCAATATGACATGACATGCATGATTGATGCAAATGCAAGCTAGAACTTGTTACTGGATTGCTTTTAATGATCACTAACTAGTTCTAATAGCTTTTAACAAGTTTATACAGGTTTGGATTCGATTAGATCAAATTTTATATTAATTCAACACAATTTAACCAGAAAGATCAGACTAGTCCGCTAGGGACCGGACAAGTCCGCACTCCACGAGATCAGCAGATTAGCGTTTTCTAGATCGACGTGAATTTAGAGATTATAGGTTGAATTCTCGTAAGGAAAAGATAATAGAAGGTATACTAGGTGTTTAGGACTCCAATGAATCAAGAAACTTGGAGATAGCACTTGGATCTTGGTGATCTAGGGTTGGTGATGAACTTGGGGATGAATTGGTGGCGAAGAACTAAACCTGGTGGAGATCTTGATCCTCTTTCGTTTACTCCTCTTCTTCTTCTTGCTTGGGATCTTCTCCTCCCTCCTTGATGGGGGCTCTCGATGAACTAGGGTTTGGGTGGGTGGAAAAGTGGCAATTAGATGTCAATCCAAGGGGTGGGGCTGTTTATATAGAGATGGAGGCGAGGGTTAGATGGATTTCGAGTTTTGGGATGAGTTGAGGCCGGTTTAGAGTCTTACATGGGCTCTAAAAGAGTTAGACACGACGTCCCTACGCCCACTTAACGTGAAACCCATGAAACAAGTCGTAAAACAAAAGATCAACTCGGAGTCGTGAAATATCGGACAAGTCTGAAAAGGACCAAACTAGTCCGAAGTCGTCCAGAGAGAAAATCGGACAAGTCTGGCCACACATCGGACATGTCCGACTTTAAACAGAGAGGAAATCAGACAAGTCCGCTGGAACACCGGACTAGTCCGGAAAAGTCCAAGGACTTAGCAAATTTTCAAGGATTCTTGGAATATCGGACTAGTCCGCACAAAATCGGACAAGTACGAAAGTTTCCAGTGCCAAAAATCGGACTAGTCTGCAGCAAAAACGGACAAGTCTGTTTTAGTCAGAGAGAAATCAGACTACTCCTCAGCAAAACCGGACTACTCCGCACTTTCCTGCATTTTAACTGCGGTTTTGTTCCAAATAAATTTTAAATTCTCCAAATCAATTTTAAACTCGTTCCTCTTGTTGTGGGTTAATGTTAAACATGTATATGAGTGTATGTGGGGCATGATGCATGAAAATTAGGGTGTTACAGGGTGGTAATTGTACCCGAGCCCTTAAGGTATCTACTTAACATGTAAGTGTGGTTCTTCGATCGTTAAGTAACGTTGGATGTCTCGTAGACCCACGATTTGTAGGGGTAGGTGGTGATAGCCCTATTAGTCCTTCGTAATCCTCCACATTCGGCTATGCCGTAGGCTCGTGACGGGAATCATCCTGATGTTGTCAGGGGTAAACTCGTGCCTGATATGTTGGACAACTAAGCCCTAGTATTTATTGTTAGCATACTCATGTGTACAATAATAGGATATGTATACGAGTAATTTGAGGACAGTAGGAGCAGCCCATTCACATAGCTTAATCCTCACTAGGACAAACTTACCCTTAGAGTAGATTGCTTAGGTGTTTGTCACACTACCCCTATTATCATCTTACCCCTATTCTGATTAATACTTAGTACCCTATACTTTGATCATGAGAATAGTGGTCCCTTTACTTTACCGCCTTCTTTCAGGATAAATACGATACCCTTGAGAATACTCTTAGGTGAAATGATGTTGCGGTATCTTCCGGGCGCTTGCGGATCTCATCTCTCGCCGGAGATAATTTGTGGTGTTAAGAAATACCAACATGCCGCAAGGTCAAAGTGCATTTTTGGAGGATCGAGAATTATGTGAAGAAGCTTTGCGAGAAGATGGAGGTCCCCATGTCTCATTTGGTGTCTGAGAACGATGAGCTCACTCCGTTCCCGAAGCTCACCAAGGCAGAGCTCGCCTTCTTTGGCAACGGTGGTGGCTCCTCCAATGCCGCCCCCGTCATTGAGGAAGTCAAAGATGTGGAGAACAACGACAACTCCAATAATGAAGAATCAAGTGAGGATAATGACGAGGATGATGAAGTAACAATAAGTGACAAGGATGAAGAGAATGATGAGGAACATGGGAGCCAGGAAGAGTAGATACTAGGCCTCTTTCCCTCACCCTTTTCCTTTATTGGTCTCTTGATGCGAAAGGGGGAGAGATTGAGGGGGAGTAGCTTCTATTTCTTTTATGATCCATGGACTATGTATTATCTATGTTTTAAAACTTTTTTTTACTTTCATGCCATGTCGTGTACTATGTCTCTTCTTTCTTATGGGTTATGTCAAAAACTATGGTTATGCACTCTATGTTGGTTAAATTCAGTATTATGTTTCTTATGTTCACAACTTTGTACCCTTGTGTGATGATGTTCTAAATTCACTGGAGATGGTTATTTCACTCTTATTTTCACATCTCAACACTTCACATCAAACTTAGGCAACCAACCATAACACACATATGTATGAATCTCCCATATAATTCATTCATGTGCATTGTCCTTATTGAAAATTGCAACACCCTCATTTTCATGCATCATGCCCTACATACATTCATATACATGTTTAACATTAACCCACATAAAGAGGAATGAGTTTAAAATTGATTTGGAACCAAAACCGCACTTAAAATGCTGAAAAGTGCGGACTAGTCCAATTTTTGTGAGGACTAGTCCGATTTCTCTCTGACTAAAATCAGACTTGTCCGTTTTTGCAGCAGACTAGTCCGATTTTTCCTCTGGACACTTTCAGACTTGTCCGATTTTATGCGGACTAGTTCGATATTCCAAGAATCCTTGAAAATTTGCTAAGTCCCTGGACTTGTCCGGACTATTCCGGTGTTCCAGCGGACTTGTCCATTTTCCTCTCTGACTAAAGTTGGACTTGTCTGATTTTTTGCTAGACTTGTCCAATTTCTTTCTAACTAACTTCGGACTAGTCCGATCCTTTGCGGACTTGTCCGATATTTTGCGACTCCGAGTTGATCTTTTGATTCACGACTTGTTTCTTGGGTTTCACGTTAAGTGGGCCTAGGGACGTCATGCCTAACTCTTTTAGAGCCCACGTGGGACTCTAAACCGGCCTCTACTCATCTCAAACTCGAAATCCATCTAACCCTAGCCTCCACCTCTATATAAACAACCCCACCCCTTGGTTTGATATCTATTTGCCACTTTTCCACCCCACCCAAACCCTAGTTCGTGGAGAACCACCATCAAAGAGGGAGGAGCAGATCCCAACCAAGAAGAAGAGGAGGAGAAAATGAAAGAGGATCAAGATCTCCATCAACTTCGAGTTCTTCATCAACAATCCACCATCAAGTTCATCACCAACCCTAGATCATCAAGATCCAAGTGTTGCCTCCAAGTTTCTCGATTCATTGGAGTCCTAAACACCTGGTATACCTTCTATTTACTTTTCCTTACGAGAATTCAACCCCTAATCTCCAATTCTCGTCGATCTAGAAAACCTTGATCTGCTGATCTCGTGTAGTGCGGACTTGTCCGGTCCCTAGCGGACTAGTCTGATTTTCCTGGTTAAAATTGTGTCAAATTAATTCTAAAATTTGATCTAATAAAATGCAAACCTGTACAAACTTGTAAAAATCTATTAGAACTAGTTAGTGATCATTAAAAGCAATCTATTAACAAGTTCTACCTTGCATTTGCATTAATCATGCATGTCATGTCACATTGAGTAATATTTGTGCACTCTTTGATTGTGTTTCTTGTTTGTATGTATATTGTGTGGAATAGACAGATATGCGCTAGAGAGTATCGCGGAGGATCTCCAGCACCAAGAGTTTGAAGAAGTTGAGCCGAACCAACCATAAGGGCAAGGCAAGTGTCCTTGAAGCATATTGATCCTGTTTTGACAATAAATGTTTTGTTTGTAAAACTGAATGCTTGTGTCAATTTGATGGGAATCCTATGATAGGAAGTTTACTAGCTTTGTTTAACCACCCTTGTCACCTGGAATATATGGTAGAGAGTCGGGATGGAATATTTACCTTTTTGCTTCGCTTAATTACTTGGAACATTTGCAGAGTGTGTCTAAAACTATCATGGTAGCCGTGCTCCCAGTTATGAGCAACCTGTACCCTCACATGATTAGAGGAAATTGGGATTTGGGATGGTTATGGTTGGTATTATGGTTATGGTTGGTATTATGGTTATGGATGGTTATGAATTGGATTCTGGTATTGAATATGGATATTGGTATATCATGATCGATATGGAATATGGACTGGTATTATGATAACTACGTGGCTTATGATGGGCTTATTTCATGTACATGTAATATATTGCTTTTCAAATGTTTTAGTGTACTTTTCAGCACTTAGCCATTATTATATTCGTCATTTGAATCAGCCACATATCATACTTTCCACACTTGCTGAGTACGACATGTACTCACCCTTGCAATCCCCCCCCAACAGTTGCAGTTCAGGATTGGGAGTTTAATGGCGATATTGCGGAGTTCTAGGCCGTGTCTACCATCAACTTTGTCTGTGGTGTTGCATGGAGCTGCGCTATAGCCCTTTGCTTAGTTGCTTAATTAGTTTATTTCCGTTGCCTTAGTTGAACTTGCCATTAATATTCATTAGAGCTTGTATTCGAGGATATAATGAATTGTGTAATAAAGGTACTTATTTATTAACTTGTGTTGTGATAATTATTTGTATATCGTTTGTGATGCACTCGTGTATGTGTGTTGAACTTCATGGGCACACATATGCATTCACTTGGTTCATTTTCGGAACCGGATGTCACAAATTGGTATCAGAGCCACAGGTTGACCGTAGGACGCAACCTAGATAGAATGGACACTTTAGAGCACATAGGAGCACTCAGAAATTGATGTGTTCTTGTTTGGTGTGCTGCTTGTTATATATATTGTTTGCTTGTGTGCTTAATAGAGGATTTTGGGATGCTTTAGCATTGCCATGTCCACGTAGGCTAGTTAGTTGTCTAGTTTCATATCCCTTGATGCATATAGTTGGGGACGTTTTCTAATTCTTACCTATTGCTATTCTCCATATGGTGAGGACTCGCAACCAGAGAGATGCTAATGATGAGGAAGAGAACCATGGAGTACCCCAGAACAAAAATGGACAAGGACCTGCTCATGGAGCTATGAGTATCGAGCAGCTTTTGGCTATGCAAAACCAGCTCATGCATACCATGATACAAACTATGGGACAGTTGCAGGCTGGCAACCTCAACAATCAGCCCCACATGCCTCCACCGCCACCCCTGCCTCCCCATAACCGGTTGAGAGAGTTTATGAGGACTAGGCCACCAACCTTTGCTGCCGCTGACCCTATGGATGCGGATGATTGGCTCATGTCCGTGGAGAAGAAGCTTGCTATTGTCCAATGCAGTGACCGGGAGAAGGTCTTATTTGCTTCACATCAACTAGTTGGAGTAGCTGCGGATTGGTGGGATTCTCATTGCAATGCTCATGAGAACCAAGAGAGGATCACTTGGGCCGAATTCAAGAAGAGTTTCCATTCCCATTATGTGCCCGAGGTTGTTATGATTTTGAAGAGGCATGAATTTGAGAACTTAAGGCAAGTAAGATTAAGCGTGAGTGCATATCTCAATAAGTTCACTCAACTCTCAAGGTATGCGCCTGAGGATTTGAGCCGGGACAACCGAAAGCAATACTTATTCATGAGGGTCCTCAATAATGAAATCCAAGTGCAACTACTCAACTGTGATTATGCCAACTTTAAGAAGCTTGTGGACAAAGCAATTGTGGTGGAGAACAAGATCCGTGAGATGGAACAAGACAACAAGAGGAAGGCACCATATCAAGGACAACAACAAGGAAGTAATGCGTGCCCTCGATTCACACCGCCCAATGCACCTTACTTCACCTCTTTTGCGCCTACTCATCGCCCTGGATTTGTACAATGCCCATTTTAGTTTGTGCAACAGCGCCCTGTCATGCAAGCACCTAGGCCTCCAATGCCTTTTGCACCTCGTGCTTATTTTCCTGGTGCAAATGTTCAGAACCAAGCTCGTCCCAATAATTCTGGTGGAGTTAAGAAGTGCTATAGTTGTGGAGAAGCTGGACACTTTGCGCATCAATGTCCTAAGTCAGGCCTTGGTCAAGGAAGCAATGCACTGAGGCAAAACCCAAGACCCAATGGAGTACAACTGCAAGGAAGCCGTGGATAGCAGAATTTTGCTCATGGCAACGTGAACCATGTCTCTACGGAGGATGCTCAGCAAGTGAATGACGTGGTCATTGGTATGTTTCTCGCCAACTCCAACACCGTGACTATGTTGTTTGATTCTGGAGCATCGCATTCATTCATTGCATCAAAGTATGTCGCCAAGTATAGTTTGCCTATCTCTCATATGAAGTTTACTCTATTGGTTAAGTCTCCTGGAGGAGAGATGAGGACAAATATAGTATGTCCAAAAGTAAGCCTTAGAATAAGGGGCGTAGACTTCTCCACCAACCTCATTGTTTTGGATTCTCAAGGATTGGACATTATACTTGGTATGGACTGGTTGAGGAGTCACAATGGAGTTATTGAGTGTGCCACAAAGACGGTGAAGTTGACCAATGAGGAAGGGCTCACTGTAGAGTTTGAAGCATCTCAAACCGCACCGAAACAATTGGTGCTGAATCATATGGACGGTGCCACAATTGAGGAGATTTCGGTGGTGTGTGAATTTTTGGATGTTTTTCCGGATGAGTTGCCAGGTATGCCACCTGATTGAGACATTGAGTTTGTTATTGATTTAATACCTAAAACTGCACCTATAGCTAAGAGGCCGTATAGGATGCCTCCTATGGAATTAGCGGAGCTCAAGAAGCAAATTCAAGAGCAACTAGAGAAGGGTTTTATTCGGCCCAGCTCTTCACCTTAGGGAGCGCCCGTTCTATTTGTGGATAAGAAGGATGGATCCCGAAGGATGTGCGTAGATTACCGAGCCCTCAACGAGGTAACAATCAAGAACAAGTACACCTTGCCACGCATAGAAGACTTGTTTGATCAGATGAAGGGTGCTTGTATCTTCTCTAAGATTGATTTGTGGTTGGGATACTTTCAAATGAAGATTATACCATCGGACATACCCAAGACAACTTTTAGGACACGGTATGGATCTTATGAGTACACCGTGATGTCCTTTGGATTGACCAATGCACCTGCGTACTTTATGTACCTCATGAATAAGGTATTCATGGAGTACATGTATAAGTTTGTAGTGGTGTTCATTGATGACATTATGATCTACTCGAAGGATGATAAGGAACATGAGGAACACTTGAGGCGTACGTTGCAGAAATTGAAGGAGCATCAATTGTATGCCAAGTTCAACAAGTGTCAGTTTTGGTTAAGAGAAGCATCATTTTTGGGTCATATAATTTCAGGAGGAGGAGTATCAGTTGACCCTGGAAAGGTGAGAGATGTATTGAAGTGGGAACCACTGCAAAATGTCAAGGAAATAAGGAGTTTCCTTGGGATGTCTGGATATTACCGTCGGTTCATCAAGGACTTCTCCAAGATAGCCAAGCCAATGACAGAATTGCTAATGAAGGGAAAGGCTTTCCAATGGATTCAAGCTTGTCAAAACATTTTTGAGGAGTTGAAGAAGAGGTTGACAACAGCCCCAATTTTGGTACTGTGAGATGTGAGCAAGAGTTTTGATATTTATTGCGACGCATTGAGACAAGGACTTGAATGTGTATTGATGCAAGAAGGTCAAATGGTTGCCTATGCATCGAGGAAATTGAAGAAACATGAGCAGAATTACCAAACGCATGATTTGGAACTTGCCGCCGTGGTACATGCGTTGAAGATTTGGAGACATTATATCCTTGGACATAGGTGTGAAATTTATACGGATCACAAGAGTCTTAAGTATATTTTCACACAAACGGATCTGAATTTGAGGCAACGGAGATGGTTGGAGCTCATCAAAGATTATGATTTAGGAATGAACTATCACCCAGGAGAAGCCAATTTCGTGGCCGATGCATTGAGTAGGAAAGGAGTAAGTTATCAACTCATGGTTCGACAATTACCATCTGGGTTGTGTAAGGAGTTTGAACAGTTGAACCTTGGATTTGTAAATGATATGGAGATGATGGAGTTAAGCCCAACATTGGAGCAAGAAATTCGGGAAGGTCAAACTAAGGATGAGGAAATTCGGGAAAGCAAGGAAAGGACCCAAGAGTGGAGAGAATTCAAATTCGATGAGGATGAACATGGTACCTTATGGCTGGGAAAAAGGATTGACGTGCCTAATGTGAAGCATATTCGGGAGACAATATTAAAAGAGGCACATGACTCGCCATACTCAATTCATCCTGGTTGTACAAAGATGTACAAAGACTTGAAGACATGCTATTGGTGGGATAGCATGAAAAAGGACATATCTGAATATGTAGCATTGTGTGATGTGTGTCAACGGGTCTAGGCGGGACATCAAAGGCCAGCTGGATTATTGCAACCATTGAAGATCTCGGAGTGGAAGCGGGAAGAGATCAGTATGGACTTCATAGTTGGTTTACAACGTACTCAGTCCGGTTACGACTCAATTTGGGTAATTGTGGATCGGTTAACTAAGTCAGCCCACTTTATTCCCGTCAAGACCACCTATATTGGAGAGAAATTGGCGGAACTGTATATGGGAAGAATAGTATGTGTGCATGGAGTTCCAAAAAAGATAGTCTCGGATAGAGGTTCACAATTCACTTCCAGGTTTTGGCAAAAAATTGCATGAAGCTTTGGGAACGAGGTTGAATTTTAATTCAGCATATCACCCTCAAACGGATGGACAAACCGAGAGGACCAATCAGATTTTAGAGGACATGCTAAGAGCTTGTGCTTTAAAGCATGGGAAAAGTTGGGACAAGAGCTTGCCATATGCAAAATTTTCATACAACAATAGTTACCAAGCAAGCTTGAAAATGTCACCATATGAAGCACTTTATGGAAGGAAGTGTAGGGAACCTTTATTTTGGAATGAGGCAAAAGAAACTCAAGTATTTGGTCCGGATGTGTTGCAAGAAGCTGAAAAGCAAGTCCAAATAATTCATGAAAACTTGAGGGCTGCTTAATCAAGACAAAAAGGCTATGCGGACAATAGTAGGAGGAAATTAGCCTTTGAAGTGGGAGATTTTGTTTACCTCAAGGTGTCAACGATGAGGGGTCATAAGAGGTTTAACATAAGAGGCAAGCTAGCACCTCGCTACATTAGACCATTCAAGATTTTGGACAAAAGAGGAGAAGTAGCGTATAAGTTGGAGATGCCATCTCATCTTTCGGATGTCCATGATGCCTTTCATGTTTCCCAGCTCAAGAAGTGCCTGAGAGTACCGAAAGAACAAATGCCAATGGAAGGATTGAAATTAGAGGCAGATTTGACTTATGCCGAGCAACCGGTCAAAATTTTGGAAACCAAGGAGAGAGTCACAAGGAACAAGGTTATTAGATGGTGTAAAGTTCAATTGAAGCACCACATGGAAAAGGAAGCAACATGGGAGTTGGAGGATGATCTCAAGAAGGAATTTCCCTATCTCTTCTCTTCTGCGTCGAATCTCGAGGGCGATATTCATTTTAAGGGGGGTAGGTTTGTAACACCCTCATTTTCATGCATCATGTCCTACATACATTTGTATACATGTTTAACATTAACCCACATAAAGAGGAATGAGTCTAAAATTGATTTCGAACAAAACCGCACTTAAAATGCTGAAAAGTGCAGACTAGTCTGATTTTGGTGAGGACTAGTCCAATTTCTCTCTAACTAAAATCAGACTTGTCCGTTTTTGCAGCGGACTTGTCCGATTTTGCCTGTGGACACTTTCGGACTTGTCCGATTTTATGCGGACTAGTCCGATATTCCAAGAATCCTTGAAAATTTGCTAAGTCTCTAGACTTGTCCAGACTAGTCCGGTGTTCCAGCGGACTTGTCCGTTTTCCTCTCTGACTAAAGTCGGACTTGTCTGATTTTTTGCCAGACTTGTCCGATTTCTTTCTGACTAACTTCGGACTAGTTTGGTCCTTTGCGGACTTGTCCGATATTTCGCGACTCCGAGTTGATCTTTTGTTTCACGACTTGTTTCTTGGGTTTCACGTTAAGTGGACCTAGGGACGTCGTGCATAACTCTTTTAGAGCCCATGTGGGACTCTAAACCGGCCTCTACTCATCTCAAACTCAAAATCCATCTAACCCTAGCCTCCACCTCTATATAAACAACCCCACCCCTTGGCTTGACATCTATTTGCCACTTTTCCACCCCACCCAAACCCTAGTTCGTGGAGAGCCACCATCAAGGAGGGAGGAGGAGATCCCAAGCAAGAAGAAGAGGAGGAGAAAATGAATGAGGATCAAGATGTCCATCAACTTTGAGTTCTTCGTCAACATTCCACCATCAAGTTCATCACCAACCCTAGATCATCATGATCCAAGTGTTGTCTCCAAGTTTCTCGATTCATTGGAGTCCTAAACACCTGGTATACCTTCTATTTACTTTTACTTACGAGAATTCAACCCCTAATCTCCAAATTCAGGTCGATCTAGAAAACCCTAATATGTTGATCTCGCGCTGTGCGGACTTGTCCGGTCCCTAGCGGACTAGTCCGATTTTCCTGGTTAAATTATGTCAAATTAATTCTAAAATTTGATCCAATCAAATCCAAACATGTATAAACTTGTAAAAATATATTAGAACTATTTAGTGAACATTAAAAGCAATCTATTAACAAGTTCTACCTTGCATTTGCATTAATTATGCATGTCATGTCATATTGAGTAATATTTGTGCTCTCTTTGATTGTGTTTCTTGTTTGTATGTTTATTGTGTGGATTATACGGATTTGCGCTAGAGAGTGTCGTGGAGGATCTCTAGCATCAAGAGTTTGAAGAAGTTGACCCGAACCAACCGCAAGGGCAAGGCATGTGTCCTTGAAGCATATTGATCCTGTTTTAACAATAAATGTTTTGTTTGTAAAACTACATGCTTGTGTCAATTTGATGGGAATCCTATGATAGGAAGTTTACTAGCTTTGTTAACCACCCTTGTCACCAGGAATATATGGTAGAGAGTCGGGATGTGATTTTTACCTTTTTGCTTCGCTTAATTTATTGGGATGGAAGAGCAATTACTCTATTTAATTTGATTATGCATTAATGAGATGGTGGTTGACATGAACTGGTTAAGTATGATATGGTAATGGGTGATCTAAGCAAGCCTGGTATGTGGATGGGTTGGATGTTATGGTGGTTTTGCTTGCTTTAGATCTAAGGACCGGTTCGTGGAGCGACCATCCAGGATTTACAGTACCACCACGGGGCCAAGTATGGGTGCGGAGTAGCTGATTAATTAGGGCTTTGCCAGTGCTATTTGGACCATTAAGGATGCTCGGAGAAGGGGTAGTCAGATTGGGTTTGTTGATGATTGGTGGGACTACCCTGGGATCCGAATGGCTCAAGAGGGTTCCCTTGGTTGAAGATGTGCTCAGTTGGAGACATCGCCACCGGTGAAACCTCAGTGGGGTCTAAATAGGCTAGTAATCCCTTTGTAAAGGCTATTTTGTGATCTCATGGCCACACACCTACGGAAGTGTGAGACGGCATAATTGAGATTCTATAGTCATCGAAAGGTGATAAAATCACAAACACATGGGTAATGAGGTACAACCTCTGTAGAGTGTGTCTAAAACTATCATGATAGCCGTGCTCCCGGTTATGAGCAACCTAGACCCTCACATGATTAGAGAAAAATTAGGATTTGGGATGGTTATGGTTGGTATTATGGTTATGGATGGTTATGAATTGAATTCTGGTATTGAATATGGATATTGGTATATCATGATGGATATGGAATATGGACTGGTATTATGATAACTACGTGGCTTATGATGGGTTTATTTCATATACATGTAATATGTTGCTTTTCAAATGTTTTAATGTACTTTTCAGCACTTAGCCATTATTATATTTGTCATTTGAATCAGCCACATGTCATACTTTCCACACTTGCTGAGTACGACATGTACTTGTACTCACCCTTGCAACCCCCCCCCCCCCAACAGTTGCAGGTCAGGATTGGGAGTTTAATGGAGACAATGCGGAGTTCTAGGCCGTGTCTACCGTCAGCTTTGCCTGTGGTGTTGCATGGAGCTGTGCTATACCCCTTTGCTTATTTGCTTAATTAGTTTATTTCCGCTGCCTTAGTTGAACTTGCCATTAATATTCATTAGAGCTTGTATTTGAGGATATAATGAATTCTGTAATAAAAGTACTTATATTAAGTTGTGCTGTGGTAATTATCTGTATATCGTTTGTGATGCACTCGTGTATGTGTGTTGAACGTCCTGGGCACACATATGCATTCACTTGGTTCATTTTCGGAACCGGGTGTCACACGAATCAAATATGCACACATTTAGGGGAGCTCTTTATACACATGTGTATTATGAAAACAATCTTTTATATCATTTTATCGAGAAACCTCAATGGGTTATCATCAATCACCAAAAACGGGGAGATTGAAAGTGCATCTAGGTTAGTCCCCATGGCTTTTGGATGATTGATGACAACAATTAAGGGAGTAATGAGCTCCGTGAGTGTAAGCACAGGTGATCAAAGTTGAAATGGAATTGGAGACTCGTAAAAAGGAAAAAGAGTGAAAATGGCGTCAGAAACACGAAGAGTAGAAATTAGAGTTTAAAATTTCTTGTGTCGAGTTTAGCCATGTCGTGTAGAGAGCTTTCATCAATTCATGTGCATGAGAATCAATAGGGAGCTCTTAGTTCGATTGGAAATTGGTGAGATGTTAAGTCTAGGCAGCCCTAAGGATAAGCCCGGACTTGTCCGGGCCTGGGGTCCGAACTAGTCCGGTGTCATCGCTTTTCCAACATGAGGCGGACCAGTAGTCTCTATTAGAGTTCGAACTAGTCTGTTTTGGAACAGACTAGTCCGTGGTGAGTGTGTCTGTTGTTGACAGTCATTATATACGAATTTTGAACGTAAATATAACTCAATTACATGAGGGAATGAATATTTCTTACACACATCATAGTTAGAAATAACATAGTTCCACTTGTACTTGGAGAAAATGGTGCATGCATGAATTTTATACAAAACTGAAGTGAATCCAAGAGAGGAATCCTAAAAGAATACCTTCTCATCCAATCAAACTCCGAAATGTAGCAACACATGGATCAAATGGCCCACCTATAGGAGTATCCGAGGGCATCCGATGGCGTAGCGCCTCGAAATAGTCAGAGGACCCACCTGTCAGCCACTTGGAGGAAGCACACCTTGATTGTTGCCAGGACCAGGTCAGCCAACTAGGGGGTCGGTCAACCTGTTCTTCCCACCAATATTAGTCAACTTCAATGTGGCACACACCTGTGGCTTGGTGATAAGAATAGTGACTGATTCATACGCAAAAGATGGCAGGAACCAACCTCAACACTAGTATAATTAGGACCCTCACCCCTCGCTTAAAAACACAACACTCAAGCACTCTCTCTTGTATACACTAGTTCTCCTAGTTCCATAGTGGAGGTTAGGCTGTAGAGAGGAACCTCTAGTCCCAAGTCCAAATCAGGAAGGTATGGCTCATGTATCTTTTCTTGTATTTGTGACATTATGCTTTATATTAATATTATTAGTCTTTACTTATTCATATACTTGGATGAAGCGTTCCTTGTTTGGTTTTAGGGTCCATGTATGTGTTAGGTGTAGATGTTATTATGGTCTAGTTATAATGCCTTTATCATGTTATAATAAACATCATACACCAAAACTATAGTCTAAATTAGGCATTAATATGATTATGTTGATATGAGTAATGTAGTGCTCGGTTGCAATATTGCTTTCAACGATTTTTAGATTAGTCATTGTCTTAGGATGTTGCTTGTACCTAGGCTCTTAAGATATCTACTTAACATGTAAGCGTGGTGCTCAGATAGTTAAGTAGCATTGGGTGTCTCGTAGACTCACGGTTTGTAGGGGTAGGCGGTAGGTGGTGACAATCCTGTTCGTCCTTTGTAATCCCCCATGTTTGGCTACGTCGCAGGCCCGTGGTGGGAATCATCCTGATGTTATCAAGGGTAAACACGTGCCCGATGTGTTGTACCACCAAACTCTAGTACTCATCATTACCAACCCATATGTACACTAGTTGACTATGTATATGAATACCTAAAGCACCGTAAGAGTAGCTTGTTTCCTAACTTATCCTCCACTAGGACATTCTTAACCCTTGGAGTAGTTTGCTTAGGTATGTGTCACACTATCCCTATTATCATCTTACCCCTATTCTGATAAATACTTAGTACCCTATACCATGATCATAAGAATAGTGTTTACTTTACTTCACCGCCTTCCTTTGGGATAAATACGATACCCTTGGGATTATTCATGGGTGAAATGCTACAATAGTATCTTCCGTGCGCTTGCAGATCTCATCTCTCACTGGAGATAATCTGTGGTGTTAAGAAATACCAACAAGCACACCGTTGATGGGGAAAGCATACAAGTTAAAGATAGGTATCTGTCAAAGTGTGCGATTGACACTTCCCCTGGTACTACTAGATCGTAGCTCACGGAGGTTCGTGATTGGTTGGGGCGCGAGTGAGATTACGAACAAGATGATGACGTGGAGGATTTTACGTGGTTCGGGCCTCCTGAGTGTAACACCCTACTCCACAGGTTGTGTTGTTGTATGTATGTGTATGGCGCTTAGAGCGTGTGAGCTTGCCTCTCCATCTACCGTGCGGTGCAATTCTTTTATAGTCTAAGGACTGGCCGTTACAACGCTTGCCTGGCCTAAGATGTGGCCCTGGCATAGTTATTAACATAAGACACAATCTACGAGTATCAAGTGTGATTAACAGGGTGATAATGCGCCGTAATGACAACATTACCCCTATTAACAGCCCACTGATCGTGTGTCATTAATATAGCATTAATGACACATAATCAGGTCTTGAAACTGTCGCTTTAATTGTCCCTTGAAAGTCCGAGCCGTTGGAGATCTGTGAGTCTTCCGTTGAGGTCCTAGGTCCAGAGGCTCGACACGTGGCGGCTCTGGAGCTTCCCATCGTTGAGACTGAGGTCCGGAGCCAATATACACGTGGCAGTACCGGAGCTTCCCTCTACATGGGGTTAGGTCCAGAGTCACTAGACACATGGCAAGACTGGAGCTTCCTTATGTAGGTAGTTAGGTTCGGTCACGTGTTACACGCGGCAGTGCTGGAGCTACACAAAGGAGAGAGGCGGGTCCAGTATTATGTAACATGTGCGGCCTTCAGAGGTCTTCAACTTGGACAGGTGGAACTCCTTAGCGTTTATTGTGGTATCATGGGGTACCCGGTACACAGGGTACCGACAGTGGCCCCCAGACCCCTCTTTGGGAGAAATCCTTTGGGTTAAGTTATTCTACCAGAGGTGGGACCGTCTTTGATTTCTGCACTGTGGCTTCAAAGGTCTTCTGATGTGCTATTGGGGCGATGGTCCACTGTTAAACCATCACCGCGTGGCTTCTTTTGAATGCAGTAGGTGAGATCCTTGCGTGCGGATCTTACGCAATTGAAGGTCGCCGGTTCCCAATGCGAAAACCGTATTGGTTCCGCGCGCCTTGTCAGGCCACCGCCCTCGGGCTTACGACCTCCCATCATGACAACGGTTCACCTGGGATAATAACTTAGGCCTTTCCACCAAAGTGGACTCGGGCCCATTCGTCATTGGCAGGGTAGATTTTTGAAAACACGATCTTGGTCCCATGGCGGTTTCCATCCAAGCGTTGCGGAGGCTTACTAAAGAAGGAAAGCCCGCACGGTTTAAGGACTCTTTACACTTTCAATCAAACTTGCGCTCAGAGCCTCCCAACCTTTGCTTAGCTCTTCCAACTTCCGCACCACTTTGCTGCGATGGAGTTGGGTCTTCCCCGCAGCAGGATCAATACCAACGACAATATGTCGAAGGTCCGGACCTACATGGGGTGGTCCAGTGATTCCTTCAACCACGACATCCGCTTCGGCAAGCTCCCCTTCAAGAAGGAGCGCGCCGGAGACATGGTGTACATCTCAGCGTACGCCATGGTGGGTCTAATCCCACCTTTTTCAACCTTCTTCTTGATGCTACAGGATTTCTATGGCCTCCAGTTGCATCACTTTGGCCCCCACTCACTCTTGCTAGTGGCAAATTTTGTCCACTTCTGCGGGATGTGGGTGGGCGTGCCTCCCTGCATCGAGCTATTCTGGACCTTCTTCATGGTCCACACCACTAGAAAGGGGACGGAGCTGATAGGCTTCTACTACTTCGTGAAGCAGAAGAACTGCCCCTTCAAGTACTTGAAGTCCTCCCCCTCCGGCAAGTGGGACGATTGGAAGAGAGATCGGGTGATCATCGTTGTGGAGGAGCACGAGAGGCTGGAGCTGCCCAAGGCCTTCCTAATGTCGACACTAACGCCTGGAACGTAGTTCCGGAGCTGTCGGATGCGTACAAGCCCATCCTGAAAAGGATCCAAGAATGCGTAGAAGGAGATATGACCCCTCATGGTCTTCGGCATATTCTTTGTGAACGGGTGGGCTCCGGTGAAGACCAGAGAGTGGCTCGCATGGGCTTTCAATAGTGAAATGGATCACAACCAAATTGAAGTCAGTTTCAACACCAACTTAGATGATGAAGCTTCAAAGTTCCATCTCAAGAAGATTCAGAATGGAGCCATCTCTCGCGACACCATAACTCCGTCGGCTGCCTTCATGTCCCTGAACATGATTCCAGAGGTTAGTAGGGAGCTCCGGAGAAGAATGCCTATGTTGGACGGCCTCGGCATGGTGGAGAGGCGGTCAACATCCGGGGTAGCAATCTCCAGGGCTTCAAAGAGGGTAGCCCCCATTGCCCCAAGCCAGAATGACGTTGGTAGGGGCAAGGGCAAAGGCAAGGAGCCAGCTGAATCTTCCAACCGGAAGAGGAAGTTGAAGCATGTTGATGGGAGCCATATCAGGCCAGCTCCATCTACAACTGCTCCTTCTCCCCGGCGAGGGAGATCTTCGGCGGCCATGCCTCCTCTGGTGCAGGCGTCCTCAAGGGGTGCTAGCTCCGACAGATCAACTCTGGCCCCAACGACGGGCGTGGGCTCTAGGTACGGAGGTCCTTACTAGCCGAGGGAGGTCCCAGATGAGGTGACGTTGAAGACGGCGTCATGTTTTGGGCAGCAATCCGTAGCTCTGGCCACACCAACAACAGTGGGCTCTGGCTCCGACTGCCCAGTGAAGAAGTTTCGCGCTAGTTGGAGCAGAAACCTCCCAAGGTAAACATTACGTCCACAAATTTTGATGCAGTTTTTACTTTTGTAATGTATTGAATCTTTCAATTCTTTGTTTCTAGGGCAATGATGAAGGGCACGAAAGTTCTGGAATCCGCCACAACGACTAAGGCTGTGTAGGCGGAAGTTCCAACTTCGACCTCTGCACCTCCCCAAGTGGTGGCTGAGGTCACAGCATCTCTGGCGCCAGCTATCGTGGATCTGGAACTCGAGGCAACACCAGAATCTCCTGTGTAGCGCCGGACCACGGGGGAGACATTTTTGAAGATGCGCTGGCAACGGTAGTGCCAGTGGCATAAGCTCCGACTCATGACACCGAGATGATGAAAGCCCCGACAAATCGGAAGTAACTGAAGCTCCAGCGCCTGTGCCAGAAGTTGTTGAAGAGTCGGCGGGTGAGTCGGAGGTGTTTGAAACTCTGGCCTCTGTGTCGGAGATAGTTGAAGCTTCGGCCTTGAGCCGGATGTAGTGGATGTACTAGCACTTGAGCCATAGGTGGTGGGGGCTCTGGACGAAGCACTAATGTCAGCCCCAGAGGTGATTGCTCTGGAGGCGTCCTTGTCCGAGCCAGAGCATCCAGAAGAGTCTGGGCAGGCCCTCCACCTGCTGAGCGGACGGTGGACATTCTTGCGGGGGAACCATCTACATCAGCTCCTGAGGTTGAAGTTCCCTCGGCGGGGCCTTCCTTGGCGACACTGGAGGTTGTGGAGCTTCCCGAGGGTGGCCCCAGTGCCGCAGGACCACAGGGGACCATGCTTGTAGCGTGGGACCCGATTTTTGTTCTTGAACACCCCCTGGAGCCGGCAGAGATGACCCTGGCAGGTCTAGAGCCTATTCCCTTGGCGTTGTCTATTGACAGTGCATGCTCGAGCCTACGTCAAGTCTAGCTCGCCTTCGGCCACGATAGTAAGGTCCTCGAAGAAGAGCGCCACACCTTGAGGCGTTGGTGAAACACGCTTCACTTCGAGACCAAGTTGGTGCAGACGAGGCTTGCTGACCAAAAGGTGTGGGTCGAGAAGGAGAATGTCCGGATAGAATATTGGGGCCAGTTGCTGGAAGAGAGGGAGGCCTCCATCAGCGCCCTTGACGTTAAGTCTTGGGAGATTCTCGAGCATGCTATAAAAAGCAATAATGCTGCTTATAAACGTCAAGACAACCTCAATACATTAAATGAGATTCTCCTGAAGCATCGAGCGGACCTCGATGAGAGAGAAGAGAAACTCCTTGAGATGCAGGAAGATCCCATGAAGAGGGAGGAGGAGCTCACCTAGAAATTGTCTCTGGGAGAGCGAAACTTGGCTGACTACACAAAAAAGCTTGATCCGCGGTGCAAGGAAGAGGAAGAGATGTACTGGAAGCTGGGGCAGGAGCTCTCTAAAAGAGAAGCTGATGTTGCCACTAGAGAAGGGAAAGTAAGGGGCAGGTAGAAGGACCTGGCTGAGCGGCGGAACTGCATCCACCTCCGGGAGATAGAGGTGCCGCACAGGTGTTTAGCCCGAAGCTATCCAATGTGTGGGATGTAACTCCGGTTGCATGATACACGTGGAAGCACTGGGACTAACCATAGAAGGGAGGCAGGTCCGGTCTCGTATGACACGTGGGGCCTTCAAAGGTCTTCAAATCAGTCAGGTGTAGTTCCTTTGGTCTTTTTGCAGTCCCAAGGGGTATTTGATATGCAGGGTACCGACAGTGGCCCCCTGGGCCCACCTTTGGGAGAGACCTTTTGGATGAAGTCGTTCTGCCAGAGGTGGGTCCATCCTTCGGTTTTTGAGCCATGTATTCAAGGGTCTTTGAATGTGCCGTTGGCAGTAGTTCGCAGTTAAACCATCGCCACGTGGCATATCCAGGATGCGGCAGGTGAGATCTGAGCGTGTGGATCTCACGCAAGTGAAGGTCGCCAGTTCCCAATACGAAAACCGTATCTGTTCCGCGCGCCTTGTCAGGCCACCACCCTCGGGCTTCCCGCCTCTCATGATGACAATTGTTCGCCTGGGGTAAGGACCTCAACTTGATCGTCGGGGTGGCCCTGGGCCCCCTTGTCATTGTCAGGGTGAAAAGTTTTTGAACTGTATCATCAGCTCCTTTGCGGTTTCCATCCAAGAGTTGCGGTGGCTTACTTAAGAAGGAAAGCGCACATCGTTTGGGGATTATTTACGCCTTCATTTGAACTTGCGCTCGAATCCTCCAAACTTTTGCCTGCTTTTCATCTCTCGCCCCGCTGTGCGACGATGAAGTTGGGACTCCACAAGAGCCGCATTGGGAGCAAGAAGGAGTTGTCTATGGTCTGAACCTACATGGGTTGGTCCAGTGACTCCTTCAACAACGACATTCGGTGCGGCAAGCTTCCCTTCGAGAAGGAGCGAGCCGGAGATATGGTGTACTTCCTTGGGTACGCCATGGCGGGTTTGATCCCGCCTTTCTCCACTTTCTTTCTGATGCTGCTTGATTTCTATGGTCTGCAGCTCCACCATCTCGGCCCCCACTCAATCTTGCTGGTGGCGACTTTCGTCCACTTTTGCGAGATGTGGGTGGAAGTGCCCCTTTGTGTGGACTTGTTCTGTACTTTCTTCACTGTCCACCCCTCTGGGAAGAGTGATGAGTTCATCAGCTTCTACTACTTCGTCAAGCAAAAAAACTCCCCCCTCAAGTACTTGAGGTCCTTTCCTTCTGGCAAGTCGGATGACTGGAAGAAAGATTGGGTGGTCATCACCGTCGAGGGACACGAGAGGCAGGAATTGCCTGAAGGCCTCCCCCGCATCGACACCGACATTTGGAGTGACGTGTCGGAGCTGTCGAGGGAGTACAGGCCCATTCTGGATAGAATCCAGGAGTGCGTCAACGGTGGGGTGACCCCTTAGATGGTCTTCGGCAACTTCTTGACAAACATGTGGGCCCCGCTGAGGGCTAGGGGGCGACCTGCCTGGGCCTTCAACAGTGAGATGGATACCAACCGCATCGAGGTTGGTTCGGGCACCAACTTGACCAGTGAAGCCTTGAAGACCCATCTCAAGAAGTTCCAGCCTGGGAACATTGGCCCTGGCGATGTCTCCACCAGCGGCCTCCCTTCCTCTGAATATGATAGCAGAGGAGTGCAGAGAGCTCCGGAGGAAGATGCCGCTGTTGTACGACATGGGCCTAATGGAGAGGCTATCAACCTTCGGGGTGGCAATCCTCAGAGCTTCTGAAGGTGGCTCTGCTCCCGCCCTGAAGCCAAGAGCTGAAGTCATAGGCAAGGGCAAGGAGTTGGTCGAGCCCTTAAGCCGCAAGAGGAAGTTGAAGCATTCTGACGGGAGGTCCATCAGACCTGCTCCTTCCACTGTAGCTCCTTCTCCCCAGCGAAGGAGGTCTTCGGCGGCGGCAACCACTCCAGCATCGGCATCTCCTCAGGACACAAGCTCTGGCCATATGGCTCCAGTACCAGGGCCAGCTAAGGGCTCTAGGTCCGAAGGTCCTTATCAGTCGAGGGGGACCTCAACCAAGACAACGCTGACGGCGGTAGCAAGCTTCAGGGAGCCTTCCGGAGCTAATACACCAGTGGCGACAGGGTCCGATCCTGAGCGTCCGGTGAAGAGGTTCCGCACTAGATGGAGAGGAAGCCTTCTGAGGTAAATTTGATTTTTTTACCTCAGTTGATTGTTTTTTGTTGTAATCATATTTTGAGTTTCTTTATCCTTCATCCACAGGGTACCCAAGAAAGGAGCTGAAGCTCCGGTTCCTGCAGCAGCAACTGATGCTGCACAAACGGAGGCTCCGGCTCCAGTTCCAGCGCCGCCCCAAGAGGTGGTTGAGGCCGCGGCAGCTCCAGCGCCAGCTGTCGTGGTCCTTGGCCTCAAGTCATCCCCTAAAGCTCCTGTGGTAGCGCCAGACCACATGAATGAAGATGTACCAGCGGTACCAGCCCAAGAGGTTGATGCTCCGGGTTTGGATGCTGAGATGATGGATGCTTCGGCCTCAGAGTTGGAGGTAGCTACAGTCTCAGCCCTAGAGCCGGATGTTGTTGAAGCCCCGGCAGCGGAGCCAGTGGTTGATGAAGCCCCGACGGTAGAGCCGGTGGTTGATGAAGTGCCGGCGGTAGAGCCGGTGGTTGATGAAGTTCCGGCGCCTGAGCTGGTTGTCGCAAAAGTGCCGGCGCCTGAGCCAATGGCGGTCGAAGCACCAGTGCCTGAACCGGTGGAGGAGGAGGTGCCAGCGTCGAAGCCGGAAGTGTCTTTAGCTCCGGCCGAACCTTCAACGCCTGCCCCGGAGGTGGTGGTTCCGGAGGTGCCCACGCCTGAGCTAGGGTGTCAAGATGAAGCTGCCGATCCTCTGCCTGAGGGACCAATTGCTAATGACCTGGCGGCGGTACCTTCAAAGCCGATTCTAGAGGTAGAAACTTTCAGGACCTTCGTCGGTGGCGGCCGAGGCTATCCCGTAGGGCGGCCCTAGTGCCGTGGAAGCTCAGGGGACCTCTCTTGTAGAGTGGGACCCGATTTTTGTTATGGAGAACCCACTAGAGCCAGTGGAAAGGGCCCCAGCAGGTCCAGAGCCAATCCCTTTGTCGTTATCCATCGACAATGCCTGCTCCAGCCTTCGTCAAGTTCAACTGGCTTTTTACCACGACAGCAAGGCCCTCGAGGAGGAGCGCCAAACCCTTAGGAGGTGGCGCAACCAGCTCCAATTCGAGACCAAGCTGGTGTAGACGAGGCTGGCCGACGACAAGGAGTGGATGAAAAGGGAGAAGGTCCGGTTGGAGTACTGGGGTCAGCTGCTGGATGAGAGGGAAATCATGATGCGATCCCTCGACGACCAGTCCCGGGCCATCCACGAACAGGCCGTGGCTACTAATGAAGCAGCGAACGAGCGCCAAGAGAAGCTCAGCGCCATCCACGACAGCCTCGTCAAGTGCCGGGAGGCTCTTGAGGAGCGGGAGAAAAGCTCAAAGATGAAGAACAAAAACTCCTGGATCTGCGGGATGACCTCATGAAGAGGGAGGAGGAGCTTACTCAGAGGCTGACTCTGAGTGACAAGAGTCTCGCAGAGCACACCAAGAAGCTGGAGGAGCGCTGCGAGAAAGAGGAGAAGAAGGCCTGGCAGCGAGGAAAGGACCTCACCACGAGGGAGAATGAAATTGCTGCCAGGGAGAAGAAAGTGCGGGGCCGGGAGAAGAACCTAGTCCACCGCCGGAACAAGATCCACCTCCGAGAGGAGGAGCTCAGTAAACTCGAAAGGCAGGTTGCTGAAAAGATTAGGCAGAACACCAAAGAGGTCGAGCGCCTTGCCCAGGAGAATTCGGGGCTTGTGACAACAAAGCAATCCTTGGAAGAGATGCAAGGTTCAAGGGCTGCAGAGTCCCAACAAGTTTGGGACTTCTTGGGCAAAGCCAATGACGTGCTGACGCCGATGGGTTTTAGTCCCGTGCGCCCGGATGATCCGGAGGCAGAGCTGGACCAGGCATTGTAGGCGTTAAGCTTGGCAGGTAACAAGCTCACCAAGATGGGCGATGTCACCACGGACCAGCTGGAAACCAAAGGATAATCCCTAGCGAAGAACATCACAGAGTACATGCTGACATGCTACACAAGCCGGGACTCTCACTTCCCACTGGACCCAGTGCTTGAAGGCCCCATCGACGGAGAGGGAGAAGCCACCAAAGCCAGCGTGTCTAGGACTCTCTCATTGTAGATCCCGCTTGTATCCTCTCTTCTTTTTCTCCAATTTTGTAATCTCTTGTCTCCAGATTAATGAATTCCAAGAATTTTATGAATTTCATTTTTTGTCTTCAACACCTTTGTCCCACTTGGCCCCCTGGTAGATGTACACAATTTGATTGTGAACACGTACCAAGAGGATGTAGCATTTTGATGAAGACTTGTGCGCTTTGAACTTGTAGTTTGTAGGTCCGAAGTCGCCGATAGTAGGGGCCCCCTGAGGTTGTCAGAGCTTAGTAGCTCCGGCAGTGACTCTTGTCAACACGTAGAGCATTGACAGTTAGTCCTCTGGGGTTGTCTTCCCACCATCTTTTCTTAACGTTGACGGCTGACCCCTTGGATTTGCCAGAACTTTGTAGCTCCGGCGATGTCTACTGTCAATGTTTGAAACATCGATAGTAGACCACCTTAGGGGGTGTCGGAGCTTTGATAGCTCCGGCTTCATCCACCATCATCATGAGATCTTTATTTTTCCTGCACACTGAAGTCAAGAAAAACAGTAAAATCCATTTCCTATCTATAACTCATTTGCGGCTTACTATTCCCGAAAGAAATTTTTATGTCGAACGCAACTCTACATACAATCAAGTGCACGGGCTTGTTTTCTCCAGGTCCGATCATTTCTGTACTCACCTTACTTCATCCTGCTGGGGTGTTGGTAGAGTGGCGACTTAGGGTGCAGGACCAGGCAAAGTCGATAGCACACTCTGGACCTAAATTGGCTTGGCGGCATTCGGACGAGTAAACCATTAACAATGTTTAGACCTAGAAGAATTGACAATGCAACTTGAATTATATATGAATCGGTCGAGCTGAAGTTTCTTAAGAATTGCACAACTTTGTTATAGACAAGAAAGAGAAAAATAAAAAATATTGAGCCTATAAAAAATAAATGCACGTGGTGTCTGTTTTCATACAATGATGTCTTTCATTATAGGTCCGGGGTACAGGGGAAACAAGTACACTCTTAGGGTACGGAACCAGACTAAGTGTGTTGCGTTTCTAGTTTGACCCAAGGTAGCTAGCTACGCATTTAGTTCTGAGACTGTGACAAGTGTTGCCTGAACTTTGCGGACCTTCCGGGGAAGGTCCGGCTGTTCTCCCGAAGGAGCTACCCAACTCTGTAGAATGACTCTATAACATACATCACATGTAACTACAGAATCACCTCCGTGATATTAAGCGTAGAACTTACGAAGGTGCTCAATGTTCCAAGGATTAGGGAGAGGTGTCCCATCCTCGGTTGCCAAGCGAACGCATCCGGGACAAGATACTTTGATCACTCGAAAGGGTCCTTCCAAGCTAGGAGAGAGTTTGGTTGAGCCTTCTCGAGTTTGTATTCTCTGTAGCACCATATCGCCTTCCTCGAGCTATCGGCTGTGAACATGCAGTTGGCGATAGCGCCGAAGAGCTTGGCGGTATCAGGCATTCTGAACAGCTACTCGGCACCTTCCCTCTTCAACAAGGTCAAGATCTTCACGACAGAGCTGGTCCTGCGTGGCATCATCGAAGGTCGGGACCTAGAGCAACCCCAAGGTGATTTCCGGAGGAAGGACTGCTTCAGCTCTGTACACTAGGAAGAAGGGTGTCTCTCCAGTTGACCGGTTTGGAGTTGTCCTATTTGCCCACAAGGTGGGCAGAAGCTCTTCGATCCAGTTGGCTGCATGTTTTTTTAGGCGCTCATATGTGTGCGTCTTGAGTCCTTTTAGGATTTCTACATTTGCTTTCTCAGCTTGGCCATTGCTTGCCGGGTGAGCTACAGAAGCGTAGCTGACTTGAATGTCGAGGTCTTCGCAATATCCTTGGAATGCAGAGCTTGTGAATTGGGTCCCGTTATCAGTGATGATCTTGTTTGGGACTCCAAATCTCCATATGATGGACTGTAAGAAGTTGATAGTTGATTGCTTATTTATTGTCACAACTGGAGTTTCTTCTGGCCACTTGGTGAACTTGTCGATGGCGACGTACAGAAACTTGTAGCCTCCGACGGATCTTGGGAAAGGTCCCAAGATATCCATCCCACACACAACGAATGGCCATGTACGAGGTATCATTTGTAGAGGTTGAGCTAGTGTGTGAATTTTCTTTGCATGGAATTGGCATGCTTCACATTTCTTCACTAGCTCAGTTGCATCCTGGAGTGCTGTAGGCCAGTAAAAACCATGCCGGAAGGCTTTACCGACCAGCGTGCGGGAAGACGCGTGGTTTCCACACTCGCCTCCATGGATTTCTATGAGGAGCTCGCAGCCTTCTTCCCTTGTAATGCACCGTATTAGGACCCCGTTGGCAGCATGCCGGTAGAGATCCCATTCTACCAGTGTGTATCTTTTAGCCAATCTGACTATCCGGTCAACGGATACATTATCTTCAGGAAGGAAATTGTCTTTCAAGTAGCTCCGGATCTCTAAGATCCATGCATCGGAGCTAACTTGAGCATTTGAGTCTTGCGTGCTGGGTTGCTCGGGGCTTCCTACAGCACCTACGACCCTTGATGGACGCCATGGCAACAGAGCCATCGGGACCGCCAGCTTCGAGGTGATAGTCTCGCCCCCTTCGCTCAGTTCGGTAGGCTGAGCTGTTGGTCTTGACAATCTCCGGACGAAGGTTCCGTCGAGAGCCGGAGCTCCAGTTGAGGCTTTCGTCGAGAGTTCGTTGACTTCAGCGTTGTTGAGACGCTGGACATGGCAAAGATCCAGGATGTCAAAGTCCTTCTGAGGCTTCTGGACTTCAAGTAAGTATGCAACTAGTTGAGGGTTGTTGCAGCAACATTCACCTTTGACTTGTTTTATGACGAGCTGTGAATCACCTTTTACCAGCAGCTGCTTGACACCATATGATAGTGCTGCCTTGAGCCCATAGATTAGTGCTTCATACTCCGCCATGTTGTTGGTCGCCTTGAAGTCAAGGTGAACCATGTATTTGACTTTCTCCCCGGTCGCAGCGAGGAGAAGGACTCCAGCTCCGGCCCCCTGCTTCTGCACGGAGCCGTCGAAGTAGAGAGTCCAGTGTGGCTCGGTGAAAACTAGAACCTTGGGTTCTGGCTTCGGCTCACTGGGGCCCCAAGATTTGATGGAGAGGGGGTCCATTCCACCACAAAGTCCGCCAATGCTTGACTCTTCATCGCTTGTCTTGGGACGAATTCAAGATCGAACTCAGCCAATTCCGCTGCCCACTTTGCAATGTTCCCAGTAGAGTTGGGGTTATGCAAGATTGCACGCACTGGATAAGAAGTTACCACCGAAATATTGTGAGCTTGGAAGTAGTGTCGGAGCTTCCTAGAAGCAATAAGAACTACGTAGAGCAGCTTATGCACCTCCAGGTACCGAGTCATGGCATCATGGAGTACTTCGCAGATGAAGTACACTGGGCGTTGGACTATCCGCACCCTCCCGAAGGGGCCCGGAGCTTTCTCCTCATCAACCCGGACCCTCCCGGAGGGGTCTGGACCTTGTTCGGGGACCTCAGGATTCCTACTGGAGGAACCCGAAGCTTCTTCTGAAGTGATCCGAACCTTCCCAGAGGGGTCCGAATCTCCTTGTTCAGTATAGTGACTACCCCACTTGAAGGAGGTGGCTCCTCTGACATCTCGCCTTGAGGGTCCGGATCTGGGAGCTGGGACCCAGACTCATCTTCAGGTAGCTCCGGACCCTCCTGAAGGGGTCTGGACTCCTGAACTGGAGATGGTTGTGATCTTTATACAATCAGGACCATGCTGACAACTTCGTCAGTTGCCGAAATGTAAAGCAGAAGTGGCTCACCAGGATTTGGAGCTACCAAAGTTGGTAGAGTGGTGAGGAGCTGCATTAGCTCTTGGAAATCCTTTTCTGCTTCTTCAGACCATTGAAATGGTCCGGGCTTCCTCAATAACTTAAAGAAGGGTAGCACCCGTTTCGCCAGTCTTGAGATGAACCGGCAGAGGACAGCTAGACATACAGTCAGCTTCTGGACGTCCTTGATGCGAACTGGTGGTCGCATGTCTTCAATAACTTTAATCTTCGCCGAATTTTCTTCTATTCCTCGGTGGTTCACCAAGAATCCAAGAAGCTTTCCGGAGCTAACCCCGAATACACACTTGTCCGAGTCTAGCTTTGTGTGTGTGATTCGCAACTTGTCGAAGACAGCGTGCAACGTGTCAAGGAATGTCTCCTTGTTCTTGATCTTGATGACGATGTCATTGACGTACACTTCCACTACATCTCTGATAAGCTCTCCAAAAGTTTTGTACATAGCTCGTACAAACGTTGAAGCAGCGTTTTTGAGACCGAATGGCATGGCAGTGTAACAATATAATCCATCTACTGTGATGAAGGAAGTATGCTCTTCATCTTCCCTAGACATTCTTATTTGATGATACCCAGAATATGCATCTAGGAGACACAGTAATTCACACCCGGAGGTGGAATCCACTATCTGATCTATTCTAGGTAGTGGGAATGGATCTTTTGGGCATGCTTTATTCAGTGTAGTGTAGTCGATACACATCCGAAGCTTCCCGCCGGCCTTGGGTACAACGACTGGGTTTGCCAGCCATTTTGGGTGGAAGACTTATCGGATGAATCCAACTTCGAGCAACTTCTTCACTTCTTGACGTATGAAGTTCTGTCGCTCTACTGATTGCTTACGAGGCTTCTAATGTACAGGACGAGCGTCGGGAAAATGAGCAGCGTCAGAACCGATTGGGACGACTTTGACGGGAATGTCAGTGTCGCCGCTTGGTTGCACGCGAGGTGCGGAGGTTGAGCCTCGATGACGAATGCTCGGGGGTTTCGGAGCTTGCTCCTTTCCGGATTCTTCCTCCCGCGCTGTAGCAAGCGCATGGAGTCCTACTCCGGCAGTGCGATCTCCGCGGATCCGGAGGACACCTGCTGGTGTTGGCATCTTCAACACCATGTAGCTATAATGAGCAGCAGCCATGAACTTGTACAAGGCTGGCCTGCCCAAGATGACGTTGAATGATAAGTTGATTTGCGCCACGTCGAAGACCAACTTCTCAGTGCGGTAATTCTCCCGAGTCCCGAAGGTCACCGGGAGAGTAATGGCACCGAGTGGAGTTATGGCCCGCGGACATACTCCGGAGAAAGGTCTGGAGGGGCGAAGATCTGAAGGTCGGAGCTGAAGCTTGACGAAAGCTTCGAAGCTTATGAGGTTCAACCCCGAACCTCCATCCACCATTGTAACACCCTAAATCTTTGCATCATGCATTGCATACATGTTCATGCATCAAACATTAATGGAGTAAAAGAAAGATAATAAAATATAAAGCATACATGTGCAAATATGTGTAGCAAAAGAAGAAAAAGAAAATTTTAGCATAAAACATGTATTAGGGAATAAATATAAATAAATAATAATCAATAATATAAAAAAATAAAATAAAAAGAAATATATATAAATAAATAAAATATAATAATAATATATACATGTAAATAATAAAATATATGATAATAAAAAAGAAAGTATGTATATAAAAATAATAATGATAATATATATTAATATTTATATATGAAAGAAGAGAAAAGAAAAAATAAAAATAAAGAAAAAAAAAAGAAAACCCCGCCCGCTGGCCAGGCCGAACCGGCCCAACCAGCGGTGACCGCCCGAGCGCGCCCCGCGTGCCAACCGCGCCCCGCGCTGGCCGAGTCGGCCGTGCGTCCCGTGGCCAGGTCGGACGCACAAGCCCAGCGCGCCGACCGCACCTGCCTCGGCCTCAACCGCGTCAGCGCACCGCACGCCAGCCCAACGCCGAGTCGGCCTCTGGACGCTCGATCGATACCGCGCCTATAAATACGGTCGGGTGCCTCGTAAAATTTTCCTCAACGCCAGAAAACACCGCCGCCGCCAGGAAAAAGGGAGAAAAACCCTAGCTCGGAAGAAAAGAACAGAGGCACCAGGAGCTGTGCCGCCAGGGAAAAAAGAGAGAGAAGAGGAGGGTGCCGTCGTCCACCGAAGTTCGTCGCGTCGCCGTCGTCGTGCCGCTGGAGGACCTTGCGCCATCTACTTCGTCTACATGTCATCCTCATCCCGCGATCTTCGAATCCATCGCATCTACAGTAGGCCACGCTTCCGATGCAAATTTTAGCGAACATATTGAATCAAATATACGTAGTTTGATCGTAGTCGCACCATCTTTTTATTTTCAGCAACGTTAATCCCTGTTAAAACCCCCGTAAACTCATATGAGCACGTATGAACTAGTCGCATCTAATTATTAAACAATTGTAGTTAATTAATTATTGAATTGTGCATGCATGCATCAAGGACTTCTCCAAAATATCCAAGCCTATGACCGAATTACTCATGAAAGGAAAGGCATTCCAATGGACTCAAGGTTGTCAAGATAGCTTTGAGGAGTTAAAGAAAAGGTTTACAACCGCACCGGTGTTAGTATTACCAGACGTGAGCAAGAGTTTTGATGTATATTGTGATGCATCAAGACAAGGATTAGGATGTGTGCTCATGCAAGAAGGCCAAGTGGTAGCTTATGCATCGAGGCAACTAAAGAAACATGAGCTGAATTATACTACACATGACCTGGAACTCGCAGCCATGGTACACACCTTGAAGATATGGAGACACTATGTTTTTGGTCACCGATGTGAGATTTATATGGATCACAAGGTTCTCAAGTACATATTTACGCAAACGGATCTGAATCTGAGGCAACGTCGATGGTTGGAGCTCATCAAGGATTATGACGTGGGGATCAACTATCACCCAGGGAAGGCTAATGTAGTGGCCGATGCCTTGAGCCGAAAAGGAGTAAGCTACCAACTCACAGTCCAGGAGCCGCCATCCGAGTTATGCAAGGAGTTTGAACGGTTGAACCTTGGATTCATAAATGAGATGGGAACGATGGAAGTCAACCCAACATTAGAGCAAGAAATACGGGAAGGACAGACAAAGGACAAGGAAATACAATAAATCAAGGAAAAGATCCAAGAAGGAAGAGAATTCAGATTTGATGAGGACGAACATGGTATCTTATGGCTTGGAAAGAGGATTGTGGTACCAAATGTTAGGCATATTCGGGAAACAATATTGAAGGAGGCACATGACTCACCTTACTCAATTCATCTCGGCTGTACGAAGATGTACAAGGACTTAAAGACATGTTATTGGTGGGCTAGCATGAAAAAGGACATAGCTGAATATGTAGCATTGTGCGACGAGTGAAGGCGGAACATCAAAGGCCAGCTGGATTATTGCAACCGTTGAAGATTCCGGAATGGAAGTGGGAAGAAATTGGAACGGACTTCATAGTTGGGTTACCACGTACTCAGTCCGGTTACGACTCAATTTGGGTAATTATGGATCGCTTAACCAAGTCAGCTCATTTTGTCCCTGTGAAGACCAAATATACAGCTACACAATTGGTCGAAATATACATGGAGCATATTGTGTGCCGACATGGAGTTTCAAAGAAAATAGTCTCGGACCGAGGTTCTCTGTTTACCTCCAGATTTTGGCAGAAATTTCATGAAGCAATGGGAACAAGGTTGAACTTCAGTTCGGCATATCACCCTCAAACGGATGGACAAACCGAGAGGACCAACCAAATTTTGGAAGACATGTTAAGAGCTTGTGCTTTAAAGCATGGGAAGAGTTGGGATAAAAGTTTGTCGTATGCTGAATTCTCATACAACAATAGCTACCGAGCCAGTTTGAAAATGTCACCCTACGAAGCACTGTACGGAAGGAAGTGTAGGACTCCCTTGTTTTGGAATGAAATCGGAGAGAATCAAGTATTTGTTCATGATGTGTTACAGGATGCTGAGAGACAAGTTCAAATAATACGTGAAAACTTAAAGGCTGCCCAGTCTCGACAGAAAGGTTATGCGGATAATAGGCGAAGGTGTCTGACTTTTGAAGTTGGAGATTTTGTATACCTCAAAGTGTCACCTATCCAAGGTCAGCGACAGTTTAACGTCAAAGGAAAGCTGGCACCACGTTACATCGGACCATTCAATATTTTGGACAAACGAGGAGAAGTAGCATATCGACTTGAGCTGCCGACACATCTCTCTGATGTACACGACGTGTTTCACGTCTCTCAACTCAAGAAGTTTCTCAGGGTACCGGAAGAACAAGTGCTGATGGACGAGTTAGAACTTCAAGAGGATTTGTCCTATGTCGAGCAACATATCAAGATCTTGGACGTAAAGGAAAGGGTCACGAGGAATAAGAGGATCCGTTGGTGCAAAGTGCAATGGAAACACCATACGGAAGCCGAAGCTACATGGGAACGTGAAGAAGACCTGAAGGCATAATTCCCTCATCATTTCTCCACGCTATCGAATCTCGAGGGCGAGATTCACTTTAAGGGGGGTAGGTTTGCAACAAAATAAATCTTTGCATCATGCATTGCATACATGTTCATGCATTAAACATTAATGGAGTAAAAGAAAGATAATAAAATATAAAGCATACATGTGCAAATATGTGTAGCAAAAGAAGAAAAAGAAAATTTTAGCATAAAACATGTATTAGGAATAAATATAAATAAATAATATAAAAAATAAAAATAAATATATATAAATAAATAAAATATAATAATAATTTATACATGTAAATAATAAAATATATTATAATAAAAAAGAAAGTATGTATATAAAAAATGATAATAATATATATTAATATTTATATATGAAAGAAAAGAAAATAAAAAAATAAAAAAAAAGAAAAAAAGAAAAGAAAACCCCGCCCGCTGGCCAGGCCGAACCGGCCCAACCAACGGTGACCGCCCGAGCGTGCCCCGAGTGCCAGCCGCGCCCCGCGCTGGCCGAGTCGGCCGCGCGTCCCGTGGCCGGGTCGGACGCACACGCCCAGCGCGCCGACCGCACCTGCCTCGGCCTCAACCGCGCCAGCGCGCTGCACGCGAGCCCAGCGCCGAGTCGGCCTCTGGACGCTTGATCGATACCGCGCCTATAAATACGGCTGGGTGCCTCGTAAAATTTTCCTCAATGCCAGAAAACACCGCCGCTGCCAGGAAAACGGGAGAAAAACCCTAGCTCCGAAGAAAAGAATAGAGGCACCAGGAGCTGTGCCGCCAGGGAAAAAAGAGAGAGAAGAGGAGGGTGCCGCCGTCCGCCGAAGTTCGTCGCGTCGCCGTCGTCGTGCCGCCGAAGGACCTTGTGCCATGTACTTCGTCTACGCGTCGTCCCCATCTCGCGATCTTTGAATCCATCGCATCTACGGTAGGCCACATTTCCGATGCGAATTTTAGCGAACATATTGAATGTAATATACGTAGTTTGATCGTAGTCGCACCATCTTTTTATTTTCAGCAACATTAATCCCCGTTAAAACCCCCGTAAACTCATATGAACATGTATGAACTAGTCGCATCTAATTAATAAACAACCGTAGTTAATTAATTATTGAATTGTGCATGCATGCATGCATGCCATTGCATGTTGATTAATTTGTGTGGATCATATTGAATTGTATGTATTTTCTTGTATGTGTGATCACGCGTAGAGGGACATGTTCAAGAGGCCGTATACGAGGATTTCCAAAACCAAGACTTTGAAGCGCTTGAGCAATCCCATCCGTCGGAGCAAGGCAAGTGTCCTTGATCATATTGATCCCATTTTATTAAGTGTTTTGTTTGCGAACTTGCATGCTTGTGTCAATATGATGGGAAACCCATACGTAGGAGTTTACTAGCGTTGTTTGCCACCCCTTGTCAACGGGATATACATGATGAGTCGGGTATGAGTATTTTTCTTTTTGCACCGCATCGCTACATGGGTTATAGGTAACTTAAATAATGTGGTTTACAACTTTGATTATGACAACTTGGGATGGTAATAAGATGATGATTAATCTAGCAACATGGAATATAGGAGATCTAAGCAAGCATGGTTTTGTGGAATGGGTTGGATGATACGGTGGTTTTTCTTGCCTTAGATCTAAGGACCGGTTCATGCGAGAATATGCTAGGACAATAGTGTCACCACAAGGTCAAGTATGGGTGCGGCGTAGCTGAATAATTAGGAGCGCTGCTAGTATTGTATGGACCATTGGATGGCGCGGGAAATGGGAGTCGAGGTGGACTTCCCTGGGATCCGCATGGCACATGAGGGGGCCCGTTGGTGGGAGAATGGATATTCAAGCCTGTCGGTGAAACCTTAGTGGGCCCGTACATACTAGTAGTCTCTTTTGAAAGGCTATTTTGTGATCTCTTGGCCGCACACCAACAGAAGTTTGATAGGGCAACATAGAGGTTCTTAGTCACCGAAAGGTGATGAAATCACGAACATGTGGGTAAAGTGGTACAACCTCTGCAGAGTGCTTAAATACTATCATGATAGCCGTGCCCCCGGTTAAGAGCACCTGGACAACTTCCATGATTAGAATTGGACTTGGAATTTTGGGATGGTTGGTATGGTTTGGTTGTCACTTGAGTATAGTCGGTACATGAGAGAATACAAAATTTACATATGGTATTAATTTAATGGTTGCCTGGTATTAATGGATTGCGATGGTAAATAAGAATTGTTGGATTTATGGTATGATAATTATTTGGGTCATGAAGGGAAATAAACTCCCATAGACATGATAGGCTGATTTTACATGTTTATGAAATGTACTTTTCTGCAATTAGCCTTTTTATTCCAATTATTTGTTTAGCCACATGTCATCTATTTCCACACTTGCAGAGTACGACACGTACTCACCCTTGCAATCCCCCCCCCCCCCACAGCTACTGAAGATATTTGGGAGTGCCCTGAGGATCACGCGGAGTACTAGGTTGCGTACTGCCGTCAATTGCCTGTGGAATGGAGTCGTGCTGCTTAGTTTATTTTCCGCTGCATTAATTATAGTTTTGTCATCTGTGAACTATTGGATTATTGTAATAAAGTAATTATTTAATAATTGAGACGTGGTTAAATTCTGTATATCGTTTGTGATGCAACCATATATGTGTGATGAACTTCCTGGACATACATATGCGTTACGCTTGGTTCATATTCAGAACCGGGTGTCACAAATTGGTATCAGAGCCGCGTTGACCGTAGGATGCAAGCCTAGGTAGAATAGACACTCTAGAGCACTTAGGAAGACTCTTCTAATCTGCTATTTTCAAAAAAAAATTGCTGCTGTTCCGTTTCCTTATTTTCAGCTGCAAAACGTATCGATTGCTGCTGCGTTTTTGATAAAACTTTTCAGCAGTGAGCAATATTAGGTGCTGCTGTTTTTGCCGCTTAAATTTTCACGAAAAAAGTGTGTTTTGCTGCTGTTATGTGTAGGTAAAATTATTGTGTTGGCTGCTGCATTTTTCTCCCTCTCTTTTCGTTCTTTTGGAACCGCTGCACCGCTCTTTTTTGCTATTTTAGCTGCTGCAATTTTCAGATTTGTATTCCGTTATTCTTTCCTCTAATGTATTTTCATTTTCTATAGATGCCGATCACTAGGAGTGCAGCCCGCAAGAGCACCTGTCTGCCGCCCCTTGGAAGTGAACATAACCCCATTGAGCTTGACGAGCAGACGCAAGAGGATGGGAACATCCAGCCTAAGGAGGAGGAAGCTAACCAGTCGAACACTATGGAGGAGGATCCGGAGGAGTATGAGGCATTTGAGGAGAACATGGATGAGGATCCTAATGAGGAGTACTACGTGCCAGCTTTAGATGAGGAGCACAACGGAGGTGAACATGGAGGAGGATCACAACCCGGTGCGAATGAGAATGGACACAACAGCCCCCAGTTTTCCCAAGTTGAGGAGATTTGTACTACTGGAACCGATGGAGGACATGCATCGCGGGAACTGACGGAATTCCTTTATCCCCATTGCATGTGTGCTAACTACTTCGTGAAGAGGGTCTCTCGTCCCGGACGTGACGAATGGCATGCTGAGGTTCTCATCTTCTACCTCAACAATTTGGTCTCACGGCATTACGCTCCCACCTGGAGGTCTACTCAGAAGGATGCTATGGATGATGTTGCATGGGTGGCACTCACAAGTTTGTGCCATACTCACCACTTTGAGCTTGAGAACACCACGTTTGAGTTACACCCTCAGAGGCAGGGTGGTACAGGGAGGATAATTGGACCACAAGAAGCTTCAGACAATCTTACAGCAATGGATAGGTCTCAAAAGACATTATTGGACATGGGCAATTGCTATGCAACCGCACAAGGGTAGATACACTACCTTCGCAAGGAGCTAGCTCGTTTAGAAGCCAACTTGGAGATGAAGGAATGTGAAGCAAGAGGAGAGCCGTGGTCACCCAAGAGAATATGGTCCCCCTACATCATCATGGCGCAACCCCATCACATCCGCGCAGCCAAGGACGCCCTCACCGCCCCACAATTAGGAAATTAAGTCCCCTATGAGTATTTTGTAATAAGAATGCTTAGAATCGTATTAGCTTTAAATAGTGTGGTGTGCTGAAATTTTGTTTGGTGCTTGTTTGAGTGCTTGTGTGCTTAGTAGAGAGTTGTGGGATGCTTCGGCACTTGTCCACATCCTCATATAGGTCTATATTAATAAAGGATCGTTTAGTGTCACATACCTTGATGCATATAGTTGGGGCGTTTCTTTCGAAATTCTAAATTCTTCTGTCTCCACTCTTCTTTCGCCAACAGATGGTGAGAACTCCTAACCAGAGGGATGCCAACAATGAGGAGTGCAATGAAGTACCTTAGAACAACCTGGGACATGCTCATGGAGCTATCAATATTGAAAAGCTGTTAGCTATGCAGAACCAGCTCATGCAGACCATGATACAGACAATGGGACAGCTGCAAGCTGGCAACAATAATCAGCCTCATATACCGCCACAGCCACCACCCCTGCCACACCACAACCATTTGGGAGAGTTCATGAGGACTAGGCCACCTACCTTTGCACAAGCCACAGACCCAATGAAAGCTGATGATTGGCTGAAGTCTGTTGAGAAGAAACTTGTTATTGTCCAGTGCACTGATAGAAAGAAGGTTCTCTTTGCATCACATTAACTAGTTGGAGCAGCTGCTGACTGGTGGGAAGCTCTTTGCAACGCTCATGATAATCAGGAGGCAATCACTTGGGCTGAGTTTAAGCAAAGTTTCTATTCCCACTATGTACCTGAAGGAGTTATGATACTAAGAAGACAAGATTTTGAAAACCTCAGGTAAGGAAGGATGAGCGTGAGTGAGTATCTCAACAAATTCACTCAACTATCAAGATATGCTCCAGAAGACATCAACACTAATAGTAAGAAGCAATATCTGTTTATGAGGGGTCTCAACAATGAAATTCAGGTCCAGTTGCTCAATACTGACTATCCAAACTTCCAAAAGCTGGTTGACAAGGCTATTGTGTTTGAGAACAAGATTCGTGAGATGGAGCAGGACAACAAGAGGAAGATGCCACATCATGGAGCGCAGCAAGGAAGCAATGTTCGTCCCCGCTATGCACCACCAACTGCACCATACTACAACCCATATGCTCCTTCATACCGCGCTTCTTATCCACCGCGCCCAAATCAGCCACCGCAACAACGCCCCGCCATGCAAGCGCCTCGCTATCCTAAGCCACCTGCGCCGCGTCCTACCATGGCGGCAAATGCTCAAAACCAGCTGCGCCCAAGCTTCCCTAATGCTACGGGGAGTAAGACATGCTATGTGGGTGGAGAGCCCGAGCACTTTGCAAGTCAATGCCCCAGAAGAAACTATGGACCGATGAACAATGCACCAAGGCCAAATTACTCGCTGCCAAATGGAGGAGCACCACAAGGCAACCGTGGACAGCAGATTTTGCTCGTGGCAATATGAATCATGTCTCCACTGAGGAAGCCCAACATGCTGATGACATCGTGATTGGTATGTTCCTCGCCAACTCCAACCCCGTGACTGTTTTATTTGATTCAGGAGCATCTCATTCATTCATCTCGTCAAAGTATGTTGCCAAGTACAATTTGCCTATATCTCATATGAAGCAAACTATGGTAGTAAGTTCTCCTGGCGGAGAGATGAGGACAAATATAGTATGTCCAAAAGTAAGCATTAAAATAAGGGGGTAGACTTTATCGCGAACCTCATAGTCTTGGACTCCCAAGGAATAGACATAATACTTGGAATGGACTAGTTGAGCAAGTATAATGGAGTAATTCAATGTGCCGAGAGGATTGTGCAGTTGACAAGTGATCATGGTACACGCATCGAAGTTGAGGCAGCCCAACCTACAAGAGAGAAGGCAATGCTCAATCAAGTGGAAGGTGTGACATTGGAAAGCATTCCGATCGTTTGCGAGTACCCGGATGTGTTTCCAGATGAGTTGCCAGGTATGCCACCTGATATGACATAGAATTTGCCATTGAGTTGATACCCGGAACTGCACCTATAGCTAAGAGGCCGTATAGGATGCCTCCTAAGGAATTAGCAGAGCTCAAGAAGCAAATTCAAGAGCAGCTAGAGAAGGGTTTTATATGCCCAAGCTCATCCCCGTTGGGAGCACCAGTGCTCTTCGTAGATAAGAAGGATGGAACCCAGAGGATGTGTGTGTACTATAGGTCTCTCAACGAAGTGACAATTAAGAACAAGTACTCACTGCCCCATATAGAGGATTTGTTCGACCAAATGAAGGGTGCCTGTATTTTCTCCAAGATCGACTTGTGGTCAGGATACTTCTAAACGAAGATTAGACCATCAGATATACCCAAGATAGCATTTCGGACACGATATGGGTCCTATGAGTACACTGTCATGTCATTTGGATTGACGAACGCGCCTGCGTACTTTATGTATCTCATGAATAAGGTCTTCATGGAATATCTGGATAAGTTTGTCGTAGTGTTCATCGATTACATTATGATATACTCGAGAAGCGAGGAAGAACATGAAGAACACTTGAAGCTTACATTGCAGAAGCTACGGGAACACCAATTGTATGCCAAGTTCAATAAATGTCAATTCTGGTTACGGAAAGTTTCTTTCTTAGGCCATATTATTTCTGGAGGAGGAGTATCAGTTGACCCAGGGAAAGTGAGAGATGTTCTTAAGTGGGAACCGCCACAAAATGTCAAGGAAATTCGGAGTTTCCTTGGAATGGCTGGATATTACCGCCGATTCATCAAGGATTTCTCCAAAATATCCAAGCCTATGACCGAATTACTCATGAAAGGAAAGGCATTCCGATGGACTCAAGCTTGTCAGGATAGCTTTTAGGAGTTAAAGAAAAGGTTGACAATCGCACCGGTGTTAGTATTACCAGACGTGAGCAAGAGTTTTGATATATGTTGTGATGCATCAAGACAAGGATTAGGATGTGTGCTCATGCAAAAAGGCCAAGTGGTAGCTTATGCATCGAGGCAACTAAAGAAACATGAGCTGAATTATACTACACATGACCTTGAACTCGCAGCCATGGTACACGCCTTGAAGATATTGAGACACTATGTTTTTGGTCACCGATGTGAGATTTATACAGATCACAAGGGTCTCAAATACATATTTACGCAAACGGATCTGAATCTGAGGCAACGTCGATGGTTGGAACTCATCAAGGATTATGACGTGGGGATCAACTATCACCCAGGGAAGGCTAATGTAGTGGCCGGTGCCTTGAGCCGAAAAGGAGTAAGCCACCAACTCACAGTTCGGGAGCAGCCATCCGAGTTATGCAAGGAGTTTGAACGGTTGAACCTTGGATTCATAAATGAGATGGGAACGATGGAAGTCAACCCAACATTAGAGCAGGAAATACGGGAAGGACAGACAAAGGACAAGGAAATACAGGAAATCAAGGAAAAGATCCAAGAAGGAAGAGAATTCAGATTTGATGAGGACGAACAGGGCACCTTATGGCTTGGAAAAGGATTGTGGTACCAAATGATAGGCATATTCGGGAAACAATATTGACGGAGGCACATGACTCACCTTACTCAATTCATCCCGGCTGTACGAAGATGTACAAGGACTTAAAGACATGTTATTGGTGGGCTAGCATGAAAAAAGACATAGCTGAATATGTAGCATTGTGCGACGAGTGAAGGCGGAACATCAAAGGCCAGCTGGATTATTGCAACCGTTGAAGATTCCGGAATGGAAGTGGGATGAAATTGGAATGGACTTCATAGTTGGGTTACCACGTACTCAGTCCGGTTACGACTCAATTTGGGTAATTGTGGATCGCTTAACCAAGTTAGCTCATTTTTTCCCTGTGAAGACCAAATATACAGCTACACAATTGGTCGAAATATACATGGAGCATATTGTGTGCCGACATGGAGTTCCAAAGAAAATAGTATCGAACCGAGGTTCTCAGTTTACCTCCAGATTTTGGCAGAAATTGCATGAAGCAATGGGAACAAGATTGAACTTCAGTTCGGCATATCACCCTCAAACGGATGGACAAACCGAGAGGACCAACCAAATTTTGGAAGACATGTTAAGAGCTTGTGCTTTAAAGCATGGGAAGAGTTGGAATAAAAGTTTGTCGTATGCTGAATTCTCATACAACAATAGCTACCGAGCCAGTTTAAAAATGTCACCCTACGACGCACTGTACGGAAGGAAGTGTAGGACTCCCTTGTTTTGGAATGAAACCGGAGAGAATCAAGTATTTGTTCATGATGTGTTACAGGATGCTGAGAGACAAGTTCAAATAATACGTAAAAACTTAAAGGCTGCCCAGTCTCGACAGAAAGGTTATGCGGATAATAGGCGAAGGAGTCTGACATTCGAAGTTGGAGATTTTGTATACCTCAAAGTGTCACCTATCCAAGGTCAGCGACGGTTTAACGTCAAAGGAAAATTGGCACCACATTACATCGGACCATTCAATATTTTGGACAAACGAGGAGAAGTAGCATATCGACTTGAGCTGCCGACGTATGTCTCCGATGTACACGACGTGTTTCACGTCTCTCAACTCAAGAAGTGTCTCCGGGTACCAGAAGAACAAGTGCTGATGGACGAGTTAGAACATCAAGAGGATTTGTCCTATGTCGAGCAACCTATCAAGATCTTGGACGTAAAGGAAAGGGTCACGAGGAATAATAGGATCCGTTGGTGCAAAGTGCAATGGAAACACCATACGGAAGCCGAAGCTACATGGGAACGTGAAGAAGACCTGAAGGCATAATTCCCTCATCTTTTCTCCACGCTATCGAATCTCGAGGGCGAGATTCACTTTAAGGGGGGTAGGTTTGTAACACCCTAAATCTTTGCATCATGCATTGCATACATGTTCATGCATTAAACATTCATGGAGTAAAAGAAAGATAATAAAATATAAAGCATACATGTGCAAATATGTGTAGCAAAAGATGAAAAAGAAAATTTTAGCATAAAACATGTATTAGGGAATAAATATAAATAAATAATAATCAATAATATAAAAAATAAAAAGAAATATATATAAATAAATAAAATATAATAATAATATATACATGTAAATAATAAAATATATGATAATAAAAAAAGTATGTATATAAAAAAATTATATATATATTAATATTTATATATGAGAGAAAAGAAAAGAAAAAAAATGAAAAAAAAAAGAAAACTCCACCCGCTGGCCAGGCCGAACAAGCCCAACCAACGGTGACCGCCCGAGCGCGCCTCGCGTGCCAGCCGCGCCCCACGCTGGCCGAGTCGGCCATGCGTCTCGTGGCTGGGTCGGACGCGCACGCCCAGTGCGCCGACCGCACCTGCCTCGGCCTCAACCGCGCCAGCGCGCCGCACGCCAGCCCAGCACCGAGTCGGCCTCTGGACGCTCGATCGATACCGCACCTATAAATACGGTTGGGTGCCTCGTAAAATTTTCCTCAACGCCAGAAAACACCGCCGCCGCCAGGAAAACAGGAGAAAAACCCTAGCTTCGAAGAAAAGAATAGAGGCACCAGGAGCTGTGCCGCCAGGGAAAAAAGAGAGAGAAAAGGAGGGTGTCGTCGTCCGCCGAAGTTTGTCGCGTCGCCTTCGTCGTGCCACCGGAGGACCTTGCGCCATCTACTTCATCTACGCGTCGTCCCCATCCCGCGATCTTCAAAGCCATCGCATCTACGGTAGGCCATGTTTCCGATGCGAATTTTAGCGAACATATTGAATCTAATATACGTAGTTTGATCGTAGTCGCACCATATTTTTATTTTCAGCAACATTAATCCCCGTTAAAACTCCCGTAAACTCATAGGAACACGTATGAACTAGTCGCATCTAATTAATAAACAACTGTAGTTAATTAATTATTGAATTGTGCATGCATGCATGTCATTGCATGTTGATTAATTTGTGTGCATCATATTCAATTGTATGTATTTTCTTTTATGTGTGATCACGCGTAGAGTGACGTGTTCAAGAGGCTGTATACGAGAATTTCCAAAATCAAGACTTTGAAGTGCTTGAGAAACCCCATCTGTCGGAGCAAGGAAAGTGTCCTTGAGCATATTGATCCCGTTTTATTAAATGTTTTGTCTGCGAACTTGCATGCTTGTGTCAATATGATGGGAAACCCATACGTAGGAGTTTACTAGCGTTGTTTGCCACACCTTGTCGACGGGATATACATGATGAGTCGGGTATGAGTATTTTTATTTTTGCACCACATCGCTACATGGGTTATGGGTAACTTAAATAATGTGGTTTACAACTTTGATTATGACAACTTGGGATGGTAGTAAGATGATGATTAATTTAGCAACATGGAATTTAGGAGATCTAAGCAAGCATGGTTTTGTGGAATGGGTTGGATGATACGGTGGTTTTGCTTGCCTTAGATCTAAGGACCGGTTCATGCGAGAATATGCCAGGACAACAGTGCCACCACAAGGCCAAGTATGGGTGCGGCGTAGCTGAATAATTAGGAGCACTGCTAGTATTGTATGGACCATTGGATGGCGCGGGGAATGGGAGTCGAGGAGGACTGCCCTGGGATCCGCATGGCACATGAGGGGGCCCGTGGGTGGGAGAATGGAGATTCAAGCCTGTCGGTGAAACCTTAGTGGGCCCGTACATACTAGTAGTCCCTTTTGAAAGGCTATTTTGTGATCTCTTGGCCGCACACCAACGGAAGTGTGACAGGGCAACATAGAGGTTCTTAGTCACCAAAAGGTGATGAAATCACGAACATGTGGGTAAAGTGGTACAACCTCTGTAGAGTGTTTAAATACTATCATGATAGCCGTGCTCCTGGTTAAGAGCACCTAGACAACTTCCATGATTAGAATAGGACTTGGAATTTTGGGATGGTTGGTATGGTTTGGTTGTCACTTGAGTATAGTCGGTACATGAGGGAATATAGAATTTGCATATGGTATTAATTTAATGGTTGGCTGGTATTAATGGATTGCAATGGTAAATAAGAATTGTTGGATTTATTGTATGATAATTATTTGGGTCATGAAGGGAAATAAACTCACATAGACAAGATTGGCTGCTTTTACATGTTTATGAAATGTACTTTTCTGCAATTAGCCTTTTTATTCCAATCATTTGTTTAGCCACATGTCATCTATTTCCACACTTGTTGAGTACAACACGTACTCACCCTTGCAATCCCCCCCCACACCTACTGGAGATATTTGGGAGTCCCCTGAGGATCACACGGAGTACTAGGTTGCGTACTGCCGTCAATTTCATGTGGAATGGAGTCGTGCTGCTTAGTTTATTTTCCGCTGCATTAATTAGAGTTTTGTCATCTGTGAACTATTAGATTATTGTAATAAAGTACTTATTTAATAGTTGAGACGTGGTTAAATTCTGTATATCATTTGAGATGCAACCGTATATGTGTGATGAACTTCCTGGGCACGCATATGCGTTATGCTTGGTTCATATTCGGAACCGGGTGTCACAACCATCACATGGTGGAGCTAGATGTTGTTGATGATCGTAGATACCATCAATGGGAGTTGGCAAGCTCCAATCATGTTCTGAGGGCAGTCCAAAGCATCAAAAGTGATGGAAGTGTCCATCCACTTCTGGTGCGGCTCCGCCCTGGCGGTGGGAGCTACTGACGCTTTGTCCCGCCGCCTTGTCTTGAGGACACGGTGGGAGGTGATGTCCCACGAACCACCAAAAATGGTGTTCATGGTCTTCCGACGCTCGTTGTCGAAGACGTCAGAGTCATCGTCGACGGAGGTGTAAACAACCTTCAGGACCTTTTTAGGGTCCTGAAAGCCTAACTCCTCTTCAGCTGGAGCTTCGTCGACTTTTTGTTTTCCTTCCCTTTGACGGAAAGGAACTTCTTCCCGGCGGTTGTTGTAACGCTCGGCAAGGTTCTGGACCTCTCGGCAGCCTTCCAAGTTGTGGTTATTCATCTTTGTATGGGACACCACATCTTGGAGCTGCAACAGTCTTCAGATGACGGCCTATGTCGTTTCTTGGGGCGTGGCCCCCGGCCACCTGGAGCTGCAGTAGCAGCGGCAGTAGGTTTGTCGGCCGACGGCTTCTTCTTGCCGCTGGACTTTTTCTTCTTTTTGCCACTCCCGGAGGTAGTGGCTTCACCCTTGGAGGACTTTTTGTTGTCCTGCGGAGGTGGTTGGGAGTGCATTTCATGTCCCTCTGCAGCTTTAGCAACTTGTGTGCCAAACTAAAGAGTTTCGTGACGCTGGTGACTTCCTTGGTCGCCAGCTTCTCCAGCATCTTCTTGTCTCGTACGCCCTGTCTAAATGCCGCAATAAAAGAACCACTTGAGATAGAAGGTATGGTGTTTCGTACCTGGGAGAAGCTCTGGATGAAGGATTGCAGGGACTCTCCCCCTTCTACTTGACAGCAAAAAGGTCCAGTTCGGTGCCTGGTCGGGTGTATGAACTCCCAAAACTGGCAGTGAAATGTTGGCACAGTTCCGCCCAACTATTGATGGAGTCGCACGGGAGGCTCATGAACCAGAACCTGGCGGCCCCAGTCAAAGCCACGGGGAGATAATTGGCCATTACGGCATCATTGCCTCCAGCCGCAAGGATTGCGGTGGAGTAGATTTAGAGAAACTCAGCGGGATTGACAGTCCCGTCAAATTTCTCCAGCAGGTAAGGCTGGAACTTCTGCGGCCATCTGACCATGCGTAGCTGCATGGCCAGGGAAGAACATCCTCCTCCTACTCTCTTCGGAGCTGGACTGTCCCGATCCTCTCGCCTCTCACGAGCACGCTCGATATGGACGCGACCATCCTGTTGCTGGTAAGGGCGATCAAGCTCCGCCTGGAGGTCGTGAGTTGAAAGCCTGGTTACCGTATGGGTGCATCGCGTCTCGGAAGGCAGCGTCGTTGCCTGTTGAGACGTAGCACGCCTCCTGTGTTGTGAAGCGTGCAGACCAAGTCTACCCGACACGGTCCGATGCTACGATGGGGCCCGCCCCGAGGCGGGAGGACCTTGGTTGTTGATGCAATCGGCTGCTGCTGCAACCAAATGTTCCACATCAGCTCTCCATTGCTCCATTGCACCCTGGGATGCTCCTGGAGGTGGTGGACACTGGAGAAGAGCACGCGTAGCATGGAGCGCATGTTCAGGGTTGTTGTTCGCCGATGCAGTGAACGCAGACGCCCCATTTCGCTGTCCAGCTTGATTCGCCGGTGCGGACGGTGGCAGCGGTGGCATGAATCCTGCTGGAGCCACATCACATGCCAGCTGCTGCATGTTGGAGGGATTGCCGTTGGACGATCCAGCAGCAGAGTTCGCCATGTTTGAATCTCGGGCGCCCCTACCTAGCGCGCCAACTATCGGAGTTTGGTTCCGGCAATTCTCCCAGTACTACCGTTGGTAACCCGCGGAGTTTATAGTTCGGTTGTGGGCACACAGGGATTCAGAACACGATGGCATGTTGACACGAGGATTTACGTGGTTCGGGCCGCCTAAGATTAATACCCTACTCCACGGGGTGTGTAGTTGTTGTATTGAGCGTCTGAGCACTTGTGAGCGTGTGTCAGAGCCGAGTCTGGGAGTCTCCCCAGTGTATCGCTCGACCAGTCCTTTTATAGTACAAGGACTAGTCATTACATCGTTAGCCTCGCCCGACATGTGGCCCTGGCGGTTACTGATGCTTAATACACAATTAATGAGCTTAATTACCCTTAATAGTGTGGTAACGTGCCTTGACAGTGACGTTACTAGTATTAAGGGCCCTCCGATCGTGTGTCATTAAGATGGTATTAATGGCACTTAATCAGGTCTTGAAGTCTTTGATTGTCCCTTGAAGGTCCGAGCCGTTGGGGGTCCACCAGTCCGATTGTTGAAGTTGAAGGTCCGGCGGTTGGACGCGTGGCAGCTCCGGAGCTTGCCATCTGGGACTGGTAGTTCCGGTGTAGTTGTACACATGTCAGTACTGGAGCTTCCCTCTGTCGGGGGTTAGGTCCAGAGGTGCTGCATAGGTGTTTAGCCCGAAGCTATCCCATGTGTGGGATCTAGCTCCGGTTGCAGGATACATGTGGCAGCACTGGGACTAACCATAGAAGGGAGGCAGGTCCGGTCTCATATGACACGTGGGGCCTTCGGAGGTCTTCAACTCAGTCAGGTGAAATTCCTTTGGTCTTTTTGCGGTCCCAAGGGGTATTCGGTACGCAGGGTACAGACAGCCACCATTAAGTGGCATTACTATGCTGTTAAGGGGAATTAAGTACATTAATCGTGTATTAGACATCAGTAACCGCCAGGGCCACATGTCGGGCCAAGCTAACGATGTAACGGCCAACCCTTGTACTATAAATGGACTGTCTGAACGATACACAAGGGGGAACACATGCACTTAAGACTCCCAGACACTCTGGTCTCTCACACTCAAGCGCTCAGACGCTCAATACAACAACAACACACACCCGTGGAGTAGGGTGTTACGCTCAGGCGGCCCGAACCACGTAAATACTTGTGTCAAATCGCCACCTTCTTCTGAATCTCCGCACGCCCTAACCAAACTTCAAAACTCTGCGGGCTACCAACGGTAGTATAGGGAGAATTGCCGGAACCAGACTCTGACAGTTGGCGCGCTAGGTAGGGGCGCCTGAGATTCAAAGATGATGAATTCTACTGCTGGATCTTCCAACGGCAACCATGTTGCACAACCTGCTGGAGGCAATCCCTGCAACATGAAGCAGCCAGCAGGTACTGTGGCTCCAGCAGGAGTCATGCCACCACCGCCACCATCCGCTCTGGTGAATCAAGCTGGACAGCGAGATGGGGTGACTGCGTTGGTCACTGCATCGGCAAACAACAACCCTGAACATGCGGTTCATGTTGCGCGTGCTCTTCTCCAATGTCCACTACCTCCAGCAGCATCCCAGGGTGCAATGGAGTAGTGGACAGATGATGTGGATCATTTGGTTGCAGCAGCAGCCGATTGCATCAGCAATCAAGGTCCTCCCCCCTCGGGGCGGGCCCAATCGCAGCATCAGACCTTGTCGGGGAGACTCGGTCCACACGCTTCACAACACAAGAGGCGTGCTGCATCCCAATAGGCGACATCGCTGCCTTCCGGGGCGCGACGCACTCACACAATAACAAGGCTTTCAACTCATGACCTCCTGACTGAGCTCGATCGTCGTTATCGACAACAGGATGGCCGCGTCCACATCGAGCGCGCTCACGAGAGGCGAGAAGCTCGGGACATTCCTACTCCTGAGGGAGTAGGGGGAGGCTGTTCTTCCTTGGCCATGCACCTACGCATGGTTAGATGGCCACAGAAGTTCCAGCCTCACCTGTCAGAGAAATTTGACGGGACTGTAAACCCCACTAAATTTCTCCAGATCTACTCCACCGCTATCCTTGCGGCTCGGGGCAATGAGGCCATGATGGCCAATTATTTTCCTGTGGCCTTGACTGGGACCGCTAGGTCTTTGTTCATGAGCCTTCCGCCTGACTCCATCAACACGTGGGCGGAGTTGTGCCAACATTTCACCGCCAATTTCGGGAGCTCATACACCCGACCAGGCATAGAACTAGACCTTTTTGCTGTCAAGCAAAAAGGGGGAGAGTCCTTACAATCTTTCATCCAGAGGTTCTCCCAGGTACAAAATACCATCCTTCTATCTCAAGCGCTTATATTATTGTAGCATTCAGGCAGGGCGTTCGAGACAAGAAAATGTTGGAGAAGCTGGCGACCAAGGAAGTCACCAGTGTCACAGAACTCTTCTGCTTGGCATATAAGTGTGCCAAGGCTGTGGAGGGCAGTGAAATGCTCTACCAACCACCTCCGGAGGCCAATAGAAAGTCATCCAAGGGTGAGGCCACTACCTCCAGGAGTGGCAAGAAGAAGAAAAAGTCCAATGGCAAGAAGAAGCCGCAGGCCGGCACACCTACTGTTGCAGCTGCTGCAGCTCCGGGTGTGTAGGATCGAAGAGCACGCGAAAATCTACCAGAGGGGGGTGAATGGTAGATTTAAAAATCTTACGCAGTGGAAACAATTAAACCCCAAACCCTTTTGGTAGAAAAACGATCTATTAAAGAAATTGTATGTGAGACTAATCTAAACGTGTTTCATCGTGACAAAAGTGATAGATATTAAATAGAATCAAGTCACGAAGGCAACACAAAAAGAATCACTCAAATCCGTCGAGAAAAACTCAAATTATGATCAAAAGATCAAACAATGGTCAATCTGGCCTACCCGAGAAAAACAGTTCTGGAATGCTGCAAAGAAACTCGTGTAGATCATAGACCACAAATCCAATGACCGTGAAATTTTGACAGATGATAGACAATCAAGTTGTGAAGACAACCCAAAAATAATCACGTGAATTGGATCTGTAAAACTCGAGTTATGATAAAACCACCGACAAAAGGTAGTGCTGTCCAGAAACTCGACGAGTAAAACTTGTCTGGAACAAGTCAGACGAACAAGGCACAAAAGTTCCTTCAAACTACGAATTTTATTCAATAGAACACAAGAGGAACAGCCCCAAAGTCGTGCCCCACGAGCTCTGGGCTCCCTTGCTTACATAACCAGCTCGAAAGCCACCTCAACTCAGATCAGGAACCTAATCCTACTTTGTTCATGAATCGTAACTTTCCATAACTGCTTAGGATTCTTCTATACACAGATAGAAGCAATCTTAAGACTTCCAAACACCTTAGGAACGTATCCAACATTCCTAAACAACTCAAATTCGTGACCCACACGAAATCCTATCATAACCAACTCAAATCTTTCCATATTTGAGTCAAACCCGACTCAGCCGCAGCCTGAGTCCGTAACCTAGTCGGTTGGACCTTTCTGACCAACTCTTTACATCCACATCTCTTCATCACGTCTCGGAACCATGTAGCCACGTCCATGCACTCCTTGCACACGTGCAAACATCTTCCAATGACGTCCACGGTACCTTCATATGCATTGTTCTTGATTCAATCATGTTGTGCAACCTCCTGATCAGCTCAACCACAATTCCTCCTGAATTTGGTTGTTGGAACCTCATCTCCTCCCTGAGACTAGTCCAATGGATCCCGTCACCAGCCATGTCTTGAACTCAAGCAACACCTGCACATGAATAAACAACCAATCCATACGAGCCCAAGTCCTCGACTTGACTCAAGTTAGTTCCGAACACAACACCCTACGTGAGAACCTCACATAAGCATGTTGCAAAGCATAGTAACACGATATCATCCATATCAACCAAAACGCACCAAAAACTTAGCAAATGAATACTAAGCAATCTTTCCAACAATGTAAAGCAAGTACGAAACATTGCAAATGAAAAGCAGGAGCACTACGGTCAAGTTCCGGACCTTGCCAGAGCAACCCGGACCTTGAGCCGGAGCTTACCAAACTAGTACAACCAAGCTCCCGCTGGAGCTTACAAAACTAGCAGGACCTAGCGCCGGAGCTAACCAGAACTAGTCGGAACTAGTAATCCCAAAATCTAGAGCTAGAAAAATCAACTTCGGAGCTTAGCAAAAACACGGCGGAGCTATCAAAATCATGTCGGAGCTATCAAAAAACATGCCGGAGCTAAAGACAAAACTTCACCGGAGCTGACCAAAGCTAGTCGGACCTTGATAAAAAGGTGTTTTAGTAATATTCAAAACTTTTATCATCAAAGCCAAGTGTATTCACTACAAACCAATGCATTCAGCACACATAGGTCTTACAGGGTGGCCGGGGGCCACGCCCCAAGAAACGACCTCGGCTGTCGTCTGAACACGGTGGCAGCTCCAAGATGTTGTGTCCCACACACAAGACAGACAGACACAACTTGGAAAACTGCCGAGAGGTCCAGAACATCGCTGAGTGCTACAACAAGCGTCGAGAAGAAGCTCCTTTCCGTCAAAGGGAAGGAAAACAAAAAGTCGACGAAGCTCTGGCTAAAGAGGAGTTAGGCTTTCAGGACCCCAAAAAGGTCTTGAAGGCTGTTTACACCTCCGTTGACGATGACACCAACGTCTCTGACAACGAGCTTCAGAAGTCCATGAACACCATCTTTAGTGGTTCGTGGGACATCACTTCCCGCCAAGTACTCAAGACAATGTGGCGGGACATGGCCTCTGTAGCTCCCACCGCCAGGGCGGAGCCTCATCGGAAGTGGATGGACACTGCCATCACCTTGGATGCTTCGGACTGCCCTCGGAACATGATCGGAGCTGGTCAACTTCCACTGATGGTATCTCCGACTATCAACAACATCCAGCTCCACCACGTAATGGTGGACGAAGGTTCGGGGCTAAACCTCATAAGCTCCAAAGCCTTCGTCAAGCTTCAGCTCCAACCTTCAGATCTTCACCCCTCCCAACCCTTCTCCAGAGTAGGTCCAGGGGCCATAACTCCACTCGGCACCATTACTCTCAATGTGACCTTTGGGACTCGGGAGAATTATAGGACCAAGAAGTTGATCTTTGACGTGGCACAGATCAACTTGCCACTCAACAACATCTTGAGCAGGCCATCTTTGTACAAATTCATGGCTGCTGCTCATTATGGCTACTTGGTGTTAATGATGCTAACACCCTCAGGCGTTCTCTGGATCCGCGGAGATCGCACTGCCGGAGTTACTTCTCTGTAAGAACTCCACGCGCTTGCTACAATGCAGGAGGAAGAATCCGGAAAGGAGCAAGCTCCAAAGCCTCCGAGCATTCGTCATCGGGGCTCAACCTCCGCACCTCGTGTGCAACCAAGCGGCGACACCGGCATTCCCATCAAAGTCGTCCAAATCAGTTCCAACGCTGCTCAGACCACTCGTATATCGCGAGGTCTGAACGGCAAATAGGAACTCACGCTCATCACTTTCCTATGGGCTAATGTCGACGTGTTTGCCTGGCAACCGTCCCAAATGCCTGCGATCCCTAGGGAAGTGATTGAGCACAATCTGAAGATTTATCCTGACGCTCGGCCTGTACTTCAGAAGCCTCGGAAGCAATCAGTAGAGCAACAAAACTTCATACGTCAAGAAGTGAAGAAGTTGCTCGAAGCTGGATTCATCTGGGAAGTCTTCCAGCCAAAATGGCTGGCAAACCCAATCGTTGTACCTAAGGCCGGTGGGAAGCTTCAGATGTGTATCGACTACAGTACAATGAATAAGGCATGGCCAAAGGATCCATTCCCACTACCTTGAATAGATCAGATAGTGTATTCCACATCCGGGTGTGAATTATTTGTTTCCTAGACGCATATTCTAGATATCATCAAATCAGAATGTCTAGGGAAGATGAAGAGCATACTTCCTTCATCACAGTAGATGGATTATACTGTTACACTGCCATGCCATTCGGTCTTAAAAACACTGCTTCAACGTTTGTGTGAGCTATGTACAAAACTTTTGGAGAGCTCATCACAGATGTAGTGGAAGTGTACGTCGATGACATCGTCGTCAAGATCAAAAACAGGGAGTCATTTCTTGACACCTTGCAAGCTGTCTTTGACAAGTTGTGAATCACACGCACAAAGCTAAACCCAGACAAGTGTGTCTTTGGGATTAGCTCTGGAAAGCTTCTTGGATTTTTTGTGAACCACCAAGGAATAGAGGCGAATTCAGCGAAGATTAAAGCTATTGAAGACATGCGGCCCCAAGCCCGCATCAAGGATGTCCAAAAGTTGACTGGATGTCTAGCTGCCCTCAGCCGGTTCATCTCGAGACTGGCAGAATGGGCGCTACCCTTCTTCAAATTATTGAGGAAGTCCGGACCATTCCAGTGGTCTAAAGAAGCAGAAAAGGCTTTCCAAGAGCTAAAGCAGCTCCTCACCACTCTACCAACTTTGGTAGCTCCGGATCCTGGTGAGCCACTTCTGCTTTACATTTCGGCAACTGACGAAGTTGTCAGCATGGTCCTGGTTGTGGAAAGACCAGAACCATCCCTAGTTCAGGAATCCAGACCCCTCCAGGAAGGTCCAGAACTACCTGAAGGCGAGTCTGGGTCCAAGCTCCCAGACCCGGATCCTCAAGGCGAGTCGCTAGAGAATCAATCTCCTTCAAATGAAGGAGTTATTGTTGCTGAACAAAAAGATCCAGACCCCTCCGGGAAGGTCTGTGTCACTCCAGAAGAAGCTTTTGGTTCCTCTAACAAGAACCCGGAGGTCCTCGAAGAAGGTCTGGACCCCTCCAGGAGGGTCCAGATTCATGAGGAGGAAGCTCCGGGCCCCTTCGGGAGGGTCCGGATAGTCCAGCACCAAGTGTACTTCATCAGTGAAGTACTCCATGACGCCAAGACTCGGTACCTAGAGGTGCATAAGCTCCTCTACACAGTTCTTATTCCCTCTAGGAAGCTTCGTCACTACTTCCAAGCTCACAAGATTTCAGTGGTAACCTCTTATCCACTGTGTGCAATCTTGCATAACCCCAACTCTACTGGGAACATTGCAAAGTGGGCAGCGGAATTGGCCGAGTTCGATCTTGAATTCGTTCCAAGACAAGCGATCAAGAGTCAAGCATTGGCAGACTTTATGTGGAATGGACCCCCTCTCCATCAAATCCTGGGGGCCCCAGTGAGCAGAAGTCAGAACCCAAGGTTCCGATCCTCACTGAGCCTCACTGGACTCTTTACTTCGACGGCTCTGTGCAGAAGCAGGGGGCCGGAGCTAGAGTCCTTCTTCTCGCTCTGACCGGGGAGAAGGTCAAATACATGGTTCACCTTGACTTCAAGGAGGCCAACAACATGGTGGAGTATGAAGCATTAATCTATGGGCTCATGGTAGCACTATCATATGGTGTCAAGCAGCTATTGGTAAACGGTGATTCGCAGCTCACAATAAAACAAGTCAAAGGTGAATGCTACTGCAACAACCCTCAACTAGCTGCATATCTACTTGAAGTCCAGAAGCATCAGAAGGACTTCAAAGTCCTACATCTTTGTCATGACAAGTGTCTCAACAATGCTAAAGCTGACGAACTCTCGACGAAAGCTTCAACCCGAGCTCCGGCTCGCGACGGAACATTTGTCCGGAGATTGTCAAGACCAACAGCTCAGCCTGCCGAACTGAGCGAAGGGGGCAACAACAACACCTCAAAGTTGGTGGTCCCGATGGCCATGTTACCATGGCGTCCATCAAGGCTCGTAGGTGCTGCAGGAAGCTCCGAGCAACCCACCACGCAAGACTCAGAAGCTCAAGTTAGCTTCGATGCATGAATCTCGAAGATCCGGAGCTACTTGAAAGACAACATCCTTCCTGAAGATAATATATCTGCTGACAGGATAGTCAGATTGGCTAAAAGATACACACTGGTAGAAGGGGATCTCTACCAGTGTGGTGCCAATGGCGTCCTAATGCGGTGTATTACAAGGGAAGAAGGCTGCGACCTCCTCACGGAAATCCATGGAGGCGAGTGTGGGAACCAAGTGTCTTCCCGCATGTTGGTCGGTAAAGCCTTCTGGCATGGTTTTTACTGGCCTAGAGCACTCCAGGATGCAACTGGGCTAGTGAAGAAGTGCGAAGTATGCCAGTTTCATGCGAAGCATACTCACACACCAGCTCAACCCCTACAAATGATACCTCCTACATGGCCATTCGCTGTGTGGGGGATGGATATCTTGGGACCTGTAAGACCTATGTGTGCTGAATACATTGGCTTGTAGTGAATACACTTGGCTTTGATGATAAAAGTTTTGAATATCACCAAAACACCTTTTTATCAAGGTCTGACTCTAGCTCTGAGCTACAGCAAGGTCCCACGGTAGGTCCGAATTAGTTTGGGTAGCTCCGGTTACGTTCGATGCTAGGTCCGACTAGCTTTGGTCAGCTCCGGTGAAGTTTTGTCTTTAAGCTCCGGCATGTCTTTGATAGCTCCGACATGATTTTGGTAGCTCTTCCGTGTTTTTGCTAGGCTCTGAAGTTGATTTTTGTAGCTCCGGTTTTTGGGATTACTAGTTCCGACTAGTTCTGGTTAGCTCCGGCGCTAGGTCCTGCTAGTTTTGTAAGCTCCGGTAGGAGCTTGGTTGTACTAGTTTTTTTAAGCTCTGGCGCTAGGTTCTACTAGCTTTGTTAGCTCCGGCTTAAGGTCCAGGTTGCTCTGGCAAGGTCCGAAACTTGACCGCAGTGCTTCTGCTTTTCATTTGCAATGTTTTGTACTTGCTTTACATTGTTAGAAAGTTTGCTTAGTATTCTTTTACTAAGCATTTGGTGCGTTTTGGATGATATGGCTGATATTGTTTTGCTATGCTTTGCAACATGCTTATGTGAGGTTCTCACGTAAGGTGTTGTGTTCGGAACTAACATGTGTCAAGTTAAGGACTTGGGCTCATATGGATTGGTTGTTTATTCATGTGCAGGTGTTGCTTGAGATCAAGACATGGCTGGTGACGGGATCCATTGGACTAGTCTCAGGGAGGAGATGAGGTTCCAACAACCAAATTCAGGAGGAATTGTGGTTGAGCTGATCAGGAGGTTGTGCAGCATGATTGAATCAAGAACAATGCATATGAAGGTATCGTGGACATCATTGGAAGATGTTTGCACGTGTGCAAGGAGTGCATGGAAGTGGCTAAATGGTTCCGAGACGTGATGAAGAGATGTGGACGTAAAGAATTGGTCGGAAAGGTCCAACCGACTAGGTTATGGACTCAGGCTGCGGCTGAGTCGGGTTTGACTCAAATATGGAAAGATTTGAGTTGGTTATGATAGGATTTCGTGGGGGTCACGAATTTGAGCTGTTTAGGAATGTGGGATACGTTCCTAAAGTGTTTGGAAGTCTTAAGATTGCTTCTATCTGCGTATAGAAGAATCCTAAGCAGTTATGGAAAGTTACGATTCATGAACAGAGTAGGATTAGGTTTCTGATCTGAGTTGAGTTGGCTTTCGAGCTGGTTATGTAAGAAAGGGAGCCCAGAGCTCGTGGTGCACGACTTTGGGGCTGTTCCTCTTGTGTTCTATTGAATAAAATTCGTAGTTTGAAGGAACTTTTGTGCCTTGTTCGTCAGACTTGTTCCACACAAGTTTTACTCGTCGAGTTTCTGTACAGCACTACCTTTCGTCGGTGGTTTTATCATAACTTGAGTTTTACAGATCCAATTGACGTGATTCTTTTCGGGTTGTCTTCACAACTTGATTTTCTATCATATGTTAAAATTTCACAGTTATTGGATTTGTGGTAATCTACACGAGTTTCTTTGCAGCGTTCCAGAACTGTTTTTTCTCGGGTAGGGCAGATTGACCATAGTTCGATCTTTCGATCATAACTTGAGTTTTTCTCAACGGATTTGAGTGATTATTTTTGTGTTGTCTTCGTGACCTGATTATCACTTTTGTCACGGTGAAACACATTTAGATTAGTCTCACACACAATTTCTTTAACAGATCATTTTTCTGCCGAAAGGGTTTGGGGTTTAATTGTTTCTGCTGCGTAAGATTTTTAAATCTACCATTCACCCCCCCAAAGATATATCACACGCACTCACTTATGAATCTTGGATTATTGCCATGCAAGAAGAGTTAGAAAATTTTGAAAGAAATAATTTTTGGAAACTTGTACCTCCACCTCAAGGTCACACTTTAATTGGAACTAAATGGGTATTTAAAAATAAACAAAGTGAGGATGGGGTTGTGGTTAGGAATAAGGCTAGGTTGGTTGCTCAAGGTTTCACTCAAGTTGAAGGTCTAGATTTTGATGAAACTTTTGCTCCTGTTGCTAGATTAGAAGCCATAAGAATTTTGTTAGCTTTTGCAGCATCTAAAGGTTTTAAGCTATATCAAATGGATGTTAAAAGTGCTTTTCTTAATGGCTACATAGATGAGGAGGTTTATGTCAAACAACCACCGGGTTTTGAAAATCCATATTTTCCTAATCATGTTTACAAACTGTCCAAAGCCTTATACGGTCTCAAACAAGCCCCTAGAGCATGGTATGATAGGTTAAAAACATTCTTACTTGAAAAGGGGTTTACCATGGGCAAGGTTGATAAAACTCTTTTTGTGCTTAAGCATGGCAATGACTCATTATTCGTTCAAGTGTATGTGGATGATATTATCTTTGGTTGTGCTTCTCATGATCTTGTGTCCAAGTTTTCAGCAATGATGAGTTCCGAATTTGAAATGAGTATGATGGGTGAACTCACTTACTTTTTGGGGCTGCAAATCAAGCAAACCAAGGAGGGTACCATTGTGCATCAAACGAAGTATACCAAAGACCTCCTAAGGCGCTTCAACATGAACAAAAGCAAGCCTCTTCGGACACCAATGGGAACAGCAACAACACTTGAACTTGATGAAGATGGTGAACCCGTGAATCAAAAAGAATATAGAAGCATGATCGGATCACTTTTGTACCTCACGGCATCAAGACCGGACATACAATTCAGTGTATGTCTTTGTGCACGGTTTCAAGCCTCCCCACGTGCTTCACATCGTCAAGCCGTCAAAAGGATTCTCAGGTACTTACATGGAACTCAAGAATTTGGCATTTTTCTTCCTTCTTACTCAATCGTTACATTGAAAGCTTTTTCGGATGCTGATTTTGGGGGTTGTAGGATTGATAGGAAAAGTACTTCCAGTGCTTGTCATTTTCTTGGTAATTCTCTTGTTTCTTGGTCCTCTAGAAAACAAAATTCAGTTGCACAATCCACAGCCGAATCTGAATATGTAGCTGCTGCTAGTGCTTGCTCACAAATTCTTTGGATTGTTCAAACACTTCAGGACTATGGGGTTGATCTAGATAGTGTTCCACTATTCTGTGATAACACTAGTGCCATTTGCATTGCTAAAAACCCCGTGCAATATTCTAGAACTAAGCACATTGACATTAGGTATCACTTTCTTCGAGATAACGTTGAAAAAGGAAACATTGTGCTTCACCATGTAGATACCGAACAACAATTGGCTGACATTTTTACAAAACCTTTGGATTTCACTCGTTTTTGTTACATTCATAGTGAAATAGGAGTTATGCATCCTCATGGCTTAAATTGAGGGGGAGTTTTGAAACTTGGGAAGTCTATGTGTGAATCTGAAATTAAAATAATATGAGCATAGTATTTCATACATATATGACTTTGTGATTCCTTTTACATGCTGAAAGTTCTTACTACATTACTCGTGTTATACATTTTGTAGTTTTTGCCATGTCTAGTAATTGGAATAATTACTTACACTAAAACTGGTCATGGTCAAACTTTCTTGCTGTTTTGAACTTGTTACATGTTCACAAGTGCTTTTAATCATTAAGAATTCATCAAGTAATCAACTCACATGTTGAGTTTTTATGAACAAATATAAATTGAGAAAAGATCAAGAGAATATGCATGCATCGCACTACTTCTTTTGAGATGGCTTGTCATTGCACTTAGATATGAACTTGGAAGAAGTTGTGTATGACTAAAACCATGTCCTTAAGCTTCTGATTGTCAAATGACATAGGCTTGGCTTGGTTGGTTAGAATAAGGCAGATGCACATATAATCTCTTGCAAATATCATATGATCTAAATTCATGCTTTGAAAAATAATAAAATGCAGCAACTAGTGTCATACCTTCAGGTTTTGAAATAGTTAAGTTTGTGAGATCATGACTTGCTTAAATTGAAAATTACATATGATCTCTAGCATGGCTTACACTACTTTATGCATGTCATTGATGTGATAATGTAACGTACTTGATAGTATGACTTGGATGAGCTTTGTTTTATATGTATATGTTATAATATGCTCATAACATTTAAAGATTCTCTTTTACCTTGTTGAATACATTGTCAAAGGGGGAGAGATTAATCACACATTCAAAATGGGAAAGATAATGTGCATGGGGAGAGATGATAAAGGGGGAGAGATAAAGGGGGAGAGATATGTGAATTTTGAATTTTGAATTTTTGCTTTTCTTCTCATTTTATTTCTGATTTACAAAAAGGGGAGAAATTGTCTTCAAAACTTTTAATGAGAATGAGCCAATGTTCGGATTTTAAGTGGTGTTGCCAATGCATTCATCAAGGGGGAGATTGTAAGACCTATGTGTGCTGAATATATTGGCTTGTAGTGAATACACTTGGCTTTGACGATAAAAGTTTTGAATATCACCAAAACACCTTTTTATCAATGTCTGACTCTAGCTCTGAGCTACAGCATGGTCCGACGGTAGGTCCGGCTTGGTTTGGGTAGCTCCGATTACGTTCGATGCTAGGTCCGACTAGCTTTGGTCAGCTCCGGTGAAGTTTTGTCTTTAAGCTCCGGCATGTCTTTGATAGCTCCGACATTTTTTTGGTAGCTCCGCCGTGTTTTTGCTAAGCTCCGAAGTTGATTTTTCTAGCTCCGGTTTTTGGGATTACTAGTTCCGACTAGTTCTGGTTAGCTCCGGCGCTAGGTCCTGCTAGTTTTGTAAGCTCCGGCGGGAGCTTGGTTGTACTAGTTTTGGTAAGCTCCGGCGCTAGGTTCTACTAGCTTTGTTAGCTCCGGCTTAAGGTCCGGGTTGCTCTGGCAAGGTCCGGAACTTGACCGCAGTGCTTCTGCTTTTCATTTGCAATGTTTTGTACTTGCTTTACATTGTTGGAAGGTTTGCTTAGTATTCTTTTACTAAGCTTTTGGTGCGTTTTGGATGATATGGCTGATATCGTTTTGCTATGCTTTGCAACATGCTTATGTGAGGTTCTCACGTAAGGTGTTGTGTTCGGAACTAACTTGAGTCAAGTCAATGACTTGGGCTCGTATGGATTGGTTGTTTATTCATGTGCAGGTGTTGCTTGAGTTCAAGACATGGCTGGTGACTGGATCCATTGGACTAGTCTCAGGGAGGAGATGAGGTTCCAACAACCAAATTCAGGAGGAATTGTGGTTGAGCTGATCAGGAGGTTGCGCAGCATGATTGAATCAAGAACAATGCATATGAAGATATCGTGGACGTCATTGGAAGATTTTTGCACGTGTGCAAGGAGTGCATGGACGTGTCTACATGGTTCTGAGACGTGATGAAGAGATGTGGACGTAAAGAATTGGTCGGAAAGGTCCAACCGACTAGGTTATGGACTCAGGTTGTGGCTGAGTCGGGTTTGACTCAAATATGGAAAGATTTGAGTTGGTTATGATAGGATTTCGTGTGGGTCACGAATTTGAGCTGTTTAGGAATGTGGGATACATTCCTAAAGTGTTTAGAAGTCTAAAGATTGCTTCTATCTGCGTATAGAAGAATCCTAAGCAGTTATGGAAAGTTACGATTCATGAACAGAGTAGGATTAGGTTCCTAATCCGAGTTGAGTTGGCTTTCGAGCTTGTTATATAGGCAAGGGAGCCCAGAGCTCGTGGTGCACGACTTTGAGGCTGTTCCTCTTGTGTTCTATTGAATAAAATTCGTAGTTTGAAGAAACTTGTGTGCCTTGTTCGTCAGACTTGTTCCAGACAAGTTTTACTCGCCAAGTTTCTGGACAGTACTACCTTTCGTCGGTGGTTTTATCATAACTTGAGTTTTTAGATCCAATTGACGTGATTCTTTTTGGGTTGTCTTCACAACTTGATTTTATATTATATGTCAAAATTTCACGTTTATTTGATTCGTGTTCTATGATCTACACGAGTTTCTTTGCAGCGTTCCAGAACTGTGTTTTCTCGGGTAGGGCAGATTGACCATTGTTTGATCTTTCGATCATAACTTGTGTTTTTCATGACGGATTTGAGTGATTCTTTTTGTGTTGTCTTCGTGACCTGATTCTCTCTGATATCTATCATTTTTGTCATGGTGAAACACGTTTAGATTAGTCTCACACACGATTTCTTTAACAGATCGTTTTTCTGCCGAAAGGGTTTGGGGTTTAATTGTTTCCGCTGCGTAAGATTTTTAAATCTACCATTCACCCCCCCCTCTGGTAGCTTTTCATGTGCTCTTCGATCCTACAGGACCTTTCCCAAGAGCCGTCGGAGGTTACAAGTTCCTGTACGTCGCCATCGTCAAATTCACTATGTGGCCGGAAGCAACTCCAGTTGTGACAATAAACATGCAATCAGCTATCAATTTCTTGCAGTCCATTGTATGCAGATTTGGAGTCCCAAACAAGATCATAACTGACAATGGGACCCAATTCACAAGCTCTGCATTCCAAGGATGTTGCAAAGACCTCGACATTCAAGTCAGCTACACTTCTGTAGCTCACCTGGCAAGCAATGGCCAAGCTGAGAGAGCAAATGCAGATATCCTAAAAGGACTCAAGACGCGCACATATGAGCGCCTGAAAAAACATGGAGCCAACTGGATTGAAGAGCTTACGCCCACCTTGTGGAGAAACAGGACAACTCCAAACTGGTCAACTGGAGAGACACCCTTCTTCCTGGTGTATGGAGCTGAAGCAGTCCTTTCTTCGGAAATCAACTTAGGGTCGCTTCGAGTCCGGGCCTTCGACGATGCCACGCAGGACCAGTTCCAGCGTGAAGACCTTGACCTCGTTGAAGAGGGGAGGTGTCGAGCAGTTGTTCGAAATGCACAATACCGTCAAGTGCTCCGGCGCTATCACCAAAGGCATGTGCATAATCGGCAGCTCGAGGAAGGTGATCTGGTGCTACAGAGAATATAAACTCGAGAAGGGTTAAAAAAACTTTCCCCCAGCTGGGAAGGACCCTTCCGAGTGATCAAAGTATCCCGTCCCGGATGCGTTCGCTTGGCAACTGAGGACGGGACACCGCTTTCTAATCCTTGGAACATTGAGCACCTCCGTAAGTTCTACACTTAATATCACGGAGGTGAGTCTATAATTACATGTGATGTATGTTATAGCGTCATTGTACAGAGTCGGGTAGCTCCTCCGGAAGGGCAGTCTGACCTTTCCCAGAAGGTCCGCAAAGTTCAGGCAACACTTGACACAGTCTCAGAACTAAAAGTGTAGCTAGTTACCTTGGGTCAAATAAGAAATGCAACACACTTAACTTGGTTCTGTACCCTAAGAGTGTACTTGTTTCCCCTGTACCCCGGACCTACAATGAAAGACACCATTATGTGAAAATAGAGTCCACGTGCATTTATTTTGTACAGGCTCATTCTTTTTTATTTTTCTCTTTCTTGTCTATAACAAAGTTGTGCAATTCTCAAGAAACTTTAGCTCGAATAATTAATATATAATTCAAGTTGCTTTGTTAATTCTTTCAGGTCTTAACATTGTTGAATGGCCAACTCGCCTGAACGCCAAGCCAATCTAGGTTTAGAGTGTGCTGTCGACTTAGCCTGGTCCTGCACCCCAAGTATGCCACTCTATCTACACCCGGGCAGGCCTTAGTAAGGTGAGTCTAGAAAATGATCGGACCTGGAGAACATAAGCAAATGCACTTGATTGTATATAGAATTAAGGTCGACCTAAAAATTTCTTTCGGGAATAGTAAGCCGCGAACGAGTTATAGATAAGAAATGGATTTTACTATTTTTCGTGACTTCAGTGTGCAGGAAAAATAAAAATCTCATGATGATGGTGGATGATGCCAGAGCTATCAAAGCTTCGACAACCCCTTAGGTGGTCTGCTGTCGATGTTTTAAACATTTATAGTAGGCGTCGCCGGAGCTATCAAGTTCCAGCAAATCCAGGGGGCTAGCTGTCAACGTGAAGAAAAGATGGTAGAAGGACACCCCAATGGGGTTTGCTGTTGACGCTCTACATGTTGATAGTGGTCGCTACCGGTGCTACTAAGCTCCGACAACCTCATGGGGCCTCTGCTATTGACGACTTTGGACCTACACTCTACAAGTTCGAAGCATGCAGCATGCAAGTCTTCAACAAAACGTGACATCCTTTTGGTACATGTTCACAATCAAATTGTGTACATCTACCAGGGGGCCAAGTGAGACAAAGGTTGAAGACAAAAAATGAAATTCATAAATTCATAAATTCATTCATCTAAGGACAATAGATTACAAAATTGGAGGAAAGAAGAGAAGATACAAGTAGGAGCTATAAAGAGAAAGTCCTAAATCATACGGAAGAACGAGGCAACCTTCTGGACAACCTCTCACATGCTAGCCTTGGCGGCATCTCCCTCTCCGTCGATGGGACCTTCAAGCACCAGATCTAGTGGGAAGTGAGGATCCCGACTTGTGTAGCACGTCAGCATGTACTATGCGACGTTCTGCGCAAGGGATTTCCCTTCAGTTTCCAACTGATTCGCGATGACATCGCCCATCTCGTTGAGTTTGCTGCCCGCCGAGCTCAACGCCTTCAATGCCTGGTCCAGCTCCGGCTCCGGATCATCCGGACGCATGGGACTAAATCCCAGCGGCGTCAGCGCGTCATTGGCTTTGCCCAAGAAGTCCCATACTTGTTGGGACTCCGCAGCCCTTGAGCCTCGCACCTCTTCCAGGGACCTCTTGGTCACCGCAAGCTCCGAACCCTCCCGGGCAAGGCGCTTGACCTCTTTGGCATGCTGCTGAATCTTTTCAGCAACATGCCTTTCAAGTTTAGCAAGCTCCTCTTCCCAGACATGGATCATGTTCCAGCAGTCAACCAGGTCTTTCTCTCGGCCTCGCACCTTCTTCTCTCTGGCAGCAACTTCGTTCTCCCTCTTGGTGAGGTCCTGTCCCTGCTACCAGGCTTTCTTCTCCTCAATCTCGCAAAGCTCTTCTAGCTTCTTGGTGCGCTCCGCGAGGCTCTTCTCACCCAGAGCCAGCCTTTGGGCGATCTCCTCTTCCCTCTTCATGAGGTCATCCCGCAGCTCCAGGAGTTTTTGCTCTTCATCTTCGAGCTTTTTCTCCCGCTCCTGAAGAGCCTCCTGGCGCTTGACGAGGCTGTCGTAGATCGCATTGAGCTTCTCCTGGCGATCGTTTGCTACTTCATTAGCATGCACGGCCTGTTTGTGTATAGCCCAGGACGTGTTGTCGAGGGATCGCACCATGCTTTACCTCTCGTCCAGCAGCTGCCCCCAGTACTCCATCAGGACCTTCTCCCTTTTTACCCACTTCTTATCGTCGGCCAGCCTTGTTTGCACCAGTTTGGTCTCGAATTGGAGCCGGTTGCGCCACCTCCTAAGGTTTTGGCGCTCCTCCTCGAGGGCCTTGCTGTTGTGATAAAAGGCCAACTGGACCTGACGAAGGCTAGAGCAGGCTTTGTCGATGGATAACGATAGGGGGCTTGGCTCTGGACCTGCCGGGGTCCTCTCCGCAGACTCCAGCGGGTTCTCCATAACAAAAATCGGGTCCCACTCTACAAGAGTGGTCCCCTGAGCTTCTACGGCACTAGGGCCAACCTCCGGGATAGCCTCGGTTGCCGCTGAGGAAGGTCCTGCAACGGAAGTTTCTACCTTTGGAGTCGGCTCCGACGGTCCTGCCGCCCGGTCATCAGCAACTGGTCCCTCAGGCAAGGGATTGGCCGCTTCGTCTTGACACACTGGCTCAGGCGCAGGGACCTCCAGAACTACCTCCTCCAGGGCAGGCATCAAAGATTCGGCCGGAGCTGAGGCCACTTCCCGCTCCGGTGCTGGCGCCTCCTCCACTGTCGGCTCGGGCGCCGGCGCTTCAACCTCCACTGGTTCGGGTGCCGGCACCTCCGTGACAACCGGCTAAGGCGCCGGAACTTCATCAACCACCGGCTCCACCGTCGGGGCTTCAACAACATCCGGCCCTAAGGTCGGGACTACAGCTGCCTCGGGCCCTGAGGCCAGAGCATCCATCATCACAGCATCCAAAACCGGAGCTTCAACCTCCGGAGCTGGTGCCGCTGGTACATCTTCATTCCCGTGGTCCGGCGCTACCAGAGGAGCTTCGGGAGATGAGTCGAGATCTACGACAGCTGGCGCCAGAACTGCCGTGACCTCAGCCACCACCTGGGGCGGCGCTGGAACTGGAGCCGAAGCCTCCGCCTGCAGAACATCAGCTGCTGTCATGGGAACCGTAGCTTCAACCCCTTTTTTGGATACTCTATGGCTGAAGGACGAAGAAACTCAAAATATGATTACAACAAAAACAATCAACTGAGGTAAAAAAACAAATTTACCTTGGGAGACTTCCGCTCCAGCTAGCCCGGAACCTCTTCGTCGGACGCTCGAAGCCCGAAGTAGTCGCAACTGGGGTAGTAGCTCTGGAAGGCCCTCCGGAGCTTGTTGCTGCCGCCAACGATGTCTTGGTTGGGGCCCCCCTTGACTGGGAAGGACCCTTGGACCTAGAGCCCTTAGCTGGCCCTGGTGCCGGAGTCACCTGGTCGGAGCTGGCGTTCCGGGGAGACGCTGATGCTGGAGTGGTTGTCGCCGTAGAAGACCTCCGCCGCCGGGGACAAGGCGCTGCTGTGGAAGGAGCAGGTCTAACGGGCCTCCCATGAGAGTTCTTCAACTTCCTCTTTCGGCTGGAGGGCTCACCCAACTCTTTGCCCTTGCCGATGACTTCAGCTCTCTGTCTCGGGGCGGAAGCAGGGCCACCCTCGGAAGCTCCGGGGATCACCAACTTGGTGGTCGGACGCCTCTCAACTTCACCGAGGTCATCAAGCGCCGGCATCTTCCGCCGGAGCTCCCAGCTAAACTCTGCCTCCATGTTCAGAGGAAGGAAAGCCACCGGCGGAGTCAAGTCATCGCCCTCGACATTGATGCCATGCTGGAACTTCTTGAGATGAAGCTCCAAGGCTGCGCCTTCCAAATTGGACTTTAGACCGGTTTCAATCCGGTCATCGTCCATCACGCTGTTGAGGCCCAAGCGAGCTTCTCCCTCTTCTTCATCGGAGCCCACCTGTTGACCAGAAGTTGCAGAAGACCGCCTGGGGGTCACTCCTCCTTCCACGCATTGGCAAATCCTGGTCAAGGCAGGGTGGAAGGCCTCCGATCGCACCGGAGCTTCACTCTAGGCATCAGTGTTGTCATTGGGAAGACCTTCAGGCAGCTCCAGCTTCTCGTGCTCCTCTGCCGTGACGACAATCCAATCCTTCTTCCAGTCATCCCACTTGCCAGAAGGGAACGACCTCAAGTACTTGTAGGGGCACTTCTTGCGCTTCACAAAATAGTAGAAGCCAAGATACTCGTCACTCTTGTCAGTAGTGTGGATGGTGAAGAAGGTACGGAAAAGCTCGACGCAGGGGGGAAATACCAACCCACATCTCGCAGAAGTGGACAAATGTGGACACGAGAAAAATGGAGTGGGGGCCAAGGTGGTACAGCTGCAGACCACAGAAGTCTAGCAGCATCAAGAGAAAAGTGGAGAAAGGTGGGATCAGTCCCACCATGGCGTACGCAAAAAAGTACACCATGTCGCCTGCATGCTCCTTCTTGAGCGGGAGCTTGCCGGCGCAGACCAGGTGGTTGAAGGAGTCTCTGGACCACCCCATGTAGGTCCGGACCTCCTCGAAATCGCCGACAGTCGTGAGACGGCTCTTGCAGAGACCCAACTCCATCGCAGCACGGCAGGGCGAGAGTGGAAAAGCAAGCGAAAGTTTGGAGGATTCGAGCGCAAGTTCAAATGAAGGTGTATGGAATCCCCAAACGGTGCATGCTTTACTTCTTAAGTAAGCCCCCACAATGCTTGGATGGAAACCACAAAAAGGCCAATGATACAGTTCAAAAACTTCACCCTGCCAATGACAAGGGGGCCCGGGGCCACCTAGACGATCAAGTCGAGGTCCTTACCCCACGCGAACAGTTGTCATCATGAGAGGTGGGAAACCCGAGGGTGGTGGCCTGACGGGGCGCGTGGAACCGATATGGTTTTTGTATTTGGAACCGGCGACCTTCAATTGCGTGAGATCCGCACGCGCAGATCTCACCTGCCGCATCCTAGAGATGCTACGTGGTGATGATTTAACTGCGAACCACCACCTCAATGGCACATCCAAAGATACTTGAAGACACGGCGCAGAAATCGAGAGATGGACCCACCTCCGGCAGAATGACTTATTCCAAAAAAGTCTCTCCCAGAGGTGGGCCCAGGGGGCCACTGTCGGTACCCTGCGTACCGGATACCCTTTGGGACTGCAAAGAACACAAAGGAGCTCCACCCCTCTGAGTTGAAGACCTCCAAAGACCCCACGTGTCATACGGAACCGGACCTGCCTCCCTTCTATGGTTAGTCCCAGTGCCGCCACATGTATCATAAAACCGGAGCTACATTCCATACATGGGAAAGCTCCGGACTAGATACCTGTGTGGCACCCCCGGACCTAACCCCCGACAGAGGGAAGCTCCGGTACCGACACGTGTACAACAGCACCGGACCTACCCGTCCAAGAAGGTAAGCTCCGGAGCTGCCACGCGTCCAACCGCTAGACCTTCAACTTCAACGAGCAGATTGGTGGACCTTCAACGGCTCAAACCTTGAAGGAATATTAAAGACTTCAAGACCCGATTAAGTGTCATTAATGCTATCTTAACACACACGATTGGATGGCCCTTAATACCAGTAACGCCACCATTAAGTGGTGTTACTACGCTATTAAGGGGAATTAAATACATTAACCGTGTATTAGAAATCAGTAATTGCTAGGGCCACATGCTGGGCCAGGCTAACAATGTAACAGCCAGCCTTTGTACTATAAAGGACTGGTCGAACGATACACAAGGGGGGGGGGACACACGCGCCTAAGACTCCCAGACACTCTGGTCTCTCACACTCAAGTGCTCAGACGCTCAATACAACAACAACACACACCCGTGGAGTAGGGTATTACGCTCAGGCGGCCCGAACCACGTAAATACTTGTGTCAAATCGCCACCTTCTTCTGAATCTTCGCGCGCCCTAACCGAACTACAAAACTCTGCGGGCTACCAAAGGTAGTATCGGGAGAATTGCCGGAACCAAACTCCGACAGACTGGGTTTGCCAGCCATTTTGGATGGTGAACCTCCCGGATGAATCCAGCTTCGAGCAGCTTCTTGATTTCCTATCGTATGAAGTTCAGCCACTCGACTGATTGCTTCTGGTGCTTCTGGTGTACTGGTCGTGCATCGGGATAAATCTTGAGGTTGTGCTCAATCACCTCCCTAAGGATCCTAGGAATTTGTGACGGTTGCCAGGCAAACACGTCAACATTCGTCCGGGGGAAGTGATGAGCGCAAGTTCCTATTTGTTGTCCAGACCTCCCGATATACGGGTCGTCTGGGTAGCATTGGAACCAATTTGGACAACTTTGATGGGAACGTCGGTGTTGTAGCTTGGTTGCACACGTGGTGCAGAGGTTGAGCCCCAATGACGAGTACTCGGAGGTTGAGCAACTAGTTCTTTGTCGAAGGTTCTCTCCTGCGCTGCAACAAGCGCGTGGAGTTCTTCTTGCGCTGTGACTTCTGCAGTACAATCTCCGTTGTGGAGGAGGAGGAGCAGATCCACCCGAAGTGCCCCCAATGCCAAAGTAAGCAAGCTCGGAGGGAGTCAAAGGTCCAAGCTCAATGAACTCAGAGGTTGAATCTTTAGAGATGACTGGGGATCCAATAGGCTCGATCTCCAGCTTCTGGCAAATATGCTTGACATTTTCTTTGACATACCTCATATCTGCCTTTCTCGCCTTGTTCAGCTTGTGAGTGTTCACTTTGGCCTTCTTGCATGAGGCAAAGATTGTTGTCAAGTACTTCAAGAATCCACTAGGAGACCCTTTTTGGGGAGGGGACCTAATGGAGGGGCAGTCCTCTCATCTCCTCTAGCTCTCCCCGGAGCCTTTTCACTCGACACTGGAGATGGAGCAACTTGGACATTGGCTTGGGGTGGCTTCTGGGGCCTCAAGGGACTGTGCTCCACGTTCTTCACGAACTCAATCCCTGTGACCTTCTCAATCATGAACATCAAGTAGGGGGCATAGCCATAGGATCTGTTCGGCGTGTAGGAGATGTTGACCATATCATTCCAGATATAGTCAAAGATGTCAAACTTCCTGTTCTTGCTTATCACATTCATCAAGGTCCTCAAGTAACCTTGGACACTTCCTGCATCCCCATCTTTTGGTGCTATTGTCTTCCTCAGCACCCTGTTGAGAAACATGAAGAAGGGCTTCATGTTATTGGTTGAGGGGGGATTGAACTTCAGAGTAGTATCATAGAGGAAGTCCATCTTGTCCTTTCCTAAGACACCGATGTTGTGGATAGTCAACTCATTGTTTTCGGTGTCTTCTAGGTGAAGGAGTCTTGCAAAATCATCATAAGTGATAGTGTACTTGGATCCATGAGTCATCCAAGTCACCCTTTCCTCCTCATCACTGGCAAAGAAACAAGTGGCATAGAATTGAGCAATGATCTCATTATTCCAGTTAAATCTGAAGGCAAACAACTCCTTCAGTCCATGCCTCTCCACTGCATTTATAACCTCATCAAATGCTGAACAGCTCTTCCTCTCAAAGTGATTCCAGTCGATCCACTGGCTGCAGACCACCGGAGTCTTCATGGTAAGGCAAACTGAGCTGTAGTAGTCTGCATGAAAATTGCTCCAAAACGTAGCATCAGCAGCCTTCTAAGAATGGTTGTAGCAATCAACAAATCTGAGTTTGGAAGCAGTGTCACGTCCCTTGCCGTTGAACTTCTCCTCAGAGGGAACTCTGTTTTCCTGCCTCGGAGCATGCATTTTGAGTGGGCCGACAGAACCCGAAGCAATTCCCTTTCCTTTGCCCTTCACTTGGCAAAGAGCTACCGAGCTAGAGCCAGCTGCGTCCTTGGCCTTGGACGTAGGCTTCTTGGCGAGCAACTTGCATCGGACCTGAGGTGGAAAAGGTGCAGGCTCAGAGCAATGCTCCTGCCTCTTTTGAGCGCGAGACTCTGAAGCGCGCCACAACATGTATTTTTCCATCTCATCTTCAAAGTCGGAGATGTTCTCGTTTGACATTGTCCTGAGAGAGCATTGTACAATGTATGGATAAGAATTGATGGCAAGGAAGTGCATTGAGGAATGAGAAATTAGAGTTCAGTTCAGTAAAAATTGGACTTGTCTGGTGCACAGGTACGGAATAGTCTGGGGGTCCAGACTTATCCGTACATGGACCGGACTAGTCTGGTGTTCGTCACCTCAAACTCTAACTAGATGACAAATGGTGATTCCCAATGCAAAACTAGTTCAAGGTAAATGTAAGACAGCAAAGAGGCATGTATTAACCGGAAGGAACTATGCTATTTGGTCAACAATGAAGAAAATCACGATTTCTAGGGTTTGGGAGGAAATTTTTCCGAAGATCCTTGATTCTTCGATATGGAGGGGTTGAAGGTGCGGACAAGTCTGTGGTCTTCAATCCCTATGCAATGGAGATCGAATTCCACCCAAACTTGAAGGAATATGATGGAGAACGGAGGAAATCGCCTTGGGAGCACTCGAGCGAGGAGAGAGAGGGTGGGGCAAGTTGTGAGGATGAAGAGGATTTGGTTTTGGCGGCGGCTAGGGTTATGGAGTCAAAAAATCGGACTAGTCTGTGGTTGGTCCGACTAGTCCGGACTATCGGACACTCTGCGGACTAGTCTGCAGTGTGCGGACTAGTCCGGATAACCACGGACTAGTCCATGGTCACCAGAACAGATTTGTTTAGCCCATTCGTATATATTCGAAGGTTCTTATAAAGAAAATAGGGGCCAAAACAATCAAGTAATCTTGATGAATATGATCAGTAAGCATAAATTAATCAAGCAATGACCATAATTCATCAGGATCAAGTAGTTGAAATAGTTTTTGGAGAAAATTGAGAGAGATGGTTTTCGCAAATCAAACAATATATTTTGAAAAGTCCATAAAGGTATACAAGTTTTGAAGCCACATTCCGAGCATCAAGGATATTGAGTTCATTTCAGAGCTCGCAAAAATGTTTTTCATCAAGTGGCTTGGTAAATATATCGGCTAGTTGTTTTTCGGTGTTGACATGGGAAATAGCTATGTCTCCTTTCATTTAGTGGTCTCTCAAAAAGTGGTGCCAGATGTCTATATGTTTGGTCATGGAGTGCTCAATAGGGTTATGGGCAATCTTAATAGCACTCTCATTATCACAAAGGAGTGGAATATGACTCATATTGTAACCGTAATCCCTTAAATTTTGTCGCATCCAAAGGAGTTGTGCACAACAAATCCCGGCTGCAACATACTCCGCTTCGTCCCGGATAGGGCAATGGAGTTTTTTTTCTTGGAGGACCAAGAAACTAGGGATCTACCTAGAAATTGGCATGTACTAGAAGTGCTTTTTCTATCTACTTTGCATCCGGCATAATCTGGATCAGAGTATCCAATGAGATTGAATTTGGAACCTTTAGGATACCAAAGGCCTAGGTTGGGTGTATGAACTAAATACTTCAAGATTCTTTTCATGGCTGTCAAATGACACTCTTTTGGGTTGGCTTGAAACCTTGCACACAAACATACACTCAACATAATGTCTGGCCTAGATTCACATAAGTAAAGTAGAGATCCAATCATGGAGCGATATACCTTTTGATCCACGCTTGGTCCATCTTCATTGTGATCCAAGTGTCCATTTGTTGCCATGGGAGTCTTTAGAGGCTTCGCCTTGTCCATTCCAAACATATTGAGTATGTCTTGAGTATACTTAGTCTGGCTTATGAACGCCCCCTCCTTTTGTTGCCTCACATGGAATCCCAGGAAGTATTTCAGCTCTCCCATCATAGACATCTCGAATATATCTGTCATAATCTTACTAAATTTTTCACAAAATGATTTGTTTGTTGAACCAAAGATAATGTCATAAACATAAATTTGACAAAAAAGAACATTGTCAAAGTGCTTTATGAATAACTTATAATTTGCTTTACCAATCTTAAAACCATTTTCAATTAAGAAATCTCTAAGACACTCATACCAAGCTCTATGAGCTTGTTTGAGGCTGTAGAGAGCCTTGCGCAATTTAAAGACATGGTCGGGGAACTCTTCATCTTCAAATCCAGGGGTTTTCTCCACATACACCTCCTCCTTGATTGGTCCATTGAGGAAGGCGCTTTTCACATCCATTTGATAGAGCTTGAAATCATGGTGAGTAGCATATGCAATTAATATTGTAATAGATTCAAGCCTAGCTACGAGAGCAAAGGTTTTATCGAAATCCAAACCTTTGACTTGTGAATACCCTTTGGCCACAATTCGCGCCTAGTTCCTTGTCACCACCCCGTGTTCGTCTTGTTTGTTGCGGATGACCCATTTGGTGCCGACGACGTTGAACTTGGGTCTTTCGACGAGTTCCCACACTTCGTTCCACTTGGAGTTGTTGAGTTCTTCTTGCATTACCACCACCGGATCCGGATCCTTCAATGCATCCTCAATCCTGCGCGGTTCCATAAAGGATACAAAGGAGTAATGTTCACAAAAATTAGCTATGCGAGATCTAGTCGTTACTCCCTTTTGAATGTCCCCGGTTATGCTATCGATGGGATGATCTCTTTGGACGCATTTGTGTACTCTTGGGTGTGGCACTTGCGGTCTTGAGTCTTCATGATCATCTTTTGCTCCCCCTAGATGGTTGCGCTCATTGACTTGATGATCATCTTCGTCTTCTTGATGTTGATCTTATGTGGAAGCTCCCCCTTGATCGTTTACCTCCACTTGTGGTTCATCTTCTTCACTTGCATTTGGAGGTGGCGCTTGTGGTTGAATATCGCCCAACGCCATTCTTATCAATGCTTTACATGGAGCTTCTTATCTATCTAGCACACATGGATCAACTTGCTCTTCTTGAGAGCCGTTAGTTTCATCAAACACTACGTCACGTGCTACTTCAACAAGTCTGGAGGTCTTGTTGAAGACACGATAGGCGTAAGAGTTCGAATCATAACCAAGCAAGAAACCTTCATCGGACTTCGAAGCGAACTTCGAAGTCCTAGGCTTCTTGTTCAAAATATAGCACTTAGAACCAAAAACTCGAAAGTACGAAATATTAGGCTTGTTACCGGTGAGTAGCTCATATGATGTCTTCTTGAGTAGTGGATGAAGATAGAGTCGGTTTATGGCGTGGCAAGCGGTGTTGACCGCTTCCGCCCAAAACCAATTTGAGGTCTTGTATTCATTGAGCGTTGTTCTCGCCATCTTTATGTGGGTTTGGTTCTTCCTTTCGGCAAATCCGTTTTGTTGAGGGGAATAAGGTGCGAAAAACTCATGCTTTATCCCTTCTTCGTCTAGGTACTCCTCAACTTGAGTGTTCTTGAACTCCATGCTGTTATCACTTCGTATGTTCTTGATACTCAATGAGAACTCATTTTGGCACGCTTGAGAAATTTCTTGAGGGTTCCTTGAGTTTCCGTCTTGTCATGCAAAAAGAAAACCCAAGTGAAGCGAGAAAAGTCATCAATAATTACTAAGCCATATTTGTTACCGTCGATGCTTATGTAAGCAATTGGACCAAATAGGTCCATGTGAAGTAGCTCGAGTGGTCTTGTTGTAGTCATGACGTTCTTCGCGGGATGGGGTGCTCCTACTTGCTTCCCGACTTGGCACACGCTACAAGGCCTGTCTTTCTCAAAAACAACTTACTTTAAACCTCAGATGTGATCACCCTTAGGGAGTTTTTGAAGATTCCTCATACCAACATGTGCTAGCCGTCTTGCCATAGCCAACCCATGTTGGTCTTTGCAATCAAGCATGTGTCAAGTTCGGCTTTATCTTTGTTGAAGTCAACAAAATAAAGCTTTCCCTTCAACACACCCTTGAATGCAACTGAGTCATCACTCCTTCTAGAGACAGTCATACCCTCATTAGTAAACAAGCAATTATAACTTTGTCACATAATTGAGATATGGACAGCAGGTTATAATCTAAGGAATCGACATGTAAAACGTGAGAAAGAGTATGTTGAGATGATATTGCAATTTTACCGATACCGAGCACCCTTCCTTGACTATTGTCTCAAAAATAGATGCCCTCGCTTGGATCCTCATTTTCTTTATACTCAACGAACATCATTATCTCTCTAGTCATATGGTTGGTGCATCCACTATCTAGCACCCATTTCGATCCACCGGAGGAATAGACCTACAAAATCAAATCATGCCTTGGTTTTAGGTACCCTGAGCTTGCTTTGGTCCTTTGAGGTTAGTTACAAGAGATTTGGGCACCCACACATGAGACTTGGTGTTCCTATGGCGTGGCCCAACATAATGAGCATAAACTTTACCAGAACTTTTCATAAGAATATATGATGCATCAAAAGTTCTAAACAATAGTTTTTGTTGTTCATGAACAGAACTAGTACGGGAAAACAGACTTGTCCGGAGGACCGGACTTGTCCGTGTAGGGACCGGACTAGTCCGATTTTCATATGTGTTAACTATCTTGGATTTATTAGTATCATTAGTCTTTCTAGCTTGAGAGGAGTTTCCCTTCACAAAGGCAATGCGCTCCTTGTTATTCTTATGGTTTCTAGCATTTTTCTTTTCACCATAGGAATACCCAATGCCATATTTGACATTAGGAGGTCTTGCAGCCAAGTATGCACTACGTGCATATTTGACCTTCTCCTTGTCAAATATGCCACTTTGGGATGGATGCTTGTCCTTGGTAGAGGTTGACTTGTCTTTCAAGCTAGTGTCATTTTTAAGGGGTTGAGAGAGCGAGCTTGAAGAGGATGAAGGGTCACTTTGTTTGAGTGACTCAACTTGCACTTCAAGGGTCTTGTTAACTTTGGTTAAGTTAAAAAGTTCTTCCTTGATGATTGCATTTGAGTCGATTAACTTCAAAGAAGCTTCTTTGCTATAATCTAGCTCAAGTTCAAGTGATTTGCTTTGCTCCTTTTCAAGTTCAAGGAGCTCATTGATCTTGAGATACTCCTCCTTTTGGAGGATGATCATATCTTCTTGACGATCAATCAAACCCTCCCTATCAACAAGCTTATCCATCAAGAATTTCATTTTGGCAGCAGTCTTCTTGTCTAAGCCAGCTAGCATGTCCTCATCATCACTATAGTTGTCATTATCACTATCAAAAGAACAGGAAGAGGTAGATTTTGTTGTTACCTTTCGTTTACCTTCCTTTTCCATGAGGCAAGTGTCGTTGTCCTTCCATGCGCCGAGATTTGGGAAGAGGGTGGGCTTCTTAGTTGTCTTCTCGATGGCTATGCGAGCCATCTCCTCTACCTCTTTTGATGAGGACTCATCATTTGAAACCCACTACTTTCCTAGATGCGCTTGTCCAGCTTGCTTCTTCTTCTTGAACAACTTCTTGGGTTGAGGCTTCATTTCCTTGGTCTTCTTCTTGTTTTCTTCATACGGGCAATCAACTATAAAGTGGTCATATTCACCACAGTTATAGCGTGCACGCCTCAGCTTCGGTCTTGATTTTTCTTTGTGTTTTCCTTCAAATGATTTGCCCCCTTGTCTTTTCTTCATCATTTTCTTGAATCTCTTCATAAAAAGGATCATGTCCTCTTCGTCAATATCGCTGCTCTCGTCATCGCTTTCCTCTTCAGGTTGAGCTTCTCAAGCTTCTTTTGACAAGGGCTTGCATATAGATTTTAGGGCGACCCCTTTCTTCTTTGCCAAGGTGAGGTCGGCAATCTCCTTGACATGTTTAGCTTGGTTTTCTATCATCTCGGAGTTGATGATCTTTCCATGTAGTTCGTCCGGGGTCATTTTCTTATACCCGGGGCTTTCTCTAATCATCGAGCATAGGGTAACAATGCGAGGCATGAAATCTCTAAGGATGAGCTTCACGACCTCGTGATCATTCCACTTCTTACTTCCGTATGCTCGAACCTTGTTGATGAGGGTCTTTAACCTGTTGTACATGTCCTGTGGCGACTCATTTTCTTCTATGGCGAATCTTCCAAATTCGCCTTCAATCATTTCGATCTTCGCCTCTCGCACATGACAATCGCCTTCATGTGCAGTTTGCAATGTGTCCCAGATTTCCTTTGCAATCTCGAGTCCATCCACCTTGGTGAACTCGTCCCGACTTAGTGAAGATGTGATGACTGCTGCAGCTTGAGCATTTCGATGAATTGCTTTCTCTTGGCTTGGTGTAAGCTCTTCATCGTCGTCTGGGATATCTCTTCATGTACACACAATATGCCACAAGCTGGGATTGAGTGAGATTAAGTGCACTTTCATGTTTTGCCTCCACATTGAGTAATCATTCCTGTCAATGTGTGGGGCTTTTCCTGAAGGAATAGACAGATAATAGCTATTGTTAGAATTTAAGCGATCATAGTTGAAAGGATATCGGGAGTAGTCGGTGTGACTACTCCCCTTCTTCTTGTCCTCGATCTTCACTTTCCCTTTGGAGAGGGTTTTCTTCCATAGGGGCGCCTTGAGTTCAAGTGTCTCCTCATTGTCATCCTTGAAGTCCTGAATGGCGTCGAGGAGCTTCTCCAATTTTTAAGCTTTTTCATCTTCAACCTTCTCTTGGTTGAGACTCTTGTGCACATCCTTCATGTCCGACATGTTCTCTTCGAGCGATTAGTCTCTTGCGAAGAGTCCTGCTCTGATACCAATTGAATGTGGCCTAGAGGGGGGTGAATAGGCCTTTTTGAATTTTAGTCGGAACCCGCAGCACTTAGCAACTCGATCAAATACCAGGAAATCATACTAGTCCGGTAGAGTGCGGACTAGTCTGTTGCGTGCGGACTAGATCGATCAAGTTTGATTGATTATCTCGCTCCTTGACTCTATGCAGCGGAAATATACATTTTATTAGAGTGTAAAACTTCTGCAAAATTGGATGTTGTACAAGTCAACCTTATATTCAATGTTTTAATGTAATATGAACAAGATCAAGTAAAACCCTATATATCAATGAAAAGTAAGAACAAAATGCACAATGTGAAGACACACGATTTTTATCCCGTGGTTCGGTTCCCACAAAGGCAACCTACATCCATGTTGAGGAGCCCACGAAAGGATCGGGTCTTCACCAACCCTAACCTCGTCGAATTGCCACGAAGGCCAATTCTCTTTCACTATCACAAGGGTAAATCACCAAGTTCAAGGGGCCTTCTCACAAGTTGAGGGCTCCCCAAGATTACAAATCAAACACCACCAAGAACACACTCTTAAGATCAACAATGAAACAGCTGGAGTGTGTTAGAGATCAAACCCAAGAGCTCAAACGTGTGAATCGTGTCTCTCCTTTGATCCAAGATGAATCCTCAAGAATTTGATCTTTCTTGTGTTGGATTTTGTGGAGAGATGTGTTTTCTAAGCTCTTGGAGGGTGTGATGACGCTGGGAGTCGAGAGTATTGAAAGTAGGGCTGTGCACATCTATTTATATGGTGTTTCCAAAAGTAACGGTTAGGGTTTTGAGGGTCCGTTTTCCTCAGTGGTGGAGTCCGGACTAATCCGGTGTGCGGCATGCAGGAAACCCTAAGTTCTTAGGAAGATCGGACTTGTCCAACTTAGGGCGGACTAGTCCGATTTAGGTTCTGGAAAAGTTTAGACTAGTCCAGTTATTTTCAGACAAGTCCGGCTGTGGTGAACTCCTTAGTAAATTGGGGACAAGTCCGCATTTGGAGGACTTGTCCGATTTTAGTCAGAGAGGTTATCGGACTAGTCCAGATATTATCGGTCTTGTCCGATGTTTGTGCAAAGTTGTGAAGTGTTGAGGACTAGTCCACAATGGAGAGGACTAGTTTGATCTTAGTCAGAATTATATTGGACTAGTTTGTGGTGATATCGTACTAGTCCGGTCTGTGTAGACTTGCACTGTGCAAACAAGTCCGCACTGGGAGGACTTGTCCGATTTTGAACAGAGGAGTTATCGGACTAGTCCGGATATTATCGCACTAGTCCGAACCTGTATAAATTAGTGTAGTGAGTGAGTTTTCTTGTGATTGAGCTCTTGGGGTGTGTTTCTCCAACACACTCCATACACAATGATCTAATCTATTCAGCTCTTGAGCTCTTTTCCATATAGATCCTCATCCTCGGATGTGATCACCCTTAAGGAGTTTTTGAAGATTCCTCATACCAACATGTGGTAGCCGTCTATGCCACAGCCAACCCATGTTGGTCTTTGCAATCAAACATGTGTCAAGTTCGGCTTTATCTTTGTTGAAGTCAACAAGATAAAGCATTCCCTTCAACACACCCTTGAATGCAACCGAGTCATCACTCCTTCTAGAGACGGTCACACCCTCATTAGTAAATAAGGAATTATAACCCTTGTCACATAATTGAGATATGGACAAAAGGTTATAATCTAAGGAGTCAACATGGAAAACATGAGAAAGCGTGTGTTGAGATGATATTGCAATTTTACCGGTACCGAGCACCCTCCCCTGACTATTGTCTCCAAAATAGATGCCCTCACTTGGATCCTCATTTTCTTCAAACTCCATGAACATCCTTCTTTCTCCAGTCATGTGGTTGGTGCATCCACTATCTAGCACCCATTTTGCTCCACCGGATGAATAGGCCTGCAAAAACAAATTATTCCTTGGTTTTAGGTATCCAAGCTTGCTTGGGTCCTTTGTGGTTAGTCACAAGAGATTTGGGCACCCACACATGGGACTTGGTGTTCCCATGGCATGGCCCAACATATTTGGCATGCACTTTGCCAAAAGGGTTTTTCATAAGAACATAAGATGCATCAAAAGTTCTAAATAATAAGTGGCTCATATGAATTAACATGTTTGGACTTCTCAACATTATTAGTCTTTCTATCTTGAGGGGAGTTTCCCTTGATAAAGGCAATGCGCTCCTTGTTATTCTTATGGCTTCTAGCACTTTGCTTTTCACCATAAGAATACCCAATGCCATATTTGACATTAGGAGGCCTTGTGTTCAAGTATGCACTGCGTGCATACTTGATCTTCTCCTTGTCAAATATGCCACTACAGGAAGGAAGCTTGTCCTTTGCCAAGTTCGACTTATCCTTCAAGTTAGATTCAACTTTAGCACATGTACAAGTACTAGCAGTTCCAGTTTAAAGGGGTTGAGAAGGAGAGCTTGAAGAGGATGAAGGTTCACTTTTCTTGAGTGACTCAACTTGAAATTCAAGGATCTTGTTAACTTTTGTCAAGTTAGCAAGTTCATCCTTGATAATAGAATTTGAGTCGCTTAACTTCAAGCAAGCTTCCTTGCTTGAAGCTAGCTCAAGTTCAAGTGACTTGGTTCGCTCCTTTTCAAGTTCAAGGTACTTTTTGATCTTAAGATACTCCTCCTTTTGAAGGATGATCATATCTTCTTGTCGATCAACAAGCTCCTCCTTATCAACAAGTTTGTCCATTAAGAATTTCATTTTAGCGGCAGTTTTCTTGTCTAGGCCAACAAGCATATCTTCATTATCACTATTGGCATCACTATCACTAGAGTAATAATGCGAGGAGGAGGATTTATATTTTGCCTTTCTTTTGCCATTAGTCATGTTTCGTAGTCCTTTCTTGCGCCAATGTTGGGGAAGAGGGTCGATTTCTTGATCGTCTTGTTGATGGCTATGCTAGCCATCTCCTCTTCCTCTTTGGACGATGACTCATCATTTGAGTCCCACTCCTTTCCTAGGTGCGCCTATCCAGCTTGCTTTTTCTTTTTGAAGAACTTCTTAGGTTGAGGCTTTGTTTCCTTGGTCTTCTTCTTGTTTTCTTTGTATGGGCAATCAACTATAAAGTGGTCATATTCACCACAGTTATTGCATGCCCGCCTCAACTTCGTTCTTGAGTTTTCTTTGTATTTTCCTTCACTTGAGTTTCCCCCTTGTCTTCTCTTCATCATTTTCTTGAATTTCTTCATGAAGAGGATCATGTCTTCCTCATCAATGTCGCTGCTCTCATCATCACTGCCATCATCATCTTGAGCGTCTCGAGCTTCTTTTGACAAGGGCTTACAAGTGGATTTTAAGGCGACCCCTTTCTTCTTTGCCGAGGTGAGGTCGGCAATTTCCTTGAAATGTTTGGTTTGCTTCTCCATCATTTCAAAGTTGATGATCTTTCCAAGCAATTCGTTCGGGGTCATTTTCTTGTACCCGGGACTCTCTCTAATCATCGAGCACAAGGTAACATTGTGAGACATGAAAGCTCTAAGGATGAGCTTCACCACCTCGTGATTGTTCCACTTTTTGCTTCCATATGCTCTAACCTTGTTGATGAGAGTTTTCAACCGGTTGTACATGTCTTGCGGTGACTCATCTTCTTATATGGCGAATCTTCCCAATTCGCCTTCGATCATTTCGATCTTTGCCTCTCCACTTGACGATCGCCTTCATGTGCAGTTTGCAATGTGCCCATATTTCCTTTGCAATCTCGTGTCCATCCACCTTAGTGAACTCGTCTCGACTTAGTGATGATGTGATGACCGTTGCAGCTTGAGCATTCCGATGAATTGCTTGCTCTTGGCTTGGTGTGAGCTCTTCATCGTCGTCTGGGATATTTATACCTGTGCACACTATATGCCACAAGCTGGGGTTAAGAGAGATTAAGTGCATTTTCATGTTTTGCCTCCACATTTAGTAATCATTGCCATCAAAGTGTGGGGCTTTTCCTAGAGGAATAAAAAAATAATGGTTATTGTTAGAATTTAGACAATCGTAGTTGAAAGGATATCTGGAGTAGTCAGTGTGACTACTCCCCTTCTTCTTCTTCTCGTCTTCGATCTTGATTTTCCCTTTGGTGAGGGCTTTCTTCCTTAGAAATGCCTTGAGTTCCAATGTCTCCTCATCGTCATCCTCAAAGTCTTGAATGGCGTCGAGGAGCTTCAACAACTTTTGCGCCTTTTCATGTTCAACCCTCTCTTGGTTGAGGCTCTTGTGCACATCCTTCATGTATGACATTTTCTCTTTGAGCGATTAGTCTCCTCTTGAAGAGTCCAGCTCTGATACCAATTGAATGTCGCCTAGAGGGGGGTGAATAGGCCTTTTTGATTTTTAGTTGGAACCTACAACACTTAGCAACTTGATCAAATACTAGGAAATCGGACTAGTCCGGTAGTGTGCGGACTAGTCCGGTGCATGCGGACTAGATTGATAAAGTTAGATCGATGATCTCAATACAAGCACAGTACGCAGCGGAATATAGTATGTAACTTGAAGATATTGAGTCAATGAAATTAAGTGTAGCACAAACTAAGTTTGGTTTCAATATTTTAACGTAAGACATACAAGATCAAGTAAACCCTAGAATGTGATATCAAAGACTAAGAACAAGATTGACACAAGAGTTTATCCCGTGTTTCGGTTCCCACAGAGGCAACCTACATCCAGATTGAGGAGCCCACGAAAGGACCGGGTCTTCTCCAACCCTACCCTCGTTGAATAGCCACGGAGGCCGATTCTCTTCCACTATCACAAAGGGTAAATCACCAAGTTCAAGGGGCCTTCTCACAAGTTGAGGGCTCCCCAAGATTACAAATCGAACACCACCAAGAACACACTCGTAAGATCCACAATAAAACAACAGGATTGTGTTAGAGAATCAAACCCAAGAGCTCAAGACGTGAGAATCGTGTCTCTCCTTTGATCCAAAGTTAATCCTCAAGGATTTGATCTTTCTTGCGATGGATTGTGTGGAGAGATGTGTTTTCTAGGCTTTTGGAGGGTGTGACAGCGCAGGGAGTCGAGAGAGTTGAAAGTAGGGTCGTGCACATCTATTTATATGGAGGTTTCCAAAGGTTACTGTTAGGGTTTTGAGAGTTCAGACTAGTCCGTGGTGGATTTTGGACTAGTTCGGTGTTCGGCGTGTAGGAAACCCTAAGTTCTCAGGAAAATCGGACTTGTCCGGCCTATGGCGGGCTAGTCCGATTTAGGCTCTGGAAAAGTTCGGACTAGTCCGATTACTGTCGTACTAGTCCGGGTGTGGTGAACCCCTTAGTGAATTGGGGACAAGTCCGCATTTGGAGGACTTGTGTGATTTTAGTCAGAGAGGTTATCGGACTAGTCAGGATACCATCGGACTTGTCCGACGTCATGCAAAGTTGTGAAGTGTTGAGGACTAGTCCGCTCTGGGAAGGACTAGTCCGATCTTAGTCAGAAAGATATCAGACTAGTTCGTGGTGATATTGGACTAGTCCAATCTGTGTAAGTTTGGACTGTGCAGACAAGTCTGCACAAGGAGGACTTTTCCGATTTTGAACAGAGGGATTATCGGACTAGTCTGGGGTATATCGGACTAGTCCGGATCTGTGTAAATTTGTGCAGTGAATGAGTTTTCTTGTGCTTAAGCTCTTGGAGTGTGTTTCTCCATAACACTCCATACACAATGATCTAATCTATTCAGCTCTTGAGCTCTTTTCCATATATATTCTCATTGTCCTTTCTTTTTGGGCTTTCTTCATAATTTCATTAAAAATGCGCTCATCTCAACAATTTGGTTAGTATCTCATTTTTTTCATAAATCAAATAAAACCCACAAGGGATGCCTAGATGCACTTTCAGATTGGGTTTGTTGATGATTGGTGGGACTACCTTGGGATCCGAATGGCTCAAGAGGGGGCCCTTGGTGGAATATGTGCTCAGTTGGAGACATCGCCACCAGTAAAACCTCAGTGGGGTCTAAATAGGCTAGTAATCCCTTTGTAAAGGCTATTTTGTGATCTCTTGGCCATACACCTAAGGAAGTTTAATTGGCATGAAAGAGGTTCTTTAGTCGCCAACGGGTGATGAAATCACAAACACGTGGGTAAAGTGGTACAAACTCTGCAGAGTCTAATAAAATTATCTTGATAGCCATGCTCCCGGTTATGAGCACCTAGATGACCTACATGATTAGAGGGAACTTGGGATTTGGTATTGGTTATGGTTTGGTACAGGTTATGGTTAATAATATGATTATGGCTCGTTATGAATTAAATTTGATATTGATTATAGTTATTGGTAATGAGAAATCTGGAATATGGATGATGGTAATGAATTATGGACTGATATTATGATTATTACATGGTTTATGATGGGTTTACTTCACATAATTATAATATATATATATTGCTTTTTTAAATGTTTTAATGTACTTTTCACACTTAGCCATTATTATATTTGTCATTTCAATCTGCTATATGTCATAATTTCCATACTTGCTGAGTACGACATGAGCTCACCCTTGCAATTCCCCCCACCAACAGTTACAGGTCAAGATTGGGAGTTTAACGATGATAATGCGGAGTTCTAGGCCGTGTCTACCGTCAGGTTTGCCTGTGGAGTGTTGGAGCTGTGCTATACACTTTGCTTAGTTGCCTAGTTTGCTTATTTAATTTATTTCCACTGTATTAGTTCAAACTTGTTGTTAATAATCATTAGAGCTTGTATTCGAGGATATTATGAGTTGTGTAATAATATATGGTTAATTAATCTTATTGTGTATTAATTTTCTGTATACTCTTTTGTGATTGCACTCGTGTATTTGTGTCGAACGTCCTGGGCACACATATGCGTTCACTTGGTTCATTTTTGGAACCGGGTGTCACAAATCGGTATTAGAGCCAGGTTGACCATAGGATGCAACCTAGATAGAATGGACACTTTAGAGCACATAGGAGCCCTCAGGAACTGATGTGTTTTTTGCTTGGTGTGTTGTCTGCTATATATTGTTTGCTTGTGTGTTTAATAGAGGATTTTGGGATGCTTTAGCATTGCCATATCCACGTAGGCTAGTATATTTAGTTGCTTAGTTTCATATCCCTTGATGCCTATGGTTGGGGACGTTTTCTAAATTCTTATCTCTTGCTTTTCTTTAGATGGTGAGGACTCGCAACCAGAGGGATGGCAATGATGAGGAGGAGAACAATGGAGCACCTCAGAACAACAATGGACAAGGACCTGCCCATGGAGCTATCAGTATTGAGAAGCTTTTGGCTATGCAGAACCAGCTCATGCAGACCATGATACAGGCTATGGGACAACTGCAGGCTGGTAACATCAACAATCAGCCCCACATGCCTCCACCACCACCCCCGCCTCCTCATAACTGGTTGGGAGAGTTCATGAGGACTAGGCCGCCAACCTTTGCTCAAGGCGCTGACCCTATGGATGCTGATGATTGGCTCAAGTTCGTGGAGAAAAAGCTAGCCATTGTCCAATGCAGTGACCGAGAGAAGGTTCTATTTGCTTCTCATCCACTGGTTGGAGCAGCTGCCGATTGGTGGGATTCTTTATGCAATGCTCATGAGAACCAAGAGAGGATTACTTGGGCTGAATTCAAAGAAAGCATCCATTCTCATGATGTGCCGGAAGGAGTTATGGTTTTGAAGAGGCAAGAATTTGAGAACCTGAGGCAAGGAAGATCGAGTGTGGGTGAATACCTCAATAAATTCACTCAACTTTCAAGGTATGCCCCTAAAGATGTTAGTCGGAACAGCCAGAAGCAATATTTGTTCATGAGGGGCCTTAAAATTGAAATCCAAGTGCAATTGCTCAATTGTGATTATGCCAACTTCCATAAGCTTGTGGACAAAGAAATTGTTGTGGAGAACAAGGTCCGTGAGATAGAGCAAGACAACAAGAGGAAGGCGGCATATCAAGGATAGCAATAAGGAAGTAATGTGCGCCCTTGCTTTGCACCGCCCAATGCACCTTACTTAGGCTCTTATGCGCCTGCTCATTGCCCTGGTTATGCACCGCGTCTAACTCAGTTTGTGCAGCAACGCCTGTTATGCAAGTGCCTAGGCCTCCAATGCCTTATGCACCTCGTGCCAACTTTGCTGGTGCAAATGTTCAAAATCAAGTCCGTCCAAATTCTGGTGCAGCAAAGAAGTGCTATACATGTGGAGAAGCTGGACACTTTGCACATCAATGTCCTAAGTCAGGCCTCGGTCAAGGAAGCAATGCGCTGAGGCAAAACCCAAGACCCAATGGAGGAGCGCCACAACGGAACCATGGACAGCAGAATTTTGTTCGTGACAATGTGAAACATGTCTCTACGGAGGATGCACAACAAGCAGATGACATGGTGACTCGCAAACTCCAACCCAGCGACTATGTTATTTGATTTTAGAGCATTGCATTCATTCATTGCATCGAAATATGTTGCCAAGTATAGTTTGCCTATCTCTCATAAGAAGTTTACTCTATTGGTTAAGTCTCTTAGAGGAGATATGAGGACAAATATAGTATGTCCAAAAGTAAGGCTTAGGATAAGGGGGTAGACTTTTTTGCCAGCCTCATTGTTTTCGATTCTCATGGATTATACATTATACTTGGTATGGACTGGTTGAGGAAGCACAATGGAGTTATTGAATGTGCCACGAAGACGGTGAAGTTGACCAGTGAGGAAGGGATCACCATAGAATTTGAAGCATCTCAAACCGCACCAAAGCAATTGGAGCTGAATCACATGGACGGTGCCGCAATTGAGGAGATTCTGGTGGTGTGTGAATTTTTGGACGTGTTCCCGGATGAGTTGCTAGGTATGCCACCCGATCGAGACATTGAGTTTGTTATTGATTTAATACCTGGAATTGCACCTATAGCTAAGAGGCCATATAGGATGCCTTCTAAGGAATTAGCAGAGCTCAAGAAGTAGATTCAAGAGAAACTATAGAAGGGTTTTATACGCTCCAGTTCTTCACCTTGGGGAGCGCCCGTTCTATTTGTGGACAAGAAGGATGGGTCCCAAAGGATGTGTGTGTATTACCGAGCTCTCAACGAGGTTACCATCAAGAACAAGTACACCTCGCCCCGTGTAGAGGACTTGTTTGATCAGATGAAGGGTGCTTGTGTCTTCTCTAAGATTGATTTGAGGTCGGGATACTTTCAAATGAAGATTAGACCATCGGACATACCCAAGACAGCTTTTAGGACATGGTATGTATCATATGAGTATACTGTTATGTCCTTTGGATTGACAAATGCACCTGCCTATTTTATGTACCTCATGAATAAGGTCTTCATGGAGTACTTGGATAAGTTTGTTGTGGTTTTTATTGATGACATTATGATCTACTTGAAGGATGAGAAGGAACATGAGAAACACTTGAGGCTTACGTTGCAGAAATTGAGAGAGCACCAATTGTATGCCAAGTTCAGCAAGTGCCAGTTTTGGTTGAAAGAGGTGTCATTTTGGGGTCATATCATCTCGGGAGGAGGAGTGTCGGTCGATCCCAAAAAAGCGAGGGACGTGCTAAAGTGGGAGCCACTGCAAACCGTAAAGGAAATAAGGGGTTTTCTTGGGATGGCTGGATATTACCGTCGATTCATCAAGGACTTTTCCAAGATAGCCAAGCCAATGACGGAGTTGCTAATGAAGGGGAAAGCGTTTCAATGGACTCAAGCTTGTCAAGAAAGTTTTGAGGAGTTGAAGAAAAGGTTAACAACAGCCCCAGCTTTAGTTTTATCGGACGTGAGCAAGAGTTTTGATATTTATTGTGATGCACCGAGACAAGGACTTGGATGCGTGCTCATGCAAGAAGTTCAAGTGGTTGCATATGCATCGAGACAATTGAAGAAACATGAGCAGAATTATCCAACACATGATTTGGACTCGCAGTCGTGGTACACGCATTTAAAATTTGGAGACATTATATCTTTGGACATAGGTGTGAAATTTATAAGGATCACAAGAGTCTTAAGTATATTCTCACGCAAAGGGATCTGAATTTGAGGCAATGAAGATGGTTGGAGCTCATCAAGGATTATGATTTGGGAATTAATTATCACCCAGCAAAAGCTAATGTAGCGGTTGATGCCTTGAGTAGAAAAGGAGTAAGCCACCAACTCACGGTTCGAGAATTACCATCTGAGTTATGTAGGGAGTTTGAATGGTTGAACCTTGGATTTGTGAATGAGATGGGAATAATGGAGTTAAATCCAATCTTGGAGCAGGAAATTCGAGAGAGCCAAACAAAGGATGAGGAAATCCAAGAGATCAAGGAAAGGACCCAAGAGGGAAGAGAATTAAGATTTTATGAGGATGAACAAGGTACCCTATGGCTTGGAAAAAGGATTGTCATGCCTAATGTGAAGCATATTCGGGAGACAATAATAAAGGAGGCACATGACTTGCCGTACTCGATTCACCCCGGTTGTACGAAGATGTACAAAGACCTGAAGACATGTTGTTGGTGGGCTAGCATGAAAAAGGACATAGTTTAATATGTGGCGTTGTGTGATGTGTGCCAACGAGTCAAGGCGGAACACGAAAGACCAGCTAGATTATTGCAACCATTAAAGATTCAGGAATGGAAGTGGGAAGAGATCGGTATGGACAGTATAGTTGGATTGCCGCGTACACGGGCCGGATATGACTCAATTTGGGTAGTCGTGGATCAATTGACCAAGTAGGCTCATTTTGTACTTTTCAAGACCACCTATACCACCGTGAATCTAGCAGAGCTGTACATGGAGCACATCGTGTGTCGACATGGAGTCCCAAAGAAAAAAGTTTCGGGTAGAGGTTCTCAATTTACCTCTAGGTTTTGGCAGAAATTGCATGAAGCATTGGGAACAAGGATAAATTTTAGTCCAGCATATCACCCTCAAACGGATGGACAAACTGAGAGGACCAATCAGATTTTGGAGGATATGTTAAGAGATTGCGCCTTGAAGCATGGAAAGAGTTGGGACAAGAGCTTGCCATATGTAGAATTATCATACAACAATAGTTACCAAGCAAGTTTGAAGATGTCACCATATGAAGCACTATATGGAAGGAAGTGTATGGCGCCCTTGTTTTGGAGTGAGACGGGAGAAACTCAAGTATTTGGTCCGGATGTGTTGCTAGAAGCTGAAAAACAAGTTCAGGTAATTCATGAAAATTTGAGGGTTGCTCAATCAAGGCAAAAAGGCCATGTGAACAATAGGAGAAGGAAACTAGCCTTTGAAGTATGAGATTTTGTTTACCTTAAGGTGTCGCCAATGAGAGGTCATAAGAGGTTTAACATAAGAGGCTAGCTAGCACCTCGTTATATTGGGCCATTCAAGATTTTGGACAAAAGAGGAGAAGTAGCGTATAAGTTGGAGATGCCAACTCATCTTTCAGATGTTCATTATGTGTTTCATGTTTCCCAGCTCAAGAAGTGCTTGAGAGTACAGGAAGAACAAGTGCCAATAGAATAATTGGAATTAGAGGCGGATTTGACTTATGTCGAGAAATCGGTCAAAATCTTGGAGACAAAAGAAAGAGTCACAAGAAACAAAATTATTCGATGGTGCAAAGTACAATGGAAGCACCACACAGAATAAAATGCAACATGGGAGTTGGAGGATGATCTCAAGAAAGAATTTCCCTATCTTTTCTGTTCCGCATCGAATCTCGAGGGCAAGATTCATTTTAAGGGGGGTAGCTTTGTAACACCCTCATTTTCATCCATCATGCATTGCATACATTCCAATACATGTTTAATATTGAGCAACGTAAAAGGAACAATTTTAAAATGAATTAGAAACAAAACCACACTTAAGAATTTCTGGGAAGTGCGGACTTGTCCAATTTTGGTGCGGACTAGTCCAATTTCTCTCTAACTTCGGACGGACTTGTCCATTTTACTGCGGACTGGTCTGTTTTTCTCTCTGGACACTTTCAGACTTGTCCAGTTCTGTGTGGACTAGTCCGGTGTTCCAATTCCTTGAAATTTTTGCTAAGTCCCTAGACTTGTCCAGACTAGTCCGGTATTCCAGCGGACTTGTCCGTTTTCTCTCTAACTAAAGTCGGACTTGTCCGATTCTTTACCAGACTTGTCTATTTTTCCCCTCTGTATAAGTTTGGACTTGTTCAATGTTTAGTCCAGACTTGTCCGATATCTCTCTGTCCAACTTCGGACTAGTCCATCCCTTTTTAGACTTATCTGATAAATCGCGACTCCGAGTTGATCTTTTGTTTCACGACTTGTTTCTTGGATTTTACGTTAAGTGGGCCAAGGGACGTCGTGCCTAACTTTTTTAGAGCCCATGAGGGACTCTAAACCGGCCTCTACTCATCTCAAACTCAAAATCCATCTAACCCTAGCCTCCACCTCTATATAAACAACCCCACCCCTTGGCTTGGCATCTATTTGCCACTTTTCCACCACACCCAAACCCTAGCTCGTGAATAGCCACCACCAAGGAGGGAGAAGGAGATCTAGAGCAAGGAGAAGAAGAGGAGGAAACAAAAGAGGATCAAGATCTCCATCATGTTTTGTTCTCCATCGCCAATTCACCATCAAGTTCTTCATCAACCCTAGATCGTCAAGATCCAAGTGTTGCCTCCAAAACCCTTGATTCTTTGGAGTCTTAGACACCTGGTATACCTTCTATTCTCTTTTCCTTATGTGAATTCAACCCCGTTTCTCTAAATTCATGTCGATCTAGAAAACCCTAATCTGTTGTTCCTGCATAGTGCGGACTAGTCCGGCCTCCTGCGGACTTGTCCGATTTTGCAATCTAATTCCTGTTAAATTAATTCTAAACTGACTTGAAACAACTCTAAGCATGTGTTGACATGTTAATAACCATTGTAATTGATCAATAAACATCATTAATAACTCATTAATAATTTCTACCTCGCATTTGCATTAATCTTGCATGTCATGTCATATTGAGTAATATTTGTGCACTCTTTGGTTGTGTTTCTTGTCTTGTATGTTTATTGTGCGGATTAGACGGATTTGTGCTAGGGAGTGCCATCGAGGATCTCCAGCAACAAGAGTTTGTAGGCTTTGACCCAGACCAATCCCAAGAGCAAGGCAGGTGTCCTTGAAGCATATTGATCCTGTTTTAAAATAAATGTTTTGTTTGCAAAACTGCATGCTTGTGTCAATATGATGTGAATCCTATGGTAGGAAGTTTACTAGATTTGTTTAACCACCCTTGTCACCTTGAATATATGGTAGAGAGTCGCGATGGGCTTTTTAGGTTTTTGCTTCACTTAATTAATTGAGATGGGAAAACAACTATACCACTTAACGTAATTATTCATTTATGAGATTTGATTAACATGAACTGGTTAATATGATATGGTAATGGGTGATCTAAGCAAGTCTGCTTTGTGGATGGGTTGGATATTATGGTGGTTTGCTTGCTTTATATCTAAGGACCGGTTCATGCGAGAATATGCCAGGATAACAGTGCCACCACAAGGCCAAGTATGGATGCAGTGTAGCTGATTAATTAAGGCTTCGCTAGTGCTATTTGGACCATTAAGATGCTCGGGGAAGGGGTAGTCGGATTGGGTTTGTTGATGATTGGTGGGACTACCCTGGGATCCGAATGGCTCAAGAGGGGGCCCTTGGTTGAAGATGTGCTCAGTTGGAGACATCGCCACCAGTGAAACCTTAGTGTGGTCTAAATAGGCTAGTAATCCCTTTGTAAAGGCTCTTTTGTGATCTCTTGGCCATACACCTAAGGAAGTGTAATTGGCATGAGAGAGGTTCTTTAGTCGCTGACGGGTGATGAAATCACAAACATGTGGGTAAAGTGGTACAAACTATGCAGAGTCTAATAAAACTATCATGATAGTCGTGCTCCCGGTTATGAGCACCTGGATGACCTACATGATTAGAGGGAACATGGGATTTGGTATTGGTTATGGTTTGGTACAGGTTATGGTTAATAATATGGTTATGGCTGGTTATGAATTAAATTCTGATATTGATTATGGTTATTGGTAATGAGAAATCTGGAATATGGATGATGGTAATGAATTATGGACTGGTATTATGATGATTACATGGTTTATGATGGGTTTACTTCACATACATATAATATATATATTGCTTTTTCAAATGTTTTAATGTACTTTTCAGCACTTAGTCATTATTATATTTGTCATTTGAATCAGCTACATGTCATACTTTCTACACTTGTTGAGTACGACATGTACTCACCCTTGCAATTCCCCCACCAACAGTTGAAGGTCAGGATTGGGAGTTTAACGATGATAATGCGGAGTTCTAGGCCGTGTCTACCGTCAGCTTTGCCTGTAGAGTGTTGGAGCTGCGCTATACCCTTTGCTTAGTTGCTTAGTTTGCTTATTTAATTTATTTTCATTGCATTAGTTCAAACTTGTCATTAATATTCATTATAGCTTGTATTCGAGGATATTATAAGTTGTGTAATAAAATATGGTTAATTAATCTTGTTCTGTGGTAATTTTTAGTATACTCTTTTGTGATCCCACTCATGTATGTGTGTTGAATGTCCAGGGCACACATATGCATTCACTTGGTTCTTTCTTGGAACCGGGTGTCACAATCCTATTGCCTAGCATTGTAAGCGTTAGCAGGCGGTGGTGGTGTGACGCCCGCCGGGAAAACGTCACCTGCTAGTTGTTGCACATTGGAGGGATTCCCTCCAGCAGGTTACACAGCATTGCTGTTGGATGATCCTGCGACGGAGTTCACCATCTTGAGATCTCAATGGCCCCCCCCTACCTGGTGCGCCAAATGTCGAAGTGTGCGATCGACACTTCCCCCGGTACTACTAGATCGTAGCCCGCGAAGGTTCTTGATTGGTTGGGACACGAGTGAGATTACGAACAAGATGATGACACAGGGGATTTTACGTGGTTCGGGACGCCTGAGCGTAACACCCTACTCCACGGGTTGTGTTGTTGTATGTATGTGTATGGCGCTCAGAGCGTGTGAGCTTGCCTCTCCATGTAGCGTGCAGCGCAACCCTTCTATAGTCTATGGACTGGCCGTTACAACGCTTGTCTGGCCCCACATGTGGCCCTAGCATAGTTATTAACCTAATACACGATCTAAAAGTATTACGTATGATTAACAGGGTGATAACGTGCCTTAATGACAACATTACCCCTATTAACAGCCCACTGATTGAACTGTCAGTCTTTCATTGAGGTCCTAGGTCTGGAGGCTCAACACGTGGCGGCTCCGAAGCTTCCTATCATAGAGAGTCAGGTCCGGAGCCACTATACACATGGCAGTACCGGAGCTTCCCTCTATTTGGGGTTAGGTCCGGAGTCACTAGACACGTGGCAAGATCGGAGCTTCCTTATGAAGGGAGTTAGGTCTGACCACGTGTTACACGTGACAGTGCTAGAGCTACCCAATTGAGGGAGGCGAGTCCAGTACTGTGTAACACGTGCGGCCTTCAGAGGTTTTCAACTTGGACCCGTGGAACTCCTTAGCGTTTCTTGCGGTATCATAGGGTACCTAATACGTAGGGTACCGACAGTATCACTTATGATTAAGATATTAGTACTAGTAGTTATTAGATATGATTACCCTTGCTTTGTTTTCTCCTTGTGTGAATACAGGGTAGTATTTGGCTAGCCCATTCTTGGGAAAGCCGAAAGAGGACACAAGAGCTTAACTCCATTAGTACTTCAAGGCGTTCCTCAACAAATTCTTCCCGTTGGGCAACATCGTTGCCCACTACGGGAGGATTCTCGAGCCTTTAGTAGGAGCCAAAGGAATCTATCCCAAAAGCTTGGGGGAGGCTCCAAGATTATATCTTAGTTTTCCTTCACCATGGGGGTGGACATTTGGTTCATCGTCCAACACTCCAACAACGGGTTGACTTTGTCGACCCATGATCAAATTCATGCTGAAATTGGAGAAGACCTCTTGTCATTCATCACGAGAAGGTTTGATTGAGAATATGGTCACCATTCAAGTGGTGGATCCATGAATGCTTCAGTTCCGTTGGCATGACATGCACACCATTGACAAGGGGGACGTGCTAGCCATAGAACTGGACCTCCTATTGAAAAATCAATGATCAAGCCAATGGGGAAGTGTTTGGATGATCCAAGCCATGGATATTCACAAGATTTGTGAAAATCCATGTCAACATGGGACACTTGGGGGATTTATTTCCCTAAGACTCATGGGGAGCCTTCATTTCCAAACAACAACTTCAATGCCCACCACCAACAAGGAGGTCAAAAGTGAAATCAATACGATCAAGGAGGCTATGTGAATTTAAATTCAAACAGATTCAACTTCAAATAGCCTACCTTGATGTATTTTGTCCATGGCCAAGGAGAAATCAATGACATGCTCATGAAGCATTTAGCCAAGGACAAACCACTTTGAACAAGGGTTCCACAATCACTTGTTGAATCCTACACTTTGACCAAACCCGTGCAACTTTGAGAGAAACGACACTGTGGATGAAGCATTTCTTGTTTGATTGTGGAGTCCACATGTCGTTATGCCCAAGGAAGCCTCTTGATCCTAGATCAAGCATGGGTTGAATCAAAAAAATATTCTGAAGGTCAAAGTGACACCCCCATAACTGGACATCCTTATTTGCCTTCATGAGGAACAAGGAGACTCCGTCATGTTGTCAAAAATGACATTATTAGAAGACAGAGACACTAGGGCCATACAAATGGCCCAAGTCCACTAAGCTGCCAAAAACAAAATGGCAGAAGAAGGACAAGCCTCACCAAGTTGTCGCAACATCGATGAGTCTTCATCAAAGCAACGACGAGGCTGGGGCCACCATGGGCCCCACTTGTCCAAGATGGTAGCCAAAGGAGGTTTGGCTTGCCAAAAATGAAAGTCATCCATGCTTTCATCTCTGGGCATGGACGAAACTTCATCAGGCTAAACAGGACGGAGGTAAGGCTGCTCATCGGACTTCAAAAATTCGGTGAGTCATTGCCAATAGGTTAATTAGTAGTTATCTCATATTTACTTTTCAATTGCATATTTAAATTGATCATAAACCCTCTTGTGCATTTAGCATGTTCGAATTTTCACTTGTATGTTGGAAAGTAAAATCTCCAACCAACATAAATTCAAATTTTGAATTAGGAAACGAATTTATTTGGATATGAACTTTGGGCATAACCACTTGAATTCATCTTCCTAATTCAAACCGAAAAGATTTCCCTTGTTCCTCATTGCATTTGCAAGTTGTTTCAAGTTGGACAAAACAATTTCACAAAGGGTTCAATTTGCTTTTGGCTAACGTATCCAATTTTTGAGTTGTTTCATTCGTTCTTGATTTTAGTGCAGCCAAAACAAAATTTGTAAATAGGTTGGAAGGCCTCATCAAGCCCAACGCAATATCGGGAGAATTCAAGCGCATATCCCTCCACCGATCTCATTTCGAGTTCATGGTGGAGGAATGCTCAAGATGATGTACCGATGGAGGAGCAAGATGAAGCTCTTTCAACTCCAACCTCAACTTGCCAAAAGGAATTGAAGATGTAGGCTACACCAAAATCCATGGTCGTGAGTTTCTCACACAGCAACCTTCAACCCGAACTGCTCTTCAATTGGGGTATGAGTTTAAAATTTTTTTTGTCGTTTGAATTGCATTAGGATTGAAAGATTTTTCTTACATTGGCGAGGAAGGTTTACACCTCCTCATCATTCAATTCTTTTGCATCCTCATGAGAGTAAGTGTTGGCATTGCTCTTTTTGATTCTTCAAAAACGAATGTCACCTTACTTGAGAATAAATTTAAGCAAGTACCTAGAATTTCACAAGCATTGTTTAAATTGACTTAGACATTCTCTGCCTAGGTTTAATAAATAGTACTTATGAAATGACTCAATGGTTCAAATGACATGTAGCAACCTAGGAATAGTGATGTCCATAATTTTGATTTGAACTCATCCATACATCGGTCACTAAATTTAAAATTCTTAGGCAAGAAATTAAAAATGTTGAGGAGGATAAAAATTGAAATTATTGTTTGCCATAATCCAAATGATAAATATTTGCTCTTGGAAAAAGTAAAGATGGTTAGAAATTTAGAAGATGAAGGAATCAATGGAGTGTACATCTATGACTTGCATTTCTATGAGTAGGAGCTTTAGAAAGTGTGCAAATTGATTAATTTATAAAGCTCCACTCCTATATCAATGAACAACACAATATTTATGTGTAGGATTGAAGAGCACGTGAAAATCTACCAGGGGGGTGAATGGTTGATATAAACTTTTTCAGCGGAAGCAACAAAAACCCCTCGGCAGAAAATGATTTGTTAAAGAAATTGTGTGTGCGACTAATCTAAACGTGTTCAACAGTGACAAAAGTAATAGATATTGTACATAATCAAGTCATGAAGACAGTACAACAAGGATCACGGAAATCCGTCGAGAAAAACTCAAGTTACGATCGAAAGATCGAACGAAGGTCAATTTGTTCTACCCGAGAAAAACCAGATCTTCAACACTGCAATGGAACTCGTGTAGATTCAAAACCACAAATCCAATGACCGTGAAATTTTCAAAGATAATAGATAATCAAGTTATGAAGACAACCAAAAAAGAATCATGCCAATTGGAACTGTAAAAATCGTGTTATGATAAAACCATCGAAGAAAGGTAGTGCTGTGCAGAAACTCGACGAGAAAGACTTGACGAAAACAAGTCGGACGAACACGGCACCAAAGTTCCTTTCAACTATGAATTTTATTCAATAGGACATAAGAGGAACAGCCCAAAAGTTATCTACAACGAGCTCTTGCCTCCCTTGCTTATATAACCAGCCTGAAGGCCAACTCAACTCAAACTAGTACTCTAATCCTACTCAATTCACGAATCGAAACTTTTCATAACTGCTCAAGATCTTCCTATTCGCAGATAGAAACAATCTTGAGACTTCCTAACAAACTCAGGAACACTTCTCGTATTCCTAAACACAATCTAATTTTGTGTAACTTATGAAAACTACCATAACCAACTCGATATATTACATACTGAGCCACAACCGACTTCTCCGCTGTCGAAGTGATTATCCAATACGATCCGATCCTTCCAACCAGATCTTTCCTTCCATAAACCATCTTCTGAACCATGTTGCCACGTCATGCACTGCATGCATATGTGCGAACACCTTCCTTTGACATCCAGTTTCCTTCATATGCACTGCCCTTGATTCAATCACCCTGCGTGGCCTCCCGATCAGCTCAACAACAATTCCTCCCGAACTTGGTTGTTGGAATCTCATCTCCTCCGTGAGACTAGTCCAATTAATCTCGTCACCATCCATGACTTGAACTCGAGCAACATCTGCACATGAACAAAAAACTGATAGTTTCGAGCATAAGTCCTCGACTTGACTCTCATTAGTTTCGAAACCACAACACCTTATATGAGCATCTCACATAAGCATGTTGCAAACCACAGTAAAAGTGGGCATTGTTATAACAGACAAAACGCAACAAAAACATTGTAAATGAACAATAAGCAACATTTCAGAATGTAAAACAAGTTCGAGACAATTTAAAGAAACAATAAAATCAAGTTCCGAAACATGCAAAAGCTACCAGGAGCTAAAAAAAGTCAGTCGAATTACAACCAATAGAAGCTTCCCAATGTTAGCAGAACTAGCATCTGCCACAGCTTATCAAAACTAGTCGGAACTAGTCAACTCAAAAGTCGGAGCTACAAAAAACAAGTCGAAGCTTAACAAAGACATGCCGGAACTATCTAAGATATGTCGGAGCTAAAGAAAAAGCTCACCAGAGCTCCCCAAAACAAGTCAGACCTAACGTCGGACCTTGCGGGAGCTCGGACCTTGTTAAAAAGGTGTTTTGGTAGTATTCAAAACTTTTATTATCAAAGCCAATGTATTCAGCACACATAGGTCTCATGGTCTCCCCCTTGATGAATGCATTGTCAACACCACTTAAAATCAGAACATTGGCTTAATCTCATGAAAAGTTTTAAAAACAATTTCTCCCCCTTTTTGAAAAAAAATGAGATAGAAATAAATTTCTCCCCTTCCCCTTGCATACTTCTCCCCCTGAGAAGAATCGTGCCAAAAACACTTGTGAATATGTGCAATTTCTCCCCCTTTGACAATGTATTCAGCAAGGTTCAAAAGACAAATTTCAATTGTTATGAGCACATTAGAACATATACATATAAAATAAAGCTCATCCAAGTCATACTATCAAGTAACTTACACTATAACAATGAGATACATAAAGTAGTGTAAGCCATGCTAGAGATCAAATGTGATTTTCAATTCAAGCAAGTCATGATCTCACAAACTTTACTATTTCAAGACCTGAAATCATGACACTTGTTGCTGCAATTTTTTAAGCACAAATTTTGATCATATGAAATTTGCAAGAGATTATATGCGCATCTGCCTTATTCTAACCAACCAACCCGAGCCTATGTCATTTGACAATTAGAAGCTTAAGGACATGGTTTTAGTCATACACAACTTCTTCCAAGTTCATATCTAAGTGCAATGGTAAGCCATCTCAAAAGAAGAAGTGTGATGCATGCATATTCTCTTGATGTTTTCTCATTTTTTTATTTGAATATAAAAACTTAATATGTGAGTTGCTTACTTGATTATTTCTTTATGATTAAAAGCACTTGAGAGCATGCAACAAGTCCAAAACAGCAAGAAAGTTCGATCATGACTAGATTTAGTGTAAGTAATTATTCAAATTACTAGTTATGTCAAAAACTACAAAATGTATAACAAGAGTAATGTAGTAAGAACTTTCAGCGTGAGAAAGGAATCACAAAGTCATATATGTATGAGATATTATGCTCATATTATTTAATTTTTGATTCACAGGTATACTTCCCAAGTTTCAAAACTTCCCCTCAATTTAAGCCATGGGGATGCATAACCCCAATTTCACTACGAAAGAAACAAAAACGAGTGAAATCCAAAGGTTTTATAAAAATGTCAGCCAATTATTGTTCAATATCTACATGGTGAAGCATAATGTTTCCTTTTTCAACATTATCATGGAGAAAGTGATACCTAATGTTAATGTGATTTGTTCTCGAATGTTGCAAAGTGTTTTTAGCAATGCAAATGACACTAGTGTTATCACAAAACAGTGGAACACGATCTAGACCAACCCCATAGTCCTTAAGTGTTTGTACAATCCAAAGAGTTTGTGAACACGCACTAGCAGCAGCTACATATTCAGATTCGGCTATGGATTGTGCAACTGAACTTTGTTTTCTAGAGGACCAGCAACAAGTGAATTACCAAGAAAATGACAAGCACCGGAAGTACTTTTCCTATCAATCCTACAACCCCCAAAATCAGCATCGGAAAAAGCTCTCAATGAAACGGTAGAGGAATACAGAAGAAAAATTCCAAATTCTTGAGTTCCATGTAAGTACCTGAGAATCCTTTTGAAAGTTTGATAATGTGAAGCATGTGGGGAAGCTTGAAAGCATGCACAAAGACATACGCTGAATTGTATGTTCGGTCTTGATGCCCGTGAGGTACAAAAGTGATCTGATCATGCTTCTATATTCTTTTTGATCCACTTCACCATCTTCATCAAGTTCAAGGTTTGTTGCTGTACCCACTGGTGTCCGAAGAGGCTTGTTATTGTCCATGTTAAAGCGCTTAAGAAGGTATCTTGTATATTTTGTTTGATGCACAAAGGTGCCTTCCTTGGTTTGCTTGATTTGCAGCCCCAAGAAGTGAGTACACCTATCATACTCATTTCAAATTCTGAACTCATCATCGTTGAAAACTTGGACACAAGATCATGAGAAGCACAACCAAAGATAATATCATCCACATACACTTGAACGAATAGTGAGTCATTGCCCTGCCTAAGTACAAAAGAGTTTTATCTACCTTGCCAATGGTAAAACCTTTTTCAATTAAGAAAGTTTTTAACCTATCGTACCATGCTCTAGGAGCTTGTTTTAGACCAGACAGGGCTTTAATTAGTTCGAAAACATGATTAGAAAATTATGGATTTTCAAAACCTGGAGGTTGCTTAACGTAAACCTCCTCATCTATATAGCCATTAAGAAAAGAACTTTTACATCCATTTGATATAACTTGACACCTTTTGATGCTGCAAAGGCTAATGAAATTCTTATGGCTTCTAATCTAGCAATAGGAGCAAAAGTTTCTTCGAAATTTAAGCCTTCAATTTGTGTGAAACCTTGAGCAACCAATCTAGCTTTATTTCTAATTACTACACCATCCTCACTTTGTTTGTTATTAAACACCAATTTAGTTCTGATTAAGGTGTGTTTATGAGGTAGTGGTACAAGTTTCCAAATATTATTTCTTTAAAAGTTTTCTAACTCTTCTTGCATGGCAATAATCCGAGATTCATAAGTGAGTGCGTGTGATATATCTGTGGGTTCAAAAGCAGCAACAAAAGCAGAATGAGCATGAGAATTGGGGTTGGAAAACCTGGATCTTGTAACTCATTCATGCAAGCTTCCAATTATCTGTGGTGGGTGATGATTCTTGTAAATTCGAAGGGGAACAGATGTCTCACAATCTTCTTCTTCATCGGGTTCATCGCAGATTGATGAGCTTGTGGCTTGTGGACGATCAGGACCAACAGAGGTAGTAGTCGGAGATGGACACGTGTCAGCTTCGGAACTATCAGGCAATATCACTAACTCTTCTTCTTCTTCTTCTTCTTCTTCTTCTTCTTCTTCTTCTTCTTCTTCTTCTTCTTCTTCTTCTTCTTCTCCCTGAAGATATGTATCTGATCCTGCAGTACTGGTGCTAGTTCCCGGGCTAGATTCATCAAAAGAAACTTCACATGTCTCTAATATTTTGTTAGTTTCCAATAAAAGCACATGGTAACCTCTAGTGTGAGATGGATGAACAAGAAACATGCCATCTTTGGATCTAGATTCAAATTTATCAAGATTTCCATGTTTCTTAACAAAACACTTGCAACCAAAAACCCTAAAGTGTGAAACACAGGGCCTATGTCCAAACCGAAGTTCATAAGGTATTTTACATAGTTTAGTACGCAAGAAAATATGGTTTGAAACATAACAAGCTGTTGCAATTGCATCTGCCCAAAATTTTCTAGGAGTTCGATATTCATCAAGCATGGTCCTAGCCATCTCAAATAAGGTTCTATTTTTCCTTTCTACAGCACCATTTTGTTGAGGAACATATGGTGAAGAAAATTTGTGTTATATTCCATGTTAAGTACAAAAATGGTCGAATGATTGATTTTAAATTCAGTTCCATTATCACTTCTGATTGCTTTTGACGATCTTGGGTGATTAATTAATAGTCTAAGAAATAAAATCCTAAAATGATTAAAAGCTTCATTTTTAGATGCCATAAAATAAACCCAAGAGTATCTAGAATAGTCATCAACAATTACAAGCACGTACCATTTACCTCTGAAGGATTGTACACATGTCGGACCAACGGTGCCGAGGTGCAAAAGCAGACCAGGTTCAGTTGTCATAGTCATCGATAGAGGAGTATGTGGACCTGCAACCATCTTAGCATGTCTACATGAAGAGCATACAATATCTTTATCTCCTTTGAGTTTAGGTAAACCACGTATGCGATCAATGGCACTAACACGAGTGAACTGATCAAAGCATGCGTGACTAAGTCTACAATGCCAGAAAAATAAATCTTTTGTATCGTTGGCAACTAGACACCTACGAGTGACGTGATTTTTACATATCAAAATCAGCTTTAAAAACTCTTCCAAAACGAGACATGTTAAACAAAAGCTCACTATTTGAATCTACAACTTTGCAGCAATTTCTAGAGAAAATTATTTCCAAATTTTCATCAAGCAATTGAGAAACAGGGAGCAAGTTGTATTTCAAATTTTTAACAAGTGCCACATCATTTAAAGTGTAGTGATCATTTACTCTAACCGATCATTTAGTAATAATAGGAGTTGAAGAATTATTGGCGAAATTAACATTTTCTACATGTGACACAAAAGAGAGGGAGGAGAACCGTTCTCTATAACCGATCATGTGGCGTGAGCATCCTGAATCCACAATCCATATGTTCTCCTTCCTCAAGCGTGAAACCTACACAGAAGGACAATACATCGTTGACTCAATACTGGAGTTAGTCAATAAGCATTTAGGAATCCAGTACTGAGCCATGCGACGTCCAGTAGGAACAACATGCGAAGGTTGTGACAAATCAGCAGATTTATGAGTCAAGGGTTGAGGTTTTCTGTTCTTAACTATTGATTTAAAAGTTGTTACTCATTTAGCACGAAAACCAGTAGATCCGGAGTTAAGAGCAGTAGTTCAAATGGACTGAAGCTCCGAATGCAAGGACTGAAGTTCCGAAGGGAACAACAGAAGGACCGGGAGCTCTCGGAGCTATCGGAACTACTGGAGTTTCCTTTGCAGATTTCCTACCAGAAGGTTCGGAAGCTACTTTTTCAAATTTCTGACTCATAGAGCAGGTTGCATGTTTCTAGTTTCAGGTTTAGCATGCAGAGCAGATTTAGCATGAAAGTTATGAGATCTAGCAGACACTTTATCCTTTTTAATTTGTTTAGCTTGTCTATAACAGAAATCTACAACATGACCATCTTTATCACAATAAGTACAATGAAATTTCATTTTGTAATCATGTCAAGATGAGCATTCAGTATTAGAAACTGAATTAGAAAGCACTCCTGCAGATTTAAAAATTACATCCTTTTGTTTAGGGATAGTTTTGATTAAATATCTTCCAAATGATTTTACAACGTGAGGAGGATGTGTTTTAGAATGAGCATGGGAATCAAAACCTTAAACTGGTTTTATCATTGCAAGGTTTAGAAGAATTTAACAGCAAGTCGAGATTCTTGTTCCCATTGTAAACTGCTCTGGTATCTTATTTTTATTGCCAAGTTCTTTAGATAAAACTAGGCAGTTTTGACATGAAGTTTTTCCTTTTAGTTTGCAATTGGAACAATATTTAACTTCATGAGAACGTAAAGCATTGTTCAGAATGGAAATTTCATTCATTGCATCTTTTAGTTTCTTGTCAAGATTGTCACATGTAGAACAATGCAGATCATCTATAGAACATGAAGCATCTTTTAAGTTTTTAACATTAAAATCAGACAACTATTTGTTCTTTTTAATTTCTTCATCAATTCTATCTAGTGTGGAGGAGTGTGCACTTCTTAGGCCCTGTTTGGAACCTCTAGAGCTAATAGTTAGCTGCTAAAAAATAGCTATAAAGGCTCCAAACAGTCCAGCTAATAACACAACTAATTATTAGTTAGTCCCCCAACTAACAATAATCTCATTAGCTGCTCCAACCAAGCTAATTTCAGCTAATTATTGGCTAAAGTCCATTTTACCCTTGCCCTCTCTCATCCCTCCCTCTCCTTGAGGGGTACTACAGTCGATTCGTGTATAGAAACAAAATTAGCTCTAGAGGGTTCCAAACGGGCACCAACTAATAATTAGCTAGCTAATAATTAGTTGGTACAAGCCAAATAATAGATTATTAGATAGCTAACAATTAGCTTTAGAGGTTCCAAACAGGGCCTTAATGTGGACAATTGTTCATAGATTAAGTCACATGAGGGACATGCATCATCACTAGGAATCAAAGTTTTTAAACTGTTGATTTCAGATTCTAGTGATTCAATTTTAGCAGCATTATCCCTAAGTTTTTTGTCTTTTTTTCTTGACAATAATAGTTGCACGAGAAATTGCATCACCCATTTCATTACAGGTAGAACATACCTCATCATCATCACTATTGTCTTTTGTATCCTCTTGACCTGATCTTGATCTTGTTTTACCCGCCGTGAAGCATAAGTTGGCTAGATCGTCATCATCTTCATCACTTCCAATGTCTACATCACTTGAACTGAGCTCTTGAAGTGCGGTGATGAAGCTGTTTATCATCTTGTGTCCTATGTAACCCTTCTTTCTCTTGTTGGAGTTTCCATAGGTGGTCTTGACCTTGATATGCTTCTCTTTACGGGTAGTAGGACCTGAAAGGTTAGGGCATTCCGTATGAAAGTGTCTTATCTTACCACATTTAAAGAATCGGTGAGGTATGGAGCTTCCTCTCCTTCTAGATCTCACATTTTGCAATGCTTTTGAAAACCGAGTAGAGATGAGTGCTAGCTCCTCTTCTGGAAATTCTTCAATCTATTCCAGGGTTGGTGAAGACAGCAAAGCAAGAGTATTGCAATATGATGATTGGCCAGAGCTAGGAATAACATTGTGAAACGAATGCAACAGACTTATTTGAAGTCTTTCGTGATAAAATATCAATTTCATGAGTTTTTAGTTTAGAGTAAAGCACATCTAAAGTAAGAGTACTCATGACAGTTGATTCGCGAATGGATGTTACTATCGTCTCCCATATTGTCATGTCTAATGCACTAAGGAGTTTCCTAGCATTCTCAGCATCAGAAAAGTTTACGTTTACACTACGTAGATTACTAAGAATTTTATTAAATCGCGCAAAGAGTTGATCGATGGACTCACCAGGTTGCATCTCGAAGCGCATGTATTCCTTTTTGAACATATCTTGTTTTACCTCCAGCCTTCGTGATAATCACAAAGAGATCTCCAAACAACGTATGCTGATCGTAGGAGTGCGACACGATCAAAGTCGCTTTGAGTGAGTCTCTGAATGATCATGTTGTGGGCTTTGTTTTGTTGTTGTCAATGTTTCGTAGATTCGTAGCCATAACTTGATCGTTTGGTGGAACTTCATAAGGTTTGCATACCTTTTCCCATATCGCGAAGCCTTGTGCCTGGATGAAAGCCTCCATGTGTGCCTTCCAAACATGAAAATCAATACCACTAAACACACAAGGTCCGGCAGAGTATTTCTCCATGATGATTAGTCAAAACACGTGCAAATCAAAGAGATTAGAGCACCGTGGCTCTGATACCAATTGTAGGATCAAAGAGCACGTGAAAAGCTACCAGAGAGGGGTGAATGTTAGATTTAAACTTTTTTAGTGGAAGCAACAAAAACCCCTTCAGTAGAAAAACGATCTGTTAAAGAAATCATGTGTGCGACTAATCTAAACGTGTTCAAGAGTTACAAAAGTAATATATATTGTAGATAATCAATTCACGAAGACACAGCAACAAAAATAACGGAAATCCATCAAGAAAAACTCAAGTTACGGTCGAAAGATAGAACAAAGGTCAATCTGTTCTACAAGAGAAAAACCAGATCCACGACACTGCAATGGAACTCGTGTAGATTCAAAATCACAAATCCAATGACCGTGAAATTTTCATAGATGATAGATAATAAAGTTATGAAGACAACCCAAATAGAATCATGTCAACTGGATCTGCGAAACTCGAGTTATGATAAAACCACCAAAGAAAGGTAGTGATGTGGAGAAACTCGACGAGAAAGACTTGACAAAAACAAGTCGGACGAACAAGGCACAAAAGTTCCTTTCAACTACAAATTTTATTCAATAGAACACAAGAGGAACAACCCAAAAGTTATCTACAATGAGCTCTTGCCTCCCTTGCTTATATAACCAGCCTGAAGGCCAACTCAACTCAAACTAGGACTCTAATCCTACTCAATTCACGAATCGAAACTTTCCATAACTGCTCAAGATCTTCCTATTCGCTGATAGAAACAATCTTGAGACTTCCTGACAAACTCAGGAACACATCCCATATTCCTAAACACAATCTATTTTCGTGTAACTTACGAAAACTACCATAACCAACTCGATATATTCCATACCGAGCCATAACCGACTTCTCCGCTGTCGAAGTGATTATCCAATACGATCCGGTCCTTCCAACCAGATCTTTCCTTCCATAATCCGTCTTGTTGTGACGTCATGCACCTCATGCATATGCGCGAGCACCTTCCTTCGACATCCAGTTTCCTTAATATGCACTGCCCTTGATTCAATCACCCTACGTGGCCTGCTGATCAGCTCAACCACAATTCCTCCCGAACTTGGTTGTTGAAACCTCATCTCCTCCCTGAGACTTGTCCAATTGATCTCGTCACTGGCCATGACTTGAACACAAGCAACACCTGCACATGAACAAACAACCGATACTTCCGAGCACAAGTCCTTGACTTGACTCTAATTAGTTCTGAAACCACAACACCTTACGTGAGCACCTCACATAAGCATGTTGCAAACCACAGTAAAAGTGGACATTGTTATAACAGCCAAAACACAACAAAAACTTAGTAAATAAATACTAAGCAACATTTTAGAATGTATAACAAGTTCAGAACAATGCAGAGAAACAATAAAATCAATTTCTGAAACTTGCAAAAGCTATCGGGAGCTAAAACAAAGTCGGTCGAATTACAACCAATAGGAGCTTCCCAAAATTAGCAGAACTAGCATCCGCCGGAGCTTACCAAAACTAGTCAAAACTAGTCAACCCAAAAGTTGGAGCCAGAAAAAACAAGTTAGAGTTTAACAAAGACATGTCGGAGCTATCTATGACATGCTAGAGCTAAAGACAAAGCTCACCAGAGCTACCAAAAACATGTCGGACCTAACGTCGGACCTTGCGGGAGCTCAAACCTTGTTAAAAAGGTGTTTTGGTAGTATCCAAAACTTTTTTCGTCAAAGCCAATGTATTCAACACAGATAGGTCTCACATTATGGATGCACTCAAATTTGAACCTGATATATCTTTCTTGTTTTTCTTCCCCGGATGTACAAATGAAATTTGGTCACCAGACTCAAAATATCTGTTGTACAAGTGCCGAGAGCTAACCATCCCTCTCTATCAAGAGGGGAAGCTTGCAAGAGTAGTATTTCTATGTAGGCATGCAAGAAGTCGATTTGGAGGTACCATTTCAATATCTCTTGGTGAAAGTGCATCTAGGCTAATCCCCGTGGGTTTTGATGATTAATGACAACACTTAAGGGACTAATGAGCTTTGCAAGTGTAAGCACAAGTGATTGAAAGATGGACGGCATTGGATGCACTCAAAAGGGAAAAAGAGTAAAAAATGTGAAGAACTCGAAGAATGGAATTTGAGCCTTTAAATTCTTTGTGTCGAGTTTAGTCACTTAGCTTGAGTGTGTTCAATGAGTCAAAGTGTTAGAATCTCCTAAGAGCTCAAAATCCAAACTAGACTAGATTGGGAGATGAGTTGAGGCAGGACGGACTAGTCCGGCCACATCAGACTGATCCGATGTTAGGCGGACCAAAGCATTCTGTGTAAGTTCGGACTTGTCTGGTAGGGGACGGACTAGTCCGTGGAGAGTGTGTTTGTGCCCTTCTGGGACTAAGTCCTGAAGGACCGTACTAGTCCACCCTAGGGGGCTGGACTAGTACGCTGGGAAAGACTAGTCCGTTTTAGTTCAGAAAAGTAGTTCCTGATTGAGATTGGACTAGTCCGTTCCTTGACAGACTAGTTCGCTATGGACTTGGAGCTGGTTGCTGAGACTAAGTCCTGGTCGGCCGAACTTGTCCGTGTTCAGGGGTTAGACTAGTCCTGTGTGCCAGACTGGTCTGTTCTCAACCAGAACAAATAGTTATGTGTGAGATCGGACTAGTCCGTTCAGAGACGAACTAGTCCATGGTTTGGTGACCGTTTGAAATCAAAAAGTGGGGCAGGTCTTTGTGGTTGGTCAAGGATGACATCACTAGTCCCCAAAGGCCGGACTAGTCCCGGGTCAAAGGTCGGACTAGTTTGCACTTTTTTTGGTGGCAACGGCTAATTGTCGGGACCACTATAAAATGGGATCCCTCAACCTCCAAAGGCCCTCTATCGAACCCGAGCGCCGCCATAGCCTTCCTAGAGCCATCCTAGCCCTCTCTCAACCATTCTTGAAGTCCTAAGATTGAATCTTGAGGATTTGTGAGGTTTGGAAAAGGAGAGAGAAGGGTTTGCTTGATCTTGAGCTCTTGGTTGATTCTCTCTATTTGACTGATTGATTTGAGTTCGTGTGGGTGTTGATCTTCAATCTTTTTGAGTTGTAAACTTGTGGGAACCTCATGTTGTGAGTAGCCCCGCAGATTTGGTGATTACCCTTGTGATTTAGCGCAAGAAAAGTCGGCCTTCATGGTGGATAAGTGTTGACGGCTATTATATACCAATTTCATCCGTCAGTTTAACTCAATTATGTGAAGGATTTATCATTTCTTGCACACATCACCTTTCTATCTAACCCAATTCCACTTGGACATGGAGAAATATGTGTATGCAGCATTTTATGCAGGAAATGAGGAAATGTAGAGGGACCATTCCTATAAAATATCATCCTAGCCAATCAGGTGACGACACATGGCATCCCATGGATAAAATGGCCCACAAACAGAAGTATCCGAGGAGATCCAACGGTGTATCACCCAGATACATCAAGGGGGCCCACCTGGCAGCCACCTGGAGGAAGCACTCCACGTTTGGAGTGTTGACCAGGTCGGCCGAACTAGGGGTTCGGCTGACCCCTTCCTGGCGCCAAACGCGGTCAAACGACGCGTGTTGGCTCCTCCTGGCTTGAAGGAGTCAATGGTGACTGATTCACGCGCTTTTGGTGGCGGGAACCGACCTCAAAACTAGTATAAATAGGACCCCCTACCCCTCACTTCAACACACACCACTTGAGCTTCATCTCCATTGTATACACTATCATCCATAGTCTTAGAGGAGTTAGGTTGTAGAGACGAGAGTCTCTAGTCCCAAGTCCAAATTGGGAAAGGAGTAAGGAGTCTCTCTCTTCCCAATCCTAGATTGGGAAAGGTATGGCTCATGTATTCTTTCTTATATTTGTGACTTTATGCATAATAAAGATAGTATATTTAGTCTCTACTTACACATATACTTTGGCAAAGCATTTCTTGTTTGATTGCGGAGTCCATGTATGTGGAAGGTATAACTTCTATGACTGTTTCATCATGAACATATCTCATTATCATAGAACCTATATACCCCACTATAGTCTAGTTAATTATAACATAACTAGGTTAGTATGGATAATTATGATGTGTATCAACATTGGTTCAATGATGATTCAATTCATTGCCTTAGGATGGCTTGTGCCTAGGCTCTTAAGTTAATTGCTTAATATGCTAGCATGGTGCTAGGATAGCTAAGTAGCATTGGATGTCTCCTAGACCCACGGATTGAAGAGGTAGGCAGTAGGTGGTGACAGCCCTATCTGTCCTTTGTAATCCTCCACGTTCAGCTATGCCACAGGCTCCTGGCAGGAGTCGCCATAGTATTGCTAGGGGCAAGCCCGTGCCCGATGTGTTGAACCACATAGCATAAGTATTCACTATTGATCTAGCTTATGGATAATTAGTTTAGACTATGTATATGTACAATAGAGCATAGTAGGAGTACATCCATAACTCTCAACATTAACTAACCTCTAGTATCCTCTTATCCCCCTTAGACTTGAAAGCTTTTGTGTGTGTCACACTACCACCACTGTTACTTTATCCATCCTTACTAGATTCTTACTAGACCGTTCTACCCTTTCCACTTGATGATTGTTATATCTCTTCCCTGCCTTCCTTTGGGATCAAATAAATGACACCCTTGGGAATACTCTTAAGGGGAAATGCTACAATGATATTTCCGTGCGCTTGCGGAATTCAATCTGTGATCCAATAGAACCATTAACAAGCATTTCTAACACGTCAGTTGGAGATGTTTAGTTAATGGTGCATAAGAAATACCAACAAGCATTTTTGGCGCCATTGCCAAGGATGATTTGTTAGTATATCTTAGAAGTCGTCAACAAGCATTTCTGGCGCCGTTGCCGAGGATGATTTGTTAGTATATCTTAGGAGCCGTCAACAAGCATTTCTAGTGCCGTTGCCAGGGAGGGCAAATAGATATATAACATGACTGAATGAATAGGATAGAACCTTGGGTAGGATTTTAGTAGGATAACCATTCTTTGTTTTTGCATTAATGTGAAAATGGGGTAGTGTATGTTTGGTTTCCGCCTGCCGGAAAACTTTGTTGAAGATCCCGAATCTCTTCTAAGAGACCAACCCTGTGTCGTTACTCCTCAGAAGATTCGAGCAGCAAAGCAAGCCAGCATTTTTGCACCAACAATCCAAACGCCAATGGCTCAGAAGACCCTTCGTGAGTTCTCAGCTCCCTCTGCTAACAATGTGCCTATTGGGCCCACTTTTTTTACTAGGAAAAGCTGCAAGGGAGAACCCCGGCAGCATTGAAATGATATAAATTCAAAAACAGAGTTTATTTACAAAGGCACAGCAGCACTTGACTAGGTGTTCCAGAGAGAGGAACAACCCTTGCGAGCTCTGTAGCCACAGTAGCACACACTACCTATCATCCGACATAAAGCAACAAGCTTGAAGTTTGATGGAGGCAATGAAGGATCTCTTCCAGGCAGATACAATAGGGGGGTTTCTAAAAATAAAGTTGTTTCGAATAATCCAAATCTCCTAGGCCGCTATAGCAAAGATCTCCATGAATGCCCGACGACTCCAGTTGTGCTTGGCCTTCTCCAGAGTGTCGAAGAAAGGGATGTCATGATCCCAGTGAATCCTGATAACATTCCATCATTCCGTGCTGAAGGGGCAACTAAAGAAGAGGTGATAAGTGAGCTCTTCAACATTGCCTACACAAAGAACGCAGGTGTAGTCATTCCCTTCGATGACTATGTTCTTTCGCTTCAAGAGATTTCGTGAATTCAATCAATCTCTGAACATAAGCCACATGAAGATTTTTATTTTCTTGACCACCTGCGAAGCCCAAATCCAGCTGAAGGGGGCTGGTGGCTTAATGTGCTTGAAGCAGCCATTATAGATATTTTTGGAGTTGAATACCCTTACTCCACCCGTCGGGCTCCATATATCATGTGGTTGGTCCCTGAGAGAGACCTCATCCAGCAACAGTTCAAGGTTTGTTGATTCTAGCAGGGCCTCGTCTGACAGCGGTTAAAAGAAGTGAAGTAGATGATATGTCCTACCAATGAATTGTACCATTGAGATGTTAGTTTTTTTTTTGCAAATGAGTACAGTCTAGGCATGTCCCTTCTTAGCAGATGCCCTTCCCAATGATCCTGCCAGAGCCGAATCGTGTCCCCTCTCCCAATTTTGACCTGAAAATTCTTGAGAAATGAGTGTGACACCCGGTTTCGAAAATGAACCAAGTGAACATATATGTGTGCCCAGGATGTTTAACACACATATACAGTGATTCACAAATGATAAACAGATAATTATCACAGCTCAAATTATTAAATAAGTACTTTTATTACACAATTCATTATGTCCTCGAACACAAGCTCTAATAGATATTAATGACAAGTTCAACTAATGCAGTGGAAATAAACTAAATAAGCAAACTAAACAGCTAGGCAGCATAAGCAATAGGGTAGCGCGGCTCCAATCAACACCACAGGCAAAGCTGACGGTAGACACGGCCTAGAAGTCCGCATTATTGCCATTAAACTCTCAATCCTGACCTGCAACTGCTGGGGGGGGGGGGGATTGCAAGAGTGAGTACATGTCGTACTCAGCAAGTGTGGAAGGTATGACATGTGGCTGATTCAAATGACGACAATAATAATGGTTAAGTGCTGAAAAGTACATTAAAACATTTGAAAAGCAATATATGTTACATGTATATGAAATAAACCCATCATAAGCCATATAGTTATCATAATACTAGTCCATATTCCATATCCATCATCATGTACCAATATCCATATTCAATACTAGAATTCAATTCATAACCATCCATGACCATAATTCCAACCATAACCATCCCAAATACCATCCCAATACCGAGTACTTACCAATATCCATATAGTTATCATGGAAGTTGTCCAGGTGCTCATAACCGGGAGCACGGCTATCATGATAGTTTTAATACTCTGCAGAGTTTGTACCGCTTTACCCATGTCTTTGTGATTTCATCACCCGTCGGCGACTAAAGAACCTCCCTTATGCCAATTACACTTCCTTTGGTGTATGACCAAGAGATCACAAAATAGCCTTTACAAAGGGATTACTAGTCTATTTAGACCCCACTGAGGTTTCACCAGTGGTGATGCCTCCAACTGAGCACATCTTCAACCAAGGGCCCCCTCTTTAGCCATTCGGATCCCAGGGTAGTCCCACCAATCATCAACAAACCCAATCCGACTACCCCTTCCCCGAGCATCCACAATGGTCCAAACAGCACTAGCAAAGCCCTAATTAATCAGCTACGCCGCACCCGTACTTGGCCTCGTGGTGGCACTGTAGTCCTGGCTTATTCTTGCATGAACCGGTCCTTAGATCTAAAGCAAGCAAACCACCATGGCATCTAACTCATCCACATACCAGGCTTGCTTAGATCACCCATTACCATATCATATTATCCAGTTCATGTTAATCATAGTCTCATAAGTACATCATTAATGTGTAGTATTGTTTTTCCATCCCAATTAATTAAGTGAAGCAAAAAGGTAAAAAGCCCATCCCGACTCTCTACCATAATTCCAGGTTACAAGGGTGGTTAAACAATGCTAGTAAACTTCCTACCATAGGATTTCCCATCAAATTGACACAAGCATGCAGTTTGCAAACAAAACATTTATTTTAAAAACAGGATCAATATGCTTCAAGGACACTTGCCTTGCTCTTGCGGTTGATTAGGGTCAAAACCTTCAAACTCTTGGTGTTGTAGATCCTCCGGGGCACTCTTTAGCGCAAATCCGTCTAATCCGCACAATAACATACAAGACAAGAAACACAATCAAAGAGTGCACAAATATTACTCAATATGACATGATATGTATGATTGATGCAAATGCAAGGTAGAACTTGTTAATGGATTGCTTTTAATGATAACTAACTAGTTCTAATAGCTTTTAACAAGTTTATACAGGTTTGGAGTTGATTTGATCAAATTTTAGAATTAATTCAACATAATTTAGTCAGCAAAATCGGACTAGTCTGTAGAAGGCCGGACTAGTTCGCACTTCGCAGAACTAGCGAACTAGAGTTTTCTAGATCGACATGAATTTTGAGATTAGGGGTTGAATTCACATAAGGAAAAGAGAATAGAAGGTATACCAAGTGTTTAGAACTCCAATGGATCAAGAAACTTGGAGGTAACACTTGGATCTTGATGATCTAGGGTTGGTGATGAATTGGAGATGAATTGGTGATGAAGAACGAAAGCTTGATGGAGATCTTGATCCTCTTTCGTTTCCTCCTCTTCTTCTTCTTGTTTAGGATCTCCTCCTCCCTCCTTTATGGTGGCTCTCCACGATCTAGGGTTTTGGTGGGGTGGAAAAGTGGCAAATAGATGTCAAGCCAAGGGTGGGTTGTTTATATAGAGGTGGAGGCTAGGGTTAGATGGATTTTGAGTTTGGGATGAGTAGAGGCCGGTTTAGCATCCCACATGGCCTATAAAAGAGTTAGGCATGAAGTCCCTAGGCCCACTCAACGTGAAACCTAATAAACAAGTCGTAAAACAAAAGATCAACTCGGAGTCGCAAAATATCGGACAAGTCCGGAAAGGACCGGACTAGTCTGAAAGTGTCCAGAGAGAAAATCGGACAAGTCTGGCCTAAAATCGGACAAGTCGGACTTTAGTTAGAGAGGAAATCGGACAAGTCCGCTGGAACACCGGACTAGTTCAAAAAAGTCCATGGACTTAGCAAATTTTCAAGGATTTTTGGAATATCGGACTAGTCCGCACAAAGTCGGACAAGTCCGAAAGTTTCCAGAGGCAAAATCGGAATGGTCCACAGTAAAAACAGACAAGTCCATTTTTAGTCAGAGAGAAATCGAACTAGTCCTCAGCAAAATCGGACTAGTCCGCACTTTCCTACATTTTAAGTGCAGTTTTGTTCCAAATCAATTTTAAATGCTCCAAATCAATTTTAAACTCGTTCCTCTTTATGTGGGTTAATGTTAAACATGTATATGAATGCATGCAAGGCATGATGCATGAAAATGAGGGTGTTACAAACCTACCCCCCTTAAAATGAATCTCGCCCTCGAGATTAGACGCGGAAGAGAAGAGATAGGGAAATTCCTTCTTGAGATCATCCTCCAATTCCCACGTTGCTTCTTTTTCTGTGTGGTGCTTCCATTGAACTTTACACCATCTAATAATCTTGTTCCTTGTGACTCTCTCCTTGGTTTCCAAGATCTTGACCGGTTGCTCGGCATAAGTCAAATCTTCCTCTAGTTCCAATTATTCCATTGGCACTTGTTCTTCCGGTACTCTCAAACACTTCTTGAGCTGGGAGACATGAAAGACATCATGAACATCTGAAAGATGAGTTGGCATTTCCAACTTATACGCTACTTCTCCTCTTTTGTCCAAAATTTTGAATGGTCCAATGTAGCGAGGTGCTAGCTTGCCTCTTATGTTAAACCTCTTATGACCTCTCATTGGTGACACCTTGAGGTAAACAAAATCTCCCACTTCAAAGGCTAATTTCCTTCTCCTATTGTCCGCATAGCCTTTTTGTCTTGATTGGGCAGCCCTCAAGTTTTCACGAATTATTTGGACTTGCTTTTCGGCTTCTTGCAACACATCTGGACCAAATACTTGAGTTTCTCCTGCCTCATTCCAGAATAAAGGTGTCCTACACTTCCTTCCATAAAGCGCTTCATATGGTGACATTTTCAAGCTTGCTTGGTAACTATTGTTGTATGAAAATTCCGCGTATGGCAACCTTTTGTCCCAACTTTTCCCATGCTTTAAAGCACAAGCTCTTAACATGTCCTCTAAAATATGGTTGGTCCTCTCGGTTTGTCCATCCGTTTGAGGGTGATATGCCGAACTGAAATTCAACCTCGTTCCCAAAGCTTCATGCAATTTCTGCCAAAATCTGGAGGTAAATTGAGAACCTCTATCCGAGACTATCTTCTTCGGTACTCCGTGTCGACACACAATATGCTCCATGTATATTTCGGCCAATTGTGCAGATGTATACTTGGTCTTGAAAGGAACAAAATGAGCTGACTTGGTCAATCGATCCACGATTACCCAAATTGAGTCATACCCGGACTGAGTACGCGGTAAACCAACTATGAAGTCCATTACGATTTCTTCCCACTTCCATGTCGGAATCTTTAATAGTCATAATAGTCTAGCTGGCCTTTGATGTTCCGCCTTGACTTGTTGGCACACATCACACAGTGCTACGTATCCAGCTATGTCCTTCTTCATGCTATCCCACCAATAGCAAGTCTTCAAGTCTTTGTACATCTTCGTACAACCGGGGTGAATTGAATAAGGTGAGTCATGTGCCTCTTTTAATATCGTCTCCCGAGTATGCTTCACATTAGGCGCAACGATTCTCCTACCAAGCCATAGGGTACCATGTTCATCCCCATCAAATCTGAATTCTCTCCCCTCTTGGGTCCTTTCCTTGATTTCCTGAATTTACTCATCCTTAGTTTGGCCTTCTCGAATTTCTTGCTCCAAGGTCGGATTTAACTCAATCATCTCCATCTCAATTACAAATCCGAGGTTCAACTGTTCAAACTCCTTACATAACTCGGATGGTAACTCTCGAACTGTGAGTTGATGACTTACTCCTTTTCTACTCAAGGCATCGGCCACTACATTGGCTTTTCCCGGATGATAGTTGATCCCCAAATCATAATCTTTGATGAGCTCCAACCATCTCCATTGCCTCAAATTCAGATCCGTTTGTGTGAAAATATACTTAAGACTCTTGTGCTCCATATAAATTTCACACCTATGTCCAAGGATGTAGTGTCTCCAAATTTTCAATGCATGTACCACGGCTGCAAGTTCTAAATCATGTGTTGGGTAATTCTGCTCATGTTTCTTCAATTGTCTTGATGCATAGGCGACCACTTGACCTTCTTGCATCAATACACATCCAAGTCCTTGTCTCGATGCGTCGCAGTAAATATCAAAACTCTTGCTCACATCCGGCAGTACCAAAACTGGGATTGTTGTCAACCTCTTCTTCAACTCCTCAAAACTATTTTGACAAGCTTCAGTCCATTGGAAAGCCTTTCCCTTCATTAGCAATTTCGTCATTGGCTTGGATATCTTCGAGAAGTCCTTGATGAATCTACAGTAATATCCAGCCATCCCAAGAAAACTCCTTATTTCCTTTACATTCTGCGGAGGTTCCCATTTCAACACGTCTCTCACTTTTCCGAGGTCAACCGATACTCCTCTCTCAACCAAAAATGACACCTCTCTCAACCAAAACTGACACTTGTTGTACTTGGCATACCATTGATGCTCCCTCAATTTCTGCAACGTAAGCCTCAAGTGTTCCTCATGTTCCTTCTCATCCTTCGAGTAGATCATAATGTCATCAATAAATACCACAACGAACTTATCCAAGTACTCAATGAAGACCTTATTCATGAGGTACATAAAGTAGGCAGGCGCATTTGTCAATCCAAAAGACATCACGGTGTATTCATAAGATCCATATCGTGTCCTAAAAGCTGTCTTGGATATGTCCGATGGTCTAATCTTCATTGGAAAATATCCCGACCTCAAATCAATCTTAGAGAAGTTACAAGCACCCTTCATCTGATCAAACAAGTCTTCTATGCGTGGCAAGGTGTACTTGTTCTTGATTGTTACCTCGTTGAGAGCTCGGTAATCCACACACATCCTTTGGGTTCCATCCTTCTTGTCCACAAACAGCACGGGCGCTCCCCAAGGTGAAGAACTAGGATGAATAAAACCTTTCTCTAGTTTCTCTTGAATTTGTTTCTTGACCTCCGCTAATTCCATAGGAGGCATCCTATATGGCCTCTTAGCTATAGGTGCAGTTCCAGGTATTAAATCAATAACAAACTCAATGTCTCGACCAGGTGGCATACCTGGCAACTTATCCGGAAAAACATCCAAAAAATCACACACCACCGGAATCTCCTCAATTGCGGCACTGTCCATATGATTCAGCTTCAATTGCTTCGGTGTGGTTTGAGATGCTTCAAATTCTACAGTGGTCCCTCCTTCATCGATCAACTTCACCGTCTTCGTGGCACACTCAATAACTCCATTGTGCTTCCTCAACCAGTCCATACCAAGTATAATGTCCAATCCTTTAGAATCCAAAACAATGATGTTGGCGGAGAAGTCTACCCCCCTTATTCTAAGTCTTACTTTTGGACATACTATATTTGTCCTCATCTCTCCTCCACGAGACGTAACCAATAGAGTAAACTTCATATGAGAGATAGGCAAACTATACTTGGCAACATACTTCGATGCAATGAATGAATGTGATGCTCCAGAATCAAACAACATAGTCGCGGGGTTGGAGTTGGAGAGAAACATACCAATGACCACGTCATCCGCTTGTTGAGCATCCTCCGTAGAGACATGGTTCATGCCACGAGCAAAATTCTGTTGTCCATGGTTCCCTTGTGGCGCTCCTCCATTAGGTCTTGGGTTTTGCCTCAACGCATTGCTTCCTTGACCGACGCCTGACTTAGGACATTGATGTGCAAAGTGTTCAGCTTCTCCACAAGTATAGCACTTCTTAACTCCACCAGAATTATTTGGACGAGCTTGGTTTTGAGCATTTGCATTTGGGTAATTATCACGAGGTGCATAAGGCATTGGAAGCCTAGGTGCTTGCATGACAGGGCGCTGCTTCACAAACTAAGATGGGCACAGTGCATAACCAGGGCGCTGAGCAGGCGCAGAAGGGCTGAAGTAAGGCGCATTGGGCGACGCAAAGCGAGGGCGCACGTTACTTCCTTGTTGTTGTCCTTGATATGGCGCATTCCTCTTGTTGTCTTGTTCCATCTCCCGGATCTTGTTCTTAACCATGATTGCTTTGTCCACAAGCTTCTGAAAATTTGCATAGTCACAATTGAGCAATTGCACTTGGATTTCATTGTTGAGGCCCCTCATAAACAAGTATTGCTTCCGGCTGTCCCGACTAACATCCTCAGGCGCATATCTTGAGAGTTGAGTGAACTTATTGAGATATTCACTCACGCTTGATCTTCCTTGCCTTAAGTTCTCAAATTCTTGCCTCTTCAAAATCATAACACCTTCCGACACATAATGAGAACGGAAACTCTCCTTGAATTCCGCCCAGGTGATCCTCTCTTGATTCTCATGAGCATTGCAATAAGCATCCCACCAATCCGCAGCTGCTCCAACAAGTTGATGAGAAGCAAATAGCATCTTCTCCTGGTCATTGCATTGGACAATAGCTAACTTCTTCTCCACGGACTTGAGCCAATCATCCGCATCCATAGGGTCATTAGCTTGAGCAAAGGTTGGTGGCCTAGTCCTCATAAACTCTCCCAACTGTTTATGAGGGGGTGGGGGTGGCCGTGGAGGCATGTGGGGCTGATTGTTGTTATTGCCAGCCTGCAGCTGTCCCATAGTTTCTATCATGGTCTGCATGAGCTGGTTTTGCATAGCCAATAGCAGCTCAAAGTTGATAGCTTCCTAAGTAGATCCTTGTCCACTGTTGTTCTGAGGCACTCCATTGTTCTCCTCCTCATCATTGCCATCCCTCTGGTTGTGAGTCCTCACCATCTGGAGAAAAGCAATAGGTAAGAATTAGAAAACGTCCCCAACTATATGCATCAAGGGATATGAAACTAGACAACTAACTAGCCTACGTGGACATGGCAATGCTAAAGCATCCCAAATTCCTCTATTAAGCACACAAGCAACCAATTTATATAGCAACCATCATAGCAAACAGAATTACAATGCTTCCTGAGTTCTCCTATGTGCTCTAAAGTGTCCATTCTATCTAGGTTGCATCCTACAGTCAACCTCGCTCTGATACCAATATGTGACACCCGGTTCCGAAAATGAACCAAGTGAACATATATGTGTGCCCAGGATGTTTAACACACATATACAGTGATTCACAAATGATAAACAGATAATTACCACAGCTCAAATTATTAAATAAGTACTTTTATTACACAATTCATTATATCCTCGAACACAAGCTCTAATGGATATTAATGACAAGTTCAACTAATGCAACGGAAATAATCTAAATAAGCAAACCAAACAACTAGGCAGCATAAGCAATAGGGTAGCGCGGCTCCAATCAACACCACAGGCAAAGCTGACGGTAGACACGACCTAGAACTCCGCATTATCGCCATTAAACTCCTGAGCACATCTTCAACCAAGGGCCCCCTCTTGAGCCATTCGGATCTCAGGGTAGTCCCACCAATCATCAAAAAACCCAATCCGACTGCCCCTTCCCCGAGCATCCACAATGGTCCATACAGCACTAGCAAAGCCCTAATTAATCAGCTACGCCACACCCATACTTGGCCTCATGGTGGCACTGTAGTCCTAGCTTATTCTCGCATGAACCGGTCCTTAGATCTAAAGCAAGCAAACCACCATGGCATCCAACTCATCCACATACCAGGCTTGCTTAGATCACCCATTACCATATCATATTATCCAGTTCATGTTAATCATAGTCTCATAAGTACATCATTAATGTGTAGTATTGTTTTCCCATCCCAATTAATTAAGAGAAGCAAAAAGGTAAAAAGCCCATCCTGACTCTCTACCATAATTCCAGGTGACAAGGGTGGTTAAACAATGCTAGTAAACTTCCTACCATAGGATTTCCCATCAAATTGACACAAGCATGCAGTTTGCAAACAAAACATTTATTTGAAAAACAAGATCAATATGCTTCAAGGACACTTGCCTTGCTCTTGCGGTTGATTAGGGTCAAAACCTTCAAACTCTTGGTGTTGTAGATCCTCCGGGGAACTCTCTAGTGCAAATCCGCCTAATCCGCACAATAACATACAAGACAAGAAACACAATCAAAGAGTGCACAAATATTACTCAATATGACATGATATGTATGATTGATGCAAATGCAAGGTAGAACTTGTTAATGGATTGCTTTTAATGATAACTAACTAGTTCTAATAGCTTTTAACAAGTTTATACAGGTTTGGAGTTGATTTGACCAAATTTTAGAATTAATTCAACATAATTTAGTCAGCAAAATCGGACTAGTCTGTAGAAGGATGGACTAGTCCGCACTTCGCAGAACTAGCGAACTAAGGTTTTCTAGATCGACGTGAATTTGGAGATTAGGGGTTGAATTCACGTAAGGAAAAGAGAATAGAAGGTATACATGGTGTTTAGAACTCCAATAAATCAAGAAACTTGGAGGTAACACTTGGATCTTGATGATCTAGGGTTGGTGATGAACTTGGAGATGAATTAGTGATGAAGAACGAAAGCTTGATGGAGATCTTGATCTCGTTTCCTCCTCTTCTTCTTCTTGATTGGGATCTCCTCCTCCCTCCTTTATGGTGGCTCTCCATGAACTAGGGTTTTGGTGGGGTGGAAAAGTGGCAAATAGATGTCAAGCCAAGGGGTGGGGTTGTTTATATAGAGGTGGAGGGTAGGTTTAGGTGGATTTTGAGTTTGGGATGAGTAGAGGCTGGTTTAGGGTCCCACATGGCCTCTAAAAGAGTTAGGCACGACGTACCTTGGCCCACTTAACGTGAAACCCAAGAAACAAGTCGTAAAACAAAAGATCAACTCGGAGAAACGAAATATCGGACAAGTCCGGAAAGGACCGGACTAGTCCAAAAATGTCCAGAGAGAAAATCGGACAAGTCTGGCCTAAAATCAAACAAGTCCGACTTTAGACAGAGAGGAAATCAACAAGTCCGCTGGAACACCGGACTATTCTGGAAAAGTCCAGGGACTTAGCAAATTTTCAAGGATTCTTGGAATATCGGACTAGTCCGCACAAATTCAGACAAGTCCGAAAGTTTCCAGAGGCAAAATCGGACTAGTCCGCAGTAAAAATCGACAAGTCCGTTTTTAGTCAGAGAGAAATCGGACTAGTCCTCAGCAAAATCGGACTAGTCCGCACTTTCCTACATTTTAAGTGCGGTTTTGTTCCAAATCAATTTTAAATGCTCCAAATCAATTTTAAACTCGTTCCTCTTTATGTGGGTTAATGTTAAATATGTATATGAATGCATGCAAGGCATGATGCATGAAAATGAGGGTGTTACAATGAGTCAGATAGGCTCACTACATCCCTCCACCAGAAGGAACCCTTGCCTTTTGTGTTGTGCGGCGGCTTTCCATTGTTGCAGTATTTTTGATAAATGAGTGAAACCCAAGGAGTGTCATCATTGTTATAGATTTTCCAGAGATATTTTATGATCAGGGCTTCAGTCATTTTGAAGAGGTTTTTGAGACCCAGCCCCCCATTTTCCTTTGGCGTTGTAACCTAATCCCAGGCCACCAAGGGCCTGCCTTTACCTGCTACATCCGAGCCTCTCCACAAACATTGCTTTCTAGATCTATCAATTGCTTGAATGATCGAGTTTCTCAGCTTGATGGTGCACATGGCATAGATAGGTATGGCGGATATGATACTGTTGATAAGTGTGCATGTGCTGGCCATGGACAGCCAAGTTGCTGCTCCAGTTAGCTTCTTTTCCACTCGTGAAATGAGCCCTTCAAAGGTGTCTGCTTCAGGCCTGTCAAGTCCCATGAGCAGTCCCAAGTATGTGAATGGGAATGAACCTATGGTGCAGCCCAAGGTGGCTGCTAGGACTGTGGCCTCCGCTTCATCAAGGTTGATTGGCATTAAGCTTTATTTCCCCCAATTCACTTTTAAACCGGTCGCCCCTCCCAAGGCTTCCAATAAATTTTTGAGGAAGAAGAGCTCTATCTGGTTAGCTTTAAGGACTAAGATGGTGTCATCTGCATATTGAACCACCGGGAATTCGGCATTTGTTCCTTGGAGTAGTGGTAATGATTGAGATCCAACTCCACTGCTTTATTGATTGAGATCTGCAGAAGGTCAGCTGCCAATACGAAGAGGAGGGGGGACAGGGGATCCCCCTGCCGGACACCTCTCCTGCAATGGAATGTCTTTCCTCGGACCCCATTAAGAAGTATTGAAGAGAGAATGTCTGCCACCCACTTGATCCACTACTCAGGAAACCCCATGACTCGCAGCATAGATAGAATGAAGCCATGTTCAACCTTATCAAAGGCTATTTCAAAGTCTAGTTTGAGTACTATGATACCTGTATTGGATTTTTTGCATTGATAAAGATATTCGTAAACCCATGCCATGCAGACCTGAATGGTTCTTTTTTTGATGAAACCATATTGATTTCTGTGAATGATGCTTGTGATGACCTCCTGCAATCATACTAAGAGGATCTTAGTGATCAGTTTGATAGTGGAATTCAACAGTGATATGGGCCTGTAATCTGTGACCCCGTTGGGGTTGAGAACCTTCGGGATGAGAGTGATTAGTGAGCTATTTAACGGTTGGAGGCTGATATCGCCATTGAAGAAGTCTGAGCAGAGAAAATATGTGTCTTCCTTGATGATGTGCCAGCACGCCTGAAAGAATTTTGTGTTGAAACCATCTGGTCCTGGAGCTTTGTCACTTGGCATGCTTTTAATCGTGCGGTCAATTTCATCTCTAGTGATTGGGTTGCATGGAATGTGTAAATGTTGATTGGGCATAATCCATTGTTGTATTTGGGGCCATGGATGAGTTGGGTCAGATTGTCCTAACCTTTCGTTATATTCCTTCCAAAGAGCAGCAGCTTTTTGTCCATGATCCATGAGTTCTACTCCTTGGTCGTCCCGAATGACTGGAATGTTGTTTCTCCTATACCTTTCCGTTGCAGCAGCCAGAAAAAATTTTGTTGGCTCATCTCCAAGCATGGCCCGCCGCTCCGTGTAATGTTGTCGCCAGTAGTCATTCTGTTGTTTGATAAGTTGGGCAGTTTGTTGCTTGATCATGTTTCTGAATCTTCTTTCTTGTGGAAATAAGGCCCTTTGTTCTTCCAATGTGTCCAGGATCAGGATAACTTCGTTGCAACGTTTGATCAGTTTTGCCAAGCCACCCAGTGATCTGCCCCATTTTCGCAACCTGTATCTCAGACGCTTTAGTTTGGCTGAAACTCTCGTGGCACTTCCAACTGTGGATAGGGGCTGATCCCATGAGTCTATAGCAATAGAGAAAAATTGGGGGATGCCTGAGCCAGTAGTTTTCAAAACTGAAACACTTTGCTTTCGGTATGGCAGTGCTGATCTGAGCCACCAACGGAACATGGTTTGAGGTGTCTCTGGCTAGCGGTCGTAGCGTGGAATTAGGAAAGTTCAAAGTCCACTGTGCCAAATTAAAACACCAATCTAGCTATTCGAGAAGAGGAGACACTTGCATGTTGCTCCAAGTGTAAGACCGTCCTTGTAGAGAGATTTCAATCAGCCCAGATGTTGAATGATGTTATTGAAAGTCTGCATATCGCCGGTATTTGCTCCAGCACGGTTACGGTCGCTTGTGTTGCAGTAGAAGTTGATGTCCCCCAGTATCATCCATAGCTCCTGAGGTTGCAAGTCTAGGTTCCACGGCGAATCAATGAACTCTTGTCGTCGAGTGCCCTGACAAGGGCCATATACTGAGACCAGCTGCCAAACAATCCCATTTTGGCGAGATGTGAATCGCATGGAAATGGCAAAGTCCCTGATTTCTAAAGTGTCCCCCTGCAACAAGTTATCATTCCAGCCGACCAGAATACCTCCCGAGGCACCCCTTGATGGTGCGAAAGCAAATTTCTTGAATCTTCTGGGAGCCACTCTTTTGAGGAAGGATATATCAATGTGTTCTTTTTTAGTTTCTTGATTACAAAAAATGTTTGGGACCACTGTTAACACGGGAGATGTGAACTTCGAGATCAAAACTGGCCTTATCACTATGGTGCAAGCCAACCCATTCTGTGGGAAGGCTAACGAGGATGCAAATGCTCACCTGCAATAATTCCTCAAGATCTGCATCACTTTTAAGATCAAGGACATATCTCCGGATGCGGTCCATCTGAGATTGTTCCTGTTCTCTCTCCTTGCGAGAGCGAAACAGTGGTTCTACGAAAACCGAAGTGCTGTAGACACTTGGGAGAAGTGTTCTACGACATTCCTCGCCAAATTCTTCCCGTTGGGCAAAACCAATGCCCTACGTGGAAGGATTTCCAGCTTTCAACGAGAGCTCAAGGAATCTATTCCCAAGGCATGGGAAAGGCTTCAGGAGTACATCCTAGCCTGTCCCCACCATGGGATGGATGACTGGCTCCTTATTCTGAATTTCTATAACGGGCTGATCCCATCAGCTCGTGACCATTTGGATGCTGCTGTTGGAGGAGCCTTCTTCTCATTGACGGTGCCAAAAGCTAAATATCTTATTGAGAAGATGGTGTCCAACATGGGATGGAACGATGAGCGTCTCTATACCTGATAGCGAAGCATGCACACCTTGAAGGAGTGGACATGATCGCTGCAAAATTGGACCTCCTAATAAAGAAAATTGATGGACAAGCCAGTGGTGAAGTGTCTAGCAATGCCTATGCCCTAGACTCTCACATCACGTGTGAAGTCTGTGGCAACATGGGTCACATGGGCAATGATTGCCCAGAAACTCGTGAGGATGCCCTATACCTCGCCAACAACGGAAATTTCAACAACAACAATGGCTATCGTCCAGGAGGTCAAGGGTGGGGTCAACAATGCCCATTCTTTCAAGGAGGGTACAACAACAATGGCAACCCTGGAAATCATCCCAGCTTGAGAGAACTTGCCATTAGCCAGCTCAAGATCAACGATGCCCTATCCAAGAAGCTGTCAGCTAATGACAAGACCCTGGAAAACATCAATGCCAAGATTAAAGGACTATCCTTAGCATTCAATAATCAACTAAGCTTCAACAATATGTTGGAGAGTCAGCTGACACAACTTGCTGCAGTTGTCCCTCCATTGGAAAACAACAGAATTCTGGGGCAGCCAGAAGCTCTAGTGGAGAATGTTAATGCAGTGGTTACGAGAGGAGGAAAGACCACTCGTGACCCACCATATCCCACACAAGAAAAGAGGACAACTGAGCCTGAGAAGGAGGATGTCCCAAGTGAATTACTTGATGAGAGAATGGCCAAACACTTTGAAGACACCAACTTATTGCCATTCCCTCACAGACAAAGGAAGCCAACAGTGGATGAGCAATTTAACCGTTTTGTTGAGATCATCCAAAAGATCCACATCAATGTGCCCTTGATTGATGCGATGCAAGTACCCACTTATGCTCGCTATCTCAAGGACATATTGAACAACAAACGGCCATTGCCCACCACTAAGGTCGTCAAGCTTACAGAAGACTACAGTGTAGCCATTCTCAATAGGCTTGCTGAAAAGAAAAAGGACCCCGGATGTCCTACCATTTCATACTCAATTGGGGCTCACCACTTTGACAAGGCACTTTGTGATTTGGGAGCAAGTGTCAGTGTGATGCCCAAGGTTGTGTTCGACCAGCTGAACTTCACAGAGCTGACTCCAACACCAATGCAGCTACAACTGGCTGACTCTTCAGTCCGTTATCCAGCGGGTATTGCTGAAGACGTCCTGGTGAAGATCTGAAACTGCTTCATACCCGTGGATTTTGTGGTGCTAGACATGTACACTGAGAAAGATACACCACTCATTCTTGGGCGCCCATTCCTCAGCACTACAAAAGCTCGCATAGATGTGCGAGCTGGAGAAATCCACTTCCATATCAATGGCAAGGAGGAAAAGTTTAACTTTCGGCCAAGATCATAGCAATGCTCCATGATTCGAATCAAGTATGGGCCGAATGACAAACACATCAGAGTAGTCGAAGTCACACCTCCAAGGGTGGACTCACTCATTGCATTCATGAGTAGATTAATCTACGAGGAGAATCCATCGTTTCGACCACGTCGATATCCAAAGGCGACGAAATCATCTGGACCTTCCCGAAGGCCCAAGTCCACCAAGCCGCCAAAGAAGAAATGGTGGAAGAAGCAAGACAAGCTGTCCGAGCCCATCCCTCCGGGCCCGGATGTGAAATGAAGACGTAGGAATGTCCATCTCATCGGACGGTGGTGAGACCTACGCCAATAGGTTAAATTGGTAGTTATCCCACTTTATTTTTCTTTCTTTCTTTTTCCACCCCATTTGGATTTTTCTCATTGCATATTCGATTTTCCCTAGCTAGATGAGAATCTTATATTCTCAACTATCATTTTTCTTTCTTTCTTTTCAAAAGAAAATTTTTATTGGATTTGAAAAAAAAGTTTTTTTTTGAAAAACAATTTTTTCTGAGCTGCACATGTGGCATTTCACCAACGTGCTAACTTTATAGCCATTGGGGAGCCACTTGTTAAAAGGGGAACCAGGGGGGCCACCTGTCAGGTCGGACGAACCCCTGGTCGGCCGAACAGGGAGTGGAGCCAAATTGGCCCCCCTTCCTCCAACGGCTATATTTTGAACCCCAAGTGACCGTTGGAGGGTGCACCCTATAAATTGTGGCTGTGAGGAGCACTTCTCTTCACACACCACATCATTTTACACCTCCCCAAGTCACTCTCTAGCCCACCTTGTTTTTCTTGCTCTTCATTGAAACACTCTAGCTCAAATTCATCCCCCAAAAAGATTTTCTTTTGTTTGCATTTGCATTTTACACTCAAGCTTTCAAGAGGAGAAAATTCGTTGAGAGTTTTGTTTTCCAAACATCGCTTCTTTTCGGATTTTTCTCGCCCTGTTTTATTCTTGCTTGTTGAACTCAAAAAGACATGAAGAGGTTGTTCGAAAAGAGGAAGGGGCTGCAAGTTCAAGCCATGGTGAAGGTTCTAGTGCACACCTCTCTTCCATGGGTACAAGCCCAAGGAGAAGTGTGTGTGAGGACACTCTCATGGAAGAGAGAAGCAACCCACACCAACTTCTTCATGACAACAACCTCGACATATGAAGCGAAGTTGAAGATCAAGCACGCACGCTTCTCTAAGATCGTGAGTTCCGCCACACCAAGGCTTACAATCCACATTTGATCTCCAAAATAGGTATGGACAGCGAATTTCTTTCCATTTGGCATGCAATTGGATTTGATGACTTTGCTCACATAGAGGAGTAAGGTTCACGCCTTATCACTATCCAATTCCTTTGCATGCTAAGGATAGGATTTGATGGTATTACTTTTAGATTATTTCAAAAAGAATACAACATCCTTTGGAGAGAATTAGGTAGCATCCTAGGCTTCCATAAATGGTGTTTGCTAGATTTAGACAATTTGCCTAAGTTTAACAAAAAGTTTTTGGCATGAGATAACTAGTGAGGTCACATGTAGGGCTCCTAGGAATAGCCACATCCAAAACCCTACCTTACGCTTCATGCATAGATGGGTGGCTATGACTATGTTCCCTAGGGGAGATGTTAGAGTTGTGCGAGATGATGAATTGAGAATTTTGTTTGCCATGACTAAAATGATAAAAGTTGCTCCAGTCAAAGCCATGATGACACAATGGTTAGATTACATTTCAAGATCAGGACCAACTGAATGCACTTCATTGATTACTCATATTGCTTATAGGGCAGGAGTACTTAAATACTCTTCATTTGAATATATTGAAACTGAAAGAGAATTAACTGATGAAGACTATGTAGTGCAAGGACATACCCTTAAGCATGATCATGATGGCTCCTTGATATTTTTCTATCCCGGCTTTGTCAATGAAATTCGGTTACCTAACCCGGATTTTCATTTTTACAAATGCCAGAGGCTAACCATTAATCTTCTTCCCCTTGAGGAAGCAAGAAGAAGTAATGTCTCTGGCAGGGTAACAAGGAATCGTGCGAGGGCTGCAGCCACAGGCATGCCACCAATAATTTCTCCGGTCCATGAATACCAAGAGGAAGAGAACCCAACGGGTTATGAGCCTGGATGGACTCAACCTCCGACGTATGAGACTGGGGGATCATATTGGCAAGAATGGCAAAGGGATCTACCCTTATCCACTTCAAGCTCTAGCAGCTTGCCCCCAACGTCAATGAGAGGACGTCGTTCCTTTTCGGCTAGAAGTCATCATGACTATAGCCAAGGAATGACGGACCTCACTAGACGTAGGGGAGAACTTGAAGTCAAAATGGGTGACATCTACAGCACACTCTAGGAGCATGTTCAAGGTACCCAGGATTGGCAACAACACATGGATGCTCAATTCACCAACTTCAACACGGCGCTACAACTACAACAAGCCGATCTTGCAGCATACTTCCGTCATCAAGGGTTCAACCCTTATCACGGAGGTAGTTGAAGAATGAGCTTGGGGGAGGACCCCCACTTGAGGTAACATGTATCACATTCCTTGCATATTTATTTTCCATCCATCTATCATCCACCTTGCATTTAAAAAATATATATATAAAAATAGGTTAAATTTTCTTTCATCAAATAAAGATGTGCGGTAAGAATGATTTAGAATTCACATAGATGAAATGATGAATAGTTGCTCTGTTTTATTTTCCTAAGTCTCTAGTTTACAACTTGCTACTCTCCGAATATTGCTTTCATTGGTTTGAAATACTTTTACCTTAACTTGGAAGTTGTGGGTAGCAAAAAGCTTAATCTAATTCTAGGTTGTTGCAAGATCAGAATTAGTAATAGGGCTGCTAGTCCTAGTTTAAAAGTAAAACTTAGATTTTTGGAGAAATTCTAAAAAGATTGAAGTTTCCCTCAATTGATTGGAAATACCTACCAAAGCCATATGATGTTCATACATAGACAAAACCTTATGCATATGCTATTTGCTTTCACATTGAGCCTAGTCAAACTAGTATAGACCTATGTGAGAAATCATTCAACGCTTTTTGAGTTCAAGACTTCACTTGCACATGCCATACTTATACACTAGAAGTAAGCAAAACATCCATCATATCCACCATACCACAACAAAAAGAGAAACTCCATGTTATTCATGTTTAGCACTCTCTTCAAAATTAATTGCAAAGAAAGGGAGTAGAAGACATGGCTACAAAAAGAAAATGAAAAAAAAAACATGCTTACATCATAAGCATGAAAAAAAAGAGAGAAAATAAAAGTAGCCATGTTTCATCCCTGCAAAAGAAAGAGAGATTATACCAAAAAGGAGTTATCTCAAGTATCCACATCCACTTCCACTCCATCACACATGCACTAGTCTTGAATCAAAAAAAATTTGATTTGAATTCTCCTAAGGCTTACTCTTTTGACTTAGCAATATATGTGATGCAAATATGCCTTCTTACTTTCCTTAGCAAGCTCCACATACAAGCCATATTCAATGAGTAGGAATAGTATAGGCAAAATGCTTTGGTGAGGAAATATTTCCACTATCCACAAAGGGGTGATTGAGAGAATCAAATTGAGGTACTTAATATCTAAATTGAATTCTCCGGGATTTAAGTGGAACTTGATTTCTAGGATATGTTTGCTCCATTTGCTATTCTACCTTTCAACTACTCATGAATATGAAAAAGCATAAGCCCCATGATAACTTAAGAAAGGTAGAGTATCATAGCCAATTTCTGCAATACTACTAGGTAGAGTATCTTGTTGTGCATTAGATACTTTTGAAAATAAGACATTGTAGAACCTCCTGATCATCAACCTAAATTCTTGACTTTGCTCGGGACGGGCAAAGGATAAGCTTGGGGGAGTTTGTTGACGGTTGTTATATACCAATTTCATCCGTCAATTTAACTAAATTATGTGAAGGATTTGTTATTTCTTGCACACATCACCTTTCTATCTAACCCAATTCCACTTGGACTTGGAGAAATATGTGTATGCAGCATTTTATGGAGGAAATGAGGAAATGTAGAGGGACCAATCCTATAAAATATCATCCCAGCCAATCAGCAATGACATGTGGCATCCCATGGATCAAATGGCCCACAAATAGAAGTATCCGAGTAGATCCAATGGTGTATCACCGAGATACATCAAGTGGGCCCACCTGGCAGCCACCTGGAGGAAGCACTCCACGTTTGGAGTGCTGACCAGGTCGGTCGAACCAGTGGTTCAGTCGACCCCTTCCTGGCGCCAAACGCGGTCAAACGACGCGTGTTGGCTCCTCCTGGCTTGAAGGAGTCAATGGTGACTGATTCGCGCTTTTGGTGGCGGGAACCGACTTCAACACTAGTATAAATAGGACCCCCTACCCCTCACTTCAACACACACCACTTGAGCTTCATCTCTATTGTATACACCATCATCCATAGTTTTAGAAGAGTTAGGTTGTAGAGAGGAGAGTCTCTAGTCCCAAGTCCAAATTGGGAAAGGAGTAAGGAGTCTCTCTCTTCCCAATCCTACATTGGGAAAGGTATTGCTCATGTATTCTTTCTTGTATTTGTGACTTTATGCATGATAAAGATAGTATCATTAGTCTCTACTTATACATATACTTGCGCAAAGCGTTTCTTGTTTGATTGCGGAGTCCATGTATGTTGAAGGTATAGCTTCTATGACTGTTTCATCATGAACATATCTCATTATCATAGAACCTATAGACCCCCACTATAGTCTAGTTAATTATAACATAACTAGGTTAGTATGGATAATTTTGTTGTGTATCAACATTGGTTCAATGATGATTCAATTCATTGCCTTAGGATGGTTTGTGCCTAGGCTCTTAAGGTAATTACTTAATATGCTAGCATGGTGCTAGGATAGCTAAGTAGCATTGGATGTCTCCTAGACCCACGAATTGAAGAGGAGGGCAGCAGGTGATGACAGCCCTATCTGTCTTTTGTAATCCTCCACGTTCGGCTATGCCACAGGCTCTTGGCGGGAGTCGTCCTAGTATTGCCAGGGGTAAGCCCGTGCCCGATGTGTAGAACCACATAGCATAAGTATCACTATTGATCTAGCTTATGGATAATTAGTTTAGACTATGTATATGTACAATAGAGCATAGTAGGAGTACCTCCATAACTCTCAACCTTAACTAACCTCTAGGATCCTCTTATCCCCCTTAGACTTGAAAGCTTTTGTGTGTGTCACACTACCTCCACTATTATTTTATCCATCCTTACTAGATTCTTACCTACACCTTTCTACCCTTTCCACTTCATGATTGTTATATATCTTCCCTACCTTCCTTTGGGATCAAATAAATGACACCCTTGGGAATACTCTTAAGGGGAAATGCTACAATGATATTTCTATGTGCTTTCGGTATTCACTCTGTGATCCAATAGAACCATTAACAAGCATTTCTGACACATCAGTAGGAGATGTTTAGTTAATGGTGCATAAGAAATACCAACAAGCATATTTGGCGCCGTTGCCGGGGATGATTTGTTAGTATATCTTAGGAGCCATCAACAATAAGTGAGGAAAGGGTTGAGTGGAATCCTGCCTTTCATGGGCCACCTCAACGCGGATATAGGGTCCTTTGTAGGTTTGAACCACGGGATAAATCCTGTGTCTTGTGTCTTTGATTTGACTTCCTCGTTCTTCGCTAGATCAAGTTAGGGTTCCATGCGTTCTTCGCTTCAATCTTATGATCCACCTCTATTTAGTTGTTATTACTTCTTGCATACCATCTACTAGATTGCTAGGCTCATATACTTTACATTTCATCAAGTTAAGTCTTTTATATCCCTTAAAAATCACACCTTTGATCAAATCTGTTGTCCTAACCGGACTAGTAAAATGGTGTGGATGAACGACATCAACAACACTCTTCTCAACCACACTCATGGAACCCATGGGCGGCAACACAACATCGACACTCAACCCTCCAATGCCAAAGCCACGCTGCATTAAGGTTAGACCAACCTCATGGCCTACCTCCGCCGTTAGGGGTTTCAACCCCTATCACGAACCTTGACGAAGGACAAGCTTGGGGGAGGACCCCCACTTGAGGTAACTTGTATCACACCACATTTGCATTCCTTTATTTTATTTCTTTCTTCCCACCACATTTGCATCTAAAAAAATTATGTAGTATTGCATAGGTTAATAAAATAAAAGATGTGCGGTAAGATATTTTTACTTTGCATAAGTTGAAATGATGAATAGTTGCTCTGTTTTATTTTCTCTAGTCCTTTGCATACAACTTAGTATTCTCCAAGTATTGCATTTTTTAACTTAGAATATCCTTTCCTTAAAATTGGACTTTATGGGAAGCAAAGGCTATGTCCAATTCTAGGTTGTTGTGGGGTATGATATTGTGATCAGAGCTGCTATATCCTAGTTGAAAGTGAAACTTAATTTCTTGGAGAAAATTTAAAATGGGAGTTCCTCATTTGATAGAAATTCCTACCAAAGCCATATGATGATTTGAATTTGTCAAACCTTATGCATATGTTATTTGCCTTCACATTGAGCTTAGTCAAAATAGTATAGAACTATGTGAGAATCTTTTTATGCTTTTAACATCAAGATTGCACGGACACATGCTAAACTTGTACACTAGAAGTTAGCAGAATTCCATCATACCATTCTACCACCAAAAGATACTCCATGATTTTCATGCATAATAGTCTCTTCAAAATATTTGAAAATAAAAGAGGAGTAGAAGACATGGCTACGAGAAAGAGAAAAAGAAAAAAAAAGCATGCTTATGTACAAAAGCATGAGAAAAAAAACTAGCCATGTTTCATCCTCACGAAACAGAGAGTGCATACAAATGAGTCATCTTCATTTTACCACTCCACAAATATTCCATCACACTTGCACAAAATCTTGATCAAAAGTATGATTTGTTTTCTCCTAAGGCTTGCTCTTTTGACTTAGCAATACATGTGTTGCAAATATGCCTACTCTTGATCCCTACTAAACTCCACATACAAGCCTTATTTAGATGTAGGACAAGAAAGGCATTGCCTTGATGAGGATACAAATACCACTTCCCACATAGGAGTGATTGAGTGCATTAATTGAGGAACTTAAATTTAAACACCATTTGGAAAATCTCCGTTAATTTGAGTGGAACTCATACATTGGGTGATGCATGCTCATTTTGCTGTTCTGTCCTTCAACCACCCAAGAAAAAGATGAGGCATAAGACTCATAATGACTAGGAAAAAGGGTGAGGTACCATAGTCAATTTATTCAATGCAAGGTAGAATATTTTGTTGTGCACTTGGTACTTTTGCAAAATAGGACATTGTATCAACTCCTGATCAACAACCTAAGTCTTTATCTTTGCTTCTGGACGAGCAAAGGGTAAGCTTGGGTGAGTTTGTTGATGGTTGTTATATACCGATTTTGACCGTCAATATAACTCAATTACGTGAGGGAATGAATATTTCTTACACACATCATAGTTAGAAATAACCTAGTTCCACATGTACTTAGACAAAATGGTGCATGCAAGAATTTATACAAAATTGATGTGAATTCAAGGGAGGAATCCTTAAGAATACCTTCCCAGCCAATCAGGCGCCAACATGTGGCAACACATGGATCAAATGACCCACTTACAGGAGTATCCAAGGGCATCCAATGGCGTAGCGCCCCGAAATGGTCAGAGGATCCACCTTTTAGCCACCTGGAAGAAGTACACCACAATTGATGCCAGGACCAGGTCGACCGATTAGGGGGTCGACCGACCTGTTCTTCCCACCAATCTCGGTCAAAATCAATGTGACACACTCCTGTGGCTTGGTGATAAGAATGGTGAGTGATTCGCGCGCAAAAGATGGCGGGAACTGACCTCAACACTAGTATAAATAGGACCCCTCACTCCAACACACACCACTCAAGCATTCTCTCTTGTATACACTAGTTCTTCTAGTTCCTTAGTGGTGGTTAGGTTGTAGAGAGGAGCCTCTAGTCCCAATCCCAAATTGGAAAAGGTATGGCTCATGTATCTTTTCTTGTATTTGTGACATTATGCTTTATATTAACATTATTAGTCTTTACTTATTCATATACTTGGATGAAGCGTTCCTTGTTTGGTTGTGGAGTCCATGTATGTGTTAGGTGTATATGTTATTATGGTCTAGTTATAGTGCATTTATCATGTTATCATAAACATCATACACTACCATTATAGTCTAATTAGGTATTAATATGATTATGTTAATATGAGTAATGTAGTGCTTGGTTGCAACATTGGTTTCAATGATGTTTAGGTTAGTCATTGCCTTAGGATGGTGCTTATACCTACGCTCTTAAGGTATCTACTTAACATGTAAGGGTGATGCTTAGATAGTTAAGTAGCGTTGGATGTCTCATAAACTACGATTTGTAGGGGTAGGCAGCAGGTGGTGACATCCATATCCGTCCTTCGTAATCCCCCACGTTCAGCTACGCCGTAGGCTCGTGGTGGGAATCATCCTGATATTCTTAGAGGTAAACCCGTGCCCGATGTGTTGGACCACCAGACCCTAGTACTCATCGTTATCATACCCATATGTACACTAGTTTACTATGTATATGAATACTTAAAACACAGTAGGAATAGCTCCTTTCCTACTTATCCTCCACCGGGACATTCTTACCCCTTAGAGTAGTTTGCTTAGGTGTCTGTCACACTACTCCTATTATCATCTTACCCCTGTTCTGATAAATACTTAAACCCTATACCTTGATCATAAGAATAGTGTTTACCTTACTTCATCACCTTCCTTTAGAATAAATACTATACCCTTGAGAATACTCTTGGGTGAAATGCTACAAAGGTATCTTCCGTGCGCTTGCGAATCTCATCTCTCACCAGAGATAATTTTTGGTGTTAAGAAATACCAACATTTGTGCTTTTATGGGACTAAGTACCAGAGGGTTGGACTAGTCCGCCTGGGGGACCGGACTAGTCTGCGCACCCTGGCAAACTTGTCCGTTCTCACCTGGAACAGAAGGTTCAGTGTGAGCTTGGACTAGTCTGCTGTGGGGGCAGACTAGTCCGTAGTGAGAAGGGAGTTGGCTTCCGGGACTAAGTGCCAAAAGGCCGGACTAGTCCGCCACTGTGGCCGAACTAGTCTGTCTGTCTAGACTAGTCGATTTGGGCCCAAACATAATTTTTTGTGTGAAATTGCACTATTCCTGGTGTGTACAGACTAGTACGTTGTGGGAAGAAGTTGGGTTGCGGGGACTAAGTATTGGCAGGTCGGACTAGTCTGCCTAGTCAAGACTTGTCCGATATTGCCCGAAGCAAATTGTTCCGAGTGAGTATGGACTAGTCCATTGCTGGACGGACTAGTCTGTGGTGTTTTGACCGTTTGAATTTAAAAGGTCGTAGGGATTTTAGTTTGTTGAGCTTTGTGACATCAGTGGTCCCCTCACGCTGGACTAGTCTGGGGTTCAAGTGTGGACTAGTCCATACTTTAGTTGTTAGCAACAGTCAAGTGTTGGGACCCCTATAAAAAGGGATCCCCAGGTCCTTTTGGATCTTTCCTGAACCCTAGTGCCACCACAGCCTTTCAAGAGTCATTCTAAGCCTTCCTCTTCATAATATTGAGCCCTAAGAGTGATTCATAAGGGTTTAAGGGACTTGTGAGAAGAGGAAAGGGAGTTTGCATCAGTTCTTTCTCTATCATCATCCTTCTCATTTGATCGTGCACTTTTAGATGGTTAATAGGAATAGGATGATGCGAACTAGCATTTATGGGCTAGTATCATAGAATGTAGCAGCATATGACCTTCAATATTTTATGTTTTCAGTTGGTTTTGCTAGTACGAGCAACAATTTACTCTTAGTAATCATTATTATGAGCCATGAGTTTCTTCATCATGAATGATGAGAAGCATAAGCTAAGTAGAGTACGGGCTCATGAGTGTCACAACTAATTTGGATATTGCTAAAAGCAATTTCCATCTTCTCTTGCCATGAGCCATAGTTCTCTTCGAAAAAAGCTCAATGGATGCGACATAACTTAGAACTGAACTTAATTTGGATGAACCATATGAGCGAGATACTAAATCACAAGCAAATACATAGATCTAAATGAATACTTAGGAATAAATATACAAACAATTATTTTTTTATTTTTATGTTGGCTACTTGACAAAACACAACATTCATAATAACTAAAAACTTAGCTAAGTTTATCTTTCACATTGACTATTCGAACAAAATTTTCTATAAATTGAATAATAAATAACTTAACCAAGAAGAAGTGTCGTCTTTTGTCTTCCGGACAAAATACGACATTCAAAGTAACTTATAGAATGTAGCAAAGGTTGACTACTCGAACAAAATTTTCTATTTGCTTAAGAACTTAATCAAACATAAATATTGTCTTTTGTATTTAAGTTGGCTACTCGAAAAAAATACAACATTCTCAATAACTTAGAACATGTTAAATTTTATTTTTCACGTTGTCTACTCCTTAAAATTCTCCATGAAACTTAATAAGTTAGAACATAGTAAATTTATAGTTCACATTGGCTACTTAACAAAATTAATATAAAATTTAATTAACATCAGAAGCTTAATGTCTTAGTGGGAACTCTTAACAAATTAAATAATTCCACAACAGAATTAAATTTAAATGAATGAGAAAATACTTGTTTTGACTTAATAATCATATATCAAAGGATAAAATATAATTGAATATGTGAGTAAAAACATCATAGTAATAATAGCAAATATCACATGAAAATACTTGATTATTCTCAGTTATTTTACTTTACTTTAGTGAGCCCTAATGGATTTTATCCCATGCAACAAAAATCTCTGAGAATTAATAAACTTAAAAATGGCCCACTGCTCATTTTCAGCGCAAGTGCAACACCAATAATCCGAGAAAAAGAAAAGAAACTTTAAAGTGGGTGAAGCACGTGTGGCTTATCAACCCATCATCAGAATTGTCCTAGAGGACCTTATTTGAAATTCTCAGGAAATTGACTAAATGGGGGCAGCCCAATAGTGGCCTCGGTCCACAGCCCAAAGCCACTTTCTTAAAACAGTGGCCTGGGTCATGGGCCTTAGTCTGTGTGCGTTTAATGAGGGCCATCGGATTTGCATCCGACAATTTTTAGCGCTTGCCCGGCCACTGTCGGAGTGACCGTTTCTGAGCATTGGATTCCAATGGTACGCACAACTGACGATGGTATAAATACTTATAGATTCTGAATCAGAACCCTAATTATTTTCCCCCGTTCCCTTTCTGGCTATGCGTGAAGCAGTCGAGAGGTAGAGTGTGCGACACGAGGGCACCGCGGCAGGGTGCTCTGATGCCAAAGTGAGTTGAGCGCCGGCGTGGGAGCTCATTGTGAGGTGGGCTTGCTGCCATTGCATTACTCGCAGGGTGACACTGTTGAGGAAGCCCCATAACCTTAGCGTTAGGGTTAGGGAGACCTCATCGAAACCGTTAGGATCAAAGAGCACGTGTAAAGCTACCAGAGGGGGGTAAATGGTTGATTAAAACTTTTTAGTGGAAGCAACGAAAACACCCCTCGACAGAAAACCGATTTGTTAAAGAAACCATGTGTGCGACTAATCTAAACATGTTCAACTATTACAAAACTTGTAAATATTGCATAGAATCAAGTCATGAAGACGTCACAACAAGAATCACAAAAATCCGTCAAGAGAAACTCAAGTTACGATCGAAAGATTGAACAAAGGTCAATCTATCCTACCCGAGAAAAACAGTTTTGGAACACTGTAAAGAAACTCGTGTAGATAAGAAACCACAAATCCAATGACCGTGAAGTTTTCACAGATGGTAGAAAATTCAGTTGTGAAGACAACCCAAAAAGAATCACGTCAATCAGATCTGTAAACTCAAGTTATGATAAAATCACCAAAGCAAGTTAGTGTTGTGCAGAAACTCCACGAGAAAGACTTGAAGAAAACAAGTCGGACGAACAAGGCATAAAAGCTCCTTTAGACTACAAATTTTATTGATCAAAACTTACAATGAAAAGCCCCAAAGTCATGCACCACGAGCTATGGCCTCCCTTGCTTATATAACCAGCCCTTAGGCCAACCCAAACCTAACTAGGACTCTAATCCTACTCAATTCACGGATTGAAACTTTCCATAACTGCTCAAGACTCTTCTATACGCAGATAGAAGCAATCTTAAGACTTCCAAACACCTTAGGAACGCATCCCACATTCCTAAAACAACTAAAATTCGTGACCCACATGAAATCATATCATAACCAACTCAAAACTTTCCATATTTGCGTCAAACATGACTCAGCCGCAACCTAAGTCCATAACCTAGTCGGTTGGGCCTTTTCGACCAATTCTTTACGTCCACATCTCTTCATCATGCCTCGGAACCATGTAGCCACATCCATGCACTCATTGCACACATGCAAACATCTTCCAATAATGTCCACGATACCTTCATATGCATTGTTCTTGATTCAAACATGTTGTGCAACCTCCCGATCAACTCAACCACAATTCCGCCCGAACTTGGTTGTTGAACCTCATCCTCTCCCCAAGACTAGTTCAATGGATCCTGTCACCAGCCATGTGTTGAACTCAAGCAACACCTGCACATGAACAAACAACCAATACTTCTGAGCACAAGTCCTCGACTTGACTCTCGTTAGTTCCGAAACCACAACACCTTATGTGAGAACCTCACATAAGTATATTGCAAACCGTAGCAAAAAAATATCAACCATAACCACCACAACGCACCAAAACTTAGTAAAATAAAACTAAGTGAACTTTCCATAATCCAACAAGCAAGTTCGAAACATTGCAAATTAAAAGCAGAACCACTGCGATCAAGCTCCGAACCTTGCCAAAGCTAATCGGACCTTGAACCGGAGCTTACCAAAACTAACAGGATCTAGCGCTAAAACTTACCAAAGCTAGCAGGACCTAGCACTGGAGCTAACCAAAGCTAGTCAGACCTAGTGCCGGAGCTAACCAAAGCAAGTCGGACCTAGCGCCAGAGCTTACCAAAGCTAGTCAGACCTAGAGCCGAAGCAAGTTGGACCTTACGTCGGATCTTGCTGGAGCTCGGACCTAGAGTCGGACCTTGATGATAAAGGTGTTTTGCTAGTATTCAAAACATTTTATCGACAAAGCCAATGTATTCAGATAGGTCTCACAATCTCCCCCTTGATGAATGCATTGGGAACACCACTTAAAATCCGAAGATTGGCTTATTCACATGAAAAGTTTTGAAAACAATTTCTCCCCCTTCTTTGAAAATCAAATGAGCTAGAAATAAACTTCCCCCCTTGCATACTTCTCCCCCTTTAACAATGTATTCAGCAAGGTACAAAAGAGAAATTTTAATTTGTTATGTGCACATTATAACATATACATATAAAACAAAGCTCATCCAAGTCATACTATCAAGTAACTTACACTATCACAACAATGAGATACATAAAGTAGTGTAAGCCATGCTAGAGATCAAATGTAATTTTCATATTTAGCAAGTCATGATCTCACAAACTTAACTATTTGAAAACCTGAAAGCATGACACTTGTTGCTGCATTTTATTATTTTTCAAAGCACAAATTTAAATCATATGATATTTGCAAGAGATTATATGTGCATCTGCCTTATTCTAACCGACCAAGCCAAGTCTATGTTATTTGACAATCAGAAGCTTAAGGACATGGTTTTAGTCATACACAACTTCTTCCAAGTTCATATCTAAGTGCAACGATAAGCCATCTCAAAAGAAGAAGTGCGATCCATGCATATTCTCTTGATATTTTCTCAATTTATATTTGTTCATAAAACTCAACATGTGAGTTGATTGCTTGATTAATCCATTATGATTAAAAGTACTTCTGATCATGCAACAAGTTCAAAACTGCATGAAAGTTCGATCATGACCAGATTTAGTGTAAGTAATTATTCCAATTACTAGTCATGGAAACAACTACAAAATGTATAACATGAGTAATGTAGTAAGAACTTTCAGCGTGTAAAAGGAATCACAAAGTCATATATGTATGAAATACTATGCTCATATTATTTTAAGTTCAGATTCACACATAGACTTCCCATGTTTCAAAACTCCCCCTCAATTTAAGCTACGAGGATGCATAACCCCTATTTCACTACGAATGTAACAAAAGCGAGCGAAATTCAAAGGTTTTGTGAAAATGTTAGCTAATTGTTGTTCGATATCTACATGGTGAAGCATAGTGTTTCCTATTTCAACATTATCACAGAGAAAGTAATACCTAATGTCAATGTGCTTAGTTATAGAATGTTGCACGGGGTTTTTAGCAATGCAAATGGCACTAGTGTTATCACAAAATAATGGAACACTATCTAGATCAACCCCATAGTCCTTAAGTGTTTGAACAATCCAAATAATTTCTGAGCAAGCACTGGCAGCAGCTACATATTCAGATTCGGCTGTGGATTGTGCAACTGATCTTTGTTTTCTAGAGGACCAAGCAACAAGTGAATTACCAAGAAAATGATAAGCACCAGAAGTACTTTTCCTATCAATCCTACAACCCCCAAAATCCGCATCCGAAAAAGCTTTCAAAGTAATGGTTTAGGAAGAAGGAAGAAAAATGCCAAATTCTTGAGCTCCATGTAAGTACCTGATAATTCTTTTAATAGCTTGACGATGTGAAGCACGTGGGGAAGCTTGAAACCATGCACAAAGCATACGCTGCATTGTATGTCGGGTCTTGATGTCGTGAGGTACAAAAGTTATCCGACCATGCTTCTATATTCTTTTTGATCCACGGGTTCACCATCTTCATCAAGTTCAAGTGTTGATGTTGTTCCCATTGGTGTTCGAAGAGGCTTGCTTTTGTCTATGTTGAAGCGCTTGAGAAGGTCCCTTGTATACTTAATTTGATGCACAAAGGTACCTTCCTTGGTTTGCTTGATTTGTAGCCCCCAAAAGTAAGTGAGTTCACCCATCATACTCATTTCAAATTCTGAACTCATCATTGCTGAAAACTTGGACACAAGATCATGAGAAGGACAACCAAAGATAATATCATCCACATACACTTGAACGAATAATGAGTGATTGCCATGCTTAAGCACAAAAAGAGTTTTATCAACCTTGCCCATGGTAAACCCCTTTTCCAGTAAGAATGATTTTAACCTATCATACCATGCTCTAGGGGCTTGTTTGAGACCGTACAAGGCTTTGGACAGTTTGTAAACATGATTAGAAAAATATGAATTTTCAAAACCTGGTGGTTGCCTGACATAAACTTCCTCATCTATATAGCCATTAAGAAAAGAACTTTTAACATCCATTTGATATAACTTGAAACCTTTAGATGCAGCAAAATCTAACAAAATTCTTATGGCTTCTAATCTAGCAACTGGAGCAAAAGTTTCATCAAAATCTAGACCTTCAATTTGTGTGAAACCTTGAGCAACCAACCAAGCCTTATTCCTAACCACAACCCATCCTCACTTTGTTTATTTTAAACAACCATTTAGTTCCAATTAAAGTGTGATCTTGAGGTGGAGGTACAAGTTTCTAAGCATTATTTCTTTCAAAATTTTCTAACTCTTCTTGCATGGCAATAATCCAAGATTCATTAGTGAGTGCGTGTGATATATCTTTGGGTTCAAAAGAAGCAATAAAAGTAGAATGAGCATGAGAATTGGGGTCAGAAAACCTGGATCTTGTAACTCGTTCATGCAAGCTTCCAATTATCTATTGTGGGGGATGATTCTTGTAAATCCGTAGGGGAACAGATGTCTCACAATCTTCTTCTTCATCAGGTTCATCGTAGATTGATGAGATTGTGGCTTGTGGAGGATCAGGACCAGCAGAGATGGTAGTCGGAGCTTGTTCAAAGATTGGTGTTGAGCACGTGTCAGCTTTAGAACTTTCAAGCAACATCACTGACTCTTCTTCTTCTTCGAAAAATACCCTCCCCTGAGGATATGGATCCGGACAATGTTTGAGCTAGTACCTGGGCTAGCTTCATCAAAATACACCTCACAAGTCTCCACAATTTTGTTAGTGCCAAGTAAAAGCACACGGTAGCCTCTAATATGAGATGGATAACCAAGAAACATGCCATCAATGGACATATGTTCAAATTTATCAAGATTACCATTTTTCTTAATAAAGCATTTGCGGCCAAAGACCCGAAAGTGTGTAACACTAGGCTTATGTCCAAACCGGAGCTCATATGGTGTTTTACCTAGATTAGCGCGCAAGAAAACACAATTTCAGACATAACAAGCGGTTGCAATTGCATCAGCCCAAAATTTCCTAGGAGTTTGATATTCATCAAGCATAGTCCTAGCCATCTAAACTAAGGTTCTGTTTTTTCTTTCTATAATACCGTTTTGTTGAGGTACATAAGATGAAGAAAATTGGTGATCTATTCCATTTTCAGCACAAAAGTGGTCAAACGATTGATTTTTAAATTTGGTTCTGTTATCACTTCTAATTGCTTTTAAAGATCCTGGGTGATCAATTGAGAATCTAAGAAATAAAGTTCTAAAGTGACTAAAAGCTTCATTCTTTGATGCCATAAAATAAACCCAAGGGTATCTAAAATAATCATCAACAATCACAAGAACATACCATTTACCTCTTAAGGATTGAACACGTGAAGGTCCTACGGTGTCAAGGTGCAAAAGTTGACCCAGTTCAGGTGTCATGATCATTGTGAGAGGAGTATGTGAACCTGCAACCATCTTAGCATGTCTACAAGAAGAGCACACAATTTCTTTGTCCCTTTTCAGCTTAGGCAGCCCACATATGCGATCAAGAGCACTAACACGCATGAGATGATCAAAGCCTATGTGACCAAGTCTACGATGCCAAAAATATAAGTCTTTGGAATCATTTGCAACTAGACACCTATGCTTAGAAGAAGACATATCAAAATTAGCTTTAAAGACTCTTCCAAACCGAGACATGTTAAAAATAAGCTCACTATTTGAATCTACAACTTTGCAGCAATTTTTATTGAAAATAATTCCCAAATTTTCATCTAGCAATTGTGAAACAAAAATAAAGTCGTATTTCAAATTTTTTACAAGTGCCACATCTTTCAAACTGTAGTGATCATTTACCATAACCGAACCCTTAGCAATTATAGGAGTTGAAGAATTATCGGCAAAAGTAACATTCTCTACACGTGACACAAAAGATAGGGAGGAGAACCATTCTTTGTTACCGGTCATGTGGCGTGAGCAACCTGAATCCACAATCCAAATGTTCTCCTTCTTCAGGCATGGAACCTACATAGAAGCACAATACGTCGATGACTCAATAATGGGGTTAGTCAAAAGGCAATTAGGAATTCAGTACTGAGTCACACGACGTGTAGTAGGAAAAACACGCGGAAGCTGAGATAAAGCAGTAGGTTTATGAGTCAAAGTTTGAGAGTTTTCATTCTTAGCTACTGACTTGTAACGTGTTACTCGTGTAGCACAAAAAAAATCAGTAGTTCCGGAGGCAAAACTAGAAGGTCCAGAGGTAACAACAGAACGTCCAGGGGCAAAAATTGAAGCTCCGGAGGTGAACTTTGAATGTTTTTGACTTATAACAACAGGTTGCATGTTACTCACATTCGGTTTAGTATGTGCAGCAAATTTTGCATGAGAGTTCTAAGATCTAGCTTGCATTCTTTCCTTTTTATGTTGTTTAGCTAGTCTATAACAAAAATCTATGACATGACCATCTCTACCACAATAGGAACAATGAAATTTGACTTTGTGTTCATGTCTAGATGAGCATGCAGTATGTTTATTTGAACCCAAACGTGACAACACTCCTGCTGATTTAAAACCCAGCTCTTTTGGTTAGGAACTATTTTAATCAAACCACTTCCTAATGACTTTACAATTTTAGGTGGATGTTCTTTAGCATGAGCATGAGAATCAAAACCTAATCCAGTTTTATCATTGCAAGATTTGGATGAATTCAGTAGCAAGTTTAGATTTTTGTTCCCAATACAAAACTGCTCGTGTCCTATTCATGCCAAAAAATTTCTTAGACAATTCTACGCAGTTTTCACATGAAGTTTTTCCTTTTAATTTGAAATTAGAACAATATTTAACTTCATGAGAACGTAAAGAATTATTTCATTATTGAATTTTCATTCATAGCATCTTTTAGTTTCTTTTCAAGATCATTACAGTTAGAACAATGCAACTCAATTGTAGAACAAGAAGTATCTTTTAAGTTTCTGATATTAAGTGCAGCAAGCTTTTTGTTCTTTTTAATCTCTAACTCAAGCTTATCATGAGTGGAGGAGTGTGCACTTATTAAGGAGGAGAAATGTTCATATATTAAATCGCATTAGGAACAAGAATCATCACTAGGAATCAAGGTTTTCAAATGATTAATTTCATATTCTAGTGACTAAATTTTAACAGCATTGTCCCTAAGGTTTTGTCCTTTTTCTTAAGAATAAACGTTGCACGGAAAATAGCATCACACATTTCATCACAAGTAGGACATACCTCTTCGTTGTCACTGTTGTGTTCTGCATCCTCCATACTTTATCTTGATTTGCCCACCATGATACACAAGTTTGCCATATCAACATCATCTTCATCACTTCCAATGTCTACATCACTTGAGCCAAGTTCTTGAAGTGCGGTGATGAAACCATTTATCAGTTTGCATCCTGTAAAACCCTTATTTTTCTTGTTGATGTTGCCAGAAGAGGACTTGACTTTATTCTCCTTTTCATCACGGGTAGAAGTACCTGAATGGTTAGGGCAATCTATACGAAAGTATCGTGTCTTACCACATTCAAAGCATCGTTGACGTCCGGAGATTCCTCTCCTTCTAGTTCTCACATTTTGCAATGCTTTTGAGAATCGAGTAGAGATGAGTGCTAGCTCCTCTTCTGGAAATTCTTCAATTTGTTCCAAGGTTAGTGAAGACAACAAAGCAAGTGTATTGCTAGATGAAGATTGGCTGGAGCTAGGCATATTACGTTGACAAACAAATGCAAGAGACTTGTTGGGGTTCTTACGTGAGATTATGTCAATTTCATGAGTTTTCAATTTATAATATAGCACATCTAACGTAAGTGTACTCATGATAGTAGATTCATGAATAGATGTGACTTTCATCTCCCAAATTGTCATGTCTAATGCACTTAACAATTGTCTAGCATTTTCAGCTTCTGAAAAATTAACTTTGACACTACACAATTTGCTGAGAATTTTATTAAAGCGAGTAAAAAGGTCATCAATGGACTCGCCGGGTTGCATCTTGAAGTGCATGTATTCCTTTTTGAACATATCCTGCTTTACCTCCTTGATCGTGTTGGATCCTTCGTGATAGTCACAATGTGCTCTCCACACATCGTACGTCGATCGGAGGTGTGCAACATGGTCAAAGTCACTCTGAGTTAGTCCTTAGACCATCAAGTTGCAGGCTTTGTTGTTTTTATTGATATCTCTTAAGTTTGTAGCCATGACTTGATCATTCAGCGGAACGTCGTAAGGTCTATACACTTTTTCCCATATCGCGAAGCCTTGCGCCAGGATAAAAGCTTTCATGTGTGCCTTCCAAATCTGAAAATCAATACCAACAAACACACAAGGTTTTGTCGAGTATTTCTCCATGAGGATTAGTCAAAAACACGTGCTAATCACAAAGATTAGAGAATTGTGGCTCCGAAACCAATTGTAGGATTGAAGAGCACGTGTAAAGCTACCATAGGGGATGAATGGTAGATTAAAACTTTTCAGCGAAAGCAACGAAAACACCCCTCGGCAGAAAATCGATCTGGTAAATAAACCGTGTGTGCAACTAATCTAAACGTGTTCAACTGTGACAAAACTAGTATAGATTGTTGAGAATCAAGTCACGAAGACGTCACAACAAGAATCACGAAAATCCGTCGAGAGAAACTCAAGTTGCGATCAATAGATCGAACAACGGTCAATCTGTCCTACCTGAGAAAAATAGTTCTGGAACACTGCAAAGAAACTCGCGTAGATCTGAAACCACAAATCCAATGACCGTGAAATTTTCACAGATGATAAAAAATCAAGTTTTGAAGACAACCCAAAAAGAATCATGTCAATCGGATCTGTAAAACTCGAGTTATGATAAAGCCACTGAACCAAGGTAGCGCTGTGCAGAAACTCGACGAGAAAGACTTGAAGAAAATAAGCCGGATGAACAAAGCACAAAAGCTCCTTTAGACTATAAATTTTATTGATCAAAACATACAAGGAACATGTGACACCCGGTTTCTAAAATGAACCAAGTGAACGCATATGTGTGCCCAGGACGTTCAACACACATACACGAGTGCAATCACAAAAGGATATAGAGAAAATTACCACTGAACTAGATTAATAACCACTTTTATTACAAAATTCATAAATCCTCGAATACAAGCTCTAATGAATATTAATGACAAGTTCAACTAATGCAGTGGAAATAAACTAATAAGCAACTAAGCAAAAGCAAATAGGGTATAGCGTAGCTCCAAACACTCCACAGGCAAAGCTGATGATAGACACAGCTTAGAACTCTGCATTATCATTGTTATACTCCCAATCCTGACCTGCAACTATTGGTGGGGGATTGCAAGGGTGAGTATATGTCGTACTCAACAAGTGTGGAAAGTATGACATGTAGCTGATACAAATTATGAATATAATAATGGCTAAGTGTTGAAAAGTACATTAAAACATTTGAAAAGCAATATATTATATGTATATGAAGTAAACCCATTATAAACCATAAGTAATATCATAGTACTAGTCCATATTTCATTACCATCATCCATATACCAGATTTCACCATTACCAATAACCATATCCAATATCATAATTCAATCCATAACCTGTCATAACCATATTACAAATCATAACCAGAACCAAACCATCCCATAACTAGTACCAAACCATCCCAATACCAAAATCCCTCTAATCATGTAGGTCATCCAGGCGCTCATAATCGGGAGCACGGCTATCATGATAGTTTCGTTAGACTCTGCAGAGTTTGTACCACTTTACCCACGTGTTTGTGATTTCATCACCCGTCGGCGACTAAAGAAACCTCCCTTATGCCAATTAGACTTCCTTTGGTGTATGGCCAAGAGATCACAAAATAGCCTTTACAAAGGGATTACTAGTATATTTAGACCCCATTGAGGTTTCACCGGTGGCGATGCCTCTAACTGAGAACATCTTCAACCAAGGGCCCCCTCTTGAGCCATTCGGATCCCAAGGTAGTCCCACCAATCATCAACAAACCCAATCCGACTACCCGTTCCCCGAGCATCCTTAATGGTCCAAATAGCACAGGCAAAGCCCTAATTAATCAGCTACGCCGCACTCATACTTAGCCTCGTGGTGGCACTATAGTCCTGGCTTATTCTCGCATGAATTGGTCCTTAGATCTAAAGCAAGAAAACAATCATAACATCCAACCCAATCCATAAATCATGCTTGCTTAGATCACCCATTACCATATCATATTAACCATTTCATGTTAATCATAATCTCATAAATGCAACATTAAGTTGAGTGATATGGTTGTTTTCCCGTCCAAATTAATTAAGCAAATCAAAAAGGTAAAAAACCCTTCCCGGCTCTCTACCATATATTCCAGGAGACAAGGGTGGTTAAACAAAGCTAGTAAACTTCCTATCATAGGATTTCCATCAATTTGACACAAGCATGCAGTTTTACAAACAAAACATTTACTTTAAAATAGGATCAATATGTTTCAAGGACACTTGCCTTACTCTTGGGATTGGTTCGGGTAAAAGCCTTCAAACTCTTGGTGTTGTAGATCCTTTGTGGCACTCTCTAGCGCAAATCCGTCTAATCGGCAAAATAAACATACAAGACAAGAATACAATCAAAGAGTGCACATATATTACTCAATATGACATTACATGCATGATTAATGCAAATGCAAGGTGGAACTTGTTAATGAGTTGTTTTTAATCATCACTAACTAGTTATAATAGTTTTTAACAAGTTTATACAGGTTTGGATTTGATTTGATCTAATTTAGAATTAATTCAATAGAAATTCACCAGGAAAATCGGACTAGTCCGCAAGGGACCAGACAAGTCCGCACTGTGCAAGATCAACAGATTAGGGTTTCATAGATCAACATGAATTTGGAGATTTGGGGTTGAATTCACGTAAGTAAAAGAGAATAGAAGGTATACCCAGTGTTCAGAACTCTAATTAATCAAGGATCTTGGTGGCAACACTTGAATCTTGACGATCTAGGGTTGATGAAGAACTTAATGGTGGATTGTTGATGAAGAACGCGAAGTTGATGGAGATCTTGATCCTCTTTCGTTTCCTCCTCTTCTTCTTCTTACTTGGCACCTCCTTCTCCCTCCTTGGCAGCGGCTATTCACGAGCTAGAGCTTGGGTGGGGTGGACAAGTGGCAAATAGATTTCAAGCCAAGGGGTGGGGTTGTTTATATAGAGGTGGAGGCTAGGGTTAGATGGATTTTGAGTTCTGAGAATAGTAGGAGTCGGTTTGAAGTCCCCCATGGGCTCCAAAAGAGTTAGGCACGACGTCCCTAGGCCCACCTAACGTAAAACCCAAGAAACAAGTCGTGAAACAAAAGATCAACTCAGAGTCGCGATTTATCGGACAAGTCCGAAAAGGTCGGACTAGTCCGAAGTTGGACAGAGAGAAATCGGACAAGTACGGACTAGATATCGGACAAGTCCAAACTTATCCAGAGGGGAAAAAAAGACAAGTCTGGCCAAAAATCGGACAAGTCTGCTGGAATACCGGACTAGTCCGGACAAGTCCAGGGACTTAGCGAAATTTTCAAGGAATTGGAACACCGGACTAGTCCGCACTGGATCGGACAAGCCCGAAGGTGTCCAGAGGCAAAAACAGACTAGTCCGCAAAAAACGGACAAGTCCAGTTGAAGTCAGAGAGAAATCGGACTAGTTCGCACCAAAAATGGACTAGTCTGCACTTTCAAGAATTCTTAAGTGCGGTTTTGTTTCAAATTCATTTTAAACTTGTTCCTTTTTATGTTGATTAATTTTAGACATGTATATGAATGTATTCAGGGCATGATGCATGAAATTGAGGGTGTTACAGAACATCCCCAAAGTTGTGCACCAAGAGCTCTGGCCTCCCTTGCTTATATAACCAGCCCTTAGGCCAACACAAAGCTAACTAGAACTCTAATCCTACTCAATTCACGAATCAAAACTTTCTATAACTGCTCAAGACTCTTAGATACGCAGATAGAAGCAATGTTAAGACTTCCAAACACCTTAGTAATGCATCTCACATTCCTAAAACAACTCAAATTTGTGACCCACACGAAATCCTATCATAACCAACTCAAAACTTTCCATATTTGAGTCAAACATGACTCAGTCGCAGCCGAGTCCATAACCTAGTCGGTTGGACCATTCTAACCAATTCTTTATGTCCACATATCTTCATCACGCGTTGGAACCATGTGGCCAAGTCCATGCACTCCTTGCACATGTGCAAACATCTTCCAACGATGTCCACGATACCTTCATATGCATTGTTCTTGATTCAAACATGCTGAGCAACCTCCCGATCAACTCAACCACAATTCCTCCTGAACTTGGTTGTTGAACCTCATCTTCTCCCCAATACTAGTTCAATGGATCCTGTCACCAGCCATGTCTTGAACTCAAGCAACAACTGCACATGAATAAACAACCAATACTTCCGACCAGAAGTCCTCGACTTGACTCTCGTTAGTTTCGAAACCACAACACCTTACGTGAGAACATCACATAAGTATATTGCAAACCTTAGCAAAAGATATCAACCATAACCACCAAAAAACACCAAAACTTAGTAAAAAAACTAAGCAAACTTTCCATAATCCAACAAGCAAGTTCGAAACATTGCAAATTAAAAGCAGAATCACTACGATCAAGCTCCGAACCTTGCCAAAGCTAACCGGACCTTGAACCGGAGCTTTCCAAAACTAACAGGATCTAGCGCCGGAACTTACCAAAGCTAGCAGGACCTAGCACTAGAGCTAACCAAAGCTAGTCGGACCTAGCGCCGAAGCTAACCAAAGCTATGTCAGACTGACCGTCGGAGCTTACCTGTAACACCCTCATTTTCATGCGTCATGCCCTGCATACATTCATATACATGTCCAACATTAATCAACATAAAATGGAACAAGTTTAAATTGAATTAGAAACAAAACCGCACTTAAGAATTCTGGAAAGTGCGGACTAGTCTATTTTTTGTGCGGACTACTCCGATTTCTCTCTGACTTCAATCGGACTTGTCCGTTTTTCTGCGGACTAGTCTATTTTTGCCTCTGGACACCTTCAGACTTGTCCGTTCCAATGTGGACTAGTCTGATGTTCCAATTCCTTGAAAATTTTGCTAAGTCCCTGGACTTGTGCAGACTAGTCCGATATTCCAGGGGACTTGTCCATTTATTTTCCTCTGACTAAAGTCGGACTTGTCCGATTTCTGGCCAGACTTGTCTATTTTTCACCCCTAGATAAGTTCAGACTTGTTTTATATCCAATCCATACTTGTCTGATTTCTCTTTGTCCTACTTCAGACTAGTCTGGCCCTTTTCGGACTTGTCCAATAAATCGCGACTCCAAGTTGATCTTTTGTTTCAGGACTTATTTCTTGGGTTTTACGTTAAGTGGGCCTAGGGACTTCGTGCCTAACTCTTTTACAGCCCATGGGGGACTCCAAACCGACCCCTACTCATCTAAAAACTCGAAATCCATCTAACCCTAGCCTCCACCTTTATATAAACAACCCCACCCCTTGGCTTGACATCTATTTTTCACTTTTCCACCCCACCCAAACCCTAGCTCGTGAATAGCCGCCGCCAAGGAGGGAGAAGGAGGTCCCAAGCAAGAATAATAAGAGGAGGAAACGAAAGAAGATCAAGAGCTCCATCAACTTCGCGTTCTTCGTCAACAATCCACCATCAAGTTCTTCAACAACCCTAGATCGTCAAGATTCAAGTGTTCCCTACAAGATCCTTGATTCATTGGAGTTCTAAACACCTAGTATATCTTCTATTCTCTTTTCCTTACGTGAATTCAACCCCAAATCTCCAAATTCACGTCGATCTAGAAAACTCTAATCTGCTGATCTCGCGCAGTGCGGACTTGTCCGGTCCCTAGCGGACTAGTCCTATTTTCCTGGTTAATTTTTGTTGAATTAATTCTAAATTAGATCAAATCAAAACCAAACATGTATAAACTTGTTAAAAGCTATTAGAACTTGTTAGTGATGATTAAAAACAACTCATTAACAAGTTCCACCTTGCATTTGCCTTAATCATGCATGTCATGTCATATTGAGTAATATATGTGCACTCTTTGATTGTATTTTGGTCTTGTATGTTTATTATGCGGATTATACGGATTTGCGCTAGAGAGTGGCAGAGGATCCACAACACCAAGAGTTTGAAGGCTTTGACCCGAACCAATCCCAAGAGCAAGGCAAGTGTCCTTGAAGCATATTGATCATATTTTAAAATAAATGTTTTGTTTGTAAAATTGCATTCTTGTGTCAAATTGATGGGAAATCCTATGATAATATGTTACTAGCTTTGTTTAACCATCCTTGTCACCTGGAATATATGGTAGAGAGTCGGGAAGGGCTTTTTACCTTTTTGCTTCGCTTAATTAATTGGGATGGGAAAACAACCATACCACTCAACTTAATGTTGCATTTATGAGATTATGATTAACATGAACTGGTTAATATGATATGGTAATGGGTGATCTAAGAAAGCATGGTTTGTGGATTGGGTAGGATGTTATGGTGGTTTGCTTGCTTTAGATCTAAGGATCGATTCATGCGAGAATAAGCCAGGACTACAGTGCCACCACGAGGCCAAGTATGGGTGTGGTGTAGCTGATTAATTAGGGCTTTGCCAGTGCTATTTGGACCATTAAGGATGCTCGGGGAAAGGGTAGTCAGATTGGGTTTGTTGATGATTGGTGGAACTACCATGGGATCCGAATGGCTCAAGAGGGGGCCCTTGGTTGAAGATGTGCTCAGTTGGAGGTATCGCCACCGGTGAAACCTCAGTGGGGTCTAAATAGGCTAGTAATCCCTTTGTAAAGGCCATTTTGTGATCTATTGGTCATACACCAAAGGAAGTGTAATTGGCATAAGGGAGGTTTCTTTAGTCACCGACGGGTGATGAAATCACAAACACATGGGTAAAATGGTACAAACTCTGCAGAGTCTAATGAAACTATCATGATAGTCGTGCTCCCGATTATGAGTGCTTGGATGACCTACATGATTAGAGAGATTTTGGTATTGGGATGGTTTGTTGTTGGTTATGGGATGGTTTGGTTCTGGTTATGATTGGTAATATGGTTAAGACAGGTTATGGATTGAATTATGATATTGGATATGGTTATTGGTAATGGTGAAATATGGTGTATGGATGATGGTAATGAAATATGGACTGGTACAATGATATTACTTATGGTTTATAATGGGTTTACTTCATATACACATAATATATTGCTTTTTAAATGTTTTAATGTACTTTTCAGCACTTAGCCATTATTATATTCGTCATTTGTATCAGCTACATGTCATACTTTCCACACTTGCTGAGTAGGACATGTACTTGAAAGTGCATCTAGGACTCCCTTGTGGGTTTTGGATGATTTATGACAAGCAATTGGGATCCTAATCCTTTTGTTGAGATGAATGCAGGCAAATGATGAAAAATGAGCAAAATGCCAAAAAGAAGGGAAATGAGAAGCAAAGTGAATTTGAGCTCAAGAAGAAGAAAATAGTAGATTATTATGTATAGAGTGTGTTAAGGAAACACACCCAAGAGCTCAATCACTTTCAAGCACACACATACAATGCACAAAGTTATACAGGACCGGACTAGTCCGATATCAGCCGGACTAGTCCGATATCACATTCTGCACTAGATCGGACAAGTCCGGTCTCCACCGGACTAGTCCGATATCTTTCTGACCCACTTCGGACTAGTCATCTCCAATGCGGACTAGTCCTTAACACAATGCACAAGTCACACAAAATCGGACAAGTCCGTTGTGACCCGGACTAGTCCGATATTCATTCTGATCCACTTCGGACAAGTCCGGTATCTACACGGACTAGTCCGATATACACACTGATCTAAATCGGACAAGCCCTCCAAGTGCGGACTTGTCATCCCAAACACTTAGGGTTTCATATGTCCGGTCAAGTCCGATGGCAATCGGACTAGTCCGAAGATTTCCAGTAGCGAAATCGGACAAGTCCGTTTTCAACCGGACTAGTCCGATATTCCTGGACACTTAGGGTTTGCTACACACAGCACTCCGGACTAGTCCGGTGACCATCACGGACTAGTCCGATCTTTCTGAACCCTAACGGTCATTTTTAGAAACCCCATATAAATAGAGGTGCACGGCCCACTTTCACCATCTCTCGAACCCTAGCGCCGTCACACCTCCCAAGAGACTCAAAAACCATCTCTCTCCACGAAATTAAGTGCAAAATCAATCAATCCATTGAAGATCACTTCTAGATCATTGGAGAGACACTTGGCACACATCATTGAGCTCTTGGTTTGATTCTCTAACACACTCTTACGTTTCAATTTGTAATTTTCGAGTGTGTTATTGGTGTCATTGTGAGTTGTAATCAAGGGAGCTCTCAACGTGTGAGAACGCCCCTTCAACTTGGTTATTTACCCTTTGTGATTAGTGGAAGAGGATTGGCCTTTGTGGCGATCCGACGAGGAAAGGGTTGGAGAAGACCCGGTCCTTTTGTGGGCTCCTCAACGTGGACGTAGGTTGCCTTCGTGGTAGCCGAACCACGGGATAAATCGTGTGTCTTGTCCTTTTTGTGTTCTTCATCTAATTTGATCAACTTAATCTAGGGTTTGATTCACTTTGTTCAATCTAAGTCTAATTGTCGATCAAGAGTTTTAACTTCAATAGAATCTGACATACTACTATTAAATTGAGATTCAAGTTTATATTTTCGCTGCAAACATTAACGAATCAATCAAATTTTCTAAACTTGATCAACCTAGCCCGTGAAAACCGGACTAGTCCGCACATTACCGGACTAGTCCGATATCTCTGGTATTGACCTTGTTGTTGAGTGTTACAGGAACCGAGAAAAATCAAAAAAAGGCCTATTCACCCCCCCCTCTAGGCCTACATTCAATTGGTATTAGAGCAGGTTCTTCAAGAAAGAGTGCAACCACTCGAAGAGATCATGTCGGACATGAAAGATGTTCAGAAAATCAACAACCAGGAAGAAGTAAACAAGGACAGGGACCAAAAGCTGGAAAAGTATCTCGAAGCAATTCAAGACTTCGATGATGATGACGAGGAGACGCTGGAGCTGAAAGCACTACTCAGAAAGAAAGCACTTTCCAAAGAGAAAGCTAGAGTTGAAGAAAAGAAGAAGGGGATTAGTCACACCGACTACTCCCGATATCCTTTCAACTATGATCGTTTAAATTCTAACAACAGCCATTACCTATCTATTCCTCTTGGAAAAGCCCCACACTTCGATGGGAGTGATTACTCCATGTGGAGGAAAAATATGAAGATGCACTTGATTTCCCTTAACCCAAGTTTATGGCATATTGTGTGCACAGGAATAGACATCCCAGATGACGACGAAGAGCTCACTCCAAGTCAAGAGCAAGCCATCCACAGAAACGCTCAAGCCGCAGCCGTGATCACCTCCTCTCTAAGTCGAGATGAATTCACAAAGGTGGACGGACTGGAGATTGCCAAGGAAATATGGGACACACTACAAACAGCCCGTGAAGGTGACCGGCATGTGCGGGAGGCCAAAATTGAAATGATTGAGGGCGAACTAGGAATGTTCACAATTGAGGAAGACGAGTATCCCCAGGACATGTACAACCGATTGAAGACACTTGTAAACAAGGTTCGATCATATGGGAGCAAGAAGTGGAATGACCACGAGGTTGTAAAGCTCATCCTTAGAGCCTTTATGCCTCGCAATGTCACACTATGCTCTATGATCAGAGAAAGTCCCGGGTACAAGAGGATGACTCCAGATGAATTGCTTGGCAAAATCATCAATTTTGAAATGATGGAGAAACAAGCCAAGCACGTCAAAGAAATAGCCGACCTCACATCGGCCAAGAAGAAGGGAGTTGCCTTAAAATCCACACTCAAACCTCTATCCAAAGAAGCAAGAGAAGCTCAGTTTGAGGAGGATAGCGATGATGAAAGCAGTGAGCTGGACGAAGAGGATATGATTTTGTTCATGAAAAAGTTCAAAAGAATAATGAAGAAAAGACAAGGAACAAAATCTGGTGAAGGCAAGTACAAGGAAAGGACAAAGCCGAAGATGAGGCAGGCGTGCTATAATTGTGGTGAGTATAACCACTTTATAGTCGATTGCCCGTATGAGGACAACAAGAAGAAGAATAAGGAAACCAAGCCTCAACCGAAGAAATTCTTCAAAAAGAAGAAACAAGCTGAACAAGCACACATTGGAAAAGAGTGGGACTCAAACGATGAGTCCTCATCATCCGATGAAGAAGAGATGGCTAGCATAGCCATTGAAAGCTCGTCCAAGAATCCCACACTCTTCCCCACGCTCGGTGCAAAGAAGGGACATGGCACTTGCCTCATGGCAAAGGAAGGTAAACGCAAGGCCTATTCCTCCGGTGGATCCAAATGGGTGCTAGATAGTGGATGCACCAACCACATGACCGGAGAAAAGAGGATGTTCGTGGAATATGAAGAAAACGAGGACCCAAACGAAGGCATCTACTTCGGAGATAATAGTCAAGGAAGGGTGCTCGGTACCGGTAAAATAGCAATATCCTCTGAACACACTCTTTCTCATGTTCTACATGTTGAATCTTTAGATTATAACCTGCTGTCCATATCTCAATTATGTGACAAAGGTTATAATTGCTTGTTTACTAACGAGGGTGTGACCGTCTCAAGGAGGAGTGATGGTTTCGTTGCATTCAAGGGTATGTTAAAGGGAAAGCTTTACCTTGTTGACTTCAACAAGGATAAAGCCGAACTCGACACATGCTTGATTGCAAAAACCAACATGGGTTGGCTGTGGCATAGACGGCTAGCACATGTTGGTATGAGGAATCTTCAAAAACTCCTCAAGGGCGATCACATCCGAGGTTTGAAAGATGTTGTTTTTGAGAAAGACAGGCCTTGTAGCGCGTGCCAAGCCGGGAAGCAAGTAGGAGCACATCATCCTGCAAAGAACATTATGACTACGACAAGACCGCTCAAACTACTACATATGGACTTGTTTGGTCCAATTGCTTACATAAGCATCGGCGGTAATAAATACGGTTTAGTCATTATTGATGATTTTTCCCGCTTCACTTGGGTGTTCTTTTTGCATGACAAGTCAGAAACACAAGGAACGCTCAAGAAATTCTTCAAGCGAGCTCAAAACGAGTTCTCACTATCGATCAAGAGTATTCGGAGCGACAACGGCACGGAGTTCAAGAACATACAAGTGGAGGAGTACCTTGATGAGGAGGGAATCAAGCACGAATTTTCAGCACCATACTCTCCACAACAAAATGGAGTCGCCGAAAGGAAGAACCGAACGCTCATAGAGATGGCAAGAACAATGCTCGATGAATACAAGACTTCGGATCGATTTTGGGCAGAAGCGATTAACACCGCTTGCCACGCCGCAAATCGACTCTACCTTCATCGACTACTCAAGAAGACTCCTTATGAGCTACTCACCGGTAACAAACCCAACATTTCATATTTTCGAGTTTTCGGCTCTCCATGTTATATCTTGAACAAGAATCCCAGGACTTCAGAGTTCGCTTCGAAGTCCGATGAAGGTTTCCTTCTTGGCTATGATTCGAACACTTACGCCTATCGTGTTTTCAACAAGGCCTCCGGACTTGTTGAAGTGGCACGTGACGTAGTGTTCGATGAAACTAATGGCTCCCAAAAGGAGCAAGTTGATCAATGTGAATTAGGTAAAGAAGAAGCTCCTTATCAAGCATTGAAGAGAATGGCTCTAGGCGAAGTTCGTCCACAAGAGTCATCGTCACAAATACAAGAGGAAAGTGAACCACAAGAGGAGATCAACAATCAAGGGGGAGTCTCGATACAAGATCAATCACAAGAATATGAAGATGATCAACAAATCAACGAAGGCAACCACTCAGGGGGAGAAGAAAATGATCACCAACACTCAACTCCCCAAGTGCCACACCCAAGAGTACACCAACGCACTCAAAGGGATCACCCAATCGACAACATCATCGGTGACATCCCAAAGGGAGTAACCACTAGATCTCGTATAGCTATTTTTTGTGAGCATTACTCGTTTGTCTCCTTTTTGGAACCACGCAGGACTGAGGATGCATTGAAGGATCCGGACTGGGTGGTGGCAATGCAAGAAGAGTTGAACAACTTCAAGAGAAACGAGGTTTGGGAACTTGTGGAAAGACCCAATGCAAACAAGCAAGACGAACACGGGGTGGTGACAAGAAACAAGGCACGACTTGTGGCCAAAGGTTACTCACAAGTCGAAGGTTTGGATTTCGATGAGACTTTTGCTCCAGTAGCTAGGCTTGAATCAATTAGAATATTACTTGCATATGCTACTCACCATGATTTCAAGCTGTACCAAATGGACGTGAAAAGCGCCTTCCTCAACAGACCGATCAAGGAAGAGGTGTACGTGGAGCAACCACCCGGATTTGAAGACGAAGAGTTCCCCGATCACGTGTATAAACTGCGTAAGGCTCTCTATGGCCTCAAACAAGCTCCTAGAGCTTGGTATGAGTGTCTTAGAGATTTTTTCATTGATAATGGCTTTCAGATTGGCAAAGTAGATTATACACTATTCACGAAAAACCTAGATAATGATCTTTTTATTTGCCAAATCTATGTTGATGACATAATTTTTGGGTCAACTAACCAATCTTTCTGTGAAGAATTTAGTAGAATTATGACAGACAGGTTTGAAATGTCAATGATGGGAGAATTGAAGTACTTCTTGGGATTCCAAGTGCGGCAACAAAAGGAAGGAACATTCATAAGCCAAACCAAGTACACGCAGGACATACTCAAGAAGTTTGGCATGGACAAGGCAAAGCCCATAAAGACTCCCATGGCTACGAATGGCCACTTGGATCTCAATGAAGATGGACCGAGCGTCGACCAAAAGGTATATCGCTCCATGATTGGATCTTTACTTTACTTATGTGCATCTAGGCCAGATATTATGTTGAGTGTATTCTTGTGTGCAAGATTTCAAGCCAACCCTAAGGAATGTCACTTGACAGCCGTAAAAAGAATCTTGAGATATTTAGTTCATACACCCAACCTTGGTCTATGGTACCCAAAAGGCTCCAAATTCAATCTCATTGGTTACTCCGATGCAGATTATGCCGGGTGCAAAGTTGATAGAAAAAGCACCTCTGGCACATGCCAATTCCTAGGAAGATCCTTGGTTTCTTGGTCATCTAAGAAACAAAATTCCATTGCTTTATCCACAGCCGAAGCGGAGTATGTTGCAGCCGGGAGTTGTTGTGCACAACTTCTTTGGATGCGACAAACTCTAAGGGATTACGGTTACAATATGAACCATATTCCTCTCCTTTGTGACAATGAGAGTGCCATTAAAATAGCCCACAATCCAGTTGAGCACTCTAAGACTAAACACATAGACATAAGACATCATTTCTTGAGAGACCATTCCATGAAAGGAGACATAACCATCTCACATGTCAACACACAGAAACAATTGGCCGACATATTCACCAAGCCACTTGATGAAAAGCGTTTTTGCGAACTCCGAAATGAGCTAAATATTCTTGATTCTCGAAGTGTGGCTTGAAAAGTTGCATACCTGTATGATTACTTCAAAATGTTGATTGATTTGTGAAACTTACCCCTCCCTATTTTTCTCTCGAAAAACTATGTCAATTATTAGATCTTGATGAATTTTGATCATTGTATGATTGTTGTGTGCTTACTGGTCAAATTCATCAAGATTGCTTGAATTGTTTTGCCTCTCTATTCTCTATTATTGAACCTTCAAATATATATGAATGGGCTATGCAATTCTTTCCTGGTAACCACGGACTAGTCCATGATTATCCGGACTAGTCCGCCCATGCAGACTAGTCCGCAGAGTGCCGGTTAGGCCGGACTAGTCCGACGGACCACGAACTAGTCCGATATAGGTCTCTGGATGACTTCGGACTAGTACGGTCGAGTCCGGACTTGTCCGATTTCTCTTGTCCATAACCCTAGCCGCCACCAAACCCTAATCCACTCATCCCCACATTTGCTCACGCCTTTCTCTCTCTTGCGCTCGAGCTCCCAAAGCAATCTCTTGTGTCCTCCGTCGAAAAGCCACAAGTTTGGGCGGAGATCAAGCTTGAAGACTTGGGGATTGATTCCACCGGACAAGTCCGGCCTCAAACCCCCAAAACTTCAAGTCTTCAACGATTTCTTCAGTAAAAACCTTCAAAACCGTAGAAATCGTATTTTTCTCAATCATTGATCGTTTGGCCTAGCACCCTGCACTAGTTACATGTTTATCTGATGTACTACGTGTATGCTAGACTAGAATTGCATTAGGGATTGTGTCCAGTTCAATCTGTTAGGTTTTTGAGGATGAACACCGGACTAGTCCGGTCCATGCACGGACAAGTCCGGTACCCCGGACTAGTCCGTGCCGAGGCACCGGACAAGTCCGATGTTTCTGAACCTAAACCTAATTCCTTAATTCCCTAATGCCATCCATTTCTATCATGTCCCACCTATGCCTTGCATAACTTGTCATTTTTCTTGCTCATTCATTCTCAGATCATGTCGAGCTCCGACAACGAAATCTCTGACTTTGAGGCCGAGTTGGACCACGAGGTGGCATCTCGGTCCTCGGCGGGTCTTGGCAAGAAACGCCAAGAAAGACCTTCCGAGCCTGCTACTTCCCCTCCCCAGGTTCGGAGGAAGGTCTGTGTCAAGAAGCCCGCCTCGAAGGCTGCTCCGTCTACAAGCGGCCTTCGTCAAGCAAAAGGAAAGGGCAAGGAAGTAGCAACGGGGCCAGTTGGGCCCTTGAAGCTACACACTCCTAGGGAAGGGGTTCGGGACCCCAATGAAGAGAAATTCAATGGGAAAGGCAGTGATATGGCGGCCAAGCTCATAAGCATTGATTGCTATGGGAGGCCAAAGCAGGCAGCTGATGGAAGGTTTTGGACAAACTTCCATGCAGATTTCTACAGGTTGGTTTACCTGCCGATGAAGACTCCGGTGGTGCGCAGTCAGTGGATTGACTGGGCCTACCTAGAGAAGAAGAAGTGCTCAGCTTTTGATGAAGTCATTGCAGCAGCTGAGAGGCATGGCCTGAAGGATCTGTTTGCCTTCAGACACAATTGGAATGATGAAGTGATTGCACAATTCTATGCAACGTGCCACTTCTCGAGTGAAGATGAAGAGAGTGTGACTTGGATGACCCATGGATCCAAGTACTCCATCACTCAGGAGGATTTTGCAAACCTGCTCCATTTAGACTCTGCTGGAAATGACCACCTGATCATCCACAACATAGGGGTCATTGAGAGGGACGGAATGAAGTTCATGTATGAGCCCAACTCTAAGTATGTTCCTCCCTCCACAAAGAACATGAAGCCCTTCTTTGTGGTCCTGAACAGAGTTCACCGGAAGACCATTGCCCCCAAGGATGGGGATGCAGGGAGTGTACAGGGCTACCTCCGAACTCTAATGAGGGTCATAAGCAAGAAGAGACAGTTTGATGTTGCAGATTACATTTGGAACGACATGGTCAACATCTCAAGCACCCCCAACCGGTCCTGTGGCTATGCTCCCTACCTGATGTTCATGATTGAGAAAGTCACAGGTATTGAGTTCGTGAAGGATGTGGAGCACACTCCTCTGAGGCCTCAGAAGCCTCAGCCTGTGAGTGTCCAGGCTGCTCCCTCGCCGGCCTCGAGTCCTGAGGCACCGGCAAGAGAAAGAGATACTGCTAGGGCTGTCCCTACCTCTAGGGAAGCCCCTCAGAGAGGATCAGCCAGTGGGATCCTAAAGTACCTGACCGCCATCTTCTCCTCCTGCAAAAAGACCGAAGTGAAGGTCCACAAACTCAACAAGAAAAGAAAGGAGGACATGAAGTATATAAAGGCCAATGTGGAGCAAATCTGTCGGAAGCTGGAGATCGATCCCATTAGATCTCCAGTGATATCTGAGGAGTCTGACCCGGATTTCACCGAGCTCGGGCCCTTGACCCCTTCCGAGCTTGCCTATTTTGGCATTGGGGGCTCGAGCAGCTCCGCTCCTCCTCCTCCCTCTCCTCCTCGTCAAGCAGAAAGCGAAGAAGATGAAGATGATGACGAGAGGACCGACAGTGAAGAGTGAAGACCCTAGGACCCTCATCTCCTTCTTTTTGGTGTCTTGATGCCAAAGGGGGAGAGATTGAGGGGGAGTCTTAGCTTTAGCTGTGATAGGGTGCGAGGAGAGAGTTCTCTTTATCTTTTATTTGTGGTTGTAATAGCTTAACTCTGTTTTCATATTAAATTTGGTCCTGTGATGAATTGCTTAATTTATTTGGAGTGTGTGATGAAAACTGTGTTTTTGCCCCTGGAATGTCATATGCATTTGATATCGGTTGGTTAATGCAAATTCTGTCATTCTCAATGTATTCATGCACTTAGTATGCATCCCACCATAAAGAATGCACATATGGATAATTCTCTTGTTGCTTGATGTATTTTTGAGTCATATGTGCATACGTTATGAAAATCTCATTTTTTTTGCCTTATTTTGTGAAATCTCAATTGGTTGTCATCAATCACCAAAAAGGGGGAGATTGAAAGTGCATCTAGGACTCCCTTGTGGGTTTTGGATGATTTATGACAAGCAATTGGGATCCTAATCCTTTTGTTGAGATGAATGCAGGCAAATGATGAAAAATGAGCAAAATGCCAAAAAGAAGGGAAATGAGAAGCAAAGTGAATTTGAGCTCAAGAAGAAGAAAATAGTAGATTATTATGTATAGAGTGTGTTAAGGAAACACACCCAAGAGCTCAATCACTTTCAAGCACACACATACAATCCACAAAGTTATACAGGACAGGACTAGTCCGATATCAGCCGGACTAGTCCGATATCACATTCTGCACTAGATCGGACAAGTCCGGTCTCCACCGGACTAGTCCGATATCTTTCTGATCCACTTCGGACTAGTACTCTCCAATGCGGACTAGTCCTTAACACAATGCACAAGTCACACAAAATCGGACAAGTCCGTTGTGACCCGGACTAGTCCGATATTCATTCTGATCCACTTCGGACAAGTCCGGTGTCTACACGGACAAGTCCGATATACACACTGATCTAAATCGGACAAGCCCTCCAAGTGTGGACTTGTCATCCCAAACACTTAGGGTTTCATATGTCCGGTCAAGCCCGATGGCAATCGGACTAGTCCGAAGATTTCCAGTAGCGAAATCGGACAAGTCCGTTTTCAACCGGACTAGTCCGATATTCCTGGACACTTAGGGTTTGCTACACATAGCACTGCGGACTAGTCCGGTGACCATCACGGACTAGTCCGATCTTTCTGAACCCTAACGGTCATTTTTAGAAACCCCATATAAATAGAGGTGCACGGCCCACTTTCACCATCTCTCGAACCCTAGCGCCGTCACACCTCCCAAGAGACTCAAAAACCATCTCTCTCCACGAAATTAAGTGCAAAATCAATCAATCCATTGAAGATCACTTCTAGATCATTGGAGAGACACTTGGCACACATCATTGAGCTCTTGGTTTGATTCTCTAACACACTCTTACGTTTCAATTTGTAATTTTCGAGTGTGTTATTGGTGTCATTGTGAGTTGTAATCAAGGGAGCTCTCAACGTGTGAGAACGCCCCTTCAACTTGGTTATTTACCCTTTGTGATTAGTGGAAGAGGATTGGCCTTCGTGGCGATCCGACGAGGAAAGGGTTGGAGAAGACCCGGTCCTTTTGTGGGCTCCTCAACGTGGACGTAGGTTGCCTTCGTGGTAGCCGAACCACGGGATAAATCGTGTGTCTTGTCCTTTTTGTGTTCTTCATCTAATTTGATCAACTTAATCTAGGGTTTGATTCACTTTATTCAATCTAAGTCTAATTGTTGATCAAGAGTTTTAACTTCAATAGAATCTGACATACTACTATTAAATTGAGATTCAAGTTTATATTTCCGCTGCAAACATTAACGAATCAATCAAATTTTCTAAACTTGATCAACCTAGCCCGTGAAAACCGGACTAGTCCGCACATTACCGGACTAGTCCGATATCTCTGGTATTAACCTTGTTGTTGAGTGTTACAGGAACCGAGAAAAATCAAAAAAAGGCCTATTCACCCCCCCCCCCCCCCCCGCTAGGCCTACATTCAGTACTCACCATTATAATCCCCCACCAATAGTTGCAGGTTAGAATTGGGAGTATAACAATGATAATGCGGAGTTCTATGCCGTGTCTACCGTCAGCTTTGCCTATGGAGTGTTTGGAGTTGCGCTATACCCTATTTGCTTTTGCTTAGTTGCTTATTAGTTTATTTCCGCTGCATTAGTTGAACTTGTCATTAATATTCATTAGAGCTTGTATTCGAGGATATTATGAATTCTGTAATAAAAGTGGTTAATTAGTCTGGTTCTATGGTAATTTTATGTATATCCTTTTGTGATTGCACTCGTGTATGTGTGTTGAACGTCCTGGGCACACATATGGGTTCACTTGGTTCATTTTTGGAACCGGGTGTCACAAATTGGTATCAGAGCCACAGGTTGACCGTAGGATGCAGCCTAGATAGAATGGACACTTTAGAGCATATAGGAGCACTTGGGAAACAATGTGTTTTTGTTTGGTGTGTTGTTTCCTATATATTGTTTGCTTGTGTGCTTAATAGAGGATTTTGGGATGATCTAGCATTGCCATGTCCATGCAGGCTAGAGTAGTTAGTTGTTTAGTTTCATATCCCTTGATGTATATAGTTGGGGACGTTTTATAAATTCTTATCTCTTGCTTTTCTTTAGATGGTGGGGACTCGCAACCAGAGGGATGGCAATGATGAGGAGGAGAACAATGGATCACCCCATAACAACAGTGGACAAGGACCTGCCTAGGGAGCTATCAATATTGAGCAGCTATTGGCCATGCAGAACCAGCTCATGCAGACCATGATATAGACTATGGGACAACTGCAGGCTGGTAATGTCAAAAATCAGCCCCACATGCCTCCACCGCCACCCCCACCTTCTCATAACCAGTCGGGAGAGTTTATGAGGACTAGGCCGCCGACCTTTGCTCAAGCCGCTGACCCTATAGATGCTGATGATTGGCTCAAGTCTGTGGAGAAGAAGCTCGCTATAGTCCAATGCAGTGACCGGGAGAAAGTGCTATTTGCTTACCATCAACTTGTTGGAGCAGCTGCCGATTGGTGGGATTTGCTATGCAATACTCATGAGAACAAAGAGAGAATTACTTGGGTGGAATTCAGGGAGAGCTTCCGTTCTAATTATGTGCCGAAAGGAGTTATGATTTTGAAGAGGCAAGAATTTGAGAACTTAAGGCAAGAAAGGTCAAGCGTGGGTGAATATCTTAATAAATTCACTCAACTTTCAAGGTATGCACCTCAGGATGTGAGCCGGGATAGTCGGAAGCAATACTTGTTTATGAGGGGCCTTAACAATGAGATCCAAGTGCAATTGCTCTACTGTGATTATGCTAACTTCCAGAAGCTTGTGGACAAAGCAATTGTGGTGGAGAACAAGGTCCATGAGATGGAGCAAGACAACAAAAGGAAGGCGCCATATCAAGGACAACAACAAGGAAGTAATGTTAGCTCTCGCTTTGCACCACCCAATGCTCCATATTACAGCTCCTTTGCTCCTGTACAGCGCCCTGGTTATGCACCGTGCCCAACTCAGTTGGTGCAGTAGCGCCCTGTCATGCAAGCACCTAGGCCTCCAATGCCTTTTGCACCTCGTGCTAATTTTCTTGGTGCAAATGTTCAAAACCAAGCTCGTCCCAATAATTCTGGTGTAGTTAAGAAGTGTTATACTTGTGGAGAAGCTGGACACTTTGCGCATCAATGTCCTAAGTCAGGCCTTGGTCAAGGAAGCAATGCGCCAAGGCAAAACCCAAGACCCAATGGAGGACAGCTGCAAGGAAACCGTGAATAGCAAAATTTTGCTCGTGGCAATGTGAACCATGTCTCTGCGTAGGATGCTCAACAAGCGGATGACGTGGTGATTGGTATGTTTCTCGCAAACTCCAACCCGGCGACTATGTTATTTGATTCTGGAGCATCGCATTCATTCATTGCATCGAAGTGTGTTGCCAAGTATAGTGTGCCTATCTCTCATATGAAGTTTACTCTATTGGTTAAGTCTCCTGGAGGAGAGATGAGGACAAATATAGTATGTCCAAAAGTAAGCCTTAGATTAAGGGGGTAGACTTCTCCGCCAATCTCATTGTCTTGGATTCCCAAGGATTGGACATTATACTTGGTATGGACTGGTTGGGGAAGCACAATGGAGTTTTTGAGTGTTCCACAAAGACGGTGAAGTTGACCAACGAAGAAGGGATTATTGTAGACTTTTAAGCATCTCAACATGCACCGAAGCAATTAGAGTTGAATCATATAGACGGTAGGAGATCCCGGTGGTGTGTGAATTTTTGGATGTGTTTCCGGACAATTGCCAGGTATGCCACTTGCTCGAGACATTGAGTTTGTTATTGATTTAATACCTGGAACTGCACCTATAGCTAAGAGGTCATATAGGACGCCTCCTAAGGAGTTAGCAGAGCACAATAAGAAAATTCAAGAGCAACTAGAGAAAGGTTTTATTCGCCCCAAATCTTCACCTTGGGGAGCGCCCGTTCTATTTGTGGACAAGAAGGATGGGTTGCAAAGGATGTGTGTGGATTACCGAGCTCTCAACGAGGTAACGATCAAGAACAAGTACACCTTGCCACACATAAAAGACTTGTTTGATCAGATGAAGGTTGCTTGTGTCTTCTCCAAGATTGATTTGAGGATGGGATACATTCAAATGAATATTAGACCATCAGATATACCCAAGACAGCTTTTAGGACACGATATGGATCTTATGAGTATACCGTGATGTCCTTTGGATTGACAAATGCGCCTGCCTACTTTATGTAACTCATGAATAAGGTCTTCATGGAGTACTTGGATAAGTTTGTCGTGGTGTTCATTGATGACATTATGATCTACTCGAAGGATGAGAAGGAACATGAGGAACACTTGAGGCTTACGTTGCAGAAATTGAGGGAGCATCAATTTGTATGCCAAATTCAGCAAGTGCCAGTTTTGGTTGAAAGAGGTGTCATTTTTGGGTCATATCATCTCAGGAGGAGGAGTATCTGTTGACCCCGGAAAGGTGTGAGATGTGCTGAAATGGGAGCCACCACAGAATGTCAAGGAAATAAGGAGTTTTCTTGGAATGGCTGGATATTACCGTCCATTCATCAAAGACTTTTCCAAGATAGCCAATCTAATGACGGGGTTGCTAATAAAGGGGAAAGCGTTCCAATGGACTCAAGCTTGTTGAGAGAGTTTCGAGGAGTTAAAGAAGAGGTTAACTACAGCCCCAGTTTTGGTTTTGCTAGATGTGAGCAAGAGTTTTGATATATATTGCGATGCATCGAGACAAGTACTTGGATGTGTATTAATGCAAGAAGGTCAAGTGGTGCATCGAGACAATTGAAGAAACATGAGCAGAATTACCCAACGCATGATTTGGAACTTGCAATCGTGGTTCATGCATTAAAGATTTGTAGACATTATATTCTTGGACATAGGTGTGAAATTTATACGGATCACAAGAGTCTTAAGTATATTTTCACACAAACGGATCTGAATTTGAGGCAACAAAGATGGCTGGAGCTCATTAAGGATTATGATTTCAGAATCAATTATCATCCAGGGAAAGCCAATGTAGTGGCCAATGCTTTGAGTAGGAAGGGAGTAAGTCATCAACTCACAGTTCGAGAGTTACCATCCGAGTTATGTAAGGAGTTTGAACGGTTGAACCTTGGATTTGTACATGAGATGGGGATAATGGAGTTAAATCCAACTTTGGAGCAAGAAATTCGAGAGGGCCAGACGAAGGATGAGGAAATCTAAGAGATCAAGGAAAGGACCCAAGAGGGAAGAGAATACATGTTTGATGAGGATGAACATGGTACCCTATGGCTTGGTAAGAGGATTTTCGTGCCTAATGTGAAGCATATTCGAGAGACAATACTAAAGGAGGCACATGACTCACCTTACTCAATTCATCTCGGCTATACAAAGATGTACAAGGACTTGAAGACTTGCTATTGGTGGGATAGCATGAAAAAGGACATAGCTAAATATATAGTATTGTGTGATGTGTGCCAATGAGTCAAGGCGGAACATCAAAGGCCCGCGGGATTATTGCAGCCATTAAAATCTCGGAATTGAAGTGGGAAGAAATTGCAATGGACTCCATAGTTGGTTTACAGCATACTCAGTCTGGTTATGACTCAATTTGGGTAATTGTGGATTGTTTAACCAAGTCAGCTCATTTTGTTCCTGTCAAGACCACCTATAACACCGCAAAGATAGCAGAATTGTATATGGAGCACATTGTGTGTCGACACAGAATACCAAATTAGATAGTATCGGATAGAGGTTATCAATTTACCTCCAGATTTTGGTAGAAATTGCATGAAGCATTGGGGACAAGGTTGAATTTCAGTTCAGCATATCACCCTCAAACGGATGGACAAACTGAGAGGACCAACCAGATTTTAGAGGACATGTTAAGAGCTCGTGCTTTAAAGTGTGGGGAAAGCTGGGACAAGATCTTGCCATATGCGGAATTTTTGTACAACAATAGTTACCAAGCAAGTTTGAAGATGTCACCATACGAAGCACTATGTGGAAGGAAGTGTAGGAATCCCTTGTTTTGGAGTGAAACAGGGGAGAATCAAGTATTTGGACCCGATGTGTTGCAAGAAGCTGAGAAGCAAGATCAAATTATTTGGAAAAACTTGAGGGCTGCTCAATCAAGACAAAAAGGATATGCAGACAATAAGAGATGGAAACTAGCCTTTGAAATAGGAGACTTTGTTTACCTCAAGGTGTCACCAATGAGAGGTTATAAGAGGTTTAACATAAGAGGCAAGTTAGCACCTCGCTATATTAGACCATTCAAGATTTTGGACAAAAGAGGAGAAGTAGCATATAAGTTGGAGATGCCAGCTCATCTTTCAGATGTTCATGATGTCTTTCATGTTTCCCAACTAAAGAAGTGCTTGAGGGTACCAGAAGAACAAGTGCCAATGGAAGAATTGGAATTAGAGGCATATTTCACTTATGCCGAGCAACCGATTAAAATCTTGAAAACCAAGGAGAGGGTCACAAGGAACAAGGTGATTCAACAGTGCAAAGTTCAATAGAAGCATCACACAGAATCAGAAGCAACTTGGGAGCTAGAAGATGATCCCAAGAAGTAATTTCCCTATCTCTTCTCTTTCGTGTCGAATCTCGAGGGCGAGATTCATTTTAAGGGGGGTAGGTCTGTAGCACCCTCATTTTCATCCATCATGCCATGCATACATTCATATACATGTCTAACATTAATCAACATAAAAAGGAACAAGTTTAAAATGAATTAGAAACAAAACCACACTAAAGAATTCTGGAAAGTGCGGACTAGTCCATTTTTGGTGCGGACTAGTTCGATTTCTCTCTAACTTTAATCGGACTTGTCTGTTTTTCTGCGGACTAGTCTATTCTTGCCTTTGGACAACTTCGGACTTGTCTGGTCCAGTGCGGGCTAGTCTGGTGTTCCAATTCCTTGAAATTTCGCTAAGTCTCTGGACTTGTCCGGACTAGTCTGGTATTCCAGCGGACTTGTTCATTTTTTTCCTCTGACAAAAGTTGGGCTTGTCCGATTTTTGGCCAGACTTGTCTGTTTTTACCCTCTGGATAAGTTTGGACTTGTCCAATATGCAGTCCGGACTTGTCTGATTTCTCTTTGTCCAACTTCGGACTTGTCTGATAAATCGCGACTCCGAGTTGGTCTTTTATTTCACGACTTGTTTCTTGGGTTCTACATTAAGTGGGCCTAGGGACGTCCTTCCTAACTCTTTTAGAGCGTGTGGGGGACTCCAAACCGACCCCTACTCATCTCAAAACTCGAAATCCATCTAACCCTAGCCTCCACCTCTATATAAACAACCCCACCCCTTGGCTTGACATCTATTTGCCACTTTTCCACCCCGCCCAAACCCTAGTTCATGAATAGTCACCGCCAAGGAGGGAGAAGGAGGTCCCAAGCAAGAATAAGAAGAGGAGGAAATGAAAGAGGATTAATATCTCCATCAACTTCGCGTTCTTCATCAACAATCCACCATCAAGTTCTTCATCATACCTAGATCGTCAAGATCCAAGTGTTGCCTCCAAGATCCTTAATTCATTGGAGTTCTAAACACCTGGTATACCTTATATTCTCTTTTCATTACGTGAATTCAATACCAAATCTCCAAATTTACGTCGATCTAGGAAACCCTATTCTCCTGATCTCGCGTAGTGCGGACTTGTCCGGTCCCTAGCGGACGAGTCCAATTTTCCTGGTTAATTTCTGTTGAATTAATTCCGAATTAGATCGAATCAAATGCAAACCTGTATAAACTTGTTAAAAGATATTAGAACTAGTTAGTGATGATTAAAAACAACTCATTAATAAGTTTTACCTTGCATTTGCATTAATCATGCATGTCATGTCATATTGAGTAATATATGTGCACTCTTTGATTGTATTCTTATGTTATATGTTTATTATGCGGATTAGACGGATTTGCGCTAGAGAGTGCCGTGGGGGATCTATAGCACAAGAGTTTGAAGGCTTTGACCCGAACCAATCCCAAGACCAAGGCAAGTGTCCTTGAAGCATATTGATCCTATTTTAAAGTAAATGTTTTGTTTGTAAAAATGCATGCTTGTGTCAAATTGATGGGAAATTCTATGATAGGAAGTTTAATAGCTTTGTTTAACCACCCTTGTCACCTAGAATATATGGTAGAGAGTCGGGAAGGGACTTTTACCTTTTTGCTTCGCTTAATTAATTGGGTGGGAAAACAACCATACCACTCAACTTAATGTTGCATTTATGAGATTATGATTAACATGAACTGGTTAATATGATATGGTAATGGGTGATCTAAGCAAGCATGTTTGTGGATTGGGTTGGGTGTTATGGTGGTTTGCTTGCTTTAGATCTAAGGACCGGTTCATGCGAGAATAAGCCAGGACTACAGTGCCACCACGAGGCCAAGTATGGGTGCGGCATAGCTGATTAATTAGGGCTTTACCAATGCTATTTGGACCATTAAGGATGCTCGGGGAAGGGGTAGTCGGATTGGGTTTGTTGATGATTGGTGGGACTACCCTGAGATCCGAATGGCTCAAGAGGGGGCCCTTGGTTGAAGATGTGCTCAGTTGGAGCCATCGCCACCGGCGAAACCTCAGTGGAGTCTAAATAGGCTAGTAATCCCTTTGTAAAGGCTATTTTGTGATCTCTTGGCCATACACCAAGGGAAGTGTAATTGGAATAAGGGAGGTTTCTTTAGTCGTCGACAGGTGATGAAGTCACAAACAGTGGGTAAAGTGGTACCAAGCTAACGCATATGTGTGCCCAGGATGTTCATCACACATACACGAGTGCAATCACAAAAGAGTATACAGAAAATTACCACGGAACAAGATTAATTATCAAATTTTATTACACAAACCATATTATCCTCGAATACAACCTCTAATGAATATTTATGACAAGTTCAACTAATGCAGCCGAAATAAACTAATTAAGCAAACTAAACAGCTAGACAGCATAAGCAATAGGGTATAGCGCAGCTCCAATAACACCACAGGCAAAGCTGACGGTAGACACGGCCTAGAACTCCGCATTATCGCCATTAAACTCCCAATCCTGACCTGCAACTGTTGGGGGGATTGCAAGAGTGAGTACATGTCGTACTCAGTAAGTGTGGAAAGTATGACATGTGGCTGATTCAAATGACGACAATAATAATGGCAAAGTGCTGAAAAGTACATTAAAACACTTGAAAAGCAATATATTACATGTATGTGAAATAAACCCATCATAAGCATAAGTAATATCATAATACCAGTCCATATTCCATATCCATCATCCATATACCAATAACCATATTCAATACCAGAATTTAATTCGTAACCAACCATATCCATTACCAGACCATAACCATCCCAAATACCATCCCAATACCGAGTTCCCTCTAATCATGGAAGTTGTACAGGTGCTCATAACCGGGAGCACGGCTATCATGATAGTTTTATTTAACTCTGCAGAGTTTGTACCACTTTACCCACGTGTTTGTGATTTCATCACCCATCGGCGACTAGAGAACCTCCCTTTTGCCAATTACACTTCCTTTGGTGTATGGCCAAGAGATCACAAAATAGCCTTTACAAAGGGATTACTAGTCTATTCAGACCCAACTGAGGTTTCACCGGTGGCGATGCCTCCAACTGAGCACATCTTCAACCAAGGGCCCCCTCTTGAGCCATTCGGATGCCAGGGTAGTCCCACCAATCATCAACAAACCCAATCCGACTACCCCTTCCACGAGCATCCATAATGGTCCAAACAGTACTAGTAAAGCCCTAATTACTCAACTACACTGCACCCATACTTGGCCTCGTGGTGGCACTGTAGTCCTGGCTTATTCTCGCATGAACCGGTCCTTAGATCTAAAGCAAGCAAACCACCATAACATCCAACAGATCCACATACCAGGCTTGCTTAGATCACCCATTACCATACCGTATTGACCAGTTCATGTTAATCCATATACCATTAATGCATAATTAAATAATATAGTGGTTTCCCATCCCAATTAATTAAGCGATGCAAAAGGTAAAAAGTCCTTCCCGACTCTCTACCATAAATTTCAAGCGACAAGGGTGGTCAAACAACGCTAGTAAACTTCCTACCATAGGATTCCCATCAAATTGACACAAGCATGCAGTTTTACAAACAAAACACTTATTTTAAAAACAGGATCAATATGCTTCAAGGACACTTGTCTTGCTCTTGATGTTGATTAAGATCAAAGCCTTCAAACTCTTTATGCTGTAGATCCTCCGCGGCACTTTCTAGCGCAAATCCGTCTAATCCACACAATAAACATACAAGACAATAAACACAATCAAAGAGTGCACAAATATTACTCAATATGACATGACATGCATGATTAATGCAAATGCAAGGTAGAACTTGTTACTAGACTGCTTTTAATGATCACTAACTAGTTCTAATAGCTTTTAACAAGTTTATACAGGTTTGGATTCGATTAGATCAAATTTTAGAATTAATTCAACACAATTTAACCAGAATGATCAGACTAGTCCGCTAGGGACCGGACAAGTCCGCACTCTGCGAGATACAGCATATTAGGGTTTTCTAGATCGACGTGAATTTGGAGATTAGGGGTTGAATTATTGTAAGGAAAAGATAATAGAAGGTATACCCGGTGTTTAGGACTCCAATGAATCAAGAAACTTGGAGGTAGCACTTGGATCTTGATGATCTAGGGTTGGTGATGAACTTGGGGATGAATTGGTGGTGAAGAACGAAACTTGGTGGAGATCTTGATCCTCTTTCGTTTCCTCCTCTTCTTCTTCTTGCTTGGGATCTTCTCCTCCCTCCTTGGTGGTGGCTCTCCACAAACTAGGGTTTGGGTGGGTGGAAAAGTGGCAAATAGATGTCAATCCAAGGGGTGGGGTTGTTTATATAGAGGTGGAGGCTAGGGTTAGATGGATTTCGAGTTTGAGAGGAGTAGAGGCCAGTTTAGAGTCCCACATGGGCTCTAAAAGAGTTAGGCATGACGCCCCTAGGCCCACTTATCGTGAAACCCAAGAAACAAGTCGTAAAACAAAAGATCAACTCGGAGTCGTGAAATATCGGACAAGTCCGAAAAGGATCGAACTAGTCCGAAGTCGTCTAGAGAGAAAATCGGACAAGTCTGGCCAAACACCGGACAAGTCCGACTTTAAACAGAGAGGAAATCGGACAAGTCCACTGGAACACTGGACTAGTCCGGAAAAGTCCAAGGACTTAGCAAATTTCAAGGATTCTTGGAATATCGGACTAGTCCGCACAAAATCAGACAAGTCCGAAAGTTTCCAGTGCCAAAAATCGGACTAGTCCGCAGCAAAAACGGACAAGACTGTTTTTAGTCAGAGAGAAATCGGACTAGTCCTTAGTAAAGTCGGACTAGTCCGCACTTTCCTGCATTTTAAGTGCGGTTTTGTTCCAAATCAATTTTAAACTCGTTCCTCTTGTTGTGGGTTAATGTTAAACATGTATATGAGTGTATGTAGGGCATGATGCATGAAAATGAGGGTGTTACAAACCTACCCCCCTTAAAATGAATCTCGCCCTCGAGATTCGACGTGGAAGAGAAAAGATAGGGAAAGTCCTTCTTGAGATCATCTTCTAGCTCCCAAGTTGCTTCTTTTTCTGTGTGGTGCTTCCATTGAACTTTACACCATCTAATGACCTTGTTCCTTGTGACCCTCTCCTTAGTTTCCAAGATTTTGATCGGTTGCTCGGCATAAGTCAAATCTTCCTCTAGCTCCAATCCTTCCATTGGCACTTATTCTTCCGGTACTCTCAGGCACTTCTTGAGCTGGGAAACATGAAAGACATCATGTACGTCTGAAAGATGAGCTGGCATCTCCAACTTATATCCTACTTCTCCTCTTTTGTCCAAAATCTTGAATGGTCCAATATAACGAGGTGCTATCTTTCCTCTTATGTTAAACCTCTTATGACCCCTCATTGGCGACACCTTGAGGTAAACAAAATCTCCTATTCCAAAGACTAATTTCCTTCTCCTATTGTCCGCATAGCCTTTTTGCCTTGATTGGGCAGCCCTCAAGTTTTCACGAATTATTCGGACTTGATTTTCGGCTTCTTGGAATACATCCGGACCAAATACTTGAGTTTCTCTTGCCTCATTCCAGAACAAAGGTGTCCTACACTTCCTCCCATAAAGCGCTTCATATGGTGACATCTTCAAACTTGCTTGGTAACTATTGTTGTAAGAAAATTCCGCGTATGACAAGCTTTTGTCCCAACTCTTCCCATGCTTTAAAGCACCAGCTCTTAACATGTCCTCCAAAATCTGATTGGTCCTCTCGGTTTGTCCATCCGTTTGAGGATGATATGCTGAACAAAAATTCAACCTCGTTCCCAAAGCTTCATGCAATTTTTGCCAAAATCTGGAGGTAAATTGAGAACCTCTATCTGACACGAGCTTCTTCGGGACTCCATGTCGACACACAATATGCTCCATGTATATTTCGGCCAATCGTGGAGCTGTATATTTGGTCTTCACAGGGACAAAATGAGCCGACTTGGTTAAGCGATCCACAATTACCCAAATTGAGTCATACCCGGACTGAGTACGTGGTAACCCAACTATGAAGTCCATTCCAATTTCTTCCCACTTCCATTCTGGAATCTTCAACGGTTTCAATAATCCGGCTGGCCTTTGATGTTCCTCCTTGACTCGTTGGCACACATCACACAATGCCACATATTCAGCTATGTCCTTTTTCATGCTATCCACCAATAGCATGTCTTCAAGTCTTTGTACATCTTGGTACAATCAGGGTGAATTGAGTACGGCGAGTCATGTGCCTCCTTTAATATCATCTCCCGAATATGCTTCACATTAGGCACAATGATTCTCTTTCCAAGCCATAAGGTACCATGTTCGTCTTCATCAAATTTTAATTCTCTCCCTTCCTCGATCCTTTCCTTGATTTCCTTGATCTCCTCATCCGTGGTTTGTGCCTCTCGAATTTCTTGCTCCAAGGTTGGGTTTAACTCCATCATCTCCGTCTCATTTACAAATCTGAGGTTCAACCTTTCAAACTCCGTACATAACTCGAATGGTAACTCTCAAACTGTGAGTTGGTGACTTACTCCCTTTCTACTCAAAGCATCGGCCACTACATTGGCCTTTCCCGGATGATAGTTGATCCCCAAATCACAATTTTTGATGAGCTCCAACCATCTTCGTTGCCTCAAGTTCAGATCCGTTTGTGTGAAAATATAATTCAAACTCTTATGATCCGTATAAATTTCACACCTATGTCCAAGAATATAGTGCCTCCAAATCTTCAATGCATGAACCACGGCTGCAAGTTCTAAATCATGTGTTGGGTAATTCTGCTCATGTTTCTTCAATTGTCTTGATGCATAGGCGACCACTTGACTTTCTTGCATCAATACACATCCAAGTCCTTGTCTTGATGCGTAGCAATAAATATCAAAACTCTTGCTTACATCCGGCAATACCAAAACTGGGGCTGTCGTCAACCTCTTCTTCAACTCCTCAAAACTATTTTGACAAGCTTGAGTCCATTGGAAAGCCTTTACCTTCATTAGCAACTCCGTCATAGGCTTGGCTATCTTGGAGAAGTCCTTGATAAACCGACGGTAATATCCGGCCATCCCAAGAAAACTTCTTATTTCCTTGACGTTTTGCGGCGGTTCCCACTTCAACACGTCTCTCACATTTCCGAAGTCAACCGACACTCCTTCTCCTGAGATGATGTGACCCAAAAATGACACCTCTCTCAACCAAAACTGACACTTGTTGAACTTGGCATACAATCGATACTCCCTCAATTTCTGCAACGTAAGCCTCAAGTGTTCCTCATGTTCTTTCTCATCCTTCGAGTAGATCATAATGTCATCAATAAACACCACAACAAACTTATCCAAGTACTCCATGAAGACCTTATTCATGAGGTACATAAAGTAGGCAGGTGCATTTGTCAATCCAAATGACATCACGGTGTACTCATAAGATCCATACCGTGTTCTAAAAGCTGTCTTGGGTATGTCCGATGGTCTAATCTTCATTTGAAAGTATCCCGACCTCAAATCATTATTAGAGAAGACAAAAGCACCCTTCATCTGATCAAACAAGTCTTCTATGCGCGGCAAGGTGTACTTGTTCTTGATTATTACCTCGTTGAGAACTCGGTAATCCACACACATCCTTTGGGATCCATCCTTCTTGTCCATGAACAGCACGGGCGCTCCCCAAGGTGAAGAGCTAGGGCGAATAAAACCCTTCTCTAATTGCTCTTGAATTTGCTTCTTGAGCTCCGCTAATTCCATAGGAGGCATCCTATACGGCCTCTTAGCTATAGGTGCAGCCAGGTATTAAATCAATAACAAACTCAATGTCTCGATTGGGTGGCATACCTAGTAACTCGTCCGTAAAAACATCCAAAAATTCACACACCACCAGAATCTCTTCAATGGCAGCACCGTCTATATGATTCAGCTCCAATTGCTTAGGTGCAGTTTGAGATGCTTCAAATTCTACGGTGATCCCTTCTTCATTGGTCAACTTCACCGTCTTCATGGCACACTCAATAACTCCATTGTGTTTCCTCAACCAGTCCATACCAAGTATAATATCCAATCCTTGAGAGTCCAAAACAATGAGGTTGGCAGAGAAGTCTATCCCCCTTATTCTAAGGCTTACTTTTGGACATACTATATTTGTCCTCATCTCTCCTCCAGGAGACTTAACCAATAGAGTAAACTTCATATGAGAGATAGGCAAACTATACTTGCAACATACTTTGATGCAATGAATGAATGCGATGCTCCAGAATCAAATAACATAGTCGCGGGGTTGGAGTTGGCGAGAAACATACCAATGACCACGTCATTCGCTTGTTGAGCATCCTCCATAGAGACATGATTCACGTTGCCACGAGCAAAATTCTGCTGTCCACGGTTACCTTGTGGTTGTCCTCCATTGAGTCTTGGGTTTTGCCTCGGTGCATTACTTCCTTGACCAAGGCCTGACTTAGGATATTGATGCGCAAAGTGTCCAGCTTCTCCACAAGTATAGCACTTCTTAACTCCACCAGAATTATTGGGACGAGCCTGATTTTGAACATTTGCACCAGGAAAATTAGCACGAGGCGCATAAGACATTGGAGGCCTAGGTGCTTGCATGACAGGGCGCTGCTGCACAAACTGAGTTGGGCATGGTGCATAACCAGGGCGCTGAGCAGGAATAGAGGAGCTGTAATAGGGCGCATTGGGTGGTGCAAGGCGAGGGCGCACATTACTTCCTTGTTGCTGTCCTTGATATGGCGCCTTCCTCTTGATTTCTTGCTCCATCTCACGGATTTTGTTCTCAACCAAAATTGCTTTGTCCACAAGCTTCTGAAAATTGGCATAGTCACAATTGAGTAGTTGCACTTGGATTTCATTGTTCAAGCCCCTCATGAACAAATATTTCTTCCGACTGTCCCGACTAACATCCTCAGGCGCGTACCTTGAGAGTTGAGTGAACTTATTGAGATATTCACTCATGCTTGATCTTTCTTGCCTTAAATTCTCAAATTCTTGCCTCTTTAAGATCATAACACCCTCGGGCACATAATGAGAACGAAAATTCTCCTTGAATTAGGCCCAAGTAATTCTCTCTTGGTTCTCATGAGCATTGCAATAAGCATCCCACCAATCCGCAGCTGCTCCAACTAGTTGATGAGAAGCAAACAAGACCTTCTCCCGGTCACTGCATTGGACAATAGCTAGCTTCTTCTCCACGGACTTGAGCCAATCATCCGCATCCATAGGGTCGGCAGCTTGAGCAAAGGTCGGTGGCCTAGTCCTCATAAACTCTCCCAATCGGTTATGAGGAGGCGGGGGTGGCGGTGGAGGCATGTGGGGCTGATTGTTGATGTTGCCAGCCTGCAGCTGTCCCATAGTCTGTATCATGGTTTGCATGAGCTGGTTTTGCATAGCCAATAGCTGCTCAATGTTGATATCTCCATGAGAAGGTCCTTGACCATTGTTGTTCTGAGGTACTCCATGGTTCTCCTCCTCATCAATGCCATCCCTCTGGTTGTGAGTCCTCACCATCTGAAGAAAAGCAATAGGTAAGAATCAGAAAACGTCCCCAACTATATACATCAAGGGATATGAAACTAAACAACTAGCTAGCCTACGTGGACATGGCAATGCTAAAGCATCCCAAAATCCTCTATTAAGCACACAAGCAAACAATATATATAGCAAACAGCACCCCAAGCAACAACTCATCAATTACTAAGTGCTCCTATGTGCTCTAAAGTGTCCATTCTATCTAGGCTGCATCCTACGATCAACCTGTGGCTCTGAGACCAATCTGTGGCGCCCGGTTCTGAAAAATGAACCAAGCTAACGCATATGTGTGCCCAGGATGTTCATCACACATACACGAGTGCAATCACAAAAGAGTATACAGAAAATTACCACAGAACAAGATTAATTATCAAATTTTATTACACAAACCATATTATCCTCGAATACAACCTCTAATGAATATTTATGACAAGTTCAACTAATGCAGCGGAAATAAACTAATTAAGCAAACTAAACAGCTAGGCAGCATAAGCAATAGGGTATAGCGCAGCTCCAATAACACCACAGGCAAAGCTGACAGTAGACACGGCCTAGAACTCTGCATTATCGCCATTAAACTCTCAATCCTGACCTGCAACTGTTGGGGGGATTGCAAGAGTGAGTACATGACGTACTCAGAAAGTGTGGAAAGTATGACATGTGGCTGATTCAAATGACGACAATAATAATGGCAAAATGCTGAAAAGTACATTAAAACACTTGAAAAGCAATATATTACATGTATGTGAAATAAACCCATCATAAGCATAAGTAATATCATAATACCAGTCCATATTCCATATCCATCATCCATATACCAATAACCATATTCAATACCAGAATCTAATTCGTAACCAGCCATATCCATTACCAGACCATAACCATCCCAAATACCATCCCAATACCGAGTTCCTTCTAATCATGGAAGTTGTCCAGGTGCTCATAACCGGGAGCGAGGCTATCATGATAGTTTTATTTAACTCTGCAGAGTTCGTACCACTTTACCCACGTGTTTGTGATTTCATCACCCGTCGGCGACTAGAGAACCTCCCTTTTGCCAATTACACTTCCTTTGGTGTATGGCCAAGAGATCACAAAATAGCCTTTACAAAGGGATTACTAGTCTATTCAGACCCCACCGAGGTTTCACCGGTGGCGATGCCTCCAACTGAGCACATCTTCAACCAAGGGCCCCCTCTTGAGCCATTCAGATCCCAGAGTAGTCCCACCAATCATCAACAAACCCAATCCGACTACCCCTTCCCCGAGCATCCATAATGGTCCAAACAGTACTAGCAAAGCCCTAATTACTCAGCTACGCCGCACCCATACTTGGCCTCGTAGTGGCACTGTAGTCCTGGCTTATTCTCGCATGAACCGGTCCTTAGATCTAAAGCAAGCAAACCACCATAACATCCAACTCATCCACATACCAGGCTTGCTTAGATCACCCATTACCATACCGTATTGACCAGTTCATGTTAATCCATATACCATTAATGCATAATTAATTAATATAGTGGTTTCTCATCCCAATTAATTAAGCGATGCAAAAGGTAAAAAGTCCTTCCCGACTCTCTACCATAAATTTCAAGCGACAAGGGTGGTCAAACAATGCTAGTAAACTTCCTACCATAGGATTCCCATCAAATTGACACAAGCATGCAGTTTTACAAACAAAACATTTATTTTAAAAACAGGATCAATATGCTTCAAGGACACTTGCCTTGCTCTCGCTGTTGATTAAGATCAAAGCCTTCAAACTCTTGATGCCGTAGATCCTCCGCAGCACTTTCTAGCGCAAATCGGTCTAATCCACACAATAAACATACAAGACAAGAAACACAATCAAAGAGTGCACAAATATTACTCAATATGACATGACATGCATGATTAATGCAAATGCAAGGTAGAACTTGTTACTAGATTGCTTTTAATGATCACTAACTAGTTCTAATAGCTTTTAACAAGTTTATATAGGTTTGGATTTGATTAGATCAAATTTTAGAATTAATTCAACACAATTTAACCAGAAAGATCGGACTAGTCCGCTAGGGACCGAACAAGCCCGCACTCTGCGAGATCAGCATATTAGGGTTTTCTAGATCGACGTGAATTTGGAGATTAGGGGTTGAATTCTTGTAAGGAAAAGATAATAGAAGGTATACCAGGTGTTTAGGACTCCAATGAATCAAGAAACTTGGAGGTAGCACTTGGATCTTGATGATCTAGGGTTGGTGATGAACTTGGGGATGAATTGGTAGTGAAGAACGAAACTTGGTGGAGATCTTGATCCTCTTTCGTTTCCTCCTCTTCTTCTTCTTGCTTGGGATCTTCTCCTCCCTCCTTGGTGGTGGCTCTCCACGAACTAGGGTTTGGGTGGGTGGAAAAGTGGCAAATAGATGTCAATCCAAGGGGTGTGGTTGTTTGTATAGAGGTGGAGGCTAGGGTTAGATGGATTTCGAGTTTGAGAGGAGTAGAGGCCGGTTTAGAGTCCCACATGGGCTCTAAAAGAGTTAGGCACGGCGCCCCTAGGCCCACTTATCATGAAACCCAAGAACCAAGTCGTAAAACAAAAGATCAACTCAGAGTCGCGAAATATCGGACAAGTCCGAAAAGGACCGGACTAGTCCGAAGTCGTCTAGAGAGAAAATCGGGCAAGTCTGGCCAAACATCGGACAAGTCCGATTTTAAACAGAGAGGAAATCAGACAAGTCCACTGGAACACCGGACTAGTCCAGAAAATTCCAAGGACTTAGCAAATTTCAAGGATTCTTGGAATATCGGACTAGTCCGCACAAAATCGGACAAGTCCGAAAGTTTCCAATGCCAAAAATCGGACTAGTCCGCAGCAAAAATGGACAAGTCTATTTTTAGTCAGAGAGAAATCAGACTAGTCCTCAGTAAAATCGGACTAGTCCGCACTTTCCTGCATTTTAAGTGCGGTTTTATTCCAAATCAATTTTAAATGCTCCAAATCAATTTTAAACTCGTTCCTCTTGTTGTGGGTTAATGTTAAACATGTATATGAGTGTATGTAGGGCATGATGCATGAAAATGAGGGTGTTACAGGATTGAATTATGATATTGGATATGGTTATTAGTAATGGTGAAATCTAGTATATGGATGATGGTAATGAAATATGGACTGGAACTATGATATTACTTATGGTTTATAATGGGTTTACTTCATATACATATAATATATTGCTTTTCAAATGTTTTAATATACTTTTCAGCACTTAGCCATTATTACATTCGTCATTTGTATCAGCTACATGTCATACTTTCCACATTTGCTGAGTACGACATGTACTCACCCTTGCGATCTCCCACCAACAGTTGCAGGTCAGGATTGGAAGTATAACGATGATAATGCGGAGTTCTAGGGTTTGTCTACCGTCAGCTTTGCCTGTAGAGTGTTTGGAGCTGCACTATATCCTATTTTCTTTTGCTTAGTTGCTTATTAGTTTATTTCTGCTGCATTAGTTGAACTTGTCATTAATATTCATTAAGCTTGTATTTGAGAATATTATGAATTCTGTAATAAAAGTGGTTAATTAATCTGGTTCTGAGATAATTTTCTGTATATCCTTTTGTGATTGCACTTGTGTATGTCTGTTGAACGTCCTGGGCACACATATGCGTTCACTTGGTTCATTTTCGAAATCGGGTGTCACATTACCAAAGCTAGTCGGACCTAGAACCGAAGCAAGTCAGACCTTACGTCGAACCTTGCTGGAGCTCGGACCTAGAGTCAGATCTTGATGATAAAGATGTTTTGGTAGTATTCAAAACTTTTTATCGACAAAGCCAATGTATTCATCACACATAGGTCTCACAGAACCCTGGGGTTCTGGCAGCTAACGATGGCGCCGTTGCCGCCTTCTTCGTCAGTACATGCGCTCGTCGCAGGGTCAGTGTGTTGACGTCGAATAAGGTTGTGCATGTTGCATCTGAAGCGGAAAAGATGGTGGATCTATCCAGCCCACAACAGGCCCATCCCGGTGACCTCGTTGGAGGTGTGTCGGTTGTCAATCGACGCTGGCCCCTTTATCAGTGATAAGTGTGGTGGTCCCGAAGGACAGGGTTGTGTGAACCCTAATGTGAGTTGATCCGCCAATTTCACATTTTTAACTTAGTTTTTGTTTGAATTTGAAGTTGTCTTAGTTGGATTCTTAGTCCGAATTCGAATCCTTAATAAATTTTGATCTTAGTCGTTGTGTTCTTGGTTTGATCCCAATAGTTGACTCAAAACCGAACTGAATCTTATTCTCCTCCTTCTAATTGCTTCTAGAATCAATCTTGAACTTAGGAGTTGATCTTAGGGCAAGAGCAACTTAGAAAGCTGAATGGATTAGTGAAGCTAAGTCGCTTCTGGTACCATTGTTAGGTTTGGCTAATCAACAGAATCTTAATTAGCCACTAATCAATTCGGGTTAGGTGCAGATTATGGCAAACATTGATCACATAACCTCATGATTGGAGCATGGAGATAATTACGGATTTAGGGTTAGCGGCACCTGGGGTGTAGCTTGAGATGAATAGGAGCGAGTGGCCATGACAGTAATCTTGCTTGCATCCTTGATGTCTTCTTCGGTATAGAGGTGGTGAAGCGCAGGGAGGGACTTCCCGGTGTTCCTCCCTCAATTAGATCAGATTCTAATTGGGTTATAGATGTGTTCTGTCTGTTGACACTACAAGAATCAGGCAAAGAAGTAACAGACGAAATATAACTGTTATTGCCGACTATCCTTAAATCGGTTACATTTGTCAGTTTTAGAATACCGGCAGTGATTATGTTATAGCCGTCGGCGCAGATGTGACGGCTGACGACCATATTTAACTGTGTCAGTTAGATAAAAAAACTGACGACCATACTTAAAAGGCGTCGGTACTAACTCTCAGCCAGACGGCCATACTACAAGATCGGCGCGCCCCCAAAATCTTCTCCGGCCCAAAAATTAAAACCGACGACGTTTTGTCCCGGCCCTACAGCCATAGGAAAATCTATCGGGCCACCGACGGTTAGAAACCGCACCTAGCTATTTTATTCCCGGCCCTTGATTCCCACTGGCTCGTTATTCGTTAACCCTAGCACAGTCGCGCCCAACAGCGCAGCCGCCGCCCACCTCTCTCGTCTCTCTCGTCTTCCTCGCTCCTCCATGTCTCTCTCGCCCTCCTATGAGCTCCACGGCGGGCTCCGGCCAGCTTACCTGCGCGTGTGCCGGCGATGGCGACGCGGACCCAGCTCCACCTACGCGCGGCGGCGGCGCGGACCCACCTCCACCTGCGTGTGCGCTGGCGGCGGCGACGCGAGATCCGACGACGGCGACGCGAGGTCCGCTGCTCTCTTGTTGCAGGCAGGGAACATGCTTGGACTTCTTGCGTCACGGCGCAGATGCGGTTGGAGTCCGCCGGAAGAGGTGGTGGAGTAGATGAGTTCTTCGATTTGAGGTACGAGGCCGATGACGGCAGCCATGAACACGGCAGCGTCAACCACAACTGCGGCGTCAACCTCAAGGGCGGCATCGGGCGTGGCTTCGGCATTCACGAGGGGCCCGTTTTTTGACTTAGTTATTAGTTCTAGTGGCCTGCTGTAATGGATTGTAATCTTGTTTTGTTTGATCTGTTTGTATTATCGTCAAGAAATGTGGCCCTGCGTGAATTTGATCTGTAATTTTGTTGTTCATCTCCATTTTTGTTCTTTGTTTCTTGTACTTACTTTTTTGTTCAAGATGACACACATGTTCAAACACTGCAAATTGTCAGAAGCATGCCATTGTGACATTAAAGGAAGCGCTCAAAAGAATTAAAATATGCATTAAAGCTGGTACAGGTGCGCCGACGGCTTTAGTGGCATAAAGGCGTCGGGCATTGCTTCAGCCGACGGTCTCAAGCCCATAGATGTTTGTTTTAGTAGGTAACCGACACTTATATAACTGATATTCTATTGCTCGATTCTTGTAGTGGATCCAGGGTGATCAAATAAGCAGATATTTCCATCTTATTTAGGTGAGAGTACACTAGGAGCCCTTCCCAACCGAGTCTGTTGGTGAAGGTGCCCCCCATCAGGACACCCCGTGAAGGGGAATCTAATTCGGTTGGATTGGTTACATTTGTGACAAATTAAACCCTAAATGTGTTTAACACCAACACTCAAATCTGTTCCTATTAAGCACAGCATTGTCCTTAACAAACACTTGCGTGACCAAGGTTGCTTATAAAATTACATGGTGGACATCTTGATTCGGAATAATTTCAAGTGTCTGCGATAGCTTAAATTCTCTATCGTGTTCAGCAAACTGGTCTTTGCTTTGCTCATCGTGACCTTTGCAGACAAGTTTTTTTTTTAGGGACTTTGCAGACAAGATTGGGCCTGAAGATGTGCGCAATTTCTTGGTGGCCCATACGGACATTCCTGGCCCTCATCACAGGCATCCGCCGATTATCACACGAACCACCGTATACAGTTGCAGAAACTTCTCTGTACGAAATGAACTGACAACACGTTCTCTGAAGATTATTATACTTCTATTCTTTACTGATCTCTCAAGAATTTTTGGGTTCTTTTGGATGATGATTTTTTTCTTCCACCAAGCGGTCATTCCTCTCTACGACCACCCCGGGATGACGGTGTTCAGCAAACTGCTCTTTGGCACACTGCACATCAAGTCTTACGACTGGGTTGGTCCTGATCATCTCGCCGGCTCGACTCCACGTAATACTAGCCGCAATTTTCCAGCATGTTCTTTCTTATTTACTCTCTGCAATCCATCCCCTGACAAACCGTTCTACCGATGCCCGTCGGATGATGCCTACAGTGACGAGGCTGGGGAGGCTGTTGATGGACGCCGACCTCAGCGCGCCCTGCGACACCGTGCTTCTATACCCAGACTCCGACGGGAACATGCACCGGTTCACCGCCGCAACACCTTGCGCGGTCCTCGATGTGCTCGACCCGCCGGACTCCAGAGACCGGGACTGCATGCACCTACTACCAGGACTTCCCTTACTCGAACTTTGGTCCAAGTAAGCCAGACCTTTGAGATATGTTCCAGATCATGGACATCAGATCAGACGGACAAGTAGGGATGAATATGGGATGGGAAAATTTTCGTCACATACCGTATACCGTTTTTTCCCGATCATTTTTGAATTGTTTGGGATTTATTTGGAATCAGTACGAAAATGGAACAGGATAAATCAGAATTGGGATCGAGAACGGTTGAGAGGTTGTCCGGACTGTTTTTTCGGTTCCTGTTTTTGTTTGGGATATCCCGTTTTCCTCCTTTTTTGTTTTATTCGAAATTCGGTCCAAAGAGCCCAGTAGACATAACCACACTCGGCTCACTGTATACCAAATCTAACCCTAATCTCCACCGGCCAGCCACCAAGCCCGACTCCACACTTGAGTGCCCTGTGCGTGACTGCGTGCGCCCGTGCCCGCCCCAGCCCGAGCGGCCGCGCGGCCATTGCCGGTCCGTCACCATGCTCGCACACTCTGATCCAGCACAACGCCGCCGCCCTCGCGTGCTCCACAACATGTTCCGCTGCCCCGTCTAGCACCGCCGCGCACACGCGCGCTCCGCAACAGCGTCACGCCCCCCGTGCGCTCTGATCCTGTGCCATGCCGCTGCCGCGCACGCGCGCTTCCTCTCGAGTGCCACCCGTGCCGTCAGCTCCAGCCTGCTCGTGCCGTCATCCAGGTAAGCTAGTTGGATCTTTGTGCGTCTAGTTGAATTTGGATGACTGAGTTATTGTAACCAACGCAGATGCCCATTATTCGCTACACTATATAAGAAAGACTCATCCGAGACGTGCCCAAACGAAAAGGGAGATGAATAAATAGTGCGTCTCCGTCGTCGCGTCTCGCATTACGTTGTCGTCAGAGACCCGCAACAGACGCGTTGCCGATCAGACTAAGTGCCAGACATGCTCAAAGATAGTGTATCTCCTTTTGTTTAGTCATAATAGATGGGTTTTACGGGGTCACTGGATATGGGTTCCGGACGCGTAGCCCATCAGCGTACATGCGAGACATGCTCTAATACAGTGCATCGTAGATTTGTTTACTAATCCGAGACACCCTTTATATTAATCCGTCGCATATTTGTTGACTGATCTGAGACGTGCTCTAGGGAAGCGTGTCTCCTTTATTTAGGTAATCTAAGACGTCCTCTGTTACAGCACGTCACAGATTGTTTATAGGCAGGTCACTACGGTACTAACAGGAGACGCTGCCTGCTAGACGCACATCTCTTATTAGGTGCCCCTCACCCTGATTATCCTTGTTGCCGGCTGCATCCTGGAGGTAGCCAGGATTTGGCAAGCTGCATTGTCAGTGTTAGCAACATACACATATCGAAACATATGCATAGCCAAATAAAGATCACACACATTGACCAATCAAAGATTAACAAATTGTCAATCGTGGTTACCATATAACTATTTACAAAGGATTCCCCTATTCATCCAGCTTAACAAGTAACTAATTAAACAAAAGAATAACTTTCATCTAATCCTATACTTGGTAATGAAATTGTCCCTTTGAACTAATGATTTCAGAAATGATGAACCTGCATAGTACGTCTCTAATTTGCTCGAGGCTACGACCTTCAGCGTTCCTAAAGGTGGGTCCATAGTCCTGCCACACGATAAAATGTGATTTAGCAAAAGATTAGTAATAAAGTAAAATAAATGTACTTACACATACATTGAAATTAGGATGCTCTCCAAATAAAGCCATGTGTAAGCAGACATGGAGGCTGCACGTGTTGCCTGGAGCTTCTTGTGGGACGTCGAATGCAGTATGATGCTTAAGTTGTCGACGTTTTTCTTTTACTTGTCCAAAAGCACTAAAAGAGTAAAGCACGCAAGACACGGATTTTTATTGATGTTCGATCTCACCAAAAAGATCTACTCCTCGTTGAGGAAACCCACACAGAGCCGAGTCTCTTCAAACTTTTTTCTCTCGTCAAGTCACCACACAAGACCGACTTGATTCCACTATCATGGGTAATCACCAAGTTGGTGGGGCAACCTCACACGTTGAGGGCCCCCACAAAAGATTACGGCAGAAAAGGATGATCTAATACACTAAAAAAGATTACAAGTAATGCAAGAGTGTAAAGAGATCAAACTCTAAGAGCTCAATGATGTGTAGACAATGGTCTACCAATCCCAAATCTAAATACTCAAAGAATTTTCATTTTTGAGGACCTTAGATGTGTGGGGATATGTATTTTTGTGCCCTTGGGACAAGTGGCGGCGCTAGGGTTTCAGTTCTTTATAGTAGAATGTAAGAGTTGTGTTTGTGGGGTCGTTGATCTCCTATTTATGGTGTTTCTAAAATTAGTACCGTTAGGGATCTCGACGGTCGGACTAGTCCGCTCTGGGGACTAGACTTACAGTGTGCATTGTAAAAATTCGCATGGAATGTGCGTCACAATAAAAACCTAATATGTGTGAGGTATATCAGACTAGTCCCGTAGGAGTCCGGACATGTCTGGTGCCCTGTGTATTGGAACATCAGAAAGTTTCTCGAACTAGTCCGGTCTATGAACAAAATTGTCCGGTGCATAGTGTTATGGAACATCACAGAGTTTAACGGACTAGTCCGATATATGAACGGACTTATCCGGTGCACGGTGTTATGAGACTCCACAAAGTTGAATGGACTAGTCCAGTTTGTGAACAGACTAGTCTGGTGCTCAGTGAAATCTTAAGGTTGATTTTAAGCCCTTACCCATACGCAAAGACTTGAGCTCTTGGGATGTGTCTCTCACACACATCCTATACAATTGAGTCTACTTTGCACTTTATTCATCAATTGTACTTTTTTCTTCATCACTTCTTTTTTCAAATTTTTGAGTGCACCAACTATCTAATCTTAGTTAACCTACATTCATCTCAACAATTTCATTAGCATCTTATTTGTTTGTCATCAATCATCCAAAACCCACAAGGGAATGCCTAGATGCACTTTCAATCTCCTCATACTTGGTGATTGATGACAACCAATTGAGATTTTACAATTAAGAGTAAAAATTGATTTTCATAAAGTGTGCATATATGGGAACGACAAATGAACAATAAAAACAACTCCCATATATGCACTCTTTATGGTTGGGTGCCTATAGAGTGTGTGATCAAATATTATGACGTGCCAAAAGATAGGAACATATCAATTATAAAAGCAACCATCACAGTAATATTACACTAAGCATCACACATTTAAATAAAATAGGCACATCCAAAGATACATGTCCTCGATCACTAGCCCTTAAGGTTTCAAAATAAGATACTAGTCTCAATCTCTCCCCCTTTGGCATCAAGGCACCAAAAAGGGAAAAATTGAGGGAATCACTCTTCGCCACTTCCTCCCTCACTTTCGGTCCTCTCTTCATCTTACTCTTCAAGTCCATGCCGAGGAGGAGGAGTGGAGACACCTGCTAGTCCAAATGAGCTCAACTCTTTCTCAGTGAGGGGAGCCATCTCAGTGATATCTTCTTGTAAATCCTTTAAAATTTGAGGTGATCCCATTGGCCCAATTTCTAGCTTCTCACAAATAGGTTTGATATTGGCCTTCAGGTATCTTTGATGTGTTTTCCTAGCCAAACTCTCCTTGTTCTACTTAATTTTCGCTTTGTGGCAGGATGCAAATATGTAGGAAAGCAATTTAGCGCACCATTGGAGGACTCTTTGGAGGATCGAGGAGCAGATGTAGCAGTTAGTCCTTGTGCCTTCATTTGCTTGCTTAGATCTCTGCTCCACTATAGGTGAGGCAGGAGCAGAAGGAATAGTGTGGAATGTGTAGGATCGAAGAGAACGTGAGAAGCTACCAGAGGGGGGGGGGGTGAATGGTAGATTAAAACTTTTTAGTGGAAGCAACGAAAACCCCATGGCAGAAAATCAATCTGTTAAGAAATCATGCGTGCAATTAATCTAAACGTGATCAATTGTGACAATACCAGTATAGATTGTGGAGAAACAAGTTACGAAGATGTCACACCAAGAAATCATAAAAATTCGCCAAGAAAAACTCAAGTTATGATTAAAAGATTGAACGAAGGTCAATCTGTTCTACTCGAGAAAAACCAGATCTGCAACACTGCAAAGAAACTCGTGTAGATCCAAAACCACAAATCCAATGACCGCGAAATTTTTACATATGATAGATAATCAAGTTATCAAGAAAACCCAAAAAGAATCACATCAATTGGATCTGTAAAAATCGAGTTATGGTAAAACCACCGAAGCAAGGTAGTGCTGTGCAGAAACTCAACGAGAAAGAATTGACATAAACAAGCCAGACGAACAAGGCGAAAAAGCTCCTTTAGACTATGAATTTTATTTATCAAAACAAAAAAGGAACACCCCCAAAGTCGTGCACCATGAGATCTGACCTCCCTTGCTTATATAACCAGCCCTTAGGCCAACCCAATCCTAACTAGGATTAAAATCCTACTCAGATTCAGCCGAAACTTTCCATAACTGCTCAAGACTCTTTCATACGCAGATAGAAGCAATATTAAGACTTACAAACACCTTAGGAACATATCCCACATTCCTATAACAACCCTACTTCATGCTCACCATGAAATTCTAATGTAACAAAATCAAACCTTTCCATATTTAAGTCAAACCCGACTCAGCCGCATCATGAGTCCATAACCTAGTCAGTTGGACCTTTCCGACCAATTCTTTACTTCCACATCTCGTCATCATGCCTTGGAACCATGTAGCCAGGTCCATGCACTCCCTGCACATGTTCAAACACCTTCCAACGATGTCCACAATACCTTCATATGCATTGTTCTTGATTAAAACATGTTGCGCGGCCTCCCGATCAACTCAACCGCAATTCCTCCCAAACTTGGTTGTGGAACCTCATCTTCTCCCTAAGACTAGTTCAATGGATCCTATCACCAGCCATGTCTTGAACTCAAGCAACACCTGCACATGAATAAACAACCGATACTTCCGAGCACAAGTCCTCGACTTGACTCATGTTAGTTCCGAAACCACAACACATTACGTGAGCACCTCACATATGCATTTTGCGAACCATAGCAAAATGGTATCAGCCATAACCACCAAAACACACCAGAAACTTAGTAAAATAATACTAAGCAAACTTTCCATAGATGTAAAGCAAGTTCAACACACTGCAAGGTAAAAGCAGAACAATTGCAATCAAGCACCAGACCTTGTTAAAGCTGACCGAACCATGAACCAGTGCTTACCAAAGCTAGCAGGACCTAGCGCTGGAGCTTACCAAAGCTATTCGGACCTAGCGCCAGAGCTTACCGAAGCTAGTCGAACCTCGCGCCGGACCTAGCAAAAACATGTCGGACCTAGCCATAGCAAGTCGGACCTAACCAAAATAAGTCGGACCTAGCCAAAATAAGTTGGACCTATTGTCGGACCTTGCCGGAGCTACCCAAAACAAGTCGGACCTATTGCCGGACCTTGCAGGAGCTCAGACCTAGAGGGTGACCATGTTAAAAGGGTGTTTTGTAGTATTAAAAACGTTTATTGTTGTCGGTGGTTTGGAACCGGCAGATCTCCCTACACTGCTAAAGTGATAGGAGAGTTTGATGTTCGGTATGAGCGCGCGGAGATTCAAGAAGGTGAGTAGGAAATAACACAGGAGACACAAGAGTTTACGTGGTTCGGGCCGCCTGAGCGTAATACCCTACTCCACGGGTGTGTTGGTGTTGTATTAGCTGTATGAACTTGTGTTGAACGTCAGTGGCGTGTGTGTCTAGCCCCCTGAACGTGTCATCAGCCTGTCCTTTTATAGTACAAGGGCAGGCCGTTACAGATTATCCTGGCCCAACATGTGGCCCCGGCGGTTACTGGTATTGATACACGTTTAATTGCTCTTAATGACCCTATAACGGGCTTTGACAGCACTGTTACTGGTGTTAAGATCATCCGTTTAAGTGTCATTAATATCGGGTCTTGAAGTCCTTGATTCCCCTTTGAAGATCCGGAGCCGTTGCGGGGTCTTCCGGAGGTTAGGGGCTGAAGATCCGACGGTTGGACACGTGGCAGCTCTGGAGCATACTGTGGGAAACAGGTAGCTCCGAGGCTACCCGACACGTGTCAGGTCCGGAGCTTCTCTCGGTCTGGGGTTAAGTCCGGAGGTGCCATTTCGGTACATGACCCGGAGCTTCCCCCTTGTGGGCGGTAGCTCCAGTTTGGTAGTACACGTGGCGACCCAGGGATTAACCATGTTGGAGAAGCGGGTCCGGTTATGTCTGACATGTGGGCCCCCGAGGGTCTTCAAACCAAGTAGATGACTTTCCTTTGAGATCTTTATAACCTCAAGGGGTGTACGGTTTCTAGGGTACCGACAGTGGCCCCCTGGACCTACCTCCGGGGAAGACCACTGGGGTGAAGTCATTCCGCCGGAGGTGGGTCCACCCTCGCGACTTTTGAACTGAGTCTTCAAGGGTCTTTGAAGGTGCCGTTGGCAAGGACTTAGAGTTAAATCCTCGCCGTGTGGCGCATCCCGCTTGCAGCAGATGAGATCTTTGGTGTGCAGATCTCACGCAATTGAAGGTCGCCGGTTCCCGATACGAAAACCGTATCGGTTCTGCGCGCCTTGTCAGGCCGCCGCCTTTGGGATTACCGCCCCTTGATGACAACCGTTCACCTGGGTAAGAACCTCAACTTGATCGTCGGGGTGGTCCCGGGCCCGCTTGTCATCGGCTGGGTGGAATTTTTGGGTGGTACCTTCGACTTCTTTGCGGTTTCCATCCAAGCGTTGTGAGGGCTTACTTAAGAAGGAAAGTGTGCACCGTCGGGAGTTCTTTACGCCTCTCATCTATTCTTGCGATCAAACTCCCGACTTGTGCTTCGCTTTTCTTCTCTTGCCTAGCTGTGCCGCGATGGAGTTGGGTCTCCGCGAGAGTCGCTTGAAGACCGACGGTGATTTGAAGAAGGTCCGGGCCCTCATGGGGTGGTCCTCGGACTTCTTCAACCGCTCGGTCCGTGCCGGTGGAGAGCTCCAATTCGAGAAGGAGCACGCCGGCGATATGGTGTACTTCTCCTCGTACGCCATGGTGGGGTTGATCCCACCTTTTTCTTCCTTTTTCTTGATGCTGCTAGACTTCTATGGTCTGCAGTTATACCACCTTGGCCCTCACTCCATTCTCCTCGTGTCTATCTTCGTCCACTTCTGTGAGATGTGGGTGGGCATCCCCCCCTGCATTGAACTCTTCCGGACCTTCTTCACCATCCACACCACCGGCCGGAGCAATGAGTACCTTGGCTTCTACTACTTCGTGAAGCGCAAGAAGTGCCGATTCAAGTACCTCCGGTCATTTCCCTCTGGGAAGTGGGATGACTGGAAGAAAGACTGGATAGTCGTTAGGGTGGAGGAGCACGAGAGGTTGGAGCTGCCCGATGGTCTTCCCGGCATCGACACGACAATCTGGAGTGAAGCTCCGGTGCTGGCGGAAGCTTTCAACCCTGCTTTGACCAGGATCCGCCAATGCGTGGAGGGAGGATTGACTCCTCAGGCGGTATTTTGCAATTTCTTGGTCAACAGGTGGGCGCCGTTGAAGAGGAGGGAGAAACTCGCTTGGGCCCTCAACAGCGTGATGGACGATGACCGGGTTGAGACCGGGTTGAAGTCCAACATGGTGGGGAAAACCTTGGAGTTCCACCTCAAGAAGTTCCAGCACGGCATCGACGTCGACGGCGAGGACTTGACTCCGCCATCTGCTTTTCTTCCTCTGAACGTAAAAGTGGAGTTCAGCAGGGAGCTCCGATGGAAGATGCCTGTGCTTGACGACCTTGGTGTCATTGAGAGAAGATCAACCACCCAGGTGTCGATCCCCGGAATGCCCGAAGATGGCTCTGTCCCTGCCCCAAAGCCGAGGGTCGAGGTCGTCGGCAAGGGCAAGGAGCTGGCGGATGAACCCGAGAGTCGGAAGAGGAAGCTGCAGCATGCCGACGGAAGGCCCGTCAGGCCCGCTACTTCCACCTCGGCTCCTTCTCCCCGGAGGGGAAGGTCTTCTACAACCGTGGCGACTGTCCCCGTAATGGGGTCTTCCCGCAACGAGACCGTTCCCGCAGTGGGGTCCTCCCAGAGCGCGTCTGTTCCCGCAGTGGGGTCCTCCCGGGGTGTTAGCTCCGGGCGCGCAACTCCAGCACCTGGGCCGGTGGAGGCCTCCAGGTCCGGGGGTTCTTCCCGATCGAGGAGAGCCTCGACTCGGGAAACGCCCGTGGCCGCGACAAGTTCCGGGGGCCCTTCCGGAGCTTCCACGCCGGCTATGACCAGCCCAGAACGGCCGGGAAAAAGGTTCCGCGCAAGCTGGTGCGGAAGCCTCCCAAGGTAATTTTTAATCTCTACCTTGGACAATTGTTTTAATTGTAGCAACTGTTTTTTAACTTTCTTCGTTCATCATCTGCAGCATCCCCAAGAAGGGGAGTGAGGCTCCACCCTCAGCCACAGTGTCTGAGGCCGTGAGGGTGGGAGCTTCTCCTCCTGTCCCGGTGCCGCCCCAAGTGGTGGCTGAAGCTGCGACAGCTCCGGCGCCGGCTGTCGTGGTCATGGACCTCGACTCATCCCCAGAAGTTCCCGTGGTAGCGCCGGACCACGGGAGTGAAGATGTGCCAGCGGCACCTGTTCCGGAGGTTGAAGCTCCGGGTTCTGGTGCTGCGATGATAGAAGCTCCGGTTGTTGAGTCGGAAGAAGCAGTAATCCCGGCCTCTGAGCCCGAAATTGTTGAAGCTCCGGCGGTTGAGCCGGAGGTGATTGAAGCTCCGACGTGCGCGCCGGAAACTGAGGTAGTTCCGGCAGTTGGGCCGGCTACCTCCGAAGCACCGGCCACTGAGCCGGTCATTGTTGGAGCTCCGGCCACAGGGCCGGACGATGTTGAAGATCTTCCGGCTTCTGAGCCGGTCGTTGAAGAGGTGTCGGAGCTCGAGCTCCCATCGGAAGAGGTGCCCAGGCCGGAGCCAGCAGCAGCTCCTGCTCCAGAAGAAACGATGTCGGAGGTACCTGCGGCCGAGTCGGAGTGCCCAGGCGAAGTCGCTGGCCCTCTGCCCGAGGGGGTGAACGAAGATTTGGCGGCGGGGCCTTCCTCGATGGCGACTGAGGCCATCCCGGAGGACGGCCCTAGTGCCATGGAGACCCAGGGGACCACTCTTGTAGAGTGGGACCCAATTTTTGTATCCGAAGACCCGCTGGAACCAGCGGAGGAGACCCCAGCAGGTCCGGAGCCCATCCCGTTGTCACTGTCCATTGACAACGCATGTTCCAGTCTGCGTCAAGTCCAACTGGCCTTCTTCCACGACAGCAAGGCTCTTGAAGAGGAGCGCCAAACCCTTAGGCGGTGGCATAACCGGCTCTACTTTGAGACCAAGCTGGCGCAGTCGAGGCTAGCGGATGACAAAGAATGGATCAAGCGGGAGAAGATCCGCCTGGAGTACTGGGGCAAGTTACTGGATGACAGGGAGAGTATGACTCGTGCCCTCGACGCTCAATCCCGGGAGATCTACGATCAGGCCAAAGCAGCCAATAATGCAGCCGATGCACGCCACGAGCAGCTTAAGGCCATTAACACTGCACTCATCAAGCGCCGAGAGGCACTTGAAGAGAGGGAGAAACGGCTCGAAGATGAAGAGCAGAAACTCCTAGAGCTGCGGGATGACGTCTTGAGGAGGGAGGAGGAGCTCGCCGAGAAGGTAGCTCTGGCTGACAAGGGTCTTGAGGAGCGCGCCAAAAAATTGGAAGAGCGCTGCCAAGAGGAAGAGGAGAAGACCTGGGTACGAGGGCAGGAACTCTACGAACAAGAGTGTGCCCTTACTGCCAGGGGGAAGAAAGTGAGGGGTAGAGAGAAGGACCTGGTCGACCGCCGGAACAAGATCCACCTCCGGGAGGAGGAGCTCGGAAAACTCGAAAGGCGAGTTGCTGAAAAGATTCAGCAAAACGCCAAAGAAGTTGAGCGCCTTGCCCACGAGAATTCTGAACTGGTGGCGGCCAGAAGATCCCTGGAAGAGATGAAGGGCTTGAGGGCTGAGGACTCCCTACAGATTTGGAAGTTCTTGAGCAAGGCCAATGATGCACTGACACCGATGGGTTTCAGCCCCGTGCGCCCGGATGATCCGGAGCCGGAGCCGGACCTAGCGCTGCAGGCGTTGAGCACAGCAGGTAGCAAGCTCTCCAAGGTGGGCGATGTCATCGTGGACCAACTGGAGGTTGAGGGGCAATCCCTGGCGAAGAACGTCGCAGAGTATGTGCTGATATGCTACACCAGCCGAAACTCCCAATTTCCTCTGGACCCGGTGCTTGAAGGCCCCGTCGAAGGAGAAGGCGAAGCTACCCGAGCTAGCATATCAGAGGTTGCCCAGAAGGTCGCCCAATTCTTCCATAGGTTCTAGGACCATCTCTATAGTTCTCACTTGTATTTTCTCTTCTTCTTCCTCAATTTTGTAATCCCTTGTCTCCAGATGTAATCCCTTGTCTCCAGATAAATGAAATCCCCAAAATTTTTGTGAATTTCAATTTTTGTCTTCAACACTTTTATCTTCACTTGCCCCCCTGGTAGATGTACACAATTTGATTGTGAACATGTACCAAGAGGATATTGCGTTTTGTTGAAGACTCTTTTGCTCCGAACTTGTAGAATTTAGGTTCAAAGTCTTCGATAGTGAAGGCCCCCTGAGGTTGTCGGAGCTTAGAAGCTCCGGTATTGTCTATCGCTGGAGCTTAGTAGCTCCAGCAATAGTCTCTATCAACGCGTAGAGCATCGATAGTTAATCCTCCGGGGTGTCGGAGCTTAGTAGCTCCGGCAGTGACCTTTGCCAACACTCAGTTTGTTAGCAGCAGACTCCATTTACGGGGTCTTCTCACCATCTTTTATTCAGCGTCGACGGCTGGCCCCCCTAGGGGAGTCAGAGCTTAGTTAGCTCTGGCTTTTCTCCATCAACGTAGATTTTATTTTTCCTGCACACTTAAGCCAAGAAATATAGTAAAATTTGTTTCTTGTCTATAACTTCGTCGCGGCTTATGACCCTCAAGAAGATTTTAAGTCAAACGCGATTCTAAATACAACCGAATGTGTTGTCTTTTCTTCTAGATCCAACTGTACCCGGACCCGCCTTACTTTGGCCTGCCGGGGTGTAGGTAGAGTGGCGTACTTAGGGTGCTTGACCAGGCTAAGTCGATAGCACATTCCAGCCCTAGATTGGCTTGGCGGCTTTCAGGCGAGTTGGCCATGAACAATATTTGAATCCAAAAGAATTGACAATACAACTCGAATCATATATAAACCGGTTGAACTAAAATTTCTTAAGAATTGCACGTCTTTGTTATAGACAAGAAAGAGAAAAATAAAAATATTGAGCCTGTACAAAATAAATGCACGTGGAGTCTATTGCACATGAAAATGTCTTTCATTATAGGTCCGGGGTACAGGGGAAACAAGTACACTCTTAGGGTACGGAACCAGGCTAAGCGTGTTTCATTTCTCGTTTGGCCCAGGGTAGTTAGCAACACTTTTAGTCCTGAGACTGTGACAAGCGTTGCATGAGCTTTGCGGACCTTTCGGGAAAGGTCCGGCTGCTCTCCCGGAGGAACTACCCGACTCTGTACAATGACTCTATAACATACACCTCAAGTTACTCAAGACTCACCTCCGTGGTATTAAGTGTAGAACTTACGGAGGTGCTCGATGTTCCAAGGATTTGGGAGAGGTGTCCCATCCTCGGTAGCCAAGCGAACGCTTCCGGGACGGGATACTTTAATCACTCGGAAGGGCCCCTCCCAGCCGGGGGAGAGTTTGTTTAACCCTTCTCTGGATTGTATTCTCCGTAGCACCAGATCGCCTTCCTCGAGCTGTCGATTGTGTACATGCCGCTGGTGATAATGCCGTAGGGCTTGGCGATATCAGGCATTCCGAACAGCTGCTTGGCACGTTCCCTCTTCGAGGAGGTCTAGGTCTTCACGCCGGAGCTGGTCCTGCGCAGCTTCGTCGAAGGTCCGGACCCGGAGTGAACCCAAGGTGCTTTCCGGAGGAAGGATTGCTTCAGCTCCGTACACCAGAAAGAAGGGTGTCTCTCCGGTTGACCGGTTTGGAGATGTCCTGTTGGCCCATAAAGTGGGTGGAAGCTCTTCGATCCAGTTGGCTCCATGTTTTTTCAAGCGCTCTTAAGTGCGCGTTTTAAGTCCTTTAAGGATTTCAGTATTTGCTCTCTCAGCTTGGCCATTGCTGGCTGGATGAGCTACGGAGGCGTAGCAAACCTGTATACCGAGGTCTTCGCAATATGCTTGGAATGCGGAGCTTGTGAATTGGGTCCCATTATCAGTGATGATTTTGTTTGGGACTCCAAATCTGTATACAATGGACTGCAAAAAGTTGATAGCAGATTGTTTGTTGATTGTCACAACTGGAGTTGCTTCCGGCCACTTGGTGAACTTGTCAATGGCGACGTACAGGAACTTGTAACCTCCGACGGCTCTTGGGAAAGGTCCCAAGATGTCCATCCCCCACACAGCGAAAGTCCATGTAGGAGGTATCATTTGTAAGGGCTGAGCCGAAGTGTGAATTTGCTTTGCATGAAATTGACATGCTTTGCATTTTTTCACCAGCTCAGTTGCATCCTGGAGTGCTGTAGGCCAGTAGAAGCCATGCCGAAAGGCTTTACCAACCAGCATGCGGGAAGACGCATGGTTCCCACACTCGCCTCCATGGATTTCTGCGAGGAGCTTGCAGCCTTCTTCCCTTGTGATGCACTGCATTAGGATGCCGTTGGCACCGCGCCGGTAGAGATCCCCTTTTACCAACGTGTATCTTTTAGCCAATCTGACCACCCGGTCAGCGGATACATCATCATCAGGAAGGATGTTGTCTTTCAAGTAGTTCCGGATCTCCGAGATCCATGCATCGGAACTAACTTGAGCATTTGAGTCTTGCGTGCTGGGTTGCTCGGAGCTTCCGGCAGCACCTACGACCCTTGATGGCTGCCATGGTAATAGGGCCATCGGGACTGTCAGCTTCGGGATGCTAATCTCGCCCCCTTCGCTCAGTTCGGCAGGCTGAGCTGTGGGTTTCGACAATCTCCGGACAAAAGTTCCGTCAGGAGCCGGAGCTCCGGTTGACGCTTTCGTCGAGAGTTCGTCGGCTTCAGCGTTGTGGGCACGCTGAACATGGTGGAGATCTAGGACTTCAAAGTCCTTCTGAAGCCTCTGGACTTCAAGGAGGTAAGCAGCTAGCTGGAGATTATTGCAGGAGCATTCACCCTTCACCTGCTTAATGATGAGCTGTGAATCTCCCTTGACCATCAATTGCTTGACACCATATGACAGTGCCACCTTTAGTCCGTAGATGAGTGCTTCATACTCTGCCATGTTGTTGGTTGCCTTGAAGTCAAGGTGTACCATTTATTTCACCTTCTCCCCAGTCGGTGCAAGGAGAAGGATTCCAGCTCCGGCCCCCTGCTTCTGCATGGAGCCGTCGAAGTAGAGGGTCCAGTGAGGCTCGGTAAAGGTTGGAGCTTGATGCTCCGTCTTCTGCTCACTGGGGCCCCCAGGGTTTGATGGAGAGGGAGTCCATTCTGCCACAAAATCTGCCAATGCTTGACTCTTGACTGCTTGCCTTGAAATAAATTCAAGATCAAATTCAGCCAATTCCGCTGCCCATTTTGCAATATTCCCAGTTGAATTGGGATTATGCAAAATTGCTCGAAGTGGGTAAGAGGTCACCAGTGAAACTTTGTGAGATTGGAAGTAATGGCGAAGCTTCCTGGAGGCAATAAGAACTGCATAGAGCAGCTTATGCACCTCTAGGTATCGAGTCTTGGCATCATGTAGTACTTCACTAATGAAGTACACTGGGCGCTGAATGGTCCGGGCCCTCCCGGAGGGGTCCGAAGCTTCCTCTTCACTGACCCGGATCCTCTCGGAGGAGTCCGGATTTTCTTCGGGGACCTCTGGGTTCTGGCTGGAGGAACCCGGAGCTTCCTCAGAAATGACCTGGGCCCTCCCGGAGGGGTCTAGGTTTCCTGAAGCGACTTCTTGTGGATTCGAATCTGGGAGCTGGGACCCAGACTCGCTTTCAGGAACCTCCAGACCCTCCCGAAGGGATCTGGATTCCTGAGTGTGGGGTAGTTCTGGTCTCTCCGCAACCAGAACCATACTGACGACTTCGTCAGTAGCGGAAATATAAAGCAACAAAGGCTCACCAGGGTTCGGAGCTACCAGAATCGGTAGGGTGGTGAGGAACTATTTCAGTTCCTGGAATGCCTTCTCTGCTTCTTCGGACCATTGAAATGGCCCGGACTTCCTCAACAGCTTGAAGAAGAGGAGTGCCCGTTCCGCCAGTCTTGAAATGAACCAGCTGAGGGCTGCTAGACATCCAGTCAACTTTTGGACGTCTTTGATGCGGGTTGGTGGCCGCATGTATTCAATGGCTTTAATCTTCGCCGGATTAGCTTCTATTCCCCGGTGACTTACCAGGAAGCCAAGAAGTTTTCCGGAGCTAACCCCGAAGACACACTTGTGGCCCGCAGCTTGTCGAAGACAGCCTTATTTAGCATGGTGTAGTCGATGCACATCCGAAGCTTCCCGCCGGCCTTGGGCACAACGACTGGATTTGCCAGCCATTTTGGATGGAAGACTTCTCGGATGAATCCGGCTTCGAGTAACTTCTTTACTTCTTGTCGGATGAAGTTCTGTCGCTCTACGGATTGCTTCCGAGGCTTCTGATGCACAGGCCGAGCGTCGGGGTAGATCTTCAGATTGTGCTCAATCACTTCCCTGGGGATCCCAGGCATTTGTGACGGTTGCCAGGAAAACACGTCGACGTTAGCCCGGAGGAAAGTGATGAGCACGAGTTCCTATTTGTCATTCAATCCCCCCAATATACGGGTGGTTTGAGCGGCATCGGAACCAATTTGGACGACTTTGACGGGAATGTCGGTTTCGCCGCTTGGCTGCACTCGAGGTGCAGAAGTCGAGCCTCGTTGACGAATGCTCGGGGGTTTTGGAGCTTGCTCCTGCCTGGAGTCCTCCTCTTGCGCCGTGGTGAGTGCATGGAGTTCTTCCAGTGCAGTTACTCCGGCAGTGCGATCTCCGCGGATCCAGAGAACGCCTACTGGCGTTGGCATCTTCAACACCAGATAGCCATAATGAGCAGCTGCCATGAATTTATACAGGGCAGGTCTACCCAAGATGGCATTGAAGGGTAAGTTGATCTGAGCGACATCGAAGACCAACTTCTCGGTGCGGTACTTCTCCCGTGTCCCGAAGGTAACAGGGAGAGTAATAGCTCCGAGTGGGGTAATGGCCCCCGGACCTACTCCGGAGAAAGGTCGAGAGGGGTGGAGATCCGAAGGTCGGAGCTGAAGCTTAGTGAAAGCTTCAAAGCTGATGAGGTTAAGCCCCGAACCTCCATCTACTATGACATGGTGGAGCTGGATGTTATTGATGGTAGGAGATACCATCAAGGGTAACTGTCCTACTCCAACCATGCTTCGGGGACAATCCGAAGCATCAAAAGTGATGGCTGTGTCCATCCACTTTCGATGAGGTTCCGGCCTAACTATAGGAGCTACAACGGCCATATCCCGACGCATAGTCTTGATGACGCGACGGGAGGTGATATCCCATGATCCACCAAAAATGGTGTTCAGGTCTTCCGACGCTCGTTGTCAGAGACGTCAGAATTATCATCGACGGAGGTGTAGACGGCCTTCAGGACCTTTTTGGGATCCTGAAACCCCAACTCCTCTTCAGCTGGAGCTTCGTCGACTTTTTGCTTTCCTTCCCTCTGTCGGAAAGGAGAGTCTTCCCGGCGCTTGTTGTAGCGCTCAGCAAGGTTTTGGACCTCCCGGCAGTCTTCCAAACTGTGGCTGCCCGTTTTGTGAATGGGACACCACACTTTGGGTTTGCCACCGTCTTCAGAAGACGGTCGAGGTCGCTTCTCGGGGCGTGGCCCCCGGCCACCCGAAGTTGCAGCAGCTGCAACATTGGATGTGCCGGCCAACGGCTTTTTCTTGCCGTTGGTCTTCTTTTTCTTCTTGCCACCTTCTGAGGTAGTGGCTTCTTATTTGGAGGATTTCTTGTGACCCTCCAAGGTTGGTTTGGAGTGCATCTCACGGCCCTCCGCAGCTCTGGCACATTTGTCTACCACGCTGAAGAGTTCCGTGACGCTGGTGATCTCCTTGATCGCCAGTTTCTCCAACATCTTCTTGTCTCGTACACCCTGTCTGAATGCCACAATGACAGAGGCGCTAGAGATAGAAGGGATAGTGTTTTGTACCTGAGAGAACCTCTGGATGAATGACCGCAAGGATTCTCCCCCTTTTTGCACGACTGCAAAAAGGTCTAGTTAAGTGCCTGGTCGGGTGTATGAACTCCCGAAGTTGGCAGTGAACTGATGGCACAGCTCCTCCCAACTGTTGATAGAGTTGGGTGGAAGGCTCATAAACCAGGACCTGGCGGTCCCAGTTAAGGCTACTGGAAAGTAATTGGCCATCACGGCCTCGTTTCCTCCAACTGCTAAGATTGCAGTGGAGTAGATTTGAAGAAATTCGGCGGGATTAACAGTCCCGTCGAATTTTTCCAGCAGGTGAGGCAGGAACTTCTGTGGCCACCTGACCATACGCAGATGCATGGCCAGGGCTGAACAGCCTCCTCCCACTCCTTTAGGAGCAGAAAGGTCCTGAGCTTCTAGTCTTTCACGGGCACGCTCAATATGGACTCGGCCATCCTGTTGGCGGTATCGGCGATCAAGCTCCGCCCGGAGGTCATGAGTCGAAAGCCTGGATACCGTGTGAGTACGTCGTGCCCCGGAGGGCAATGACGTCACCTGTTGTGATGCAGCGCGTCTCCTGCTATTGGAAACATGCGGACCAAGTCTTCCAGACAAAGTCCGCCGCTGCGACGGGGCTCTTCCTGAAGGAGGAGGACCCTGGATGCTGAGATGTTCGGCTGCTGCTGCAACCAAATGCTCCACATCGGCCCTCCACTGCTCCAGTGCATCCCGGGATGCATCCGGTGGTGGTGGGCGTTGGAGAAGAGCACGCGCTGCATGGAGCGCATGTTCCGGCTTGTCATGATTTTCCGACACAGTAATTGACGCCGGTGCACCATCATGTTGCCCAACACGATTTGCTGGAGGAGACGGTGGTGGTGGAAGTGTGACTCCTGCTGGTGCTGAGGCTCCTGCTGGTGGCTGCCTATTGGAGGGATTGCCCCCAACAGCCTGAGCAGCAGGTTGACCGTTGGATGATCCAGCAGCTAAATTCACCATTCTCAAAATCTCAGGCACCCCTACCTGGCGCGCCAACTGTCGGTGGTTTGGAACCGGCAGATCTCCCTACACTGCTAAAGTGATAGGGGAGTTTGATGTTCGCTATGGGCGCGCGGAGATTCAAGAAGGTGAGTAGGAAATAACACAGGAGACACAAGAGTTTATGTGGTTCGGGCCGCCTGAGCGTAATACCCTACTCCACGGGTGTGTTGGTGTTGTATTAGCTGTATGAACTTGTGTTGAACGTTAGTGGCATGTGTGTCTAGCCCCCTGAACGTGTCGTCGGCCTGTCCTTTTATAGTACAAGGGCAGGCCGTTACAGATTAGCCTGGCCCGACATGTGGCCCCGACGGTTACTGGTATTGATACACGTTTAATTGCTCTTAATGACCCTGTAACAGGCTTTGACAGCACCATTACAGGTGTTAAGATCATCCATTTAAGTGTCATTAATATGGTATTAATGACACTTAATCGGGTCTTGAAGTCCTTGATTCCCCTTTGAAGATCCGGAGCCGTTGCGGGGTCTTCCGGAGGTTAGGGGCTGAAGATCCGACGGTTGGACACGTGGCAGCTCCGAAGCATACTGTGAGAAACAGGTAGCTCCGGGGCTACCCGACACGTGTTAGGTCTGGAGCTTCTCTCGGTCTGGGGTTAAGTCCGGAGGTTCCATTTCCGTACATGACCCGAAGCTTCCCCCTTGTGGGCGGTAGCTCCGGTTTGGTAGTACACGTGGCGACCCAGGGATTAACCATGTTGGAGAAGCGGGTCCGGTTATGTCTGACATGTGGGCCCCCGAGGGTCTTCAAACCAAGTAGATGACTTTCCTTTGAGATCTTTATAACCTCAAGGGGTGTACGGTTTCTAGGGTACCGACAATTGTCAAAGCCAATGTATTTAGCACACATAGGTCTCACAAGCTCCCCCTTTATGAATGCATTGGCAACACCATTTAAAATCCGATCATTGTCTTATTCACATGAAAAGTTTTGAAAACAATTTAAAGGATTGATTTTTAAATTCAGTTCTATTATCACTTCTAATTGCTCTTAAAGATCCTGTGTGATCAATTGAGAATCTAAGAAATAAAGTTCTAAACTGACTAAAAGCTTCATTCTTTGATGCCATAAAATAAACCCAAGGGTATATAGAATAGTAATCAACAATCACAAGAACATACCATTTACCTCTGAAGGATTGAACACGTGAAGGTCCTATGATGTCAAGGTGCAAAAGTTGACCCGGTTCAGTTGTCATGATCATTGTGAGAGGAGTATGTGAACCTTCAACCATCTTAGCATGTCCACAAGAAGATCACACAATTTCTTTGTCCCCTTTAAGCTTAGGAAGCCCACGTATGTGATCAAGAGCACTAACACGCGTTAGATGATCAAAGCCTATGTGACCAAGTCTACGATACAAAAAATATAAGTGCTTTGATTCATTAGAAACTAGACACCTATGCTTAGAGGAAGACATATCAAAGTAAGCTTTAAAACTCTTCCAAACCGAGACATGTTAAAAATAAGCTCGCTGTTTGAATCCACAACCTTGCAGCAATTTTTAGTGAATTTTTTTTTCCAAATTTTAATCTAGCAATTGTGAAACAGAAAGCAAGTTGTATTTCAAGTTTATGACAAGTGCCACATCCTTCAAAGTGTAGTGATTATTTACTTTAACCGAATCCTAAGCAATTATAGGAGTTGAAGAATTATCAACAAAAGTAACATTTTCTTCACGTGACACAAAAGAGAGGGAGGAGAACCAATCTTTGTTACTAGTCATGTTGCGTGAGCAACCTGAATCCACAATTCAAATGTTCTCCTTCCTCAAGCATGTAACCTACATAGAAACACAATACGTCGATGACTCAATACTGGGGTTAGTCAAAAGGCTTTTAGGAATCTAGTACTGAGTCACACGGCCTGCAATAGGAAAAACATGTGAAAGCTGAGACAAAACAACAGGTTTATGAGCCAAAGTTTGAGGATTTTTGTACCCAACTACTGACCTACGAGGTGTTACATATGTAGCACGAGAAACAGTAGATTTGGAAGCAATGTTTGCATGTTTTTAACTCATTACAACAGGTTGCATGTTCCTAACATTTCGTTCAACATGTTCAACAAATTTTGCATGAGAGTTATGAGATCTACTTGCATTCTTCCCTTTTTCTGTTGTTTAGCTAGTCAATAACAAAAATCTATGACATGACCATCTCTACCACAATAGGTACAATGAAATTTAACTTTGTGATGATGTATAGATGAGCAAGCAACATGTTTATTAGCAACCGAATGAGACAACACCCCTGCATATTTGAAAACCACCTCTTTATGTTTAGGGACTGTTTGAATCAAACAACTTCCTAATGACTTTACAATTCTAGGTGGATGTGCCTTAGCATGAGCATGAGAATCAAAACCTAAACCAGATTTATCATTGCAAGATTTAGAGGAATTCAGCAGCATTTTAGGTTCTTATTTGCATTACAAAACCGATCTAATGTCCTATGCATGTCATCAAGTTTATTTGACAGATCAAAGCAATTTTCACATGATGTTTTTCCTTTTAATTTGCAATTGGAACAATATTTAACTTCATGAGAACGTACAACATTGTTCAATATAGAAATTTCATTCATATCATCTTATAGTTCTTATCAAGATCATCATAAGTAGAACAATGCAAATCAATTGTTGAACAACAAGCATCTTTCATGTTTTTATCATTAAGTGTAGCAAGGTTTTTGTTCTTTTCAATTTCAAGTTCAAGTTTATCAAGAGTGGAGGTTTGTGTACTTCTTAGAGAGGACAATTGTTCATATATTAAATCATATGAGGAACAAGAATCATCACTAGGAATCAAAGATTTCAAATGATTAATTTCAGATGCTAGTGACTCAATATTAATAGTATTGTTCCTAAGCTTTTTGTCCTTTTTCTTAATTATAACAGTAGCACAAGAAATAGCATCACACATTTCTTAGCAAGTAGGACATACTTCTTCATTGTCGCTGTTGTGTTCTGCCTCCTCCATACTTGATCTTGACTTGCCAGCCATGAAGCACAAGTTTGCCAAATCATCTTCATGTTCATCACTTCTGATGTCCACATCGCCCGAGCCAAGTTCTTGAAGTGCAGAGATAAAACTATTTACCAATTAGCGTCCTGTAAAACCCTTCTTTTTCTTGTTGTTGTTTGCAGAGAAGTGCTTCGTCCTTGTTTTCTTTTTGTCACAAGAAGTAGTACATGAATGGTTAGGTCAATCCGTGTGAAAATGTCTTGTCTTACAACATTCGAAGTACGTTGAGGTCCGGCACTTCCTCACCTTCTAGTTCTCACATTTAGCAATGCTTTCGAGAACCGCGTAAAGATGAGTGCAAGTTCTTCCTTTGGAAACTCTTCATTCTATTCAGGGGTTAGAGAGGACAACAAAGCAAGTGTTCCACAAGATGAAGATTGCCCGGACCTAGGCATGTCACGTTGAGAAACAAATGCAAGAGACTAGCTAGGGTTCTTACATGAGATTATGTCAATTTCATGAGATTTCAATTTAGAATATAAAACATCTAAAGTAAGTGTACCCATGATAGTAGATTAACGAATAGATTTAACTTTCGTCTCCCAAATTGACATGTCTAATGCACTTAGTAATTGCCTAGCATTCTTGACATCTGAAAAATTAACATTGACACTATGCAAGTTGTTGAGAATTTTATTAAAGCTAGCAAAGAGGTCATCGATTGACTCAACGGGTTGCATCTCGAAGCGCATGTATTCTTTCTTGAACATGTCTTGTCTCAGCTCCTTGGTAGTGTTGTATCCTTCATGATAATCACATAGAGTTTCCAAACATCGTATGCAGATCGAAGGTGTGCAACTCGATCGAAGTCGCTTTGAATCAATCCTTGTATGATCAAGTTCAACGCCTTGTTGTTGTTGTCAACATCTCTCATGTTTGTAGCGTTGACTTGATCTATTGGCGGCACGTCGTAAGGCTTGTACACCTTTTCCCATATTGCAAATCCTTGCAACTGGATGAAAGCCTCCATACGTGCCTTCCAAACCTGAAAATTAATGCCACTAAATAAACAAGGTTTTGCAGAGTATTTCTCTATGATGATTAGTTAAAAACACGTGTAAATCACAAAGATTAGAGCACCGTGGCTTTGATACCAATTGTAGGATCGAAGAACACATGAATAGCTACAAGAGGGGGGTGAATGGTAGATTAAAACTTGTTAGCGGAAGCAATGAAAATCTCTCGGTAGAAAATCGATCTGTTAAGAAATCGTGTGTGTGATAAATCTAAATGTTATTAATTGTGAGAAAACAAGTATAGATCATGAAGAACCAAGTTACGAAGATGTCACACCAAGAATGACGAAAATCCGTCGAGAAAAACTCAAGTTATGATTGAAAGAATGAATGAAGGTCAATCTGTTCTACTCGAGAAAAACTAGATCTGCAACATTGCAAAGAAACTCGTGTAGATCCAAAACCACAAATCCAATGAGAGCGAAAATTTTAGACATGATACATAATCAAGTTGCTAAGACAACTCAAAAATAATCACGTCAATTGAATTTGTAAAACTCGAGTTATGATAAAACCACCAAAGCAAGGTAGTGCTGTGCAGAAACTCGACGAGAAAGACATGACATAAACAAGTCGGACAAACAAGACACAAAATCTCCTATAGAATATGAATTTTTTGACAAAAACACAAAAGGAACAGCCCCAAAGTCGTGCACCACGAGCTCTGGCCTCCCTTGCTTATATAACCAGCCCTTAGGCCAACCAAATCCTAACTAGGACTCAAATCCTATTGAAATTCAACCGAAATTTTCCATAAATTCTCAAGACTCTTCCATACGTAGATAGAAGCAATATTAAGACTTCCAAACACCTAAGGAATTTATCCCACATTCCTAAAACAACCCAACTTCGTGCTCACCATGAAATCCTAACATAACCAACTCAAATCTTTCCATATTTGAATCAAACCCATCTCAGCTGCAGCCTGAGTCTATAACCTAGTCGGTTGGACCTTTCCGACCAATTATTTACATCCATATCTCTTCATCACGCTTTGGAACCATGTAGCAACGTCCATGCACTCCTTTCACACGTGCAAACACCTTCCAACGACATCCACGATACCTTCATCTGCATTGTTCTTGAGTAAAACATGCTGCGCGACCTCCCAATCAACTCAACTACAATTCCTCCCGAACTTGGTTGTTGAACCTCATCTTCTCCATACGACTAGTTCAATGGATCCCGTCACCAGACATGTCTTTAACTCAAGCAACACCTGCACATGAATAAACAATCGATACTTCCGAGCACAAGTCCTCAACTTGAATCACGTTAGTTCCAAAACCACAACACCTTACATGAGCAACTCAAATAAGCATGTTGCAAACCGTAGCAAAATAATATCAGCCATAACCACCAAACCACACACTATGTAAGAAACCCAAATAGGAGACAAAGATGGGCGAAATGCTCAAAGGCGGCATTTCTGATAATGTTAAGCGAGACGAGCCCGCTTCAGTAAGGACCTGACATGGCTCGGCTGAAAGTACAAGGAGACGCGTTAAAACAAAGCCCTTATCAGTTAAATTGGTATCCGAGACACTCTATACTCTCTAAAAAGTGGGAGACACGCATAAAACACAACACGTCTCCTATGACCGACGTCTCCCTCTCCTCTGCTAAAAGAGAGACGCGCTCTAATTGAAAGCGCGTCTCCGATTCCTCACGTCACCTTTAGCTTCTTGATTTCTACATTTTGCTTCGGTTCTGTAGGATCGAAGAGCAAGTGAAAATCTACTAGAGGGGGGGGGGGGGTGAATGGTAGATTTAAAAACTCTTATGCAGCAGAAACAATTAAATCCCAACCCCTTCGGCAGAAAAATGATATGTTAAAGAAATCGTGTGTGAGACTAATCTAAACATGTTTCACCGTGACAAAAGTGATACGTATAAGAGAGAATCAAGTCACAAAGACGACACAAAAAGAATCAAGAAAATCCATCAAGATAAACTCAAGTTACGATCAAAAGATCGAACAAAGGTCAATCTGTCCTATCTGAGAAAAACAGTTCTGGAACGCTGCAAAGAAACTCGTGTAGATCATAAAACACAAATCCAACGACCGTGAAATTTTGAAATATGATAGATAATCAAGTTATTAAGACAACCCAAAAAGAATCACGTCAATCGGATCTTTAAAACTCGAGTTATGATAAAACCACCCAAGAAAGGTAGTGCTGTGCAGAAAACTCGATGAGAAAAGCTTGTCTGGGACAAGTCAGAAGAACAAGACACAAAAGTTCCTTTCAACTATGAATTTTATTCAATAACACAAGAGGAACAGCCCCAAAGTCATGCCCACGATGAGCTCTAGCTTCCCTAGCTTATATAACCAGCCCTTAGGCCAACCCAAACTCAACTAGGACTCTAATCCTACTCAAATAACGAATCGAAACTTTCCATAACTGCTTAGGATTCTTCTATACGCAGGTAGAAGCAAGCTTAAGACTACCAAAACCCTTAGGAACGTATCTCACATTCATAAAACAACTCAAATTTGTGACCCACACAAAATCCTATCATAACCAACTCAAAAATTTCCATATTTGAGTCAAACACGACTCAACCGCAGCGTGAGTCCATAACCTAGTCGGTTGGACCTTTCCGACCAATTCTTTACGTCCACATCTCTTCATCACGTCTCGGAACCATGTAGCCATGTCCATGCACTCCTTTCACACGTGCAATCATCTTCCAACAACGTCAACGATACCTTCATATGCATTGTTCTTGATTCAAACATGATGCGCGACCTCCCAATCAACTCAACCACAATTCCTCCCGAACTTGGTTGTTGAACCTCATCTTCTCCCTAAGACTAGTTCAATGCATTCCATCACCAGCCATGTCTTGAACTCAAGCAACACCTGCACATGAATAAACAACCAATCTGTACAAGCCCAAGTCCATGACTTGACTCAAATTAGTTCTGAACACAACACCTTACGTGAGCACCTCACATAAGCATGTTGCAAAACCACAGTAAAATGATATCAACCATATCAACCAAAACGCACCAAAAACTTAGCAAAAGAATACTAAGTAACATTTCCATAAGTGTAAAGCAAGTACGAATCATTGCAAGTTAAAAGCATAACCACTGCGATCAAGCTCCGAACCTTGCCAAAGCTAACCGGAGCTTGAGCCGAAGCTTACCAAAGCTAGTACAACCTAGCGTTGGAGCTTACCAAAGCTAGTACAACCTAGCACCGGAGCTTACCAAAGCTAGTACAACCTAGCGCCGGAGCTTGCCAAAGCTAGTCAGAACTAGTCAACCAAAAAGCCGGAGCTAGAAAAACATGTCGGAGCTAACCAATATAAGTCGGGCCTATCAAAACATATCAGAGTTTAACAATGACATGACGGAGCTATCAAAGACATGGCGGAGCTAAATAAAAAGCTCACCAGAGGTAGCCAAAAACATGTCGGACCTAGACAAAGAAAGTCAGACCTATTGTCGGAGCTTGCAGAAGCTTGGAGCTAGAGTCAGACTTTGCTAAAAAAGTGTTTTAGCAGAATTTCAGAACTTTTATCATCAAAGCCAATGTATTCACTACAAGCCAATGTATTCAGCACACATAGGTCTCACAGGTTCACTGTTGGTATCACACATCATTGAACTCAGATCACATTCTCACTTGATATCTAAATATAATCAAATCCTTCCTTATATACCTGAGGAACACGATGAACATTCCACACATTCATTCATTCACATAGTTGAAGAACACACAAGATAATATTCAATCACATAGATAAACAAAGATATAATTCATTCATTAACAATATTTACAAAACAAAAGCTACTAAAAACAACAACTAAAAACTAAATCCTCCTCCTCCTCCACCTCCTCCAACGGTAACTCCGACCCCGGTGCAACAGGTGCCTGGGCCGGCTGCTCCGGCTGCGCTGGCTGCACATGCGGTGCAACCCCGTGAACAAGGTTGCTCTCCGTCGCCTCCACCAGGTTTCTGCGGCCCTCGAGGCCAAGCACCTGGGCCATCTTCTTGAACAGAATGTCGAGACGATGGGCCACACCCATGAGAGCGAAGAGATAGTGGCCGATGGTACCCATTCCAGTAAACTGGGGAAGGCTACCCAGACCCAAGGAACTCATGGCGGGAGACGTATTGTTGTACGCCTATTGAGCCATAAGGAGGCACTTCTCGGTGTTGAACCTCTCGGGGGAGCTGTGGCACAGTTTCTTGCAGGGTGGCTCTCTCGGCGGGCTTGGCGGCAGAAGGTTGGTCATGGTGGTGGTGGGTCATCGGGGCGGAAAAAATGATGGAAGAAAAGAAGGGGATTCAAAGTGAGCGACGCGCTTGAGGAGAACTCACTAGTGATGGCGCGTCTTAAATAAGGTCCGCGTGGAGTCATCGAGGGAGCGGTTGGTTTCCCGCGCATTGATGGAATGATGGGCGCATCAATACGGACTCGGGGAAACGAAAGGTCACGCACGGACGTCGCATGCATCTCTGCACCACGCCGCCGAAATTAAGTTCTCCACAGACCTCGTGCTGCACGTATCTTTTGAAAATGGAAGATGCACCCTAGATTAAAGCTCGTCTCTATTTGTTTTAGCGCGTCTCGCATTTATCTCCCTTGTCACTTCGTCTCTTCGACAATGGAAGACGCGCTTTAGCTTAACGCTCGTCTCTCTTTGTTATAGCGCGTCTCACATTTATCTCCCTTGTCTCTTTGCCTCCGGTGCTCCTTTACTAATCAACCAATGGTCCTTTACTAATTGACCAACTACAGTGCGACCGTCTCCTCTGTTCGCCATCGCCGTTGTCGTCGTCGTTGCCGTCCTCGTCGTTGTCATCGTCACCGTCCTTGTCGTCGTCGCCTTCTTCCTCGTCACCGTCACTGTTTATGGCTGGTATCGGCTTGGCGCGTAGTCGATTGAAGGAGGAGCGCTTAGCGTGGCGCAAGAACCATCCCCATGTATGCACATATGGCACAAAGGTTGTATGGTTGTTTATATGTAGATCTGCAATGGACTGATGAACTCAGCTGTAGTTTTGTTTTTCTGTCTTGTTTGTTTTTGGTATTTTCAATTTCTCTGCGTAAGGTTTCTCTACGAAGCCTGAATCGGGAGATTTATTGAAGTGGCAGTGCATCATTCCCGGTAAATAAGGGGTAAGTCATGAAGAACAAGAACAATATGAGTTTAACCATCGTCCTCTCATTAATGAATTTCCTTTGTAGACTGAATGGGAAGGTGGTTACTACCCCCTAACAATCTCCTTCTTTGAGGACTATCCCTTGGTGCCTCCATGATCCGCCTTTCCAAGTGGGTTCTTCCACCCAAATGTCCATCGCTCAACAGCACTCTGCATCGGGATTCTTGATCAAGAGACTGTAAGATAGACCTATTTTGCTCATGTAATTAGTACTTAATTGTTGCCGAACTTATTTGAACTGGTTTTATATGTTGCTTAAATTATACTTCGTAGGGGTGGTGGACTGGTTTTACAATCAAAACTATACTACTTGAAGTTCAGTGTTTGCTGCATCAGCCAAATGCGCCCGATGTTGAAAATGATTGCTATAATCTACTTATCAACGTTAGACAACACTTTGAGTTAGTGACATTTGAGTATGTTATTCATTCCTCCTTCGACATTTGTTAATTTAAAAGAATGTCAATATTTTTAGGATCCAGGGGAATATAAGAGATGTGTTCGGGGGCAAGCTGGACGGTACAGTTTAGATTGATCGATGGGAGCTTTAGGAATAAGTTTAGATTCGAAATAAGTTTAGAGGGCACACAATGTATGAACTTTAAAATTCATTGAGTTGTAGATTGTCTCTGAATTGCAATGTCATTGCGTTTGTTTATCCCTGAATTCCAATTAATCTGTGAATTGCAATGTCATTGCGTTTGTTTATCCCTGCAACCACTAATGATTTCGTGCGAGTGGCAATGTGGAGAGAGCATGAGAGATGAACTTTAGAAAGGCACATCTCAGATACCTGATATTCGACAAAAGGGAGACGGGCCTTACATGGGCTTGTCTCATATTTACGCCGAAGATCTTTTGTTCCACCTCGGAAAGCTGAGCGCAATGCAATGATCAGATAAGGCATTCCGCACAGTTGCCAGTTGGACACATCGGAATGTCCTGGATGTTGTTAGTGGCTTCAGCACACCGTGGCGCATCTAGGACACTCCGGGGTGTCCGGGACATCAAAATAATATAAGACATGCCTTCCATTGGCCCGTCTCCTATTTATGCCAAAGATCTTTTGTCCCACCGCGAAAAGATAAGCGCGTTGCAACGATCATATAAGACATTGCACACAGTTGCAGTTGGCCAGCATCCAGTATGCGAATGAGATGTTCCTTGCTTCAGCACTGTTGCACATCTTCTCGCATATTGGATGCCCGTTCTACCGACAAAATAGTGCGAGATGGGCGTTATATACGCCCGTCTCCAATTCCTGACGAAGAGCTAATGCGAGACATGCGTTATATACATCCATCTCCAATTGTTGTTCCTAGTTTCAGCAAACGGAATGTCTTTAGCAAAACATGGCGCATCTAGGACAGTCCATCGTGTCCGTGGCCTCAAATTAATGCAAGACGCGTCTTCCGTTGGCGCCTCTCCGATTTACACCGGAAATTTTTGTCCATCGCACGCTCTCTTCCAAAATTTGGGAAAAATGTTTACCTTTTGAGCGCTCTCTTGACCTATAAACCACAGATCCTGAGCACGCCGCCGCCGTTGACCCTGACCCTTGCGTCATCAGAGAGTTGAGCACGCTGGAGCACGCTGCCTCGTCTTCTGTCCCCGGAGCATGCCGCCGCCATCCCTCTTTCTCAACTCACTCTTTTTCATTGTCGTGCTGCCGGCGTCGACCCTTACCCCGCCGTCAACCCCGACCTTCGTCATCAGAGAGTTGAGCACGCTGGAGCATGCCGCCTCATCCCGTGCCCCCGGAGCACGCCACTGCCTCCACCCTGACCTCGGTAATCGGTATGTTCTCCCTGTCCCCGGAGCATGTTGGCCTGCTGTCATCAGAGAGTTGAAGAACCGACACTCCAGCGCCTCTGCCAGCTCATCTCGGTGCACGCCGCCGCGTCCCCTGTCCCCTGAGCACGCTGCCGCCTCGACCCTGCCCTCAGAGCATGCATTTTATTGAATGTGACGGTGTCCGATGAAGGCTCATCATTAATGAAGTCATTGACCCAAAGGGAGAATTTTCATTACAGTATACATTTCTCTTCCTCGATTATGTCCAATGCTGAAGTAATGTATTCGTTTGGACTACCAATGTATAATAAATTCTGATTCGCAAACCCTTGAAACTGCAGGAACTGTGGTTGACACTAGCATTTGCCATCCAACTGAGTTTCAATTCTACCTCTACAGCCGTGCTGGAATCAAGTACCTATGCGATGATTGGTGTTTCTCTCACGAGTTTTTGATATCAGGTTATAAAAGCATCGGTGGAATGTAAATTTGTTTTTTTAGAGGACAAGCAAACAAGCCCAGTACCAACCATGAGAACAATTTCTCTGCTGATGCCTTGCAGATGCTCACCAACTGCATGTGCTACAAGTAAGCTCTGTTCTCCATTCACTAAAAGTTCCTGTGATTATTACAATTGTATACCAATTTGTTCTTGTTTTTATTACAGTTGAATTTTAGGATGTCTCAGTCGGAGCATTACAGGCTATGAAGGCTCATCGTCAATGAAGTCATTGATCGGGAGAGTTTTCATTACGGTATACATGATTAGATGATGACAGTTCTGAAGTGTGTAATTAGTTACATTATAATCAAGATGAACAATCTTTGTTGTGTAATTAGTATACTTGATAACCACGATTGACACGTTGGTAATATTTGATTTGTCATTATAATTTAACGTGTGATAATTTTGTCTATGCATATGTTCATGAACAGTATGTTTCTGACACTAGTAATACAACTGCCAAATCGTGGCTAGCTCCTAATAATAGTGTCTGTAAATGTAAGGATCGAATGCCCAAGAGGGGGGGGGGTGAATTGGGCTTCTTTTCAAAAATTAAGACAATAAAACTTGATTACTGAAAGCCCAATTCCCTACGCAAACAACCTATGCATTCAAGTAAATAGCAACTTCGCGGTATATAAAATGCATAAGTGTAGGGTGAGAGGAAGAGAATGCAAACTCCCGAGGAGACACGAAGATTTATCCCGTGGTTCGGCAAGATCGTCAAGATCTTCCTACATCCACGTTGTGGCACCCACCAAAGGGTATAGCCACACCCAAGTCACCGAGACTAGGGATCTTCACTATTCTTCTCCGTTTGCCAACCTCGGCAAGGTGGAGCTCAAGCCTTGTACAACTTGGATCTTCCGGGCTTCCACAATCCTCTTGGCAAGCTCCGGTAGTCACTCTCAGTTACAAACACCAAGGGACACTCCCTTACAGCTCTCACTACACTAGAGATTCCAATCACCAAGAATGGAGGCACACAAGCACTGTGTCTAGCTAGTTCTAGCCTATCTCTTGGTGTACAAGTGGTGAAAATGATATGGAAGTGGTAGCTCTATGTCTTGAATGCTTGAGGATGTGTAGAGTATGTCTGGTAGTCAAGACTTGTCGATTTGATAGGTTGAAGGGGTATATATTGCCAGCCTCCACGAAATAGCCGTTGGAAAAAGTAGGCTGACATCACTTCTCTACGAACACCGGATGATCCGATGTCTCCCCTTCAGTTATCATCGGTCAAAGGCAATTAGCTGATGTCACTGTGTCAGATATGACCGTTGTTAGACCGATGTTGCACTTATCTTCTCATCGGATGATCCCGTGGCACTTCCTCCAGAATTGGTTCAAACTTGATGCTTACTAGAGTGATTGACCGATGTGTATATTGCTGTACATCGGATGATCCGGTGCTACACTTGGTCCAAGGATATTGCTTACTGCACGGATGGACCGATGTAACACTGCCCTTAACATCGGATGATCCGGTGAGTACTTTGTTCTGAGGCCTTCTTCTTCTGCTGAACCAACTCGACCGATGTGTTGTTCTCTGGGAACATCGGTTGATCCGGTGAGTTGATTTTGTTTGCTTCGAGTTTTTCTAAGTGATTCTTTTGTGTTTTGCTCGAGTGACCTCTTAGACATTTGTTGGAAATATACTTCTGAAGATTGTCAAGCATTGAGTGTTGTCATTTAAGGTTCAATGGCTTTGACATATGAGCATTTACTTCTAATCTTCATAACATTTGATTGATCTCAAGAAGTGATTGTTTAGGGGTCTCCAATGATCAGTAATTGATATTCATATTCATATTGATTTCATTTGATTGGGAGACCTTGCATCCACAAATTCATTAGTAAAATCCAATGATTGTCATTAATTACCGAAACCATACCTCATGGGGGCCTAGATGCTTTCAATCTCCCCCTTTTTGGTGATTGATGACAACACAACAAGTGAAGCATAATAATGAATTTGATAGTATGATACTCAAGAAGATATGCAATGAGTACAAGATATGACACGATAAACTTGAAAACTCAAAATAGATAAATAACGCGAAGGCTCAATCGATTAATAACTCAAGAGAATAAGTGGCAAGTTCAATAATACTCAATAAATAGCAAAGGAGTAGCAAACACACCAAATTACAAAAGATGATATAGATAGACTCCCCCTACAACTAGGACACTCCCCCTGAGGCTAAGCTATCCTCCCCCTGACTCTCCTCTAACTCTTCTCCCCCTTTGGCATCAAGACACCAAAAAGGAATCCGAGTATCTAAGAACCCTGAGTGCTAGGAGCGATGACGAACCGGTCACCGTCGGGGGTGCTGTCGTCGGAGCTGCTGCCTGGAGTAGAGGTGGAGGGTGCTGTAGGTGCCGTAGGAGCCGCCGTCGGTGCCTGCTGAGTCGGAGCTGCTGGCAATGGGGCATTGACGACGGGCTGTCGGCGTCTGCTGGAACAGTGTCATCGCCGGCAGCGGAGAGTGGATCGGTGCGCCCGAAGCCAGCAGTGGAGACATGCTGATCGAAGGGATCGGCGTAGTCGGCACTGGAGCTGCAGCTAGAGCAAGGACATGCGGGGGAGGAGCAACGCCTGGCAGCTGCGACGGCAGGGCAATCCCGGTCTGGGTGTAGATGTTGGTGATCAACCCCAGGATGCCCATCATCGCCTGCTGCGTCTGCTGCTGCTAGTCGAGGGAGCGCTGGTGCATCTGGTCGATGAGCCCCGCCAGCCGGTCAGTGTCCTCTTGCCTCTCACGGGCGATCTGGCGCTGCATCTCCTGCTACTGCTGCTGGAGCTCCAGAAGATGTGCTGCTTGCTCAGCTCGGGCCTGCTCAGCTGCAAGCCAGTCCAGGCGCTGCTGCTCAATCATCTGCTGCAGGAGTGAGGTGAGCTCTGACGGCTGAGAGACCTGTGCCTCTGAGATGGGAGGTGAGGTAGGGGGTGGCACTATCAAGCCTCCAGCCTCCGCGTCGTGCTGCCTGGGTGAGGGAGGAGGTGGGAAGTACTCCTCGACACTGTCATCCGTGTCGCTCTCGGACCATATATGCTGAAGGTCCTCACCCTGAGCTTCTGCCTCTGCCATCCTCTCATCTTCCTTCTCCAGATCCGACCAGTCCTCCTCAGATAGACGGGCACAAACCTGACGCTCGACTGGACGGCCAAGGCGGCGGTCTCTAGGAGTGGAGCACGATAATGACTGAAACGTGTGACACTCTCGTCCGTATAGCTGTCATGCACCGCATACCCCTCAGGAGCAACCATGTAGAGCAGGTAGCTGATCTAGTGTCCAAACACAAGCTGCCTCATCATGCCCACTCCATCAGTGATCACATCCTCCATCTCGCATATGAGGACGTCCACAATATCAAACTCCATCCCGTTCATGATGTAGAACAGGAGGGTCTGCTGCAGGCTGGTGAACTCCTCTAAGTATCCTGACCTCAGCAAGAGTGTGCGGCGCAAGGCAAGGTGCAATGTGCGCGCAACAGGAGTCAGTAGTGCCGGTACCCTTTGCTGGTCTGGAGAGAAGGTCGGTCCAAACAGAGAGCGTATCTCCTCCAGTGGGGGTGCCACTCCTCCAGTGAGCGGCCTCCTCGGCGGGTCTGCCAGTCCATATACCCTCTCATGCAGCAAGTGTCGTGCAGGTCCACTCCTAGCAGCTGTGCCAATGTCTGCCTCGTCAGGTGATGGTGTTGACCCATGAACATCAAGTCTATCGATCTGCAGCCCTCAGATACATATAGGGTAGCGTAGAATACGCGGACCCAATCCTCCACATATGCACTCCTGTCGTAGGACATCAGCTCCACCAGCCCTCGATACCTCTCAAAGTATGGGCGTATCTCTGTCTCTGCTACCAGGACGAGCTGATCCCAATCCAGAAAGTTGTGCTGGAAGAGCTTGTGGCCTCGGCGTCTATACATCTCGTACAGTGATGCCTGCGTCAAAGTCCAGAAATAACTGTCCACAAGAGCCTCTTTGGGCTGCGGGTACCACTCCTCAAGCAAAACACTCCATCTGAGTCTTCTGAGTTGCTTGGCCTTCATCTTCCGGTAATCAGTCAACCGGACACCTTCACCAACTTGGACGGTGGTGTCCATCTCGTAGACGGCTCTCTGGGCCACCCTGTCCTCATGAAGGTCGGCAGCTGACGGTCTTGAACGTGGTACTGCCGGCAGATGACCCCCACGGGTCCTGGCTGAGCGCCGACGGACAAGCAGCACTTCCGACTCTTCTTTGGCCTCGGACTCATCTAGCACGGGAGGCTGCATCGGACGAGCCTCGCGGATCCTCAATGATCCTCCTTGGCCATGCTCTCACTCCTCGGCGGCGCGAGCGGCCATCAATGCCTTCTTCACCTCCTTGGATAGCTTCTGCTTCTTTGAGGCTGGCTCCGCAATGGCCTTGCCCTTGTTCTTCTTGTCACGAGCCATTGCAATGAGGCGCGACGATGTCAAGCGCGCGGACGCGGCCGGGAACCCTAGCAACGAAGGGACAGCGGCCGTAGAGGGAGGCACCACGGTGGTGTAGCTGTGCGTGGGGCGGCGTCGGTGGTGCAGAGAGGCAGCGGCGGCGCTAGGGGAAGCGTCGGCGGCGGCTGTGGTGGAGGAGAGTGGCGGCAGCGGCTCTGCTGTGGATGGCGGCGGCGCTGCTGCGGACGGCGGCGGCGGCGACCGAAGGCGACGGTGGCGCAGGGCGAGAGAGACGGCGGCGGTGGAAGGTGAGGCGCCCGTCGGGGTCGGGGAGAGAGAAAGAGGGAGGCGAGGCGTCGTTCAAATAGTGGGTCCCAAACCCTAGCCGAAAATTTAACACCGGATGGACCGACGTTAAACGTTAGAAGCATCGGTCGAATGGCACAGTAACGGTATTCAAAAAGGTGCCGTTGACACCGGATGGTCCGACGTGGAAGGGAATATCATCGGTGGAATTCAGCACAGTTCAAGAAGTGTGTACATTGGATGCACCGATGTTTTTCAGAATGAACTCGTCGGTTGATTTGTCACACTAACTAAACTGACTCTTGGCTTTTGAACACCAACTAATCCGATGAAGGTCTGACCTAAGCATCGGATAATCCGATGACTACAAAACAGCAACATCCCATATATGTCCTTTGACCAAACAAACAAGCAAAGAGAAACACATGTCTTAGGACTTTTTGGGCAACCCCTCACCCCTCAAAAAGCTAATATGCCAATAACTTGGCTAAACCTAAAGCAAATAGAACACCGAGAAAAATGGGAGGAAATTATCCAAATAAAATGTAAGGCCCATGCTTTGTTAGCTAGAGGATGAAGACTTCTATCTCTTTAAAGCATGTTCCTTTAGGCATTAACGCACCTAACATTTTGTTCTTTCCACCTCATATGAGTTGAGATATTGCATTTCAAACAAGTCTCTTTCTAATGAGGTGGGTTCCCCTTTGTGACAATCTACCGTATGCAATGCCAAACAATTTATAATGCAAGAGATTTAAATATGAGTGCAAGTCTAGATGGCAGGCATCATGCAAGACATAAAGTAAATCTATCTTGCCAATTTTGAACCTTTCAAAGGCTTCTTCAGGGAGAGCCACTTTCCAAGCCTTGGGGAAACCCAAAAGAACCTCCATCCCAAGCTAACCCTTGCTCACCCCTATCCTTTGAAAGTTAGACAGGACCTATATGAGATGCATTCTTACATGATCATGACAACTTACATGACGTTCGATGCATCTAGCACATTTAATTCACTTCTTAGTTTAGAAAAAGTTTTCTCATCAAGTGGTTAAGTGAAGATATCCGCCAATTGTTCTTCGGACCAAACACCTCGCAAAGAGATGTCTCCCTTCATGGTCCCTCAAGAAATGATGGCGAATATCAATGTGCTTAGTGCGGGAGTGTTGAACGGGGTTTTTAGCTATCTTAACTGCACTTTCACTGTCACAAAGGAGAGGCACACAACCAAGTTTAATACCAAAGTGCAAAAGGGTTTGCTTCATGTAAAGAATTTGGGCACAACATGATATTGGGCCTAGGTGTGGTAAGATAAAGCAATGAACCAATCATGGACCGGTAGTTAGATTGATCAATAGGTTTACCATCCTTATCCGCATCGAGATGACAATTTGTTTCCATTGGAGTGCTTCTTGAGCTACAATCTCCCATCTCAAATTTCTTCAAGGAGTCCTTGGTGTACTTCTCTTGATAGACGAAGGTCCCCTCTTGAAGTTGCTTGATTTGGAATCCAAGGAAGAAGTTGAGCCCTCCAATCATCGATATCTCGAATTCCCTAGACATCATTTTGACAAACTCATGGCTAAGAGCTTTGTTAGTTGAATCAAAAATGATATCACTGACATAGATTTGACAAATGAATAATTTTCGTCGATGTGTAGATGTTGGAACTTGAAGCTCCCCCTTGATCATGGCTCTCCTCAACTTTAGGCTTGTCATAACAACATCATTCTTGCTAAAAATGCATGTTAGCCCAAACTCACAAAATTTGTGCAATAGAAAGCAAATTAAAACTAAGTGACTTAACATGCAACATATTTGAAATAAATAAACCATGTGAAAAATACAATCTTACCGAACCGAATTACCTTCCCCTTAGAATTGTCACCAAAGGTGACTTGTTCATGATTGTCGGGGGGTCCTCTATGGAGGTGAACATACCATCATTGCCGGTCATGTGTTGAGTGTACCCGCCATTGAGTACCCAATGCTTTCCACCGGCTTTGTAGTTCACCTACACACATGGATTCAATCTTTGATTTTTGGCACCCAAGCCAACTTAGGTCCTTGTATGTGTGATACAAGTGTCTTTGGGACCCAAAGTTGCTTGGGGAGCTTCCCCTTCATGCCCTTTATGTCCTTGCCGATGAACCTTTCCTTCACCTTGCCATCTACTTTACTTAAGAGATAATAATGATCATTGAAAGTAGACTTGTAGTTAGTAGGCAATTTTGGAGAAGGTCGGTTAGGAAGAGGACACTCCCTTGTATGGTGACCGGTGATCTCACAATGTTGGCAATAAGAACCAACTTCCTTGATGAAGCTTGTTCTAAGCTCCGGTGAGGGCACCTTTCCTTTGTTGGGCACCGGGAAGGATCCAAGTCCTCTTTTGTTGAAGGCTTTTGCTTGTTGGAAGAGGATTTCCTTGTGCTTGACTTCTCCTTTTGATAGTCTAGCCACAGTAGTGCGGAGACTCTCAATTTCTTCCAACAAGTCCTTCTCCCTAGCATTTTCTTTCAAAGGCAAAGACTTGTGCAAGACATTAGTAGCATGAGAAGTAATGGATATCTTATCATTAAGAGTTTGTTTCTTTATATTTTTCAACTCTTGATCAAGCACTTCATTAGCAAGGTTAAGTGTTTGATGTTCTTGTATTAACTTGTTGTGCTCTCCCAAGAGTGTTTGGTGTGCTAAGTTAAGCTCATAATGATCTAACTAGATTTTAGCCTTATCCTCCTCAATTTGCTTGACATGGGATTTCAGCGTGTCATGCTCTTTAAGTATGCTTTCATACTTGTCAAGCAAATCGAGGTTAGCACTTTCAAGCTTGGCACGAGTTTCTTAAAGAGCTTTAACCTTACTCTTCTCCCTCTTAATGATAGTATGATATTCATTTATTAATGAAGTTAAATCATCGAGGGAAACCTCATCATCGCTAGAGTCATCATATACCTTGGTGTTACCTTTAGCCATGAGGCACATGGGAGGTGGATGTAGAGGTGAGTCATCATCGTTGGCAATGGCAAGGCCGACCAAACATTCTTCTTCCACTTCACTCTCTTCATCACTTGACTCTTCGTTGGTGACCCATTCATTTGCCTCACACAAGAACACCTTTTGTGGTCCTTTTCTCTTCTTTGGGAAGAGTTTTGCCTTCTTGCCCTTGTCACGCTTCTTCTTCCCAAAGGATCTTGGTTTGGGCTTGTCCTCTTCATCATCCTCACTATCTTCAAGCTTGCGATGCTTGCTCTTGTGGCTCTCTCTTCTTTTGTCTGGTTTTGGACAATCATAGGAGATATGACCTTGATAACCACAATTATAACAAGTCTTGTTGTCATCTTTCTTTGGTAGAAATGCTTTCTTTTTGGGATCAAAGGTGTATCCCTTCTTGGCAATCTTGGAGTTCAAGCGAGAGAACTTTCTCATCATTGATGCAAGCTCATCATCGTCATCTTCACTTGATGCTTGCTATTCTTCACATGGGCTAGGCTCAACCACTTTCTTTTTGTTGAAATTTTTCTCTTGGTGGAGGCCTTTAGAGCGATTGTTTTTGAAGATGATTGCTCCATCATCCCAAGTACACTCATCTCATGAGCGTGAATCTCTCCAATGAGTTCCGAAACTTCAATGTGGTCAAGAGACTCTTTTTGAAGTATGGAGTTGATGATATTGTACTTTCGCTTGGGAAGGAGCATGAGGATCTTGCGGTTGATGAGTCCCTTGCCAAGAGAAGCAATGTCAAGAGCATTAATTTCTTCAATAAGCACATTTAAGCGAGAGAACATCTCATTGCCACTTTCATGAGGTAGCATCTTAAATTCATCATATTTTGCTTTAAGCATGTGATATTTTAGTTCCTTGACTCGAGAAGAACCCTCATGAATTTCTATTAAGCAAGCCCAAATTTCACAAGCTTTTTCTTTGCTAGCAATCCTAGCAAACACATCTTGACTAATACATTCATAGATTGCATTCCTAGCTTTAGCATCCCATTTAATTTGATCACCAATATAATTGTGCTCACCAAACCCCGCGTGGGTCGCTTCCCATACTTCGGGAGCAATAGCCTCTAGATAAGCGCGCATGCGTGCTTTCCAATAGGCAAAGTTCTTGCCCTCGAAGATAGGAACCGAACCCCCAACCTTGGCCATTTTAGCTCTCTAGCAGTGAAGCTAGAATGATCCTATGAGCAACCTCGCTCTGATACCAATTGTAAGGATCGAATGCCCAAGAGGGGGGGGGGGGGGGTGAATTGGGCTTCTTTTCAAAAATTAAGACAATAAAACTTGATTACTAAAAGCCCAATTCCCTATGCAAACAACTTATGCATTCAAGTAAATAGCTACTTCGCGGTATATAAAATGCATAAGTGTAGGGTGAGAGGAAGAGAATGCAAACTCCCGAGGAGACACGAAGATTTATCCCGTGGTTCGGCAAGATCGTCAAGATCTTCCTACATTCAAGTTGTGGCACCCACCAAAGGGTATAGCCACACCCAAGTCACCGAGACTAGGGATCTTCACTATTCTTCTCCGTTTGCCAACCCCGGCAAGGTGGAGCTCAAGCCTTGTACAACTTGGATCTTCCGGGCTTCCACAATCCTCTTGGCAAGCTCCCGTAGTCACTCTCAGTTACAAACACCAAGGGACACTCTCTTACAGCTCTCACTACACTAGAGATTCCAATCACTAAGAATGGAGGCACACAAGCACTATCTCTAGCTAGTTCTAGCCTATCTCTTGGTGTACAAGTGGTGAAAATGATATGGAAGTGGTAGCTCTATGTCTTGAATGCTTGAGGATGTGTAGAGTATGTCTGGTAGTCAAGACTTGTCGATTTAACAGGTTGAAGGGGTATATATTGCCAGCCTCCACGAAATAGCCGTTGGAAAAAGTAGGCTGACATCACTTCTCTGCGAACACCGGATGATCCGATGTCTCCCCTTCAGTTATCATCGGTCAATGCCAAATTAGCTGATGTCACTGTGTCAGATATGACCGTTGTTAGACCGATGTTGCACTTATCTTCTCATCGGATGATCCGGTGGCACTTCCTCCAGAATTGGTTCAAACTTGATGCTTACTAGAGTGATTGACCGATGTGTATATTGCTGTACATCGGATGATCCGGTGCTACACTTGGTCCAAGGATATTGCTTACTGCACTGATGGACCGATGTAACACTGCCCTTAACATCGGATGATCCGGTGAGTACTTTGTTCTGAGGTCTTCTTCTCCTGCTGAACCAACTCGACCGATGTGCTGTTCTCTGGGAACATCGGTTGATCCGGTGAGTTGATTTTGTTTGCTTCGAGTTGTTCTAAGTGATTCTTTTGTGTTTTGCTCGATTGACCTCTTAGACATTTGTTGGAAATATACTTCTGAAGATTGTCAAGCATTGAGTGTTGTCATTTAAGGTTGAATGACTTTGACATATGAGCATTTACTTCTAATCTTCATAACATTTGATTGATCTCAAGAAGTGATTGTTTAGGGGTCTCCAATGATCAGTAATTGATATTCATATTCATATTGATTTCATTTGATTGGGAGACCTTGCATCCACAAATTCATAAGTAAAATCCAATGGTTGTCATTAATCATCGAAACCGTACCTCATGGGTGCCTAGATGCTTTCAGTAAACAATTCGCAATGAGCTGTAGCAGAGAGCGTCTCAGATAACCTACGTAAAGGAGACAAGCTACTATAAATCCCGTCTCACATAAGTTAATGAATCTGCAACGCAGTACATAACAGATCGTCTCGAATTGGTCAATATATCTGCGACGTGCTTTGTAAGGCCTGTCATGCTTGTAAGCTAGTGGGTGACGCGCGCCACTGGTGTCTCCAGTGACACCGTATAGATAGTTAGTTATGACAAAAAGAAAGGAGACGCGCTTCTTTTGGGCGTGTCTCACACCTAGTTTGATCGACGACGCGCCTTGAAGCACGTCTCTGATGCGAACGTAATGCAAGTCGCGACAACGGAGACATACAGTTTGTTTGTCTCCCTTCTTCGTTCGGGCCCATCTCGTATGATCCTTTCTTACGTAGTGACAACAGAAACATAGTAAAATAATACTAAGCAAACTTTCCATAGATGTAAAGCAAGTTCAAAACATGCAAGGTAAAAGTAGAACAATTGCAACCAAGCACCGGACCTTGCCAAATCTAACCAGACCTTGAACCAGTGCTTACCAAAACTAGCAGGACCTAGCACCAAAGGTTACTAAAGCTATTTGGACCTAGCACCAGAGCTTACCGAAGCTAGTCGAACCTTGCACTAGACCTAGCAAAAACATGTCGGACCTAGCCATAGCAAGTCAGACCTAACCAAAATAATTCAGACCTAGCCAAAATAAGTCGGACCTATTGTCGGATCTTGTCGAAGCTACCCAAAACAAGTCGGACCTCTTGTCGGACCTTGCAGGAGCTCAAACTTAGAGTCATACCTTGTTAAAAGGGTGTTTTGGCAGTATTAAAAACTTTTATTGTCAAAGCCAATGTATTCAACACACATAGGTCTCACAGACTGTAGGCTTTTGGGGTTTGAGGCCAGTGTGCTCAACATCCTTGACAAATTCAAGTCCTGTCACCTTCTCAATCATTTACATGATATATGGTGCATAGCCACAAGACCTGGTTGGAGTAATGATGTTCACAATGTCATTGTAGATGAACTCAAAGACATTGAAAGTTCTTCACTGTCTAATCAATTTCATCAAGATCCTTAGAGTCCTTTGGATGTTTCCTGCATCTCCTTCCTTAGGAGCTATGGTCTTCCTCAGAATTCTATTCAGGACTGCAAAGAATGGCTTCAAATACTTGGTAGTTGGAGGCTTGTAAGGCTTCTTGTGTCATAGAGGAATTCTAGATCTTCCTTCTCCAAAGGCTTTAGATTGTGAATTATAAGATCATTGTCCAAGGAATTCTCAAGATGGAGTATCCTTGCAAACTCTTCATAGGTCACACTATACATGGGTCCATGTGTCATCCAAATCATTTGATTCCCATCATCACGGTGAAGTAGAGAGTAGAGTAAAATTGGGTGATGATTTCATTTTTCCAATTATATCAGAAGGATAGAAGATCCTTCAAACCATACCTCTCTAATGCCTCCATGACCTCTTGATAAGCTTGGCACTTCTTGGATTGGAGGTAGGTGTCATTGACCCAGTGACTTTCAATCATCGGGTTCCTCATCTTCATATAAACATGCTCATAATAGTTAGCATGAAAGCTGCTCTAGAACCTTGGATCAGCTGACTGCTTAGGTAGTTCATAGGCTTCAATCTTTCTGTATTTATTAGCCAACTCATTTCTCTTTCCAATAAAATCATCATCTGAAGTTGCCTGTTTTGGTGAATGGGGGCCTTCATCTTCAACGGATCAATAGGACCACTAGCCAGTCCTGTGCCCTTGTTGATGCTTCTCCTAGGTGCTGGTGAGGTGGCAGCAACACCATCCTTGCTTATAGCTTTCTTCACTACCACTCTCCTCTTCTTAGGAAGAGCATCATCATAAGGAGAGAAGTGAGAATTATAGTCATGCCTTTTCTTCATTACTTTCTCTGTTGCTCTTTGTACCATTTCATGATCACGCTGGACTTCATAATCAAATAAGCTGTCCTTGGAAGCTAACGACATCGTGCCTGATAGGGGAATTCAAGGATTGATAAGAATGGATTGTAGACTTTGCGAAAATAAGAATTTAGAGGTCCAATTTGTCAATGTACCATACTTGTCCGTTTTTAGTGTGCAGACTGTTCGGAGGTCCGGACTTGTCCGCACTAGACACTGGACTAGTCTAGACTGACGTATGAACCCTAACTTCCTATTTCAAAAAATCAAGCTTAAATTGATGCAAAACGAGTAGGAATACATTCAGAATACATCTAGAAAGGTAATTTATTCCCTAGGTCAAGAAAAATAAGCAACATTGAAGGAAAGGTGAGAACTAGGCTTAAGTGAGATTTTTACCGAAAAATCGAAGATTGGAGGTTGAAGGAGCGGCGCAGGGTCCGGATTAGTCTGGAGTGATGAAGCTTCGCGCCGAGGAGAAGATTTCGAGTGGAGAAAACATCGATTTTGATGGACAAACGAGAATATCGCCTTGGGAGCTAGGTTTTGAGGAGGGAGAAAGCAAATTCGATTGTGGGAGGAGGAAGAAGAAGTCTGGGCGTCGAGCTAGGTTTAAACCATAGGGATAAAGACTAGTACGGTATAGGGACAGACAAGACCGTTATGTCAGACCAAGGCCAAACTAGTCTAAAACAACGGACTAGTCCGATGCTAACGCCGGACTAGCCTGGATCAGCTGGACTGATTAGAATAAGAACTAAGGCAATATGGGAAGTTTGATCTAATAGTGATATAAAGGACATCATTTCACAAATAATCTTGATGAACATGGCCAGTATGCAATCAACAATCATAAAATGGTCATAATTCACCAAGATTCATTAATTTAAATAGTTTTCAAGAGAAAATTGAGATAAGGGATAGTTTTTTGCAAAGTAAGTAAACTTTGAAGATTCAAGCAAGTATGTAGTGTTTCAAGCCACATTTCGAGAGTCAAGTATATTTAGTTCATTTATTAGCTCACAAAATCTCTTTTCATCTCGTGGCTTTGTGAATATATCTACAAGTTGTTTTTTAGTTCTAATATGTGAAATTATTATATCACCTTTTAGTGAATGACCTCTTAGAAAATGATGACGAATGTCTATGTGCTTAGTTCTTGAGTGTTCCACTGGATTGTGTGCAATTTTTATGGCACTTCCATTATCACATACTACACTTGGGCTGTGGAAAGAGCAATGGAGCTTCGCTTTTTAGATGACCATGAAACTAAGGACCTGTCAAGAAATTGGCAAGTTCCTGACTTGCTCTCTCTATCGACTTTGCATCCTGTATAGTCGGCATCGAAATATCCTATTAAGTTAAACTTAGATCCTTTGGGGTACCAAAGGCCCAAGTTAGGTGTGTGAACAAGGTATCTTAAAATTCTTTTTACAGCTATTAAATGGCACTCTTTAGGTGTGGCCTGAAACCTTGCACACATACAAACATTAAGCATGATATCTGGCCTAGATGCACATAAATAAAGTAATGAAGCAATCATAGACCGATATACCTTTTGATCCACATTTGGACCATCTTCGTTGATATTGAGATGTCCATTAGTTGCCATGGGTGTCTTGATGGGCTTGGCTTTGTCCATATTGAACTTTTTGAGGATGTCTTGCGTGTACTTGGTTTGACTTATGAAGGTGCCTTCTCTTAATTGCTTGACTTTGAATCCCAAGAAGAACTTCAATTCGCCCATCATCGACATCTCGAATCTGTCTGTCATAACTTTGCTAAATTCTTCACAAAAAGATTTATTAGTAGAATCGAAAATGATATCATCAACATAAATTTTACATACAAATAGATGATCATCAAAATGTTTCGTGAACAAAGTATAATCAACTTTTCCAATTTTAAAACCATTTTGAGTTAGAAAATCTCTAAGGCACTCATACCAAGCTCGGGGAGCTTGTTTGAGGCCATAGAGAGCTGTATGCAGTTTTTACACATGGTTAGGGTACTCTTGATCTTCAAATCTTGGTGGCTGCTCCACGTATACTTCCTCCTTAATGGGACCATTGAGGAAAGCACTTTTGACGTACATTTGATACATCTTAAAATTATGGTGAGTAGCATATGCCAATAAAATACGAATGGACTCAATTCTAGCTACAGAAGCAAAAGTTTTGTTGAAGTCCAAACCTTCGACTTGTGAGTAACCTTTTGCCACAAGTCGTGCCTTATTTCTTGTTACCACTCCATGTTTGTCTTGCTTGTTCCAAAAAACATTTGGTTCCTACGATGTTCGCCTTTGGTCTTTCTACAAGCTCCCATACTTCCTTTCTCTTGAAGTTGTTCAGCTCTTCTTGCATTGCAATCACCCAATCTGGATCCTTTAGTGCTACCTCTACCCTGTATGGTTCTAGAAAAGAGACAAACGAGTGATATTCACATAAATTAGCTATGCGAGATCTAGTGGTTACTCCCTTAGCAATATCTCCAATGATGTTGATGTGATGATCTCTTTGTACACTATGATGTACTCTTGGGTGAGGGACGTGTGAAGTTGTTTCCACTTCATTTTCTTCATTGTCAATATCTCCCCCTAGACCATTGCTTCAATGATTATATTGATATTCATGATCTTCATGATCTTAATCTTGTGCATGAGCTCCCCTTGATCATTGCTTTGCTGTTGAGGTTCATCTTGAGCACTTGAGACTTGTGGTTGTTCTTGACATCGAATATCACCAAGTGCCATCCTCCTCAACGCATGGCATGGGTATTCTTCTTGACCTAGCACACACTCATCAACTTGCTCCACTTTGTATCCATTAGTTTCATCAAACACTACTTCACGTGGTACTTCAACAATGGGAGAGACTTTGTTGAAGACACGATAGGAGTAGGTGTTCGAATCATAACCAAGCAAGAACCCTTCATCAGATTTTGAAGCGAACTTCGTAGTCCTAAGTTTCTTGTTCAAGATAAAACATTTGCTTCCAAATACTCTGAAGTATGAAACATTGGGTTTGTTACCAATGAGGAGCTCATATGGAATTTTCTTCAAAGGTTGGTGAAGATATAGCAGATTTGTGGCACGACAAGTTGTGTTTATCGCTTCAGCCCAAAATCGGTTCGAAGTCTTGTATTCATCCAACATTTTCCTCGCCATCTTGATGAGCGTCCTATTCTTCCTTTTGGCCACCCCATTTTGTTGAGGGGAGTAGGGTGCCAAAAACTCATGTTTTATTCCTTCTTCATCTAGGTACTCCTCAACATGAGTATTCTTGAATTCCACTCCGTTGTCACTTCTCATGTTCTTGGCGGTTGAGGAGAATTAATTTTGCACTCTTTTCAAAAATTTCTTGAGGATCCCCTGGGTTTATGATTGAGTAAAGTGCATCAATGGTCCCTAAACTTGTCTGGGTGTGTCATCTAGGTCCATGAATTTTTAAAGTGCATATTTGGATCCATAAACTTCTGAAAATGTGTCATATGGGTCCACAATACCAAAAATGCCCTTATGATTATTGACATAACTATTACTTGAGCTTTATTTTTCTTATTTGTTCTCTTACAAAATCAACATTGTTATGATAATTTATATTGGAGGCTAATAAAACTGATTTGATGAGAGGCTAAATATGAAAAATAAAGCCTAAATAACTGTTATTTTAGTATGTATAGGGGCATTTTTTGTATTTTGAACCCAGATGACACAATTTGACAAGTTTATGGATCCAAATATGCACATTAGAAGTTCATGGACCTAGATGACACACCGAGACAAGTTCAGGGATCATTGATGCATTTTACTCTTTCCGATTTATCATACAAGAAAAACACCTTTGTAAATCAAGAAAAGTCATCAACAATAACTAATCCGTATTTGTTACCGACGATGCTTATATAAGCAATTGGACCGAAGAGGTCCATGTGAAGAAGTTCCAGCGGTCTTGAGGTAGTCATCACGTTCTTGGCGGGGTGTGGTGCTCCAACTTGTTCCTGCCTAGCATGCACTGCACGACTTGTCTTTCTCAAAAACAACATCTTTTAAACCTCAGATGTGACCACCTTTTAGAAGTTTCCGTAGATTCCTCATCCCAACATGGGCTAGCCATCTATAGCACAGACATCCCATGTTAGTTTTTGCAACCAAGCAAGTGTTGAGTTCAGCATTATCTTTGTTGAAATCAACAATATAAAGCTTTCCCTTTAACATTCCCTTAAATATAATCGAGTCATGTCTTCTAAAAATAGTCACACCCTCATTAGTGAATAGACAATTATAACCTTTGTCACATATCTGAGATATGGACAAAAGAATATAATCCAGAGAATCGACATGTAAAACATTTGAAAGAGTATGTTGAAATTTCAATTTTACCGCTACCGAGGACCTTTCCTTGGCTGTTGTCTCCAAAGTATATCCCAACACTTGGATCCGCGTTGTGCTCATACTCCAAGAACATACTCCTCTCTCCAATCATGTGATTAGTGCATCCACTGACCATCACCCATTTTGATCCACCGGAGAAATAGGCCTGTAAAATAGAGTTATTTCTTGGTTTTAGGTACCCCAGCTTGCTTGGGTCCTCGCAGGTTAGTCACAAAAGTCTTGGGCACCCACACACAAGTTTTTGAGTTCTTGTGCATGGCCCTTCATATTTTGAAAAGATATGTCCAAATTTATTTTTCATGAGTACATATGAAGCATCAAAAGTACGGAATAGTATTTGCAATTCAGATTCATGTGATGTTTCCTTAAAAAAAGTAATTTTCTTCTTAACCTGAACATTAGTGGATATGTTTTTATTTTTAGTAAACCCAATACCATCTTTGATGTTAGGAGGTCTGGTGACCATATATGAACTACATGCATATTTAATCTTTTCCTTGTCAAAGAACTTTGGGATGTATGTTTAGCATGTGAAACAGAAGAATCATCTTTTAACAATATTTTTCTTACTAGAGTATGTGCAAGTTACAGTTGTTGTCAAAGTTACACCTTTGGAAGGTGAGCTCTGGGAGGAGGAGGATGCAGATTGCTTGAGTGACTCAACTTGCACATCAAGGATTTTATTAACTTTTGAGAAGTTAGCAAGTTCATCCTTGATTGCAATGTGTGAGTCTTCTAGTTTTGAGTAAGTTTCCTTACTCAAGGCTAGCTCATGCTCAAGTGACTTGTTCTTCTCCTTCTCAAGCCCAAGGAGTTTCTCAACCTCTTGATATCTCTTTCTTTCACAGATGAGCATATCTTCTTGTTGGTTGAAAAGCTCCTCCTTCTCAAAAATTTCATCCAACAACATTTTCATTTTTCTTAATGCAATTTTACGCAGACCTTTAAGCATTTCCTCATTTTCACTAGAGCTATCAAAATCATCAATGGAGGAATTAAGCGAGGGAGGTGTAAGTCAAATCTTTTTCTTGCCTTCCCTAGCCATGAGGCAAGTATGATTATGAGTATCCCGTCCTCCTATGTTCGGGAAGAGCGTAGACTTCTTGGTAGGCTTCTTGATGGCAATGGTAGCCATCTCCTCTTCTTCATCAGAGGAGGACTCATCGTTTGAGTCCCACTCCTTGCCAATGTGATCTTGGTGAGCTTGCCTTCTCTTCTTGAAGGTCCTCTCCCCTTGTGGCTTTGCTTGCTTCTTCTTCTTCTTATTTTCTTCATATGTGCAGTCAACCATAAAATGACCGTACTCACCAATGTTGTAGAAGGTACATTGTGCCTTGGATTTTCCTTTCTATTTTCTTTTCCCATCACTTGAGTTGCTGCCCTTCCTTCTTCTCATCATGCGCTTGAATTCATGATGAAGAGCACCATCTCTTCATCATCCAAATCGGTGCTCACATCACTTGTGTCTTCTTCATCTTGTGCTTCATGAACTTTCTTTCCTTTAGGCTTGCAAGTTACTTTGAGGGCAACATCCTTTTTCTTGGAGGAGGTAAGTTTGCTAAGTCTTTGACATATTGGGCTTCCTTCTCCATCATCTCATGGTTGATAATATTGCACAATAGTTCATCCAAAGTCAATTTGTGAAACTCCTGACTTTCTCCGATCATTGAGCACAAGGCGATATTTCTGGGCATAAATGCTCTAATCATCCTTTTGACCACCTCACGGTCAGTCCACTTCTTGCTCCCATAGGACCTGATCTTCTTGATGAGTGCTTTCATTTGGTTGTACATCTCTTGAGGTAATTCACCCTCCTCAATGGCAAACCTCCCCATTTCTCCTTCCAGCATTTCAATTTTTGTTTCACAAACTGAGTGATTTCCTTCACGTGCGCTCATGAGTGTATCCCATATTTCTTTAGAACTTTCTAGTCCATCAATCTTGGTGAACTCTTCTCGGCCCAAGGAATAAGTGATCACTGCAACGGCTTGTGCGTTGCAGTGAATTTTTTGCTCTTGCTCCGGAGTATGTTCATCGTCGGTATCCGGGATATCTACATCTGTACACAAAACATGCCAAAGACTATGGTTTAAGGAGATAAGATGCATTTTCATATTATATTTCCAGATGGTATAATCATTTCTGTCCAAATGAGGAGGTTTTACCATGGGAATTGAAAGATAATGATTCTTGGAATTAAGACGATCGTAATTGTAAGGATAACGATTCTCGAACCACGGGATAAATCCTCGTGTCTCCTCGGGAGTTTGCATCCTCCTCGTTTCCCTTACGTTTATGCATTTTACATTCCGCAAAGTTCCTATTTACCTGAATGCATAGATAGTTTGCGTAGGGAATTGGGCTTTTTAGAATTAAGTTCTATTGCTTAGATTTTTTAAAGAAGCCCAATTCACCCCCCTCTTTGGCATTCGATCCTTACAATTGGTATCAGAGCAAAGTTGCTCATAGGATCATTCTAGCTTCACCGCTAGAGAGATAAAATGGCCAAGGTTGGGGGTTCAGTTCCTATCTTCGAGGGCAAGAACTTTGCCTATTGGAAAGCACGCATGCGCGCTTATCTAGAGGCTATTGCTCCCGAAGTATGGGAAGTGACCCACGCGGGGTTTGGAGAACATAATTATGTTGGTGATCAAATTAAATGGGATGCTAAAGCTAGGAATGCAATCTATGAATGTATTAGTCAAGATGTGTTTGCTAGGATTGCTAGTAAAGAAAAAGCTTATGAAATTTGGGCTTGCTTAATAGAGATTCATGAGGGCTCTTCTCGAGTCAAGGAACTTAAATATCACATGCTTAAAGCAAAATATGATGAATTTAAGATGCTACCTCATGAAAATGTTAATGAGATGTTCTCTCGCTTGAATGTGCTTATTGAAGAAATTAATGCTCTTGACATTGCTTCTCTTGGCAAGGGACTCATCAGCCGCAAGATCCTCATGCTCCTTCCCAAGCCAAAGTACAACATCATCAACTCCATGCTCCAAAAAGAGTCTCTTGATCACATTGAAGTTTCAGAGCTCATTGGAGAAATTCACGCTCATGAGATGAGTGTGCTTGGGATGATGGAGCAATCATCTTCAAAAACAATTGCTCTAAAGGCCTCCACCAAGAAAACAAGCCTCAAGAAGAAGAAGGTGGTTGAGCCTAGCTCAAGTGAAGAAGAGCAAGCATCAAGTGAAGATGATGATGATGAGCTTGCGTTGATGATGAGAAAGTTCTCACGCTTGAACTCCAAGATTACCAAGAAGGGATACACCTTTGATCCCAAGAAGAAAGCGTTTCTACCAAGGAGAGATGATCACAAGACTTTCTACAATTGTGGTGATCAAGGCCACATCTCCTATGATTGTCCAAAACCGGACAAAAGAAGAGAGAACCACAAGAGCAAGCATCGCAAGCTTGAAGAAAGTGATGATGATAAAGAAGAGGCCAAACCCAAACCAAGAGCCTTTGGGAAGAAGAAACATGACAAGGGAAAGAAGGCAAGACTCTTCCCAAAGAAGAGGAATGGCCCAAAAAAGGTATTCATGTGTGAGGCAAATGAATGGGTCACCGACGAAGAAACAAGCGATGAAGAGAGTGAAGCGGAAGAAGAAAGCTTGGCCGGCCTCACCATTGCCAACAATGATGACTCACCTCTTCGTCCACCGCCCATGTGCCTCATGGCGAAAGGTAACACCAAGGTATGTGATGACTCTAGCGATGATGAGCTTTCCCCCAATGATTTAACTTCTTTAATAAATGAATATCACACTATCATTAAGGGGGAAAAGAGTAAGGTTAAGGCTCTTGAAGGAACTCGTGCTAAGCTTGAGAGCGCTAACCTTGATTTGCTTGACAAGTATGAAAGCATACTCAAAGAGCATGACACGCTCAAATCTCATGTCAAGCAAATTGAGGAAGAAAAGGCTAAATTCAAGTTAGATAATCATGAGCTTAACTTAGCACACCAAACACTCTTGGAAGAGCACAACAAGTTAGTACAAGAACATCAAACACTTAACCTTGCTCATGACGTGCTTGATCAAGAGTTGAAAAATATAAAGAAGCAAACTCTTAATGATAGGATATCCATTACTTCTCATGTCACTAATGCCTTGAACAAGTCTTTGCCTTTGAAAGCAAATGCTAGGGAGAAGGACTTGTTGGAAGAAATTCAGAGTCTCCGCACTAGTGTGGCTAGACTTTCAAAAGGAGAAGTCAAGCACAAGGAAATCCTCTTCCAACAAGCAAAGGCATTCAACAAGAGAGGACTTGGATCCTTCCCGGTGCCTAACAAAGGAAAGGTGCCCTCACCGGAACTAAGAACAAGCTTCATCAAGGAAGTTGGTTCTTATTGCCAACATTGTGAGGTCACCGGTCACCACACAAGGGAGTGTCCTCTTCCTAACCGACCTTCTCCAAAATTGCCTACTAACTACAAATCTACTTTCAATGATCATTATTATATCTTGAGTAAAGTACATGGCAAGGTGAAGGCAAGATTCATTGGCAAAGACATGAAGGCCATGAAGGGGAAGCTCCCCAAGCAACTTTGGGTCCCAAAAACACTTGTATCACACATACAAGGACCTAAGTTGGCTTGGGTGCCTAAAGTCAAAAATTGAATTCATGTGTGTAGGTGAACTACAAAGCCGGAGGAAAGCATTGGGTACTCGATAGCGGGTGCACTCAACATATGACCGGCAATGATGGTATGTTCACCACCATAGAAGACCCCGGCAATCATGAACAAGTCACCTTTGGTGATAACTCTAAGGGTAAGGTAATTGGGTTAGGTCAGATTGCCATTTCAAAAGATTTATCTATTTCCAATGTTTTGTACGTTAAGTCACTTAGTTTTAATTTACTTTCTATTGCACAATTATGTGATCTTGGACTAACGTGCACATTTAGCAAAAATGATGTTGTTGTGAGTAGTGAAACAAGTCAAGACATAGTTTTCAAAGGATTTCGTCATGGACATCTCTACCTAGTGGACTTCTCCAACAAGAATGCTAGCTTGACCACTTGTCTTTTCACTAAGACAAGCTTGGGTTGGCTATGGCATCGACGCATAGCGCACATTGGGATGAGCAAACTCAAGAAGTCATTCAAGCTTGGGATGGTGACCGGCATGAAGGATGTCACATTTGAGAAGAACAAGCTTTGTAGCGCTTGTCAAGCCGGGAAGCAAGTTGCTTCACATCACCCGATGAACAATGGTGTCAACCTCCAAGCCACAGAGCTACTGCACATGGACCTCTTTGGACCGTCCACATATCAAAGCCTTGGTGGTAACCTCTATTGTCTCGTTATAGTTGATGACTATTCTCGCTATGCTTGGACTTTATTTTTAGGTGACAAGAGTGAAACCCGGAAGTGTTCAAGACCTTCGCCAACTGCGCTCAAAGGGAATTTCAACTTCCCATCATCAAGGTCCGGAGTGACAATGACACCAAATTCAAGAACTACAACATTGGGGAGTGGTGTGACCGTGAAGGTGTGAAGCATGAATTTTCGGCCACATACACCCCTCAACAAAACGGTGTTGTTGAAAGGAAGAACAAGACACTCATCACTCTTGCGAGAGCAATGCTTGATGACTACAGCACGTCGGAGAAGTTTTGGGCCGAAGCAATCAACACGGCGTGCCATGCCGCAAATAGGGTCTACCTCCATCGACTACTTCAAAAGACCCCGTACGAGCTTCTCATTGGGAGAAAGCCCAACATCTCCTACTTTCAAGTCTTTGGGTGCAAATGCTACATCTACCGCAAGAAAAGGCTCGGTAAGTTTGAAAGAAGATGTGATGTTGGTATATTTCTTGGTTATGCATCAAACTCAAAAGCATATCGAGTATTCAACCAAACCTCCGGTTTAGTTGAGGAAAGTTGTGATGTTGAGTTTGATGAATCTAATGGCTCCCAAGATGAGAGTTTTGGTCATGATGAAATAGATGATGAGCCTCTACGAGAAGCCATGAAGAACATGACCATTGGAGACATCAAGCCTGAAGTTGATGAGAGCCATGATCAAGGGGGAGCTTCAAGTTCCAACAACAACACCTCCAAGGCGCCTCAAGTTGACGAAGAAGAGAAGGATGATCCATTTCCAACTCAAGACTCACAAGCACAACAACATCAAGAAGAAGAAGAAGTCCATGATCAAGTCCAACCACAAGCGGAGCAACACGCATCACCTTCGCCAAGTGCTTCACAACCACTTATGAGGCATGGACGCATCTCCAAGGCGCATCCGATGGACCAAATCATTGGAAGTCCGTCAAGGGGTGTAAGTACATGTTCTCGCCATTTCGCTTCATTTTGTGAGCACTACTCGTTTGTTTCATGTGTAGAACCCACTCATATTGAGGAAGCACTCCAAGACCCAAATTGGGTGATGGGCATGCAAGAAGAACTCAACAACTTCATTCGCAATGAAGTTTGGGTGTTGGAGGAGCGACCCAAGGACAAGAACGTCATCAGAACAAAGTGGGTGTACTGGAACAAACAAGACGAGAACGGCGTTGTGGTCCGCAACAAGGCAAGACTTGTGGCCAAAGGGTTCTCGCAAGTTGAAGGACTAGACTTTGGGGAGACATTTGCTTCGGTCGCCCGACTAGAAGCCATCCGTATACTCCTTGCTTTTGCTTCACATCATAATATTAGACTTTATCAAATATGGATGTGAAAAGTGCCTTTCTTAATGGTTACATTAACGAGCTTGTTTATGTTGAACAACCTCTCGGGTTTGAAGATCCGAGGAATCCTAATCATGTGTATAGGTTGCACAAGGCGCTCTACGGGCTCAAGTAAGCACCTAGGGCGTGGTATGAACGACTACGGGATTTCCTTATCATGCAAGGATTCAAGATCGGGAGGGTGGACACTACACTCTTCACCAAAGACATCAACGGAGATTTATTTATTTGTCAAATTTATGTTGATGATATTATTTTTGGTTCAACTAACGAAGCTCTTAGCCATGAGTTTGGCAAAATGATGTCTAGGGAATTCGAGATGTCAATGATTGGAGAGCTCAACTTCTTCCTTGGATTCCAAATCAAGCAACTTCAAGAGGGGACCCTCGTCTATCAAGAGAAGTACACCAAGGACCTCTTGAAGAAATTTGAGATGGGAGATTGTAGCTCAAGAAGCACTCCAATGGCAACAAATTGTCATCTCGACGTGGATAAGGACAGTAAACATATTGATCAATCTAACTACCGTCCTATGATTGCTTCATTGCTTTACCTTACCACATCTAGGCCTGATATCATGTTTAGTGTATGCTTGTGTGCTCGCTTTCAAGCGGCACCTAAAGAATCGCATCGGAAGGCGGTCTTTAGGATACTTCGGTATCTTAAGCATACTCTTAGTGTGGGCTTGTGGTACCCTAAAGGTGCAAAACTTCATCTCTTGGGATACTCGGATTCGGACTTTGCCGGATGCCGCGTGGATCGCAAGAGTACCTCCGGTGGGTGCCACTTGCTTGGGTGTTCCCTAGTTTCTTGGTCTAGCAAGAAGCAAAATTCCGTCGCCTTGTCCACGGCGGAAGCGGAATATATTGCGGCCGGTGCATGTTGTGCCCAAATTCTTTATATGAAGCAAACCCTTTTGTACTTTGGTATTAAACTTGGTTGTGTGCCTCTCCTTTGTGACAATGAAAGTGCGGTTAAGATAGCTAAAAACCCCGTTCAACACTCCCGCACTAAGCACATTGATATTCGCCATCATTTCTTAAGGGACCATGAAGCTAAGGGAGACATCTCTTTGAGAGGTTTTAGGTCCGAAGAACAATTGGCGGATATCTTCACTAAACCACTTGATGAAAAAACTTTTTCTAGGCTAAGAAGTGAATTAAATGTGCTAGATGCATCAAACGTCATGTAAGTTGCCATGATCATGTAAGAATGCATATCATATAGGTCTTGTCTAACTTTCAAAGGATAGGGGTGAGCAAGGGTTAGCTTGGGATGGAGGTTCTTTTGGTTTTCCCAAGGCTTGGAGAGTGGCTCTCTCTGAAGAAGCCTTTGAAAGGTTCAAATTTGGCAAGATAAATATACTTTATGTCTTGCATGATGCTTGCCATATAGACTTGCACTCATATTTAAATTTCTTGCACTATAATTTGTTTGGCATTGCATACGGTAGATTGTCACAAAGGGGAACCCACCTCATGAGAAAGAGACTTGTTTGAAATGCAATATCTCAACTCATATAAGGTGGAAAGAACAAAATGTTAGGTGCGTTAATGCCTAGAGGAACATGCTCTAAAGAGATAGAAGTCTTCATACTCTACCTCACAAAGCATGGGCCTCACATTATATTTGGATAATTTCCTCCTATTTTTCTCGATGTTCCATTTGCTTTAAGGCCTAGCCAAGTTATTGGCATATTAGTATCTTTGAGGGGTAAGGGGTTGCCCAAAAAGTCCTAAGACATGTGTTTCTCTTTGCTTGTTTGTTTGGTCAAAGGACATATATGGGATGTTGCTGTTTTGTTCTCATCGGATTATCCGATGCCTAGGTCAATCTCTCATCGGATCAATTGGTGTTCAATCTCCAAGAGTTAGTTCTGTCAAGTGTGACAAATCGACCGACGAGTTCATCCTGAAAAGCATCGGTCCATCCGGTGTTCACAATTCTGGAGATGTGCCAAATTCCACCGATGCTACTTCCTCCCACGTCAGACCATCCGATGTCAACATTCCATTTTTGAATACCCTTATTGTGCCATTCGGCCGATGCTCCAATCCTTCAACGTCGGTCCATCCGGTTTCAATGGCACTTTTTTGAAAACCCTTATTGTGGCATTAGACCGATGCATCTATCGTTCAACATCGGTCCATCTGGTGTTAAAAAGTCGGCTAGGGTTTGGGACCCACTATTTAAACGACCGTTCGTCTTTTTCCCTTCTCTCTCCCGATCCCGACGCCGCCACGCACCTCCGCCGCCGACCTCACTCGCCCTTGCGACACCGCCGCCGCCGGCCGCCCTCCGGCCGCCCACCGCCTCCGATCGCTGCACCACCGCCGTCGCCGCTCCACCATCTAGCGCCGCCGCTCCACCCAGCCGACGCCGCCGCTCCACCCAGCCGACGCCGCCACTCCACCCAAGCGCCGCCGCTGCTCTCCCTCATCACCACAGCACCCAAGCGTCGCCTCCTCCTGTGCACATCGTCGCCGTGGTGCCTTCCCCCAAACGGTCGCGTCTCACCACCGTTAGGGTTTTCGGCCGCGTCTATCGTCGTTCCGTGCGCGTGACTTCGTCAACCTCACTCTCGCGCATCGCAATGGCTCGCGACAAGAAAAACAAGGGAAAGGCCTTCGCGGAGCCGGCCGCGAAGAAGCAAAAATTGTCGAAGGAGGAGAAGAAGGCGTTGATGGCCGCTCGCGCCGCCGAGGAGTGAGAGCGTGGCCGAGGAGGATATTTGAGGATCCACGAGGCTCGTCCGAGGCAGCCTCCCATGATCGATGAGTTCGAGGCCGAAGAAGAGCTGGAAGAGCCACTCGTCCGCCGGGGCTCAGCCCGGACCCGTGGGGGTCCTCCCGTGGCAGCACTGCATCCGAGACCGATGGCTGCCGATCATCGTGAGGACAAGGAGGCCCAGCGAGCCATCTACGAGATGGACACCACTGTCCATGTCGCTGAAGGAGTCCGGTTGACCAACTACCGGAAGATGAAGGCCAAGCAGCTCCGCAGACTCAGGTGGAGTGTGCTGCTTGAGGAATGGTACCCGCAGCCCAGAGAAGCCCTTGTGGACAGTCGTTTCTGGACTGTGACGCAGTCGTCCCTCTACGAGACCTACAGACGCCGAGGCCACAAGTTGTTCCAGCACAACTTTCTGGACTGGGATCAGCTCGCTCTGGCTGCCGAGATGGAGATTCGCCCATACTTTGAGAGGTACAGATGTTTGGTGCAGCTGATGTCCTATCAGAGGAGTGCCTATGTGGAGGATTGGGTCCGCGTGTTCTACGCCACCCTCTACGTCTCTGAGGGAAGAAGATCGATTGATTTCATGTTCATGGGACAGCACCATCACTTGACGAGGCAGACACTGGCACAACTACTGGGAGTGGACCTGCACGACACTTGCATGCATGAGAGGGTCTATGTCATGGCAGATCCGCTGAGGAGGCCGCTCACTGGAGGAGTGGCACCACCACTGGAGGAGATCCATTCCCTGTTTGGTCCTACCTTCTCTCCAGACCAGCCGAGAGTACCGGCTCTGTTGACCTCAGCTGCGCGCACAGTGCACCTCGCCTTGCGCCGCACGCTCTTGCCGAGGTCCGGTTACTTGGAGGGGTTCACCAGCCTACAACAGACTCTCCTGTTCTACATCATGAACGGGATGGAGTTCGACATAGTGGACGTCCTCATATGCGAGATGGAGGACGTGATCACAGATGGAGTGGGGATGATGAGGCAGCTCGTGTATGGACACTGGATCAGCTACCTGCTCTCCATGATGGTCCCTGAGGAGTCCGCCGTGCATGACCGTCTCACTGACGAGAGTGTCACACGGTTCGGTCACTACCGTGCCCCAGCTCCTGGAGACCGCCGTCTTGGCCGTCCAGTCGAGCGTCAGGTCAGGGCTCGTCTATCTGAGGAGGACTGGTCGGACTTGGAGAAGGAGGATGAGAGGTTGGCTGAGGCAGAGGCACAGGGTGAGCACTTGCAGCACATCTGGTCCAAGAGCGACACCGACGACAGTGTCGAGGAGTACTTTCCACCTCCACCCTCACCCACACAACACGACGCAGAGGCTAGAGGCTCTACAGTGCCACCACCTACTCCACCTCCCGTCACTGAGGAACAGGTCACTCAGTCGTCAGAGCTCACTTCGCTCCTGCAGCAGATGGTTGAGCAGCAGCGCTTGGACCGGCTTGCAGCTGAGCAGGCCCGAGCGGAGCAGGCTGCACGCCTTCTGGAGCTCCAGCAGCAACAGCAGGAGATGCAGCGCCAGATCGCCCGCGAGAGGCGTGAGGACACTGACCGACTGACTGGGCTCATAGACCAGATGCACCAGCGCACCCTTGACCAGTAGCAGCAGACGCAGCAGGCGATGATGGGCATCCTGGGGTTGATCACCAACCTCTACACCCAGACCAGGATTGCCCTCCTGTCGCAGCTACCAGGAGTTGCTCCACCACCACCAGTCCTGGCTCCAGCTGCCGCTCCGGTGCCGTCTACGCTGATCCCCTCCTTCAGCATGTCTCCTTTGCTTGCTCCTGGCGCACCGATTCACTCCCCGCTGCTAGCTATGACCCTGTTCCAGCAGACGCTGGCCTCCGTCGTCAGTGCCCCTGTTCCAGTAGCTCCTACACAGCAGGCACCGACGGTGGCTCCTACGGCTCCGGCAGCTCCTTCCACCGATACCCCAGGCAGCAGCTCCGACGACAGCGACGGTGACCAGTTCGTCATCGCGCCCAGTTCTCAGGGTCCTTAAGCACTCGGATCCCTTTTTGGTGCCTTGATGCCAAAGGGGGAGAAGAGTTAGAGGAGCCAGGGGGAGGAGAGCTTAGTCTCAGGGGGAGTGTCCTAGCTATAGGGGGAGTCCTTCTTTTGAGTTATCTTTTGTATTTTGGAGTTTATCTATATCATCTTTTGTAATTCGATGCTTTTGCTACTCATTTGGTGTTTATTGAGTTCTCTTATGTTATTAATCGATTGAGCTTATTTGGTGCCTATCTTATGATCACTTATTCACTTGAGTTATTCTTTGATTGAGCTTTAAAATTTTAAGTGTAATAATCTTGTATTCTTTGCATATCCTCTTAAGCTTTGTACTATCAAATTCATTACTATTGTGCTTTAAATTGTTGTGTTGTCATCAATCACCAAAAAGGGGGAGATTGAAAGCATCTAGGCCCCCATGAGGTATGGTTTCGGTGATTAATGACAACCACTGGATTTTACTAATGAATTTGTGAATGCAAGGTCCCCATAATCACTCAATCAAATGAAATCAATATATCATTGGAGACCCATATACAATCAATTTATGAGATCAAATCAATTATATGAAGACAAGAAGTGAAAGCTCTTATGTCAAAATCATTCAACTTTAAATTGACAACATTCAATGCTTGAAGATCATCAGAAATGCCTTTGCAACATATAGCAAAGAGGTCAATCGAGCAAGATACAAAATCACTTAGAAACAACTCGAAGCAAACAAAATCAACTCACTGGATCAACCGATGGTTCCAGAAATATACACATCGGTCGAGTTGGTTCAGCTGAAGAAGAAGACCTCAAAACAAAGCACTCACCGGGTCATCCGATGTGAATGGCTCATCTACATCGGTCTATCAGTAAAGTTTGCAATATCATTGGACCAAGTGAGCACCGGATCATCCGATGTACAAAAATATATACATCGGTCAATCACTCTAGTAAGCATCAAGTTTGAGACAATTTTGGAGGAAGAGCCACCGGATCATCCGATGAGAAGATAGGAGCAACATCGGTCTAACAACGGTAATATCTGACACAATGACGTCAGCTAAAGTAAACTTGACCGATGATAACTAAAGGGGAGATATCGGATCATCCGGTGTTCACAGTAAAGTTCTGTTAGCCTACTTTTCCAACGGCTATTTCGGGGAGGCTGGCTATAAATACCCCCTAATCCTGTCATTTCGCCAAGTCTTGATCACCAGACACTATCAACAGATCCACAAGCGTTCAAGACCAAGAGCAATCACTTCCACACCATTTCGATCACCTATACACCAAGAGTTAGGCTAGAACTAGCTAGAGAGTGAGCTTGTGTGCCTCCATTCTGGGTGAGTGGAATCTCTAGGATAGTGAGAGCCTCAAGGGAGTGCCCTTGGTGTTTGTAACTGTGAGGAGACTTCCGGAGCTTGCCAAGGCGTTTGTGGAAGCCCGGAGGGTCGAAGTTGTACAAGGCTTGAGCTCCACCTTGCCGAAGTTGGAAAACGGAGAGGAATAGTGAAGATCCCTCGTCTCGGTGACTTGGGTGTGGCAAAACCCTTTGGTGGGTGCCACAACGTGGATGTAGGAAGATCTTGACGATCTTGCCGAACCACGGGATAAATCCTCGTGTCTCCTCGGGAGTTTGCATCCTCCTCCTTTCCCTTACGTTTATGCATTTTACATTCCGCAAAGTTCCTATTTACCTAAATGCATAGATAGTTTGCATAGGGAATTGGGCTTTTTAGAATTAAGTTCTATTGCTTAGATTTTTTAAAGAAGCCCAATTCACCCCCCCTCTTGGGCATTCGATCCTTACAATCGTGTTTGTTTTCCTTGAGTATATCAAATTCCTTGGAGTCATGTTCATCTTCCGTGTTGGGCACCTTCAGAATCTCGTTGTTTTTGTCAGATGCCATTGATCTCTCTGAGCGGTGAGTCTTGTAAATCGAGAACCTCTTCTGATACCAATTGAATGTGGCCTAGAGGGGGGTGAATAAGCTTTGTAAGTTTTCCTGCACACTTAATCAAATCGTTAAATTCCTGGTGGACCAAACTTGTTCGATGTGACTGCGGACTAGTCCGGTGTGCTTGTGTGCTATGAACTGATCAAGTGTTATAGCATAATTTGTATGCGTTATAACAGCGGAATTTAAACAACTATTTAAACAAACTTGATTGAACAATTAGTATTGCAAACTTGCACTTGGAAACACAAATTACTTGATAGATCAAACCTAATTCTCTAGATGATGAAACCTGCAAAAGTAAAAGAGTAAATAATGCGAGACATGGATTTTTACCGAGGTTCTATATCACCAAAGAGATCTACTCCTCGTTGAGGAGACATACACAAAGTTGGGTCTCTTCAAACCCTTTTCTCTTGTCAAGTCACCACACAAGGCCGACTTGATTCCACTATCACGGGTAATCACTGAGTTGGTGGGGCAACCTCACACGTCGAGGGATCTCACAAAAGATTACATCAGAAAAGGATGATCTAATACACTCGAAAAGATTACAAGTAATGCAAGAGTGTAAAGAGATAAAACCCCAAGAGCTCAATGACGCGTAGACAACAATCTCCCAATCCCAAATCTAAATACTCAAATAATTTTCACTTTTGAGGACCTTAGATGTGTGTGTAGATGTGTTTTTGTGCTCTTGGGACAAGTGGCGGCGCTAGGGATGAAAACAGTACGATAAATTTCCAGATCATTCGACGCCAAATTTTCAATGAGATTATCATTTTCAGCAATTTTCAAAATTTTTGATCTGATTACCATTTTTATTGGACATTGAAATTTTGTAAACGAAACAAAAATGATTTGGACTGATTTCCAACCGAATTGTCGGAATACCGTATTTTAATTGAAAATTCCTGAACAATAACCGAATAATTTCCGAATAGTAGGTTGGGTCTAATGGGCTGACACATGTAATAAGCTCAATTCTTAAAATTTTTATTCAAACACCAGTTTGGATAAGGAGTTAACTTTAATTACTTATAAATATTTATTTACTTTAAAATGTGTTTCTGAAGTGATTTCATTTCATATTGAATTTTTTTATATAATGAAAGTAAAAGTTGTTGTCTCATATTTTATACTTAAGTTGTTGATGTTATAGATGAATAATGTTTTGATGCGTTGTTTCCGAATAAAATTTGGAACCGTTCTGATATTGACATACTTCTGATTCGATATACCCGTTTCTGATATTCCAAAATTTCTGATACTATAACCGTTTCCGATGATACCATGTTCAATTCTGTTTTCGAAAATTTTATATAAAAATGAAAATTATTTCACCCTTTTCCATCTGTTTCCAACTGTTTTCATCCCTAGGCGGCGCTTGGGTTTCAATTCTTGACAATAGAATGCGAGAGTTGTGTTTTGGGGGTTGTGGATCTCCTACTTATGGTGTTTCCAAAATTATTACCGTTAGGGATCCCAATGTCCGGACTAATCCACTCTAGGGACTGGACTTCTCTGGTGTGGTGTGTAAAAATTCGCGTGGAATGTGTAGCACACTAAAACCCTTATATGTGTGAGGTATACCGGACTAGTCCGGTATGAGTCCAAACATGTCCGGTGCCTTGTGTATTAGAACATCAGAAAGTTTCTCGAACTAGTCCAGTCCATGAACAGACTTGTCCAGTGCATAGTGTTATAGAACATCAGAGAGTTTAACGGACTAGTCCAATCCATGAATGGACTTGTCGGGTGCACAATGTTATGAGACTCCACGAAGTTGAACGGAGTAGTCCGGTTTGTGAACAGACTAGTACGGTGCTCAGTGAATTATTAAGGTTGATTTTAAGCCCTTACCCCTACACAAAGACTTGAGCTCTTGAGATGTGTCTCTCACACACATCCTATACAATTAAGTCTTCTTTGCACTTTATTCATCAATTGGGCTTTTTCCTTTTCTTTATCACTTCATTTTTCACCTTTTTGAGTGCACCAACTATCTAATCTTAGTTAACTTGCATTCATCTCAACAAGTTCATTAGGATCTCATTTGTTTGTCATCAATCTTCCAAACCAACAAGGGAATGCCTAGATGTACTTTCAAGTTTCCGACTCTGTCATTGGTTTCTTTCAAGCTTCCTTCGACGATAATTGCCGCTACGGCTGACTCTTGTTCTTGGCACATACATTCTTCATTGGCTTTGCTGGCAGGTGATCAGGTGTAAGGTGTAGGACACTTCGAGTGCGAGGTGGAGACTGATGCGGTTGCTCTTCACGTGGAGACTTCTGTGGCAACTACAGAGTTGGAGATAGATGCGGCTTCTCTATAACTAGGGGCAACTGCTCTCCAATTGGAGACTTTTGCTGCTTCTCTATAACTGGAGGCAATGATAGCTCTAGAATTGGAGACAAATCCATCTGTTCTGGATTTGGATGTAGAAGCAAACGTGCCTCAGGAGACATTGAAGCAGTCGACGCGGAAGCTGCTGTTGCTGCTGGGTCAACAACAATAAGGCTCCATCTCCAATGAACCCTTCTAGTAACTGCATCCCGCATAGTCAGTGTTGTATTATCCGATGGCACCTCGAGCTGCATGTTTTTCATACTTTCATGCACCATGTCCACCTTGACCATAACATAGGATGTTGTGTCCAACTGGATGTCGTCAAGCATGGTCTGATCAGAATACACTAGCCCTCTCCCGACCTCCATTCGAGCGATTCCTCCGACCGTTAGCAGAAGGCTGCATGTTTTTGGCTGAGCCAAGTTATCTATCGTGTTTGGCTCAATTTAAGGTACAAACGCTGGTGCCTGAAGATCCTTCTGTGGTCGTCCACCCCCAGCTGCTATAGAAGCAAAGCTGCTCCTACGCTCCTCGTTGTTACATAAGACAAAAAACGCGTTAGGGATTGGTATACCTGGTACCTCTTGCATTTGCTTCACGTGTCCTAGGAGCTCCCTTCTCAGTTGTGTTTTCAGCTCCTCTTCGTCAACCTGTGATGTCGAGGTTGTTTTTCACATCCGATAAGTATTTTTGTGTTCTGGAAAACCCTCCCTCTGGGTCAACTTACTGCAAACACCACAAACACGGCCTCGTTGCTCCGGCCTTTGCAGGGCCTTAGTGAGGGCATCATTTTCCCTCTCACCATTGAGTCTTCGCTGCTCAGGTTCCAGGCTCTTTGAGCGACATGTAAGGTGCTCAGGCTGTAGAAACTGATACCGCCTGACTCAAACAACTGTGAACGAGCACACATAGATGGTTTCAGTCGTCCACTGAAAATGTCGTATGGATTTGCAACACCTAGCCTTGAGACGTTCGTCGAGTAGCCGGATGGTACTTTCATATTTTTCAAGAACCCACAAACTCTTTTGTTTCATTTTTATAAAGGGTGATGCATGATTTGGGTAGTTCCATTCCTTTTACTGAGTCATCGACCCACAACTCAGACCTAATTCCAATTTTATTTTGATCTATCCGTGCATGTCTATGGTCCCTTGTTTTCCCATCCGTGTTAAGAAATGTTCCGAGTAGGCTATCGCACACATTTTTCTAAACATGCATCACATCAATCGAATGATGGACGTCTAAGTCTTTCCAATACGGTAGCTCCCAAAGATCGATTGCTTCTTCCATAGGTCATATTTGCCAGTATTTTTGCCAATCCTTTTCTGCTTACCAAGGACAACATGGATATCCTTGACCATTTCATAGACTTCATGACCTGTGACATATGGTGGAGGATGCCTCTTGTCAGTGTGACCATTGAAATTATCTTTCATACTCCGAAACAAGTGCTTCATTGGAATGTAGCATCGATGTCCCATGTACACTATTTTTTGTGACTCGCTCAAGTACTGTGAGTCTGTTTCTCTCAAACAATGTGGACATATGTAACCTACTTTCTTACTCTTTCTGGATAAGTTACGTGCCACTAGAGAATCACTAACAGTCACAAATAAAATGGCTTTGAGGCGAAAGTACTCACGCTTGTGGTCATCCCAGGCCTGTACTCCTTCGTTGCACCACAACTGCTTCAGATCTTCAACCAGAGGCCTAAAATAAGTGTCGATGTCATTCCCAGGTTGTTGTGGCCCTGGTATTAGTCCTTACATCATAATATATTTCTGTTTGTTGCACAACCAAGGAGGAAGGTTCAAAATTGTTAGCACAATTGGCCATGTGCTATGTGTGCTACTATTCAAAAAAGGTTCATGCCATCGGTGATCATTGCAATCCTAATATTCCTTGGATAAATGGGAAATTCACGATTTCGTGAATCGATGTTTTGCCACTGTGTGGCATCAGTAGGATGTCTTATCATTCCAGCATCCTGCTTATGCTTCTCTTTGTGCCATCGCAACAGTTCTGACTCCTTGTTTGTAAACCAACACATCAAACGAGGAATGGTAGGAAAGTACTAAAACACCTTTTTAGGCCGTCTTTTTTCTTCTATTGCAGTTCTCATCATCACCGTCGTCTTTCCTATGACTGAATCGGTCCATTCCACAAATAGGGCATTTCTCAAGGTTTTCATACTCAGGTCCACGATATAAAATGCAATCATTCTTGCACGCGTGGATTTTCTCCACCTCCAAACCCAGTGGATATATTATCTGTTTTGACTCATAAACTGTCGTAGAGACTGGTGTTGCCTTGGGGTAACATGTCCTTAAGGAGCATCAACAATTCCTTAAAACTACAATCACTCCATCTGTTGCTCGCCTTCAACTGGAAAAGTTTTACCATCACAAACAGCCTGGTGTACTTAGCCGCACAACTATGATACAATGGCTTCTTCGAGTCTTCGATCATCTTCTTATAGTTTGCAAGTTCACTATTACTGTACCGATCATCGTTGCCATGTCTCTCGACATTGCATACCATCTCCTCTATGTTATGCACCTGAAACTCAATGTTGTCATCAGTGAACCCTGATATATCTGGCTCATTCACATCCTCATCGTTATGTTCTTCGACACTGGTAGGGACCTCCCTCTCCAGATATGAATCTCTCATCTCTACTTTATTAAGCCCCTTCTCCCCATATTTGTTCCAACATCAATAATCCACTGTGAATCCATGCATGATCAAATGTGACCTCAACACTTCATCTGTGTGATATCTCTTCCCATTTTTGCAGTGTTTGCAAGGACAACAAATAGTCTCTCTAATATTGTTAAGCATATCTTTCTTCACGAAATTGATAAATGCATCTACCCTTGGATATATTCATTGCAAAGGCACGACCCATACATCCAACTTTGATCTGATGACATCTATGTACAGAAAAGAAGAGCTAAATCAAAGAAATTCGAAGCCACTGATAGTCAAGATCTAAAGGGATAAAAATAGTAAGGAACAAGAGAGGAGGACTAACCCTTTGTTTTAGGATCCAATAATAATCACCGCAAGACTGATGAGGACATCACTTCTATGGATACAAAAAACACTCCATTGAACATACAAGATGCAATCAATAGAGTTCATACACAACAATTAATTTCAAAGGTGAGCTCGTTCTTATATGTTTCATTATATGTTTTTGAGCATAGATTGCTACCTAATGATTTAATTGTGACTAGGATCCATGGAGAGGTTCAAGGAGTAGTTAGAGGAAGTATTAGGGACGTGGAGGACCAGATAATTCGTTCAAAGAAGATGGAAACCGAGCCAAACTCAAAATCATGTCCAACTCAGAGTCCAAGAGCAGTACGCACTAAAACAGAATACCAGGACACATACAAACTCCGTTTTGGACGTTATACATATGTACGGAAAGGGGAGAGGATAAAATTTCCAATGGCACTGGTCCCATGTCAAAATTCCTTCCGAGTCGACGGAAATCGTCGAAACAAAATCGAGTTCAGAATCTGTCAGGGTGCTGCGCCACCGTATTGGGCCATTGCGCCTTGTATCAAGTCTAAGTCCATTATTTTCGTATCTTAGGGTTAGGTCACGACCCCAACACCCCCATGGACGTCCTCCAACATATATATACTCCATAGTAGCCGCCATGAACAATTGGGTTTTGCTTAGATCAATAATATCACCGTTCTACGGTTTGTGAGACCCCAACTTCACGATTTCAGATCGTGTCTTCGATGTTATTGCTCGTGTTCTCTGTTGCACTTGCAGGGATTATCCTTCTTGGCGAGGTCAAGCGTGTGCAGCACGGTTGAAAACCAACGGAGCCTTGGTGTAGTGATTGCAGGGGTACTCGAACCGCTCGAGTGCCACGGATCATCAACGTCAAGTTCTCCACCCCAATCGACATACTTTTTGGAAGATCAAGCCTAAATCTACTCATCAATTGGTATCAGATTTCCAGGTTGCCCGTTAGGTAATTCATCTATCCATTACATTATTTTTGTTTTTCATACCTAGAGTCCACAAAAAAGCCACAAAGAACTTGAAGTTTAGTAGATCTGTTCATTACTTTGTCCAAACCACCATTGAGCCTTCGCAACTTTCGTTTTCAGTTTGGTTTTGTTGAGTTTGTGTCCGTTGTTGAGTCATATTGCTGGTTTAAAAGTGTTTTTGGTCTTAGTTTGAGTTTTGCATTGTGCTGATTCATCCTCTTGAATCACGTCATCACGTCTAGAGTAGATTCACTTCTGTCCAGTTCGTTATTTTCATCATATCTCGCCCATACGAACTCGTATTTTGGTTTTCTTGTACTTTCTGGAAATCTTAGGAAGTTCTATATAACTTTCTTATTCATCATACTCCCAGAAAATATAGTTATCGATGTCGAAACTGCATTAGATCCGAATCTGTTATTGACCTAGAAATTCTGAACAGTCTGTATTTCGGGGGCAATATCTCCTATTGTTATTTCCCAAAATATGTCTTCCATATATTGAAGTTAAAGAGGAGAAATATATCTACAATATTGCTGTTGTTAGTTTTTCTATTTGGAGCCTCTAAGTATGCCTATTTGTCCTTGGAAGATTGAGCAGAAAATCTGTGACAGTCACACAAGATATCCTTGATTACTTTTTATTGTGTTCTTCTTTTGCAGAACATTCTGAGAAAAGGAAGAAAAAAAAGAAAAAGGCAAGTGCAAAAAAAATATAAAAGCCGCACAAAAAATAGGAGAAAAAAAAACAGAAGTTCTTGCATCCTTTGTGTGATCTAGTTTTATCTCATGTCTTGCTTGCTTGAACTACTAGGAACACATTTAGGCCAGCAACATTGACAAGTACTTTGGACCCTTATTCAATTTTACTATCTGATTTCATTGTTGCTAATCCTTGCTACATACAAAGTGCCATCCAAGCTACACCTTACTCTTGAGCAGAATCGATACACCTTTGCAATCATCCCACGCTTCATTGGTTTCTTCATACCGTCCACCGTTTGCCACCTGTAGTGTCGGTAAGAAAACTTGTAAGAGCGTGGTAAGACACTTGAGAGTGTGTGATTCCACTTCCACTTTGCCATTATCCTTTGTAGTTGATAGGGATAACATATTTTTTGTGTTGTCTTCTGTTTGCTACTAACAATGTCAGGTAAAAGCAAGAATCATGCATTATATGCTGAGATGATGGACATGATGAAGACGATGATGGAGTTGCTCAGTAAAAATCAAATATCAACCAAGGATTCACATGACATTCAGACCACCTTTACAAAACCTTCCCAAGAAGTAATTACATTCTGCCATCTATTCCTTCTTATGATGGTTTTGGTTACGTTGAATATATTGCTTGGGAAATAGAGTTGGATAAAATTTTTGGACAACGGCATATGTGCGAGAGCAGAAAGATAAGAAATATTGCTAGTGCATTAGTAGGTTGTGCATTAACTTGGTGGAACAATTTAATTGATCTAGAAAAACCTCGAACATGGAAGGATATGAAAATTTGTATGCAAGAAACTTTTATGAATGTATCTAATTGCAAAGATGAAGTGCATCAATTTGAGGAGAAATTTCTTGTTGTACCTCCTTTGTATCTAACGTTTTGTAGGACAATATAGAAAATAATAGATAATGCAAAAGAGAACGAGGCTTTCGACAACACTTGTGAAATTTTAGATGGATCAACTCATAATGGAATCGAAATCACTGCTGAAAAGGGTAAGGCAAAACATTCTACAAATACATAAGGTGAGAAGTTTTTGGATGTTCTGACTTTTTCTACCAATCATGCTATTTCGAGCAGAAACTATTAGAACCGTTTACTTATACACTATTGACACATGTTGATTTTCCTGCTGATCGTTGCGCTAAGAAAGAGTTATGTGCTGATAACTCTATTATACCTATGCAAAAACAAGTTAATGTACTAGATGATTGTGTTTTGGATTCACCTACTTATGCCGAAATTCATAATCTGATCACCGCTACTGCTGAAAATGATGTGCTGAAATTTTTGTCTTCTCTAAATACTTTGTGTTATATTGAATTTGACACTCTTTGTGATCTAAATATTGTAGAGAGGAGAATATTTTCACAATCTGAATTGCCTTTATTAAGTAGAAATATTTTTCATGCTATAGGCAACTATGAAGATAGTGGTGAATTTATGGTGCATAAAGTTTACATATGTTCAAATGTGCAAGCGCCTTTTGTGCTGCAACAACATGGTGAAATGAATGGATGCACTAACGCTAATAATGTATTGTAAAGTTTTTCTAGCATTTTTTTATTCAAGCAAGGACAACAAATAAAAAAGAAGTATTGTTCGCTGCGGTTGTGCAATATGGACAGTGTTCATTCTACCCCCAAAGCAATCCTTTTTCCTGGACATACGAGCAAGTCGAGGACGACTTGTCATAAAGAAGGGGAGAATGATGAGATCATGCATGTTATCATTGCACCTACAAACATGACACAATGTTTATTTATTTGGGATCCTGGCTCAAGTGAATGTGCACTTTTATTTGATAGACAAGATCAAGATGGCGCACTATGTCGTCCACCACCTTGGCCTCCTCCATTCATGCATACAAGAAGATTTGATGGCGTTGCACATTTGGACCAACACATGAGAGGAGATGAACTTGAGTCGAGGATGACTCCAATTCAAGAAGGGGAGGATGATGAGGACATCACTTCTATGGATACAAACAACACTCCATTGATAATACAAGATGCAATCAATATAGTTCATACACAACAATTAATTTCAGAGGTGAGCTCGTTCTTATATGTTTTGTTATATGTTTTTGAGCATAGATTGCTACCAAATGATTTAATTGTGATTAGGATCCATGGAGAGGTTCAAGTAGTAGTTGTAGGAAGTATTAGGGACGTGGAGGACCAGATAATTCGTTCAAAGAAGATGGAAACCGAGCCAAACTCAAAATCGTGTCCAACTCGGAGTCCAAGAGCAGTACGCACTAAAACAGAAGCCCAGGACACATACGAACTCCGTTTTGGACGTTCTACATATGCACGGAAAGGGGAGAGTATAACCTTTCCAATGGCGCCGGTACCATGTCGAAATTCCTTCGGAGTCAATAGGAATTGTCGAAACAAAATCGAGTTCTGAATCTGTCAGGGTGTTGCGCCACCGTATTGGGCCATTGAGCCTTGTATCAAGTCTAAGTCCATTATTTTCGTATCTTAGGGTTAGGTCACGACCCCAACACCCCCTTGGATGTCCTCCAACCTATATATACTCCATAGTAGCCGCCATGAACAATTGAGTTTTGCTTAGATCAATAATATCACCGTTATACGGTTTGTGAGACCCCAACTTTGCGATTTCAGATCGGGTCTTCGACGTTCTTGCTCGTGTTCTCGGTTGAACTTGCAGGGATTAGCCTTCTTGGCAAGGTCAAGCGTGTGCAGCACGGTTGATAACCAACGGAGCCGTGGTGTAGTGATTGCAGGGGTACTCGAATTGCTCGAGTGCTGCAGATCATCAACGTCGAGTTCTCCACCCCAATCGACATACCTTTCAGAAGATGGGCCTAAACCTGCTCATCAATATGTTATCATTGCACCTACAAACATGACACAATGTTTGTAGGTGCAATGATAACGTGCATGATCTCATCAAAGACTTTTCAAAGGGCATCTCCAAAGAGGGAAAGAACAAGGCAGATCTGGTAGCCACTTGTTCTGCCATAGCTGGGAGGTCGTAGAAGGGCAACAGAAAATCGAGACGAACCGATATAAAGCACACCTCTTTATAGAGGGAATGGGAGACGAGCCCACTTTCATAACAAAAGGAGACGCGCCTCACCGGTGGGTATGGGAGATGCACCGGATTCAATTATGAAAGGAGACACACTGCAAGGAAAGTCCATCTCAGTTACGAAACAAATATGAGTCACGCTCAATGAAAGCGCGTCTCCCGTTTGTTAGAGAGGAGGGCACGTCTCAGATACCTACTTAACTGAGACGGGTTGTATTGTAACGCGTCTCCTTGTACGTTCAACTGAGCCATGTATGATCCTTGCTGAAGCGGGCTCGTCTCGCTTAAGGTTATCAAAGACGTTCTCCTTTTAGCACGTCGTCCATCTTTACCTCCTATTTGGGTTTCTTAAGTAGTTCTTACTAGTTGAATTTTGTTCTTTCAGTCTATCTTATTCGTTGGCATTGCTTTGAAGCACTATTGCATTCAGTTGTTCACTACCTGGTCTGTAACTGAATTATACAAGTTAGAATATGTAGGAACACTTTTATCAAATTATATCCTGCTTCTGAATGTAGATGATTGAGTATCTAGTCTGTAACCATCAGTTCTATTTGCTCTTCTGCCAGTTGCTCAAAAATCCAACTATTTGCCATTGCTTTTCAAAATTTTCACGAAAGTAATTACGAATAGGATCCTGGTAGTAGCTCAAAAAGTCATTAGTCCTACACAAACGGCTTTTCTGCTAGGCAGAAATATAATGGAAGGAGTGGTAATACTTCATGAAACCATACATGAGATGTATAAGAAAAAACATGATGGTGTTATTCTGAAGATTGATTTTGAGAAATCTTACGACAATGTAAACTGGTCTTCCGTTAGACAAGTATTGAGGATGAAGGGGTTTACATCACAATGGTGCGACTAGATAGATGCATTGATGAGGGGCGGTCATGTGGGGATTAAAATAAACGATAGCATTAGTGAAAATTTTTAGGCAAAGAAGGGATTAAGACAGGGATATCCCTTATCTCTGATCTTATTTAACATCATTGTAGATATGCTATCTGGTATAATAAAAAGAGCTAAGGAAAGTGATATGATTTCTGGGGTGGTTTCACATCTTGTGGATGACGGACTTTCGATATTACAGTATGCTGACGATACAATTATTTTTCATGGATCATGACATAGAGAAGGCTAAGAATATGAAACTGATACTTTGTGCTTTTGAACAATTGTCTGGTCTAAAAATTAATTTTCACAAGTCATTTTGTTTTGGAGAAGCAAAAACAACGGAAGTACAGTATTCAAGACTGTTTGGTTGTAAATCAGAGGTATATCCTTATAAGTATTTAGGGATTCTGATGCATTTTCAGAAACTTTATAATAAGGACTGGAAATCGATTGAGGAGAAATTTGAGAAGAAATTAAGTAGTTGGAACGGAAAACATTTATCGGTAGGAGGTCGATTAGTGCTGATCAACTTTGTGTTAACCAATCTAGCTATGTTTATGATTTCATTCTTCGAGGTTCTCAGGGGGGTGTTGGAGAGAATAGATTATTTTAGATCGAGATTTTTCTGGCAGGCTGATAGTCATAAAAAAGTATAGATTAACAAAATGGAATATATTGTGTCAACCGAGAGAGCAAGGGGGGTTAGGTATTCCGAACATTGATATCCAGAATCAATGCTAATTAAGTTAATGTCTGTTTAAATTAATTAATGAAGATGGAATGTCGCAGAGGCTTTTAAGGAGAAAGTATTTAAAAAAAACAAGATTTTAGGACAAGTTACAAAAAAAAGCAGGTGATTCTCAGTTTTGGTCTGGCCTTATGAAAGTAAAAGAGAAATTCCTATGTTTTGATAAATTTAAAGTCAACAATGGAGTCAGTATCAGGTTTTGGTAGGATAGATGAGTGGGGAATTATGCTTTGAAAGAAAGGTTCCCAGCTCTGTATGGCATAACGAGATGCAAGCATGCCACAGTAGCAAAAGTCTTTAGTACTATTCCGCTTAATATTTCTTTTAGACGAGGACTGGTGGGTGCTAACTTACAATGGTGGTATATACTTGTGGAAACAATTGCTCATGTAAGGCTTAATGATGCGGATGACACCTTTAAGTGAGATTTACATCAGCATAGAGGTTTTACAGTGAGCTCTATGTACAGAGCGTTAATATTTAATGGCAATGTGAGACGTAACAGTAGACTATGGAAAGCTAAACTACCACTTAAGATTAAAATATTTTTGTGATACCTACAGCAAGGGGTAATATTAACAAAAGATAATCTTTTGCTCCGTAATTGGAGGGATGAAAGTAAATGTATTTTCAGCAGAAATGAAGAAACAATCCAGCACCTCCTTTTTGATTGCCATTAAATTCATCTGGAGAATAATTAATATTACCTTTAATGTTAGTACTCCCCAGTCTCTGTTTCTCACTTGCTTAATGAATGGATTGTTTCTTTTCATCCCAAAGCCAAGAAACTGATTATGGTTGGCATTACAGCTTTCTGTTGGGCATTATGGACATGTCGGAATGATGTTATTTTTTATAATTGTCCAGTGAAAACATATTTGCAGGTTTTATTCAGAGGTACATATTGGAGGCGAAATTGGGCATTACTGCAGAAGGATGAGGAAAGATTTACTTTGATAAGAGTGGCATCCACAGCATTGGAGTCTACAGTTATGGAAGTATTTTCTACATTTGGTTGGAATTTTAGTTACAAAATTAGAATGTAATAAGCTGTTTTGGGATGCATCGCTATTTTGGATTTTCTTTTTGTTTTCTCATCTTCTCGATGTAAGAATGTTATGTTTGTGTCGGCCATATCCTTTCCGGAGGTGAAGGTCGGGTTAAATCCCATTATCTAAAAAGTTCTATTTGCTTTTAAACATCAGTTCATTCAGTCAGGCGTTTGTGCATTTTGGGTGCAATTTTCGGATGCAATTTCTGCTGTTATCAGAATTCAGAACAAATATTTTATATCAAAATATTTGTTGCTCTTTCCTTTTAGCACTAATTCTGAACCATTTATGAAATTAACCATTCAGGTTGTTTGCTACGTAGTCTGTAACCCAGATTGACAGCAGCTTTTAATTCTGATCATTACTTAACTAACATAACTTTTTGTTGATTACCTATGCAGCTGAAGAAAATGTGAAAACAAGAGAAGATGCTACTTTCTTCAAATTATTTTCTGGATGACGATATTATGAACACTATCCATTCCATATTTTGTTGGTTGTTATGTTACTATTGTTTATATATTATTGTATGACTACATATTACAATATAATGTAAGACTATGAAAATTTGATGTTAACTACATATGACTATATTAAATTTAAGTTAACATACTTTGAAAATTTTAGAAACCAGGTTTCCTAGTCGTCTGTACGCTCGCACATTCTGTTAGTTTCTTTGCATGCACGGACGCCAGCCTGGTCCTGCGTGTCTGTTGCGCACGTTCAGCTGCAAGCATTGGATGCACGTCCCTGCACGGATGCTCATCACGGATCGGCAGTTTCCTTCACGGCAGGCCTCCTCCTGTACTTAAGGACTCGAGTTTTCCATGAATAATCATTAGTGATTCTCTACATGGTATCAGCTTAAACCACGGGCAACTCCAGCGTCTATGCCACCATCTTGATTTTCATTGTGTTAAGGCTGACATCAATATATGTGAGTCATGTCAAATTGGCAAGCATGTTCGGCTGCCATTTCAACCATCAAATACAGTTTCGTATTTACCATTCCAATTATTGCACGGTGATGCTTGGACGTCACCGATTCCAGGCAATTCTGGGTTCAAATGCTATCTAGTTATCCTAGATGAATTCTCCCACTTTACTTGGAGTTTTCCCCTACGTCATAAGTCCGATGTCTTACCCACATTCATCTCATTCCATGTCTTCTTGGCAAGGAATTTGACAATCACGCTGCTCGCTCATTCTTGGCTGCTCATGGCATCGTGTTCCAACTCACCTGCCCCTAAACCACGCAGCAGAATGGTCGCGCTGGGCGTGTAATTCGAATGCTCAATGATAGCATATGAACTATGCTCTTGCATGTGTCAGCCCCACTTAGCTTTTGTCCAGATGCGCTCGCAACCGCGACCTACCTTTTAAGCTGTCGCCCGTGCCGCTCTCGCCAAAACAGTACAATGTATGAAATTCTACCAGGCCGCCAGCTGTCATACGACCATCTGCGCATCTTTGGTTGCCTCTGCTTCCCCAACACCACAGCCACTACACCACAAAAATTGGTTCCCCAATCTTCGCCGTGCATCTTCCTCGGTTATCAATTAGATAGCAAGAGTTACCGCTGCTTTAATCCTACAACAAACGTGTCACGACCTCTCACATCTGATGAGGTAAAATTTCCGTTCAGATCCGCCAGCTAGTCTACATCATCTACCCCTTATTCGGACATCCAACACATGAGCCAACCACCATGCACGTCCAATCCAATTTTCCTGCAGCCCACACACCGTCCCCGCCATGCACGTCTGCATGCAAACAGCCACATCCCTTCGGCCCCCAACAGACTGCACTTCCCCGCCCCACCACCCGGTGAATTGGGTGCACCCAACGGTGCAAGTGGACCCCACCTATCCCCCACTTCCGTGCAACAGACTCAGCCACGTCCCTCGGGAGACCCAATGATCCTGCGCAGCCAGTCTGAACTGCCGGATCCACATCCTTCAGAGTCCATGCAGAGTAATAACATGCTGATTCCCACACCTACGCTCCAGCAGCCAATCACCAAGCCCATGCATACGCCCTCCACTGGCGCACCACATGAGACATGCCTACTTACTCCCAGCCATGCACCAACTGCTCCACACCACCACATGATCACAAGGGCTCGGGCAGGCATCCATCTTCCAAATCCTAAATATGCAGCAAGAGCTAACACATCCCCCTCGCCACCACCTACCTCTGTGTGTGCTGCTCTGCGTGACCCTGCATGGTACTCTTGCCAAGGAGGAACACGTGGCCCTCCAGGCTAACAAAACTTGGATCCTCGTTCCTACACCTGCAGGGGTTAATATCATCACTGGCAAGTGGCTCTTGAAAAACAAACTCCACGCCGACGGCAGCTTGGTTCGTCGCAAGGCACGTTGGATGGTTCGTGGCATCAAACAACGATGGGGGATGGACTTCGACCAGACCTTCTCCGCTGCTGTCAAGCCGGCCATGATACAAACGATGCTCCATTTGTGTGCGGCAAGGAACTGGCCAGTTCACCAAATAGACATAAAAAATGCCTTCTTACATGGTAATCTCATTGAGAGTGTATATAGCTCACAGCCAGCCGGGTTCATCAAAAACCAACACCCAAACTATGCCTGTCTTCTCTCCAAGTCATTGTATCGTCTGAAGCAGGCCCTGAGGACCTGGTTCCACACATTCGCCACCAGGCTGCAGGAGCTTGGCTTTCGATTGACTCATTCTGACAAATCCCTGTTCACATACTTTAATGCCATCGACATGGCCATCAGCTCCTCTACATCAATGATATCGTCTTCACTGCCTCAACAATGAAGATGCTCCAACAGATAGTACAACTCCTCAGCGCGGCATTCGCGATGAAAGACCTTGGGGCCTTGCACTACTTTCACGGCATTCATGTGCAGCGCTCCAAGGCAGGGTTCTTCCTCAACCAGGCCACGTATGCCGAAGAGATTTTGGATCATGCTAGTATTCTCAACTGCAAACCAGCGGCAACCCCTATCAACACCAAGCCCAAAGTCTCCACTTTAGAGGGAAATCCTTCTGCCGATGCTTCCTTCCACCGAAGCATCACAGGCGCACTCCAGTACCTGATGCTTACGTGCCCAGACATCGCATATGCAGTCAATCAGGTGTGCTTGGACATGCATGCCCCTCATGATGTACACTGGAATCTCGTCAGATGAATCATGTGCTACGTCAAGGGAGCATCAAACTATGACCTCCAGATACACCGCTCGTCATGCTGGGCACTCACAACCTACTCCGATGCTGATTGAACCAGGTGCCGGACATTCATTGCTCAACCTTGGGATATTGCGTCTTCATTGGTGACTCTTTGATCTACTAGTCATCCAAGCAACAAACTACAGATTCATGGCCCATTGCAGAGGTGGAATACTGTGCAGTGGCTAATGCCACCACGGAGTGCTGCTTGCAGAGGCAATTACTTCATGAGCTGAACGTCGACATCAAGAAGGGCACCGTGATGTACTGCGACAACATATCAGCTGTCTACCTGACCTAAAATCCGGTCGACCACCGATGCACAAAGCATGTCGAGCTGGATATCCACTTTGTCCATGAGAAAGTTGTACTTGCCGGGCTACACGCTCTACAAGTTGTTGACATTTCTTACGTCACAGATAAAAATTCGCAAGCGCACGGAAACTATCATTGTAGCATTTCCTCTTAAAGAGTATTCCTAAGGGTGTCATTTATGTTTTCCCAATGGAAGGCTAAGTGGAAGTATAACAATCATCAAATGGAAAGGGTAGATTGGTCTTGGTAGGTTTCTAGTGAGGATGGGTACTAGATATGTGGAGGTAGTGTGACACACAGAAGAGCATTCTATTCTAAGGGGGATAAATGGGTCTAAGGGAGGTTAGACTAAGAGTTAGGGAGTTGCTCCTACAATGCTTTTAATATACATATACATAGCCTAGGTTAGATACTAATGAACATGTCAATAGTGAATCCTTATGCTAAGTTGTTCAACACATCGGGCACGGGCTTACCGCTAGCAATACTAGGGTGACTCCCGCCAAGAGCCTGTGGCATAGTCGAACGTGGAGGATTACAAGGACAGATAGACCTGTCACTACCTACTGCCTACCTCTTCTATCCGTGGGTCTACGAGACATCCAACACTATGTAACTATCCTAGCACCATGCTAGCATATTAAGTAAATATCTAAGGAGCCACGGCACAAGCCATCCTAAGACAATGACCAACCTAAACATCATTGAACCAATGTTGAAGCATAGCATAAGTTATTCATATTAACATGATCATATCATAACTAATTAGACTATGGTGGGGGTTTGTAGTGTTTATGAATGTGGCCTAGAGGGGGGGTGAATAGGCCTTTTGAATTTCCTGCACACTTAATAGAACCGTCAAAACTTGGTTGGCCGGACTAGTCCGGTTGTGTGGGCGGACTAGTCCGGTGTGCAAAAATTATGTGTGATGATCAGGTGTGATTTGGGAAAAGAAATTTCTTTAGCAGCAGAAATGAGAACAACTGATATTTGTACTTGAGATTAATATAAGAATGCAGGTGTAACACATAATTGCCTTAAGTTGATGTTTAGCACTCAAGTGATCTAATGAACAAAATTTAAAGTAAATGAGACGCAAGACACACAAATTTTTCCCGAGGTTCGATCTCACCACGAGATCTATGTCCTCGTTGAGGAAGCTCACACAGAGCCGGGTCTCCAACCCTTTCTCTCTTCAACTCACCACGAAGGCCGACTTGAATCCACTATCACGGGTAATCACCAAGTTTGTGGGGCGACCTCACACGTTGAGGGCTCCCACGAGAATTACAATGAAAGAAGTGATCAAATACACTCAAAAGTATTACAATGCAGAGTATGAGTGTAGAAAGATCAAACCCCAAGAGCTCGCAATGAAAGAACGACGATCTCCCAATCCCTAATCCAAGTGTTCAATTGATTTCACTCTTTTTGAACTTTAGATGTGTGGGGAGATGTGTTTTGGGCTCTTGGGATGAAGTGGCGGCGCTTGGGTTTGCTCTTTGATCAGTATTCGACGTGTGTGTCTATAGGAAAGCCGCAGACTCTCTATTTATAGGGTTTCCAAAAGCTAGCCGTTGAAAAACCCTAACGCCGGACTAGTCCGGTGCAAGTCCAGACTTGTCCGGTCTCAATGTGTTTTGAAGTCCAGAAAGTCTGCCGGACTAGTCCGGTCCAACTCGGACTAGTCCGGTGCTGTGTGAAGGAGACTCCAGAAAGTTCATCGGACTAGTCCACGGACTAGTCCGATCTCCACGAATGGGAGATTCCAGAAAGTTCAACGGACTAGTCCAGTCCATGATCGGACTAGTCCGGTCCTTCAATATGAGAGACTCCAGAAACATCAACGGACTAGTCCGGTGGATGCACGTACTAGTCTGGTCTCCTTGTAAGTGGGATTCCAGAAAGATGAACGGACTAGTCCGGTCCATGATCGGACTAGTCCGATGCTTTGTGAAAGTTAGGTTAATTTTAATCCCTTACCCTCGCGCAAAGTTGTGAGCTCTTGGAGTGTGTCTTTCATACACTCCCTATACATTCAAAATCTAATTTGGTCTTCCAAGCTTCATCAAAGTATCTCTCTTTGAACACCACTTCATTTTTCACCTTTTTGTGTGCATCAAGATGTTTCACTTGTTTGTCCTGCAATCATCTCAGTAGTTTCATTAGGATCTCATATGTTTGTCATCAATTGGCCAAAACCCACAAGGGATATCCTAGGTGCACTTACAATCTCCCCCTTTTTGGTGATTGATGACAACCATTTGAGATATCGCAATTGAGAATAAAATCTTGATTTTCATAAGGTGTGCACATATGAGAATAATGATAAGTCCACAAAAAGCTTCTCACATATGCACACACCTTATGGTGGGGTGCCTAACCGGTGTGTGATCAACAAGGTGTGATGAAGTAAAGGTAATCAATAATGAGTGTAAAGATAATCGTCGAAGCAACAATAAGCATCACACATAAGAGAAGAAATAGTGCATTACAAGGTTTTAAAATTAAGTACACATGTCCTTGATCACAAAAACATAAAGACACCAACTACTCTCAAACTATTAGTCTCAATCTCTCCTAGTCTCAATCTCTCCCCCTTTGGCATCAAGGCACCAAAAAAGGGAAAAATTGAGGGGAATCACTCATCGCCACTCTCTTCCTCCGTCTCGGTCCAGTCCTCATCTTCACCACAATCATCATCATTCGCCGGAGCAGACTCTTCCTAAGAGTCCTCGAAGGTGGGCGGGGATCCCACCGGCTCAATCTCCAGCTTGTCGCAGATAGCTTTGATGTTGGTATTGACATATTGTTGATGCTTCTTCTGCCTGACTTCAATCTTGCGGCAGCAGGCAAAGATAGAGGTGAGCATTTTGAGCACACCACCGGAGGGTTCATGAGCAGGTGCAGAGCCAGGAGGAGCAGGTGAAGATCTTGTTGCATTCACATCCCGAGCCTGTTTAGTCCTCCTCTCAGCTTCAGGGGAGGGAGATTTGAAACAGTTTTGGGCCGGCCAGCTGCTTATAAAGGCAGCCGACCGGACTAGTCCGGTCAGAGGGCGGACTAGTCCGGTGTCCCTGGAAGACCTAGGAAGAGGGATTATCCGGACTAGTCCGGTGGCAAACCTGACTAGTCCGGTGTTACTGGACAAACTAAGTATTTAGAGATAACTGATAGTGATCCAAGGACAAGTTTTGCAAATAATCTTGGTGATTATGACCAGAAAGCACTCAACACAAAAACATGGTCATAAATTCCAAGATTTCTTCATTAAAAATAGTTTTCTTAGGAGAAAAGGAAGTGAGGGGCAGTTTTAGCAATAAAATGTAACATTTGAAGTATCAACCAGATGTGCAACGTTTCAAGCCACATTTCGAGAGTCAAGAATATTAAGTTCATTCCTAAGTTCACAAAACCTTTTCTCATCCAATGGTTTGGTAAAAATATCCGCAAGTTGTTTTTCAGTTCTAACATGTGAAATAGCAATGTCACCTTTTAATGAATGATCTCTAAGAAAATGATGACGGATATCTATGTGCTTAGTTCTTGAGTGCTCTACTGGGTTGTGTACAATTTTTATAGCACTTTCATTGTCACATAGAAGTGGGATATGGTTAAGATTGTAGCCGTAGTCCCTAAGGGTTTGCCGCATCCAAAGTAATTGGGCGCAACAGCTACCGGCTGCAATATATTCTGCTTCTGCTGTGGAAAGGACAATGGAGTTTTGCTTTTTAGATGACCAAGATACCAGGGACCTACCAAGAAACTGACAAGTCCCTAACGTGCTATTTCTATCGACTTTGCATCCTGCATAGTCGGTATCGGAATATCCTATCAAGTTAAATTTGGATCCTTTGGGATACCAAAGGCCCAAGTTGGGTGTGTGCACAAGGTACCTTAGGATTCTTTTTACAGCAACTAAATGACACTCTTTAGGTGCAGCTTGAAACCTTGCAAACAAGCAAACACTAGGCATAATATCTGGCCTAGATGCACATAAATAGTAAAGAGCCAATCATGGACCGATATACCTTTTGATCCACATTTGGACCGTCTTCATTGAGGTAGAGATGTCCATTAGTGGCCATGGGTGTCTTGATGGGCTTGGCTTTGTCCATATTGAATTTCTTGAGAATGTCTTGTGTATATTTGGTTTGGCTTATAAATGTACCTTCTCTTAGTTGCTTCACTTGGAATCCCAAGAAGAACTTTAATTCGCCCATCATTGACATCTCAAACCTACCTGTCATAATTTTGCTAAACTCTGCACAGAAGGATTTGTTAGTTGATCCAAAGATAATGTCATCAACGTAAATTTGACATACAAATAAATGATCATCACAATGTTTAGTGAAAAGTGTATAGTCAGCTTTACCAATTTTGAATCCATTCTGAATTAGAAAATTTCTAAGACACTCATACCAAGCTCGAGGAGCTTGTTTGAGGCCATAGAGAGCCTTACGCAGTTTGTAGACATGGTTGGGATACTTCGGGTCTTCGAATCCTGGTGGCTGCTCTACATAAACTTCCTCCTTGATTGGGCCGTTTAAGAAAGCGCTTTTGACGTCCATTTGATACATCTTAAAATTATGGTGAGTAGCATATGCCAATAAAATACGAATGGACTCAAGTCTAGCTACATGAGCGAAAGTTTCATCGAAGTCCAAACCTTCGACCTGAGAATAACCTTTGGCCACCAGTCTTGCCTTATTTCTTGTTACTACTCCATGTTCATCTTGCTTGTTCCGAAAGACCCATTTAGTTCCAACTATGTTCGCCTTTGGTCTCTCCACTAGCTCCCATACTTCATTTCTCTTGAAGTTGTTCAGCTCCTCTTGCATTGCAATCACCCAGTGTGGATCCCCTAAGGCTTCTTCCACCCTGTATGGTTCCAGAAAAGACACAAAAGAATAGGATTCAAAGAAATTTGCAACTCGAGATCTAGTAGTTACTCCCTTAGCAATATCTCCAATGATGTTGTTGACAGGGTGGTCTCTTTGCACGCTCTGGTGTACTCTTGGGTGTGGAGCTTGTGTAGTTGCTTGTTCTTCATTATCTTCATGTGCATTGTCTCCCCCTAGATCATTGCTTCCATGATGGTCCTGATCTACTTGATCTTCCTCCTCTTGATCTTGTGCAAGGGCTCCCCCTTGATCATTGCCTCCGTGTTGAGGTTCATCTTGTGCATTTGAGTCGAATGTTTGCTCTTGTGGTAAGATATCGCCAAGTCCCATTTTCTTCAGTGCTTCATATGGAGCTTCCTCTTCATCTAGCACACACTTGTCAACTTGCTCCACTTGTGAGCCGTTAGATTCATCGAACACTACGTCACGTGCTACTTCAACAAGGCCAGACACCTTGTTGAAGACACGATAGGCGTAGGCATTCGATTCATAACCGAGCAAGAATCCTTCATCAGACTTCGAAGTGAACTTCGAGGCCCTCTATTTCTTGTTCAGAATAAAACATTTGCAACCAAAAACTTTAAAATAAGAAACATTAGGCTTTTTACCGGTAAGGAGCTCATATGGAGTTTTCTTCAGTAGTCGATGGAGGTACAATCGATTAGTGGCATGGCAAGCGGTGTTCACTGCTTCTGCCCAAAATCGATCTGATGTCTTGTATTCATCCAACATAGTTCTCGCCATTTCGATCAATGTTCTGTTCTTCCTTTCGGCCACTCCATTTTGTTGAGGGGAGTAGGGTGCTGAGAATTTAGGCTTTATCCCTTCTTCATCGAGAAACTCTTCAACTTGGAGATTCTTGAATTCTGTCCCGTTGTCACTTCTGATGTTCTTTATGGTTGATGAGAATTCGTTCTGAGCTCTTTTAAAGAACTTCTTGAGGATCCCCTGAGTTTCTGATTTATCATACAAGAAAAATACCCAGGTAAATCTTGAAAAATCATCAACAATTACTAAACCGTATTTGTTACCGCCGATGCTGATGTACGAAACTGGACCAAAAAGTTCCATGTGGAGAAGTTCCAGCGGTCTTGCGGTAGTCATCACATTCTTGGCGGGGTGTGGTGTTCCGACTTGTTTACCCGCTTGACAAGCGCTGCACGGCCTGTCCTTTTCAAAAACCACATCCTTAAGACCACGGATGTGACCACCTTTTAGAAGTTTCTGCAGATTTCTCATCCCAACATGGGCTAGCCGTCTATGCCACATCCATCCCATGCTGGTTTTAGCAACCAAGCAAGTGTTGAGTTCGGCTTTATCTTTGTTGAAGTCAACTAGATAGAGCTTGCCCTTCAACATTCCCTTGAATGCAATCGAGCCATCGCTTCTTCTAAAAACAGTCACACCCTCATTACTGAATAAACAGTTGTAACCTTTGTCGCATAGTTGGGATATTGACAAAAGGTTATAATCTAGAGAATCTACATGTAAAACATTTGATAAGGTATGTTGAGAGGATATTTCAATGTTACCGCTACCAAGGACCTTTCCTTGGTTGTTGTCTCCGAAGTATATGCCTTCACTTGGATCCTTGTTGTACTCGTACTCCACAAACATATCTCTCTCTCCGGTAATGTGATTTGTGCATCCGCTATCAAGTACCCATTTTGTTCCACCGGAGGAGTAAGCCTACAAAAAAGAATTATTCCTTGGTTTTAGGTACCCAAGCTTGCTTGGGTCCTCCCGGGTTAGTCACAAGAGTCTTGGGCACCCACACACAAGTTTTCAAGTTCTTGTGGCGTGGCCCTGTATATTTGGCAATGACTCTTCCATTTTTGGCTTTCATAAGAACATAAGAAGCATTAAATGTATGAAACAATATTTGTGGTTCAGATTCATGAGATTTTTCCTTGACAAAGACAATTCTATTCTTAGCATTATTAGAATTAGGCATGTGTTTGTTCTTATCAAAACCAAGGCCATCTTTGACATTAGGAGGTCTAGTGACCATATATGCACTGCGTGCATATTTGATCTTCTCCTTATCAAAGATGCCGCTTGGAGGGGCATGCATATTACGAGAAGTTGATGTATTAGAAATAATATTCTTCTTACTAGAGCAAGTGCAAGTTCCGATTGTTGTCGAACTCATATCTTTGGAGAAAGAGCTCTTGGAGGAAGAGGAGTCACTTTGCTTGAGCGACTCAACTTGCACCTCAAGGATCTTGTTAACTTTTGACAAGTTAGCAAGTTCTTCCTTGATTGCAATATGCGAGTCTTCTAGCTTTGAGTAAGTTTCCTTACTCAAGGCTAGCTCAACTTCAAGCGACTTATTCTTCTCTCTTTCAAGCTCGAGAAGCTTTTCAACTTCTTGATATCTCTTCCTTTCACGGATGAGCATATCTTCTTGTCAATCAAGAAGTTCTTCCTTCTCAAAAATTTCGTTCGACAACATTTCCATTTTCTGTAGAGCAATTTTACTTAGTCCTCTAAACATTTCTTTGTTATCGCTAGAGCTGTCAAAGTCATCAATAGAGGAATTTAGCGTAGGAGGAGTGAGCCGTACCTTGTTCTTGCCTTCCTTAGCCATAAGGCAAGTGTGGTTGTTCATGTCCCGTACTCCCATTTTTGGAAAGAGTGTGGCCTTCATAGTAGGTTTCTTGATTGCAATAGTGGCCATCTCTTCTTCTTCATCGGAGGAGGAGTCGTCGTTTGAGTCCCACTCCTTTCCAATGTGAGCTTGATGGATTTGTCTTCTTTTTCTGAAAATTTTCTTTTCTTGAGATCTTGTTTCCTTCTTCTTTTTGTTTTCTTGATAGGGGCAATCCATCATGAAGTGACCATACTCTCCGCAGTTGTAGCAAGTGCGTCGAGCCTTGGATTTTCCTTTGTCCTTGCTTTTGCCTTCATTTGAGTTGTTGTCGTGTCTTCTTTTCATCATTCGCTTGAACATCTTGATAAAGAGTACCATTTCCTCATCATCAAGATCGGTGCTCTCATCACTTGTATGTCCATCGTCTTGATCTTCACGAGCTTCTTTGAGTTTGGGTCGGCATGTAGCTTTGAGAGCGACCTCTTTCCTTTTGGAGGAAGTGAGTTCGGCCAAGTCTTTGACGTATTTTGCCTCTTTCTCCATCATCTCATGATTTATGATCTTCCCCAACAACTCATCGGGGGTCATTTTGTGAAAACCGGGGCTTTCTCTAATCATTGAGCAAAGAGTGACATTTCTTGGCATGAAGGCTCTAATCATTCTCTTGACTACCTCGTGATCCGTCCATTTCTTACTTCCATAGGCACGTATCTTGTTGATGAGTGCCTTCATCTGGTTGTACATGTCTTGAGGTGATTTGCCTTCTTCAATAGCGAATCTCCCCAACTCTCCTTCAAGCATTTCGATTTTTGCTTCACGAACCGATCTATTTCCTTCGTGAGATGTATTAAGTGTATCCCAGATTTCCTTTGCACTTTCTAAGCCATCAAACTTGGTGAATTCCTCTCTGCTTAATGATGACGTGATCACGGCGACGGCTTGTGCATTTCTGTGAATCTCTTGTTCTTGTTCTGGGTTGAGTTCTTCATCCGTGTCCGGGATATCTATGCCAGTGCAAACTATGTGCCATAGACTAGGATTTAGGGATATTAGATGCATATTCATGTTGTACTTCCACATTGTATAGTCGCTTCCATCAAACTGTGGAGGTTTTCCCATAGGAATGGAAAGATAATGGTTGTTTGAATTGAGACGGTTGTAGTTGTAAGGCTGTCGGGAGTAGTCGTGATGACCGCTCCCCGTCGTCTTCTCTTCTTCTTTTCCTTTTTGTCCTAGCAGTTTCTTTCTCAGAAGTGCCTTCAATTGTCGCACTTCTTCATCATCGTGTGGGCTCTCTTTCAGCACATCAAAAGCTTTAGTTTCTTGTTCCTCCTCATTAATGTTCATCTTCGAGATATCGTTATTCTTCTCAGAGGCCATTGATCTCTCTGAGATGTGAGTCTCGTTGGTGGAGAACCTTGCTCTGATACCAATTGAATGTGGCCTAGAGGGGGGGGGGGGTGAATAGGCCTTTTGAATTTCCTGCACACTTAATAGAACCGTCAAAACTTGGTTGGCCGGACTAGTCTGGTTGTGTGGGCGGACTAGTCCGGTGTGCAAAAATTATGTGTGATGATCAGGTGTGATTTGGGAAAAGAAATTTCTTTAGCAGCGGAAATGAGAACAACTGATATTTGTACTTGAGATTAATATAAGAATGCAGGTGTAACTTATAATTGCCTTAAGTTGATGTTTAGCACTCAAGTAATCTATTGAACAAAATTTAAAGTAAGTGAGACGCAACACACACGAATTTTTCCCGAGGTTCGATCTCACCACGAGATCTACGTCCTCATTGAGGAAGCTCACACAGAGCCGAGTCTCCAACCCTTTCCCTCTTCAAGTCACCACGAAGGACGACTTGATTCCACTATCACGGGTAATCACCAAGTTTGTGGGGCAACCTCACACGTTGAGGGCTCCCACGAGAATTACAATGAAAGAAGTGATCAAATACACTCAAAAGTATTACAATGCAGAGTATGAGTGTAGAAAGATCAAACCCCAAGAGCTCGCAATGAAAGAACGACGATCTCCCAATCCCGAATCCAAGTGTTCAATTGATTTCACTCTTTTTGAACTTTAGATGTGTGGGGAGATGTGTTTTGGGCTCTTGGGACGAAGTGGCGGCGCTAGGGTTTGCTCTTTGATCAGTATTCGACGTGTGTGTCTATAGGAAAGTCGCGGACTCTCTATTTATAGGGTTTCCAAAAGCTAGCCATTGAAAAACCCTAACACCAGACTAGTCCGGTGCAAGTCCGGACTTGTCCGGTCTCAATGTGTTTTGAAGTCCAGAAAGTCTGCCGGACTAGTCTGGTCCAACCTCGGACTAGTCCGGTGCTGTGTGAAGGTGACTCCAGAAAGTTCATCGGACTAGTCCGCGGACTAGTCCGATCTCCACGAATGGGAGATTCCAGAAAGTTCAACGGACTAGTCCAGTCCATGATTGGACTAGTCCGGTCCCTCAATATGAGAGACTCCAGAAACATCAACGGACTAGTCCGGTGGATGCACGGACTGGTCCGGTCTCCTTGTAAGTGGGATTCCAGAAAGATGAACGGACTAGTCCGGTCCATGATCAGACTACTCCGGTGCTTTGTGAAAGTTAGGTTAATTTTAATCCCTTACCCTCGCGCAAAGTTGTGAGCTCTTGGAGTGTGTCTTTCATACACTCCCTATACATTCAAAATCTAATTTGGTCTTCCAAGCTTCATCAAAGTATCTCTCTTTGAACACCACTTCATTTTTCACCTTTTTGTGTGCATCAAGATATTTCACTTGTTTGTCCTGCAATCATCTCAGTAGTTTCATTAGGATCTCATATGTTTGTCATCAATTGGCCAAAACCCACAAGGGATATCCTAGATGCACTTACAGTTTATGATGATAGATTAAGATTGTTATGACATAATCATAAAGACTACTCTTACAACATACATGGAATCCACAATTAAACAAGAAACGCTTCATCCAAGTATATGAATAAAAGAAGACTAAAGATAGGATCTTTATTATGGACAAAGTCACAAATACAGTAAGAAATATGTGAGCCATACCTTTCCCAAATTGAAATTGGGAAGAGAGAGACTCTTTCTACTCCTTCCTAATTTGGACTAAGAACTAGAGGCTCTCCTCTCTACAGCCTAAACTCCTATAGGATTATGGAAGATAGTGCATACAATAGAATGAATCTCAAGTGGTGTGTGTGAGAAGTGAGGGTAGGGGTTCCTATTTATAGCTGGAGAAGGGTCGGTTTCTTCCACCAAAAAGCGCGCGAATCAATATTCATCGTGATCAGGGCGCCACAGGGAGTTGACACATTTAAGTTGACCGAGTTTGGCGCAAATTCCACTTCGGACAAACAGGGAGTTCAACCAAACTGGTCTTGTGACCAATTCTAGTGTGCTTCGTCGGGGTGACTTCCAGGTGGGTCCCATTGATTGATATGAGTGATACACCATTGGATGGCCTCAGATGCTACTGCTTGTGGGCCATTTGATCCATGTGATGCCATGTGTCGATGCTTGATTGGCTGAGATGATAATTTATAGGGTTGCTTTCCTGCATAAAATGTCTGCGTGCACTATTGTTCCAAAGACAAGTGGAAATAGGTTAAGTAGAAAGGTGATGTGTGCAAGAAATGATATCTCCTTCAAATAATTGAGTTATATTGATGGGTGAAATTGGGATATAACAACTGTCAACAAGACTTTAGGTTGATGATCAGGAGTTGCTACAATGTTCTATTTTTCAAAAGTACCATATGCACAACAAAATACTCTACCTAGTATTGCAAAAATTGGCTATGGTACTTCACCCATCTTATGTCATTATGGGGCTTATGCCTTCTGCTATTCATGGGTAGTTGAAAGATAAAACAACAAATGGAGCAAGCATAGCCTAGAGGTCAAGTTCCACTCAAATTCCAAAGAGTTTCAATTTAGATTTTAAGTACCTCAATTTGATTCTCTCAATGACTCCGTTGTGTGTAGTTGAAATATATACTCACCAAGGCATTTTGCCTATACTCATCCTACAACTAAATAAGGCTAGTATGTGGAGCTTGTTAGGGAATGTAGTAGGCATATTTGAAACACATAATATTGCTAAGTCAAAAGAGTAAGTCTTAGTAGAAATCAATTCAAAACATTTTGACTCAAGACTTGTGCATGTTTCATGGAATGAAAGTGGAAGTGCATGTTGAGATGACTCCTATTTGTGTAAACTCTCTTAATTGCAGGGATAAAACATGGTTACTTTTCTTTTTTTCTCATGCTTATGATGTAAGCATGCATTTTTTTCTTGTAGCTAGGTCTTCTACTCCATTTTTATGAAATAAATTTGAAGAGAGTACTAAGCATGAAAGGCATGGAGTTTCTCCTTTTTAGTGTGGAATGATGATATGATGGAATTTTGCTAACTTCTAGTGTAGAAGTATAGCATGTTCAAGTGAAGTCTTGAATTCAAAAACAAATGAATGAATTCTCACATAGGACTATACTAGTTTGACAAGGCTCAATGTGAAGGCAAATAGCATATGCATAAGGTTGATCAATGTAGAATATCACATGACTTTGGTAGGTATTTCCAATCAAATGAGAGTGACTTAAATTTTTTTTTTAGAATTTCGCCGGAAATCTAAGTTTCACTTTCAAACTAGGAATAACAGCCCTATCACTATATCATATCTCACAACAACCTAGAATTAGATTAAGTTTTTGTTACCCACAATTTCTAAATCAAGGCAAAGTTAACTTTTAGCCAAGGAAGGCAATATTTGGAGAGTAGCAAGTTGTAAACTAGGGACTTAGGAAAAATAAAATAGAGCAACTATTCATCATTTCATCTATGTGAATTCTAAATCATTCTTACCGCACATCTTTATTTTATTGTAAGCAAATGTACACTATTTTTGTATATGCAAGGTAATTGGTGGATGAACAGAAAATAAATATGCGATGGATGTGATACAATTTACCTCAAGCGGGTGTCCTCCCCCAAGATTGTTCTTCAATCACCTCCGTGATAAGGGTTGAACCCTTGATGATGGAAGTATGCTGCGAGATTGGCTTGTTGTTGTTGTAGCGTGGAGTGGAAGTTGGTGAACTAAGTATCCATGTCTTGTTGCCAGTCTTGGGTACCTTGGACATGCTCTTGGAGTGTGTTGTAGATGTCTCCCATCCTCACTTCAAGATCTCCCATGGGTCTAGTGAGATCCGTCATTCTTTGGCTATAGTCAGTCCTCTCAAGGATGTTGGAGGCACGACACTAGAGATTGAAGTGGATAGGGATGGCTCCCATGCGGTACTCGGCCATCCATGCTAAGACGGTCCATCGGCCTCATACGATTGAGGTTGAGTCTATCCGGGTGCATCACTCATTGGGTTCTCTTTCTCTTGGTGCTCATGGACTAGGGAGGTTGTCGGAGCCATGGCCACACTCCTTGCATGGCTTCTAGTCACCTTGCCAGAGACATTACTTCTTTGAGCTTCCTCGATGGGAAGAAGATCAATGGTTAGACTCGGGCATTTGTACAAATGAAAATCTGGGTTAGGTAACCGAATTTAATTCACAAAGTATGGATAATAAAATATTAAAGAGCCATCATGATCATGATTAAGGGTATGTCCTTGCACTACATAATCTTCATTAATCAATTCTCATTCAGTTTCAATGTACTCAAATGAAGTATATTATAATGCTCCTACCCTAGCAGCAATGCGGGCAATTAGTGAAGTGCATTCAATTGGCTCTGTCCTTGAAATATTATCTAACCATTGTGTCATCAAGGCTATAACTAGACCAACTTTTATATTCTTAATCATGGCAAATAAAATTTTCAATTCATCATCACGGACTACTATTATATCTCCTCTAGGGAACATAGTCATAGCCACCCATCTACGCATGAAGAGTAAAGTAGTATTTTGCAAGTGGCTATTCCTAGGAGCACTACATCTAACGTCACTAGTCAATTCATGCCAAAAACTTTGTTTGTTAAACTTGCCTAAGTGTCTAAATCTAGCAAACAACGTTTATAGAAGCCTAGGATTTCACTTAATTCTCTCCATATGATGTTGTATTCTTTTTGAAATAATCTGAAAGTAATACCATCAAATCCAATTTTTAGGGTGCAAAGAATTGTATAGTGAGAAGGCGTGAACCTTTCTCCTCTATGTGAGCAATATTTTCCCATCCTAATGCACACTAAATGGAAAAGAATTCGGAATCCATACCTATGTTGGAGATCCAATCTGGATCATAAGCTTTAGTGTGATAAAACACACGATCTTGGAGAAGCTTGCGTGCTTGATCTTCAACTTCACTTTGTAAGTCGAGGTTGCTGTCGTGAAGAACTTGATGCAGGTTGCTCCTCTCATCCATGGGAGTGTCTTCACACACACTCCTCCTCCGTGTACTTGGTGTAGCAACGGAGGAGAGGTGTGCACTTGAGTCTCCACCATGGCTTGAGCTTGCAGCCCCCTTTCGCTTCCCAAAGAACCTTTTCATTCCTTTCATGGCCACAACAAACAAGAACACAACAAGGCAAAAACTCGAAAAGAAGTGATGTTAGTGAAAACAAAACCCTCGGCAAATTTTCCCTCGAGGAACTTGAGAGCAAATTGCAAATGCAAACAAAAGCAAATATTTTTTAGTTGGATTTGAGCAAGAGTGCTTCAATGAAGAGCAAGAAAAATAATGTGAGCAAAAAGTGACTTGGGGAGGTGTAAAATGAGGTGAAGTGTGAAGAGGGGTGCTCCTCATGACCACCATTTATAGTGTACACTCCCCAACGGTCATAAGAGGCTCAAATGTAGCCATTGGAGGAGAGATAGCCATTTTGGCTCTTTCTCCACTTTGGCCGAACAGGGGGTTCGACCGCACTAAAATGTGGGCCCCCTTTTCCCTCTTTTGGTAGGTGGCTCCCCGACAGATATAAAATTAGGACGTTGGTGAAATTACCACATTTGGAGCTCAGAAAAATTGTTTTCCGAATAAAACCCCTTTTTAAATCCAACAATTTTATTTTTGTGAAAAATAAAGAAATAAAAATTATGGTTGAGAATATAAGATTCTCGACTTGCTAAGAAAAACAAAATATGCATTGGGAAAAATCAACTAAGTCGGAAAACCAAATAAAGAGAAAAATCAAATAAAAGGTTAACTATCAATTTTCCTATTGGCTAGGTCTCACCACAGTCCAATGAGAAGGAATTTTCCTCTGTCTTCATTTCTTGACATCTGAGCCCGAAGGGATGGGCTCAGACAGCTTGTCTTGCTTCTTTTGTCACTCCTTGTTTGGTGGCTTGGTGGACTTGGGCCTTTGGGGAGGCCTGGACTTCTCCGCCTTCTTAGGATGTCAGCGTGGACGATAAGTCGGGTTCTCCGCATAGATCAATTGCCTCATGAATGCAATGAGCGGGTCCACCTTTGGAGGTGTGACTTTGACCTATCAAATGTGTTTAACATTTGGCCCATACTCGATGCAAATCATGGAGCATTGCTCTGTGTATGGGCAAAAGTTAAACTTCTCCTCCTTGCCATTGATATGGAAGTTGATTTCTCCAGCTTCTAGATCTATGCGAGCCTTTGTGGTGCTAAGGAATGGGCGCCAAAGAATGAGTGGTGTATCCTTCTTGACATCCATGTCGAGCACCATGAAATCCACGGGTATGAAGCAATTCTGGATTTTCATCGTAACATCTTCAGCAATACCCGCCGGATAACGGACTGAAGAGTCAGTCAGTTGGAGCTGCATTGGTGTTGGAGTGAGCTCCGTGAAGTTCAACTGGTCGAAGACCACTTAGGGCATCACACTCACACTTGCTCCAAGGTCACAGTGTGTTGTGTCAAAGTAGTGAGCCCCAATCGAGCAAGATATGAATGGATATCAAGGGTCCTTAAGCCAGTTGCCTTCCCATAGAGAAATCATGTTGACATTTTCCACGAGCGATTCAGGCTGCCCTAGCATCTTTCCATTCTCCCCTGGCGGAATAGTAGGTGGCAGTTGAGGCCTCTGAGTTTCCAACATCTTGTTGAAGCTCAGTCATTTCATGAAGGCTGAGGATGGTCCTTCAATCTTGGCATTGATACTATCTAGGGTCTTGTCATTAGCTGACAACTTCTTGGATAGTGCATCATTCATCTTCAATTGGCTAATGGCAAGCTCTCTCAAGTTGGGTTGATTACCGTTGTTGCAATTGTTGTGGTTGTACCCTCCTTGCAACACGTGTCCCACAAAGCCGAATTTTCCTCCCCCCTTAGGGTGGATCCGACCCTGCCACATGTCCCGCAGTGTCGAATCCATCCCCCTCCTTAGGGTAGCTCCAGTGCTGCCACGTGTTCCGCAGTGCCAGACCTGCCTCCCTCCTTAGGGTGGATCCAGTGCTACCACTTGTCCCACGTTGTCGGACCTGCCTCCCCAACATGGGAAGCTCCAGGGCTGCCACATCTCTAGTAGCTCTGGACCTGCCTCCCCGCAGAGGGAAGCTTCAGAGCTACCATGTGTCACACATCCGGATCTATGTTTACAACGGGAAGACACTGGGATCTCCAATGGCGCGGACATTCAAGGGCTATCAATCGGCCGTTACAGGACCTGGTTAATGCGTCATTAATGCCATATCAATGACACACGATTAGAGGACTTTCAATACCAATAATGCTTCTATTAATGCATGTTATCACACTATTAACCCCCCTTAACACTCGTAGATCGTGTATAGGGCAGTAATTATAGCCGGGGCCACATATAGGGCCACAGCGCATACTGTAATAGTAGTCCTTGGCATATGAAAGAGTTGAGTTGCACGGTAGAACTCAGGAATTCCTGAAGCAATCCAAAGCTATTCAAGGCTCAGGCTTACGAGCTCATACAATACACAAACACCCTGTGAAGTAGGGTATTACGCTCAGGTGGCTCGAACCACGTAAAATTCCTGGTGCCACCTTGCTCTTGGATCTTGATTTTGCTCCGTACCAAAATACGAACCTCCACGAACTAATCTTTAGTAGTACCGAGGGAAGTGTTGTTGGCAAACTTTGACATTTGGCACGCCAGGAAGGGGTGTCATCTTTGTCAAGATCTTCAAGATGGTGAACTCTGCCGCCACTTCGAATGGACCGGCTGCACAAGCAGTGGGTTGAAATCCCTCCAATGCTTAGCAGCCGACAAATGTTGTCCCAGCGAATGTCGCTCCACCACCACCGCCTGCTGTAGCAGCTAATGCTAGACAACATGATGGTGACTTCACGTCGGTCACGGAATCGACCAGCAACCCAGAGAACACGCTAAACGTAGCGCAAACTCTTCATCAGCGTCCTCCAGCGTCCGGAGCTCCTCCGGCCATGCTGGAATAGTGGCGCGCTAATGTTGAGCATCTGGTTGCAGCAGCAGCCACTGCGCTCAAAAAACAGGGTCTGCCCCATGTAGGGCATTCACCTTCTCATAACAGGACCTTGTCTGGAAGGCTTGGTCCTATGGTGTCGTAGCTCAGGAGACGTGCACCCTCTCAGCACATGACGTCTGTGTCATGGGGGTCTCATCGTACTCATACAACGTCATCCCAACTCAACACCTTCGGTCGGAGCTCAGTCGCTGGTACATGATGCAGGGTGGCCGTGTCAACATCGTGCGTAGTCGCGAGAGGCGACTTGCTCGTTAAAACCCTTCTCCTCTAGGAGTTGGATGCGGCTGCTCGGCCCTCACCTTGCATCTTCGCATGGTGGAGTGGCCATCCAGGTTCCGACCTAATTTGCTGGAAAAATATGACAGGACAGTCAATCCCATCGAGTTTCTACAGATCTACTCCATTGCCATCCTCGTTGTAGGAGGGAATAAGGCCATCATGGCCAATTACTTCCCCGTGGCTTTGACTGGGACTGCTAGGTATTGGTTTATGAGCTTACCCCTTGACTCCATCTACAGTTGGGGGAGTTATGTCGCCAATTCACCGCCAACTTCGGGAGCTCCTACACCCGGCCTGGCATCGAGATGGACCTCTTTGCCGTACAACAGAAGTCGGGAGAATCACTACGATCTTTCATCCATTGATTCTCTCAGGTACGAAATACCATACCTTCTATCTCCAACGCTTGCGTCATTGTTGCATTTCCACAGGGAGTTCGAGAGAAGAAGATGCTGGAGAAGCTGACAACCAAGGATGTTAGCAGTGTCACAGAACTCTTCAGCCTGGCTGACAAATGTGCCAGAGCTACGGAGGGCCATCAAATGCACTCCAAACCAGTTGTGGAGGCTGTTCAATCTGCCTCCAAAGCCGGAGCTACTGCCAACGGTAGTGGCAAAAAAGAAAAAGCAATCAAGTGGCAAGAAGAAGTCACTTGCCAGCACACCTACAGCTGTCGCAGCTGCAACACCTGGTGGCTGGGTGAATAGGCCTTTTCGAATTTTGTCAGAACCTGCAACACTTAACAACCAGATCAAATCTTGAGATATCGGACTAGTCCGGTCGAGTCCGGACTAGTTCGGTGTGTACCGTCTACGTTTATCAAATTTGATCGATTATCCTGTCCTTGGATGTATGCAGCGGAAATATACTTGTAATTGAAGTGTTACACAATTATGAACTAGGATGTACCACAAGTCAATTTTATATTCAATGTTTCAACGTAAAGTAAGCAAGATTGATTGAGACCCTAGATTGATATAAAGTATAAGAACAATGAGCGCAAAGTAAGAACACAAGCACTTTATCCCGTGGTTCGGTTCCCACAGTGGCAACCTACATCCACGTTGAGGAGTCCACAAAAGGACCGGGTCTTCTCCAACCCTACCCTCGTCGGATCGCCATGGAGGCCAATCCTCTTCACTTATCACAAAGGGCAAATAACCAAATTCAAGGGGCCTTCTCACACGTTGAGGGCTCCCCAAGATTACAACAAGAACACTACCAAGAACACACTCTTAAGATCACAATGAAAACCACAGGAGTGTGTTAGGGAATCAAACCAAGAGCTCAATGAGTGATAAACTGTGTCTCTCCAATGATCCAAAGTGTATCCTCAAGGGATTGATCTTTCTTGTGTTTGATTTCATGGAGAGAGGTGTTTTCTAGGCTCTTGGGAGGTTTGACGGCGCTAGGGTTCAAGTTAGTTATAAAGTATGGGCCGTGTACACCTATTTATATGGGGTTCCCAAAAGTAACTATTAGGGTTTAGAAAGATCAAACTAGTCCGTGGTGGACACCGGACTAGTCCGGTGTGCTGAGTGTAGCAAACTCTAGGTGTCCCAAAATATCGGACTAGTCCGTCTGAAAGCAGACTTGTCCGATTTTGGTTCTGGAAATCTTCAGACTAGTCCGATGGATATCGGACTTGTCCAGAAAAGTGAAAACCTAAGTGAATTTGGGGACAAGTCCGCACTTGGTGGACATGTCCGAATTAGGTCAGAGGGTTTTTCGGACTAGTCCGTGCTAATATCGGACTTGTCCGATTGACATCAGAAAGATATCGGACTAGTCCGTTGTGTGATCGGACTTGTCCGATTTTGTGCAACTTGTGAACTGTTTTGAGGACTAGTCCACTCTGGGGAGGACTAGTCCGATTCTAGTCAGTGAGATATTGGACTAGTCCGTGGGAATATCGGAATTGTCCGATTTTGTGCAGAGAGATATCGGACTAGTCCGGGGTCAGTCGGACTAGTCTGGTCCTGTATGAATATGTGCAATGTGTGTGATTATTTGTGCTTGAGCTCTTGGGGTGTGTTTCCTTAACACACTCCATATATAATGATCTACTACACTTGTTTCTTGAGCTCTTTTCCGCATTACTTCTCATTGCCCTTTCTTTTTTGGCACTTTGCTCATTTTCTCATTAAAACATGTGATCATCTCAACAAAGTGGTTAGGATCTCATTTGCTTGTCATAAATCATCCAAAACCTACAAGGGATTCCTAGATGCACTTTCAATCCCGCCCTTTTTGGTGATTGATGACAACCAATTGATATTTCACAAAATATGATGAAAAGTTGAGATTTTCATAAAGTGTGCACATATGAGTTTAAAATACATTAAGCAATGAAAACATGATATATGTGCACTCTTTATGGTGGGATGCAGAACTAAGTGTATAAAAGCAATAATTGTGATGAGAATGACAGAATTGACATCAACACATCAACAACAAGCATATATGTCATTCTTATAGCAAAACCACAGATTTCATCAATTTCTTCATAAGTAGTTCAAAACATTGCATCACAGGACCAAAAGTACCATAAGAGCATATTAAGAGTTTTACAACCCACAAAACAGGCAAAAGACATAAAAAGAGGCTCTCCTCGTATACTACAGCTAAAACCTAAGACTCCCCCTCAATCTCTCCCCCTTTGGCATCAAGACACCAAAAAGAAGGAGAGGAGGGACCTAAAGTCTTCAAGCCTCGCTGTTGGTCCTCTCGTCGTCTTCATCTTCATCCTCTAGCTGATGAGGAGGAGGAGGAGGAGCGGAACCACTCAAGTCCCCAATGCCAAAATAGGCAAGCTCGGAGGGAGTCAAGGGCCCGAGCTCGGTGAAATCAGAGTCGGAGTCATCAGAAATTACTGGAGATCCAATGGGCTTGATCTCCAGCTTTTGGCAAATCCGCTTCACATTCTCGACATATCTCATGTCAGCCTTTCTTCTCTTTTTGAGCTTGTGAGCCTTCACTTTGGCCTTTTTGCAGGAGGCAAAAATGGCAGTTAGGTACTTCAAGATACCACTTGGGGACCCTTTTGAGGAGGGACCCTAGTGGCAGGAGCAGCCCTGGCTCTGGCTGGAGCCTCAGGGCTGGAAACCGGAGATGGAGCAACTTGAATACTTTGCTATTGAGGCATCTGGGGCCTCAAGGGAAGGTGCTCCACGTCCTTGACGAACTCTATTCCTGTGACCTTCTCAATCGTAAAGATGAGGTAAGGTGCGTAGCCACAGGACCTGTTCGGCGTGCAGGAGATGTTGACCATGTCATTCCAGATATATTCAAAGACATCAAATTTCCTGTCTTTGCTAATGACCTTCATCAAGGTCCTGAGGTACCCCTGTACACTTACAGCATCCCCATCCTTGGGGGCAATTGTCTTCCTTAGAACCCTGTTCAACACAACAAAAAAAGGCTTCATATTCTTGGTAGAAGGGGGTTGAACTTGGAGTTGGGTTCATAGAGGAACTTCATCCTGTCCTTCTCAATGACACCAATGTTGTGGATGATCAGGTTGTCAGTGCTTGAGGTGTCAAGATGCAGCAATCTTGCAAACTCTTCATAGGTAACAGTGTACTTGGATCCGTGAGTCATCCAAGCCACCCGCTCTTCCTTGTCACTGGCAAAGTGGCACGTCGCATAGAACTGCACGATGACCTCATCATTCCAATTGTTCCTGAAAGAGAAGAGGTCCCTCAGGAAATACCTTTCCATTGCCTCAACCACCTCAACAAAGGGTGAGCAGCCCTTCTTCTCAAAGTGTGCCCAATCCATCCATTGGCTGCACACCACGGGCGACTTCATTGGGAGATAGACGGTCTTGTAGAAATCTGCATGAAAATTGCTCCAAAACCTCCCATCGGCAGCTTGTTTCGGAAGGCTATAACAATCAACATTGCTGAACTTGGCCGCCGTGTCACTGCCTTTTCTGATGAGTCTCTCCTCTGCGGGATCCCTGACCCCTTCCCTTGGAGCTGACAGCTTTAGGGGACCAATCGGGCCCGTTGCAATTTCTTTGCCCTTGCCCTTGGCTTGGCGAGGGCCACCTCTAGCAGAAGCCTCGAATGTTGGCTTCTTCGCGAGCACCTTCCTTCGAGCCTGGGGAGGAGAAGGTGCCGGCTCGGAAGGGCGCTCTTGGTGCTTTTTGCTAAGGCTCGTTGAGGACCGAAGCTCAGCTTCGTGGTCCATCTCAGCCTTGAAATCAGAGATTTTGTCATTGGTGCTCGACATTGTCCTGAGAATAGATTTCACAAGGCATTGATGAGAATAGATGGCAAGGAGTTGCATTGAAGAATTGAGAAGTTAGGTTTGAGTCCAGAAAAATTGGACTAGTCCGGTGTACAGGCACGGACTAGTCTGCTTGACTGGACTTGTCCGTACCTGGACCGGACTAGTCCGGTGTTCAACCTCTAGAACCCTAACTATGGGACAATTGGTGATTCCTAATGCAAAACTAGCTTAGCATCAATGTAATACATCAAGGAAGCATGTATATGGTGAAAGGAACCAAGCTAGTTGACCACAAACGAAGAAAATAGCAATTTCTAGGGTTTGGGAGGAGAATTTACCGAAATTGCTTGATTCTCAGAGATGTGGGGGTTGAAGGAGCGGACAAGTCCGTGGTCTTCAATCCCTACGTGAAGGAGGTTGATTTCCACCCAAACTTGCGAAGTTCTGATGGAGGAAACGAGGAATCGCCTTGGGGAGCTCAAGCTTGGAGAGAGAAAGCTTGAGGCAAGTGTGGGGTGAGGAATATTAGGGTTTGGCGGCGGCTAGGGTTAAGGACACGAAAAATCGTACAAGTCCGAAAAAGATCGGACTAGTCCGAACTTTTTGAGAGACTATATCGGACTAGACTGCGGTCTGTCGGACTAGTCCGGCCTAACCGTCACACTGCAGACTAGTCTGCACGGGCGGACTAGTCCGGGTAACCACGGACTAGTCCGTGATCACCATACAAGATGATCTTAGGCCATTCGTATATATTCGAAGGTACTTATTAAGAAAATAGGGAGGCAAATCAAATCAAATAATCTTGATGAATATGATCAGTAAGCATACAACAATCAAGCAATGATCATAATTCACCAAGATCAAGTAATTGACATAATTTTTTCGGAAAAATTGAGAGAGATGATTTTCACAACACAATCAATGAATTTTGAAGATAGCATTCAGGTATACAAGATTTCAAGCCACACTCCGAGCATCGAGGATATTTAGTTCATTTCGGAGTTCGCAAAAGCATTTTTCATCAAGTGGATTGGTGAATATATCGGCTAATTGCTTTTCGATATTGACATGTGAAATGGCTATATCTCCCTTCATTGAACGGTCTCTCAAAAAGTGATGCCGGATGTCTATGTGTTTGGTCCTAGAGTGCTCGACGGGATTATGGGCAATTTTAATGGCACTCTCATTATCACAAAGAAGTGGAATACGGTTCATATTGTAACTATAATCCCTTAGAGTTTGTCGCATCCAAAGGAGTTGTGCACAACAACTCCCGACTGCAACATACTCCCCTTCGGCTGTGGATAAGGCAATGGAGTTTTGTTTCTTGGAGGACCAAGAAACTAGGGATCTCCCTAGGAATTGGCATGTACCAGCGGTACTTTTTCTATCTGAATGTGGCCTAGAGGGGGGGGGGGGTGAATAGGCCTTTTGAATTTTCTGCACACTTAATAAATTCGTCAAAAACTTGATGGACTGGACTAGTCCTGTTATGTGGACGGACTAGTCCGGTGTGCTGAAACTTGTGAGTTGATTAAGTGTTGTTTGGGAAACTATGTTCTTCAGAAAGTTCAACGGACTAGTCCGCGGACTAGTCCGATCTCCACGGATGGGAGACTCCAGAAAGTTCAATGGACTAGTCCGGTGGACACACGGACTAGTCCGGTCTCCCAATATGAGAGACTCCAAAAAGTTCAACATACTAGTCCGGTGGACACAGGGACTAGTCCGGTCTCCCAATATGAGAGTCTCTAGAAAGTTCAACGGACTAGTACGGTGGACACACGGACTAGTCTGGTCTCCCAATATGAGAGACTCCAGAATGTTCAACGGACTAGTCCAGTGGACACACAGACTAGTCCGGTCTCCCAATATGATAGATTCTAGAAAGTGAAAAGGACTAGTCCGGTCCATGATCGGACTAGTCCGATGCATTGTGAAAGTTAGGTTAATCTTAAACCCTTACCCCAGCGCAAAGTTATGAGCTCTTGGAGTGTGTCTTTCATACACTCCCTATACATTTAAAATCTAATTTGATCTTCCAAGCTCCATCAAAGTATCCCTCTTTGGACACCACTCCGTTTTCACCTTTTTGTGTGCACTGAGCTGTTTCACTTGTTTGTCCTGCAATCATCTCAATAGTTTCATTAGGATCTCATATGTTTGTCATCAATTAGCCAAAACCCACAAGGGATATCCTAGATGCACTTACCATCTCCCCCTTTTTGGTGATTGATGACAACCGTTTGAGATATCACAAATGAAAGTAAAATTTTGATTTTCATAAGGTGTGCACATATGAGAATAACGATAAATCCACAAAAAGCTTCTCACATATGCACACACCTTATGGTGGGGTGCCTAACAGGTGTGTGATCAACAAAGTGTGTTGAAATAAAGATAATCAACAATGAGCATAAAGATGATCATTCAAGCAACAATAAGCATCACACATAAGAAAAGAAATAGTGCATTACAAGGTTTTAAAAATAAGTACATGTCCTCAATCACAAAAGCATAAGGACTACAACTAGAGATAGTCTCAACTACTAGTCTCAATCTCTCCCCCTTTGGCATCAAGGCACCAAAAAGGGAGAAATTGAGGGGAATCACTCATCGCCGCTCTCTTCTTCAGTTTCAGTCCGGTCGTCGTCTTCACCACCATCATCATTCGCCGGAGCAGGATCTTCCTTGGAGTCCTCAAAGGCGGGCGGAGATCCAACCGGCTCAGTCTCCAGCTAGTCACAGATAGCTTTGATGTTGGCATTGACATATTGTTGGTGTTTCTTCTGCCTGACTTCAATCTTGCGGCAGCAGGCAAAGATAGAGGTGAGCATTTTGAGAACACCACCGGAGGATTCATGGACAGGTGTAGAGCCAGGAGGAGCAACTGCAGATCTTGTGGCATTCACATCCCGAGTTTGTTTATTCCTCCTCTCAGCTTCAGGGGAGGAAGGTGCATTAGGAGCTGAGGGTAGAGTGTACTCGGTGGGCTTTTGCGGCTTCAACCCCGTATGAGCGACATCCTTGACAAACTCATGTCCCGTCACTTTCTCAATCATGAACATGATGTACGGGGCATACCCACAAGATCTATTGGGGGTGATTGAGATGTTCACGATGTCATTGTATATGTACTCAAAGATATTGAATGGTCTCCTTCCACTAATGACCTTCATTAGGGTCCTCAAGGTTCCTTGTATAGTCCCCGCATCTCCATCTTTCGGGGCTATTGTCTTCCTCAAGATTCTGTTGAGGACCACAAAGAAGGGCTTCAGATATTTGCTGTTGGGAGGCACATAGGGCATCCTTGTGTCATAGAGGAACTTGACCTCATCCTTCTCCAAGGGTTGCAAATTGTGGATGACAAGATCATGATCCAGAGTATGTTCAAGGTGAAGAATCCTTGCAAACTCATCATAAGTAACACTATACTTGGAACCATGGGTCATCCAAGTAAGACTGCCTCCATCACCCCGAGCCAAGTAGAGGGTAGAGTAGAATTGGGTGATGATCTCATTGTTCCAGTCATTCTCAAAAGAAAACAGTTCCTTCAGTCCGTGCCTCTCCAGGGCCTCATTCACTTCACGGAAGGCAAGATATTTCTTTGACTTCATGTACCCAATGTTCACCCATTGACTCTTCACAACGAGATTCTTCATCTTCATGTAAACATGCTTGTAGTAGTCGGCATGGAAGTTGCTCTAAAATCTTGGGTCAGAGCATTGCCGAGGTTGATTATACACATTAATATTCCTGAAGCTATCGGCAAGCTCACCCCCTTTTCCGGTGAAATCTTCACTGGAACGCTGCCTATTGCGGTGACTTGGGTTTTTCATCATCAGAGGCCCAATGGGTATGCTAGCAAGCCCCTTCCCTTTGTTGAGAGTCCTCTTTGGCCCTGAAGAGCTCTCGCCAGCTTTTCCTTGGGCCTTCTTAACAACCACCCTCCTCTTCTTGGGAAAACTGTCGTCAGAGGGTGGAGAGTGCACATTGACATCATGTCTTTTCTTCATGTACCTCTCCTTGGCTCTCCTCGCCTTCTCACGTTCAACTTCTTCATCAACGTGAAAAGAACTGTCATCTGAGCTTGAAGACATCGTGCCTAACAAGAAGTTCATGGATTAGATAAGAATGAACCAAGGATCTAGGTCAAATTAGGGTTCAGATGTCAGAGACCGGACGTGTCCGGGTTCAGAGTGCGGACTTGTCCGGCGTACCAGACTTGTCCGTCTCTGAGCACCGGACTAGTCCGGCCTGACAAGAACCCTAATGATTTCCTTGAATTTCAAAACTTCTATCTAAGGATACAAAATGACATGGAGGTGGTAGGAATACATCTATGAAGCCAATGCATAACCTTGGAATCAAAGGAAACGAACTATAATGAGAAAAGTTGAGATTTTGGTTTTAGGGTGAAATTTACCGAGATTCGAAGATGCGAGGTGAAGGAGCAAGTGTTTGTTTGGATGATTCCGGAGGGGAGATTCCACTCGACAAGGAGAGGATTTCCCATGGAGAAAGCTTCGATTTTGAGGGCTCAACTCGAAGGTCTCTTTGGGGGCTAGGGTTTAGGATGGAAGAGGAGAGGTGAGGGCTCAACTCGAAGTGGAGGGAGGTTTGAAATTTTGATTTGGGCCAGCTAGCTGCTTATATACGCGGCCGACCGAACTAGTCCGGTCAGAGGACGGACTAGTCCGGTTCCCCTGGAAAACCTAGGAAAGAGAGACAATCCGAACTAGTCTGATGGCAAACCTGACTAGTCCGATGCCCCTGGAAAACCTAAGTATTTAGAGATATTTAATAGTGATCCAAGGACAAGTTTTGCAAATAATCTTGGTACTTATGACCAGAAGGCAATCAACAATGAAAAGTGGTCATAAACTCAAAGATTTCTTCATTAAAATTAGTTTTCTTAGAAGAAAAAGAGGTGAGGAGCAATTTTTAACAATAAAATGCGATGTTTGAAATTTCAACCAGGTATGCAACATTTCAAGCCACATTTCGAGAGTCAAGAATATTAAGTTCATTTCTAAGCTCACAAAACCTTTTCTCATCTAATGGTTTGGTGAAAATATCTGCAAGTTGTTTTTTAGTACTAACATGTGAAATAGCAATGTCACCTTTTAATGAATGATCTCTAAGAAAATGATGGTGGATATCTATGTGCTTAGTTCTTGAGTGCTCTACAGGGTTGTGTGCAATTTTTATAGCACTTTCATTATCACATAGAAGCGGGATATGGCTAAGATTGTAGTCGTAGTCCCTAAGAGTCTGTCGCATCCAAAGTAGTTGTGCGCAACAACTACCGGCTGCAACATACTCTGCTTCTGCTGTGGACAGAGCAATGGAGTTTTGATTTTTAGATGACCAAGAAACTAGGGACCTACTAAGGAACTGACAAGTCCCTGACGTGCTCTTTCTATCGACTTTGCATCCTGCATAGTCGCCGTCGGAATACCCTATCAGGTTAAACTTGGATCCTTTGGGATACCAAAGGCCCAAGTTGGGTGTGTGCACAAGATACCTTAGGATTCTTTTTACAGCAATTAAGTGACACTCTTTACGTGCGGCTTGAAACCTTGCACACAAGAAAACACTAAGCATAATATTTGGCCTAGATGCACATAAATAAAGTAAGGAACCGATCATGGATCGATATACCTTCTGGTCCACATTTGGACCATCTTCATTGAGGTCGAGATGTCCATTAATGGCCATGGGTGTCTTGATGGGCTTGGCTTTGTCCATATTGAATTTCTTGAGAATGTCCTGTGTATATTTTGTTTGGCTTATAAATGTACCTTCTCTTAGTTGCTTCACTTGGAATCCCAAGAAGAACATCAATTCGCCCATCATTGACATCTCGAACCTATCTGTCATAATTTTGCTAAATTCTTCACAGAAAGATTTGTTAGTGGATCCAAAGATAATGTCATCAACATAAATTTGAAATACGAATAGATGATCATCACAGTGTTTAGTGAAAAGTGTATAGTCAGCTTTGCCAATTTTGAATCCATTTTGAGTCAGAAAATCTCTAAGGCACTCGTACCAAGCTCGAGGAGCTTGTTTGAGGCCATAGAGAGCCTTACACAGTTTGTAGACATGATCGGGATACTCTTGGTCTTCGAATCCTGGTGGCTGCTCCACATAAACTTCCTCCTTGATTGGACCGTTTAAGAAAGCGCTTTTGACGTCCATTTGATACAACTTAAAATTATGGTGAGTAGCATATGCTAATAAAATACGTATGGAGTCAAGTCTAGCTACAGGAGCAAAAGTTTCATCGAAGTCCAAACCTTTGACCTAAGAATAACCTTTGGCCACCAATCTCATTTTATTTCTTGTTACTACTCCATGTTCATCTTGCTTGTTCCAAAAGACCCATTTGGTTCCAACGATGTTCGCCTTTGGTCTCTCCACCAGCTCCCACACATCATTTCTCTTGAAGTTGTTCAACTCCTCTTGCATCGCCATCACCCAGTCTGGATCCCTTAAGGCTTCTTCTACCCTGTATGGTTCCAGAAAAGACACAAAAGAATAGTATTCACAGAAATTTGCAACTCGAGATCTAGTAGTTACTCCCTTAGCAATATCTCCAATGATATTATTGATAGGATGGTCTCTTTGCACACTCTGATGCACTCTTGGGTGTGGAACTTGTGTTATTGCATGTTCTTCATTATCTTCATGTTCATTGTATCCCCTTAGATCATTTCTCCCATGATTATCTTGATATTCTTGATTTTCCTCATCTTGATCTTGTGAAAGTGCTCCCCCTTGATCATTGCCTCCGTGTTGAGGTTCATCTTGTGCATTTGAGTCGAATGTTCGCTATTGTGGTAAGATATCACCAAGTCCCATTTTCTTTATTGCTTCATATGGAGCTTCCTCTTTATCTAGCACACACTTATCAACTTGCTCCACTTGTGAGCCGTTAGATTCATCGAACACTACGTCACGTGCTACTTCAACAAGGTCGGACACCTTGTTGAAGACACGATAGGCATAGGCATTCGATTCATAACCGATCAAGAACCCTTCATCGGACTTTGAAGCGAACTTCGAGGCCCTCAGTTTCTTGTTCAGAATAAAACATTTACAACCAAATACATTGAAATAAGAATCATTAGGCTTTTTACCGATAAGGAGCTCATATGGAGTTTTTTCAGTAGTCGATGGAGATATAGCCGATTCGTAGCATGACAAGCGGTGTTCACCGCTTCTGCCCAAAATCGATTTGATGTCTTGTATTCATCCAGCATAGTTCTGGCCATTTCGACCAATGTTCTGTTCTTCCTTTCGGCCACTCCATTTTGTTGAGGGGAGTAGGGTGCCGAGAACTCATGCTTTATCCCTTCTTCATCGAGAAACTCTTCAACTTGGAGGTTCTTGAATTCTGTCCCGTTGTCACTCCTGATGTTCTTTATGGTTGATGATAATTCGTTCTGAGCTCTCTTTAAGAACTTCTTGAGGATCCCCTGAGTTTCTAATTTATCATAATACCCAGGTAAATCATGAAAAATCATCAACAATTACTAAATCGTATTTGTTACAGCCGATGCTGATGTACGAAATTGGACCAAAAAGATCCAAGTGGAGGAGTTCCAGCGAGCTTTTGGTAGTCATCACATTCTTGGCGGGGTGCAGTGCTCCGACTTGTTTTATTGCTTGACAAGCGCTGCACAGCCTGTCTTTTTGAAAAACCACATCCTTAAGACCACGGATGTGACCACCTTTTAGAAGTTTTTGCAGATTTCTCATCCCAACATGGTCTAGCCGTCTATGCCACAACCATCCCATGTTGGTCTTAGCAACCAAGCAAGTGTTGAGTTCGGCTTTATCTTTGTTGAAGTCAACAAGATAAAGCTTGCCCTTCAACATTCCCTTGAATGCAATCGAGCCATCGCTTCTTCTAAAAACGGTGACACCCTCATTAGTGAATAAACAGTTGCAACCTTTGTTGCATAGTTGAGATATTGACAAAAGGTTATAATCTAGAGAATCTACATGTAAAACATTAGATAAGGTATGTTGAGAGGATATTTCAATTTTACCGGTACCAAGGACCTTTCCTTGGCTGTTGTCTCCGAAGTATATGCCTTCACTTGGATCCTTGTTATACTCATACTACACAAACATACCTCTCTCTCCGGTCATGTGATTTGTGCATCTGCTATCTAGCACCCATTTAGATCCACCGGAGGAGTAAGCCTGCAAAAAAGAATTATTCTTTGGTTTTAGGTACCCAAGCTTGCTTGGGTCATCTCAGGTTAGTCATAAGAGTTTTGGGCACCCACACACAAGTTTTCGAGTTCTTGTGTCATGGCCCTATATATTTAGCAATGACTTTTCCATGTTTGGCTTTCATAAGAACATATGAAGCATCAAATGTACGAAACAATATTTATAAATCAGATTCATGGGATTTTTCTTTAACAAAGACAATTCTATTCTTAGCATGATTAGGAGTGGACATGTGTTTGTTCTGTCGAAACCAAGGCCATTTTTGACATTAGGAGGTCTAGTGACCATATATGCACTGCGTGCATATTTGATCTTCTCCTTATCAAAGATGCCGCTTGGAGAGGCATGAATATTATGAGAAGTTGAAGTATTAGAAATAACATTCTTCTTATTAGAGCAAGTGCAAGTTCTGATTGTTGTCGAACTCATATCTTTGGAGGAAGAGCTCTTGGAGGAAGAGGAGTCACTTTGCTTTAGCGACTCAACTTGCACCTCAAGGATCTTGTTAACTTTTTACAAGTTAGCAATTTCTTCCTTGATTGCAATATGCGAGTCTTCTAGCTTTGAGTAAGTTTCCTTACTCAAGGCTAGCTCAACCTCAAGCGACTCGTTCTTCTCTCTCTCAAGCTCGAGAAGCTTTTCTACTTCTTGATATATCTTCCTTTCACGGATGAGCATATCTTCTTGTCGGTTAAGAAGTTCCTCCTTTTCAAAGATTTCGTTCGACAACATTTCTATTTTCTTTAGAGCAATTTTACTTAGTCCTCTAAACATTTCTTCATTATCACTAGAGCTATCAAAGTCATCAATAGAGGAATTTAGTGTAGGAGGAGTGAGTCGTACCTTTTTCTTGCCTTCCTTAGCCATAAGGCAAGTGTGGTTGTTCATATCTCATCCTCCTATGTTTGGGAATAGTGTGGCTTTCATAGTAGGTTTCTTGACTGCGATAGTGGCTATCTCTTCTTCTTCATCGGAGGAGGACTCGTCATTTGAGTCCCACTCCTTGCCAATATGAGCTTGATGGGCTTGTCTTCTTTTTCTGAAATTTTTCTTTTCTCGAGGTCTTGTTTCCATCTTCTTTTTATTTTATTCATAGGGGTAGTCTACCATGAAGTGACCATACTCTCCGCAGTTGTAGCAAGTGCGTCAAGCCTTGGATTTTCCTTTATCCTTGCTCTTGCCTTCATTTGAATTGTTGTCGCGTCTTGTTTTCATCATGCGTTTGAACTTCTTGATAAATAGTACCATTTCTTCATCATCAAGATCAGTGCTCTCGTCGCTTGTATGCCCATCGTCTTGGTCTTCACGAGTTTCCTTAAGTTTGGTTCTGCACGTTGCTTTGAGAGCAACTTCTTTCTTCTTGGAAGAGGTGAGTTTGGCTAAGTCCTTGACGTATTGAGCCTCTTTTTCCATCATTTCATGATTTATGATCTTCCCCAATAACTCATCCGAAGTCATTTTTTGAAATCCGGGGCTTTCTCTAATCATCGAGCAAAGTGTAACATTTCTTGGCATGAAGGCTCTAATCATTCTCTTGACCACCTCGTGATCCGACCATTTATTACTTCCGTAGGCACAAATTTTGTTGATGAGTGCCTTCATCCGGTTGTACTTGTCTTGAGGTGATTCGCCTTCTTCAATCGCAAATCTCCCCAACTCTCCTTCAAGCATCTCAATTTTAGCTTCACGAACCGACCTATTTCCTTCGTGAGCTGTCTTGAGTTTATCCCAGATGTCTTTTGCACTTTCGAAGCCATCGATCTTGGTGAATTCCTCTGTGCTTAGTGATGTCGTGATTACGGTGACGGCTTGTGCATTTCTATGAATCTCTTGATCTTGTTCTGGGGTGAGTTCCTCATCCGTGTCCGGGATATCTATGCCAGTGCAAACAATGTGCCACAGACTAGGATTTAGGGATATTAGATGCATCTTCATGTTGTACTTCCACATGGTATAGTCACTTCCGTCAAACTGCGGAGGCTTTCCCATAGGAATGGAGAGATAGTGATTGCTTGAATTGAGGCAGTTGTAATTGTAAGGATGTCGGGAGTAGTCGTGATGACCACTCCCCGTCGTCTTCTCTTCTTCCTTTCCTTTTTGTCCTAGCAGTTTCTTTCTCAGGAGTGCCTTTAGCTGTCACACTTCTTGATCATCATGTGGGCTTTCTTTCAGCACATCGAAATCTTTAGCTTCTTGTTCTTCCTCATTGATGTTCATATTCGAGATATCGTTGTTCTTCTCAGAGGCCATTGATCTCTCCGAGATGTGAGTCTCGTTGGCGGAGAACCTTGCTCTGATACCAATTGAATGTGGCCTAGAGGGGGGTGAATAGGCCTTTTGAATTTCTTGCACACTTAATAAATTCGTCAAAAACTTGATGGACCGAACTAGTCCGGTTATGTGGATGGACTAGTCCGGTGTGCTGAAACTTGTGAGTTGATTAAGTGTTGTTTGGGAAACTAGGTTCTTCTAGCAGCAGAAAGGAGAACAACAGATTCTTTGATTTAAGATTATTGTATGAATGCATGTAGAAACTTATAAGCAACTTAATTGATGTTTAGTAATCAAGTGATCTAGTGAACAAAAAGTAAAGTAAATGAGGCACAAGAGACAAGAGAATTTTTACCGAGGTTCGATCTCACCACGAGATCTACATCCTCGTTGAGGAAGCTCACACAGAGCCGGGTCTCCAACCCTTTCCCTCTTCAAGTCACCACGAAGGCCGACTTGATTCCACTATCACGGGTAATCACCAAGTTTGTGGGGCAACCTCACACGTTGAGGGCTCCCACGAGAATTACAACAAAGAGGCGATCAAATACACTTGAAAGTATTACAATGCAGAGTAAAAGTGTAGAAATATCAAACCCCAAGAGCTCGCAACGAAGGAACGGCGATCTCCCAATCCCGAATCCAAGTGTTCTAATGATTTGACTCCTTTTTGCACCTTAGATGTGTGGGGAGATGTGTTTTGGGCTCTTGGGATGAAGTGGAAGTACTAGGGTTTGTGTTTTCAGCAATATTCAACGTGTTTCTCGTTTGGAAGGCCGTGGATTCTCTATTTATATGGTTTCCAAAAAGTTACCGTTGAAAACCCTGACACCAGACTAGTCCGGTGCATGTCCGGACTTGTTCGATCACAGTGTACTTTGAAATCCAGAATGTATGTCGGACTAGTCCGGTCCAAGCTCGGACTAGTCCGGTGCTGTGTGAAGGTGGACTTCAGAAAGTTCAACGGACTAGTCCGCGGACTAGTCCGCGGACTAGTCCGATCTCCAAAGATGGGAGACTCCAGAAAGTTCAACAGACTAGTCCAGTGGACACACAGACTAGTCCGGTCCCCCAATATGAGAGACTCCAGAAAGTTCAACGGACTAGTCCGGTGGACACATGGACTAGTCCGGTCTCCCAATATGAGAGACTCTAGAAAGTTCAACGGACTAGTCCGGTGGACACACTGACTAGTCTGGTCTCCCAATATGAGAGACTCCAGAAAGTTCAATGAACTAGTCCGGTGGACACACGGACTAGTCCGTTCTCCCAATATGATAGATTCCAGAAAATGATTTGGACTAGTCCGGTCCATGATAGGACTAGTCCGGTGCATTGTGAAAGTTAGGTTAATCTTAAACCCTTACCCCAACGCAAAGTTGTGAGCTCTTGGAGTGTGCCTTTCATACACTCCCTATACATTTAAAATCTAATTTGATCTTCCAAGCTCCATCAAAGTATCCCTCTTTGGACACCACTCCATTTTTCACCCTTTTGTGTGCACTGAGCTGTTTCACTTATTTGTCCTGCAATCATCTCAATAGATTCATTAGGATCTCATATGTTTGTCATCAATTAGCCAAAACCCACAAGGGATATCCTAGATGCACTTACACTATCTACTTTGCATCCGGCATAATCTGCATCGGAGTAACCAATGAAATTGAATTTGGAGCCTTTGGGGTACCAAAGGCCTAGATTGGATGTATGAACTAAATACCGCAAGATTCTCTTAACGGTTGTCAAATGACACTCTTTTGGGTTGGCTTGAAACCTTGCACACAAGCATACACTTAACATAATGTCTGGCCTAGATGCACATAAGTAGAGTAGAGATCCAATCATGGAGCGATATACCTTTTGATCGATGTTTGGTCCATCTTCATTGAGATCCAAGTGGCCATTCGTTGCCATGGGAGTCTTTATGGGCTTCGCCTTGTCCATTCCAAACTTATTGAGTATGTCTTGAGTGTACTTAGTTTGGCTTATGAACGTCCCTTCCTTTTGTTGCCTCACTTGGAATCACAAGAAGTACTTTAGCTCTCCCATCATAGACATCTCAAACCTGTCTGTCATAATATTACTAAATTCCTCACAAAAAGATTTGTTAGTTGAACCAAAGATTATATCATCAACATAAATTTGACAAACAAAGATATCATTGTCAAAGTTCTTTCTAAACAATGTATAATCTACTTACTGATTTTAAACCATTTTCAATTAAGAAATATCTAAGACACTCATACCAAGCTCTAGGAGCTTGATTGAGGCCATAGAGAGCCTTACGCAACTTAAATACGTGGTCGAGGAACTCTTCATCTTCAAATCAAGGGGGTTGCTCCACATATACCTCCTCTCTGATTGGTCTATTGAGGAGGGCACTTTTAACATCCATTTGATAGAGCTTGAAATCATGGTGAGTAGCATATGCAAGTAATATTCTAATAGACTCAAGTCTAGCTACGGGAGCAAAGGTCTCATCGAAATCCAAACCTTCGACTTGTGAATACCCTTTGGCCACAAGTCGTGCCTTGTTCCTTGTCACCACCCCGTGTTCGTCTTGTTTATTGCGGAAGGCCCATTTGGTGCCGACGACATTGGACTTGGGTCTTTCAACTAGTTCCACACTTCATTCCGCTTGAAATTTTTGAGTTCTTCTTGCATGGCCACTACCCAATCCGGATCCTTCAATGCATCCTCAATCTTGCGCGGTTCCAAAAAGGATACAAACGAATAGTGCTCACAAAAATTAGATATGTGTGATCTAGTAGTTACTCCCTTTTGGATGTCGCCAATGATGTTGTCGATTGGGTGATCCCTTTGGACGCATTGGTGCACTCTTGGGTGTGGTACTTGCTGTCTTGAATCTTCATGATCATCTTCTTCTCCCCCTAAATAGTTGCCCTCATTGACTTGTAGGTCATTTTTGTCTTCTTGAGGTTGATCTTGTATAGAAGCCCCCCCCCCTTGATCATTAGCCACCTCCTGTGGTTCATTTTCCTCATGCATATGTAGATGTGGCTCTTGTGGTCGAACTTCGCCTAACGCCATTCTTCTCAATGCTTGACAAGGAGCTTCTTCTCTATGTAGCACACATGGATCAACTTGCTCCGGTGAGTAGCTCATAGGATGTTTTCTTCAGTAGTCGATGAAGATAAAGTTGAATTATGGCATGGCAAGCAGTGTTGACCGCTTCCGCCCAAAATTGATCCGAGGTCTTGTACTCATCGAGAATTGTTCTCGCCATTCTCTGTGAGGGTTCGGTTCTTCTTTTTGGCAACTCTATTTTGTTGAGTGGAGTAAGGAGTTGAAAACTCATGCTTTATGCCTTCTTCATCTAGGTACTCCTCAACTTGTGTGTTCTTGAACTTCGTGCCATTGTCGCTTCGAATGTTCTTGATCGTCAATGAAAACTCATTTTGAGCACGCTTGAAAAATTTCTTCAAAATTCCTTGTGTTTCTGCCTTATCATGTAAAAAATAAAACCCAAGTGAAGCGAGAAAAATCATCGACAATTACTAAACCATATTTGTTACCGCCGATTGCTTATTGGACCAAATAAATCCATGTGAAGTAGCTCGAGCGGTCTTGTTGTAGTCATGACGTTCTTAGTAGGATGAGATGCTCCAACTTGCTTCCCGGCATGGCACGCGCTACAAGGCCTGTCTTTCTCATAAACAACATCCTTCAAACCTCGGATGTGATCGCCCTTGAGGAGTTTTTGGAGGTTCCTCATACCAACATGCGCTAGCCATCTATGCCACAACCAACCCATGTTGGTCTTTGCAATCAAGCATGTGTCAAGTTCGGCTTTATCTTTGTTGAAGTCAACAAGGTAAAGCTTTCCCTTTAACATACCCTTTAATGCAATGGAACCATCACTCCTTCTAGAGATGGTCACACCCTCGTTAGTGAACAAACAATTATAACCTTTGTCGCATAATTGAGATATGGACATCAGGTTATAATCTAAGGAATCAACATGTAACACATGAGAAAGAGTATGTTGTGATGATATGGCAATTTTACCGATACCGAGCACCTTTCCTTGACTATTGTCTCCAAAATAGATGCCCTCGCTTGGATCCTCATTTGCTTCATACTCCACAAACATCCTTCTTTCTCCAGTCATATGGTTGGTGTAGCCACTGTCTAGCACCCATTTAGATCCACCGAAGGAATAGGCCTATAAAAACAAATCAAGCCTTGGTTTTAGGTACCCAAGCTTGCTTGGATACTTTTAGGTTAGTCACAAGGGATTTAGGCACCCACACATGAGATTTGGTGTCCTCATGACGTGGCCCAACATAATGAGCATAAATCTTACCAATATTACTTCTCATTAACACATAAGATGCATCAAAAGTTCTAAATAGCAACTATTGTTGTTTATAAATAGGACTAGTCTGGGAGATCGGACTTGTTCGGAGGATCGGAATTATCTGGACCCCGACCGGGCTAGTCCGGTGATCATATGTGTTCGATGTGTTAACTTTGAACTTTCCAGTTTGAGAGGGTCTACCATTTACAAAGGCAATGTTCTCCTTGTTATTCTTACGACTTCTGACATGTTGCTTTTCACCACAAGAGTAACCAATGCCATATTTGCCATTTGGAGGTCTTGTGACCAAGTATGCAATACGTGCATATTTGATCTTCTCCTTGTCAAATATGTCATTTTGTGAAAAATGCTTGTCCTTGGTAGAGGTTGACTTGTCTTTCAAGCTGGTGTCAATTTTACCACATGCACAAGTAGAAGCAGTTTCAGTTTTAAGGGGTTGAGAAGGTGAGCTTGAAGAGGATGAAGGGTCACTTTGCTTGAGTGACTCAACTTTCACTTCAAGGATCTTGTTAACCTTGATTAGGTTAGCAAGTTCGTCCTTGATTGTAGCATTTGAGTCACTTAACTCCAAGCAAGCTTCCTTGCTTGAAGCTAACTCAAGCTCTAGTGACTTGCTCCACTCCTTTTCAAGTTCTAGAAGTTTTTCAAGTTCAACATATTCCTCCTTTTGGGAGATAATCATGTCTTCTTGACGATGTATCAACTTCTCCTTCTCAACAAGTTGATCAAGTAAAAATTTCATTTTTGCGGCTGTTTTCTTATATAATCCAATGAGCATATCTTCATTATCACTATTAATTTCACTATCACTAGAATAGGAATAAACGGAAGAGAATTTGGTAGTTACCTTGCGTTTACCTTCCTTTGCCATGAGGCAAGTGCCGTTCCCCTTTCGTGTGCTAAGAGTGGGGAAGAGAGTGGACTTCATGGGTGTCTTGTCGATGGCTATGCTAGCTAGCTCCTCTTCTTCTTCGAATGATGACTCATCATTTGAGTCCCATTCTTTCCCAAGATGTGCTTGTTCAGCTTGCTGCTTCTTTCATGAAGAACTTCTTGGGTTGAGGCTACGCTTCTTTGGTCTTCTTCCTGTTCTCTTCATATGGGCAATCAACTATAAAGTGGCTATACTCGCCACAATTATAGCATGCTCGCCTCAACTTCGGTCTTGATTTTTCCTTGTACTTCCCTTCACTCTATTTAGCCCCTTGTCTCTTCTTCATCATTCTCTTGAATTTCTTCATGAATAGTATCATATCATCTTCATCCAAGTCACTGCTCTCATCATCACTGTCTTCTTCTAGTTGAGCTTCTCGAGCTTCTTTAGTCAAGGGCTTAAGGGTGGACTTCAGAGCGACCCCTTTCTTCTTTGCCGAGGTGAGATCAGCAATCTCCATAACATGTTTGGGTTGTTTTTCCATCATCTCAAAGTTGATAATTTTCCCAAGTAGCTCATCTGGGGTCATCTTCTTGTACCCGGGGCTTTCTCGTATAATCGAGCACAAGGTAACATTACGAGGCATGAAGGCTCTAAGAATGAGCTTCACCACCTCGTGGTCGTTCCACATCTTGGTTCCATATGCTCGCACCTTGTTGATGAGCGTCTTTAGTCAGTTGTACATATCTTGTGGCGACTCATCTTCTTCGATGGTGAATCTTCCCAACTCGCCTTCAATCATCTCAATTTTTGCTTCTCGCACATGACGATCGCCTTCATGTGTGGTTTGCAATGTATCCCATATCTCTTTTGTGATCTTGAGTCCATCCACCTTTGTAAACTCATCACGACTAAGTGATGATGTAATGACTGCAGCAGCTTGGGCATTTCGATGGATTGCTTGCTCTTGGCTAGGTGTGAGCTCCTCATCATCATCATCCGGGATGTATATTCCTGTGCATACTATGTGCCACAAACTTGGATTGAGAGAAATCAAATGCATTTTCATGTTTTACCTCCACATTGAGTAGTCATTGCCATCAAAGTGTGGGGCCTTTCCAAGTGGAATAGATATATAATGATTGTTGTTAATATTTAGGCGATCATAATTAAAAGGATATCGGGAGTAGTCGGTGTTACTACTCCCCTTTTTCTTCTTCTGATATTCAATCTTTACTTTCCCTTGGAAAGAGTTTTCTTCCTTAGGAGCGCCTTTAGTTCCAGCGTCTCCTAATTGTCATCCTCGAAGTCTTGAATGGCCTCAAGGAGCCTCTCCAATTTTTGGTTCTTTTCTTCATCAACCTTCTCTTGGTTGTTGCTCTTGTGTACGTCCTTCATGTCTGACATGCTCTCTTCGAGCGATTAGTCTCCTTTTGAAGAACCTTGCTCTGATACCAATTGAATGTAGCCTAGAGGGGGGGTGAATAGGCCTTTTTGAATTTTGTCGGAACCTACAACACATAACAACCAGATCAAATCTCGAGATATCAGACTAGTCCGATCGAGTGCGGACTAGTCCGGTGTGTACAGTCTAGGTTTATCAAATTTGATCGATAATCTTGATCCTAGGATGTATGCAGCGAAAATATACTTGTAATTGAAGTGTTACACAATTATGAACTAGGATGTACCACAAGTCAATCTTATATTCAATGTTTCAACGTAAAGTAAGCAAGATTTATTGAGACCCTAGATTGATATGTAGTATAAGAATGATGAGCGCAAAGTAAGAACACAAGCACTTTATCCCGTGGTTCGATTCACACAGAGGCAACCTACATCCACGTTGAGGAGTCCACAAAAGGACCGGGTCTTCTCCAACCCTACCCTCGTTGGATCGCCACGGAGGCCAATTCTCTTCACTTATCACAAAGGGCAAATAACCGAATTCAAGGGTCCTTCTCACACGTTGAGGGCTCCCCAAGATTACAACAAGAACAACACCAAGAACACACTCGTAAGATCACAATGAACACCACAGGATTGTGTTAGGGAATCAAACCAAGAGCTCAATGAGTGATGAACCGTGTCTCTCCAATGATCCAAAGTGTATCCTCAAGGGATTGATCTTTCATGCATTTGATTTCATGGAGAGAGGTGTTTTCTAGGCTCTTGGGAGGTGTGACGGCGATAGGGTTTGAGTTAGTTATAAAGGATGGGCCGTGTACACCTATTTATATGGGGTTCCCAAAAGTAACCGTTAGGGTTTAGAAGTATCGGACTAGTGCGTGGTGGACACTGGACTATTTCGGTGTGCTGAGTGTAGCAAACCCTAGGTGTCCCGAAATATCTGACTAGTCCGTCTGAAAGCGGACTTGTTCGGTTTTGGTTCTAGAAATCTTCGGACTAGTCCGATGGATATCAGACTTGTCCGGAAAAGTGAAACCCTAAGTGAATTTTGTGACAAGTCCGCATTTGGTGGACTTGTCCGAATTAGGTCAGAGGGTTTTTCGGACTGGTCCGTGCTAATATCGGACTTGTCTGATTGACATCAGAAAGATATCGGACTAGTCTGTTGTGTGATCGGACTTGTCCGATTTTGTGCAACTTGTGAAGAGTTTCTAGGACTAGTCTGCTCTGGGGAGGACTAGTCCGATTCTAGTTAGAGAGATATCGGACTAGCCCGTGGGAATATCAGACTTGTCCGATTTTGTGTAGAAAGATATCGGACTAGTCCGGGGTCAGTCGGACTAGTCCGATCCTTTATGAATATGTGCAATGTGTGTGATTATTTGTGCTTGAGCTCTTGGGGTGTGTTTCCTTAACACACTCCATACATAATGATCTACTACACTTGTTTCGAGCTCTTTTCTGCATTACTCCTCATTCTCCTTTCTTTTTGGCACTTTGCTCATTCTCTCATTAAAACCCGTGCTCATCTCAACAAAGTGGTTAGGATCTCATTTTCTTGTCATAAATCATCCAAAACCCACAAGGGATTCCTAGATGGACTTTCACCGGGGCCACGCCTCGACAAGCGACCTTGACAATCGTCTGAGGATGGTGACAAGATGTGGTGCCCGATTCACAAATCCACATGCCATAATATTGAAGACTGTCACGAGGTCAAGAGGCTTGCTAAACGCAACAGGAAGCGTCAAGACAAAACACGTTTCCACCAGCGGGAAGGAAAATAAAAAGTCAATGAAGCTCTGTCTGATCAGGATCTAGGCTTCCAAGACCCCAAGAAGGCGTTAAAGGCAGTCTACAACACTATCGATGACTCCGACACCAACTCCGACAACGAGCATCGGAAGACTCTCCATATGATGTATGGATGGTCCTGGGACATTACCTCTCGGTGCATTGTGAAAACTTTGCATCGAGAGATGGCTGCTGCAACTCCCACCGCCAATGCGGGGCCTCATCGGAATTGGATGGACACTCCCATCACCTTCTATGCTTCGGACTGTCCGAAGAACATGGCCAGAGCTGAACAATTGCCCCTGATGGTCTCCCTGACTATCAACAATATCCAACTCTTCTATGTCATGGTGGATGGTGGCGCAGCCCTCAACCTAATCAGCTTTGCAGCTTTTGTGAAGCTCCAGCTCAGCCTCTCGGACCTTAGACCCTCACGCCCATTCTCTGGAGTGGGTCTGGGAGCTATCACACCTCTCGAGTGTGTTACTCTCCAAGTAACCTTTGGGACACCAGTGAACTACCGGTCTGAGAAGTTGGTATTTAATGTGGCACACATCAACTTACCCTTCAACGCCATCCTAGGCAGACCAACCATGTATAGGTTCATGGCGGTGGCCCACTATTGCTACATTGTGTTGAAGATGCCAACTCCGATAAGCGTCCTTTGGATCCGAGGAGATTGCACTGCTGGAGTTGTTGCACTGGAAAAACTTCACGCGCTTGCAACAGCGCAAGAAGCTGAATCCAGCAAGGAGAAATCTGCTAAGCAACCTTTGAGCTTGCGCCAGTGTGGCTCAACCTCTGCACCTAGTGTGCAGCCAAGCTGCAACACCGACATTCCCATCAAAGTCATCCAAATCAGTTCTAATGCCACTCAGACCACCGAGGAGGTCTAAGTGACAAATAGGAACCTGCGCACGTCACTTTCCTCTGGGAAAATTCGACATGTTTGCATGGAGACTATCACAAATGCCTTGGATCCCCAGGAAGGTGATTGACCATCATCTGAAGATCTACCCCGATGCACGACCTATACAACAGAAGCCCTGGAAGCAATCTATTGAGCTGCAAAACTTCATCCAAGAAGAAGTCAAAAAGCTGCTTGCCGCTGGATTCATCCAGAAGGTTCATATTCCACAATGGCTGGCAAACCCAGTCGTCGTAACAAAGGCCAACGGAAAGCTTCGGATCTGCATTGACTATACCACTTTGAATAAGGCATCTCCAAAAGACCCCTTTCCACTACCAAGAATAGATCATATAGTGGATTCTACCTCTCGCTGTGAGCTTTTATGTTTCTTAGATGCATATTATGGTTTTCATCAAATTCTAATGTCTAAGGAATATGAAGAGCACACTGCCTTTATTATGATAGATGGTCTCTACTGTATACACAGTAATGCCTTATGGTCTAAAAAATGCACCCTCCACCTTTGTGCGAGTTATGCACAAAACCTTTGGGGAACTCATTCGGGACCTAGTGGAAGTCTACATCGATGACATCATTGTCAAAGTGAAGAACAAATACACACTCATCGACAACCTTCAATCTGTCTTTGACAAGTTGTGATTGACGCGCACGAAGCTCAATCTTGACAAGTGTGTCTACGGAGTTAACTCTGGAAAGCTTATTGGTTTCTTGGTGGCCCACCGCAGAATTGAAGCAAATTCGGCCAAGATAAAAGCCATCGAGGTGATGTGGCCTCCAGCCCGCATCAAGGACATCCAGAAGCTTACTGGATGTCTAGCTTCACTCAGCCGGTTCATCTAAAGGCTGGCAGAGCGGGCGCTTCTTTTCTTCAAGCTATTGAGGAAGTCTAGACCATTCTATTAATCTGAAGAAGTAGAGAAGGCGTTTCAAGAGCTCAAGCAGCTCCTCACCACACTACCAATCATGGTAGCTCCAGAACCTGGTGAGCATCTTCTGCTTTACATCGCTGCAACTACAGAAGTTGTCAGCATGGTCCTGGTAGCGGAAAACCAGAGACATCTGCAACTCAGGAACTGAGACCCCTCCGGGAAGGCCCAGAGCTACCTGAGGGTGAGTCTGGGTCCCAGCCCCCAGACACATATCCTAAAGGCAAGATGCATATGGATCAACCTGAATGTGGCCTAGAGGGGGGGTGAATAGGCCTTTTTGTAAGTGGGTCGTAACCTGTAGCACTTAACAAACTGATCAAATCCTGAGATATCAGACTAGTCCGGTAGAGTGCCGACTAGTCTGGTGCGTGCGGACTAGATTGATGAAGTTTGATCAATGATTTCAATACAAGCATAGTACACAGCGGAATATAGTATGTAACTTGCAAGTATTGAGTCAATGAAGCCAAGTATAATGCAAACCAATTCTTGTTTCAAAGTTTTAACGTAGGTTACGCAAGATTGATAAAACCATAGAATGTAATATGAAAATTAAGAACAAGTTTGACACAAGAGTTTATCCTGTGGTTCGGTTCCCACAGAGGCAACCTACATCCACGTTGAGGAGCCCACGAAAGGACCGGGTCTTCACTGACCCTAACCTCGTCGAATCGCCATGAAGGGCAATTCTCTTCCACTATCACAAGGGGCAAATCACCAAGTTCAAGGGGCCTTCTCACAAGTTGAGGGCTCCCCAAGATTACAAAGCAAACACCACCAAGAACACACTCTTAAGATCAACAATTAAACAACAGGAGTGTGTTAGAGATCAAACCCAAGAGATCAAATGTGTGGAATTGTGTCTCTCCTTTGATCCAAAGTGAATCCTCAAGGGATTGATATTTCTTGCATTGGATTGCGTGGAGAGATGTGTTTTCTAGGCTCTTGGAGGGTGTGACGGCGCAGGGGGTCGAGAGCATTGAAGGTAGGGTCGTGCACATCTATTTATAGGGTGTTTCCAAAAGTTACCGTTAGGGTTTCGAGGGTCTGGACTAGTCCGTGGTGGAGTCCGGTCTAGTTCGGTGTGCGGCGTGCAGGAAACCCTAAGTGTCCAAGAATATCGTACTTGTCCGGCTAGGAGCAGACTTGTCCGATTTTAGTTAGAAAGGTTTTCAGACTTGTCCGTGGTAATATCGGACTAGTCCGTTGTGGTGATACCCTTAGTGAATAGAGGACAAGTCCAGACTTGGAGGACTTGTCCGATTTTAGTCAGAGAGTTTTTTTGGACTAGTCCGTGGATAGATCAGATGTGTCTGTTTTTAGTCAGAGGCATTATCGGACTAGTCCGGACATTATCGGACTAGTCTGGTGCGGACAAGTCCGGACTGGCAGGACTTGTCCGAACCTATACAGAGAGGATATCGGACTAGTCCAGTGTATATCGGACTAGTCTATTTTTCCTGTAAAATGTGAAGTGTGTGAGGATTTTTTGTGATTGAGCTCTTGGGATGTGTTACACCAACACACTCCAAACACAATGATATATTCTATTCATTTCTTGAGCTCTTTTCTAAATTGATCCTCATTCTCCTTTCTTTTTGGTGCTTTCTTCATTCTTTCATTAAAACCTGCGCTCATCTCAATAATGTGGTTAGGATCTCATTTGTTTGTCATAAATCAACCAAAACCCACAAGGGATGCCTAGATGCACTTTCAATCTCCCCCTTTTTGGTGATTGATGACAAGCAATTGAGATTTCACAAAGTATGATAAAAATTGAGATTTTCATAAAGTGTGCACATATGAGCTTGAAACTCATTTAGCAATGACAACATAATACATATGTGCACTCTTTATCGTGGGATGCAAAACTAAGTGAGTGAGAGTAGTAATCATGATTACAGCGAAATAATTGACATCAATATATCAACAACAAGCATATATGTCAATTTCAGAGCTAAATCACAAATTTCATAAATATGATCATAAATAGTTCATAGCATTGCATCACAAGACCAAAAGTATCAAAAGAGCATAATATGAAGTCTTACAACCCAAAAGAGACAAAAAATGCATAATTGGAGCTCTCGTCTCTCAACCTACAACTAAGACATAGAGACTCCCCCTCAATCTCTCCCCCTTTGGCATCAAGACACCAAAAAGAAGGAGAGGAGGGATCTAAGATCTTCAGTCCTCGTTGTTGGTCCTCTCATCATCTTCATCTTCATTCTCGGGCTGAGGAGGAGGAGGAGGGGCCGATCCACTCGAACCCCCAATGCCAAAGTAAGCAAGCTCGAAGGGAGTCAAAGTCCCGAGCTCGGTAGAATCCGAGTCTAAATCTCCAGAAATGACTTGAGATCCAATGGGCTCGATCTCCAGCTTTTGGCAAATGTGTTTGACATTTTCTTTGACATACCGCATATCAGCCTTCCTCGCTTTGTTTAGCTTGTGAGTGTTCACTTCGGCCTTCTTGCTTGAGGCAAAGATTGCTGCCAAGTACTTTAGGATTCCACTAGGAGACCCTTTTTGGGGAGGGGCCCTAGTGGAGGGATCAACCCTTCCAGCTCCTCTAGCTCTCCTCGGAGCTTCTTCACTGGATACAGGGAAGGGGCAGCTTGGATAGAGACTTGGGGAGGCTTCTGGGCCTCAATGGAGTGTGCTCCACATCCTTCACAAACTCAATCCATTTGACCTTCTCAATCATGAACATCAAGTAAGGTGCGTAGCCACAGGATCTGGTAGGAGTGCAGGAGATGTTCACCATGTCATTCCATATGTAGTCAAATACATCAAACTTCCTGTCTTTGCTTATCACCTTCATCATTGTCCTTAGATAGACTTGGACGCTCCCTGCATCCCCATCCTTCGGGGCAATAGTCTTCCTCAAGACCCTATTTAGGACCACAAAGAATGGATTCATATTCTTGGTGGAAGGAGGGTTGAAAGTTGAGTGGGTGTCATAAAGGAACTTTATTTTGTCCTTCTCAAGGACACTTATGTTGTGAATGATCAAGTTGTCGCTGTTGGAGCTCTCAAGATGTAGCAGCCTTGCAAACTCATCATAGGTAATGGTGTACTTGGATCCATGAGTCATCCAAGTCACCCGCTCTTCCTCATCACTTGCAAAGTAGCATGTAGCATAGAATTGAGCAATGACTTCGTCGTTCCAATTGTTCCTAAAGGCAAAAAGATCTTTCAATCCATGTTTCTCCACTGCCTGAACTACCTCATCAAAGGCTGAGCAACTTTTCCTTTCAAAGTGTGCCCAATCAATCTATTGGCTGGGCAACACTGGAGTCTTCATTGTGAGGTACACAGACTTATAGAAGTCTGCATGGAAGGTGCTCCAGAATCTTCCATCGGCTACCTGCTTGGACCGGCTATAACAGTCCACATTTTTGAATTTGGAAGTCGTGTCACTTCCCCTGCCATTGAACCTCTCCTCTGAGGGATCCCAGATCCCTTGCTTTGGAGCTGTCATCTTGAGAGGGCTGATTGGGCCTGTGGCAATCCTTTTGCCCTTGCCCTTAGCTTGGCGAACAACTGCCGAGCTAGGGCCAGCACCTGCTGAAGCCTTGGAGACAGGATTCTTGGCAAGGACCTTACGTCGAGCCTACGATGGAGAAGGTGCCGGCTCAGATGGGCGCTCTTGGCGCTTCTTGCCTTGGCCCGTCGAGGGCCGAAGCAAGGCTTCTTGGTCCATCTCGGCCTCGAAATGTGAGATCTCGTCGTTGGAGCCCGACATTGTCCTGAGAATGGATTACACAAGGTATGGATGAGAATTGATGGCAAGGAATTGCATTGAGGAATGGGAAACTAGGTCTGAGTTCAGACAAAAATCGGACTTGTCCGGTGTACAGGTACGGACTAGTCCGGGTGACCGGACTAGTCCGGTGTTCATCACCTAAAACACTAACTAGATGATCAATGGTGTTGCTCAATGCAAGAATAGATGTGAGACCTATGTGTGATGAATACATTGGCTTTGACAATAAAATTTTTGAATGCTGCCATAACATCTTTATAGCAAGGTCCGACTCTAGCTCCGAGCTTCTGCATGGTCCGACAATAGGTCTGACTTTCTTTGTCTAGGTCCGACATGTTTTTGGGTAGCTCCAGTGAGCTTTGTCTTTAGCTCCGGCATGTCTTTGATAGCTCCAGCATGTCATTGTTAAGCTCTGATATGTTTTGTTAGGTCCGACTTATGTTGGTTAGCTCCGACATGTTTTTCTAGCTCCGTCTTTTGGGTTGACTAGTTCCAACTAGCTTTGGCAAGCTATGGCGCTAGGTTGTACTAGCTTTGATAAGCTCCGACGCTAGTTTGTACTAGTTTTGATAAGCTCCAGCACTAGGTTGTACTAGCTTTAGTAAGCTCCGATGCTAGGTTGTACTAGCTTTGGTAAACTCCGGTTAGTTTTGGCAAGATTCAGAGCTTGATCACAATGTTCCTGCTTTTACTGTGAATTGTCTCGAACTTGCTTTACATTGTTAGAAAGATTGCTTAGTATTCATTTGCTATGTTTTTGATGCGTTTTGGTTGATATGGATGATATCATTTTTGCTATGTTTTGCAACATGCTTATGTGAGGTATTCATGTAAGATGTTGTAGTTTCGGAACTAACGTGAGTCAAGTCGAGGACTTGTGCTCGAAAGTATTGGTTGTTTATTCATGTGCAAGTGTTGCTTGAGTTCAAGACATGGCTGGTGACGGGATCCATTGAACTAGTCTTAGGGAGAAGATGAGGTTCAACAACCAAGTTCGGGAGGTATTGTGGTTGAGTTGATCGGCAGGTTGCAAAGCATGTTTGAATCAAGAACAATGCATCTGAAGGTATTGTGGATGTCATTGGAAGATGTTTGCATGTATGCAAGGAGTGCATGGTCGTGGCTACATGGTTCAGAGGCGTGATGAAGAGATGTGGACGTATAGAATTGGTCGGAAAGTTCCAACCGACAAGGTTATGAACTCAAGCTGTGGCTGAGTCGTGTTTGACTCAAATATGGAAAGATTTGAGTTGGTTGTGATAGGATTTCGTGTGGGTCATGAATTTGAGTTGTTTTAGGAATCTGGGATATGTTCCTAAGGTGTTTGGAAGTCCTAAAATTGCTTCTATCTGCGTATAGAAGAGTCCTAAGCAGTTATGGAAAGTTTCGATTTGTGATTTGAGTAGGATTAGAGTCCTAGTTGAGATTGGGTTGGCCTAAGGGCTGGTTATATAAGCAAGGGAGGCCAGAGCTCGTAGTAGACGACTTTGGGGCTGTTCCTCTTGTGTTCTATTGAATAAAGATCATAGTTTAAAGGAAATTTTGTGCCTTGTTCGTCCAACTTGTTTCTGTCAAGTCTTTCTCGTCGAGTTTTCTGCACAGCACTACCTTTCTTGGGTGGTTTTATTGTAACTTGAGTTTTTCAAATCCAATTGACATGATTCTTTTTGGGTTGTCTTCACAACTTGGTTATCTATCATCGTTAAAAATTTCACGGTCATTGGAATTGTATTTTTTGATCTACACGAGTTTCTTTGCAGTATTGCGGATCTGTTTTTTACTCGGTAGAACAGATTGACCTTTGTTCGATCTTTCGATCGTAACTTGAGTTTCACTTGACGGATTTGAGTGATTCTTGTTGTGTTGTTTTTTTGACTTGATTCTCTATGATATATATCACTTTTGTTATGGTGAAACATGTTTAGATTAGTCTCACACATGATTTCTTTTACGGATTGTTTTTTCTACCGAAGGGGTTTGGATTTAATTATTTCCGCTGCGTAAGATTTTTTAAATCTATCAATCACCCACCCTCTGGTATCTTTTCACGTGCTCCTAGATCTTACAATTGGTATCAGAGCCACAGTGCTCTAATCTTTGTGATTTGCACGTGTTTTTGACTAATCATCATGGAGAAATACTCTGCCAAACCTTGTGTGTTTAGTAGTATTGATTTTCAGGTTTGGAAGGCACGTATGGAAGCCTTCATCCAGGATCAAGGCTTTGCGATATGGGAGAAGGTATACAAGCCTTAGGAAGTGCCGTCAAACGATCAAGTTACACCTACAAATCTGAGATATGTCGACAACAACAACAAGGCTCGGAACTCGATCATACAAGGATTAACTCGAAGTGACTTTGACCGTGTTGCACACCTTCGATCTGCATACGATGTGTGGAAAGCACTTTGTGACTACCACGAAGGATCCAACACGATCAAGGAGGTAAGACAAGACATGTTCCAGAAAGAATACATGCACTTTGAGATGCAACCCGGTGAGTCTATTGATGACCTTTTTGCTCGCTTTTATAAAATTCTCAGCAACTAGTGTAGTGTTAATGTTAATTTTTCAGATGCTTAAAATGCTAGGAAATTGTTAAGTGCATTAGATATGTCAATTTGGGAGATGAAAGTCACTTCTATTCGTGAATCTACTGTCATGAGTACACTTACTTTAGATGTGCTATATTCCAAGTTAAAAACTCATGAAATTGACATAATATCACGTAAGAACTCCAACAAGTCTATTGCTTTTGTTTCTCAACGTGACATGCCTAGCTCCGGTCAATCTTCATCTTGTGGTACACTTGCTTTGTTGTCCTCTCTAACCCTTGAACAGATTGAGGAGTTTCCAGAGGAGCTAGTACTTCTCTCTACTAGGTTCTCAAAAGCATTGCAAAATGTGAGAACTAGAAGGAGAGGAAGCTCTGGACCTCAACGATGTTTCGAATGTGGTAAGACATGACATTTTCGTTCAGATTGCCCTACCCTTTCAGGTCCTACTTCCCGGGATGAAAATCAAACAAGGACGAAGCACTCCTCTGCAAAAGATACAAAGAAAAATATGGGTTTTACCAGACGTCAATTGGTGAGCAGTTTTATCTCCGCATTCCAAGAACGTGGTTCAAGTGATGTGGACATTGGAAGTGACAAAGATGAGGATGATTTGGAAAACTTGTGCTTCATGGCGGGCAAGTCAAGATCAAGTATGGAGGAGGCTGAACACGACAACGACAATGACGAGGTATGTCCTACTTGCCTTGAAATATGTGATGCTATTTCTCGTGCCACTGTTATAGTTAAGAAAAAGGACAAAAAGCTTAGGGACAATGCTATTAAAATTGAGTCACTAGAATCTGAAATTAATCGTTTGAAATCTTTGATTCCTAGTGATGATTCTTGTTCCTCATGTTATTTAATATATGAACTATTGTCCTCATTAAGAAGTGCGTACACCTCCACACTTGATAAACTTGAGTTAGAAATTGAAAATAACAAAGAGCTTGCTGCACTTAATGATAAAAACTTGAAAGATGCTAGTTGTTCTACAATTGATTTGCATTGTTGTACTCGTGATGATCTTGATAAGAAACTACAAGATGCTATGAATGAAATTTCTATATTGAACAATGCTTTACGTTCGCATGAAGTTAAATATTGTTGCAATTGCAAATAAAAAGGAAAAACTTTATGTGAAAATTGCCTTCATCTGTCCAATAAACTTGATGACATGCATAAGACATTAGATTGGTTTTGTAATGGGAATAAGAACCTAAACTTGCTACTGAATTCTTCCAAGTCTTGCTATGATAAAACTGGTTTAGGTTTTGATTCTCATGCTCATGCTAGGACACATCCACCTAAAATTGTAAGAATATTAGGAAGTGGTTTGACTCAAACAGTTCCTAAACAAAAAGAAGTGGTTTTCAAATCTGCAGGAGTGTTGTCTCATTCGGTGTCAAATAAAAATGTTGTTTGCTCATCTAGACATGAACACAAAGTTAAATTTCATTGTACCTACTTTTGTAGAGATGGTCATGTCATAGATTTTTGTTATAGACTAGCTAAACAATAGAAAAATGAACGAATGATTGCTAGATCTCATAACTTTCATGCAAAATTTGCTGCACATGTTAAACCGAATGATAGGAACATGCAACCTGCTGTAATGAGTCAACAACATGCAAAGTTTGCTCCCAAACCTACTGTGTTTCGTACTACACATGTAACATCTGATAAGTCAATAGTTGGGTACAAAAATCCTCAATCTTTGGCTCATAAACCTGCTGTTTTGTCTCAGCTTTTGCGTGTTATTCCTGTTGGACGTCGTGTGACTCAGTACTGGATTCCTAAATGCCTTTTGACTAACCCCAGTATTGAGTCATCGACATATTGTGCTTCTATGTAGGTTACACACTTGAGGAAGGAGAATATTCGGATTGTGGATTCAGGTTGCTCACTCCACATAACCGGTAACAAAGAATGGTTATCCTCCCTATTTTTAGTGTCACATGTAGAGAGTTACTTTTGCTGATAATTCTTAACATCCTATAATTTCTAAGGGTTCGGTTAGAGTAAATAATCACTACACTTTGAAGGATGTGGCACTTGTTAAAAAATTTGAGATACAACTTGCTTTCTGTCAACTGCTAGATGAAAATCTGGAATTTATTTTCACTAAAAAATGTTGCAACGTTATAAATTCAAATAGTGAGCTTATTTAACATGTCTCGGTTTGGAAGAGTTTTTAAAGCTGATTTTGGTATGTCTTCCTCTAAGCATAGGTGTCTAGTTGCTAATGATTCAAAGGACTTATATTTTTGGCATCATAGACTTGGTCGCGTAGGCTTTGATCATCTAATGCGTGTTAGTGCTCTTGATCGCATACGTGGGCTGCCTAAGCTTAACGGGGACAAAGAAATTGTGTGCTCTTCTTGTAGACATGCTAAGATGGTTGCAGGTTCACATACTCCTCTCACAATGATCATGACAACTGAACCGGGTCAACTTTTGCACCTTGACACCATAGGACCTTCACGTGTTCAATCCTTCAGAGGTAAATGGTATGTTCTTGTGATTGTTGATGATTATTCTAGATACTCTTGGGTTTACTTTATGGCATCTAAAAATGAAGCTTTTAGTCACTTTAGAACTTTATTTCTTATATTATCAATTGATCACCCAGGATCTTTAAAAGAAATTAGAAGTGATAACGGAACCGAATTTAAAAATCAATCTTTTGATCACTTTTGTGTTGAAAATGGAATAGATCATCAATTTCCTTCACCATATGTAACTCAACAAAATGGTGTTGTAGAAAGAAAGAATAGATCCTTAGTTGAGATGGCTAGGACTATGCTTGATTAATATCAAACTCCTAGGAAATTTTGGGCTGATGCAATTGCAATCGCTTGTTATGTCTCAAATCGTGTTTTCTTGCGTGCTAAGCTAGGTAAAACACCATATGAGCTCCGGTTTGGACATATGCCTAGTGTTACACACTTTCGGGTCTTTGGTTGCATATGCTTTGTTGAAAAACATGGTCATCTTGATAAATTTGAACCTAGATCCATTGATGGCATGTTTCTTGGTTATCCATCTCATACTAGAGGCTACCGTGTGCTTTTACTTGAAACTAACAAAATTGTGGAGAGTTGTGAAGTGTCTTTTGATGAAGTTAGCACAAGTGATAGCTCAAGCATTGCAGGTCCGGATCCATATCCGCAAGGGGAGAGCATTTTCGTTGAAGATGAGGAAGAAGTGGAGACGCTGCCCAAAAATTCAGCAGTTAATGACTTTAGTTCAGCTTCAGATGTTGATTCTCAACCAGCACCGACAACCATCATTGCTGATCCAGATCGTCCTCAAGTCACAAGCTCATCGATTTTTGATGAACATGAAGAAGAAGAAGCTTGTGAAATGTCCACTCCCCTCTGGGTTCTCAAAACTCATCCTCCACAACAAATAATTGGAATCTTGAATGAACGAGTCACACGGTCCAGGTTTTGTGATCCAAACTCTCATGCTCATTCTCCTTTTGTTGCTTCTTTTGAACCCAAAGATATATCACATGCACTCACTAATGAATCTTGGAGTATTGCCATGCAAGAAGAGTTAGAAAACTTTGAAAGAAATAATGTTTGGAAACTTGTACCTCCACCTCAAGGTCACACTTTAATTGGAACTAAATGGGTGTTTAAAAATAAACAAAGTGAGGATGCGGGTTGTGGTTAGGAATAAGGCTAGGTTGGTTGCTCAAGGTTTCATTCAAGTTGAAGGTCTAGATTTTGATGAAACTTTTGCTCCTGTTGCTAGATTAGAAGCCATAAGAATTTTGTTAGCATTTGCTGCATCTAAAGGTTTTAAGCTTTATGAAATGGATGTCAAAAGTGCATTTCTTAATGGCTACATAGATGAGGAGGTTTATGTCAAACAACCATCGGGTTTTGAAAATCCATATTTTCCTAATCATGTTTACAAACCGTCCAAAGCCTTGTACGGTCTCAAACAAGCCCCTAGAGCATGGTATGATAGGTTAAAAACATTCTTACTTGAAAAGGGGTTTACCATGGGCAAGGTTGATAAAACTCCTTTTGTGCTTAAGCATGACAATGACTCATTATTCGTTCAAGTGTATGTGGATGATATTATCTTTGGTTGTGCTTCTTATGATCTTGTGTCCAAGTTTTCAGCTATGATGAGTTTAGAATTTGAGATAAGTATGATGGGAGAACTCACATACTTTTTGGGGCTACAATTCAAGCAAACCAAGGAGGGTTCCTTTGTGCATCAAATGAAGTATACAAAAGACCTCCTAAGGCACTTCAACATGGACAAAAGCAATCCTCTTCGGACACCAATGGGAACAGCAACAACACTTGAACTTTATGAAGATGGTGAACCCGTGGATCAAAAAGAATATAGAAGCATGATTCGATCACTTTTGTACCTCATGGCATCAAGACTGGACATAAAATTTAGCGTATGTCTTTGTGCATGGTTTCAAGCCTCTCCACGTGCTTCACATCGTCAAGCCCACAAAAGGATTCTTAGGTACTTACATGGAACTCAAGAATTTGGTATTTTTCTTCCTTCTTCTTCAATCGTTACTTTGAAAGCTTTTTCGGATGCTGATTTTGGGGATTGTAGGATTGATAGGAAAAGTACTTCCGGTGCTTGTCATTTTCCTGGTAATTCACTTGTTGCTTGGTCCTCTAGAAAACTAAACTCAGTTGTACAATCCACGGCTGGATCTGAATAAGTAGCACTGCTAGTGCTTGCTCACAAATTATTTGGATTGTTCAAACACTTAAGGACTATGGGGTTGATCTACATAGTGTTCCACTGTTTTGTGATAACACTAGTGCCATTTTCATTGCTAAAAACCCCATGCAACATTGTAGAACTAAGCACATTGACATTACATATCACTTTCTCCGTGACAGTGTTGAAAAGGAAACATTGTGCTTCACCATGTAGATACCAAACAACAATTGGCTGACATTTTACAAAACCTTTGGATTTCTGTAAGACCTATGTGTGCTGAATACATTGGCTTGTAGTGAATACACTTGCTTTGACGATAAAAGTTTTGAATATCACCAAAACAACTTTTTATTAAGGTCCTGTTAGTTTTGTAAGCTCCGGCAAGAGCTTGGTTGTACTAGTTTTGGTAAGCTCCGGCGCATGGTTCTACTAGCTTTTGTTAGCTCCAGCTCAAGGTCTGGGTTGCTCTGGTAAGGTCAGGAACTTGACCGCAATGCTTCTGTTTTTCATTTGCAATGTTTCGTACTTGCTTTACATCTCTGGAAAGATTGCTTAGTATTCATTTGCTAAGTCTTTGGTGCGTTTTTGGTTGACATGGATGATATCGTGTTATTGTGGTTTTGCAACATGCTTATGTGAGGTTCTCACATAAGGTGTTGTGTTCGGAACTAACTTGAGTCAAGTTGAGGACTTGGGCTCGTATGAATTGGTTGTTTATTCATGTGCAGGTGTTGCTTGAGTTCAAGACATGGCTGGTGATGGGATCCATTGGACTAGTCTCAGGGAGGAGATGAGGATCCAACAACCAAATTCAGGAGGAATTGTGGTTGAGCTGATCAGGAGGTTGAGCAACATGATTGAATCAAGAACAATGCATGTGAAGGTATCGTGGACGTCATTGGAAGATGTTTGCACGTGTGCAAGGAGTGCATGGACGTGGCTACATGGTTCCAAGACATGATAAAGAGATGTGGACGTAAAGAGTTTGTCGGAAAGGTCCAATTGACTAGGTTATGGACTCAGGTTGCGGCTGAATCGGGTTTGACTCAAATATGGCAAGATTTGGGTTGGTTATGATAGGATTTCGTGTGGGTCACGAATTTGAGTTGTTTAGGAATGTGGAATACATTCCTAAGTTGTTTGGAAGTCTTAATATTGCTTCTATCTGCGTATAGAAGAATCCTAAGCAGTTATGGAAAGTTACGATTCGTGAACAGAGTAGGATTAGGTTCCTGATTTGAATTGAGTTGGCTTTCGAGCTGGTTATATAAGCAAGGGAGCCCAGAGATCACGGTGCACGACTTTGGGGCTGTTACTCTTGTGTTCTATTGAATAAAATTCGTAGTTTGAAGGAACTTTTGTGCCTTGTTCGTCAGACTTGTTCCAGACAAGTTTTACTCGTCGAGTTTCTGGACAGCACTACCTTTCATTGGTGGTTTTATCATAACTCGAGTTTTACAGTTCCAATTGACATGATTCATTTTGGGTTGTCTTCACAACTTGATTATCTATCATCTGTCAAAATTTCACGATCATTGGATTTGTGGTCTATGATCTACACGAGTTTCTTTGCAGTGTTCCAGAACTGTTTTTTCCTCGGGTAGGGCAGATTGACCTTTGTTTGATCTTTCGATCATAACTTGAGTTTTTCTCGACGGATTTGAGTGATTATTGTTGTGTTGTCTTCGTGACTTGATTCTCTCTGATATCTATCACTTTTGTCACGATGAAACACATTTAGATTAGTCTCACACACTATTTCTTTAACAGATTCTTTTTCCGCCGAAGGGGTTGGGGTTTAATTGTTTCCGCTGCGTAAGATTTTTAAATCTACCATTCACCCACCCCTCTGGTAGATTTTCACGTGCTCTTCGATCCTACAATTGGTATCAGATCCACGGTGCTCTAATCTTTGTGATTTGCGCGTGTTTTTGACTAATCATCATGGAGAAGTACTCTGCCAAACCTTGTGTGTTCGCTGGTATTGATTTTCAGGTTTGGAAGGCACGCATGGAGGCTTTCATCCAGGCACAAGGCTTTGCAATATGGGAGAAGGTATATAAGCCTTACAAAGTGCCATCAAACGATCAAGTTACAGCTACAAATCTGAGAGATGTCGACAACAACAACAAGGCTTGGAACTTGATCATACAAGGATTAACACAAAGCGACTTCGACCGTGTTGCACACCTCCGATCTGCATACGATGTGTGGAAAGCACTTTGTGACTACCACGAAGGATCCAACACGATCAAAGAGGTAAGGCAAGACATGTTCAAGAAAGAATACATGCGCTTCGAGATGCAACCGGTAAGTCTATTGATGACCTTTTTGCCCGCTTTAATAAGATTCTCAGCAACTTGCGTAGTGTCAATGTTAATTTTTCAGATGCTGAAAATGCTAGGCAATTGCTAAGTGCATTAGATATGTCAATTTGGGAGATGAAAGTCACATCTATTTGTGAATCTACTGTCATGAGTTCACTTGCTTTAGATGTGCTATATTCCAAGTTAAAAACTCATGAAATTGACATAATCTTACGTCAGAACCCGAACAAGTCTATTGCTTTTGTTTCTCAATGTGATATACCTAGCTCCGGCCAATATTCATCTTGTGGTACACTTGCTTTGTTGTCCTCTCTAACCCTTGATTAGATTTAGGAGTTTCCAGAGGAGGAGCTAGCGCTCATCTCTACCCGGTTCTCAAAAGCATTGCAAAATGTGAGAACTAGAAGGAGAGGAAGCTCCGGACCTCAACGACGCTTTGAATGTGGTAAGACAGGACATTTTAGTTCAGATTGCCCTAACCTTTCAAGTCCTTCTTCCCGGGATGAAAATAAAACAAGAACGAAGCACTCCTCTGCAAAAGATACGAAGAAAAAGAAGGGTTTTACAGGACGTCAATTGGTGAGCAGTTTTATCTCAACACTCCAGGAACTTGGCTCAAGCGACGTGGACATTGTAAGTGATGAAGATGAAGATGATTTGGCAAACTTGTGCTTCATGGCGGGCAAGTCAAGATCAAGTATGGAGGAGGCAGAACACAACAGTGACAATGAAGAGGTATGTCCTACTTGCGAAGAAATGTGTGATGCTGTTTCTCGTGCCACTGTTATTGTTAAGAAAAAGGACAAAAAGCTTAGGGACAATGCTGTTAAAATTGAGTCACTAGAATCTGAAATTAATCGTTTGAAATCCTTGATTCCTAGTGATGATTCTTGTTCCTCATGTGACTTAATATATGAACAATTGTCCTCTCTAAGAAGTGCACATACCTCCACACTTGATAAACTTAAACTTGAAATTGAAAAGAACAAAAAGCTTGCTGCACTTAATATTGGAAACTTAAAAGATGCTTCTTGTTCTACAATTGATTTGCATTGTTCTAGTTGTGATGATCTTGATAAAAAAATGCAAGATGCTATGAATGAAATTTCTATATTGAACAATGCTTTACGTTCTCATGAAGTTAAATATTGCTCCAATTGCAAACTAAAAGGAAAAACTTCATATGCAAACTGCCTAGACTTGTCTAAGAGACTTGATAACATGCATAGGACATTAGATCGGTCATGTAATGGGAATAAGAACCTAAACTTGCCGTTGAATTCTTCCAAGTCTTGCAAAGATAAAACTGGTTTAGGTTTTGATTCTCATGCTCATGCTATGGCACATCCACCTAAAAGTGTAAAGTCATTAGGAAGTGGTTTGATTCAAACAGTTCCTAAACAAAAAGAAGTGGTTTTCAAATCTGCAGAAGTATTGTCTCATTCGGTTTCAAATAAAAATGTTGTTTGCTCATCTAGACATGAACACAAAGTTAAATTTCATTGTACCTATTGTGGTAGAGATGGTCATGTCATAGATTTTTGTTATAGACTAGCTAAACAACAGAAAAGGGAAAGAATGGTTGCTAGATCTCATAACTTTCATGCAAAATTTGCTGCACATATTGAACCGAATGTACAACCTGCTGTTTTGAGTCAAAAACATTCAAAGTTTACCTCCGGACCTTCTGTTTTTGCCTCCGGAGCTACTGATTTTTGTGCTACACAAGTAACACCTTATAGGTCAGTAGTTAAGGATAAAAAATCTCAAACTTTGACTCATAAACCTGCTGTTTTGTCTCAGCTTTCGCGTGTTTTTCCTGCTGCACGTCACGTGACTCAGTACTGGATTCCTAAATGCCTTTTGACTAACCCCAGTATTGAGTCATCAACGTATTGTGCTTCTATGTAGGTTACACGTTTGAGGAAGGAGAACATTTGGATTGTGGATTTAGGTTGTTCACGCCACATGGTAACAAAGATTGGTTCTCCTCCCTCTCTTTTGTGTCACGTGTAGAGAATGTTACTTTTGCCGATAATTCTTCAACTCCTATAATTGCTAAGGGTTCGGTTAGAGTAAATGATCACTACACTTTGAAGGATGTGGCACTTGTCAAAAATTTGAAATACAACTTGCTTTCTTTTTCACAATTGCTAGATGAAAATCTGGAAATTATTTTCAATAAAAACTGCTGCAAAGTTGTAAGTTCAAATAGTGAGCTTATTTTTAACATGTCTTGGTTTGGAAGAGTTTTTAAAGCTGATTTTGATATGTCTTCCTCTAAGCATAGGTGTCTAGTTGCTAATGATTCAAAGGACCTATATTTTTGGCATCGTAGACTTGGTCACATAGGCTTTGATCACCTAACGCGTGTTAGTGCTCTTGATCGCATACGTGGGCTGCCTAAGCTTAAAGGGGACAATGAAATTGTGTGCTCTTCTTGTAGACATGCTAAGATGGTTGCAGGTTCACATACTCCTCTCACAATGATCATGACAACTGAACCATGTCAACTTTTGCATCTTGACACTGTAGGATCTTCACGTGTTCAATCCTTCGGAGGAAAATGGTATGTTCTTGTGATTGTTGATGATTATTCTAGATACTCTTGGGTTTACATTATGGCATCTAAGAATGAAGTTTTTAGTCACTTTAGAACTTTATTTCTTAGATTATCAATTGATCACCCAGAATCATTAAAAGCAATTAGAAGTGATAATGGAACTGAATTTAAAAATCAATCTTTTGATCACTTTTGTGCTGAAAATAGAATAGATCATCAATTTTCTTCACCATATGTACCTCAACAAAACGGTGTTGTAGAATGAAAGAACAAAACCTTAGTTGAAATGGCTAGGACTATGCTTGATGAATATCAAACTCCTAGGAAATTTTGGGCTGATGCGTTAGCAACCGCTTGTTATTTCTCAAATCATGTTTTCTTGCGTGCTAAGCTAGGTAAAACACCATATGAGCTCCGATCTGGACATAGGCCTAGTGTTACACACTTTTGGGTCTTTGGTTGCAAATGCTTTGTTAATAAACATGGTAATCTTGATAAATTTGAACCTAGATCCATTGATGGCATGTTTCTTGGTTATCCATCTCATACTAGAGGCTACCGTGTGTTTTTACTTGACACTAACAAAATTGTGGAGACTTGTGAAATGTCTTTTGATGAAGCTAGCCCAGGTACTAGTTCAAACATTGCAGGTCCAGATCCATATCCGCAGGGGGAGAGCATTTTCATTGAAGATAAGGAAGAATTGGAGTTGCCAGAAAATTCAGCAGCTAAAGACTTTGGTTTAGCTCCGGATGTTATTTCTCAACCAGCACCGACAACCATCAATGCTGATTCAAATCATCCTCAAGCCACAAGCTCATCGATTTGTTATGAATATGAAGAAGGAGAAGCTTGTGAGACATCTGTTCCCCTACGGTTTTACAAAGATCATCCCCCACAACAGATGATTGGAAGCTTGCACGAACGAGTCACACGGTCCAGGTTTTGTGATCCAAACTCTCATGCTCATTCTGCTTTTGTTGCTTCTTTTGAACCCAAAGATATATCACACGCACTCACTTATGAATCTTGGATTATTGTCATGCAAGAAGAGTTAGAAAATTTTTGGGGTTGCAAATCAAGCAAACTAAGGAGGGTACCTTTGTGCATCAAACGAGGTATACAAAAGATATCCTAAGGCGCTTCAACATGGACAAAAGCAAGCCTCTTCGGACACCAATGGGAACAGCAACAACACTTGGACTTGATGAAGATGGTGAACCCGTGGATCAAAAAGAATATAGAAGCATGATCGGATCACTTTTGTACCTCACGGCATCAAGACCGGACATACAATTCAGCGTATGTCTTTGTGCACAGTTTCAAGCCTCCCCACGTGATTGACATCGTCAAGCTATCAAAAGGATTCTCAGGTACTTACATGGAACTCAAGAATTTGGAATTTTTCTTCCTTCTTCCTCAACCGTTAATTTGAAAGCTTTTTCCGATGCTGATTTTGGAGGTTGTAGGATTGATAGGAAAAGTACTTCCGGTGCTTGTAATTTTCTTGATAATTCTCTTGTTGCTTGGTCCTCTAGAAAACAAAGTTCAGCTGCACAATCCACAGCCGAATCTGAATATGTAGCTGCTGCTAGTGCTTGCTCACAAATTCTTTGGATTGTTCAAACACTTAAGGACTATGGGGTTGATCTTGATAGTGTTCCACTGTTCTGTGATAACACTAGTGCCATTTGCATTGCTAAAAACCCCGTGCAACATTATAGAACTAAGCACATTGACATTAGGTATCACTTCCTCCGAGATAATGTTGAAAAAGGAAACATTGTGCTTCACCATGTAGATACCGAACAACAATTGGCTGACATTTTTGGAAATCTTTGGATTTCACTCATTTTTGTTACATTCGTAGTGAAATAGGGGTTATGCATCCTCATGGCTTAAATTGAGGGGGAGTTTTGAAACTTGGGAAGTCTATGTGTGAATCTGAAATTAAAATAATATGAGCATAGTATTTCATACATATATGACTTTGTGATTCCTTTTACATGCTGAAAGTTCTTACTACATTACTCGTGTTATACATTTTATAGTTTTTGCCATGTCTAGTAATTGGAATAATTACTTACACTAAAACTGGTCATGGTCGAACTCTTGCTGTTTCGAACTTGTTACATGTTCACAAGTGCTTTTAATCATTAAGAATTAATCAAGTAATCAACTCACAAGTTGAGTCTTTATGAACAAATATAAATTGAGAAAAGATCAAGAGAATATGCATGCATCGCACTTCCTCTTTTGAGATGGCTTATCATTGCACTTAGATATGAACTTGGAAGAAGTTGTGTATGACTAAAACCATGTCCTTAAGCTTCTGATTGTCAAATGACATAGGCTTGACTTGGTTGGTTAGAATAAGGTAGATGCGCATATAATCTCTTGCAAATATCATATGATCTAAATTTATGCTTTGAAAAATAGTAAAATGCAGCAACTAGTGTTATGATTTCAGGTTTTGAAATATTTAAGTTTGTGAGATCATGACTTACTTAAATTGAAAATTACATTTGATCTCTAGCATGGCTTACACTACTTTATGTATTTCATTGATGTGATAATGTAAGGTACTTGATAGTATGACTTGGATGAGCTTTGTTTATATGTATATGTTATAATATGCTCATAACAACTAAAGGAGGAGAGATAAGCATGAAAAGAAACAGAATATGTGAGAGATAATAAAGGGGGAGAGATAATATGGGATAATTTTTGGATTTTCTTCTCACTTTACTTTTGATTTACAAAGGGGGAGAAATTGCCTTCAAAACTTTTATGTGAATAAGCCAATGTTTGGATTTTAAATGGTGTTGCCAATGCATTCATCAAGGGGGAGATTGTAAGACCTATGTGTGTTGAATACATTGGCTTGTAGTGAATACACTTGCTTTGAGATAAAAGTTTTGTATATCACCAAAACACCTATTTATTAAGGTCCTGCTAGTTTTGTAAGCTCCGGCGGGAGCTTGGTTGTACTAGTTTTGGTAAGCTCCGGCGCTTGGTTCTACTAGCTTTTGTTAGCTCCGGCTCAAGGTCCGGGTTGCTCTGGCAAGGTCCGGAACTTGATCGCAATGCTTATGTTTTTCATTTGCAATGTTTCGTACTTGCTTTACATCTCTAGAAAGATTGCTTAGTATTCATTTGCTAAGTCTTTGATGCGTTTTTGGTTGACATGGATGATATCGTGTTACTGTGGTTTTGCAAAATGCTTATGTGAGGTTCTCACGTAAGGTGTTGTGTTCGGAACTAACTTGAGTCAAGTCGAGGACTTGGGCTCGTATGGATTGGTTGTTTATTCATGTGCAGGTGTTGCTTGAGTTCAAGACATGGCTGGTGATGGGATCCATTGGACTAGTCTCAGGGAGGAGATGAGGTTCCAACAACCAAATTCACGAGGAATTGTGGTTGAGCTGATCAGGAGGTTGCGCAACATGATTGAATCAAGAACAATGCATGTGAAGGTATCGTGGACGTCATTGGAAGATGTTTGCACGTGTGCAAGGAGTGCATGGACGTGGCTACATGGTTCCGATATGTGATAAAGAGATGTGGACGTAAAGAGTTTGTCGGAAAGGTCCAACCGACTAGGTTATGGACTCAGGCTGCGGCTGAATCGGGTTTGACTCAAATATGGAAAGATTTGGGTTGGTTATGATAGGATTTCGTGTGGGTCACGAATTTGAGTTGTTTAGGAATGTGGGATACATTCCTAAGGTGTTCGGAAGTCTTAATATTGCTTCTATCTGCGTATAGAAGAATCCTAAGCAGTTATGGAAAGTTATGATTCGTGAACAGAGTAGGATTAGGTTCCTGATTTGAGTTGAGTTGGCTTTCGAGCTGGTTATGTAAGCAAGGGAGCCGAGAGCTCGTGGTGCAAGAATTTGGGTCTGTTCCTCTTGTGTTCTATTGAATAAAATTCATAGTTTGAAGGAACTTTTGTGCCTTGTTCGTCAGACTTGTTCCAGACAAGTTTTACTCGTCAAGTTTCTAGACAGCACTACCTTTTCGTCGGTGGTTTTATCATAACTCGAGTTTTACATATCCAATTGACGTGATTCTTTTTGGGTTATCTTCACAACTTGATTATCTATTATATGTCAAAATTTCACGATCATTGGATTTGTGGTCTATGATCTACACGAGTTTCTTTGCAGTGTTTCAGAACTGTTTTTTCCTCGGGTAGGGCAGATTGACCTTTGTTTGATCTTTCGATCATAACTTGAGTTTTTCTCGACGGATTTGAGTGATTCTTGTTCTGTTGTATTCGTTGATTCTCTCTGATATCTATCACATTTTTCCTGGTGAAACACATTTAGATTAGTCTCACACACGATTTCTTTAACAGATCATTTTTCTACCGAAGGGGTTGGGGTTTAATTGTTTCTGCTGTGTAAGGTTTTTAAATCTACCATTCACCCCCCCCTCTGGTAGCTTTTCACGTGCTCTTTGATCCTACAATTTCACTTGTTTTTGTTACATTCGTAGTGAAATAGGGGTTATGCATCCTCATGGCTTACATTGAGGGGGAGTTTTGAAACTTGAGAAGTCTATGTGTGAATCTAAAATTAAAATAATATGAGCATAGTATTTCATACATATATGACTTTGTGATTCTTTTTACATGTTGAAAGTTCTTACTACATTACTCATGTTATACATTTTGTAGTTTTTGCCATGACTAGTATTTGGAATAATTACTTATGCTAAATCTGATCATGATCGAACTTTCTTGCTGTTTTGAACTTGTTACATGCTTACAAGTTCTTTTAATAATGAAAAATTAATCAATCAACTATTCACATGTTAAGCTTTGATGATCAAATAAAAATGATAAAAGATCAAGAGAATATGCATGCATCGCAATTCTTCTTTTGAGATGGCTTATCATTGCACTTAGATATGAACTTGGAAGAAATTGTGTATGACTGAAACCATGTCCTTAAGCTTCTTATTGTCAAATGACATCGGCTTGGCTTGGTTGGTTTAAGACAGATGCGCATATAATCTCTTGCAAATATCATATGATCTAAATTTGTGATTTGAAAAATAATAAAATGCAGCAACAAGTGTCATGCTTTCAGGTCTTGAAATAGTTAAGTTTGTGAGATCATGACTTGCTTAAATTGAAAATTACATTTGATCTCTAGAATGGCTTACACTACTTTATGTATCTCATTGATGTGATAGTGTAAGTTACTTGATTGTATGACTTGGATGAGCTTTGTTTTATATGTATATGTTATAATATGCTTATAACAATTAAAATTTCTCTTTTCAACCTTGCTGAATACATTGTCAAAGGGGGCGAGATAATATGGTGAATTTTTAAAGATAAGTATGCAAGGGGAGAAATATGTATAGAGGGAGAAATTTATTAAATTTATTCCTATCTCATTTGATTTTCAAAAAGGGGGAGAAATTGTTCTCAAAACTTTCATGCCAATGATGGGATTTTAAATGGTGTTGCCAATGCATTCATCAAGAAGGAGATTGTGAGACCTATGTGTGCTGAATACATTGGCTTTGACAATAAAAGTTTTGAATGCTGCCATAACATCTTTTTAGCAAGGTCCGACTCTAGCTTCGAGCTTCTGCAAGGTTCGACAATAGGTCTGACTTTCTTTGTCTAGGTCCGACATGTTTTTGGGTAGCTCCGGTGAGCTTTGTCTTTAAATCCGGCAATGTCGTTGTTAAGCTCCGATATGTTTTTTTTAGGTCCGACTTATGTTGGTTAGCTCGGACATGTTTTTCTAGCTCTGACTTTTGGGTTGACTAGTTCCGACTAGATTTGGCAAGCTCTGGCGCTAGGTTGTACTAGCTTTGATAAACTCCAGTGCTAGGTTGTACTAGCTCTGATAAGCTCCGGCGCTAGGTTGTACTAGCTTTGGTAAGCTTCGTTGCTAGGTTGTACTAGATTTGGTAAGCTACGACTCAAGCTCTGGTTAGTATTGGCAAGATTCGGAGCTTGATTACAATGTTCCTGCTTTTAATGTGAATTGTCGAACTTGCTTTACATTGTTGGAAAGATTGCTTAGTATTCATTTGCTATCTTTTGATGCGTTTTGGTTGATATGGATGATATCATTTTTGCTATGTTTTGCAACATGCTTATGTGAGGTACTCACGTAAGATGTTGTAGTTTCAGAACTAACGTGAGTCAAGTCAAGGACTTGTGCTCGAAAGTATTGGTTGTTTATTCATGTGCAGGTGTTGTTTGAGTTCAAGACATGGTTGGTGAAGGGATCCATTGAACTAGTCTTAGCGAGGAGATGAGGTTCAACAACCAAGTTCGGGAGAAATTGTGGTTGAGTTGATCGAGAGGTTGCGCAACATGTTTGAATCAAGAACAATGTATATAAAGGTATCATGAACGTCGTTGTAAGATGTTTGCACGTATGAAAGGAGTGCATGGTCGTGGCTACATAGTTCAGAGGTGTGATGAAAAGGTGTGGACGTAAAGAATTGGTCGGAAAGGTCCAACCAACTAGGTTACAGACTCAAGCTGCGGCTGAGTCGTGTTTGACTCAAATATGAAAATATTTGAGTTGGTTATAATAGGATTTCATGTGGGTCACGAATTTGAGTTGTTTTGGGAATGTGGGATACGTTCCTAAGGTGTTTTAATGTCTTAAGGTTGCTTCTATCTGCGTATACAAGAGTCCTAAGCAGTTATGGAAAGTTTCGATTTGTGATTTTAGTAGGATTAGAGTCCTAGTTGTGATTGGGTTGGCCTAAGGGCTGGTTATATAAGCAAGAGAGGCCAGAGCTCGTGGTAGAAGACTTTGGAGCTGTTCCTCTTGTGTTCTATTGAATAAATATTGTAGTTTAAAGGAACTTTTGTGCCTTGTTCGTCCGACTTGTTTCTGTCAAGTCTTTCTCATCGAGTTTTCTGTACAACAGTACCTTTCTTCGGTGGTTTTATCATAACTCGAGTTTTACAAATCCAATTGACGTGATTCTTTTTGGGTTTTCTTCAAAACTTGATTATATATCTTCTGTAAAAATTTCACGGTCATTGGATTTGTGTTTTTTGATGTACACGAGTTTCTTTGCGTATTTCAGATTTGTATTTTACTCGGTAGAACAGATTGACCTTTGTTTGATCTTTCGATCATAACTTGTGTTTCTCTCGATGGATTTGAGTGATTCTTGTTGTGTTGTTTTTGTGACTTGATTCACTCTGATATCTATCACTTTTGTCATGGTGCAACATGTTTAGATTAGTCTCAAACATGATTTCTTTAACAGATCATTTTTCTGCCGAAGGGGTTGGGATTTAATTGTTTCCATTGCGTAAGATTTTCTAAATCTACCATTCACCCCCCCTGGTAGCTTTTCACGTGCTATTCAATCCTACAATAGCTCAATATCAATGTAATACATCAAGGAATCATGTATTTGGTGAAAGGAACTAAGCTATGTGATCAACAATGAAGGAAATAAGGATTTCTTGGGTTTGGGAGGAGATTTTACCGAAATTCCTCGATTCTTGGAGATGAAGGGGTTGAAGGATCGGACAAGTCCGTGGTCTTCAATCTCTATGCAATGGAGATCGTTTTCCACCCAAACTAGGAGATTTTTGATGGAGGAATCGCCAAATCGTTGTGGGGAGCTCGAGCGAGGAGAGAGAGCCTGAGGCAAGTTGTGAGGATGAAGAAGATTAGGTCTTGGTGGCCGCTAGGGTTATGGAGTCGAAAATAATCGGACTAGTCCAAACTCTTCCAGAGCCTAAATCGGACTAGTCCGGACTACTGGACACTCTGCAGACTAGTCTGTAGGGGTGGACTAGACCGGGTAACCACGGACTAGTCCGTGGTCAACAGAAAAGAAATGCTTAGCTCATTCGTATATATTGGAAGGTAATTATTAAGAAAATAGGGGAGAAAAGCAAATCAAACAATCTTGATGAATATGATTAGTAAGCATACAACAATCAAGCAATGACCATAATTCATCAAGATCAAGTAGTTGAAATAATTTTTGGAGAAATTTGAGAAAGATGATTTTCGCAACTCAAACAATATATTTTGAAGAGTCCTTACATGTATGCCAGTTTTCAAGCCACATTCCGAGCATCAAGGATATTTAGTTCATTTCGGAGCTCGCAAAAACGTATTTCATCAAGTGGCTTGGTAAATATATTGGCTAGTTGTTTTTCGGAGTTGACATGGGAAATAGCTATCTCTCCTTTCATTGAGTGGTCTCTCAAAAAGTGATGCCGGATGTCTATGTGTTTGGTTCTAGAGTGTTCAACTGGATTATGAGCAATTTTGATGGCACTCTCATTATCACAAAGGAGTGGAATATGGCTCATATTGTAACCATAATCCCTCATAGTTTGTCGCATCCAAAGCCGTTGTGCACAACAACTCCCAGCTGCAACATACTCCGTTTCGGTCATGGATAAGGAAATGGAATTTTGTTTCTTGGAGGACCAAGAAACTAGGGATCTACCTAGGAATTGGCAGGTGCTGGAGGTACTTTTTTTATCTACTTTGCATCCGACATGATCTTCATCGGAGTATCCAATGAGATTGAACTTGGAACCTTTCGGGTACCATAGGCCTAGGTTGGGTGTATGGACCAAATATCTAAAGATCCTTTTAACGTCTGTCAGGTGACATTCCTTAGCATTGGCTTGAAATCTCGCACCCAAACATACACTCAACATAATATCAGGCCCAGATGCACATAGGTAATGTAAGGATCCAATCATGGAGTGATATACCTTTTGATCCACGCTTGGTCCATCTTCATTGAGATCCAAGTGTCCATTAGTTTCCATGGGAGTCTTGATAGGCTTCGCCTTGTCCATCCCAAACTTCTTGAGTATGTCTTGAGTGTACTTGGTTTGGCTTATGAATGTCCCTTCCTTTTGTTGTCTCACTTGAAATCCCAAGAAGTACTTCAGCTCTCCCATCATAGACATCTCAAACCTATCTGTCATAATCTTACTAAATTCTTCACAAAATGATTTGTTAGTTGAACCAAAGATAATATCATCAACATAGATTTGACAGATAAAAAGATCATTGTCGAAGTGTTTCATAAATAAGGTATAATCTGCTTTTCCAATCTTAAAACAATTTTCAATTAAGAAATCTCTAAGACACTCATACCAAGCTCTAGGAGCTTGTTTGAGGCCATAGAGAGCCTTATACAGCTTAAAGACATGGTCGGGGAACTCTTTGTCTTCAAATTCTGGAGGTTGCTCCGCGTACACCTTCTCCTTGATTGGACCGTTGAGAAAGGCGCTTTTCACATCCATTTGGTAGAGCTTGAAATCATGGTGAGTATCATATGCAAGCAATATTCTTATTGATTTAATTCTAGCTATGGGAGCAAAGGTTTCATCGAAATCCAAACCTTCGACTTGTGAATACCCTTTGGTCACAAGTCTTACCTTGTTTCTTGTCAAAACCCTGTGTTCGTCTTGTTTGTTGTGGAAGACCCATTTGGTGCCGACGACGTTCGCGTTAGGTCTTTCGACAAGTTCCCACACCTCGTTCTATTTGAAGTTGTTCAGTTCTTCTTGCATCACCACCACCCAGTCCGGATCTTTCAATGCATCCTCAATCCTGCGTGGTTCAAAAAAGGACACAAAAGAGTAATGCTCACAAAAGTTAGCTATGCAAGATCTAGTTCTTACTCCCTTTTGGATGTCACCGATGATTTTGTCGATTGGGTGATCTCTTTGGACACATTGGTGTACTCTCGGGTGTGGCACTTGCGGTCTTGTGTCTTCAAGATCTTCTTCTTCTCCCCCCTAGATGGTTGCCCTCATTGACATGTTGATCATCTTCATCTTCTTGAGGTTGATCTTGTGTAGAAGCTCCCCCTTGATCATTGGCCTCCACTTGCAGTTCATCTTCCTCATGCACATGTAGAGGTGGCTCTTGTGGTAGAACATCGCCCAACGCCATTCTTCTCAATGCTTGACATGGAGCTTCTTCTCTATCAAGCACAAACGGATAAACTTGCTCTTCTTGAGAGCAGTTAGTTTCATCGAACACTACGTCACGTGCTACTTCAACAAGTCCAGAGGTCTTGTCAAAGACACGATAGGCATAAGAGTTTGAATCATAACCAAGCAAGAAACCTTCATCGGACTTCGAAGCGAACTTTGAAGTTCTAGGCTTCTTATTCAAAATATAGCATTTAGAACTGAAAACTCAAAAATAAGAAATATTTGGCTTGTTATCGGTGAGTAGCTCATAGGATGTCTTCTTGAGTAGTTGATGAAGATAGAGTCGATTTATGGCATGGCAAGCGGTGTTAACTGCTTTCGCCCAAAACTGACCCGGGGTCTTGTATTCATCGAGCATTGTTCTAGTCATCTCTATGAGGGTTCAGTTCTTCCTTTCGACAACTCTGTTTTGTTGAGGGGAATAAGGTGCTGAAAACTCATGCTTTATGCCTTCTTCGTCTATGTACTCCTCAACTTGAGTGTTCTTGAACTCTGTGCTGTTGTTGCTTCGTATGTTCTTGACCTTCAATGAGAACTTATTTTGGGCACGCTTGAGAAACTTCTTGAGGGTTCCTTGAGTTTCGGTACCGAGCACCTTTCCTTGACTATTGTCTCCAAAATAGATGCCCTCGCTTGGATTCTCATTTTCTTCATACTCAACGAACATCCTTCTTTCTTTGGTCATATGGTTGGTGCAACCACTGCCTAGCACCCATTTCGATCCACCGGAGGAATAGGCCTACAAAAAAAAATCATGCCTTGGTTTTAGGTACCCAAGCTTGCTTGGTTACTTGGAGGTTAGTTACAAGAGATTTGGGCATCCACACATGAGACTTGGTGTTCCCATGGCGTGGCCCAACATAATGAGCATAAACTTTACAAAATTTACTTCTCATTAGAACATAGGATGCATCGAAAGTCCTGAATAGTAGTTGTTGTTGTTTATGAATAGAACTAGTCCAGAAAATCGGACTTGTCTGGAGGACCGGACTTGTCCGTGTATGGACCGGACTAGTCCGGTACTCATATGTGTTGACTTTAGGCTTTCTAGCTTGAAAGGTGTTTCCCTTCACAAAGGCAATGCATTCCTTGTTATTTTTATGGCTTCTAGCATATTGCTTTTCACCATAAATGCCATATTTGACATTAGGAGGTCTTGTGGCCAAGTATGCACTACGTGCATATTTGATCTTCTCCTTGTCAAATATGCCACTTTGGGAAGGATGCTTGTCTTTGGTAGAGGTTGACTTGTCTTTCAAGCTAGTGTTAATTTTAGCACATGAGCAAGTAATAGTAGCTTCATATTGAAGGGGTTGAGAAGGTGAGCTTGAAGAGGATGAGGGGTCACTTTTTTTGAGTGACTCAACTTGTACCTCAAGGATCTTCTTAACCTTTGATAGGTTAGCAAGTTCATCCTTGATGGTAGTATTTGAGTCGCTTAACTTCAAGCAAGCTTCATTGCTTGAGGATAACTCAAGTTTCAGTGACTTGCCTCGCTCCTTTTCAAGTTTGAGAAGTTTGTCAAGTTCAAGATATTCCTCCTTTTGCGAGATAATCATATCTTCTTGATGGTTGATCAACTTGTCCTTCTCAACAAGCTGATCAAGTAGAAATTTCATTTTCATAGCTGTTTTCTTATATAAGCCAATGAGCATGTCTTCATTATCACTAGCGGCTTCACTATCACTAGAATAGGAATGCAAGGAAGAGGATTTGGTTGTTACCTTTCGTTTACCTTCCTTTGCCATGAGGCAAGTGTCGTTGCCCTTCCATGCGTCGAGATTTAGGAAGAGAGTGGACTTCTTAGTTGCCTTCTCGATGGCTATGCTAGCCATCTCCTCTCCCTCTTTGGATGAGGACTCATCGTTTGAGTCCCACTCCTTTCCTAGATGCGCTTGTCCAGCTTGCTTCATCTTCTTGCAGAATTTCTTGGGTTGAGACATTGTTTCCTTTGTTTTCTTCTTGTTTTCTTCGTATGGGCAATCAACTATAAAGTTGTCATATTCACCACAGTTATAACATGCCCGCCTCAACTTTGGTCTTGACTTCTCTTTGTATTTTCCTTCACTTGATTTTCCCCCTTGTCTTTTCTTCATCATTTTCTTGAATCTCTCATAAAGAGGATCATGTCCTCCTCATCTATGTCGTTGCTCTCATCATCATTGTCTTATTCTTGTTGAGCTTCTCGAGCTTCTTTTGACAATGGTTTGCAAGTGGACTTCAAAGCGACCCCTTTTTTCTTTGCTGAGGTGAGGTCGGCAATCTCCTTGACATGTTTTGCTTGTTTTTCCATCATCTCGAAATTGGTGATTTTCCCAAGCAGCTCATCCGGGGTCATTTTCTTGTACCCGGGGCTTTCTCTGATCATCGAGCATAAGGTGATGTTGCGAGGCATGAAAGCTCTAAGGATGAGCTTCACCACCTCATGATCGTTCCACTTTATGCTTCCGTATGCTCGAACATTGTTGATAAGCATCTTTAACCAGTTGTACATGTCTTGTGGCGACTCATCTTCTTCTATGGTGAATCTTCCCAATTCGCCTTCGATCATTTCAATCTTCACTTCTCGCACATGATGATCGCCTTCATGTGCAATTTGCAATGTATCCCATATTTCTTTCACAGTCTCGAGCCCATCCACCTTGGTGAACTCGTCCCCACTTAGAGAGGATGTAATGACTACTGCAGCCCGAGCATTTTGATGAATTGCTTGCTCTTGACTTGGGGTAAGCTCTTCATAGTCGTCCAGGATATCTATTCCTGTACACACAATGTGCCATAAACTAGGATTGAGTGAGATTAAGTGCATTTTCATATTCTGCCTCCACATTGAGTAGTCATTACCATCGAAGTGTGGGGCTTTTCCTAGAGTAATAGATAAGTAATGGTTATTGTTAGAATTAAGATGATCGTGGTTAAAAGGATATCGGCAGTAGTCGGTGTGACTACCCCCTTTTTCTTCTTCTCCTCCTCGACCTCCACTTTCCCTTTCGAGAGAGCTTTCTTCCTCAGGAGCGCCTTGAGTTCAAGCGTCTCCTCATCGTCATCATCGAAGTCCTGGATGGCATCGAGGAGATTCTCCAATTTTTGAGATCTTTTGTCTTCAACCTTCTCTTGGTTAAGACTCTTGTGCACATTCTTCATGTCCGACATGTTCTCTTTGAGCGATTGGTCTCTTGAGAAGAGTCCTGCTCTGATACCAATTGAACGTTGCATTCAGGGGGGTGAATAGGCCTTTTTGAAATTTAGTCCGTACCTGCAGCACTTAACAAACTGATCAAATCCCGTCCAGTAGAGTGCAGACTAGTCCGGTGCGTGTGGACAAGATTGATCAAGTTTGATCAATGATTTCAATACAAGCACAGTACGCAGCGGAATATAGTATGTAACTTGCAGTGTCAATGAAGTCAAGTATAATGCAAACCAGTTCTTGTTTCAAAGTTTTAACGTAGGTTATGCAAGATTGGCAAAACCCTAGAATGTAATATGAAAACTAAAAACAAGTTTGACACAAGAGTTTATCCCATGGTTCGGTTCCCACAGAGGCAACCTACATCCACGTTGAGGGGCCCACAAAAGGACTGGGTCTTTACTGACCCTAACCTCGTCGAATCGCCAGGAAGGCCAATTCTCTTCCACTATCACAAGGGGCAAATCACCAAGTTCAAGGTGCCTTCTCACAAGTTGAGGGCTCCCCAAGATTACATAGCAAGCACCACCAAGAACACACTCTTAAGATCAACAATGAAACAACAGCAGTGTGTTAGAGATCAAACCCAAGAGCTCAAATGTGTGGAATCGTGTCTCTCCTTTGATCCAAAGTGAATCCTCAAGGGATTGATCTTTCTTGCATTGGATTGCGTGGAGAGATGTGTTTTCTAGGATCTTGGAGGGTGTGATGGCGCAGGGGGTCGAGAGAGTTGAAGGTAGGGCCGTGCACATCTATTTATAGGGTGTTTTCAAAAGTTACTATTAGGATTTCGAGGGTTCGGACTAGTCCGTGGTGGAGTCCGGACTAGTCCGGTGTGCGGCGTGTAGGAAACCCTAAGTGTCCAGGAATGTCGGACATGTCCGGCTAGGAGCAGACTTGTCCGATTTTAGTTAGAAAGGTTTTCAGACTTGTCCGTGGTAATGTCAGACTAGTCCAGTGTGGTGATACCCTTAGTGAATAGAGGACAAGTCCGCACTTGGAGGACTTGTCCGATTTTAGTCAGAGGGTTTTTCGGACTAGTCCGTGGAGAGATCGGACGTGTCCATTTTTAGTCACAGGCATTATCGGACTAGTCTGAACATTATCGGATTAGTCCAGTGCAGACAAGTTCGGACTGGTAGGGCTTGTCTGAACCTATACAGAGAGGATATCGGACTAGTCCGGTGTATATCGGACTAGTCCGTTTTTCCTGTGAAATGTGAAGTGTGTGAGGATTTTTTGTGCTTGAGCTCTTGGGGTGTGTTACAGCAACATACTCCAAACACAATGATATATTCTATTCAGCTCTTGAGCTCTTTTAATTGATCCTCATTCTCCTTTCTTTTTGGCACTTTCTTCATTCTTTCATTAAAACCTGCGCTCATCTCAATAATGTGGTTAGGATCACATTTGTTTGTCATAAATCAACCAAAACCCACAAGGGATGCCTAGATGCACTTTCACAACCTCTCTCATCCGAGGGAGTATCTACTACTCAAGAAGACGATCCGGACCCCTCCGAGAGGGTCCGAGTTGATGAAGAAGAAACTTCGGACTCCTACGGGAGGGTCTGAACTGTCCATCGGCCGGTGTACTTCATTAGTGAAGTACTTCATGGCGCTAAGACTCGGTACATTGAGGTACATAAACTGTTGTACGCAGTTCTTATCGCCTCAAGGGAGCTACACCATTACTTCCAAGCACACAAGATATCAGTGGCAACATCTTATCCACTGCGTGCTATTTTGCATAATCCTAATTCAACGGGAAATATTGACGAGTGGGCTGCAGAGCAGGCATAATTTTGTCTCAAATTCCCGGCTCGACATGCAATCAAGAGTCATGCATAGAAGGAAGCTCCGAGCAACCAAGCGCGCAAGATTTAGAAGCTCAAGTCAGTCCCGATGCAAGGATCTCAGAGGTCCGTGACTACTTGAAAGACAACATCCTTCCCGAATATGGTGTATCTGCTGAGCGAATTGTCAGATTGGCTAAAAGATACACGTTGGTACAATGGGATCTCTATCGACGTGGTGCCAACGACATTCTAATGCGGTGCATTTCCCGGGAAGAGGGCTGCAAACTTCTTGTAGAGATCCATGGAGGCGAGTGTGGGAACCACGCGTCATCTCGCATGCTAGTCGGTAAGGTCCTCCATCATGGTTTTTACTGGCCTACAACACTCTAGGATGTAGTCGAGCTGGTTAAGAAGTGCAAAGTGTGCAAGTTCCCCGTGAAGCAAATTCATACACCAGTGTATTCACTGCAAATTATTCCTCCCTCATGGCCATTTGCTGTGTGGGGGATGGATATTTGGGGACCTTTCCCAAAAGCCTTATATTTCGCCATCGACAAGTTCACAAAGTGGCCGGAAGCTACTCAAGTTGTGACAATAACCAAGTAATATGCCATCAAGTTCTTAAAGTCCATTGTCTGCAATTTTGGTGTTCCAAATAGAGTCATTACTGATAACGAAACCCAATTCACAAGTGCATCTTTCCAAGAGTACTGCGAAGACCTCGGCATAATAGTCAGCTACCCACCAGTAGCTCATCTGACAAGCAATGGCTAAGCTGAGAGAACAAACACAGAAATTCTCAAGGAACTCAAGACGTGCACTTATGAGTGCTTGAAGAAGCATGGTGCAAACTAGATAGAAGAGTTACCATCTGCATTGTTGGCGAGCCGGACAACACCTGGCAGGGCAACTGGAGAAACACCCTTCTTCATGGTATACGAAGCCGAAGCTGTCATCCCTCTGGAAATTGCCATGGGGTCTCTCCGAGTCCAGACCTACGATGAAGCAATGCAAGACCAGCTCCGACGTGATGACTTAGACCTCGTCGATGAGGCAAGATGCCAAGCAGCTGCCCAAAATGCGCGATACCACCAGGTGCTCTGGTGCGATCATCAAAGGCATGTGCACAACCGGCAGTTGGAAGAAGGTGATCTGGTGCTGTGGCGAATACTCACTCACGAAGGGATGAATAAACTTTCCCCCAGCTGGGAGGTTCCCTTCTGAGTCATCAAAGTTTTACGCCACGCATGCGTTCGCTTGGCAATAGAGGATGGGATACCACTTCTCAACCCCTGGAATATTAAGCATCTTCGTAAGTTCTATACTTACTAGCATGGTGGTGAGTCTGTATTCGTATAAAATGTATCTTATAGAGCCTATGAACAGAGTCGAGTTGGTCCAAGATAAATAGCACACTTAACTTGGTCCTGTACTTTAAGTATGTCCTTACTTTCCCCTGTTATTAGGACCTATAATGAAATACATTTCTATGAAAGTAGATTCTACATGCATTTACTTTGTGTGAGACGTATGTGTGTTGAATACATTGGCTATGGCGATAGAAGTTTTCAATATCACCAAAACACCTTTTTCAACAAAGTCTGACTCTAGGTTTGAGCTCCAGCAAGGTCCGACAATAGCTCCGACTTGTTTTGGGTAGCTCCGACAAGGTCCGACATAAGGTCCAACTTGCTTTGGCTAGGTCCGACTTATTTGTCTAGGTCCGACTTATTTTGGCTAGGTCAGACTTGGTGGCTCTAGGTCCAACTAACTTTGGTTAGCTCCGTCACTAGGTCCGACTAGCTTTGGTATGCTTCGGCGCTAGGTTCAACTAGCTTTAGTAAGCTCCGGTGCTAGGTCCTGCTAGCTTTGGTAAGCTCCGGCTCAAGGTCCGATTAGTTTTGACAAGGTACAGAGCTAGCAATAGTTTTGCTTTTACCCTTAAATGATTCAAACTTTTTTTACATTGATGTGAAGTTTGCTTAGTATTCTTTTACTAAGTTTTTGGCATGTCTTGGTGATTATGGTGGTTAATGTTTTGATATCATTTTTCTATGGTTTGCAACATGCTTATGTGAGGTGCTCACGTAAGGTGTTGTGGTTATCGGAACTAACGAGAGTCAAATCGAGGACTTGTGCTCGGAAGTATTGGTTGTTTATTCATGTGCAGGTGTTGCTTGAGGTCAAGACATGGCTGGTACCGGGATCCATTGAACTAGTCTTAGGGAGAAGATTAGGTTCAACAACCATGCTCGAGAGGAATTGTGGTTGAGTTGATCGGGAAGTTGTGCGGCATGTTTGAATCGTGAACTATACATATGAATTTATCATGGACATCGTCGGAATATGTTTGCACGTGTGCAAGGAGTGCATGGACGTGGCTACATGGTTCCAAGGTGTGATGAAGAGATGTGGACGTAAATAATTGGTCGAACAGGTCCAATGGACTTGGTTATGGACTCAGGCTGCGGCTGAGTCGGGTTTGACTCAAATATAGAAAGATTTGAGTTGGTTATGATAAGATTTCGTGTGGGTCACGAAGTTGGGTTGTTTTAGGAATCTGGGATATGTTCCTAAGGTTTTTAGAAGTCTTAAGATTGCTTCTATATGCGTATGGAAGAGTCTTGAGCAGTTATGGAAAGTTTGGTTGAATCTGAGTAGGATTTGAGTCCTAGTTAGGATTGGGTTGGCCTAAGGGCTGGTTATATAAGCAAGGGAGGCCAGAGCTCGTGGTACACGACTTTGGGGTTGTTACTCTTGTGGTTTGATCAATAAAATTTGTAGTTTAAAGGAACTTTTGTGCCTTGTTCGTCCGACTTATTTTAGTCAAGTCTTTCTCGTTGAGTTTCTACACACCACTACCTTGCATCGGTGGTTTTATCATAACTCGAGTTTTACAGATCCAATTGACGTGGTTCTTTTTGGGTTGTCTTCACAATTTTATTATCTACCATCTGTCAAAATTTCACATTCATTAGATTTTTGGTTTTTTGTCTACACGAGTTTCTTTGCAGTGTTGCAGATCTGGTTTTTCTCGGGTAGAACAGATTGACCCTCGTTCAATCTTTCGATCGTAAATTGAGTTTTTCTCAACAGTTTTTCGTGATTCTTGTTGCCGTGTCTTCATGACTTGATTCTCCACAATATATACTGATTTTGTCATGATTGATCAAGTTTATATTAGTCGCACACATGATTTATTAACAGATTTATTTTCTACCGAGGGGTTTTTGTTGCTTCTGCTGAAAAAGTTTTAAATCTACCATTCACCCCCCTCTGGTAGCTTTTCACGTGCTCTTCGATCCTATAATTGGTATCAGAGCCATGGTGCTCTAATCTTTCTGATTTGCACGTGCTTTTGACTAATTATCATGGAGAAATACTCTGCAAAACCTTGTGTCTTTAGTGGTATTGATATTCAGATTTGGAAGGCACGTATGGAAGCTTTCATCTAGGCACAACGATTTGCAATATGGGATAAGTTGTACAAGCCTTATGACTTTCCGTCAAACGATCAAGTCACGGCTACACATATGAGAGATGTCGACAACAACAACAAGGCTCGCAACTTGACCATACAAGGAATAACTCAAAGCGACTTCGACCGTGTTGCTCACTTCCGATCTGCATATGATTTGTGGAAAGCACTATGTGATTACCACGAAGGATCCCACACGATCAAGGAGGTAATGCAAGACATGTTCAAAAAGGAGTACATGCACTTTTAGATGCAACCAGGTGAGTCCATCGATGATCTCTTTGCTCGTTTTAATAAAATTCTCAGCAACTTGCATAGCGTCAATGATAATTTTTTAGATGCTGAAAATGCTAGGCAATTACTAAGTGCATTAGACATGTCAATTTGGGAGATGAAAGTCACATCTATTCGTGAATCTACTGTCATGAGTACACTTACTTTAGATGTTCTATATTCTAAATTGAAAATTCATTAAATTGACATAATCTCACGTAAGAACCTCAACAAGTCTCTTGCATTTGTTTCTCAATGTGACATGCCTAGCTCTGGTCAATCTTCTTTGTGTGGAACACTTGCTTTGTTGTCCTCTCTAACCCTTGAATAGATTGAAGAGTTTCTGGAGGAAGAACTTGCACTCATCTCTACTCGGTTCTCAAAAGCATTGCAAAATGTGAGAACTAGAAGGAGAGGAAGTGTCGGACCACAACGATGCTTCAAATGTGATATGATAGGAAATTTTCGCACGGATTGCCCTAACCTCTCAGGTACTACTTCCCATGATGAAAAGCAAACAAGGATGAAGCACTCCTCAGCAAACAACAACAAGAAAAAGAAAGGTTTTACAGGACGCCAATTGGTGAATAGTTTTATCTCTGCACTTCAAGAACTTGGCTCGAGCGATGTGGATATCGGAAGTGACGAAGATGAATATGATTTGCCAAACATGTGCTTCATGGCGGGCAAATTAAGATTTAGTATGGAAGAGGCAGAACACAACAACGACAATGAAGAGGTATGTCCTACTTGCAAAGAAATGTGTGATGCTATTTCTCTTACCACTGTTATAGTTAAGAAAAAGGACAAAAAGCTTAGGGATAATGCTGTTGAAATTGAGTCACTAGAATCTGAAATTAATCATTCGAAATCTTTGATTCCTAGTGATGATTCTTGTTCCTCATATGATTTAATATATGAACAATTGTCCTCACTAAGAAGTGCGCACACCTCCACACTTGATAAACTTGAGTTAGAAATTGAAAAGAACAAAAAGCTTGCTGCACTTAATGATAAAAAATTGAAAGATGCTTGTTGTTCTACTTGTGATGATCTTGATAAGGAATTACACGATGTTATGAATGAGATTTCTATATTGAACAATGCTTTAAGTTCTCATGAAGTTGAATATTGTTCTAATTGCAAACAAAAAGGAAAAAATTCATGTGAAAACTGCCTAGAATTGTCTAAGAAACTCAATGACATGAATAGGACAATAGAGCAGTTTTGTATTGCGAAAAAAAAATCTAAACACGTTGCTGAATTCATCTAAATCTTCCAATGATAAATCTGGTTTAGGTTTTGATTCCCATGCTCATGCTATAGCACGTCCACCTAAAATTGTAAAGTCATTAGGAAGTGGTTTGATTCAAACAGTTCCTAAACAAAAAGAAGTGGGTTTCAAATCTGCAGGAGTGTTGTTTCATTCAGTTTCAAATAAAAATGTTGCATGCTCATCTAGACATGAACACAAAGTTAAATTTCATTGTACTTATTGTGGTAGAGATGGTCATATCATAGATTTTTATTATAGACTAGCTAAACAGCAGAAAAATAAAAGAATGATTGCTAGATCTCATAACTTCCATGCAAAATTTGCTTCACATGCTAAACAGAATGATAGGAATATGCAACCTGCTGTAATGAGTCGAAAACATGCAAAGGTTGCTCCCAAACCTACTGTTTTTCATGCTACACATGTAACACCTCGTAGGTCAGTAGTTGGGTACAAAAATCCTCAAACTTTGGCTCATAAACTTGCTGTTTTATCTCAGCGTCCGTGTGTTATTTCTACTAGATGCCGTGTGACTCAGTACTGGATTCCTAAATGCCTTTTGACAAACCCTAGTATTAATTATCGATGTATTGTGCTTCTGTGTAGCTTATGCGCTGGAGGAAGGAGAACATTTAGATTGTGGATTCAGGTTGCTCACGTCACATGACCGGTAACAAACAATGGTTATCCTCCCTCTCTTTTGTGTCATGTGTGGAGAATGTTACTTTTGCCGATAACTCTTCAACTGATATAATTGCTAAAGGTTCGGTTAGAGTAAATGATCACTACACTTTGAAGGATGTGACACTTGTCAAAAAATTGAGATACAACTTGTTTTCTGTTTCACAATCGCTAGATGAAAATCTGGAAATTATTTTCAATAAAAAATGCTGTAAAGTTGTAGGTTAAAATGGTGAGATTATTTTAAACATGTCTCAGTTTAGAAGAGTTTTTAAAGCTTATTTTGATATGTCTTCTTCTAAACATAGGTGTCTAGTTGCTAATGATTCCAAAGACTTATATCTTCGGCATTGTAGAGTTGGTCACGTAGGCTTTGATCATCTCACGTGTGTTAGTGCTCTTGGTCGCATACGTGGGCTGCCTAAGCTGAAAGGGGACAAGGAAATTATGTGCTCTTCTTGTTGACATGCTATGATGGTTGCAGGTTCACATGCTCCTCTCACAATTACCATGACCACTGAATCGGGTCAAATTTTGCACCTTGACGCTGTAGGACCTTCACGTGTTCAATCCTTCAGAGGTAAATGGTATGTTCTTGTGATCGTTGATGACTATTCTAGATACTCTTGGGTTTATTTTATGGTATCAACGAATGAAGCTTTTAGTCACTTTAGAACTTTATTTCTTAGATTATCAATTGATCACCCAGAATCTTTAAGAGCAATTAGAAGTTATAATGGAACTGAATTTAAAAATCAATCTTTTGATCACTTTTGTGCTGAAAATGGAATAGATCATCAATTTTCTTCACCATATGTACCTCAACAGAACTGTGTTGTTGAAAGAAAGAATAGAACCTTACTTGAGATGGCTAGAACTATACTTGACGAATATCAAATTCCTAGGAAATTTCGGACTAATGCAATTGCAACAGCTTGTTATGTCTCAAATCGTGTTTTCTTGCGTGCTAAGCTAGGTAAAACACCATATGAACTTCGGTTTAGACATAAACCTAGTGTCACACAAATTTGGGTCTTTGGTTGCAAATGCTTTGTTAAGAAACATGGTAATCTTGATAAATTTGAACCTATATTTGTTGATGGCATGTTTCTTGGTTACCCATCTCATACTAGAGGCTACCATGTGCTTTTACTTGACACTAACAAAATTGTGGAGACTTGTGAGGTTTATTTTGATGAAGATAGCCCAGGTACTAGCTCAAATATTGCAGGTCCTGATCCATATCCGTAGGGGGAGAGTATTTTCATTGAAGATGAGGAAGAAGAGGTGTTGTTGCCCGAAAATTCAGCAGCTAATGACATTGTTCCAGCTCCTGATTTTGATTCACAACCAGCATCAACGACCACAATTGCTGGTCCAGATCGTCCTCAAGTCACAAGCTCATCGATTTGTGATGAACACGACGAAGAAGAAGCTTGTGAAGTGTCCAGTCCTCTCTGGGTTCTCAAAAGTCCTCCTCCACAACAAATTATTGGAAGCTTGCATGAACGAGTCACACGGTTCATGTTTTGTGATCCAAACTCTCATGCTCATTCTGCGTTTGTTGCTTCTTTCGAACCCAAAGATATATCACATGCATTCACTAATGAATTGTGGATTCTTGCCATGCAAGAAGAGTTAGAAAATTTTGAATGAAAATAATGTCTAGAAACTTGTACCTCCACCTCAAGGTTATACTTTAATTGGAACTAAATAGGTGTTTAAAAATAAACAAAGTGAGGATGGGGTTGTGATTAGGAATAAGGCTAGGTTGGTTGCTCAAGGTTTCACACAAATTGAAGGTCTAGATTTTGATGAAACTTTTGCTCCTGTTGCTAGATTAGAAGCCATAAGAATTTTGTTAGCTTTTGCTGCATCTAAAGGTTTCAATTTTTATCAAATGGATGTTAAAAGTGCTTTTCTTAATGGCTACATAGATGAGGAGGTTTATGTCAAGCAACCATCGGGTTTTGAAAATCCAGATTTTTCTAATCATGTTTACAAACTGTCCAAAGCCTTGTACGGTCTCGAACAAGCCCCTAGAGCATGGTATGTGTAAAATACCACTTTTTCCTTTTATGTGAGGTTCAGCTACAAGTGGTTTATCAAACATAATAGAGGTCAATATAGTTGCACATAAACTTGACCTCACAAAAAAGTTCTCTTTCTACTCATGATTAAATCTTATTAACATGATAACTGGACTTCACCCTAACCCTAGAACATTTTATATAAACCTTTCTGCAAAGTTGGGAAGTTAATTGATTGAAATGGCTAGGGCAAATTATATGGAAGCAATATAAAAATCAAAACAAATGTAATTTGATTATGTTGCTATGCATATTAGGCCCTGCCAAAAAGATTCAAATCCCAGGGCTCCAAATTTTACCTTGGACTCTTAAATATCTAAATAGGTTCTCAGAAAATTTTCAAGATTTTTGAAGTACATCTTCCACTTGTTTGGACACGTACAAGGGATTCATTTCGCGTCGACATTAAATTTAGCTTTGCACTAAACTTTGCCCAAATCTACCCCCAATTTTTCCTAAGACCTTTTATGGTTCAGGGAACCTTGTTTCAAAGTTTGGAGATTTATGGACCTTAGATACTATTTATTTCAATAAGGTTTATACCCATATTAGAATTAAAATTTGAATTTGAATTTGATGCAAACTATGTCCAAATTTAAATCTGATTGCAGAATTGGATTCCCCATATTTTTCTTAGCCTACCTGTAAATTTTGGGAATTTTTGGACAATGTTTTAGCTGGAATTTAGAGGAGGGGATAAGGGAGAGAGGTGGGGCCCACAGGTCAGTCGGTGAAACCGTTTCACCGCCCCTGTTTTCTTTCCCCGGGCGACACCGCGACGCTGCATGCCGCCAGCATGCCGTCGGTCGCCTCCAGCTGCCCCCCCCCATGTCGGCCGAAGTCCATCACCGATTCACTTTTCACCGCGTCGCACCATTTCATCGCCGCCGCGATCACCCAGTGCCACTCGACACTGCGTAGCCTCGCCATCAATACAAACATCATCGTCCTTTGCAGTTTATAGCAAAAAGGTGCGCAACAACCTCGTGCAGCTTCTGGTTAAGCTTGAATTCCTATCGTGCAATCTAGCTTCGGTATTCCTTAAATTCCCGAAGCGCTTTTATAACTTTGAGGCTAGGTCGTCGGTTTAATTTTGATTGTATGCACAAAATCTCTTTGATCGAGTTAGATGACACGATCTATGTAGCCTATCCCACCTTCCCTCCAAAAATCAGCAAGAACCATCGACTAATTAGCAAGTTCTTCGAGTTTTCCCCTTCCGCCTTTGTTAGAGCTCGATTCACCGTCGACTTCGGTGTTGCCGGCTATGGCACGAGCTCTAGACCCTTCTAAGACCTTTCCCATGAATCCACGATGCTTCCCGAGCTTTCAAACGAGAGATTTAGCTAGGGAATCGAGGGTCTCCACTTCACCGAAACCCTAGCACCCGCCGCCGCCGTCGGGAATGGTTTTCCGGTCACCCCTCACCGTCGGGAGTTGGTCCATCGTGTTCCCCGTGCGAAAATATGGTGGAGCGGCGATTCCCGAGGCCTCCCGTGGGCCAGAAGTCATCGCCGGCGAAAGCGCCGCCGTGCGCCGGTGAGAACGCCGCCGCCAAGGCGTGGACCGAGATTGAAGACGACCGGGTTCGCGGGTCCCACTTGCCAGCGAGTGAAAAAGGCGCCAGATCAGTTTGTGGCTAGGTATTTAGTGCGGCCAAGTGGGAATCTTTATAACCCCGGGGTGGCTACCCTGATTGGATGATTTTAAATCCAGTGGGCCCTGGCGCCAAATTTAAAAGTTGAAATTTCCCCTTTGGTGGAGAACCATTTCCAAAGTTTAAAAATCAATATCTCTCTGTAGAATGCTCCAAAAATATACAAACAAATTTTGTTTGAAAGCCCTTGAGCTCTAGTTTCTATCAGTACCAATTAGGTTCTGTGAAACTCAGAGTTAAATTCTGTGTAAAACAATCATACCAAATGCAAATACAATTTTTCCAGATAAACTTATTATTGGAAAAATCCCAACAATTCACATAAGATGCACTGTCCTATTCTTGACTACTAGAAAATGTTTGGGAGCCATTGCACCTGTATAACCCTTTGTATAGTCCAATTACCTTTTTCAGTAATTGAATTTTTACAGATGTTTAGTTGCTTTGTTATGTCCCAAATTTGGACTAAACCTTCCTTTAGTCATACCCTAGTTCCTTTAATAATATTATATTTATTTGACCTACTATACTTGTCCTAATTCAGTTGCAAACTGAATATTAATTGAAAAGCTAAAAATTCAATTATAAGATAATTTCAGAAATTCTTGCCAAATTAGAAATTCAATAACTCCTTCACCGAAGCTTAGAAATTTATGAAATTTTTTTTGCTAGAACTAGGACAACTTCCTCTATCATGATTATCAACTGGCAGCTATGTTCAAGCTACAATTTCTTCTCTAAAATTCTTCGAAATTTATTACTTGCCATAATTTTAGAGACAACAAAATACTTTGATCATATCCTGTTCTTTGCAAGAGCTTCTATCATATTCCCTAGTATCTACCATCAAAGTTCCAAAGCTAATTAAGGTCCTTATCATATAATGATCACCATAGGTTAAATTATGGTCTTGGTAATAATTATTTTTCAAAGTCATTCATATACATGTTATATGCATATCGTATAGTGACCGAAGTCGAGGAGGAACCAGAGGCCTTGGAAGAGCACCTTCCAGATACTAACCCCGACTCTGACCTGCAACCAAGCAAGCCCTGGTTTGAATTTAAGTCGTTTATAAAATTTTACTTTATCACTATAATGACGAGCATATGAATTGTGCATTACGTATAGGATGCTTGAATACTCCAGATGCATGGCCCACAATCCCATTGGTTAATCGGGTAGGTTAATCATTCAACGTGTAGAATTGCTATGCTAATGTAGTAGGTAATCCGGTAGAAGTCGAGTAGTTGGAATCTACTCGCGAGATAGAAAGTTACACTCATCTACACTGGGATAACATTTATAGAAAATAACTGTTACATCTAAAACTCGAGAACGGTCAGAGATGGATAGGAAGTGACAAGACGTGGTCTTGGTCGTATAGCTCTGACTGGTCAGTTAAGGCCCGTCTGTATGCGGCCCCTTCGGACAAGCTTGAATTGTATCAGTGACATAATGGACATATGGAATCCAGTAAACTGATGTAACTTGATAACTGGGGAGTCGAGGCCCATTAACTCACCATTGATAGGGGTGGGTTGAGGACAGTAAGGTGTAAATCGGTCGGCGGACACATGAGGTGTTCCATGCGGAGACCTTCTGTTCGCGGAGGTGAGACGGGCTCGGCGTTTGGGTTTCTTGTGAAAGGTGGCCATATACGCCTAGTACTGAAGTGCTACGTAGGTACAGGTGTACTCGCTGACACTTCCGAATGACGTATGTGTCGTGTTGTCCGGGTGTGTCCAGATTGCAATCACCGTCCCTCGTGGTAATAGAGTACCACTTGTTCACTGCGCCGTGACGTAATAAATACTAAAGAAGTAAGAAAAATATATTGTATTGAATTATAATTGCTTTGAAACCTTGTATGATTTAGAGATAGTCACATTAAAGTTTACAGGTTCCCCATACTTTAGCTGTAATAGCATTATGTGCTCTGGGCATGTCATATCATCGACAAAGCATTTCTTGTTTGATTGTAGAGTCCATGATGTGCCGTGCTTGGAGAATGTCATTTGCTACTTAAAACCTAATTATAAGGATCCACTTGTCGGCGAGTCGTTTATGCTTCACCTTTCCTATGTTTAGTGTCCCCCTTGCATATGTCTAGTGAGACGGGTTAGTCTTGCTGAGCCTTATGCTCATGTTTGCAGTTAACGAGTTTTTGCAGATTATACAATTGATGAAGGGTTTGATGATGAGGATGCACCCCCTCCAGGGTGTACAGCCGAGTGGGAACCCTACACGCCGCTGTGATTTGCGTGTTGCTAGTGCGAAGTATCCAGGGCATGGATAACTTTGCTTTTGCATAGCTAGTGCAGAGAGCGTAGCTATGATATATATATTTCTTTCCTTCCGCTAGCATTGTAAAACATCCGCTGTAAGATAAATAAAAGACTTCATCTTGTATTTTATTCTTGTTCTGTTCTTGTATACTGTTGGGTGTCGCATCGCACGACACCACCCAATGAGATCCTCGGATGTTGGGATTCCGGTCCCCACAGACATGGTATCAGAGCATCGTTGGGAACAGTGTATTGAAAAGAACATATTTTAAAAAAAAAATTAGGATTTGAGTGAGGAATTAGCTATATGCCCTTATAAGGAGTATTATTAGTATAATATATAAAGGTGGTAAACTAACTATGTGTTATTATATTCTGTAACGATGCTCCGACGTCAGGTAAGAGGTAAGGTACGCCATCGAGAGTGGATCAATCTCAGTAAACTCAGCATACGAGAAATGGTATGTAAAATTTCCGTGGCTTGGCACGGGAAGTTAATAGGAGTCTCTGAAGCTTTCAATGTTTCTGAGAACCTATGACACGCGGTACCTCAGCGTGACACAACATTAGTGGGAGCCCCCGTCGGGTAGTGTATAACCTGATAGTATGCCTCTCTAGAACCATTCATGTTCTATGGGAGCATGCGAAACACGTATGTTCGAGCGTGTGTAAGCCGGATCGTACGGGAGTCTTTGCTGTACAGACATATTTACAGCCATGTACCTCGAGACATGACCTCGCTCGAGGGCGACTCAGACCAGAGTCGTATGCATTTATTTTCATATGTATTATTGTGACTGCCTATCGTGCTTCCCCTTACCGCCCTTGAGGTGTGAAGGTGTGAAAGGGGATTGTTTGTCTTTTGCATCATTAACTACGGTAGAAGACCGTGTAAAACCATTTGCGAGAGAACGATATAGGAACCACCTATAGACGTAACTGGATATACCGGATAGAATTTTCTTGGGTGAGGTACGTAGTACCGTCAGTATCAATCATGATACTAGACCATCCCCAATGACAGAATGAATGCATAATGTTTTGGAAAGTCCAAATATCAGATGCTGGTAGGTTTGGACTCCGTAAAAAGGGACTCTGACTCCATAGGGTAGATAGAATCAAGATTCTTGATTTCTGGCAGAAGTTCGCTCGACTTCGTCGGGTTGTAATCTTGGTTATCGGATAGATAACATAAGGTTATCATGCATGGATGGAAATATCGTGAAGACCTCTACAATTTTTCTGTTAGCCATCAGGACAGAAGAGTTTGTTAATCTGGTGAAATTTGGAGTATATTAAAACTGCTCCAGATAACCCAACCATTGTAGCAGTTCAAGAAATATTGCCCTAACTCACTGTAGAAGCATCTTCTGCCTTATTGTGACACATGTCTGGAAAGGGAAGAGGAAGGTCTACAGGTTTGAGGTTTAGAGTTTTTCCTAATTCGAATTTGAGTTAAGTCAAATTTGGAAGTCAAAACAGTGGACTGCAGGACTGCTGGTGCAAACCAGTCAGTTCAACTGTTTAGTTTGGATAGTTATAACTCTTAATCCAGAATAGTGACATAGTCACATATATACATTTCTGGAAAGCTTAGGAAGTCCACTATCAACGTTATTGGGCATTCATGATCTGAATCTGGGTATAACAGTGTCTAATTCCATTTGTCGCAAACTTGGTTCTGGCAGTCCAGAACTGGGAACAGTTATCACCTATTTGTGAATTCGCACACAATACCTGTATAACAAACTTTTCAGGGGGTAAATCTTTTACTTCTGGATTGCTAACTTGATGTTATACAAAGTTTATTTTGTCATTACCTCAAAATATTGTCATGATATCCCTGTATAAGTTGTGGGCATCACTACATATACAGGGGAGGTTCTGTCAAAATTTCCAGAAAATATGGATCAACTTAAAACCTGTATAGATTCTATTTCCTAGCTCACTTGTAGCTGTATGAGTACAATATGGAATGATTGGAAAGTATACTACAACTTTGGTATTCAACTTCGCTTTTGATTCTGAGAAGTCCTGTATGAAACTGTGGTGTTTCTACAGGAAGATGGCAACAGAGATGATCCAACTACCTAACGGTTGGGTGCACGCAACATGCACTGGTCAAGGCGGGTTTCCAGATTTGTTTGTATTGCTGATAAGCCAGTGCGGATATGAGGAGGTGCCTAGCTGTTGGGGAAAAGAATTCCATGACAACAGGGTGAAGAGGTGCGTCATCTATGTCGACGTGCCTGCTGGTCCACCAAGCAACGGATGGGCCCCCTTTTCCATCAAAACAAGGGGTGTTCTGTTGGAAGAAACTTGGAGCTTCATCGCAAGTGTTGCTATGGGGAGGTTTTGCAAACTTCACCATCATCAGCTAGTGGGTACTCTGTATGAGTTCTTTCCGGTCAGCGGTAGAGCTGCTGAAAGGTGGGCTAACTGATTGATCGCCGATTATGATCTCCGCGGTGGAACATCGGTGACAGCCTTAGTGGTGTATGCATCGGCATCACGTCGCGAAAATGGCACCCAGAAGGCGTGCATTAAGGAGTTGGTAGATAATCTGAGGGAAACCATGATTCGAGGGGATCATTTTGAGCGTGAAAATAAATCGCTTAGAACCTCGATCGCTCCTCTCAACCAACGTCTCCGTTTCAAAGAAGAGCAGTATGAGTTAATTGCTCAAGATCTGTCAGAAGCTCGTGGAGCAACTCAAGAGATGGAAATTGAGTTAGAAGCAAGCTTAGTTGATGTGCACCAGCTGGATACTCAGTTGGGCACGATGACTGAAGATCGACATCGGTCCAGGGCGGAGGCTCAGGACTGGAAAGCCAGCTGTGAACAGGCCCAACAGGAACTTGATGGTTTTAGGATGTTTATGGTGCAGGATGATGTACAAGCATTGGCTGCCACAAAAGCATCGATAATGGGTGAGGCAGTAGCTTCTACTTCAGCACCCATACCCGTGGTGCCCAATCCTGAGGATGAAGAAGAGTATCCCGAGGAACTTGAATACGTCGAGTAGGACGTATTGAAGTGGGATGTGGCAGCACTTCTGCCGACACGGGGCAACATATAGTTTAATAGTTGCTCGTGTTTTTCTTTTGTGACCGTGTTTGTGTCATATTAAGAGTAGTGGTGTTTATGTCTAAGATGACAAGATGTGTACATCATCTCATGAGGACCAAGTATAGTAGAGATGTATTTCCATAGTGGGAGTCCATCATTTTGGAGTTTACTACTGTAAACTTGGTCGCGAGATAATATATCTTGTATAAAGCTTGTACTTTATCAATATATGTTGATGTTGTATATTATCTATCGTGGTCTACCGCATTACTATTTATATGGAAGGATGAACTTGAGGCAATGAGACTTATGGTGTAAATCGTTGTATTGCAACATGGTGCATACACGTACAACCTCAGAAGTGGGAGGCTCAAGTGGAGGGCAGGGGGATGACACACCACCCCCGGGGCAGAACACGCCTCAGACGCAGCCACCTCCACCACCTCCACCTACACTTCCTAGAAGTCTCGCGGAGGTTCTCGCGGTAGTACTCGGCTCACGCGACGAGCAAACTGAGTTGTTGCGAACCCTTGTACAGCACTCGTACCATCAAGGGGGACGACACGCTGATGGGCCACGTCAGTCATATCCGAGTTCCTACTCGGATTTCGCATCGACACATCTGCCTGTCTTCAGAGAGGCCGATGAACCGTTGGAGGCGGACAACTAGCTCCGCACCATTGAAGGAAAGTTCATTTTACTTGAAATAACCGAACAACAGAAGACACGGTTTGCAGCTCAGCAATTACAGGGTTCTGCTGGTGCGTGGTGGGCAAACTACCTCGCTGCACGCCCTGCAGGCTATGTCGTGAGCTGGGCAGAATTCCGAGAGGCGTTCCGCGCCTACCATATCCCTGCCGGGATTATGAGGAGGAAGCTTCAAGAGTTCTTGGAGCTGAAGCAGGGAGGAAGGAGTGCTTACGAGTACTCCAAGCCCTTCAACCACTTGGCCCAATATGCACAGGACGAAGTGAACACGGAAGACAGGAAGCGAGAGTGCTTCTACCGGGGGCTGAACACCAAGATGAAGGACAAGCTTGTCTTGTTCAACCGCGGCAGTTTCAACGATTTGTCAATGCCGCGATCATGCAAGAGGACGCTACCAGAGAGCTGTCCTCAGACAAGAAGAAGAGGAGTGCTCCACAGGGCAGCGAAGGTGGTGCTCCTCAGAAGTACCGAATGGTGTATCGATCACCATCCGGCAAGAGGTGGCAACCGCCATCACGACCACCAATGTTTAGTGGTTGCTAGTTCGGCAACTCCGGTTTCTGACTGCAACAACAACAGGGGATGATCCCACGTGCACTTCCACCTCCACCGCGTGCACCTGGATTCCATCCTCCCATTCGTACCGGCCAAACCCCGTACACGTGTTTCACGTGTGGACGCACGGGGCACTTCGCCAAGGACTGCCCGCAGATTAGGCATGGCAGAGGACAATCATCATACCAGGGCGCCAACCAACCCCGCAACCAGCCCAAGAAGCCAGTTCCCAGACTCGGCAACGTCCACCACCTCACCATTGAGGACGTTCCGGAAGGCGCACCCGTACTCACGGGTACATTCTATATCTTTGATCATTCTGTAGTCATACTCTTTGACTTCGGAGCTTCACACAATGTCATTAGCAAGTATTTTGTCATTAAAAATCAATTGCCTATTATCTCCACAAAAACTCCGTATATGATCTGCACTCTGGTAGGAAAGACAGTAACAAATGAGTTGGTTCCTGGGATACCACTTAACCTAGATGGAACCATATATCTTACTTCACTTATGATATTAGAGAATCAGAAGTTAGATGTCATCTTGGGAATGGCATGGCTACAATACCATGGTGCTATTATAGATCTCGTTCCTCGAAAAATATATCTAAATTCTCCACTTCATCCTTCTCAAGTCCTCAATCTTGAGAGAGCCATTCTAGTGAACCCATCTACTCACAATACCGAGGTTATTGAACTTAAGGATATTCCGGTAGTATGTGAATACCGAACGTGTTTCCCGAAGATCTTCCTGGTATGCCCCCAGAAAGAGATATAGAGTTCAAGATTGAGCTTGTACCGGGAACAGTGCCGATCTCAAGGCAACCCTACAAGATGGCACCCAGGGAACTTGCAGAACTAAAGGAGCAGTTAACAGAACTTGAGAACAAGGGTTTCATTCGTCCAAGTTCTTCACCATGGGGCTGTTCTGCATTGTTCGTAGAAAAGAAAGATAAGACCTTGAGACTGTGTGTGGACTATCGTCCACTCAATGTTGTCACTATCAAAAACAAGTATCCACTACCACGCATTGATATTCTTTTCGATCAATTAGTGGGTGCCAAAGTATTTGCAAAGATTGATCTTCGTTCTGGTTATCATCAGATTAGAATCCGACCAGAAGATATACCAAAGACAACATTCTCAATGAGGTATGGACTGTATGAATACCTTGTTATGTCCTTCGGATTGACCAACGCACCGGCTCATTTCATGTATCTCATGAACTCGGTGTTCATGCCAGAATTGGACAAGTTTGTTGTGGTCTTCATTGACGACATCCTTGTGTATTTAAAATCCGAAGAACAACATGCTCAACACTTGCGTATCGTGCTTCAACGATTACGGGACCACCAACTATATGCTAAGTTTAGCAAGTGTGAATTCTGGATCAGCCAAGTGCCATTTTTAGGGCACATCATATCAGCAGAAGGGATTGCAGTTGATCCAAGCAAGATAAAGCAAGTACTCAAATGGGAGTCTCCAAAATCCATACATGAAGTTTGAAGTTTCCTAGGTTTAGCTGGGTATTACCGGAGGTTCATTCCCAGTTTCTCCAAAATAGCTAAACCAATGACAGAACTTCTGAAGAAGGGGACGAAGTATGTATTAACTGAGGCATGTGTGGGAGGTTTTCAGGAATTGGTAAAACACCTCACAACAGCACCAGTATTGGCTCAACCGGACACAACCAAATCCTTTGACGTGTATTGTGATGCATCAGGAATTGGTTTGGGTTGTGTGTTTATGCAGGACAGACGAGTGATCGCTTATGGATCACGACAGCTTCGAAATCATGAGCAACACTATCTGACTCATGATCTAGAGCTCGCTGTTGTGGTACTAGCATTGAAGATGTGGAGACATTATCTAGTAGGTAATCTAGTACATCTTTACACCGATCAAAAGAGTTTGAAGTACATATTCACCCAAAAGGACTTAAATATGCGACAGCGTAGATGGTTGGAATTAATCAAGGATTATGAGATTGAGATCCACTACCATCCAGGCAAGGCGAACGTAGTCGCAGATGCTCTGATCCGCAAGTCCTGTGTCAACAATCTTTCCATTACCTCAATGGAAGAAGAAGAACCGAGTCTCTACTTGGTTCCATATGGGGCACTCTACAACCTAGCTCTCATTCCCACTATCAGGGAGGATATTATGGTAGCTCAGAAGGAGGACAAAGGGATGTCGCACATTCAGCAAAGAATGGAGAAGGGGGAGATGAAATGTTTCTGATGTGACGATGAAGGTACCCTCTGGTTTAAAAACCGTATAGTGGTACCCCGAAACATGGAACTTCGGAAGAAGATACTGGATGAAGCTCATTTGTCCAAGTATTCCATTAATTCGGGGAGTAACAAAATGTACCAAGACTTGAGGAAGAAGTTCTGGTGGACTCGGATGAAGAGAGAAGTAGCAAAATACGTATTCAAATGTGATACGTGTCAGCGAGTTAAGGCCGACCATATGAAGGCAGCTGGGAAGCATCAACCTTTAAGCATACCGGCTTGGAAATGGGAGGATATCAGCATGGATTTCATTGTTGGGTTGCCTCCCACTTTCCATAAGAACGACTCAATTTGGGTGGTCATTGACCGGTTGACCAAATCAGCTCATTTCATACCGGTCAGTGTCAAGTATGATGTAAAGCGGTATGCAAAACTTTATATCTCCAGAATATTGTGTCTATAAGGAGTACCCCGCACTATCATTTAAGATCGTGGATCTATTTTTGTTGCTCGCTTTTGGGAGCATCTCCATGATGCATTGGGTACCAAACTGATTCGAAGCTCAGCTTATCATCCTCAGACTGATGGACAAACCGAATGGGTGAACCAAGTGCTTGAGGATATGCTTCGTGCCTGTGCCATCTACCATTGGCGGAATTTTCGTACAACAACGGTTCCCAGGCTAGCATCCAGATGGTACCATATGAAGCTCTTTATGGCCGGAAGTGTCGCAGACCCTTGAGCTGGTGCAAATCTGGTGAACGAGTGGTATATGGCATCGACTTGATAAATGAAGCCGAAGAGCAAGTACGTATTATTCAAGCCAATCTCAAAACCGCTCAGTCTCGTCAGAAGAGCTATGCGGACAAACGACGTGGACCTCTTCACTTCAAGGTTGGGGATCAAGTTTATCTCCGGGTATCCTTGATGAAAGGAATTCATCGATTAGGAGTGAGAGGAAAGCTAGCTCCACGTTTTATTGGGCCGTTCGCAATAATCAAAAGATGCGGACCTGTGGCATATCAATTGGAGTTACCGCCGTCGCTGGCAGGGGTCCACAATGTGCTTCACATTTCTCAGTTACGGAAATGTCTCAAATCCCCAGCGAATATACGTATTGAGGTTTGGAAGATCTCCAACTAGATCTTACGTATTATGAGCATCCAACCCAGATCGTTGATGAGAAAACTCGCACCACAAGGAGACGCACTTTGCGTTTCTACAAGGTCTCGTGGAGCAACCACAGTGCTGAAGAAGCCACGTGGGAAAGCGAGGAATATCTTACAACGAACTATCCGGACTTGTTAGCGGCACATGTTCAGTAGATCTTTATCTTTTGTCCTTCCTTTGTAATCTAGGGACGAGGTTCTTTTAAGGGTGGAGGAATGTAAAATCCCACTTTTTTCTTTTTATGTGAGGTTCAGCTACAAGTGGTTTATCAAACATAATAGAGGTCAATATAGTTGCACATAAACTTGACCTCACAAAAAAGTTTTCTTTCTACTCATGATTAAATCTTATTAACATGAGAACTGGACTTCACCCTAACCCTAGAACATTTTATACAAAACTTTATGCAATGTAATTGATTGAAATGGCTAGGGCAAATTATATGGCAGCAATATAAAAATCAAAACAAATGTAATTTGATTATGTTGCTATGCATATTAGGCCCTGCCAAAAAGATTCAAATCCTAGGGCTCCAAATTTTTCCTTGGACTCTTAAATATCTAAATAGCTCCTCAGAAAACTTTCAAGATTTTTGAAGTACATCTTCCACTTGTTTGGACACGTACAAGGGATTCATTTCGCGTCGACATCAAATTTAGCTTTGCATTAAACTTTGCCCAAATCAAACCCCAATTTTTCTTAAGACCTTTTATGGTTTAGGGAACCTTGTTTCAAAGTTTGGAGATTTATGGACCTCAGATACTATTTATTTCAAAAAGGTTTATAACCATATTTGAATTCAAATTTGGATTTGAATTTGATGCAAACTATGTCCAAATTGAAATATGATTGCAAAATTGGATTCCCCATATTTTTCTTAGCTTACCTGTAAGTTTTGGGAATTTTTGGACAATGTTTTAGCTGGAATTTAGAGGAGGGGATAAGGGAGAGAGGTGGGGCCCACAGGTTAGTTGGTGAAACCGTTTCACTGCCCCTGTTTTCTTTCCCCGGGCGACACAGCGATGTTGCATGCCGCCAGCGCACCGTCGACCGTCGGTCGCCTCCAGCTGCCCTCCTGCGTCCTTATCTACCGCGGTGAAGGCTATAAACCCCCCCGTCGGCCGAAGTCCATCACCGATTCACTTTTCACCGCGCCGCACCATTTCATCACTGCCACGATCACCCAGTGCTGCTCGACGCCGCACAGGCTCGCTGTCGATACAAACATCATCGTCCTTTGCAGTCTATAGAAAAAAGGTGTGCAACAACCTCGTGCAGCTTCTAGTTAAGCTTGAATTCCTATCGTGCAATCTAGCTTCGGTATTCCTTAAATTCCCAAAGAGCTTTTATAACTTTGAGGCTAGGTCGTTGGTTTAATTCCGATTGTATGCACAAAATCTCTTTGATCCAGTTAGATGACATGATCTATGTAGCCTAGCGCACGTTCCCTCAAAAAATCAGCAAGAACCATCGACTAATTAGCAAGTTCTTCGAGTTTTCCCCTTCCGCCTTTGTTAGAGCTCGGTTCACCGTCGACTTCGGTGTTGCCGGCTATGGAATGAGCTCTAGAGCCTCCTAAGACCTTTCCCATGCATCCACGATGCTTCCTAAGCTTTCAAACGAGAGATTTAGCTAGGGAATCGAGGGTCTCCACTTCATCGAAACCCTAACACCCACCGCTGCCGTCGGGAATGGTTTTCCGGTCGCCCCTCGCCGTCGGGAGTTGGTCCATCGTGTTCCCCGTGCGAAAATATGGTGGAGCAGCGAGTCCTGAGGCCTCCTGTGGGCCGGAAGTCATCACCGGCGAAAGCGCCGCCGCACGCCGGTGTGAACGCCGTCGCCAAGCCGAGGACAGAGGTTGAAGATGATTGGGTTCGCGCGTCCCACTTGCCAACGAGTGAAAAAGGCGCCGGATCAGTCTGTGGTTAGGGATTTAGTGCGGCCACATGGGAATCTTTATAACCCCGGTGTGGCTAGCCCCTGATTGGATGATTTTAAATCTAGTGGGCCCTGGCGCCAAATTTACAAGTTGAAATTTCCCCTTTGGTGCAGAGCCATTTCCAAAGTTTAAAAATCAATATCTCTCTGTAGAATGCTCCAAAAATATTCAAACAAATTTTGTTTGAAAGCCCTTGAGGTCTAGACTCTATTAGTACCAATTAGGTTTTGTGAAACTCAAAGTTAAATTCTGTATAAAACAATCTTCCCAAATGCAAATACAATTTTTCTAGATGAACTTGCCACTGGAAAAATCCTCAAAATTCACATAAGATGCATTGCCTATTCTTGACTACCAGAAAAAGTTTGGGGGCCATTGCACCTGTATAACCCTCTGTATAGTTCAATTACCTTTTTCAGTTATTGAATTTTTACAGATGTTCAGTTGCTTTGTTCTGTCCCAAATTTGGACTGAACCTTCCCTTAGTCACACACTAGTTCCTGTAAAAATCTTGGATTTAGTAGACCTACTATCCTAGTCCTGATTCAGTTGCAAACTGAATATTAATTGAAAAGCTAAAAATTCAATTATAATATAATTCGAGAAATTCTTGCCAACTTAGAAATTCAATAACTCCTTCACCAAAGCTTAGAAATTTATGAAACAAATTTTGCTAGAACCAGGACAACTTCCTCTATCATGATTATCAACTGGCATCTATGTTCAAGCTACAGTTTCTTCTCTAAAATTCTTCGAAATATATTACTTGCCAGAATTTTAGAGACAACAAAATACTTTGATCATCTCCTGTTCTTTGCAAGAGCTTCTATCATATTCCCTAGTATCTACCATCAAAGTTCCAAAGCTAATTAAGGTCCTTATCATATAATGATCACCATAGGTTAAATTATGGTCTTGGTAATAATTATTTTTCAAAGTCATTCATATACATGTTATATGCATATCGTATAGTGACCGAAGTCGAGGAGGAACGAGAGGCCTTGGAAGAGCACCTTCCAGGTACTAACCCCGACTCTGACCTGCAACCAGGCAAGCCCGGTTTGCATTTAAGTCGTTTATAAAATTTTACTTTATCACTATAATGATTAGCATATGAATTGTGCATTACGTATAGGATGCTTGAATACTCCAGATGCATGACCCACAATCCCATTGGTTAATTGGGTAGGTTAATCACTCAACGTGTAGAATTGCTATGCTAATGTAGTAGGTAATCCATTAGAAGTCGAGCAGTTGGAATCTACTCGCGAGATAGAAAGTTACACTCATCTACACTGGGATAACATTTATAGAAAATAATTGTTACATCTAATACTTGAAAACGGTCAGAGATGGATAGGAAGCGAGAAGACGTGGTCTTGGTCGTATAGCTCTGACTGGTCAGTTAAGGCCCGTCTGTATGTGGCACCTTCGGACAAGCTTGAATTGTACCGGTGACATAATGGACATATGGAATCCAGTAAACTGATGTAACTCGATAACTGGGGTGTCGAGGCTCATTAACTCACCATCAATAGGGGTGGGTTGAGGACAGTAAGGTGTAAATCGGTCGGCGGAAACATGAGGTGTTGCGTGCGGAGACCTTCTGTTCGCGGAGGTGAGACGGGCTCGGCGTTCGGGTTTCTTGTGAAAGGTGGCCATATACGCTGAGTACTGAAGTGTTATGTAGGTACAGGTGTACTCGCTGACACTTCTGAACGACGTATGTGTCGTGTTGTCCGGGTGTGTCCTGATTGCAATCACCATCCTTCACGGTAATAGAGTACCACTTGTTCACTGCGCCGTGACGTAGTAAATACTAAAGAAGTAAGAAAAATATATTGTATTAATTATAATTGCTTTGCAACCTTGTATGATTTAGAGATAGTCACATTAAAGTTTACAGTTTCCCCATACTTTAGCTGTAATAGCATTATGTGCTCTAGGCATGTCATATCATCGGCAAAGTGTTTCTTGTTTGATTGTGGAGTCCATGATGTGTCATGCTTGGAGAATGTCATTTGCTACTTAAAACCTGATTATAAGGATCCACTTGTAGGCGAGTCGTTTATGCTTCACCTTTCCTATGTTTAGTGTCCCCCTTGCATATGTCAAGTGAGACGGGTTAGTCTTGCTGAGCCTTATGCTCACGTTTGCAGTTAACGAGTTTTTGCAGGTTATACAATTGATGAAGGGTTTGATGATGAGGCTGCACCCCCTCCAGGGTGTACAGCCGATTGGGAACCCTGCACGCCGCCGTGATTTGCGTGTTGCTAGTGCAAAGTATCCAGGGCATGGATAACTTTGCTTTTGCATAGCTAGTGCTGAGAGCGTAGCTATGATATATATATATTTCTTTCCTTCCGCTAGTATTGTAAAACTTCCGCTGTAAGATAAATAAAAGACTTCATCTTGTATTTTATTCTTGTTCTGTTCTTGTATACTGTTGGGTGTCGCATCGCACGACACCACCCAATGAGATCCTCGGATGTCGGGGTTCCATTCCCCACAATATGATAGGTTAAAAACATTCATACTTGAAAAAGGGTTTACCATGGGTAATGTTGATAAAACTCTTTTTGTACTTAAGCATTGCAATAACTCATTATTCGTTCAAGTGTATGTGGATGATATTATCTTTGGTTGTGCTTCTCATGATCTTGTGCGCAAGTTTTCAGTTATGATGAGTTCAAAATTTGAGATGAGTATGATGGTAGAACTCACATACCCTTTGGGGCTGCAAATCAAGCAAACCAAGGAACGTACCTTTGTGCATCAAACAAAGTATACAAGAGACCTTCTTAAGCGGTTCAACATGGACAAAAGAAAGCCTCTTCGGACAGCAATGGGTACAGCAACGACACTTGAACTGGATGAAGATGGTGACCCGGTCGATCAAAAAGAATATAGAAGCATAATCGGATCGCTTTTGTACCTCACGGCATCAAGACCGGACATACAATTCAGTGTATGTCTTTGTGCACAATTTCAAGCTTCCCAACGTGCTTCACATCGTCAAGCAATCAAAAGAATTCTCTGGTACTTACATGGAACTCAAGAATTTGGCATTTTTTCTTCCTTCTTCCTCAACCAATACTTTGAAAGCTTTCTTGGATGCTGATTTTGGGGGTTGTAGGATTGATAGGATAAGTACTTCGGGTGCTTGTCATTTTCTTGGTAATTCACTTGTTGCTTGGTCCTCTAGAAAACAAAATTCAGTTGCACAATCCATAGCCAAATCTGAATATGTAGCTACTGCTAGTGCTTGCTCAAAAATTCTTTGGATCGTTCTAACACTTATGGACTATGGGGTTGATCTAGATAGTGTTCCACTATTTTGTGACAACACTAATGCCATTTGCATTGCTAAAAACCCTATGCAACATTCGAGAACCAAGCACATTGACATTAGGTATCACTTTCTCCGTGATAATGTTGAAAAAAGAAACCTTGTGCTTCACCATGTAGATACCGAACAACAATTGGTTGACATTTTTACGAAACCTTTGGATTTCCCTCGTTTTTGTTAAATTTGTAGTGAAATTAGGGTTATGCATCCTCATGGTTTAAATTGAGGGGAAGTTTTGAAACTCGGGAAGTCTATGTGTGAATCTGAATTTAAAATATTATGAGCATAGTATTTCATACTTATATGACTTTGTGATTCCTTTTACATGCTGAAAGTTCTTACTACATTACTCATGTTATACATTTTGTAGTTTTTGCCATGACTAGTAAGTGGAATAATTACTTACACTTAATCTGGTTATGATCGAACTTTCTTGCTATTTTGAACTTGTTGCATGCTCACAACTATTCACATGTTGAGCTTCTATGATCAAATAAAAAATGTGAAAATATCAAGAGAATATGCATGCATCACACTTCTTCTTTTGAGATGGCTTATCATTGCACTTAGATATGAACTTGGAAGAAGTTGTGTATGACTAAAACCATGTCCTTAAGCTTCTTTTGTCAAATGACATAGGCTTGGCTTGGTTGGTTAGAATAAGGCAGATGCACCATATAATCTCTTGCAAATGTTATATGATCAGAACTTGGGATTTAAATAATATTGAAAAATAATACAAATGCAGCAACAAGTGTCATGCTTTCATGTTTTGAAATAGTTAAGTTTGTGAGATCATGGCTTGCTTAAATTAAAAATTACATTTGATCTCTAGCATGGTTTACACTACTTCATGTATTTCATTGATGTGATTGTGTAAGTTACTTGATAGTATGACTTGGATGAGCTTTTTTTATGTGTATGTGTTACAATATGCATATAACAATTGAAATTTCTCTTTTGTACGTTGATGAATACATTGTCAAAGGGGGAGAAATTGATCACACATTGCACATATTCACAAGTGTTTTGGCACAATTCTTCTCAGGGGGAGATTTTTTTGTTGTTCTTCTCATTTTATTTTTGATTTACAAAGGGGGAGAAATATTTTGGGGAGAAATTTGTTTTCAAAACTATTCATATGAATAAGCCAATGTTCAGATTTTAAGTGGTGTCGCCAATGCATTCATCAAGGGGGAGATTGTGAGACCTATGTGTGTTGAATACATTGGCTATAGCGATAAAAGTTTTGAATATCACCAAAACACCTTTTTCAACAAGGTCCGAACCTATGTTCGAGCTCCAGCAAGGTCCTACAATAGGTCCGACTTGTTTTGGCTAGCTCCGGCAGGGTCCGACGTAAGGTCCGACTTCTTTGTCTAGGTCCGAGTTATTTTGGCTAGGTCAGGCTTGGTGGCGCTAGGTTCGACTAGCTTTGGTTAGCTCCAGCTCTAGGTCCGACTAGCTTTGGTAAGCTCCGGCGCTAGGTCCGACTAGCTTTGGTAACTCTGGTGCTAGGTCCTGCTATCTTTGTTAAGCTCCTACTCAAGGTCTGGTTAGTTTTGGCAAGGTACGGAGCTAGATTGCAATGATATTGCCTTTACCATGAAATGATTCAAACTTGTTTTACATTGATGGGAAGTTTGCTTAGTATTCTTTTACTAAGTTTTTGGTGTGTCTTGGTGGTTATGGTTGTTAATGTTTTGATATCATTTTGCTATGGTTTGCAACATGCTTATGTGAGGTGCTCACGTAAGGTGTTGTGGTTATTGGAACTAACAAAAGTCAAGTCGAGGACTTGTGCTCGGAAGTATTGGTTGTTTATTCATGTGCAAGTGTTGCTTGAGTTCAAGACATGGCTGGTGATGAGATCCATTGAACTACTCTTAGGGAGAAGATGAGGTTCAACAACCAAGTTTGGAAGGAATTGTGGTTGAGTTGATCGGGAGGTTGCGCAGCATGTTTGAATCAAGAGCAATGCATATGAAGGTATCGTGGATGTCGTTGGAAGATGTTTGCACGTGTGCAAGGAGTGCATGGACGTGGAAACATGGTTCCAAGGCATGATGAAGAGATTTGGACGTAAAGAATTGGTCGGAAAGGTCCAACGGACTAGGTTATGGACTTAGGTTGCGGCTGAGTCGAGTTTGACTCAAATGAGGAAATATTTGAGTTGGTTATGATAGGATTTCGTGTGGGTCACGAAGTTGGGTTGTTTTAGGAATGTGGGATACGTTTCTAAGGTATTTGGAAGTGTTAATATTGCTTCTATCTGCGTATGGAAGAGTCTTGTGCAGTTATGGAAAGCTTTGGTTGAATCTGAGTAGGATTTGAGTTCTAGTTAGGACTGGGTTGGCATAAGGGCTGGTTATATAAGCAAGAGATTCCAGAGCTCATGGGAGACGACTTCGGGGCTGTTCCTCTTGTGGTTTGATCAATAAAATTTTTAGTTTAAAAGAACTTTTGTGTCTTGTTCATCTGACTTGTTTTTGTCAAGTCTTTCTCGTCGAGTTTCTGCACAACACTACCTTGCTTTGGTGGTTTTATCATAAATCGAGTTTTACAGATCCAATTGACATGATTCTTTTTGGGTTGTCTTCAAAACTTGATTATATATCATGTGTGGAAATTTCACAGTCATGGTATTTGTGGTTTTGGATCTACACGAGTTTCTTTGCAGTGTTGCAGATCTGATTTTTCTCGGGTAGAACAGGTTGACCTTCGTTCGATCTTTCAATCGTAACTTGAGTTTTTCTCGACGTTTTTTTGTGATTCTTGTTGTGGTTTCTTCGTGACTTCATTCTCCACAATATATACTGATTTTCTCACGATTGATCATGTTTATATTAGTCGGACACACGATTTCTTAAGAGATTGATTTTCTACTGAGGGGTTTTTGTTGCTTCCGCTGAAAAAGTTTTAAATCTACCATTCACCTCCCTATGGTAGATTTTCACGTGCTCTTCGATCCTACACTTTGCGCGTGCTCATTATTTTGCCATCTTTTACCTTCTTGTTAGTAGCAATGTTGTGCAATCCACTTGAAAGTTTGTCCTAAAGATTTATGTGATATAGAAGTTTTATTGGTAATCTTCTAGTGGATCTTAGTATTGCTGAATGGCCTACTTGCCTGAAAACCAATACAAATAACAGGTCTGGAGTGTGCTATCCACTTAGCCTAGTCCAACACCCTATGTACACCACTCTACCTATTCTATTGGATCTCAGTAAGGCAGGTACAGAAAGCAAACAGACCTAAGGAAGTTTAATCAGTATACTTATGTTATCACAACGAGTTTGTTAGGATCTAAAATTCAAATAAGGATAATAAGCCACAAATTTTACTGATTTTATGTTCTCTCATGTGTAGAAAAAAGAATAATTGTCTACGTGGTGGGTGCCACAAAATCACCTAGCTACGGCATCACCCAGGGGGGCTGCCGTCGATGTTTTATGCATTGATAGTAGGCACCGTCGAAGCAACTAAGCTCCAACAATACCTTAGGGGCCCACCGTCGTTGTTTTATGTGTTCATAGTGGGCGCTGTCAAAGAAACTAAGCTCTGACAGCATCCAGGGGCCCGCCGTCGATGTTTCATATGTTGACAGCTGGCGGCATCGAAGCAACCAAGCTAAACAACATCCAGTGGGCCCGCCGTCGACGTTTTATGTGTTGAGAGTGGGCGCTGTTGAAGCAACTAGGCTTTGAAAACTGCCAGGGGGGCCGCCATCGACGTCAAGAACGTAATGAAGGGTCCTTCTAGATTTTGGATACAATCCTTGAACCTCGGAGCAATCACAATAGCTACGAGTTTGGAGCAATCAAACATTCAAGACATTGCCAAATTCCTTATCGTAGATGTCCTCAATCGATTGAGCGCATCTAACAGGGGGCTAACGAGATAAAGGCAATGATACATTTAAGACAAAAATGGAATTCGAAATGATTTCATTCATTCAAAATTTAGTTATTTACAGGATGAAGGTACAAAAGGGAAATATCCTAGCTCCTGGAGTTCCGTTGGAAGTACGAAGCAACTTTCTGGGAGACTTCTTGGATGCTTGCCTTGGCAACTTCTTTCTCCTCAGCGATAGGTCCGTCTATCACTATAGCTATAGACATTGAGGGATCCCGGCTTCGGAAGCAAGTCAGCAGATATACTGCGACATTCCTTGCCATAGACCTTCCTTCTATCTTGAGCTGGTCGCTGATCACGTCATCCAGCGCATCCAGCTTACTTCTAGCGGAGTTGAGCACCACCAAAGCCTTGTCCATCTCTGGTTGTGGGTTAGCCAGCCGGACCGGGCTGAATCCCAGAGGCATCAGAGTGTCTTCCGCTCGCTGAAGGAAGTCCCAGACCTACCGGGACTCTATTCCTCTCATTCTACGGAGCTCCTCCGGTGACCTTCTTGTCGACGATAGCTCTACAGAACGCTCCTTTGAGAACCGTTCGACCTCTTTAGCATGTTGTTGAATCCGTTCAGCCAGCTGCCTATCTTGATCTGCGATTTGCTTCTCCTGGAGGTTCAAGCGGTCTCGCCTCTCCTCAAGGTGGCTTTCCTTTGCCTTCACCTTGTTCTCCCTGGCGGATACAACACTTTCTCGATTTCTAACTCTTTTTCCCGCCAATCATATTTGGTGCTTTTCTTTATCGCAACAGGACTAGAATTTTTCAGCGCGGTCAGCCAAGTCCTGCTCACCATGCTCTAGCTTCTCGGAGATCTCAGCATCTCTCATCTGGAGTTCGTCCTCTTTATTGTCTAGCTCATCCCGGTGCTTGAGGAGTTGTTCCCTCACTGCATTGAGACTCTCCTAGCGACTATCTGCCAGTTCATCGACCTTCTTGGCATGCTCGTAGATCTCCCAGGTCTTGTCATCGAGGGCTCTTATAGTAGCCTCTCTTTCATCCAGCGTGTTATTCAAACGCGTCTACCAAAATTTCTTATGCTCCATCCACTCCCTTTGGTCCTATAGCTGAGACTGCGTCAACTTCATTTTGAAGTGGAGCAGCTTGCGCCAGCACCTTAAAGTGTTGCGCTCATCTTCGAGGGCCTTGCGCTCATAGTCGAAGGCGAGCTAAACTTGGCTGAGGCTCGAGCGAGCATTGTGGATTGACATGGCTAGGGAATTGGCTCAGGACCTGCCTCAGGTTCATCTGGTCCCCCCGAGTCTTCTGAGATAGATGTCGGAGCCCATGGCACAAGCATGGAATCCAATAGCTCAACGTCTGCAGCACTGAGTTCCGGGAGCTCATCGACCAGTGGCGCAGATGTGGAAGGCCCCACAGTTGGATCTTCAAGTACCGGCTCAGGCATGGCTACCTCCAGCGTAGCAACATCAGCAAACAGTGCCGTCACCTCCGAACCTTGTGCCAGAACTTCCATCGGAGCTTCAAAAATATCTGGCATTGATGTCGGTACATCTGGTGCTGGCTCGAGAGCAGCTGAAGCTTGCTCCAGCGTTTCTTTCTTGTGGTCCAGCACAACCATAGATTCTTGGACTGCTAATGCCGAAGTCATCTCGATGACAGTTGGCGCCAGAGCTACCGTGTCGTCTGCCACGATCATAGGAGAAGCAGAATCAACAATGGGAGCTTCGGTCGGTGTGGCCTCTGTGGCCTCGGTGCTGGCACGTGTCGGCACAGAAGCTCCTCTCGATACTCTATAAATGGAGAATAGAGAATTCAAGGAAAAGCGAAAAGCAAAAACAAAACACAATTCTAAGAGCCGATCCTTACCCGGGGACGCTACCGCTCTAGACAGCACGAAATTTCTTCTTTGTGCGCTTGAAGTTAGAACTCGCCATCATCAGTGTGGTAGAAGCTCCGGGCTTTGTCCTAGGAGTCGTCGCAGCCACCAGCGCTGCATCCGATGCGATCTTCGACGTCTGACAAGACACTGCAGACCTAGAGCCCACCGCTGGCATCGGGACTAGAGTAGAGCTTTCGGACCTAGTGCCCTCTGTAGGCGCTGGATCCAAATATGGTTTGGGCATCGTAACGAGAGTTGCCGTTGCTCGAGGCATAATCAACACTAACTTGAGAGTTTAACGAGGCAGAGGCAATGTTTCTGTCGGAGCTTATCTGACTGGGCTACCATCAGCTCGTGCCAGCTTCCTCTTCCTGCTATAGAACTTGACGGGCTCTTTGCCTTTACCCCGGCTTGAGTCAGGTTTCTTCTGACTGGGATCTACTCCGGGGATTACAATCCCTACAGGGGAAGCACTCCTTTATCGCACTGCAAGATCTATATTGTCAAGCAGTGGCATCACTTTCTGTAGCTCCCTCCTGACCTCCGGAACTACATTGAGAGGTAAGAACTCAGCCATATGTGTGAGGTCATCTCTTGACATAGTTCCACTATTCAGCTTCTGCAGATGAAGCTTCAAGGCATGCTCGCCTAAATTGCTCCTCCCATGGGTTGGACTCCGTCGACGAGAACCCTTCTGCTAGCTCCAGCCGGTCATGAGGGTCCACCGGGATGACTACCCAGTCGGTCTTCCAAGTCTCCCACTTTATGGAAGGAAAGGACTTGATGTACTTGTATGGGGGCTTCCTACTCCTTACAAAGTAGTAGAACCCCAACAAGCTGTTACCTTTACCTATTGCTAAGAGAGTGACGAAGGTCTGGAACAGTGGAATGCAGGGTGGCACACCCACCACATCTCGCAAAAGTGGACAAAGATCGCCACCAGCAGGATTGAATGATGTTCGAGGTGGTGCAGTTGGAGCCCGTACGACTCCAGCAGCATCAGCAAGAAGTTGGATACTGGCGTAACCAGCCCAACCATGGCATATGCCGAGAAGTAGAAAATGTCGCTGGAGGACTCTTTCTTGAACGGGAGCTTGCCACAACGAATAGCATTATTTTAAGAGTCGCTCTGCCAGTGCATCAGTTTCTGAACTTTGTGAGATCACCCTCGCTCACAATCTTGGTAGGGGGAAGTCAGGGTTCCATCGCCACAAAGTGGAGCAAAAGTGGGAGCGCGATGCAAGGGTTCAAGCGGAGAACTCTATGGGCATGAAAAGATTGATGCGTAAGAGTTCTCTCACCTTGCAGCACCTCTTTGTTTATTAAGCCTCTGCAATGCTTGGATGGCAACTGCATCCGAACCATAATCACTCTATGTGAAGTTACCTCGTCAATGACAAGGGGGCCTGGGTCCACTTCGCCGCACCAAGTGAACCATTGTCATGAGGAGAGGTTGGAACCCCGAGGGAGGCAGTCTAATAAGGCTACAAAGATTGTGCTGGGAACCGATACAAAAATCATATTGGGAACTGGTTCCTTCAATTCCGTGACATCTGCACATCATGTATCTCACTTACACAATCAAGAAGGGCCGCATGTCCCAAGAGGAAAGCTAAAGCAGCAGTGCAGGAGAGATAATGGCCCCACCTCCAGCATCAAAACCTCATAATCTCATGAGAGGTGAGCCCGAAGGCTACTGTCGATACCCTGCATACCAGGTATCCCTTCATACCAAAAGAAGACCGTCGAGTTCCACCTTCTAACATTATGGAGTTCTAGAGGCAACATATGTTGAGCCAGATCTGCCTCCCACCTTAGGGGGGCTCCAGCCCTGCCACGTGTCCCGCAATGCCGGATACGTCTCCCTCCTTAGAGTGGCTCCGGTGATGCCACGTGTTCCGTGATGTCGGACCTGCCTCCCTCCTTAGGGTGGCTCTGATGCTGCAACATGTCCCAGGGTGCCGGACCTGCCTCCTCAACAGGGGAAGCTCTAGTGCTGCCACGTGTCTAGTAGCTCTGGACCTACGCCCCACAGAGGGAAGCTCCAGAGCTACCACGTGTCACACATTGGATCTATGTCTGCAACAGGAATACAACAGGATCTCCAACGGCGTGAACATTCAAGTGCTATCAATCGGTCATTACAAGACCTGGTTAATGCATCATTAATGCCATATTAATGATGCTTGATCAGAGGACTTTCAAGACCAGTAACGCTGGCGTTAAGGCACATTATCACACTATCAACCCCCCTAACACTCGTAGATCGTGTATAGGGCGGTTATTACAGCCAGGGCCACCTGTCGGGCCACGACGCATACTGTAATAGCCAGTCCTTTGCATATAAAAGGGTTGTTCTGCACGGTAGAACTTAAGAAATCTTGAAGCGATCCAAAGCTATTCAAGGCTCTGGGTTACAAGCTCATACAATACACAAACACCCCATAGAGTAGGGTATTACACTCAGTCGGCCCGAACCACGTAAAACTCCTCGTGTCACCTTGCTCTTGGATCTTGATTTTGCTCCCTACCTAAATATAAACCTCCGCGGACTACTCCTTAGTAGTACCGAGGGAAGTATCGTTGGCACACTTCGACGGCTACGTATAGAGCATCATCACGAGTCTCTGGGCAGTCATTACCCAAGTGACCCGTATTGCCGCATACTTCACATGTGATGTGAGAGTCTAAGGCATAGGAATTGCCACATATTCACCACCAGCTCGTCCATCAATCTTCTTCATGAGGAGGTCCAATTTAGCAGAGATCATGTCCACCTCTTTCAGAATGTGCATGCCTCGATGATGAGTTTGGAGATGCTCATCGCACCAACCCATGATGGACACCATCTTCTCGATAAAAATTTTGGGTGTGGGCATCGTCAATGAGAAGAAGGCTCCTCCAGCAGCAACAACCACATGGTCACAGGCAGAAGGGACTAGCCCGTTGTAGAAGTTTTGGATAATGAGCCACTCCTCCATCCCATGGTGGGGAAAGGCCATAATGTACCCCTGCAACCTTTCCCATGCCTCAGGAATAGAGTCCTTAGCGTCTTGCTGAAAGTTCGAAATTCTTCCATGCAGGGCATTAGTTTTGCCCAAAGAAAAGAATTTGGTGAGCAATGCCGTAGAACACTTCTCCCAAGTGTCTACAACACTTTGGTTTGGGTAGAACCACTGCTTCACCTCCCAAGAAGGGATAATGGAAACAACCTAAGACGGACGACATCAGGAGAAACGTCCCTGATCTTGAAAGTGTTGGAAATCTCAAGGAACTGTTGCAAGTGAGCCCTTGCATCTCGTTAGCCTTCCCACAAAATGGGTTATCTTGCACCATAGTGATTAGGCCAGTCTTGATTTCGAAGTTCACTTCTCCCGTGTTAATAGTGGGCCCAACAGTCACATTGTTAGCAAAGGGAGCCGAAAACTAAAGAAGTGTCCTCGGGGCCATCGGTGTTTCAGTTGTTGGTGCAGAAGAGCTGGCTTTCTTTGTTGCACGAAGCTTATGAGGAGTAACGACATGAGGTTGATCTCTCAGAAGGGATTCGGGATCTTCAATAAAGTTTTTCCGCAAGTGGAAACTAGACATACACTACCCTATTTTCATATAAAATGCAAAAACAAAGAAGGGTTGTCCTACTAAAAACCTACCCAGGGTCCTATCCTATTCACTCAATCATGCAATAGTTCAGCTACTCTCCTCGGCAACGGCGCCAGAAATGCTTGTTGACATTTCTTACATCATAGATAAAAATTTGCAAGTGCACGGAAGCTATCGATGTAGCATTTTCCCTCAAAGAGTATTCTCAAGGGTGTCATTTAATTTTTCCCAAAGGAAGGCTAAGTGGAAGTATAACAATCATCAAATGGAAAGGGTAGATCGGTCTAGGTAGGGTTCTAGTTAGGATGGGTAATAGATATGTGGAGATATTGTGACACACACAAGAGCATTCTATTCTAAGGGGGATAAATGGGTCTAAGGGAGGTTAGACTAAGAGTTAGGGAGTTGCTCCTAAAATGCTTCTAATATACATATATATAGAATATGTTAGATACTAAAGAACATGTCAACGGTGAATCCTTATGCTTATTTGTTCAACACATCAGACACGGGCTTACCCCTAGCAATACTAGGGCGACTCCCGCCAAGAGCCTGTGGCATAGCCGAACGTAGAGGATTACAATGACAGATAGGGCTATCACCACCTACTGCCTACCTCTTCAATCCGTGACGAGACATCCAACACTACTTAACTATCCTAGCACCATGCTAGCATATTAAGTAAATACCTAAGGAACCGAGGCACAAGCCATCCTATGGCAATGACTAACCTAAACATGATTGAACCAATGTTGAAATATAGCATAAGTTATTCATATTAACATGATCATATCATAACTAATTAGACTATAGTGGGGGTTTGTAGTGTTTATGATGTTAGATTAAGATGTTATGGCATAATTATAAAGACTACTCCTACCACATATATGTTACCCACAATCGAACAATAAACGCTTCTTCCAAGTAAATGAATAAAAGAAGACTAAATATAACATATTAAATATGCATAAAGTCACAAATACAATAAGGAATATTGAGCCATACCTTTCCCGAATTGGAATTGGGAAGAGAGAGACTCCTTCTACTCCTTCCTAATTTGGACTAAGGACTAGAGGCTCTCCTATCTACAGCATAAACTCCTCTAAAACTATAGAAGATAGTGGATATAATAGAATGAAGCTCAAGTGGTGTGTGTGAGAAGTGAGGGTAGGGGGTCTATTTATAGCTGGAGAAGGGTCGGTTCCCGCCACTAAAAGCGCATGAATTAGTATTCATCGTGATTAGGGCACCACAGGAGGTCGACACATGGAAGTTGACCGAGTTTAGTGCAAATTCCACTTCGGCCGAGTAGGGAGTTTGGCTGAACTAGTCTTCTGACCAATTCTAGTGTGCTTCCTCGGGGTGACTTCCAGGTGGGTCCCATTGACTGATATGAGTGATACACCGTTGGATGGCCATGGATGTTACAGTTTGTGGGCCATTTGATCCATGTGATGCCATGTGTCAGTGCTTGATTGGTTGGGATGATAATTTATAGGAATGCTCCCCTTCTTTGTACCTCATTTCCTGCATAAAATGCGTGCATGCACTATTCATCTGAAGACAAGTGGAAATAGGTTAAATAGAAAGGTGATGTGTGTAAGAAATGATATTTCCTTCACATAATTGAGTTATATTGACGGGTGAAATTGAGATATAACAGCTGTAAACACATGTCCCGACACACGTTCAGTTTGCTGACATAATGACGAAGGGCCTACCCACGGCAGTGTTCGAGGAGTTCCAGAACAGTTTGTGCATCACTTGTACCGCATCACAAACTGAGGGTGGGGGTGTAGAAATAATGATTCCTAGTTGTCTGTACGCTCGCACATTCTGTTAGTTTCTCTGCATGCACGGATGCCAGCTGGGTCCTGTGCATCTGTTGCGCAAGTTCAGCTGCATGTGTTGCATGCATGTCCCTGCGCAGATGCTCATCATGGACCGGCTGTTGCCTTCACAACAGGACTCCTCCTGTACATAAGAACTTCAGTGTTCAATTAATAATCATCGGTGATTCTCTACATGGTATCAGCTTAAACCGATCCCTCCACCTTCCGTATCATCGACATGTCTACAAGCCCTGCATCTTTCATTGCCGGATCATTTTCCTCTGCATATCCATTCACCGAGTCCTCCTCTCTTCCCGTTGCCGCATCCGTCATTCACCATGTGAATATTGGCACCCACGTCCCCATTGTGCTGGATTACGGCGACTCCAACACAGCAAGCAGACGTCTCAGCTGCCGGCAGGTGTTGTCGCTGCGCTTCAGGGTGTCCTGTCGCCCAATCAATACACCACCAACGATTGGGTCCACGACACTGAGGCCAGCTCTCACATAGCCAACAATCTGGTATTGTGTCCTCCTCTTCTGCACCCTCCTCTGCCACCAACATCAACGTGGGCAATGGTGCACTTCTTCCTGTCCAACGTGTTGGGCATGCCACGATCTCCAAAAACATATCTCCATTGCATCTGCACAAAGTCCTCATTTTTCCAAATCATGTCAAAAATCTCATATCCATTCATGCACTACACCTGATAACTTTGTCTCTATTGTTTTTGACCGCATTGGCTTCTCTATTAAGGACTATCGAACGGGGACGACTGTTCCCCGATGTGACTCCACCAGCAACCTATATGACCTGCATCAGCGATCCAATGTCTCGTCTCCAACATTTGACACGCACGCCTTGGACACCCTTTCCACGGGCAACTCCAACATCTACGTCACAATCTTGATTTTTGTTGTGTTAAGGCTGACATCCACATATGTGAGTCTTGTCAAATTGGCAAGCATGTTCGGGTGCCGTTTCAACCGTCAAATACAGTTTCTTGTTTCCCATTCCAATTGATGCACTGTGATGTTTTGATGTCGCAATTCCAAGCAATTTTGGGTTCAAATTCTATCTTGTTATCCTAAATGACTTCTGCCACATTACATGGACTTTTTTCCTACGTCATAAGTCTGATTTCTTACCCACATTCATCTCAGTCCACTCCTTCGTGCTCACTCAGTTTCATCGGCCGATTTCCTGCATACGCACCGATAACGGCAAGGAATTTGACAATCAGGCTGCTCACTTATTCTTGGCTGCTCATGGCATCATGTTCCAACTCGCCTGACCCTACACCTCACAGCAGAACAGTAGCACCGGGCGTGTGATCCAAACGCTCAATGACAGCATGCGAACTGTGCTCTTGCATGCATCAGCCCCATTTAGCTTTTGGCCAGCTGCGCTCGCAACAACATCCTACCTTTTAAACCGCCGCCCGTGTCACGCTCGCCAAAATAGTACACCGTATTAAATTCTACTCGGCCGCCAGTCATCATACGACCATCTACGCATCTTCAGTTGCCCCTGCTTCCTCAACACCAAGGCCGCTACACCAAACAAATTGGCTCCCAGATCCTCACCGTGCATCTTCATCTGTTAACCAATTGATACCAAGGGTTACCGGTGCTTAAATCCAACAACCAAACGTGTCATGACCTTGCGACATGTCATATTTGATGAGACAAAATTTCAATTCAGATCTGCCTGCAAGCCTACATCATCTACCCCTTATTCGGACGTCCAACACATGAGCCAACCACCATGTACATCCGATCCAATTTTCCTGCAGCCCACCCACTGTCCCCGCCACACACGTCTGCATGCAAACTGTCACATCCCACCGATCACCAACAGACTGCACTTTTCTGCCCCACCACCCGGCGAATCGGGTGCACCCAACGGTGCACGTGGACCCCCACCTATCCTCCACTTCTGTGCAACGGACTCAGCCTCGTCCCTCAGGGACCTGAGGATCCTGCGCGACCATTCGGAACTGCCGGATCCACATCCTTTAGAGTCCGCGCAGAGTGATGGCGTGCTGGATTCCCATGCCTACGCCCCAGCAGCCAATCACCAAGCCCATGGATGCACCATCCACTAGCGCACGACATTAGACATGCCTAAGTTCTCCCAGCCATGCACCCATTGCTGCACGTCACCAAATGATCACAAGGGCTCGGGCAGGCATCCATCTTCCAAATCCTAAATATGCAGCTAGCCAACACACCCCCCTCACTACCACCTACCTCTGTGCGCGCAGCTCTGCGTGACCCTGCATGTTACTCCGCCATGCAGGAGGAAGACGTGGACCTCCAGGCTAACAACACTTGGATCCTCGTTCCTAGTCCTGCAGGGGTTAATATCATCACCAGCACGTGGCTCTTCAAAAATAAACTCCACCCCGATGGCAGCCCGGAGTATCGCAAGGCACGTTGGGTGGTTCGTGGCTTCAAACAACGAAATGGGATCTACTTTGACCAGACCTTCTCCCCCGTTGGCAAGCCGGGCACAATACGGACGGTGCTCCATTTGGCTGCGGTGTGGAACTGGCTGGGTCAGCAACTCGACGCCAAAACGCCTTCTTACACAGTGATCTCACAGAGCTCGTTTATTGCTCACAACCTGCTGGGTTCATCGACGAGCAACACCCAATCTATGTCTGTCTTCCCTCCAAGTCATTGTACGGCCTGAAGCAGGCGCCGAGGGCCTGGTTCCACACCTTCGCCACAAAGATGCAGGAGCTTGGGTTTCGATCGACTCATTCCGACAGTCCCTGTTCACATACTTCAACGACATCGATAAGGCCTATCTGCTACTCTACGTCGATGATATTGTCCTCACTGACTCAACGACGAAGCTGTTACAACAGATAGTACAATGCCTCGGCATGGCATTCGCGACAAAATACCTTAGGGTTTTGCACTACTTCCTCGGCATCCATGTGCAGCGCTCCGAGGCGGGGTTCTTGCTCAACCAGGCCACATATGCCGAAGAGATTTTGAATTGCGCTGGTATGCACAACTGCAAAACAGCAGCGACCTCTGTCGACACCAAGCCCAAAGTTTCCGCCGCAGAGGGAAATCCTGCTGCTGACGCTTCCTTCTACCAGAGCATCACAGGCGCACTCCAGTACCTGACTCTTATGTTCCCAGATATGGCATATGCAGTCAATCAGGTGTTCTTGCACATGCATGCCCCTAGCAAACACTGGAATCTGGTCCAATGGATTCTGTGCTACGTCAAGGGAACATCACACTACGACCTCCAGATTCACCGCTTGTCAAGCCAGGAACTCACCGCCTACTCCGACGCCGATTGAGCCGTGTGTCAGGACAGTCGTCGCTCAACCTCGGGATATTGCATCTTCTTCGGCGACTCTTCGATCTCCCAATTATCCAAGCGACAAACTATAGTTTCACGGTCCAGCGCAGAGGCGGAATACAGTGTAGTGGTCTAATGCCACTGCATAGTGGTGCTGGATGTGGCAATTACTTTGCGAGCTGAACGTCGATGTCAAGAAGGGCACCATGATGTACTGCGACAACATATCAGCTGTGTACCTGATGCAGATTCCAGTCCACTACCAGTGCACGAAACATGTCGAACTGGATATCAACTTCATCCTTGAGAAAGTGGTACTTGGCGAGCTACGCATCCCCACAAACCTTCAGATCGCTGACATAATGAAGAAGGGCCTAGCCACGGCAGTGTTTGAGGAGTTCCGGAACAGTTTGTGCATCACTTGTACCGCAGCACAAACTGAGGGGGGGGTTTCTCTGCATTCACGGACACCAGCTGGGTCCGAGCGTCTGTTGCGCATGTTCAGCTGCATGCGTTGCATGCACATCCTTGTGCGGACTCTCAACACGGATTGGCCGTTGCCTTCACTGCAAGCCTCCTGCTGTACTTAAGAACTCAAGTGTTCAATAAATAATCATCGGTGATTCTCTACAAAAATTAAACATTCCCTGTTTCAGCAAAATAATTGCTCTACTAATTCTAACAACTTTTTTCGTGAGTTCACGTTGAACCAATGTCTTATATTTGTCATCGCTTATATTGATACATGTTCTGTTCACAGATGTATAGTCATTTTAATGTGCCAATTTTTTTGTGCACATACAAAATGTATATTAGTAAGGGAGTGACTTCAGAATTATACAGTTGAGAACTTTCTGATGTTGTTGTTCCAATAGACTAGATCGGAATGTTCGACATTGAATTGATGGACAAGATCGGTTTATTGGTTTGGAATTTTGAGCCTCAGAACCCTCCGGTTTAAATGACATGCAAGAAAATCTACAAGTGTGCTAATAACATCACGGTAACTAATATAAATAAACCGAGCTGCTGAAGATTCAGAAAAAATCTACTGTTAGCGAGATAATTGATGCACACATGTTTTGCTCCTAATCTCACGCAGGTCACGGTGCTCTACCTGCCAAGGAGAGCAGCCATGCCTCTCCACAACCACCCGGGAATGACCATATTTACCCAGCTCCTGGTTGGGTCAATGCACACTGAAGCCTATGACTAGATGCAGCTTGTATCTGTGCTGCCGGCCGGGGCTCATCAATGCTCGCCCAGAAGATGAGAGACGGCCATCTCATGGCGCGGTCCAACTGGTAAACTTCATCACTTTGTTTGCTATTCTTCTGAAATTAATCATATCCTGTTTCAGCTATCCAGAAATAATTGATCCACTATTCCTACTAACTTTTTCATCAGTTCATGTTGAACCAATGTGTTATATTTGTCATCACTTATATTGATACATGTTCTGTCTGCAGATGTACAGTGATATTAATGGGCCAATTGTACTTTTTGTGCACCATACACATTGTATACTAGTACATGAGTGATTTCAGAAATAAAAAATTGTGAACTTTCTGATGTTGTTGTTTTCACAGACATGATCAGAATGTTCAAAGTTAAACTAATGGATGAAATGGATTCCTTTGTATGAATGTTCTAGACTTGGAGTCTCAGAACCCTCCGATTTTCATGACGTACAAAACAATCTACAAGTGTGCTAATAACTTGATGGTAACTAATATAATAAATCAAGCTGCTTAAGATTAAAAAAATCTAGTGTGATGTGTGTAGGTGTAATGGGAAAAGAGATTCCCATTTCCAATCAGATATAAGGCCGCTACCACCTAGGCCCATCGCGAAGCAGTCTAGGCCCAATAAGAAGATATGAAGAGGAAGATCAGCTCGTATGGGCAAATCGGGAGCACATGCTGTCGGTGTAATGGGAACAAGGGTCCCCCATCTACCACCTCCAACTTGGTTCCTAGATATCGGTCTTGTTCCTGAGTTGCATGTACGAGAAGTTCGGTCGGATTTGGAACCCACTTGACCCATTATCAGACTTCTCCACTTATGGGTCGGAACCTCGCCCGATCCATGGCCGTCCCATATCGATCCTTCATAGGATGAGGGATAGCCTTCGCGAGCTATACCTACCCTCGGCTCAATCTGGCCAGAGCCACTTTAATGCGTTCTTATCAGCTCCATTGACTGAACAGGAATGGATCAACGGGAGGAAGGGAGTAATGCGCGCCTGCCGCGCACTCAATTGGGTGGCAAATTCGACGAGGGACCAGATGACTCAGGACAAATGTGTCCAAGGGTATGCAGGTGGGGCTGACACGGCGTGTGTCAGGCGGCACACCTATTCATAAGGTCTTGTCGAGCGTCTCACAAGGACCACTTCCACCAGTGAAGCAGGATTCGGTGAGATCCTTCCTATTCGAGACTATTAACTTCCTGTCGTGACAAGATGGGGGTAGGAGGGAGATCCGAGTGAGCATCCGATGTACAAAAAAGAAAGACAACCCGGTCCATCTTGTGAGAGCATCCTTGACGATAAAAGGGAAACCTTAGGGCGGAAGGAGCAGGAAAAGAGAGAGAAGGGAAGATCACTTGTATGCCCGTGTAACGATTAGTGAGATCCAATGCAGACAAGAAGGATGTAAGGCTTTTAGCTCCGGGCGACTCAAACCTGGGTAAAAAATCATGTGTGCTTCCTCTTGCATCTCCAACGTCGTACACGAGCATCACACGAGCTGCACCCTCAACTCTGAATCACCATAGGAGAATGATTTGCCAAAATATTGATTTCACGCATCAGCACATGCAACCCTAGATGACCATGTAACCCGTGTCTGGTTGGGATTCAGCTCAAAACGGGGCTTCTGTCCTTTCATCGATGTCATCAAATCGAGGACTAAACCATCTCGCTTAGACTGTCTCGGATCTGGTTAGGTTGGGAGTCACCTTACTAAGGGGTTTCTAAGTCCATTAAACAATCGGAGGACCATCAGGACAGGAGTAAAGAGATCGTCTACTGTGTACTGAGTGGGCGACCAATGATACTAGCGATGAGTTCACTCGTATCTACCATGCCTTAAGCATATTAAAGCGGTGAGGTGAAACTGTGTGGACGTTAGAATACATGTGTAAGCAGAAGGGTCTAATCATGGGGCCCACCTTGAACTCCACTTGCCTTAGGGAAGAAGATCTGGGCGAGATATTTCCCGCCTAAAGATACCCCGCTCTATGAGGGATGCAATGGCCGGAGCACGTAGAAGCATTGAAGGAGAGGCAGACCAACTGCCGATCGAGGGCCCTTTTGAGCCATCATGTGAGAGCTGCATTGGGATATAAAAGGGAAGCCTTGGGGTTGAAAGATACGGAGATGCCAATGATAGAAATCAGAGATCCAGATAAAAAAACATAGCCACTTTAATCATTTCGGCTACAAAATAAAACCAGTACAAATAGAACATCAAGTGCTAATCCAATTGATTAGCACAAGAACACCTCCCCATCTTCTCCTTCTCCTCTATTATTGCTTGAGGGTGCCATCAAGCCTAGGGAAGGAGAGGCTACAAGAAGAAACCGACATGAGTGTTGTTGATGTTTCTTACGTATAAAATAAATTCTGCAACATAGAAACTATCGATGTAGCATTTCCGCTTAAAAGAGTATTCCAAGGGTGTCCTTTATTTTATCCCAAGGGAAGGCTAGGTGCAAGTGTAGCAATCACCAAATGAAAAGGGTAGATTGGTTCAGGTAAGGTTCTAGTGAGGATGAATAATAGATAAGTGGAGGTAGTGTGACACACACAACAACATTCTATTCTAAGGGAGATAAATAGGTCTAAGGAAGATTATACTAAGAGTTAGGGAGTTGCTCCTACAATACCTCTAATACATATATACATAGTCTAGGTTAGATACTAATGAGCATGTCAATAGTGAATCCTTATGCTAAGTTGTTCAACACATCGGGCACAGGCTTACCCCTAGCAATACTAGGGCGACTCCTGCCAGGAGCCTGTGGCATAGACGAACGTGGAGGATTACAAAGGATAGATAGAGTTGTTGCCAGCTATTGCCTACCTCTTCAATTTGTGGGTCTATGAGACATCCAACACTACTTAACTATCTTAGAACCATGCTAGCATATTGAGTAAATACCTTAAGAGCCTAGGCACAAGCCAACATAAGGCAATGACTAACCTAAATATCGTTGAACCAATGTTGAGACATAGCATAAGTTATTCATATTAACATGATCATATCATAACTAATTAGACTACAGTGGAGGTTTGTAGTGTTTATGATGATAGAATAAGATTGTTATGCCATAATCATAAAGACTACTCCTACCACATACATGGACTCCACAATCAAACAAGAAACAGTTCATCCAAGCATATGTGTAAAAGAAGACTAAAGATAACATCTTTATTATGCGTAAAGTCACAAATACAAAAAGGAATACATGAGCCATACCTTTTCCAATTTGGGATTGGGAAGAGAGACTTCTTCTACTCCTTTCCTGATTTGGACTAGGGACTAGAGGTTCTCCTCTCTACAGCCTAAACTCCTCTAAGATTATGGAAGATAGTGGATACAATAGAATGAAGCTCAAGTGATGTGTGTTGAAGTGAGGGGTAGAGGGTCCTATTTATAGCTGGAGAAGAGTCGGTTTCCACCACCAAAAGCACGTGAATCGGTCTTCATCATTATCAGGGCACCATAGGGAGTCAACACGTCGAAGTTGACCATGCTTTGCGCCAGAAGGGTTTGGCCGGACCATCAATGCGGTCGAACTAGTCTTCTGACCAATTCTCGTGTGTTTTCTCTAGGTCAATTCTAGGTGGGTCCCATTTACTGTTATGGGTTATACACTATTGCATCTCCTCGGATACGTCTATTTGTGGACCATTTGGTCCATGTGATGCCATGTGTCGGTGCTTGATTGGCTGGAATGATACTTTTTAGGATAGCTCCCCCTCTTTCACCTTATTTCCTGCATGCACTATTCTTCGAAGGACGAGTGGAAATAGGTTAAGTAGAAAGGTGATGTGTACAAGAAATGACTTTTCCTTCACATAATTGAGTTATATTGATGAGTGAAGTTGGGATATAACAGACGCCAACAAAGTCCCCAAGCTTATCCTTTGCTCACCCCGAGAAAAGTCAAGACTTTAGGTTGATCATCAGGAGTTGCTACAACGTTCTACCTTTCAAAAGTACAAAGTGCACAACAAAATACTCTACCTATTATTGCAAAAATTGGATATGGTACTTTACCCTCCTTAAGTCATTATGGGGCTTATGCCTTCTCCTATTCATGGGTAGTTGAAAGACAAAATAGTAAATGGAGCAAGCATAGCCTCGATACCAAGTTCCACTCAAATTTCAGAGAGTTTCAATTTAAATTCTAAGTACCTCAATTTGATTCTCTCAATCAGTCCTTTTTGTGTAGTGGAAATATATCCTCACCAAGACATTTTACCTATTCTAATCCTACCACTAAGTGAGGCTTATATGTGGAGTTTGGTAGGGAATGTAGTAGGCATATTTGAGGCACAAAATATTGCTAAGTCAAAAGAGTAAGCCTTAGGAGAAATCTATTCAAACCTTTTTGATTCAAGACTTGTGCATATGTGATGGAATGGAAGTGGAAGTGGATGTTGAAATGACACCTTTTTTATGTAGACTCTCTTTATTGTAGGGATGAAACATGGCTACTTTAAAACAACCATGCAGCTAAGCAAAGGGTATAGCGCAGCTCCAATCAACACCACAGGCAATCCGACAGCATTATTGATGTTATACTCCCGATCCTGACATGCAACTCTTGGTGGGGTATTGCAAGGGTGAGTACATGTCGTACTCAGCAAGTGTGGAAAGTATGACATGTAGCTGATACAAATGATGAATATAATGAAGGCTAAGTGCTGAAAAGTACATCAAAACATTTGAAAAGCAATATATTATATGTATTTGAAGTAAACGCATGATAAACCATGTAGTTATCATAATACGAGTCCATATTTCATTACCATCATCCATCTACTAGATTTCTCATTACCATTAACCATATCCATTTCCATAAATCATAATACCATCCCATAACCAGTACCAAACCATCCCAATCACAGGTTTCCCTCTAATCATGGAAGTTGTCCAGGTGCTCATAACCGGGAGCACGGCTATCGTGATAGTTTTTAAGACACTATGCAGAGTTTGTACCATTTTACCCACGTGTTTATGATGTAGGGAATTCGGCGGTACGCTACTCTAGCAACTCTACCGCATCACCCAGGAAACATGCGAGTACAGAGGTCATGGATCGTTACCACTAGACGCGTAGTGCAGTGGAACGTAGATGTGCGTCGGTGTAGGGAAGTAGACGATCTCGTTCGTCTCCTCCTCGTCCTCATCACAGCAGAAGGTAGACGATCACGATCGTCGTAGCCGATCAGCGCAGCAGTAGCAGCAGCGCCTCCACGGAGTCCACACGTACGGAGAGGAACGCCGTGCGCCGGTGTGCTAGCATCGCGCACGCGGCAAGGGTCTCGGCGTGAGGTCTTCGAGGGGTGGCGGCTATGGCTTTCACGTGGTGGGGCAATCAGCCCCTAACCCTACCCCTCATGTTTATAGGCGTACTAATGTGCTTTTAGTTCGCAGGCCCATTAGTACCCTAATTGCTTATGGATCAAATTTCCAATAGGCCTCAACCCGAATTGTTATGATAGCCTCTTGGGCACATCACCAAAAATCTCCCACATGCACTAGAGACAATCATCTAGCCAAGGTTTTCAATATTCCAACTCCTTAAGTGTGTGACCTGTTAGGTTCATGTGCAGTCGGTTGTGAATGGAAACCATTTCCAACCACAAGTCAGTACAGGTACCTAGAAGGACATGCTGACTCCCAAATGTACATAAAGATCATATCAGCCGAACCTAGATACATTCAACATGCTAATCCCTTTGCCTCACGATACCAGTCAAGCTCAAGGCGAGATGCGTGACATCCTTGTGATAGCTCGACCATTCACTCGATCAAATAGTTGATTCATTTCGTGACTAACTTTTAGTCACTGTGATTAACCATTAATCACTTTGGCATGGCCATGCACTTTTAAATCCAACTATCTCGAGGGGCCCAGAGATATCTCTCATGTTATTAAGGAGGGGCAAATCACATCTTTATCCACGCACATCCCATTCTATGTTTCATTATATACCTGAAGACTACTTTTATGACTACCCAGTTACAGATTAGCGTTTGGTAGTCTAAAAGTACACAACTATGCATAGTGAGAAACAATGGCGATCTCAGGTCTAAGGATCTAGCAGGTGTATCACTCAAGACCAACTGATGGCACATATGGAAATAACAATCCCAGCAGTGTCTTGGAGTGGGTCAATCCAACACCATGTTCACTAACATGTGTTCACATTATTAATTCGATATCTCCATATCTATGATCCGTGAAACGTGATCATCAATTAATACATGTGCTAGTCTGTATGCAATCATTATCTCATATAATGATATAGACTAGGGATCATCTAGAGTAACATTACTTTTAACAAAGAGCTTCACGAACAAGTCACATACTTGATGATCAATGTAAATAATGATTACTCATATAACAATTTATTTAATAGTACATAAACATAGCTGTGACACAAGTCTCCCACTACACACTATGATTACTGATGTAAGTATCTAATACCCATAGATCTCATGTGTGCCTCATGCTTTGATTGTGGAAGAGGCTTTGTCAACGGATCTGCAACATTCAAATCTGTGTGCACCTTGCATATCTTCACATCACCTCGGTCGATGATCTCTCGAATGAGGTGATAGCGTCGTAGTATGTGTTTGGATCGTTTGTGTGATCTAGGCTCTTTTGCCTGTGCGATGGCTCTACTGTTGTCACAGTAGAGATCCACAGGACTGGACGCGCTAGGAACAACACCCAACTCAGAAACAAATTTTCTGATCCAAACAGCTTCCTTTGCAGCTTCAAAAGCTGCAATATACTCCGCCTCTGTGGTTGAATCTGCTACTATATCTTGCTTGGAACTTTTCCAGCTCACTGCCCCTCTATTGAGGCAGAACACAAATCCAGATTGCGATCTAGAATCATACTTATGAGTTTGGAAGCTGGCATCGGTGTAACCTTTTACAACGAGCTCTTCTTCACCTCCAAACACTAAGAATGCATCCTTAGTTCTTCTCATGTACTTAAGGATGTTTTTGACAACGGTCCAATGAGCCTCAACATAATCTGATTGATACCTGCTTGTGATACTTAGAGCATAAGATACATCTGGGCGTGTACATAGCATGGCATACATGATGGATCCAATAGCCGAAGCATAAGGAATCGCCCTTATCCTCTTTTACTCATCAGGTGTCGAAGGACACTGACTCTTGCTTAGAGTAATGCCATGTGACATTGGCGAGAAACCTTTCTTGGAATCTTGCATATTGAACCGATTCAATATCTTATCAATGTATGTATCTTGGCATAATCCAATTAGCCTTTTAGATCTATCTCTATAGATCTTTATGCCAAAAATATACGCTGCCTCTCCTAAATCCTTCATTGAGAAACTTTTTCTTAATGAGGATTTAACATCATCAAGCATTGGAATGTCATTTCCAATCAATAATATGCCATCTACATATAGGAACAGAAATACATGTGCGCTCCCACTAAAATTTTTGTAAATACAAGGTTCTTCTACGTTCTTGATGAAACCAAACCTTTTGATTACTTCATCAAAACGTAGATTCCAACTCCGAGATGCTTGGTTCAACCCATAAATGGACTTTTGAAGCTTGCATATTTTACTAGCATTTTTAGGATCGACAAAACCCTCAGGTTGTGTCATGTACACATCCTCAGTCAGACTTCCATTAAGAAAGGCTGTTTTGACATCCATCTGCCATATTTCATAATCAAAATATGCAGCAATTGCTAGAAGAATCCGAATAGACATAAGCATTGCAACGGGTGAGAAAGTTTCATTATAATCAACATCTTGAATTTGTTTGAAACCTTTCGCCACCAATCGCGCTTTATAGATGTGAACATTTCCATCCATATCAGTCTTTTTCTTGAAAATCCATCTACAATAAATAGGTCTCACACCTTTGATTGGATCAACCAAGTTCCAAACTTGATTTTTGTGCATGGATTCAATTTCGGATTCCATGGCTCCAAGCCACTTATCGGAGTCGGGTCCCATCATTGCTTCAGTATAGGTTGTGGGATCATTATTGTCCAACAATATCATGTCATGCTGCTTCGTGGTTAGAAGCATTAACTTTTCAGTCACACGACGTACCCTCGTAGACCTTCGTGAGGCTGGTGTTTCATCAACTGGTTGTACAACATCTTGTACATCCCGTATAGGATCAGTGGATGCCGAAACATTTTCAGGTATTTCTTGAATTTCTTCAAGATGCACCTTGCTCCCACTAACTCCTTTTGATAGAAACTCTTTCTCGAAGAAGACACCATTGCGAGCGGTAAACACTTTACCCTCTGTTTTATTATAAAAATAATATCCTTTGGTTTCCCTAGGATATCCCACAAAGAAGCATTTGTCTGATTTTGGAATGAGTTTGTCTGACTCAAACATTTGACATAAACATCACATCCCCAACCTTTGAGGAAAGACAATCTGGGACATTTCCTGGTCCACATCTCATATGGTGTCTTCTCAACAGACTTAGTTGGGACTCTGTTTAGTGTAAACGCATCAGTTCCAAGAGCATGACCCCAAAAGGATTATGGAAGATCTGCTTGGCTCATCATCGACCTATCCATGTCCAACAAGGTTCGGTTCCTCCGCTCAGACACCCCATTCCATTGAGGCGTTCCAAGTGGAGTCAACTGTGGAACAATTCCACATTGTTTTAAATGATCATAAAATTCATGGCTCAAATATTCACCCCCACGATCAGATCGTAGAAGTTTAATTGTCTTGCCCAATTGATTCTGTATTTCATTCTAAAGTTCTTTGAACTTTTCAAAGGATTCAGAATTGTGCCTCATTAGGTAGACATAACCATATCTACTAAAGTCATCGGTAAATGTGATGAAGTTCTGAAAACCACCTCTGTCAATTGAACTCATTGGGCCACATACATTTGTATGTATAAGTCCCAACAAGTCAGTCGCCCTCTCACTTTGACCAGTGAAGGGTGCTTTGGTCATCTTCCCAAGCAAACAAGATTCACATGTGTCAAGTGATTCAAAATCAAATGAGCTTAGTAATCCATCTTTATGGAGTTTTTCAATGTGTTTCTCATTTATATGACCTAAGCAACAATGCCAAATAAAAGTGGGATTTAGATCATTTCGTCGATCCCTTTTAGTATTAATGTTACAGACAGTTTTATCATCAAGATCAAGAACATATAATTCATTCACCAATGGACATTGAGCATAGAAAATATTATTGTAATAAATAGAACAACATTTGTTCTTTATTACAATCTCGTAACCATCAACTTCTTCTAAACACGAAGAAGAGATAATGTTCTTGCTCAAAGTAGGAATGCAATAACAATTATTCAATTCCAAAACTAATCCTAAGGGTAATGACAAGTGGTAAGTTCCGACAGCTATGACCGCAACCTTTGCTCCATTGCCGACACGAACATCCAACTCGCCTTTTGCAAATCTTGTAGTCTCACTTAGACCGTACAACGATTTGCAAGTGTGAATCATCGATCCGGTATCAAATACACATGATTCACTAGAAGATAATGGAATGTTAATTTCTATAACATTTATACCTGAAGCGGAAGTCTCACTTCCCTTCTTCTTCTTTATATCCTCCAAGTACTTATTGCAGTTCCTAGACAGCGTCCCTTACCATGATAGTGAAAGCATTCATCATCAGGAGAAGGGCCAGATTTGCCCTTTGGCTTAGACTTTGAGCTTGAGGGATCATCGGGAACCTTTCCCTTGCCTTTGCCTTTAGGATGCATCACACGCTTCCTCTTTTTATTCTCCTTTTGTACCATCATCACATGAGTGGCGTTTTTCTTAATGCTTTCTTCGGCTGTTTTAAGCATCCCATGCAATTCAACCAAAGTTTTCTCCATGCCATTCATTTGAAAATTCAATATGAATGGCTCGTAGCTCGGTGGGAGCAAATGGAGAACCAGGTCAATAGCCAGATCATCCTTGAGTTCGGAACCAAGTTTTCCCAAAGTTTCAATGTAACCAATCACCTTGATTACATGAGGGCTAAAGGAGCTACCCTCCGCCAGCTTGCATGAGAACAAGGACTTGAGATATTGTATCTCTTAGCCCTTGCTTGATTCTCAAACATTCCACACAGTCCCTCAATCATAGAATAAGCATCTGTATGCTCATACTGTTTTTGTAGATCAGGGGACATAGTGGCGAGCATGAGGCAGCTTACATTAAGTGCACCATCGCAGTGCTTCGTATAAGCTCTACATGCTGCATTAGTTGCATTAGCTGGGAGTTCATCAGGGTAAGGCTACAGAAGAACGTACTCGGTTTTCTCTTGCCTAAGAACGATTCTCAGGTTGCGGTACCAATCGATAAAGTTAGCTCCATTGAGATTTTCCTTTTCAAGCACAAATCGTAAATTGAAACCAGAATTGTTACTAGCAGACATTATCTACAATAGAAAATAAATATGCAAGGTTTAGCACTATGTTATGTAACAATCTTCTATTAACAGTTTAATAAAAATATCACCACGATATGATCATTGTCTTCCCTCTAACGACATATAGTGGTTCAAGATCCATATTCACTAATTCCTAGTGAGCTTTGGCTTCACTGCTAGGAAATTAGTGACATAGGTAAACAACCATTGTTAATCATATCTCTATATGACTCTTGTTTGTTGGGTGACATCCAATGCCCCGGCTCCCAACCTATGCCATAAAGCCCAAAACCGTTTTGATAGCTTTGTTGAGTAAACCAACACTATGTATGTGAATGTCCAACATTCACCCTATGAATTATGATAGATGATGGTACTTTGCTTTGGAAAACCCACCACACAACGATCAAAATATCATAGGTGCAGCTATTGGTAAATGGCATCAAATGCTCAACTTTTGTGAGGGAAGCTATTCTATCATGACAAAACATCCACCATATGAAAAGCATGAAAAGAATAGTAATAAATAAACATCACAGGCATATGATCATATCACATTGTGAATAGTATGGCCTTTAGAATCATAATGGTCTCCATCGCCATGTTTCCATCAAGATCTGAGCTGCCATGCCTCCCTTCTTGTGGTGATCTCCATCTCCACCATGCTTGAAGACATCTCCATGATAATAAAAGAAGCTAATACAACTAATAGCTACCAAATAAATTACATGAGAGATCAAGCATCACAGGTCGACACGCAGGTCGTTATACAATTATGTGACAACCTCAACCCGGTTGTGTTAAATTGGCAACATGCAGGCTACACGAATTTACACACAGATCATCACATCACATTAATGCCATACCATTCACATCATCCCCTGCAAAAATGAGTTAAGCATAGAACAATTTCTAGCGCGAAACTATATTATGTAATCGCTATAGCAGACAGCAAAACGGCGGTCCCGGGCGGGGGGTCGAGGGGGGAGCCGCCCCCGGCGGGTTTTAGGGCAGCACCCTGAACACCAAACAGAATTACATAGATCGCATCTATGAAATCACTATGAAAATCTCATCGGATTGATCAAATCAACCCGAATCCGAGCCATTCAGAATGCCTCAATTTTCAATGTGACCGATTATTCATGAGTAGATCACGACTCATGACCGTGGTCTGTTGGCTCAATCTATTAGCTATGTACACGATTAGTCCCGATGGTGATTCCAGCTGGTAGGGACAGGTTGCGCACACAGCAGAGAAGGAGCACGAACTGACCCTTTAGTCATATACGATCACAATCTACTCTAACCAATTCCAAACCCCAAAAACCGTGTGATAAAATTCATCGTATGAATATGTCTGCAGTAGATCCCATCTACTAATAAGATCCAGACCAGAAACTACGCAAGTCGGCTCTGATGCCGCTGTAGGGAATTCGGCGGTACGCTACTCTAGCAACTCTATCGCATCACCCAGGAAACATGTGAGTACAGAGGTCATGGATCGTTACCACTAAACCCGCAGCGCATCGGAACATAGATGCGCGTTGGTGTAGGGAAGTAGACGATCTCGTTCGTCTCCTCCTCGTCCTCGTCATAGCAGTAGGTAGACGATCACGATCGTCGTAGCCGATCACGATCGTCGTAGCCGATCAGCGCAGCAGTAGCAGCAGCGCCTCGACGGAGTCCACACGTACGGAGAGGAACGCTGTGCACCGGTGTGCTAGCACCGCCCGCGCGGCAAGGGTCTCGGCGTGAGGCCTTCGAGGGGTGGCGGCTAGGGCTGTCACGTGGTGGTGTAATTAGCCCCTAACCCTACCCCTCATATTTATGGGCGTACTAATGGGCTTTTAGGTCGCCGGCCCATTAGTACCCTAATTGCTTATGGATCAAATATCCAATAGGCCTCAACTCGAATTGTTATGATTGCCTCTTGGGCACATCACCAACATATGATTTCATCACCATTCGGTGATTAGAACCTCTATCTTGCCGTCTTACACTTCTGTTGGTGTGTGGCCAAGATATCACAAAATAGCCTTTACAAAGGGACTACTAGCATGTACGGATCCACTAAGGTTTCACTAGTGGCGATGTCTCCAACTGAGCACATCTTCAACCAAGGGCCCACTCTTGTGCCATTCGGATACTTGGGAGTCCCGCCACAAATCCAAACCCAATCTGACTCCCCTTCCCCAGTGCGCCAAATGATCCATGCAAAACTAGCAATGCCCTAATTAATCAGCTACGCATTACCCATACTTGGCCTCGTGGTGGCACTGTTGTACAGGCCTTTTCTCGCATGAACCGGTCCTTAGATCCAAAGCAAGCAACCACCATGTCTTTGAACCCATCCACATACCAGGCTTGCTTAGATCACCCATTACCATATCATATTGACCAGTTCATATTAACCATAATCTCATTAATGCATAATTAAATAGTATAGTTGTTTTCCCATCCCAATTAATTAAGGGAAACAAAGGTAAAAAGAACTTCCCGACTCTCTACCATGTATTCCAGGTGACAAGGTTGGTTAAAAAAAGCTAGTAAACTTCCTATCATAGGATTCCCATCAAATTGACACAAGCATGCAGTTTTGAAAACGAAACATTTATCTTAAAAACAGGGTCAATATGTTCAAGGACACTTGCCTTGCTCTTGTGCTTGGTTGGGTTCAAAGACTTCAAATTCTGGGTGCTAGAGGTCCTCCGCAGCACTCTCAAGTGCAAATCCGTCTAAACCGCGCAATGAACACACAAGACAAAAATCACAATCAATAGATGCTCATATGTTACTCAATATGACATGATATGCATGATTAATGTAAATGCAAAGCAAAACTAGTTAATGAGTTGTTAATTATGTTTACTAACTAGTTCTAATGGTTATTAACAAGTTTGGTCAGGTCTGGTATTGATTCAAAACATTTTAAAATTAATTCAGAAGGAAACATACAGCAAAACCGGACTAGTCCGCAGTAGGGCCGGACTAGTCCGCCCTTCGCAGAAACAGCGAGCTAGGGTTTTCTAGGTCGACGTGAATTTGGAGAAACGGGTTTGAGTTCCTGTGAGGAAGAGGAAGTAGAAGGTATACCAGGTGTTTATAACTCCAATGAATCAAGGGTTTCGGAGGCAACACTTGGATCTTGACGATCTAGGGTTGATGAAGAACTTGAAGGTGAGTTGTTGATGAAGAACAAAAACTTGATAGAGATCTTGATCACTTGATCCTATTTCGTTTCCTCCTCTTCTTCTTCTTGCTCGGGATCTACTTCTCCCTCCTTGGCGGTGGCTGTCCACAAACTAGGATTTGGGTGTGTTTCAAAGGTGGCAAAAAGATGTGAAAATAGGGTGTCGGGTTGTTTATATAGGGGTGGAGGGCTAGGGTTTGATGGATTTCGAGTTTGGGGTGGGTGGCGGCTGGTGTGGGGTCCCACATTGGCTCCAAAAGGGGTTAGACATGACGTCCTTAGGCCCACTTAAGGTAAAACCCAAAAACAAGTCATGGAACAAAAGATCAACTCAGAATCACGATTACCGAACAAGTCCGAAAGGGTACAGACTAGTACGAAGTTAATCAAAGAGATATCAGACAAGTCTAGACTATATCAGACAAGTCCGAACTTAGTCGGAGGAAAAACAGACAAGTCTGGCCAAAATCGGACATGTCTAATTTAGTCATAGGGGAAAACAGACAAGTTCGTTAGATGTCGGAAAAGTCCGAACAGTTTTGGGACTTGGAAAAATTTCAAGGAATTAGGATACCGAACTAGTCCTCAATTGACCGAACAGGTCCAAAAACTGTACACAGAGGGTAACGGACTAGTCCGCAACAAAAGTGGAAATGTCCAAGGAAGGTTAGAGAGAAATAGGACCAGTCCGCACCAAAAACGGAATAGTCCGCACTCCTCAGAACTTTTGAGTGTGGTTTTGCTCATAATTCATTTTAAACTTATTCCTTTTTATGTGGATTAATGTTAAACATATATATGAACTTATGCAATGCATGATGCATGAAAATGAGGGTGTTACAAACCTACCCTCCTTAAAATGAATCTCGCCCTCGAGATTTATGTGGAACAGAAGAGATAGGGAAATTCCTTCTTGAGATCATCCTCCAACTCCCAAGTTGCTTCGAATTCTGTATGATGCTTCCATTGAACTTTACACCGTCTAATAATCTTGTTCCTTGTGACCCTCTCCTTGGTTTCCAAGATTTTGACCTGTTGCTCGGCATAAGTCAAATCTACCTCTAATTTCAAATCTTCCATTGGCACATGTTCTTCCGGCACTCTCAAGCACTTCTTGAGCTTGGAAACATGAAATATATCATGTACATCGGAAAGATGAGCTGGTATATCCAATTTATATGCTAATTCCCCTCTTTTGTCCAAAATCTTACAATATATCGAGGCGCTAGCTTGCCTCTGATATTAAACATCTTATGACCTCGCATTGGTGACACCTTGAGGTAAAAAAAAAATCTCCTACTTCAAAGGATAATTTCGTTCTCCTATTGTCCGCATAGCCTTTTTGCCTTGATTGAGCACCTCTCAAGTTTTCACGAATAATCTAGACTTGTTTATCAGCCTCTTGCAACATGTCAGGTCCAAACACTTGATTTTCTACTGTCTCATTCCAGAACAAAGGTGTCCTACACTTCCTCCCATATAGTGCTTCACATGGTGACATCTTCAAACTTGCTTGGTAAATATTGTTATATGAAAATTCCGCATTTGGCAAGCTCTTGTCCCAACTTTTCCCATGCTTCAAGGCACAAGCTCTCAGTTTGTCCATCGGTTTAAGGGTGATATGCCGAACTAAAGTTCAACCTTGTACCCAATGCGTCGTGCAGTTTCTGCCAAAACCTAGAGGTGAATTGAGAACCTCTATCCGATACTATCTTCTTTGGGACTCCATGTTGACACACAATATGCTGCATATATAGGTCTGCCAGTTGTATTGCAGTATACTTGGTCTTGACAGGGATGAAGTGAGCTGGTTTGGTCAATCGATTTAATATTACCCATATGGAGTCATAACCGGACTGTGTACGAGGTAATCCAACTATGAAGTCCATACAAATTTCTTCCCACCTCCATTATAGAATCTTCAATGGCTGCAATAATCCAGCTGGCCTTTGATGTTCTGACTTCACTCGTTGGCACACATCACACAATGCTACATATTCAGCTATGTCCTTTTTCCTGCTGGCCCACCTATAACATGTCTTCAAGTCCTTGTACATCTTTGTACAACCGGGATGAATTGAGTATGGCGAGTCATGTGCCTCTTTTAATATATTCTCCCGAATATGCTTCATATTAGGCACGACAATCCTTTTTCGAAGCCATAAGGTATCATGGTCATCCTCATCAAACCTGAATTTTCTTCCCTCTTGGGTCCTATCCTTGATTTGGATTTCCTCATCCGTTGTTTGTGCTTCTCAAATTTATTTCTCCAAGGTCGGATTTAGCTCCATTATTCCCATCTCATTCACAAATCCAAGGTTCAATCGTTCAAACTCCTTACATAACTCAGATGGCAATTCCCAACCGTGAGCTAATGACCTACTCCTTTCCTACTCAAGGCATCAACCACTACATTAGCCTTTCTCGGATGATAATTAATTCCCACATCATAGTCCTTGATGATCTCCAAGCATCTTCGTTGCCTCAAATTCAGATCCTTTTGTGTGAATATGTACTTGAGACTCTTGTGATCCGTGTAAATCCCACACCTGTGACCAAGAATATAATGCCTCCAAATCTTCAATGCACGTACTACAGCTGCATGTTCCAAATCATGCATTGGATAATTCTGCTCATGTTTCTTCAATTGCCTCGATGCATATGCAACCACTTGACCTTCTTGCATGAACACACATCCAAGTCCTTGTCTTGAAGCGTCGCAATATATATCAAAACTTTTTCTTACATCCGGCAAAACTAGCACACGTGCGGTGGTTAACCTCTTCTTTAGCTCCTCAATACCTTCTTGGCAAGCTTGAGTCCATTGGATAGTTTTCCCCTTCATTAACAGTTCTATCACTGGCTTGGCTATTTTGGAAAAGTCCTTGATGAACCTACGATAATATCCAACCATTCCAAGAAAACTCCTTGTTTCCTTTACATTTTGCAGTGGCTCCAATTTCAACACGTCCCTCACTTTTCCTGCATCAACCGATACTCCACTTGCGGAGATGATATGCCCCCTAAATGACACCTCTTTCAACCAAAACTGGCACTTGCTGAACTTGACATACAATTGATGCTCCCTCAATTTCTGCAACGTAAGCCTTATGCGTTCCTCATGCTCCTCTTCACTCTTCGAGTAGATCATAATACCATCAATGAACACCACTACAAACTTGTCCAAGTACTCCATGAAGACCTTATTCATGAGGTACCTAAAATAGGCAGGTGCATTTGTCAATCCAAAGTACATAACTGTATACTCATAAGATCCATATCATGTCCGAAAAGATGTTTTGGTTATGTCCGATAGTCTAATCTTCGTTTGAAAGTATCCCAACCTCAAATCAATCTTGGAGAAGACACAAGCACCCTTCATCTGATCAAACAAGTCTTCTATGCAGGGCAAGGTGTACTTGTTCTTGATGGTCACCTCATTGAGAGCTCGGTAATCCACACACATCCTTTGTGATCCATCCTTCTTATCCACGTAAAGAACGGGCGCTCCCAAAGGTGAAGAGCTTGGGTGAATAAAACCCTTCTCTAGTTGCTCTTGAATCTGATTCTTAAGCTCCACTAACTCCTTAGGAGGCATCCTATAGGGCCTCTTAGCTATTGGTGCAGTTCCAGGTATGAAATAAATAACAAATTCGATATCACGATCAGGTGGCATACCTGACAACTCATTCGGAAACACGCCTAGGAATAAACACACCATTGGAATCTCCTCAATTGCGGCACCATCCACGTGGTTCAGCTCCAATTGCTTCAATGCATGTTCAGATGCTTCAAATTCTATGGTGATCCCTTCCTCATTGGTCAACTTTACCGTATTTGTGGCACATTCAATGACTCCATTGTGCTTCCTCAACCAGTCCATACCAAGTATAATGTCTAATCCTTGAGAATCCAAAACAATGAGGTTGGCAAAGAAGTCTACCCCCCTTATTCTAAGGCTTACTTTTGGACATACTATATTTGTCCTCATCTCTCCTCCAGGAGACTCAACCAATAGAGTATACTTCATATGAGAGATAGGAAAACAATACTTGGCAACATATTTCGATGCAATGAAAGAATGTGATGCTCCAGAATCAAATAACATAGTATCCGAGTTGGAGTTTGTGAGAAACACACCAATCACCACGTCATCCACTTGTTGAGCTTCCTCCGTAGAGACATGGTTCACGTTGCCACGAGCAAAATTTTGTTGTCCACGGTTCCCTTGTGGTGCTCCTCCATTCGGTCTTGTGTTCTGTCTTGGAGCATTGGTTCCTTGACCAAGGCTTGACTTATGACATTGAATTGGAATGTGTCCTGCTTCTCCACATGTATATCACTTCCTAACTGCGCCAGAATTATTGGGATGAACTTGATTCTGAGCATTTGCACCTGGAAGGTTGGCACGAGGTGCATAAGGCATTGGAGGCCTAGGTGCTTGCATGACAGGGCACTGCTGAAAAAACTGCGCTGGGCGCGGTGCGTAACCAGGGCGTTGTACAGGAGCAGAAGAGCTGTAATAAGGCGCATTAGGTGGGGCAAAGCGAGGGTGCACATTACTTCCTTGTTGTTGTCCTTGATACGGTGCCTTCCTCTTGGTGTCTTGCTCCATCTCACGGACCTTGTTCTCAACCACAATTGCTTTGTCCACAAGCTTTTGAATGTTTGCATAATCACAGTTGAGCAATTGCACTTGGATTTCATTTTTCAAGCCCCTCATGAACATGTATTGCTTCCGGCTATCCCGGCTGACATCTTTAGGGGCGTACCTTGAGAGTTGAGTAAATTTATTGATGTATTCACCAACACTCGATCTTCCTTGCCTCAAGTTCTCAAATTCTTTCCTCTTCAAGATCATAACACCTTCCGGCACATAATGAGAACGGAAGGTCTCCTTGAATTCGGCGCAAGTAATCGTCTCATGGTTCTCATGGGCGTTGCACAAAGAGTCGCACCAATCGGCAGCTGCTCCGACAAGTTGATGGGAAGCGAATAGGACCTTCTCCCAGTCACTACATTGGACTATTGCAAGTTTCTTCTCCACGGACTTGAGCCAGTCATCGGCATCTATAGGGTCAGGAGCTTGAGCAAAGGTTGGTGGCATGGTTCTAACGAACTCCCTCAATCGGTTATGAGGAGGTGGGGGTGGCGGAGGAGGCATGTGGGGCTGATGGTTGTTTTCGCCAGCCTACAGCTATCCCATAGTCTGTATCATGGTCTGCATGAGCTGGTTCTTCATGGCCAATAGCTGCTCAAGATTGATAGATCCCTGGGCAGGTCCTTGTCCATTATTGTTCTGAGGTGCTCTGTTGTTCTCCTCCTCATCATTGCCATCCCTCTTGTTGCGAGTCCTCACCATCTTGAGAAAAGCAAGAGGTAAGAATTTAGAAAACGTCCCCAACTATATGCATCAAGGGATATTAAACTAAGCAACTACCTATACTAGCCTACATGGACATGGCAATGCTAAAGCATCCCAAAATCCTCTACTAAGCACACAAGCAGCAATACATAGCAAACAACACACAAAGCAAAAACTCATCAATTCCTGAGTGTTCCTATGCGCTCTAAAGTTTCCATTCTATCTAGGCTACGTCCTCTGGTCAACCTATGGCTCTGATACCAATTTGTGACACTTGGTTCCGAAAATGAACCAAGTGAACACATATGTGTGCCCAGGACGTGCAACACACATACACAAGTGCATTCACAAAATGATATACAGAAAAATACCACAGAACAAGATTAACTAACCAATTTTATTACAGAATTCATAATATCCTCGAATACAAGCTCTAATGAATACTAATGACAAGTTGGACTAATGCAGCGGAAATCATCTAAATAAAACAACTATGCAGCTAGCAAAGATTATACCGTAGCTCCAATCAACACCACAGGCAAGCTGGCGGCAGACACAACCTAGAACTCCGCATTATCGACGTTATACTCTCAATCCTGACATGCAACTGTTGGTGGGGGAATTGTAAGGGTGAGTACATGTCGTACTCAGCAAGTGTGGAAAGTATGACATGTAGCTGATACAAATGATGAATATAATAAAGGCTAAGTGTTGAAAAGTACATCAAAACATTTGAAAAGCAATATATTATATGTATGTGAAGTAAACACATCATAAACCATGTAATTATCATAATATTAGTCCATATTTCATTACCATCATACATATACCATATTTCTCATTATGATTAACCATATCCATTGCCATAAATCATAATACCATCCCATAACCAGTACCAAACCATCCCAAGCCCAGGTTTCCCTCTAATCATGGAAGTTGTCCAGATGCTCATAACCGGGAGCACAACTATCTTGACAATTTTTAAGACACTCTGCAGAGTTTGTACCACTTTACCTACGTGTTTGTGATTTCATCACCTTTCGGTGACTAGAACCTCTATCTTGCCATCTTACACTTCCGTTGGTGTGTGGCCAAGAGATCACAAAATAGCCTTTTACCAAGGGACTACTAGCATGTACAGATCCGCAAATGTTTCACCGTTGGTGATGTCTCCAACCGAGCACATCTTCAACCAAGGGCCCCCTCTTGTGCCTTTCAGATCCCAGGGAGTCCTACCTCAAATCCAAACCCAATCCAACTCCTCTTCCCCGATGCGCCAAACGATCCATGAAAAACTAGAAATACCCTAATTAATCAGCTACGCCGCAACCATACTTGGCCTCATGGTAACACTGTTGTCCTGGCTTATTCTCGCATGAATCGGTCCTTAGATCTAAAGCAAACAACCACCATGTCTTACAACCCATCCACATACCAGGCTTGCTTAGATCACCCATTACCATATCATATTAACCAGTTCATATTAACTATAATCTCATTAATGCATAATTAAATAGTATAGTTGTTTTCCCATCCCAATTAATTAAGCGAAGGAAAGGTAAAAAGCCATTCCCGACTCTCTACCATGTATTCCAGGCGAGAAGGGTGGTTAAACAAAGCTAGTAAACTTCCAATCATAGGATTCCCATTAAATTGACACTAGCATGCAGTTTTGAAAACTAAACATTTATCTTAAAAACAGGATCAATATGTTCAAGAACACTTGCCTTGCTCTTAGGCTTGCTTGGGATCAAAGACTTCAAATTCCTGGTGCCGAAGGTCCTCTGCACCACTCTCTAGCGTAAATTCGTCTAAGCTGCCCAACAAACATACAAGACAAGAATCACAATCAATAGATGCTCATATTTTACTCAATATGACATGATATGCATGATTAATGCAAATGCAAAGCAAAACTAGTTAATGGGTTGTTAATGATGTTTACTAACTAGTTCTAATGGTTATTAACAAGTTTGGAAAGGTTTGGAATTGGTTTGAAACAATTTAAAATTAATTCAGCAGGAAACAGACACCAAAACCAGACTAGTCTGCAGTAAGGCCGGACTAGTACGCCTTTCGTAGAAACAGCGAGCTAGGGTTTTCTAGGTTGACGTGAATTTGGAGAAATGGGGTTGAATTCATGTGAGGAAGAGGAAGTAGAAGGTATACCAGGTGTTTAGAACTCTAGTGAGGCAACACTTGGATCTTGACGATCTAGGTTTGATGAAGAACTTGAAGGTGGGTTGTTGATGAAGAGTGAAAACTTGATGGAGATCTTGATCACTTGATCCCTTTTTGTTTCCTCCTCTTCTTCTTCTTGCTCAAGATCTCCTTCTCCCTCCTTGGCGGTGGCTATCCACGAAGTAGGGTTTGGGTGTGTTTCAAAGGTGTCAAAAAGATGTGAAAATAGGGTGTTGGGTTGTTTATATAGGGGTGGAGGGCTAGGGTTTCATGGATTTGAGTTTGGGGTGGGTGGAGGCCGGTGTGGGGTCCCATATGGGCTCCAAAAGTGGTTAGACACGACGTCCTTACGCCCACATAAGGTAAAACCCAAAATCACGTAGTGGAACAAAAGATCAACTCGGAATCGTGATTACCGAACAAGTCCACAATTGATCGCACAAGTCTGAAAATTGTACAGAGCGGAAAACAGACTAGTCCGCAGCAAAAACGGACATGTCTGAGGAATGTCAGAGAGAAATCGGACCAGTCCGCACCAAAAACGGACTAGTCCGCACTCCTCAGAACTTTTGAGTGCGGTTTTGCTCCTAATTCATTTTAAACTCATTCCTTTTTATGTGGATTAATGTTAAACATATATATGAACTTATGCAATGCATAATGCATGAAAATTACGGTGTTGCAATGTGCAAGTGAAGTCTTTAATTCAAAAAGAAATGAATGAACTCTCACATAGGACTATACTAGTTTGACTACGGTCAATGTGAAGGCAAATAGCATATGCATAAGATTTATCAATGTAAAATATCGTATGCCTTTAGTAGGTATTTCCAATCAAATGAGGTTACTTAAATCTTTTTAAAACTTTCTTCGGATATCTAAGTTTCACTTTTAAAGTAGGAATAACAGCCCTATCACCATATCAAATCTCACAACAACCTAGAATTAGATTAAGCTTTGGCTACCGACAATTTCTAATCAATGCAAAGTTAACTTTAGCCAATGAAAGCAATATTTGGAGAGTAGAAAGTTTTAAAATAGGGACTTGGGAAAAATAAAACAGAGCAGCAATTCATCATTTCATCTATGTGAATTCTAAATCATTCTTACGGCACATCTTTATTTGATTGAAAGCAAACCTATATTATTTGTTTTTAAGATTTTTATGCAAGGTGAATGGTGGATGAATGGAAAATAAATATGCAATGTATGTGATACAAGTTACCTCAAGTGGGGATCTTCCCCCAAGCTTGTTCTTCAATCACCTCCGTGATAAGGGTTGAACCCTTGATGACAGAAGTATGTCGCGAGATCAGCTTGTTGTTTTTATAGCGTGCAGTTAAAGTTGGTGAACTAAGTGTCCATGTGTTGTTGCTAGTCTTGGGTACCTTGGACATGCTCTTGGAGTATGTTGTAGATGTCTCCCATACTCACTTCAAGGTCTCCCATACGTCTAGTTAGATATACCATTTCTTGGCTATAGTCATGATGACTTCTAGCCAAAAAGGAACAACATCCTCTCATGGACGTTGGAGACAAGCCGCTAGAGCTTGATGTGGATAGGGATGATCACATGTGGTACTTCTCCGGCATCATATGGTTGAGGTTGAGTCCATATGGGTGCATCACCCATTGCGTTCTCTTCCTCTTGTTACTCATGGATCATGGAGGTTGTCAGAGGCATGGTCGTGGCCGCTCTCCTTGTACAACTTCTAGTTACGCGCCTGAGACATTACTTCTTCGAGCTTCCTCGATGGGAAGAAGATCAATGGTTAGTCTCCGTTATTCGTACAAATGAAAATCCAGGTTACGTAACTGAATTCTATTGACAAAGCCAGGATAGAAAAAATACCAAAGAGCCAGTATGATCATGCTTAAGGGTATGTCCTCACACTAAATAATCCTCATTACTCAATTCTCGTTCAGTTTCAATGTACTCAAATGAAGTATACTCTAATGCTCCTACCCTAGTAGCAATGCAGGTAATCAATGAAGTGCATTCAATTGGGCCTGCCCTTGAAATGCTATCTAACCATTATGTCATCATGGCAATAACTGGAGAAACTTTTATCTTCATAATCATGGCAAATAAAATTTCAGTTAATCATCACGGACTACTCTAATATCTCCTTTAGGGAGCATAGTCATAGCCACCCATCTATGTATGTGTCGGCGGTTGGAGCCGGCAGATCTCCCTACACTGCTAAAGTGATTGGGGAGTTTGAAGTTCGGTGTGGGCGCGCGGAGATTCAAGAAGGTGATTAGGAGTTTGACACAGGAGACACAAGAATTTACGTGGTTCGGGCCGCCTGAGCGTAATACCCTACTCCACAGGTGTATTGGTGTTGTATTAGCAGTAAGAGCTTGTCACGAGTGTATGGGGGTGCGTCTGATCACCCGTGCGTGAACCTCTCGCGTGTATCGTCGGTCTGTCCTTTTATAGTACAAGGGCATACCGTTACAAGTTAGCCTGGCCCGACATGTGGCCCCGGCGGTTACTAGTATTGACACACGCTTAATTGCCTTTAATGATCCTGTAACGGGCTCTGATAGCACCGTTACGGGTGTTATAATCGTCTGTTTAAGTGTCATTAATATGGCATTAATGACACTTAATCGGGTCTTGAAGTCCTTGGCTCTCCTTTGAAGATCCGGAGCCATTACAAGGTCTTCCGGAGGTTAGAAGCTGGAGGTCCGACGAATGGACACGTGGCAGTTCTGGAGCTTGCTGTGGGAAGCAGGTAGCTCCGGGGCTACCCGACACATGTCAGGTCCGGAGCTTCTCTCGGTCTGGGGTTAAGTCCGGAGGTGCCATTTGGGTACGTGGCCCGGAGCTTCCCCCTTGTGGGCGGTAGCTCCGGTTTGGCAGTACACGTGGCGACCCAGGGATTAACCACCTTGGAGAAGCGGGTCCGGTTATGTCTGACACGTGGGCCTCCAAGGGTCTTCAAACCAAGTAGATGACCTTCCTTTGAGATTTTCGTAATCTCAAGGGGTGTACGGTTTCTAGGGTACCGATAGTGGTCCCCTGGACCTACCTCCGAGGAAGATCACTGGGGTGAAGTCATTACGTCGGAGGTGGGTCCATCCTCGTGACTCTTGAACTGAGTCTTCAAGGGTCTTCTGAGGTGCCGTTGGCAGGGATTTACAGTTAGATCCCGCCGCGTGGCACACCTCAGGCGGCAGATGAGATCTTTGACGTGCGGATCTCACGCAATTGAAGGTCGCCGGTTCCCGATACGAAAACTGTATCGGTTCCGCGCGCCCTGTCAGGCCGCCGCCTTTGGGTTTCCCACCGCGTGATGACAACCGTTCGCCTGGGTAAGAGCCTCGACTTGATCGTTGGGGTGGTCCCGGGCCCTCTTGTCATCGACTGGGTTAAATTTTTGAGTGGTACCTTTGACTTCCCTGCGGTTTCCATCCAAGCGTTGCGAGGGCTTACTTAAGAAGGAAAGCGCGCACTATCGGGAGTTCTTTACGCCTCTCATCTGATCTTGCGCTCAAACTCCCAACTCGTGCTTCGCTCCTCTTCTCGTGCCTAGCTGTGCCGCGATGGAGTTGGGTCTGCGCGAGAGTCGCTTGAAGACCGACAGCGATTTGAAGAAGGTCCGGGCCCTCATGGGGTGGTCCTCGGACTTCTTCAACCGCTTGGTCTGTGCCGGCGGAGAGCTCCCCTTCGAGAAGGAGCGCGCCGGCGAAATGGTGTACTTTTCTTCGTATGCCATGGTGGGGTTGATCCCACCTTTTTCTTATTTCTTCTTGATGCTGCTAGACTTCTATGGTCTGTAGCTATACCACATTGGCCCTCACTCCATTCTCCTCGTGTCCATCTTCGTACACTTCTGTGAGATGTGGGTGGGCACCCCCCCTGCATTGAACTCTTCTGGACCTTCTTCACCGTCCACACCACCGGCCGGAGCAATGAGTATCTTGGATTCTACTACTTCGTGAAGCGCAAGAAGTGCCCATTCAAGTACCTCCGGTCGTTCCCTTCCGGGAAGTGGGATGATTGGAAGAAAGATTGGATAGTCGTCAGGGTGGAGGAGCATGAGCGTTTGGAGCTACCCGACGGCCTGCCCGGCATCGACACAATGATCTGGAGTGAAGCTCCGGTGCTGGCGGAAGCTTTCAACCCCGCCTTGACCAGGATCCGCCAATGCGTGGAGGGAGGATTGACTCCTCAGGCGGTATTCTACAATTTCCTAGCCAACAGGTGGGCGCCGCTAAAGAGGATGGAGAAGCTCGCTTGGGCCCTCAATAGCGTGATGGACGAGGACCGGGTTGAGACCGGGTTGAAGTCCAACATGGTGGGGAAGACCTTGGAGTTCCACCTCAAGAAATTCCAGCACGGCATCAACGTCGACGGTGATGACTTGACTCCGCCGTTGGCCTTTCTCCCTCTGAACGTTGAAGTGGAGTTCAACAGGGAGCTCCGGCGGACGATGCCTGCACTTGACGACCTTGGTGTCGTTGAGAGAAGATCAACCACCCGGGTGGCGATCCCCGGGATGCCCGAAGATGGCTCCGTCCCTGCCCCACAGCTGAGGGTCGAGGTCATCGGCAAGGGCAAGGAGCTGGCGGATGAGCTTGAGAGCCGGAAGAGGAAGCTGCGACATGCCGACGGAAGGTCCGTCAGGCCCGCCACTTCCGCCTCGGTTCCTTCTCCACAGAGGGCAAGATCTTCTACCACCGTGGCGACTGTCCCCGTAGTGGGGTCCTTCCGGAACGATACCGTTCCTGCAGTGGGATCCTCCCGGAGCGCGTCTGTCCCCGTGGTGGAACCCTCCTGGGGTGCTAGCTCCGGGCGCACGACTCCGGCACCTGGGATAGTGGGAGCCTACAGGTACAGGGGTTCCTCCCGATCGAGGAGAGCCCCGACCCAGGAAACGCCCGTGGCTGCGACAAGTTCCGGGGGGCCTTCCGGAGCTCCTACGCCGACCGTGGCCAGCCCGGAACGTCCAGGAAAAAGGTTCTGCGCAAGCTGGTGCGGAAGCCTTCCAAGGTAATTTTTAATCTTTACCTTGGTTAGTTATTTAATTGTAGCAACTGTTTGTTGATTTTCTTCGATCATCATCTGCAACGTCCCCAAGAAGGGGAGTGAGGCTCCACCCTCAGCCACAGTGTCTGAGGTCGTGGGAGCTTCTGCTCCTGTCCCGGTGCCGCCCCAGGTGGTGGCCGAGGCCGCGACAGCTCCGGCGCCGGCTGCCGTGGTCATGGACCTCGACTCGTCCCTAGAAGCTCCCATGGTAGCGCCGGAACACGGGAGTGAAGACACGCCAGCGGCACCTATCCCGGAGGTTGAAGCTTCGGGTCCTGGTACTGCAGTGATGGAAGCTCCGGCTGTTGAGCGGGAGGAAGTAGTCGTTCCGGCTTCGGAGCCGGAAAGTGCTGAAGCCCCGGCGGTTGAGCTGGAGGTGACTGAAGCCCCGACATGCGAGCCGGAAGTCGAGGTAGCTCCGGCAGTTGAGCCGGTTACCTCCGAAGCACCGGCCGCTGAGCCGGTTATTGTTGGAGCTCTGGCCTCAGGGCCGGTCGAAGTTGAAGGTCCTCCGGTGCCTGAGCCAGTGGTTGAAGAGGCGATGGAGCTCGATCCTCCTTCAGAAGAGGTGCCCAGACCGGAGCCAGTAGCAGCTCCTGCTCCGGAAGCGACGACGCCGGAGGTACCTGCGACCGAGTCGGAGTGCCCAAGCGAAGTCGCTGGCCCCCTGCCCGAGGAGGTGAATGAAGACTTGGCGGTGGGGCCTTCATCGATGGCGACTTAGGCCATCCCGGAGGCCGGCCCTTGTGCCTTGGAAGCTCAGGGGTCCACTCTCGTAGAGTGGGACCCAATTTTTGTATGTGATGACCCGCTGGAACCAGCGGAGGAGACCCCAGCAGGTCCGGAGCCCATCCCGTTGTCGATGTCGATCGACAATGCCTACTCCAATCTGCGTCAAGTCCAATTGGCCTTCTTCCACGATAGCAAGGCTCTTGAAGAGGAGCGCCAAACCCTTAGGCGGTGGCGTAATCGGCTCCACTTCGAGACCAAGCTGGCGCAGTCGAGGCTAGCAGATGACAAGGAGTGGATCAAGCGGGAGAAGATCCGCCTGGAGTACTAGGGCAAGCTGCTAGATGACAGGGAGAGCATGACTCATGCCCTCGACGCCCAATCCCAGGAGATATACAATCAAGCCAAAGCAGCCAACAGTGCGGCCGAGGAATGCCATGAAAGGCTGGAGGTCATTAACACTGCACTCATCAAGCGCCGGGAGGCACTTGAAGAGAGGGAGATACGGCTCGAGAATGAAGAGCAGAAACTCCTTGAGCTGCGGGATGATGTCCTGAGGAGGGAAGAGGAGCTTGCCGAGAAAGTAGCTCTGGCTGACAAGGGCCTCGAGGAGCGTTCCAAAAAATTGGAAGAGCGCTGCCAAGAGGAAGAGGAGAAGACCTGGGTGCGGGGGCAGGAACTCTATGAATACGAGTGTGCCCTTGTTGCCCAGGAGAAAAAAGTGGAGGCTAGGGAGAAGGACCTGGTAGATCGCCGGAACAAGATACACCTCCGGGAGGAGGAGCTCGGAAGACTCGAGAGGCGGGTTGCTGAAAGGATTCAGCAAAACGCCAAAGAAGTTGAGCGCCTCGCCCGCGAGAATTCCGAACTGACGGCGGCCAGGAGATCCCTGGAAGAGATGAAGAGCTTAAGGACGGCGGACTCCCTACAGATTTGGGAGTTCCTGGGCAAGGCCAACGACGCGCTGACGCCAATGGGTTTTAGCCCCGTGCGCCCGGATAATCCGGAGCCGGAGCCGGACCTTGCGCTGCAGGCGTTGAGCGCAGCTGGTAGCAAGCTCTCCAAGGTGGGCGATGTCATCGCGGACCAACTGGAAGTTGAGGGGCAATCCCTAGCGAGGAACGTCATAGAGTATGTGCTGACGTGCTACACCAGCCGGAACTCCCAATTTCCTCTGGACCCGGTGCTTGAAGGCCCCGTCGAAGGAGAAGGCGAAGCTACCCGAGCCAGCGTATCGGAGGTCGCCCAGATGGTCGCCGAGTTCTTCCATAGGGTCTAGGACCATCTCTTTAGCTCTCACTTGTATTTTCTCTTCTTCTTCCTCAATTTTGTAATCCCTTGTCTCCAGATGTAATCTCCTGTCTTCCAGATGAATGAAATCCCCAAAATTTTTGCTAATTTCACTTTTTGTCTTCAACACCTTTATCTTCACTTGGCCCCCTGGTAGATGTACACAATTTGATTGTGAACATGTACCAAAAGGATACTGTGTTTTGTTGAAGACTCATTTGCTCCAAACTTGTAGCATTTAGGTCCGAAGTCTTCGATAGTGAAGGTCCCCTGAGGTTGTCGGAGCTTAGAAGCTCCGGCATTGTCCATCGTTGGAGCTTGGTAGCTCCGGCAATAGCCTCTATCAACACGAAGAGCGTCGATAGTTAGTCCTCCGGGGTGTCGGAGCTGAGTAGCTCCGGCAGTGACCTTTGCCAACACTTGGTTTGTTGGCAGCAGACTCCATTTATGGGGTCTTCTCACCATCTTATATTCAGCGTCGACGGCTGGCCCCCTTAGGGGAGTCGGAGCTTAGTTAGCTTCGGCTTTTCTCCATCAACGTAGACTTTATTTTTCCTGCACACTTAAGTCAAGAAAAATAGTAAAATTCGTTCCTTGTCTATAATTTCGTCGCGGCTTACGATTCTCAAGAAGATTTTAAGTTGAACGCGATTCTAAACACAACCGGATGCGTTGTCTTTTCTTCTAGGTTCAACTGTCCATGGACCCGCCTTACTTCGGCCTGCCGGGGTGTAGGTAGAGTGGCGTACTTAGGGTGCTTGACCAGGCTAAGTCGATAGCACACTCCGGCCCTAGATTGGCTGGGCGGCTTTCAAGCGAGTTGGCCATGAACGATATTTGAATCCAAAAGAACTGACAATACAACTCGAATCGTATATAAACCGGTCGAACTAAAATTTCTTAAGAATTACACGTCTTAGTTATAGACAAGAAAGAGAAAAATAAAAATGTCGAGCCTGCACAAAATAAATGCACGTGGAGTCTATTTCACATGAAGATGTCTTTCATTATAGGTCCGGGGTACAGGGGAAACAAGTACACTCTTAGGGTTTGGAACCAGGCTAAGTGTGTTTCATTTCTCGTTTGACCCAGGGTAGTTAGCCGCACTTTTAGTCCTGAGACTGTGACAAGTGCTGCATGAGCTTTGCGGACCTTTCGGGAAAGGTCCGGCTGCTCTCCCGGAGGAACTACCCGAATCTGTACAATGACTCTATGTAACACCCTAAATTTTCGCATCATGCATTGCATACATGATCATGCATTAAACACTAGTAGAATAAAAGAAAATAATAAAACATGCATATACAAATAAGTGTAGCAAAAGAAGAAAAAGAAAATAATAATTATAGCCTAAAACTTGTAATAGGGAATAAGTATAAAAATAATAATAATAAAATATATATAAATGTATATAAATAATATATATAACAATATATGAAAATAAATAAAATATTAATATTAATAATATACATTATAATAATAATAAATAATAAATATATAACATGAATAATATATATAGATATAAAAAATATATATATATATATATATAATAAATTATATAATAAAAAGGGAGTATAGAAAAAGTAAAATAAATAAATATAAATTATAAAATAATAGTAATACTAAATAAAAAAAGAAAAAAGAAAAAAAAGGGAGGGAGCAGGCCGACCGAGCAGGCCCGCTCCCGCGCCAGCGCGCCGACTGGCCCCGCCGAGGCTGCAGCGCTCGGCCGCCTGCCCCGAGCTCCGCGCTGGGCCCCGCCCGCGTACCGCGCCAGCCCCGGCCGTAACGCCCGCCCCCGATTTTCCCGACGCCGTATCGAGTCCCGCCCCCGGTACGACTCCGCCCCGATTCTCCCGCCGCCCCTATATATACGATCGAAGCCCCACGATCCCAGCCGCCAGAAGCAGCCGCCGGAACAGAGGAAAAACAGGGAGTCCAGAGAGCTGCGCCCAGGTAAGAAAAAGGAGAAAAAGAAGGGAAAGAAGAGGAAGAAAAAGAGGAGGACCCCACCGTCCGCCGGAGACCGTCGTTGCCATCGCGCCGCCGTCGTCGTGCCGCCGGAGAACCCTGCGCATCTACTTCGTCTACGCATTGTCCCCATCCCGCGATCTTCGAAGCCATCGCATCTACGGTAGGCCATGTTTCCGATGCTAATTTTAGCGATCATATTGAATCTAATAGGCGTAAATTGATTTTAGTTGCACCATAATTTTATTTTCAGCAGCATTAATACACCCTAAAACCCCTGTAAACTAATATGAACACGTATGAACTAGTTGCATCTAATTATTAAACAACCGTAGTTAATTAATTATTGATCTTTGCATGCATGCATGTCATTGCATGTTGATTATTTTGCGTGCATCATGTTGATTGTATATGTTTTCTTGTATGTGTGATCACGAGTAGAGGGAAGTGCTCAAGAGGTCGTGTACGAGGATTTCCACAATCAAGACTTCGAAGCGCTTGAGCAACCCCATCCGCCGGAGCAAGGAAAGTGTCCTTGAAGCATATTGATCCTATTTTAAAATAAATGTTTTGTTGTGAACTTGCATGCTTGTGTCAAATTGATGGGAATCCTATGGTAGGAAGTTTACTAGTTTTGTTTGACCATCCTTGTCACCTGGAATTTATGGTAGAGAGTCGGGAAGGGTTTTTACCTTTTTGCATCGCTTAATTAATTGGGATGGCAAACAACACTACACATTTAATTATGCACCAATGATATTCTGGTTAATGTGAACTGGTCAATATGATGGGTGATCTAAGCAAGCATGGTTTTGTGGATGGGTTGGATGTTATGGTGGTTTGCTTGCCTTAGATCTAAGGACCGGTTCATGTGAGAATATGCCAGGTCAACATTGCCACCAGAAGGCCAAGTATGGGTGCGGCGTAGCTGAATAATTAGGAGCGCTGCTAGTATCGTATGGACCATTGGATGGCGCGGGGAATGGGAGTCGAGGAGGACTGCCCTGGGATCCGCATGGCACACGAGGGGGCCCGTGGGTGGGAGAATAGAGATTCAAGCCTGCCGGTGAAACCTTAGTGGGCCCGTACATACTAGTAGTCCCTTTTGAAAGGCTATTTTGTGATCTCTTGGCCACACACCTACGGAAGTGTGAGATGGCATAATGGAGGTTTCTTAGTCATCGAAAGGTGACGAAATCACAAACATGTGGGTAAAGTGGTACAACCTCTGCAGAGTGTTAAAAACTATCATGATAGCCATGCTCCCGGTTATGAGCGCCTGGATGACCTACATTATTAGAGTTGGATTTTGGTAATGGTTATGGTTGGTTTATGGTTATGGGGTGGTAATGGTTATGGTTTATGGATTATGGTCATGGATATGAATTTGAGTTATGGTAATTGGACATGGATAATGGTAATGTTGGCAATAATTGGATATGGTTTATATTTTGTTAATATGATGGTTATGATGGGATTGTTTCACATAGACATAGTATAATTCTTCTCAAATGTTTTACTATACTTTTCAGCACTTAGCCATTATTACATTCGTCATTTGAATAAACCACATGTCATACTTTCCACACTTGCTGAGTACGACATGTACTCACCCTTGCAATCCCCCCAACAGCTACTGGAGACAATTGGGAGTACCCTGAGGATCACGTGGAGTACTAGGTTGCATACCGCCGTCAATTGCCTGTGGATTGGAGTCGTATTGCTTAGTTTATTTTCCGCTGCAATTATTTAGAGTTTTATTATTCGTGAACTATTGGATTATTGTAATAAAGTACTTATTTAATAGTTAAGACGTGGTTAAATTCTGTATATCGTTTGTGATGCAACCGTATATGTGTGATGAACTTCCTGGGCACACATATGCGTTACGCTTGGTTCATATTCGGAACCGGGTGTCACAAAATTGGTATCAGAGCCGCGTTGACCGTAGGACACAGCCTAGATAGAATGGACACTTTAGAGCACATAGGAGCACTCAGGAATCGATGTGTTTGCTTGGTGTGCTGTTTGCTATATATATTGCTTGCTTGTGTTCTTAATAGAGGATTTTGGGATGCTTTAGCATTGCCATGTCCACCTAGGCTGTATAGCTAGTTGGTTAGCTTCATATCCCTTGATGCATATAGTTGGGGACGTTTCTAAATTCTTACCTATTGCTATTCTTCAGATGGTGAGGACTCGCAACCAGAGGGATGTCAATGATGAGGAGGAGTATCAGTTGACCCAGGGAAAGTGAGAGATGTGCTTAAGTGGGAACCGCCATAGAATGTTAAGGAAATTCGGAGTTTCCTTGGAATGGCTGGATATTACCGTCGGTTTATCAAGGACTTTTCCAAGATAGCCAAGCCTATGACCGAATTACTCATGAAAGGGAAGGCATTCCGATGGACTCAAGCTTGTCAGGATAGCTTTCAGGAGTTAAAGAAAAGGTTGACAACCGCACCGGTGTTAGTATTACCGGACGTGAGCAAGAGTTTTGATATATATTGTGATGCGTCAAGACAAGGGTTAGGATGTGTGCTCATGCAAGAAGGCCGAGTGGTAGCTTATGCATCAAGGCAACAAAAGAAACATGAGTTGAATTATCCTACACACGACCTTGAACTCGCAGCCGTGGTACACGCCTTGAAGACATGGAGACACTATGTTTTTGGACACCGATGTGAGATTTATACGGATCACAAGAGTCTCAAGTACATATTTACGCAAACGGATCTGAATCTGAGGCAACGCCGATGGCTGGAGCTCATCAAGGATTATGACGTGGGAATCAACTATCACCCAGGGAAGGCCAATGTAGTGGCCGATGCTTTGAGCCGAAAAGGAGTAAGTCATCAACTCACAGTACGAGAGCTACCATCCGAGTTATGCAAGGAGTTTGAACGGTTGAACCTTGGATTCATAAATGAGATGGGAACGATGGAAGTCAACCCAACATTAGAGCAGGAAATATGGGAAGGACAGACAAAGGACAAGGAAATACAGGAAATCAAGGAAAGGACCCAAGAAGGAAAAGAATTCAGATTTGATGAGGACGAACAGGGTACCTTATGGCTTGGAAAGAGGATTGTGGTACCTAATGTCAGGCATATTCGTGAAACAATATTGAAGGAGGCACATGACTCGCCTTACTCAATTCACCCCGGTTGTACAAAGATGTACAAGGACTTAAAGACATGCTATTGGTGGGCTAGAATGAAAAAGGACATAGCCGAATATGTTGCACTTTGTGATGTGTGTCAACGAGTTAAAGCTGAACATCAAAAGCCAGCCGGATTGCTACAACCATTGAAGATCCCGGAATGGAAGTGGGAAGAGATTGGTATGGACTTTATAGTTGGATTACCGCGAACTCAGTCTGGCTATGATTCAATATGGGTTATTGTGGATCGGTTGACAAAATCAGCTCACTTCATCCCTGTCAAGACCACATATACCACCGTGAAGCTAGCAGAATTGTATATGGAACATATTGTGTGTCGACACGGAGTACCGAAGAAGATAGTCTCGGATAGAGGTTCTCAGTTTACCTCCAGATTTTGGCAGAAATTGCATGAAGCAATGGGAACAAGGTTGAACTTCATTTCGGCGTATCACCCTCAAACAGATGGACAAACCGAGAGGACCAACCAAATTTTGGAAGACATGTTAAGAGCTTGCGCTTTAAAGCATGGGAAAAGTTGGGATAAAAGTTTGCCGTACGCTGAATTCTCGTACAACAATAGTTACCAAGCAAGTTTGAAAATGTAACCCTACCAAGCATTGTACGGAAGGAAGTGTAGGACTCCCTTGTTTTGGAATGAAACCGGAGAGAATCAAGTGTTTGGTCCCGATGTGTTACAAGAAGCTGAAAGGCAAGTCCAAATAATACGGGAAAACTTAAAGGCTGCCCAGTCTCGACATAAAGGTTATGCTGATAATAGGCGAAGGAGTCTGACTTTTGAAGTTGGAGATTTTGTATACCTCAAAGTGTCACCTATCAGAGGTCATCGACGGTTTAACGTCAAAGGAAAACTGGCACCACGTTACATCGGACCGTTCAAAATTTTGGATATGAAGGAAAGGGTCACGAGAAATAAGAGGATCCGTTGGTGCAAAGTGCAATGGAAACACCATACGGAAGCCGAAGCTACATGGGAACGTGAAGAAGACTTGAAGGCAGAATCCCCTCACCTTTTCTCCACGCTATCGAATCTCGAGGGCGAGATTCACTTTAAGGGGGGTAGGTTTGTAACACCCTAAATTTTCGCATCATGCATTGCATACATGATCATGCATTAAACACTAGTAGAATAAAAGAAAAATAATAAAACATGCATATACAAATAAGTGTAGCAAAAGAAGAAAAAGAAAATAATAATTATAGCCTAAAACTTGTAATAGGGAATAAGTATAAAAATAATAATAATAAAATATATATAAATGTATATAAATAATATATATAACAATATATGAAAATAAATAAAATATTAATATTAATAATATACATTATAATAATAATAAACAATAAATATATAACATGAATAATATATATAGATATAAAATATATATATAATAAATTATATAATAAAAAGGGAGTATAAAAAAGTAAAATAAATAAATATAAATAATAAAATAATAGTAATACTAAATAAAAAAAGAAAAAAGAAAAAAAAGAAAAAAAGGGGAGGGAGCAGCCCGGCCGACTGAGCAGGCCGACCGAGCAGGCCCGCTCCCGCGCCAGCGCGCCGACTGGCCCCGCCGAGGCCGCAGCGCTCGGCTGCCTGCCCCGAGCTCCGCGCTGGGCCCCGCTCGCGTACCGCGCCAGCCCCGGCCGTAACGCCCGCCCCCGATTTTCCCAACGCCGTATCGAGTCCCGCCCCCGGTATGACTCCGCCCCGATTCTCCCGCCGCCCCTATATATACGACCGAAGCCCCACGATCCCAGCCGCCAGAAGCAGCCGCCGGAACAGAGGAAAAAAAGGGAGTCCAGAGAGCTGCGCCCAGGGAAGAAAAAAGAGAAAAAGAAGGGGAAGAAGAGGAAGAAAAAGAGGAGGACCCCACCGTCCGCCGGAGACCGTCGTCGCCATCGCGCCGCCGTCGTCGTGCCGCCGGAGAACCCTGCGCATCTACTTCGTCTACGCATTGTCCCCATCCCGCGATCTTCGAAGCCATCGCATCTACGATAGGCCATGTTTCCGATGCGAATTTTAGTGATCATATTGAATCTAATAGGCGTAAATTGATTTTAGTTGCACCATAATTTTATTTTCAGCAGCATTAATCCACCCTAAAACCCCCGTAAACTCATATGAACACGTATGAACTAGTTGCATCTAATTATTAAACAACCGTAGTTAATTAATTATTGATATTTGCATGCATGCATGTCATTGCATGTTGATTATTTTGCGTGCTTCATGTTGATTGTATATGTTTTCTTGTATGTGTGATCACGAGTAGAGGGAAGTGCTCAAGAGGTCGTGTACGAGGATTTCCAGAATCAAGACTTCGAAGCGCTTGAGCAACCCCATCCGCCGGAGCAAGGCAAGTGTCCTTGAAGCATATTGATCCTATTTTAAAATAAATGTTTTGTTGCGAACTTGCATGCTTGTGTCAAATTGATGGGAATCCTATGGTAGGAAGTTTACTAGTTTTTTTTTGACCACCCTTGCCACCTGGAATTTATGGTAGAGAGTCGGGAAGGGTTTTTACCTTTTTGCTTCGCTTAATTAATTGGGATGGAAAACAACACTACACATTTAATTATGCACCAATGATATTCTGGTTAATGTGAACTGGTCAATATGATGGGTGATCTAAGCAAGCATGGTTTTGTGGATGGGTTGGATGTTATGGTGGTTTGCTTGCCTTAGATCTAAGGACCGGTTCATGCGAGAATATGCCAGGTCAACAGTGCCACCACAAGGCCAAGTATGGGTGCGGCGTAGCTGAATAATTAGGAGCGCTGCTAGTATCGTATGGACCATTGGATGGCGCGGGGAATGGGAGTCAAGGAGGACTGGCCTGGGATCCGCATGGCACACGAGGGGGCCCGTGGGTGGGAGAATAGAGATTCAAGCCTGCCGGTGAAATCTTAGTGGGCCCGTACATACTAGTAGTCCCTTTTGAAAGGCTATTTTGTGATCTCTTGGCCACACACCTACGGAAGTGTGAGATGGCATAATGGAGGTTTCTTAGTCATCGAAAGGTGACGAAATCACAAACATGTGGGTAAAGTGGTACAACCTCTGCAGAGTGTTAAAAACTATCATGATAGCCGTGCTCCCGGTTATGAGCGCCTGGATGGCCTACATGATTAGAGTTGGATTTTGGTAATGGTTATGGTTGGTTTATGGTTATGGGGTGGTAATGGTTATGGTTTATGGATTATGGTCATGGATATGAATTTTAGTTATGGTAATTGGACATGGATAATGGTAATGTTGGCAATAATTGTATATGGTTTATATTTTGTTATTATGATGGTTATGATGGGATTGTTTCACATAGACATAGTATAATGCTTCTCAAATGTTTTACTGTACTTTTCGGCACTTAGCCATTATTACATTCGTCATTTGAATAAACCACGTGTCATACTTTCCACACTTGCTGAGTACGACATGTACTCACCCTTGCAATCCCCCCAACAGCTACTGGAGACAATTGGGAGTACCCTGAGGATCACGTGGAGTACTAGGTTGGGTACCGCCGTCAATTGCCTGTGGATTGGAGTCGTATTGCTTAGTTTATTTTCCGCTGCAATTATTTAGAGTTTTATTATTCGTGAACTATTGGATTATTGTAATAAAGTACTTATTTAATAGTTAAGACGTGGTTAAATTCTGTATATCGTTTGTGATGCAACTGTATATGTGTGATGAACTTCCTGGGCACACATATGCGTTACGCTTGGTTCATATTCGGAACCGGGTGTCACACTCTATAACATACATCCCAAGTTACTCAAGACTCACCTCCGTGGTATTAAGTGTAGAATCTACGGAGGTGCTCGATGTTCCAAGGATTTGGGAGAGGTGTCCCATCCTCGGTAGCCAAGCGAACACTTCCAGGACGGGATACTTTGATCACTCGGAAGGGCCCCTCCGAGCCGGGGGAGAGTTTGTTTAACCCTTCTCTGGATAGTATTCTCCGTAGCACCAGATCGCCTTCCTCGAGCCGTTGGTTGTGTACATGCCGCTGGTGATAACGCCGTAGAGCTTGGCGATATCGGGCATTCCGAACAGCTGCTTGGCACCTTCCCTCCTCAAGGAGGTCTAGGTCTTCACGCCGGAGCTGGTCCTGCGCGGCTTCGTCGAAGGTCCGGACCCGAAGTGAACCCAAGGTGATTTCCGGAGGAAGGATTGCTTTAGCTCCGTACACCAGGAAGAAGGGTGTCTCTCCAGTTGACCGGTTTTGAGATGTCCTGTTGGCCCATAAAGTGGGCGGAAGCTCTTCGATCCAGTTGGCTCCATGTTTTTTCAAGCGCTCATAAGTGCACGTTTTGAGTCCCTTAAGGATTTCTGCATTTTCTCTCTCGGCTTGGCGATTGCTGGCTGGGTGAGCTACGGAGGCGTAGCAAACTTGTATGCCGAGGTCTTTGCAATATCCTTGGAATGCGGAGCTTGTGAATGGAGTCCCATTATCAGTGATGATTTTGTTTGGGACTCCAAATCTGCTTACAATGGATTGCAGAAAGTTGATAGCTGATTGCTTGTTGATCGTCACAACTGGAGTTGCTTCCGGCCACTTGGTGAACTTGTCGATGGCGACATACAGGAACTTGTAACCTCCGACGGCTCTTGGGAAGGGTCCCAAGATGTCCATCCCCCACACAGCGAAGGGCCATGTAGGAGGTATCATTTGTAAGGGCTGAGCCAGTGTATGAATTTGCTTTGCATGAAATTGGCATGCTTCGCATTTCTTCACCAGCTCAGTGGCATCCTGGAGCGCTGTAGGCCAGTAGAAGCCATGCCGAAAGGCTTTTCCGACCAGCGTGCGGGAAGATGCGTGGTTCCCACACTCGCCTCCATGGATTTCTGCGAGAAGTTCGCAGCCTTCTTCCCTTGTGATGCACCACATTAGGATGCCGTTGGCACCGCGCCGGTAGAGATCCCCTTCTACCAGTGTGTATCTTTTAGCCAATCTGACTACCCGGTCAGCGGATACATCATCGTCAGGAAGGATGTTGTCTTTCAAGTAGCTTCGGATCTCCGAGATCCATGCATCGGAACTAGCTTGAGCTTTTGAGTCTTGCGTGCTGGGTTTCTCGGAGCTTCCGGCAGCACCTACGACCTTTGATGGCTTCCATGGTAACAGGGCCATCGGGACCGTCAGCTTCGGGATGCTGATCTCGCCCCCTTCGCTCAGTTCGGCAGGCTGAGCTGTTGGCTTTGAAAACCTCCGGACAAAGATTCCGTCAGGAGCCGGAGCTCCGGTTGACGCTTTGGTCGAGAGTTCGTCAGCTTCAGCGTTATGGGCATGCTGAACATGGTGGAGATCTAGGACTTCAAAGTCCTTCTGAAGCTTCTGGACTTCAAGGAGGTAAGCAACTAGCTGGAGATTATTACAGGAGCATTCACCCTTCACCTGCTTGATGATGAGCTGTGAATCTCCTTTGACCAGCAGTTGCTTGACACCATATGACAGTGCCACCTTTAGTCCGTAGATGAGTGCTTCATACTCCGCCATGTTGTTGGTTGCCTTGAAGTCAAGGTGTACCATGTATTTCACCTTCTCCCCGGTCGGTGCAAGGAGAAGGATTCCAGCTCCGGCCCCCTGCTTCTGCTGGAGCCGTCAAAGTAGAGGGTCCAGTGAGGCTTGGTGAAGGTTGGAGCTTGATTCTCCGTCTTCTGCTCACTGGGGCCCCCAGGGTTTGATGGAGAGGGAGTCCATTCTGCCACGAAATCTGCCAACGCTTGACTCTTGACTGCTTGTCTTGAAATAAATTCAAGATCAAATTCAGCCAATTCCGCTGCCCACTTTGCAATATTCCCAGTTGAATTGGGATTATGCAAGATTGCTCGTAGTGGGTAGGAGGTCACCACTGAGACTTTGTGAGCTTGGAAGTAATGTCGAAGCTTCCTGGAGGCAATAAGAATTGCATAGAGCAGCTTATGCACCTCTAGGTATCGAGTCTTGGCATCATGTAATACTTCACTGATGAAGTATACCGGGCGTTGAATGGTCTGGACCCTCCCGGAGGGGTCCGGAGCTTCCTCTTCATTGATCCGGACCCTCCCGGAGGGGTCCGGATTCTCTTTGGGGACCTCCGGGTTCTGGCTGGAGGAACCCGGAGCTTCTTCAGAAATGACCTGGACCCTCCCGAAGGGGTCTAGGTCTCCTGAAGCGACTTCTTGAGGGTTCGAATCTGGGAGCTGGGACCCAGACTCGCTTTCAGGAACTTCCGGACCTTCCCGAAGGGGTCTGGATTCCTGAGTGTGGGGTAGTTCCAGTCTCTCCGCAACCAGAACCATACTGACGACTTCATCAGTAGCTGAAATATAAAGCAATAAAGGCTCACCAGGGTTCGGAGCTACCAGAATTGGTAGGGTGGTGAGAACTGTTTCATCTTTTGGAATGCCTTCTCTGCTTCTTCGGACCATTGGAATGGTCCGGACATCCTCAATAACTTGAAAAAGGGAAGTGCCCGCTCCGCCAGTCTTGATATGAACCGGCTGAGGGCTGCTAGACATCCAGTTAACTTTTGGACGTCTTTGATGCGGGTTGGTGGCCGCATGTCTTCAATGGCTTTTATCTTCGCCGGATTAGCTTCTATGCCCCAGTGACTTACCAGGAAACCAAGAAGTTTTCCGGAGCTAACCCCAAAAACACACTTGTCCGGGTTTAGCTTTGTGCGGGTGGCCCACAGCTTGTCGAAGACAGCCTGCAAGGTTTCTAGGAGTGACTCCTTGTTCCTGACCTTGACCACAATGTCATCGACGTACACTTCCACTATGTCTCTCATGAGTTCTTCCAAAGTTCTGTACATAGCTCGTACAAAAGTTGAAGCTGCATTCTTGAGACCAAAGGGCATGGCTGTATAACAGTACAATCCATCTACTGTGATGAATGAAGTATGCTCTTCATCCTCCCTAGACATCCTGATTTGATGATACCCAGAATATGCGTCTAGGAAACACAGTAATTCACACCCGGAGGTGGAATCCACTATCTGATCTATTCTAGGTAGTGGGAATGGATCTTTTGGACATGCCTTATTTAGTGTGGTGTAGTCGATGCACATCCGAAGTTTCCCGCCGGCCTTGGGCACAACGAATGGGTTCGCCAGCCATTTTGGATGGAAGACTTCTCGGATGAATCCGGCTTCGAGTAACTTCTTCACTTCTTGTCGGATGAAGTTCTGCCGCTCTACGGATTGCTTTCGAGGCTTTTGATGCACAGGCCGGGCATCGGGGTAGATCTTCAGATTGTGCTCAATCACTTCCCTGGGGATCCCAGGCATTTGTGACGGTTGCCAAGCAAACACGTCAACGTTAGCCCGGAGGAAAGTGATGAGCGCGAGTTCCTATTTGTCGTTCAATCCTCCCGATATTCGGGTGGTCTGAGCGGCATCGGAACCAATTTGGACGACTTTGACGGGAATGTCGGTGTCGCCGCTTGGTTGCACACGGGGTGTAGAGGTCAAGCCTCGTTGACGAATGCTCGGGGGTTTCGGAGCTTGCCCCTGCCTGGATTCCTCCTCTTGCTCCGTGGTGAGTGCGTGGAGTTCCTCAAGAGCAGTTACTCCGACGGTGCGATCTCCGCAGATCCGGAGAACGCCAACTGGTGTTGGCATCTGCAACACCAGGTATCCATAATGAGCAGCTGCCATGAATTTGTAGAGGGCAGGTCTACCCAAGATGGCTTTGAACGGTAAGTTGATCTGAGCGACGTCGAAGACCAACTTCTCGGTGCGATACTTCTCCCGGGTCTCGAAGGTAACGGGGAGAGTAATTGCTCCGAGTGGGGTAATGGCCCTCGGACCTACTACGGAGAAAGGTCGAGAGGGCTGGAGATCCAAAGGTCGGAGCTGAAGCTTAGTGAAAGCTTCGAAGCTGATGAGGTTAAGCCCCGAACCTCCATCTACCATGACATGGTGGAGCTGGATGTTATTGATGGTAGGAGATACCATCAAAGGTAGCTGACCTGCTCCAACCATGCTCCGCGGGCAATCAGAGGCATCAAAAGTGATGGAGGTGTCCATCCACTTTCGATGAGGTTCCGGCCTGACTGTAGGAGCTACAGCGGCCATATCCCGCCGCATAGTCTTGATGACGCGACGAGAGGTGATATCCCATGACCCACCGAAAATGGTGTTCATGGTCTTCCGACGCTCGTTGTCAGAGACGTCAGAATCATTGTCGACGGAGGTGTAGACGACCTTCAGGACCTTTTTGGGATCCTGGAACCCTAACTCCTCTTCAGCCGGAGCTTCATCGACCTTCTGTTTTCCTTCCCTCTGTTGGAAAGGAGATCCTTCCCGGCGCTTGTTGTAGCGCTCGGCAAGGTTTTGGACCTCCCGGCAGTCTTCCAAACTGTGGCTACCCGTTTTGTGAATGGGACACCACACTTTGGGTTTGCCACCGTCTTCAGAAGACGGTCGAGGTCGCTTCACGGGGTGTGGCCCCCGGCCACCCAGAGCTGCAGCAGCTGCAACGTTGGATGTGCCAGCCGACGGCTTCTTCTTGCCGTTGGTCTTCTTTCTCTTCTTGCCACTCCCGGAGGTAGCGGCTTCTTCTTTGGAGGGTTTCTTGTGATCCTCCGAGGCTAGTTTGGAGTGCATCTCACGGCCCTCCGCAGCTCTGGCACATTTATCTGCCAGGCTGAAGAGTTCCGTGACGCTGGTGATCTCCTTGATCGCCAGCTTCTCCAACATCTTCTTGTCCCGTACGCCCTGTCTGAATGCCACAATGACAGAAGCGCTAGAGATAGAAGGGATAGTGTTTCGTACCTGAGAGAACCTCTGGATGAAAGACCATAAAGATTCTCCCCCTTTTTGCATGACCGCAAAAAGGTATAGTTCAGTGCCTGGTCGGGTGTATGAACTCCCGAAGTTGGCAGTGAACTGATGGCACAACTCCCAACTGTTGATAGAGTTGGGTGGAAGGCTCATAAACCAGGACCTGGCGGTCTCAGTTAAGGCCACTGGAAAGTAATTGGCCATCACGGCCTCGTTGCCTCCAGGTGCCAAGATTGCAGTGGAGTATATCTGAAGAAATTCGGCGGGATTGACAGTCCCGTCGAATTTTTCCGGCAGGTGAGGCTGGAACGTCTGTGGCCATCTAACCATGCGCAGGTGCATGGCTAGGGCTGAACAGCCTCCTCCTACTCTTTCAAGAGTAGAAAGGTCTTGAGCTTCCCGCCTTTCACGGGCACGCTCAATACGGACACGGCCATCCTGCTGGCGGTATCAGCGATCAAGCTCCGCCCGGAGGTCATGAGTCGAAAGCCTGGATACCGTGTGAGTGTGTCGAGCCCCGGAGGGCAATGACGTCACTTGTTGGGATCCAGCACGTCTCCTGCTATTGGAGACGTGCGGACCAAGTCTTCCTGACAAAGTCCGCCGCTGCGACAGGGCTCGTCCCGAAGGAGGAGGACCCTAGTTGTTGAGGCGTTCGGCCGCTGCTGCGACCAAATGCTCCACATCGGCCCTCCACTGCTCCAGCGCATCCCGAGATGCATCCGGAGGTGGTGGACGTTGGAGAAGAGCACGCGCTGCATGGAGCTCGTGTTCTGGGTTGTCATGACTCGCCGACGCAGTAAGCGACGCCGGCGCACCATCACGTTGCCCAGCACGATTTGCTGGAGAAGACGGTGGTGGTGGGAGTGTGGCTCCTGCTGGTGGCTGCCTATTGGAGGGATTGCCCCCAACAGCCTGAGCAGCAGGTTGGCCGTTGGACGACCCAGCAGCGGAGTTCACCATTCTCGAAAATCTCAGGCGCCCCCCTACCTGGCGCGCCAACTGTCGGCGGTTGGAGCCGGCAGATCTCCCTACACTGCTAAAGTGATTGGGGAGTTTGAAGTTCGGTTTGGGCGTGCGGAGATTCAAGAAGGTGAATAGGAGATTGACACAGGATACACAAGAATTTACGTGGTTCGGGCCGCCTGAGCATAATACCCTACTCCACGGGTGTGTTGGTGTTGTATTAGCAGTAAGAGCTTGTCACGAGTGTATGGGGGTGCGTCTGATCGCCCGTGCGTGAACCTCTCGCGTGTATCGTCGGTCTGTCCTTTTATAGTACAAGGGCAGACCGTTACAAGTTAGCCTGGCCCGACATGTGGCCCCGGCGGTTACTAGTATTGACACACGCTTAATTGCCTTTAATGATCCTGTAACGGGCTTTGATAGCACCGTTACGGGTGTTATAATCATCCGTTTAAGTGTCATTAATATGGCATTAATAACACTTAATCGGGTCTTGAAGTCCTTGGCTCTCCTTTGAAGATCCGGAGTCGTTACAAGGTCTTCCGGAGGTTAGAAGCTGGAGGTCCGACGAATGGACACGTGGCAGTTCCGGAGCTTGCTGTGGGAAGCAGGTAGCTCTGGGGCTACCCGACACGTGTCAGGTCCGGAGCTTCTCTCGGTCTGGGGTTAAGTCCGGAGGTGCCATTTGGGTAGTGGCCCGGAGCTTCCCCCTTGTGGGCGGTAGCTCCGGTTTGGCAGTACACGTGGCGACCCAGGGATTAGCCACCTTGGAGAAGCAGGTCCGGTTATGTCTGACACGTGGGCCTCCAAGGGTCTTCAAACCAAGTAGATGACCTTCCATTGAGATTTTCGTAACCTCAAGGGGTGTACGGTTTCGAGGGTACTGATAGTATGGGATGAACAATAGGACTTTGCAAGTGGCTATTCCTAGGAGCACTACATGTGACCTAACTAGTCAATTCATGCTGTGAGACCTATGTGTGATGAATTTATTAGCTTTGAGAATATATGTTTTGAATATTGCCAAAACACCTTTGTCAACAAGGTCCGTCTCTAGGTCCGAACTTCTGCAAGGTCCGACAATAGGTCCGACTTGTTTTAGGTAGCTTTGGTGAGGTCCAACGTAAGGTCTGACTTACTTTGGTTAGGTCTGACTTCTTTATCTAGGTACGACTGTATATGTCCAGGTCATACATGTTTTTGCTGGCTCCGGCGCTAGGTTTGACTAGCCTTGGTAAGCTTTGGTGCTAGGTCCTGCTAGATTTAGTAAGCTCCAGCGCTAGGTCCGACTAGCTTTGGTTTAGTTCCGGCGCTAGGTATTGCTAGCTTTGGTATGCTCCAGTTCAAGGTCCGGTTAACTTTGGCCTATATTGCAATGGTTCTGCTTTTAACTTGCAATGTTTCGAACTTTCCATATACTTATGAAAAGTTTGCTTATTATTCTTTTAATAAGTTTTTGATGCGTTTTGGGTGACCATGGCGGTTAATGTTTTTGCTATGGTTTGCAACATGTTATGTGAGGTGCTCACGTAAGGTATTGTGGTTTCGGAACTAACGTGAGTCAAGTCGAAGACTTGTGCTTAGAAGTAATGGTTGTTTATTCATGTGCGGGTGTTGCTTGAGTTCAAGACATGGCTGGTGACGAGAACCATTGAACTAGTCTCAATGAGAAGATGAGGTTCAACAACCAAGTTCTGGAGGAATTATGGTTGATTTGATCGAGAGGTTGCGCAACATGTTTGAATCAAGAACAATGCATATGAAGGTATCGTGGACGTCGTTGGAAGATGTCTGCATGTGTGCATGGAGTGCATGGAAATGGCTGCATGGTTCCAAGGCATGATGGAGAGATATGGACGTAAAGAATTGGACGGAAAGGTCCAACCGACTAGGTTATGGACTCAGGCTGCAGCTGAGTCGAGTTTGACTCAAATATGGAAAGATTTGATGTTTTTATGATAGGTTTTTGTGTGGGTCAGGAAGTTGAGTGGTTTTATGAATGTGGGATACTTTCCTAAGGTGTTTGGAAGTTTTAAGATTGCTTCTATCTGTGTATAGAAAAGTGTTGAGCAATTATGGAAAGTTTCAGTGGAAACTAAGTAGGATACAAGTCCTAGTTTGGTTTTGGTTGGCCTCATGGCTGGTTATATAAGCAAGGGAGGCCAGAGCATATGGGGCACAACTTTTGGTCTGTTCCTCTTGTGTTCTATTAAATAAATATCATAGTTTACTGGAACTTTTGAGCCTTGTTCGTCTGACTTGTTCCAGACAAGTTTTTCTCGTCGAGTTTCTGCACAGCACTACCTTGCTTCGGTGGTTTTATCATAACTCGAGTTTTACAGATCCAATTGATATGATTCTTTTTGGTGTTGCAAATTTGGTTTTCCTCGGGTAGAACAGATTGACCTTTGTTCGATCATTCGATCATAACTTGAGTTTTTCTCGATGGATTTTCATTGTTCTTGTTGTGACATCTTCGTGACTTGATTCTCAACAATCTATACTGGCTTTGTCACAATTGATCATGTTTAGATTAGTCACACACATGATTTCCGTAACAGATCAATTTTCCGCCGAGGGGTTTTTGTTGCTTCCTCTGAAAAAGTTGTAATCTACCATTCACCCCCCTCTGGTAGGTTTTCACAAGCTCTTGGATCCTACAATTGGTATCAGAGCCACGGTGCTCTAATCTTTGTGATTTGCACGTGTTTTAAATAATCATCATGGAAAAATAATATGCCAAATCTTTTATGTTTAGTGATATTGATTTTAAAGTTTGGAAGGCACGCATGGAGTCATTCATCCAAGCGCAAGGCTTTGCAAAATGGAAAAGGTGTACAAGCCTTACGAAGTGCCGTCAAACGATCAAGTTACGACTACAAATATGAGAGATGTCGACAACAACAACAATGCTCAAAACTTGATCATATAAGGATTAACTCAAAGCGACTTCGACCGTGTTGCTCACCTCCGATCTACGTACGATGTTTGAAAAGTTCTATGTGATTACCACGAAGGATCCAACACGATCAAGGAGGTAAGGCAAGACATGTTCAAAAAGGAGTACATGCGCTTTGAGATGCAACTAGGTGAGTCCATCGACGACATCTTTGCTCGCTTTACTAAAATTCTCAGCAACATGTGTAGCGTCAATGTTAATTTTTTAGATGCTGAGAATGCTAGGCAATTACTAAGTTCATTAGACATGTCAATTTGGGAGATGAAAGTCACATCTATTCGTGAATCTACTGTCATGACTACACTAACTTTAGATGTTCTATATTCTAAATTGAAAACTCATGAAATTGACATAATCTCACGTAAGAACCTCAACGAGTCTCTTGCATTTGTTTCTCAATGTGACATGCCTAGCTCCGGCCAATCATCATCTTGTGGACTTGCTTTGTTGTCCTCTCTAACCCTTGAACAGATTGAAGAGTTTCTAGAGGAACAACTTGCACTCACCTCTACTCGATTCTTAAAAGCATTGTAAGATGTGAGAACTAGAAGGAGAGGGAGTGTTGGACCTTAACGATGCTTCGAATGTGGTAAGATAGGACATTGTCACACGGATTGCCCTAACCTTTCAGGTACTACTTCCCGAGATGAAAAGAAAATAATAACGAAGCACTCTTCTGCAGACAACAACAAGAAAAAGAAGGGTTTTACAGGACGCCAATTGGTGAATAGTTTTATTTCGCACTTCAAGAACTTGGATTGAGCGATTTGGACATCGAAAGTGATGAAGATGAAGATTTGACAAACTTGTGCTTCATGGCGGGCAAAAGATCAAGTATGGAGGATGCAGAACACAACAACGACAATGAAGAGGTATGTCCTACTTGTGAAGAAATGTGTGATGCTATTTCTCATGCCACTCTAATACTTAAGAAAAAAGGACAAAAAAGCTTAGGGACAGTGCTGTTAAAATTGAGTCACTAGAATTTGAAATTAATCGTTTAAAATATTTGATTCCCAGTGATGATTTTTGTTCCTCATGTGATTTAATATATGAACAAGTGTACTCTCTACGAAGTGCACACACCTCCACACTTGATAAACTTGAGTTAGAAATTGAAAAGAACAAAAAGCTTGCTGCACTTAATGATAAAAACTTGAAATATGCTTGTTGTTGTACAATTGATTTGCATTGTTCTACTTGTGATGACCTTGATAAGAAACTATGAGATGCTATGAATGAAATTTCTATATTGAACAATGCTTTACACTACAGGAATATCGATCAATTACGTCGGCAAGGACCGACGTAATTAAGGGCTAAACCGACGTAAGTTACTTAATTACGTCGGTTTTACCTTAACTACGTCGGTGGCCGGCCGACGAAGTGGATTGGACGTAATTAAGGTAACTTACGACGACTGCTGATGTAAGTTACTCAATTACATCGGTCTGCATCAACCGACGTAAGTTATGTACCGGGATGGGCTGCGGGCTGGGCCGGAGTACTTACGTCGGCCACAGCGGGACAACGTAAGTTAAGTGGTATAACTTACGTCGATTGAACCAAACCGATGTAAGTTAAGTGATTCAACTTACGTTGGTCAGGACACACTGACGTAAGGTAAACTGGGCTAACTTACGTCGGCACGACCATAGCCGACGTAAGTTAAGTTTTCGAATATTTTTTAAAAACAGAAACTGACTTCCTCGCTCGATGGCGAGAACACAGATAATATACAGAATATATACACAGCAAAACAGTTGCAAATTAAATTCCAAAACATCAACAACAACAAAACATCCACCGGGCTACACGCTAGCCCCTCCACTGCCTCCGAGATCTTCTCGGCTCATTCCCGAACCCTGCAAAAGAAGCATAATCACTAGTAAGCATCAATGTCAATTATGTGATAACATCAGAGTCCAAGAACGTCAATGATAATGTTAGAGTTGGATTGCTTCACATTAAATCATGCACTTGGGCTATCACAGAATGTTTCAAGAGGTAATGTAGTGATCTTTGGTATTGCAGAAAAAAGAAGGAAGCATGTTGTAGTTTCAAATGAAGTAATGTTGCATATATAAATAGCAAACTAGCAGGCATCAGAGTTGGGGACTTTAGGTAACAGGTCAAGCTTATGAACCACTAGCCCTTTGTTAACTGGAAGCACTGACAACTTAATAAATATATACTAATCATTTCTACATTGTTCAAAAACTAATAAAGCATGATTACACTTAACTTCCTCACCACTATAGGAATCAATATCTGACAAGTCATCAAGATCTACCTCTATGTTCTACCTCCTTATCTCTCTATGTAAAATACTAAAATGGATATAACAATATTAAAGAGAGAGTTTATCACCTGCTCTGGTGTCTGCTGCGGCGGAAGCGTAGGAATCTCAATACCCTGACTGTTGTGTCAAGCAAGAGCCTGCCATTGCAAAATATTAGAAGATATATGTTATTGAAGTGCTGTGAAATTTAACTATGATACTTTAAATTACTTACCGCCATCGCTTCTTGCATCCGGGCCATCATTAAGGTCGTCCTCTGCTGCTCCTGCCTTGCCTACGCTCTCGTCCTCTCCAGCTCTTCCTGGGTTTGCATCAGCGTCTCCTTCATGGCCTGGAGCTCCAGCTGGGTCTGCGAGAGACGACAACTGGTCCCAAGGGATGAAGCCTGCAATGATGAAGCGCCTCTCAAAGGTCTCGTCGACCTCAAGTCGACAACTCTATCAAAAATGGCAAACCTGCAAAAGAATGAAAACACTAAGTAGAAGAAGATTAATTGAAAAAGAAATGAAACACATGAACAACTCACCGTCCATGGGCCTTTCCGCCTCCGCTTGCGTACGCGGCTTGGGGATTGATCGGCGCGCTTTCCCAATTGTAATCCGCACTTTGTATCTTTGCGACCTCCTGCGCGTACTTTGCCTACAAAAAAATAAATCTTGTAAGCATGTCAATGATAGTATTAGTTATAATGAAATTGATGAATTTCAAAAACTTACCAGTCGGTCGGCTGCGACCTGACTACACTGCCCTGGCTAAGAAGGGTCACTTTCCTTGTGACCTCTCTTCCAAACCTGGGTCGGGGTCAGCTCCTGACCAATCTCTCACTCCTGTACAGCCGTGTTAGTGAGATAAATATATTAGGAACACATAAATAAATTGAAAAGGTACTTACCATGCGTTTAGCCAAACGCAAGTAGCCGTCGCCGCCATAGTTGTGCTTGCCCTCGGACCCCATGCGGCACTGTCTAGCCTTTGTGGACTTATTGATGAAAGCGTCGCTAGCCAATATTGACAGAGAGCTAAGAACGCCTCGATGTTACCCTGTAACCAGGAAATACTAACCTGCACATATTTCATTTTTCATCAACGCAGTTAACATACGTAGATATTATAAATATTTAGCAATATTAAAAACGTACCTCCGCGTACTGCTCCTCTGTCAAGTACGCGTCGGAGTCCTTCCTAAATAGACCCCTTTGCTTCTCCTGCTCCTGCTCCCGGGGTGCCGCTTGTAGTACGCGTTGACGGCCTGAATCCGGGCGTACGACAACACCGCCGTCATGATCTTTCAAGCGTTGTATTGGAACACACGTCTCGCGTGGTCCTCCATGCCCGGTTCCTCTACTTGGTACCTCAGCTTTAAGCAAATAAATATTTAAGTGATATGCATTAACAATTTAAACGAGTTGAAAAAAATGAAAAGTTAAACTTACCATAAAATCGTGCCACACGGCTTCCTGAACCGTGCCGTGGATTGGGTGAGAGACACGAGCGTAGTCATCCCATGACAGGGCAGGGAAACCGTCAATGACACCGGGGTAGTGCAAATTCATGATAGCACCCAGGACACTGTTAACCTGCATGTGGTGCTTCTTGGCACCCGTGAATGAAAAGTCGTACCAACATCTACAAAATATATTAAATCATTAAGTAAAGGAAAACAAGATCTAGTATTTAATATACTATATACAGTTTTTACCTGTTTCCGATAGGACGGATCGTGGTCCGCTGAGTAGTAACTAGAGGAGGAGCCGCAAAGTGGGTCCTCCTTGTCTGTCGCCTCTGCTATGACGCTTCCACGTCCTGTGACCCTGAAGGCTCTATGGAACCACCGGAGTCCAATGGAAGTCTACCAACCAGCTGCAGAGGGAGGCTAGCGCAAGCCGGCTCCGAAGGGAGGCCAGCGCTAGAGGGCTCCTATAGTGGCCCCCTAGCCTCTGACTCGGGCTCCAGTAGCGGCCCCCTAGCCTCTGACTCAGACTCATAAGACTCTGAGTCAGACTGACAAAAGAAAAAGATTGACAATAAATAAATATTAACAAATGCAATTTATAAAATAGCTATATTTTAAACTAAAATTTACCTCTATTCGTTGAAAGCACACGACAGCTGAGGGTGGAGCGTGCGCCATAAAGAGGGAACGTCGGCTCGAAGGTAACGAGGTCCCTGAGCAAGGGTCTCATGGCGGCTCAAAGCCTCTAACTAGCTTCTTTCCCTTCCCCTTCACGTCGGCTCGAAGGTAACGCTGTTCTTTCTAAAGACATTTCTCTGTTGTCTAAATAAGTGATTCGCAGGCAGCCAACATCTATGACAATCAAAGTAAGATATCTTGCCACGCAATCGGTATCAGAGGCACATATCGGACACGACAACCGACCATGAGTGCTCCATCCAGAAAACATGTCGTATGCCGGAAAATCATGTACGGACCACAAATAAGCAGCTCGGAGGTTGAATTTCTGCTTCTTGTAACAGTCGTACGCTTCGACTCCTGTACACAACATTTTCAACTCTTCGATCAACGGTTTCAACATCACGTTGAGACGTGACCCAGGATGATCCGGCTCAGGTACAATGAGGCTAAGAAACATGAACTCATTCTTCGTGCAAAAAGTTGGTGGAAGATTGTACGAAATTACAAAGATGGGCCAACAGGAGTATGGTGCGGCGTTTGTATTGAACGACGTGAACCCATCTGTTGCCAACCCGATGCGAACATTTCTCGCTTCATGAGCGAATTCTGGGTCGAACCGGTCCAGCGCCTTCCATGCCTCACCATAGGACGGGTGCATCATGAATCCTTTGTTCTCACGCTCACCTTCTTTGTGCCATCTCATGTGTCTGGCCGTTTTTTTTTTTTGAAAGGAACAACCGCTTCAACCTCAGTGTCACAGGTAAGTAACAAAGCTGCTTATGTGCGACTTCCGTTGTCACAGTATCACCATCGTTATTAACAACATCGACATACCACGGTTGACCACATTTCAAACATTTGTTCTCATTGGCATGCTCTCTCCAGAAAAGCATGCAGTTGTCCGGACACACATCAATCTTCTCATGTCTCATACCGAGACCGGAAAGATTTTTCTTTGAGTTATACCAATCTTTAGGCACTTTGTTGGGATGTGGAAGGGCATCTTTGAACAAATTGATGAGCTCGTTGTAACAATTGTTAGAAAAGAAGAACTTAGACTTAATTTCCATAAGTCTAGTCATAAAATTGAGGATTGTCATTTTAGTGTGTCCATGCAGCGCCTCTTCTGAATCTTTGAGAAGTTTGAAGAACTGTTTAACCTCTACTGTTTGAGGATCTTCTGTAAGCTCTGGTCGTATAGCTTCCAACATCTCATCCATCATATCAACTTCCGTGGCATCATCATTGTCCGCTTCCAATTCCTGTACAGCTTGAAAAGGTGTCTCACCGTGGAAGTTCCACAACTCATAATGTGACACGTAACCATTTCAACACAAGTGCATCGTAAGTTCCACTTTGTCCAAAAATGTTCCGTTTCGGCATTTCGTACATGGGCACTACACCTTATCTCTATTTGATAACGAAAAATCTCGTTCCACAAAAGCTTCTATCTTGGCGTACCACTCATCTGAGTGACCACCAGCTCTGCTCTTCCAACTAGTGTACATCCAACTATGATCTTCGCCCATGTTTGACTCTGCAATGAATAACCGGGCAAATTACCATTAGTTTCTCGTTAATAGACAGTGAACTGGGTCCGTGCCAGTTTGAAGCCCGACACGGGCCATGCTCGGGCTTGACCTCATACCCCGCTCGGCCGCCCTCAGCTCCCTCACCTCGTATTGAGTCGTCGGCCGCCGCCCCGCCATCTGCGATGCCCAGCCCGATTCTTCCCCGAATCTATGAAGATGTGAGGCGTGCCCGATGAGCGACGACTCCTAGACTCTCGTCCAGAGGAGGCGAGGCGAGGACCCCGTTAGGTCTACGGCGAGCTGACAAAACTGTTGGCGAAGAAGATGCGAAGGACGCGACGACTACAATGGTCTACACAGCACGATCACACTTATTGCATGCCATGCCCTTCCGGGTTGGTCACTTAACCCTAACGATTCATCAATGTTTGATTATCATCCGTCTCACAAATCACGAAATTTTGGCAGCATAACGCCGCGTATTTAACAATACACCCCCCTATCCGGTGCAGTTCTTAAAGTACAAAGTGGGTCAACTGGTTAGCTCAAAAACCTGTTTCCTTACGGATGTTGCGAGTTAAGGAAAAATACTCGAAACATACGTTTTTAGAGTTTTCATGGTCTTATACGTACTCACAAACACGTGCAATGTGAACGGGGGGTCTTGCGGCGGAGAGATAACTAGCTACTGACTTTTAGGGTTAGTAATGGGCTGCCCGACCCATATACACTTAACCCTAACGATTCACCTCATGTCACCAGTCATGGGTCACAATCGTGACCCATGACACTGCCTATATATGCTAGGTTTGGGCCCGATCGGCCGTATATGCGCCACATATATAGCACGACTCGGCCAGGCTTCTGGCCGGCACGACACGCTGGGGCCGCAAACGGGCGAGGCATGGCCCGACAGGGGAAAATGGGATCCGTTGTGCCTGGCCTTGGCCCGGCATGGCCCGACCAGGTGACTCGCGGAGGCCGCGTTTGGTATGTCAGGCCCCGTGCTCTCCACTTCCTCGGTGCATGCGAAAGCAAACTCGTACGTCACAATTCCCTCACTATCTTGTGGGGTCAGCAGGTTGCTACCCCACTTGTCATGGTGATACACTTCTATCAAGACGAGTGCGGGGCCGTCTCCATCGCTAGGCGAAAGCACTTGCTGATGTGCCAGTGTGCCTAATGAGACAATACTCCCGACCCGCGGCTCAGCGACTCAGGCGCCCCCGAGAAGCTAAGTGCCCTGACAGCCGACCGCCCCCGACGCCGCCCTCGACAGAGACCAATTAAGCATAATATACACTAAGCAAATTAAGCACAATTAAGAAACTTAACCACTTAAGCATAATTAAATAAACATAATCTAAATTAAGCAAATTAACTAATTAAGCATAATTAAATAAACAATTAAGCAATTTAAGCATAATTTAAACAATTCAATTTCAAATTTGAACAATTCAATTCATTTCAAATCAATTCAAATCAAATTTAAACAATGCAATTCAATTAATTTCAAATTTCAATTGAATGGGTTAGGGTGGGGTGGGGGTGTTTGGGGGGGTGGGGGGGTCTATGTAGGGGAGGGGGGCTCGGCGAGGGGGGTGGTGGGTTCTGTGGAGGGGAGGGGGGCTCAGGGAGGGGAGGGGGAAGGGGGCGGGGAGGGGAGGTGGAGGGGGCCGGGGAGGGAAGGGGGAGGGGGGACGGTGCTCGGCCGGGCAGGGGAGGGGGAGGGGGGCCAGGGAGGGGAGGTGGAGGGGTAGTGGGGCCGGGGAGGGGAGGTGGAGGGGGAGGGAGGGCCGGGGAGGGGAGGGGAGGGGGAGGGGGGCTGGGGAGAGGAGGTGGAGGGGGAGGGGGAGGGGGAGGGAGGGCCAGACGGCGGCAGTCGGCCAGGCAGAGCGGGGCAGCGCTCGGGGAGAGGGTGGGGGGGGGGGGGGCGAGCCAGCAGTTTGGGAGGGGAGAAGAGGGGAGGAGTATTACATGGCGGCAGTGGGCGTGGCGGCGGTTGAGCGATGGCGTCGGCCGCGGCGGCTGGGAGAAACAAAGCGACGCGTAGCGGGTAAGGAAGAGAAAGCGCGCGCGGGGGCGGGGGGGGGGGGGGGGGGGGGTAGGTTAAAATACATAACTTACGTCGGCTAAATAGTAAAATGACGTCGACCTATGTAACTATTGACGACTCCTAAGATATACTAACAAATCATCCCCGACAACGGCGCCAGAAATGCTTGTTGGTATTTCTTATGCACCTTTAACTAAACATCTCCAAATGATGTGTCAGAAATGCTTGTTAATGGTTCTATTGGATCACAGAGTGAATTCCACAAGCGCACGGAGATATCATTGTAGCATTTCCCCTTAAGAGTATTCCCATGGGTGTCATTTATTTGATCCCAAAGGAAGGCAGGGAAGAGATATAACAATCATCGAGTGGAAAGGGTAGAAAGGTCTAGGTAAGAATCTAGTAAGGATGGATAAAATAATAGTGGAGGTAGTGTGACACACATAAAAGCTTTCAAGTCTAAGTGGGGTAAGAGGATCCTAGAGGTTAGTTAAGGTTGAGAGTTATGGAGGTACTCCTACTATGCTCTATTGTACATATACATAGTCTAAACTAATTATTCATAAGCTAGATAAATAGTGAATACTTATGCGATGTGGTTCAACACATCGAGCACAGGCTTACCCCTAGCAATACTAGGGCGACTCCCGCCAAGAGCCTATGGCATAGCCAAACATGGAGGATTACAAAGGACAGATAGGGCTGTCACCACCTACTGCCTACCTCTTCAATCCGTGGGTCTACGAGACATCCAATGCTACTTAGCTATCCTAGCACCATGCTAGCATATTAAGTAATTACCTTAAGAGACTAGGCACAATCCATCCTAAGGCACTGAATTGAATCATCATTGAACCAATGTTGATACACAACATATTATCCATACTAACCTAGTTACGTTATAATTAACTAGACTATAGTGGGGGTCTATAGGTTCTATGATAATGAGTTATGTTTATGGTGAAACAGTCAAAGAAGCTACACCTTCCACATAAATGGACTCCACAATCAAACAAGAAACGCTTTGCCCAAGTATATGTATAAGTAGAGACTAAAGATACTATCTTTATTATGCATTAAGTCACAAATACAAGAAAGAATACATGAGCCATACCTTTCCCAATGTAGGATTCGGAAGAGAGAGACTCCTTACTCCTTTCCCAATTTGGACATGGGACTAGAGACTCTCCTCCCTACAACCTAACACTTATAAGACTATGGATGATAGTGTATACAATAGAGATGAAGCTCAAGTGGTGTGTCTTGAAGTGAGGTGTAGGAGGTCCTATTTATACTAGTGTTGAGGTCGGTTCCTGCCACCAAAAGCGCACGAATCAGTCACCATTGACTCCTTCAAGCCAGGAGGAGCCAACACGCGTCGTTTGACCGCGTTTGGCGCCAGGAAGAGGTCAGCCGAACCCCTGGTTCGGCCGACCTGGTCAGCACTCCAATAGTGGAGTGCTTCCTCCAGGTGGCTGCCAGGTGGGCCCCCTTGATGTATATGGGTGATACACCGTTGGATCTCCTCGGATACTTTTTTTGTGGGCCATTTGATCCATGGGATGCCACGTGTCGTCGCCTGATTGGCTAGGATGATATATTATAGGATTGGTCCCTCTACATTTCCTCATTTCCTGCATAAAATGCTGCATACACATATTTCCCGAAGTCCAAGTGGAATCGGGTTAGATAGAAAGGTGATGTGTGCAAGAAATGATAAATCCTTCACATAATTGAGTTAAATTGACGGATGAAATTGGTATATAACAGCCGTCAACAAACTCCCCCAAGGTTATCCTTTGCTCGTCCCGAGCAAAGTCAAGACTTTAGGTTGATGATCAGGAGTTGCTATAATGTCTTATTTTCAAAAGTATCTAATGCACAACAAGATACTCTACCTAGTATTACAAAAATTGGTTATGATACTCTACCTTTCTTAAGTTATCATGGGGCTTATGCTTTTTCATATTCATGAGTAGTTGAAAGGTAGAATAGCAAATGGAGCAAACATAGCCTAGAAATCAAGTTCTACTTAAATCCCGGAGAATTCAATTTAGATATTAAGTACCTCAATTTGATTCTCTCAATCACTCCTTTGTGGATAGTGGAAATATTTTCTCACCAAAGCATTGTGCCTCTACTATTCCTACTCAATGAATATGGCTTGTATGTGGAGCTTGGTAAGGAAAGTAAGTAGGCATATTTGCATCACATATATTGCTAAGTCAAAAGAGTAAGCCTTAGGAGAATTCAAATCAAAACTTTTTGATTCAAGACTAGTGCATGTGTGATGGAGTGGAAGTGGATGTGGATACTTGAGATAACTCCTTTTTGGTATAATCTCTCTTTCTTTTGCAGGGATGAAACATGGCTACTTTTCTTTTCTCGCTTTTTTTATTTTCTTTTTGTAGCCATGTCTTCTACTCCCTTTCTTTGCAATGAATTTTGAAGAGAGTGCTAAACATGAATAACATGGAGTTTCTCTTTTTGTTGTGGTATGGTGGATATGATGGACGTTTTGTTTACTTCTAGTGTAGAAGTATGGCATGTGCAAGTGAAGTCTTGAATTCAAAAAGAGTTGAATGATTTCTCACATAGGCCTATACTAGTTTGACTAGGCTCAATGTGAAAGCAAATAGCATACACATAAGGTTTTGTCTATGTATGAACATCATATGGATTTGGTAGGTATTTCAAATCAATTGAGGGGAACTTAAATCTTTTTAGAATTTCTCCGGAAATCTAAGTTTTACTTTCAAACTAGGACTAGCATCCCTATTACTAGTTCTAATCTTGCAACAACCTAGGATTAGATTAAGCTTTTGCTACCCACAATTTCCAAATTAAGGTAAAAGTATTTCAAACCAAAGAAAGCAATATTCAGAGAGTAGCAAGTTGTATACTAGAGACTTAGGAAAATAAAACAGAGCAATTGTTCATCATTTCATCTATGTGAATTCTAAATCATTCTTACCGCACATCTTTATTTGATGAAAGCAAATCTAACCTTTTTTTAAATTCAAGGTGGATGATGGATGGATGGAAAATAAATATGCAAGGAATGTGATACATGTTACCTCAAGTGGGGGTCCTCCCCCAAGCTTGTTCTTCAACTACCTCCATGATAAGGGTTGAACCCTTGATGATGGAAGTACGCTGCAAGATCGGCTTGTTGTTGTTGTAGCACCGTGTTGAAGTTGGTGAATTGAGCATTCATTTGTTGTTGCCAATCCTGGGTACCTTGAACATGCTCCCGGAGTGTGTTGTAGATGTCACCTGTTCTCACTTCAAGTTCTCCCATACGTCTAGTTAGGTCCGTCATTCCTTCGCTATAGTCATGATGACTTCCAGCCGAAAAGGAACGACATCCTCTCATGGACGTTGGGGGCAAGCTGCTAGAGCTTGAAGTGGATAAGGGTGGATCCCTTTGCCATTTTTGCCAAGATGATCCCTCAGTCTCATACATCGGAGGTTGAGTCCATCCGGGCGCATAACTCGTTGGGTTCCCTTCCTCTTAGTATTCATGGACCGGAGAGATTATCGGTGGCATGCCTGCGGCTGCAGCCCTCGCACGATTCCTTGTTACCCTGCTAGAGACATTACTTCTTCTTGCTTCCTCAAGGGGAAGAAGATTAATGGTTAGCCTCCGGCATTTCTACAAATGAAAATGAGGGTTAGGTAACCTAATGTCATTGACAAAGCCAGGATAGAAAAATATCAGGGAGCCATCATGATCATGCTTAAGGGTATGTCCTTGCACTAAATAGTCTTCATCAATTAATTCTCTTTCAGTTTCAATATATTCAAATGAAGAGTATTTAAGTTCTCTTACCCTATCAGCAATATGAGTAATCAATGAAGTGCATTCAATTGGTCTGATTTTGAAATGTAATCTAACCATTGTGTCATCATGGCTTTGACTAGGGCAACATTTGTCTTTTTAGTCATGGCAAACAAAATTTTCAATTCATCATCTCGCACAACCCTAACATCTCCCCTAAGGAACATAGTCATAGCCACCCATCTATGCATGAAGCGTAAGGTAGGGTTTTGGATGTGGCTATTCTTAGGAGCCCTACATGTGACCTCACTACTTAGCTCATGCCAAAAACTTTGATTGTTAAACTTAGGCAAATTGTATAAATCTAGCAAAAACCGTTTATGGAAGCCTAGGATGCTACCTAATTCTTTCCATAGGATGTTGTATTCTTTTTGAAACAACCTAAATGTAATACCGTCAAATCCTATTCTTAGCGTGCAAAGGAATTGAATAGTGAGAAGGCGTGAACCTTTCTCCTATATGTGAGCAAAGTCATCAAACCCAATTGCATGCCAAATGGAAAGAAATTCGGAGTCCATACCTATTTTGGAGATCAAATGTGGATCGTAAGCCTTGGTGTGGCAGAACTCACGATCCTGGAGAAGCCTGCATGCTTGGTCTTCAACTTCGCTTCATATGTCGAGGTCGTTGTCATGAAAAAATTGGTGTGGGTTGCTTCTCTCTTACATGGGAGTGTCCTCACACACACTTCTCCTCCTTGGGCTTGTACCCATGGAAGGGAGGTGTGCACTAGAACCTTCACCATGGCTTGAGCTTGCAGCCTCCTTCCTCTTTCCAAACAACCTCCTCATGTCTTTTTGAGTTCAACAAGCAAGAACAAAACAAGGCGAGAAAAATCCGAACTGAAGCGATGTTTGGAAAACAAAACTCTCAATGAATTTTTTCTCCTCTTGAAAGCTTGAGTGTAAAATGCAAATGCAAATAAAAGAAAATCTTTTTGGGATGGATTTGAGCAAGAGTGTTGCAATGAAGAGGAAGAAAAACAAGGTGAGCTACAGAGTGACTTGGGGAGGTGTAAAATGATGTGGTTTGTGAAGAGGGGTGCTCCTCACAGCCACAATTTATTGGGTGCACCCTCAAAAGATCACTTGGGGTTCAAAATATAGCCGTTGGAGGAAGGGGAGCCAATTTACCTCCACTCCCTGTTCGGCCGACCAGGGGGTTCGACCGACCTGACAGGTGGCCCCCGTGGTTCCCCTTTTGGCAAGTGGCTCCCCAATTGCTATAAATTTAGCACATTGGTGAAATGCCACATGTGCAGCTCAAAAAATTGTTTTTCAAATAAAACCCTTTTTTTTCAAATCCAATAAAAAAATTTCTTTTGAAAAGAAAGAAAGAAAATCAAAATGCAATGGGAAAAATCCAAATGGGGTGGAAAAAGAAAGAAAAATAACGTGTGATATGTACCAATTTAACCTACTGGCGTAGGTCTCACCACCGTCCGATGAGATGGACATTCCTCCGTCTTCATTTCACATCTGGGCCTGGAGGGATGGGCTCGGACGGCTTGTCTTGCTTTTTCTTCCATTCGTTCTTTGGCGGCTTGGTGGACTTGGGCCTTCGGGAAGGTCCAGATGATTTCGTTGCCCTTGGATATCAGCATGGTCGAAACAACGGATTCTCCTCGTAGATTAATCTTCTCATGAATGCAATGAGTGAGTCCACCTTTGGAGGTGTGACTTCGACCTCTCTGATGTGTTTATTATTTGGCCCATACTTTATTCGAATCATGGAGCATTGCTCTAATCTTGGCCGAAAGTTAAATTTTTCCTCCTTGCCATTGATATGGAAGTGGATTTCTCCAACTCCCACATTTATGCGAGCTTTTGCATTGCTTAGGAATGGACGCCCAAGAATGAGTGGTGTATCTTTCTCAATGTCCATGTCTAGCTCCACAAAATCCACGGGTATGAAGCAGTTCCGGATCTTCACTGGGACGTCTTCAGCAATACCCACTGGATAACAGACTGAAGAGTCAGCCAGTTGTAGCTGCATTGGAGTTGGAGTCAACTTTGTGAAGTTCAGCTGGTCGAACACAACCTTGGGCATCACACTGACACTTGCTCCCAGATCACAAAGAGCCTTGTCAAAGTGGTGAGCCTAATTGAGAATCAAATGGTACTCTGGGGTCCTTCTGCCAGTTGATCTCTCGTACAGAAATCATGTTGACATTTTCTATCGGGGGTTCTGGCTGGCCTGGCATCTTGCCATTCTCCATCGCAGGAATAGCAGCTGCCAGCTGAGCCAACTGAGTCTCGATCATCTTGTTGAAGCTCAGTTGATTCTTGAAGGCTGAGGATAGTCCTTCAATCTTGGCATTGATGTTTTCCAGGGTCTTGTCATTAGCTGATAGCTTCTTGGATAGGGCATCATCGATCTTGAGCTGGCTAATGGCAAGTTCTCTCAAGTTGGGCTGATTTCCAGGGTTGCCATTGTTATTGTACCCTCCTTGAAAGAATGGGCGTTGTTGACCCCACCCTTGACCTCCTGGACGATAGCCATTGTTGTTGTTGAAGTTTCCATTATGGGCGAGGTATAGGGCATCCTCACTAGTTTCTGGGCAATCATTGCCCATATGACCCATGTTGCCACAGACTTCACATGTGATGTGAGATTCTAGGGCATAGGCATTGCCAGATACTTCACCACCGGCTTGTCCATCTATTTTCTTCATTAGGAGGTCCAATTTTGCAGCAATCATGTCCACATCCTTCAAGGTGTGCATGCCTCGCTGTCGGGTATGGAGACGCTCATCGTTCCATCTCATGTTGGACACCATCTTCTCAATAAGATTTTTAGCTTTTGGCACCGTCAATGAGAAGAAGGCTCCTCCAGCAGTTGCATCCAAATGGTCACGAGCTGATGGGATCAGCCCAATATAGAAATTCTGAATAAGGAGCCTGTCATCCATACCATGGTGGGGACAGGCTAGGATGTACTCCTAAAGCCTTTCCCATGCCTCAGGAATAGATTCCTTGAGCTCTTGCTGAAAGCTGGAAATCCTTCCACGTAGGGCATTGGTTTTGCCCAAAGGGATAAATTTGGTGAGGAATGCCGTAGAACACTTCTACCAAGTGTCTACAGCACTTCAGTTCGCGTAGAACCACTGTTTCGATCTCCAAAGGAGAGAGAACGAGAACAGCCTCAGACGGACCGCATCCGGAGACACGTCCTTGATCTTAAAAGTGTTGCAGATCTCGAGGAATTGTTGCAGGTGAGCACTTGCATCCTCGTTAGCCTTCCCACAGAATGGGTTGGCTTGCACCATAGTGATAAGGCTAGTTTTGATCTCGAAGTTCACATCTCCCGTGTTAACAGTGGGCCCAATAGGCACATTGTTAGCAGAGGGAGCTGAGAACTCACGAAGGGTCTTCTGAGCCATTGGTGTTTGGATTACTGGCGCAGAAATGCTGGCTTGCTTTGCCGCTCGAATCTTCTGAGGAGTAATGACATGGGGTCGGTCTCTTAGAAGAGATTTAGGATCTTCAACAAAGTTTTCCGGCAAGCGAAAACCAGACATACACTACCCTGTTTTCACATTTAAAATAAATGCAAAAACAAAAAATGGTTATCCTACTACAGTCCTACCCAGGGTTCTATTCTATTCACTCAGTCATGTTATATATCAATTTGCCTTCCCCGGCAACGGCGCCAAAAATGCTTGTTGACGGCTCCTATGATATACTAACAAATCATCCCCGGCAACGGCGCCAGAAATGCTTGTTGGTATTTCTTATGCACCATTAACTAAACATCTCCAACTGATGTGTCAGAAATGCTTGTTAATGCTTCTATTGGATCACAAAGTGAATTCTGCAAGCGCACGGAGATATCATTGTAGCATTTCCCCTTAAGAGTATTCCCAAGGGTGTCATTTGTTTGATCCCAAAGGAAGGCAGGGAAGAGATATAACAACCATCGAGTGGAAAGGGTAGAATGATCTAGGTAAGAATCTAGTAAGGAAGGATAAAATAGTAGTGGAGGTAGTGTGACACACACAAAAGCTTTCAAGTCTAAGGGGGGTAAGAGGATCCTAGAGGTTAGTTAAGGTTGAGAGTTATGGAGGTACTCCTACTATGCTCTATTGTACATATACATAGTCTAAACTAACAATTCATAAGCTAGATCAATAGTGAATACTTATGCTATGTGGTTCAACACATCAGGCACGGGCTTACCCCTTGCAATACTAGGGCGACTCCCGCCAAGAGCCATTGGCATAACCGGACGTGGAGGATTACAAAGGACAGGTAGGGCTGTCACCACCTACTGCCTACCTTTTCAATTCGTGGGTCTACGAGACATCCAATGCTACTTAGCTATCCTAGCACCATGCTAGCATATTAAGTAATTACCTTACGAGCCTAGGCACAATCCATCCTAAGGCAATGAATTGAATCATCATTGAACCAATGTTGATACACAACATAATTATCCATACTAACCTAGTTACGTTATAATTAACTAGACTATAGTGGGGGTCTATAGGTTCTATGATAATGTGATATGTTCATGGTGAAACAGTCATAGAAGCTATACCTTCCACATACATGGACTCCACGATCAAACAAGAAACGCTTTGCCCAAGTATATGTATAAGTAGAGAATAAAGATACTATCTTTATTATGCATAAAGTCACAAATACAAGAAAGAATACATGAGCCATACCTTTCCCAATGTAGGATTGGAAAGAGAGAGACTCCTTACTCCTTTCCCGATTTTGACTCGGGACTAGAGACTCTCCTCTCTATAACCTAACTCTTCTAAGACTATGGATGATAGTGTATACAATAGAGATGAAGCTCAAGTGGTGTGTTTTGAAGTGAGGGGTAGGGGTCCTATTTTTACTAGTGTTGAGGTCAGTTCCCGCCATCGAAAGTGAGCGAATCAATCACCATTGACTCCTTCAAGCTAGGAGGAGCCAACACGCGTCGTTTGACCGTGTTTGGCACCAGGAAGAGGTCGGCCAAACCCCTGGTTCGGCTGACCTGGTCAGCACTCCAAACTTGGAGTGCTTCCTCCAGGTGGCTGCCAGGTGGGCCCCCTTCATGTATATGGGTGATACACCGTTGTATCTCCTCGGATACTTCTGTTTGTGGGCCATTTGATCCATAGGATGCCACGTGTCATCGCCTGATTCGCTAGGATGATATTTTATATGATTGGTCGCTCTACATTTCCTTATTTTGTGCATAAAATGTTGCATACACATATTTCTCCATGTCCAAGTGGAATTGAGTTAGATAGAAAGGTGATGTGTGCAAGAAATGAGAAATCCTTCACATAATTGAGTTAAATTGACGGATGAAATAGTTATATAACAGCCGTAAACAGTAACTTACGTCGGCCATCCACCCAGCCGACGTAAGTTAAGACTAACTTACGTCGGCCTTTTTATTCACGTCGGCTAGTTGTCCAGGCCGACGTAATTTTACATTTATTGCTGTCAGACTACTAACTTACCTCAGCGGTCGACGTAAGTTAGTTAACTTACGTCGGTTTTTTCTGGCCGACGTAAGTTAGTTTATTTACGTCGGCCAGCCGACGTAAATTAAGTTGGTCGACGTAAGTGTTAGTGTTTCCTGTACTGTTACATTCTCATGAAGTTAAATATTATTCTAATTGCAAACTAAAAGGAAAAACTTTATGTGAAAACTGCCTAGACATGTCAAAGGAACTTGATGACATGAATAGGACACTAGAGTGGTTTTGTAATGGGAATAAGAATCTAAACTTACTGTTAAATTCTTCTAAATCTTGCAATGATAAATCTGGTTTAGGCTTTGATTCCCATGCTCATGCTAAGGCACATCCACCTAAAATTGTGAAGTCATTAGGAAGTGGTTTGATTAAAACATCTCCTAAATAAAAAGAAGTGGTTTTCAAATCTGCAGGATTGTTGTCTCATTCAGTTGCTAATAAACATGTTGCTTGTTCATCTAGACATGAACACAAAGTTAATTTTCATTGTACCCACTATGATAAAGATGGTCATGTCATATATTTTTGTTATAGACTAGCTAAATAGCATAAAAAGGAAAGAATGCAAGCTAGATCTCATAATATAACTCTAATGTAAAATTTGCCACACATGTTGAACCGAATGTTAGGAACTTGCAACCTTCTGTAATGAGTCGAAAACATGCAAAGATTGCTCCCAAACCTACTGTTTCTCGTGCTACACATGTAACACCTCATAGGTCAGTAGTTGGGTTTAAGAATTCTCAAAATTTTGCTCATAAACCTGCTGTTTTACCTCAGCTTTCGCGTTTTATTCCTGCTAGACGTCGTGTGACTCAGTTCTGCATTCCTAAATACCTTTTGACTAACCCTAGTATTGAGTCATGGACGTATTGTGCTTCTATGTAGGTTACAAGCTTGAGGAAGGAGAACATTTGGATTGTGGATCCAGGTTTCTCACGCCACATGACCGGTAACAAAGAATGGTTCTCCTCCCTCTCTTTTGTTTCATGTGTAGAGAATGTTAATTTTGCTGATAATTCTTCAGCTCCTATAATTGCTAAGGGTTCGGTTATGGTAAATTATCACTAAACTTCCAAAGATGTGGCACTTGTCAAAAATTTGAAATACAACTTGCTTTCTATTTCAAAATTGCTAGATGAAAATATGGAAATTATTTTCACTAAAAATTGCAGCAAGGTTGTACATTCAAACAGTGAGCTTATTTTTAACATGCCTCAGTTTGGAAGAGTTTTTAAAGCTGATTTTGATATGTCATCCTCTAAGCACAGGTGTCTAGTTGCAAATGAATCAAAAGACTTATATTTTTGGCATCGTAGACTTGGTCACGTAGGCTTTAATCATCTAACGCTTGTTAGGGTTGCCTAAGCTTAAAGGGGACAAAGAAATTGTGTGCTCTTATTGTAGACATGCTAAGATGGTTGCAGGTTCACATGATCTCCTCACAATGACCATGACAACTGAACCGAGTAACCTTTTGCACCTTGACACCGTAGGACCTTCACGTGTTCAATCCTTCGCAGGGAAATGGAATGTTCTTGAGATTGTTGATAATTTTTCAAGACACTTTTGGGTTTACTTTATGGTATCTAAGAATGAAGCTTTTAGTCACTTTAGAGCTTTATTTCTTAGATTATCAATTGATCACCCAGGATGTTTAAAAGCAATTAGAAGTGATAACGGAACCGAATTCCAAAATCAATCGTTTGATCAATTTTGTCCTGAAAATGGAATAGATCATCAGTTTTCTTCACCTTATGTACCTCAACAAAACGGTGTTGTAGAGAGAAAGAATAGAACGTTAGTTGAGATGGCTAGTACTATGCTTGATGAATATCAAACTCCTAGAAAAATTTTGGGCAGATGCTATTGCAACCGCTTGTTATGTCTCAAATCGTGTTTTCTTGCATGCTAATCTAGGAAAAACACCATATGACCTTCAGTTTTGACATAGGCCTAGTGTCACGCACTTTTGGGTCTTTGGTTGTAAATGCTTTGTTAAGAAACATGGTAATCATGGTAAATTTGAAGCTAGATTTGTTGATGGCATGTGTCTTGGTTATCCATCTCATACTACAGGCTACCGTGTGCTTTTACTTGACACTAACAAAAATTGTGGAGACTTGTGAGGATTCTTTTAATGAAGTTAGCCCAAATACTAGCTCTATTATTGCAGGCCAAGATCCATATCCAAAGGGGGAGAGTATTTTCATAGAAGAATACTAAGAAGTTATGTTGCTAATCGAAAATTTGGAAGCAAATGAAGTTGATCACGCTGCTGATTTTGCACCACAACTAGCACCAACAACTAGTGCAGCTGATACATATCATCCTCAAGCCACAAGTTCTTCGATCTATGATGAACATGAAGAACAAGGAGCTTGTGAAGTGTCTACGCCCCTACGAATCCTCAAAAGTCATCCTCCACAACAAATCGTTGGGAGCTTACACAAATGAGTCACACGGTCCAGGTTTTGCGATCCAAACTCTCACGCTCATTCTGCTTTTATGGCTTCTATTGAACCCAAAGATATATCACACACACTCACTAATGAATCTTGGATTATTGCCATGCAAGAAGAGTTATAAAATTTTGAAAGAAATAATGTTTGGAAACTTGTACCTCCACCTCAAGGTCACACTTTAACTGAAACTAAATGGGTGTTTAAAAATAAACAAAGTGAGGATGAGATTGTGGTTAGGAATAAGGCTAGGTTGGTTGCTCAAGGTTTCACACAGATTGAAGGTCTAAATTTTGATGAAACTTTTGCTCCTGTTGCTAGATTTAGAAGCCATAAGAATTTTGTTAGCCTTTGCTCCATCTAATGGTTTCAAGTTATATCAAATAGATGTTAAAAGTGGTTTTCTTAATGGCTATATAGATGAGGAGGTTTATGTCAAGCAACCACCGGGTTTTGAAAATCCATATTTTCCTAATCATGTTTACAAACTGTCCAAAGCCTTGTACGGTCTCAAACAAGCCCCTAGAGCATGGTATGATAGGTTAAAAACATAATTACTTTAAAAGGGGTTTACCATGGGCAAGGTTGATAAAACTCTTTTTGTGCTTAATCATGGCAATGACTCATTATTCGTTCAAGTGTATGTGGATGATATTATCTTTGGTTGTGCTTCTCGTGATCTTGTGTTCAAGTTTTCAGCTAGGATGAGTTTAGAATTTGAAATGAGTATGATGGGACAACTCACATGATTTTTGGGGCTGCAAATCAAGCAAACCAAGGAGGGTACATTTGTGCATCAAAGAATTATACGAAAGACCTTCTTAAGCGCTTCAACATGGACAAAGAAAGCCTCTTCTGACACCAATGGATACAACAACGACACTTGAACTTGATGAAGATGGTGACCCGGTCGATCAAAAAGAATATGGATGCATGATCAGATCACTTTTGTAACTCACGACATCAAGAGCAGACATACAATTCAGCGTCTGTCTTTGTGCACGATTCCAAGCTTCCCCACGTGCTTCACATAGTCAAGCCGTCAAAAGGATTCTAAGGTACCTACATGGAACTCAAGAATTTGACATTTTGCTTCCTTCTTCCTGAACCATTACTTTGAAAGCTTTTTCAGATGCTGATTTTGGGGGTTGTAGAATTGATTGGAAAAGTACTTCGGGTGCTTATCATTTTCTTGGTAATTCACTTGTTGCTTGGTACTCTAGAAAACAAAGTTCAGTTGCACAATCCACAGCAGAATCTGAATATGTAGCTGCTGCTAGCACTTGCTCACCAATTCTTCAGATTGTTCAAACACTTAAGGACTATGGGGTTGATCTAGATAGTGTTCCACTTTAATGTGATAACACTGTAGTGCCATTTGCATTGCTAAAAACCCTGTGCAACATTCGAGAACACACATTGACATTAGGTATCACTTTCTCTGTGATAATGTTGAAAAGGGAAACATTGTGCTTCACCATATTGATACCGAAGAACAGTTGGCTAACATTTTTACAAAACCTTTGGATTTCACTCGTTTTTGTTACACTCATAGTGAAATAGGGGTTATGCATCCTCATGGCTTAAATTGAGGGGGAGTTTACGGGAAGTCTATGTGTGAATCAAAATTTTAAAAAATATGAGCATAGTATTTCATACTGTCAGTGTTTGGATCCGCCACATCTCCCGATACTACTGCTGGTAGATCGCGGAGTTGTAGTTCGGTAATGGGCGCGCAGAGATTCAAGAAGATGAATGACAAGTGGACACAAAGATTTATGTGGTTTGGGCCGCCTGAGTGTAATACCCTACTCCACGGGGTGTGTTTGTGTTGTATTGAGTGTGTGAGTCTAGAAGAAGCTCCAAAGGAAGAAGCTCGTCTAGGTCAGGGAGTCCAGAAGAGGTCTGGAGATGTCCCTTGTGTATCGTCGACCAATCCTTTTATAGTACAAGGACTGGTCGTTACACAGTTAGCCTTGCCCGACATGTGGCCCCGGCGATTACACATGCTTGATACACAATTAATGGGGTTAATTACCCTTAATATCCCGGTAACAGGCCTTAACAGTGCTGTTACCAGTATTAAGGGCCATCCGACCGTGTGCCATTAATATGGCATTAATGACACTTAATCGGATCTTGAAGTCTTTGATTGCTCCTTGAAGGCCCGAAGCCGTTGGGGGTCCACCAGCTTGATTGTTGAAGGTCTGGCGGTTCAGCCACGTGGAAGCTCTAGAGCTTACCGTCGTGGACGGGTAGGTCCGGTGCTGTTGGACACGTGTCGGAACCGGAGCTTCCCTCTGCCTGGGGTTAGGTCTGGGGATGCCATACCGGTATCTTGTCCGGAGCTTTCCCATGTGTGGGCGATAGCTCCGGTCTTATGATACACGTGGCGGCCCTGAGACTAACCATGTCGGGGAAGCAGGTCCGGTTACGCCTGACATGTGGGGCCTTCGGAGGTCTTCAAATCTGGTACATGGAGTTTCCTTGTGATCTTTGCAATCCCAAGGGGAATCCGGTACGTAGGGTACCAACAGTGGCCCCCTGTACCCACCTCCGGGAGAGACCTTTTGGATGAAGTCATTCTGCCGGAGGTGGGTCCATTCTTTTGTTTTTGAGCCATGTCTTCAAGGGTCTTCGGACGTGCCGTTGGCGATAGTTCAAAATTAAACCACCGCCGTGTGGCATATCCTGGATCCGGCAGGTGAGATCTCAGCGTGCGGATCTCACACAATTGAAGGTCGCTGGTTCCCTATACGAAAATCGTATCGGTTCCGCGCGCCCTGTCAGGCCGCCGCCTTCGGGTTTCCCGCCTTTCATGATGACAACCGTTCGCCTGGGGTAAGGACCTCGACTTGATCGTCGGGGTGGCCCCTGGCCCCCTTGCCATTGGCAGGGTGAAGTTTTTGACTGGTATTGTTGGCTCCTCTGCGGTTTCCATCCAAGCGTCGCGGTGGCTTACTTAAGAAGGAAAGCACGCACCATTTCGAGGTTCTTTACGCCTTTCATTCAAACTTGCGCTCAAACCCTCCAAACTTTTGCTTGTGTTCCATCTCTTGCCCCGCTGTGCTGCGATGGAGTTAGGTCTCCGCCAGAGCCTACTGAAGACCGACGGTGATTTGATGAAGGTTCGGGCCCTCATGGGGTGGTCCCCTGACTTCTTCAATCACTTGGTCCGCGATGGCAAGCTTCCATTCGAGAAGGAACATGCCGGCGACATCGTGTACTTCTCCGAGTACGCCATGGCAGGACTGATCCCACCTTTCTCCTCTTTCTTCTTGATGCTGCTAGACTTCTATTGTCTGCAGCTGTACCACCTTGGCCCCCACTCCATTCTTCTGGTGTCAATCTTTGTCCACTTCTGTGAGATGTGGGTGGACATTCCCCCTGCATTGAGCTCTTCCGCACCTTCTTCACTGTCCACACTATGGACAGGAGTGACGAGTACCTTGGCTTATACTATTTTGTGAAGCGCAAGAAGTGCCTGTACAAGTACTTGCGGTCGTTCCCGTCTGGGAAGTGGGATGACTGGAAGAAGGATTGGATTGTCATCAGGGTGGAGGAGCACGAGAAGCTGGAGTTGCCGGAAGGCCTCCCCAATATCGACACTGCAGTTTGTAGTGAAGCTCCGGTGTTGTCGGACACCTTCAACCCTGCTCTGACCAGGATCCGCCTGTGCGTGGAAGGAGGGGTGACTCCTCATGCGGTATTTTGCAACTTCCTGACCAACAGGTGGGCCCCGCTGAAGAAGAGGGAGATGCTTTCTCGGGCCCTCAATAGTATGCTGGACGACGACCGGGTTGAGACCGGTTTGAAGTCCAACATGGAGGGTGCAACTTTGGAGTTCCACCTCAAGAAGTTCCAGCACAGCATCGACGTCGATGGTGATGACTTGGCTCCGCCGATAGCTTTCCTCCCTCTGAACATGGAGGTAGTGTTTAGCAGGGAGCTCTGACAGACGATGCCTGTGCTTGATGACCTTGGTGTCATTGAGAGACGTTCGACCACCGGGTTGGCGATCTTCGGAGCTCCTAAAGGCGGCTCCGCTCCTGCCCCAAAGACAAGAACCGAAGTCGTAGGCAAGGGCAAGGAGTTGCCCGAGCCCTCGAGCCGTAAAAGGAAGCTGAAGCATGCTGACAGAAGGTCAGTCAGGGCTGCTTCTTCCACGGCGGCTCCTTCTCCCCGGAGGGGGAGGTCTTCAACGGCGGCATCTACTCCAGCAGCGGCATCTTCCCGGGGTCCTAGCTCTGGCCAAGTGACTCCAGTACCAGGGCCAGCTGAGGGCTCTGGATCCGGAGGTCCTTCCCGGTCGAGGGGGGCCTCGACCAAGGCAACGCCGATAGCAGCAGCATGCTCTGGGGGACCTTCCGGGACTACCACACCAGTGGCGGCTGGGGCCAGTTCGGAGCATCCAGAAAAGAGGTTCCGTGCTAACTGGTGCGGAAGCCTTCTGAGGTATTTTTTGATTTTTTACCTCAGTTAGTTGTTTTATTGTTATAACTGTATTTTGAGTTTCTTCGTCCTTCATCCACAGCATGCCTAAGAAAAGGGCTGAAGCTTCGGTCCCTGCAGCAGTAGTTGAGGCTGTGCAGGCTAAAGCTCCGACTCCAATTCCAGTGCCACCCCAAGAGGTGGCTGAGGCTGTGGTAGCTCTAGCGCTGGTTGTCGTGGTCTTGGACCTCGACTCATCCCTAGAAGCTCTTGTGGTAGCGCAGGACCACGAGAATGAAGATGTACCAGCAGTACCAGCACTGGAGGTTGAAGCTCCGGGCTTGGATGCTGAGATGTTGGACGCTCCGGCCACAGAGCCGGAGGTAGCTACGATTCCGGCCCTAGAGTTGGATGTTGTTGAAGCCCCGACAGTCGAGCCGGTGGTTGATGAGGTCCCAGCGGTGGAGCCGGGTGTTGATGAAGCTCTGACGCTTGAGCCGGTTGTCGAGGAAGCTCTGGCGGTAGAGCCGGTTGCTGCAAAATTTCCAGCTGTAGTAGCGGTCATCGCAGAGGTTGTATCGTCCGAGCCAGTTGCTGTAGAGGTGTCGGGGCCTGAGCCCATGATGGTCGAAGCACCAACGCCTGAGCCAGTGGCAAAGGAGACACCTGCGCCGGAGTCGGAAGTAGTTTGTACTCCGATAGAACCTTCAACACCTGCTCCTGAAGTGGTGATCCCAGAGGTGCCCGCTGCTAAGCCAGGGTGCCAAGATGAAGCTGTTGGCCCCCGCCTAAGGGGCCAATTGTTGATGACCTAGCGACGGGACCTTCGGAGCCAATTCTGGATGTCGGAACTTCTGCTGTAGGACCTTCCTCGGCGGCGGCCGAGGCTATCCCGGAGGATGGCCTTAGTGCCGTGGAAGCTCAGGGGACCGCTCTTGTAGAGTGGGACCCAATTTTTGTTACTGAAGACCTGCTGGAGACAGCGGACAGGACCCCGCAGGTCCGGACCCGATCCCCCTATCGTTGTCTACTGACAACATCTGCTCCAGTCTTCGCCAGGTCCAACTGGCTTTCTACCACGACAGCAAGGCCCTCGAGGAGGAGCGCCAAACTCTTAGGAGGTGGCACAACCAACTCCATTTCGAGACCAAGCTGGCGCAGTCGAGGCTGGCTGACGACAAGGAGTGGGTGCAGAGGGAGAAGGTCCGCTTGGAGTAATGTGGCAAGCTGTTGGATGAGAGGGAAAGCATGACAGATCCCTCGACAACTAGTCCCGGGCCATCTATGAGCAGGCCAAAGCTACTAATAGCGCAGCGGATGATCGCAAGGAGAGGCTCACCGCCATCCACGACAGTCTCGTCAAGCCCCGAGAGGCTCTTGAGGCACGGGAGAGAAAGCTCGAAGATGAAGAGCAAAACTCATGGAGCTGCGGGACGACCTCGTGAAGAGGGAGGAAGAGCTTGTCCAAAAGACAACTCTGGCTGACAAGAGCCTCAAAGAGCGCACCAAGAAATTGGAGGAGTGCTATGAGGAAGAGGAGAAGAAGGCCTGGGAGCGAGGGAAAGATATCTACAGGCAGGAGAATGCCGTCGTCGCCAGGGAGAAGAAAGTGCAGGGCCGAGAGAAGGATCTGGTCAACCACCGGAACGAGATCCACCTCCAGGAGGAAGAGCTCAGTAGAATTGATAGGCAGGTTGCTGAAAAGATTCAGCAGAATGCCAAAGAGGTGGAGCGTCTTTCTCGGGAGAACTTGGAGCTTGCGGCGGCCAAAAGATCCTTGGAGGAGATGCGAAGCGCAAGGTCTACGGAGTCCCAACAAGTTTGGGACTTCCTGGCAAAGCCAACGACACGCTGACGCCAATGGGCTTTAGTCCCATGCGTCTGAATCATCCGGAGTTGGAGCTAGACCAGGCGTTGGAGGCGCTGAGTTCAGCAGGCAACACGCTCACCAAGATGGGTGATGTCATCACGGACCAGCTGGAAATTGAGGGACAGTCCCTGGCGAAGAACGTCACAGACTTCATGCTAACGTGCTACACCAGCCGGGACTCTCAATTCCCTCTGGACCCGGTGCTTGAAGGCCCTATCGAAGGAGAGGGTGAAGCCGCCCGAGCCAGCGTGTCGAATGTTACCCAGAAGGTCGCCTAGTTCTTCCACAGGGTATAGGACCATCTCTTTGTAGCTCCCACTTGTATTCTCTCTTCTTCTTCTCCAATTTTGTAATATCTTGTCTCCAGATGAATGAAATCCAATGTTTTTGTAAATTTCATTTTTTGTCTTCAACACCTTTGTCTCACTTGACCCCCTGGTAGATGTACACAATTTGATTGTGAACATGTACCAAGAGGATGTAACAGTTGTTGAAGACTTGTGTGCTTCAAACATGTAGAATGTAGGTCCGAAGTCTTAGATAGTGTAGGCCCCCTGAGGTTGTCGAAGCTTAGTGGCTCCAGCATTGACCATCATCGGAGCTTAGTAGCTCCGGCAGTAGTCTCCATCAACGCGTAAAGCATCGATGGTTAGTCCTCTGGGTGTCGAAGTTTGGTAGCTCCAGTAGTGACCTCTGTCAACATGTGGTGTATCGACATCAAACTCCACTATAGAGTCTTTCCACCATCTTTTCTTCACGTTGACAGCTTGCCCCCCTAGCTTTACCGGAGCTGAGTAGCTCCATCGACGCTCGATGTCAACGTTTGAACATAGACCACAAGCCGCCTAGAGGATGTCGGAGCTTTGACAGCTCCGTCTTCATTCACCATCATCATGAAATATTTATTTTTCCCACACACTAAAGTCAAGAAAAACAGTAAAATCCATTTCCTATCTATAACTTCATTGCGGCTTACTATTCCCGAGAAAGTTTTAGGTCGAACACAATTCTAAATACAATCAAGAGCCCTGTCTTGTTTCCTTTAGGCCCGATCGTTTCTGGACTCGCCTTACTTTGACCTGTCGGGGTGTAGGTAGAGTGGCCTACTTAGGGTGCATGACCAGGCTAAGTCGATAGCACACTCCAGCACTAGATTGGCTTGGCAGCATTCAGACCAGTAGACCATCCACAATATTTGGACCCGGAAGAATAGACAATGCAACTCGAATTGTACATGAATTGGTCGAGCTAAAATTTGTTTTTAAGGAGTACACAACTTTGTTATAGACAAGAAAGTGAAAAATAAAAAATATTGAGCCTGTACAAAGTAAATGCACGTGGAGTCTGTTTTCACATAATGATGTCTTTCATTATAGGTCCGGGGTACAGGGGAAACAAGTACACTCTTAGGGTACGAAACCAGTCTAAGTGTGTTTCGTTTCTCGTTTGACCCAAAGTAGCTATCTACACTTTTAGTTTTGAGACTGTGACAAGTGTTGCATGGACGTTGCAGAACTAACGGGGTAGGTCTGGCTGCCCTCCCGGAGGAGCTACCCGACTCTGTACAATGTCTCTATAACATACATCACATTTAATTACAGACACACCTCCGTGATATTAAGCATAGAACTTACAGAGGTGCTCAATGTTCCAAGGATTTGGGAGAGGTGTCCCATCCTCGGTTGCCAAGCGAACGCATCCGGGACGGGATACTTTGATCACTCGGAAAGGTCCCTCCCAGCTGGGGGAGAGTTTGTTTAATCCTTCTCTGGATTGTATTTTCCATAGCACCAGATTGCCTTCCACGAGCTATCGGCTGTGAACATGCCGTTGGTGATAGCGCTGAAGAGCTTGGCGGTTTCGGGCATTCCGAATAGCTGCTCGACACCTACCCTCTTCAAGGAGGACAAGGTCTTCACGCCGGAGCTGGTCCTGCGTGGCTTCGTTGGAGGTCCGGACCCGGAGCGACCCCAAGATGATTTCGGGAGGAAGGACTGCTTCAGTTCCGTACACCAGGAAGAAGGGTGTCTCTCTAGTTGACCGGTTTGGAGTTGTCCTATTGTCCCATAGAGTGGGTGGAAGCTCTTCGATCCAGTTGGCTCCATGTTTTTTCAGGCGCTCATATGTGCGTGTCTTGAGTCCTTTTAGGATTTCTGCATTTGCTCTCTCGGCTTGGCCATTGTTTGCCAGGTGAGCTACAAAGGCGTAGCTGACTTGAATGCCGAGGTCTTCGCAGTATCCTTGAAATGCAGAGCTTGTGAACTGGGTCCCATTATCAGTTATGATTTTGTTTGGGACCCCAAATCTGCATACAATGGACTGCAAGAAGTTGATAGCTAAGAGCTTGTTTATTTTCACAACTGGAGTTGCTTCCGACCATTTGGTGAACTTGTCAATGGCAACATACAGTAACTTGTAACCTCCGACGGCACTTGGGAAAGGTCCCAAGATGTCCATCCCCCACACAGTGAAAGGCCATGTAGGAGGTATCATTTGTAGAGACTGAGCTGGTGTGTGAATTTGCTTTGCATGGAACTGGCATGCTTCACATTTCTTCACCAGCTCAGTTGCATCCTGGAGCGCTGTAGGCTAGTAGAAGCCAAGTCAGAAGGATTTACCGACCAGCGTGCGGGAGGACGTGTGGTTCCCACACTCGCCTCCATGAATTTTTGCGAGGAGCTTGCAACCTTCTTCCCTTGTGATGCACCGCATTAGGACGCCGTTGGCACCACGCCGGTAGAGATCCCCTTCTACCAGTGTGTATCTTTTAGCCAATCTGACTATCTGGTCAGCGGATACATCATTGTCAGGAAGGATATTGTATTTCAAGTAGCACCGGATCTCCGAGATCCATGCTTCAGAGCTAGCTTTAGCATTTGAGTCATGCGTGCTGGGTTGCTCGGAGCTTCCGGCAACACCTACGACCCTTGATGGCTGCCATGTTAACAGGGCCATCGGGACCGCCAGCTTCGGGATGCTGGTCTCGCCCCCTTCGCTCAGTTCGGCAGGCTGAGCTGTGGGTTTTGACAACCTGCGGACGAAGGTTCCATCAAGAGCCAGAACTCCGGTTGACGCTTGTGTCAAGAGTTCGTCAGCTTCAGCGTTATGGACACGCTGGACATGGTGGAGGTCTAGGACTTTGAAGTCCTTCTGAAGCCTCTAGACTTCAAGGAGATAAGCATCTAGTTGAGGATTGTTATAGGAGCATTCACCCTTCACCCGTTTAATGATGAGCTGCGAATCTCCCTTGACCAACAGCTGCTTGACACCATATGATAGTGCCACCTTTAGTCCGTAAATGAGTGCTTCATACTCCGCCATGTTGTTGGTTGCCTTGAAGTCAAGGTGGACCATGTATTTTACCTTCTCCCCGGTTGGAGCGGGGAGAAGGACTCCAGCTCCGGCCCCCTGCTTTTGCATGGAGCCGTCGAAGTATAGGGTCCAGTGAGGCTCAGTGAAGACCGGAGCCTTGAGTTCCACCTTCTGCTCACTAGGGCCCCCAAGGTTTGATGGAGAGGGGGTCCATTCCGCCACGAAGTCTGCCATGCTTGACTCTTGATCGCTTGTCTTGAGACGAATTCAAGATCGAATTCGGCCGATTCCGCTGCCCACTTTGCAATATTTCCAGTAGAGTTGGGATTATGCAAGATCGCACGCAGTGGATAAGAAGTCACACTGAGATCTTGTGAGCTTGGAAGTAATGGCGAAGCTTCCTGGAGGCAATGAGAACTGCGTAGAGCAGCTTGTGCACCTCTAGGTATTGAGTCTTGGCATCATGTAGTACTTCGCTAATGAAGTACACTGGGCACTGGACTGTCCGGACCCTCCCGGAGGGGCCCGGAGCTTCCTCCACATCGACACGGACCCTCCCGGAGGTGTCGAGATCATCTGGAATAACTCCTTGTAGATCCAAGTCTGGGGGCTGGGACCCAGACTCACCTTCAGGAACCTCCGGACCCTCCCGGAGGGGTCTGGATTCCTGAGCTTGGGATGGTTCTGGTCTCTCCGCAACCAGGACCATGCTGACAACCTCGTCGGTTGCCGAAATGTAAAGCAGTAAGGGCTCACCAGGGTTCAGAAACACCAAGGTTGGTAGAGTGGTGGGGAGCTGCTTTAGCTCCTGGAACGCCTTTTCTGCTTCTTCAGACCATTGGAATGGTTTGGACCTCCTCAATAGCTTGAAGAAGGGTAGCGCCCGTTTTGCCAGTCTTGAGATGAACCGGTTGAGGGCATATAGACATCCAGTCAGCTTCTAGACGTCCTTTATGCGGGCTGGTGGCTGCATATCCTCAATGGCTTTAATCTTCGCCGGATTTGCCTCTATGCCCCGGTGGTTTACCAGGAAACCAAGGAGCTTTCTGGAGCTAACCTCGAAGACACACTTGTCTGGGTTTAGCTTGGTGTGAGTGACTCGCAACTTATTGAAGACAGCTTGCAAAGTGTCAAGGAGTGACTCCTTGTCCTTAATCTTGACGACGATGTCATCAACATACACTTCCACTACGTCTCTGATGAGCTCTCCAAAGGTTTTGTACATAGCTCATACAAATGTTGAAGCTACATTCTTGAGACCAAATGGCATGGCAGTATAGCAGTACAATCCATCTACTGTGATAAAAGAAGTATGTTCTTCATCTTCCCCAGACATCCTGATTTGATGGTACCCAGAATATGCGTCTAGGAAACACAGTAATTCACACCTGGAGGTGGAATCCACTATATGATCTATTCTAGGTTGTGGGAATGGATCTTTTGGACATGCCTTATTCAGTGTTGTGTAGTCGATACACATCCGAAGCTTCCCGCCGGTCTTGGGTACAACGATTGGGTTTGCCAGCCATTTTGGGTGGAAGACTTCTCGGATGAATCCAACTTCGAGCAACTTCTTCACTTCTTGTCGTATGAAGTTCTGTCGCTCTACTGATTGCTTCCAAGGCTTCTGGTGCATAGGCCGAGCGTTAGGATAGATCTTCAGATTATGCTCGATCACATCCCTAGGGATCCAAGGCATTTGAGATGGTTGCCAGGCAAACACGTCGACATTAGCCCGGTGGAAAGTGATGAGCGCGAGTTCCTATTTGTCATTCAGACCTCCTGATATACGGGTGGTCTGAGCGGCATCGGAACCGATTTGGACGACTTTGACGGGAATGTCGGTGTCGCCGCTTGGTTGCACGCGAGATGCGGAGGTTGAGCCTCGTTGACGAATGCTCGGGGGTTTCAGAGCTTGCTCCTTCCTAGATTCTTCCTCCTGCACTGTAGCAAGCGCGTGAAGTTCTTCTAGAGCAGTCCCTCCAGCAGTGCGGTCTCCACGGATCCGGAGAACACCAGCTGGTGTCGGCATCTTCAACACCTGATAGCCATAATGAGCAGCATCCATGAACTTGTATAAGGCTGGTCTGCCTAGAATGGCGTTGAAAGGTAAGTTGATCTGAGCGACGTCAAAGACCAACTTCTCAGTGCGATAGTTCTCCCGAGTCCCAAAGGTTACGGGGAGAGTAATGGCACCGAGTAGGGTTATGGCCCCCGGACCTACTCCAGAGAAAGGTCAAGAGGGGCGAAGGTCCAAAGGTCGGAGCTGAAGCTTGACGAAAGCTTCGAAGCTTATGAGTTTCAGTCTCGAACCCCCGTCTACCATTACATGGTGGAGTTGAATGTTATTGATGGTCGGAGATACCATCAAAGGTAGTTGACCAGCTCCGATCATGTTCCGAGGGCAGTCCAAAGCATCAAAAGTGATGGTGGTGTCCATACACTTTCGATGAGGCTCCGCCCTGGCTGTAGGAGCTACTAAGGCCATGTCCTGCAGCATGGTCTTGAGGACACGACGGGAAGTGATGTCCCACGAAACACCAAAGATTGTGTTCATGGTCTTCTGGCGCTCATTGTCGGAGACATCAGAGTCATCGTCGATGGAGGTGTAAACAGCCTTCAAGACCTTTTTGGGGTCCTTAAAGGCTAACTCCTCTTCAGTCGGAGCTTCGTAGACTTTCTATTTTCCTTCCCTTTATCGGAAAGGAACTTCTTCCCGGCGCTTGTTGTAGCGCTCGGCAAGGTTTTGGACCTCCCAACAGTCTTCAAAGTTGTGGCTATTCAACTTGTGAATAGGACACCACACTTTGAAGTTGCCACCGTCTTCAGAGGACGGACGAGGTCGTTTCTCAAGGCGTGGCCCCGGCCACCCGGAGCTGCAGCAGCTGCAGTAGTAGATGTGCCGGCCGACGGCTTCTTCTTGCCGTTGGACTTTTTCTTCTTTTTGCCACTCCCGGAGGTAGTGGCTTCGCCTTTGGAGGATTTTTTACCATCCTCCGGAGGTGTTTTGGAGTGCATTTCATGGCCCTCCGCAACTTTGGCACACTTGTCTGCCAAGCTGAGGAGCTCTGTGACGCTACTGATCTCCTTGATCGCTAGCTTCTCCAGCATCTTCTTATCTCGTACGCACTGTCTAAATGCCATGATAAAAGAGGCGCTGGAGATAGAAGGAATATTGTTTCGTACCTGGGAGAACCTCTGGATGAATGAACGCAGGGATTCTCCCCCCTTCTGCATGACATCAAAAAGGTCCAGTTCGGTGCCTCGTCGGGTGTATGAACTCCCGAAATTGGCGGTGAACTGTTGGCACAAATCCTCCCAACTATTGATGGAGTTGTGAGGAAGCCTCATGAACCAGGACCTGGCGGTCCCAGTCAAGGCCACTGGGAAGTAGTTGGCCATTACGGCCTCATTACCTCCGACCGCAAGGATTGCGGTGGAGTAAATCTGGAGAAACTCGGCGGGATTAACAGTCCTGTCAAATTTCTCCGGCAGGTGAGGCCAGACCTTTTGTTGCCATCTGACCATACGTAGGTGCATGGCCAGGGCAGAACAGCCTCCTCCTACCCCCTCAGGAGCAGGACTATCTCGAGCCTCTCGCCTTTCGCGAGCACGCTCGATATGGATGTGGTCGTCTTGTTGACGGTAACGGTGATTAAGCTCCACCTGGAGGTTGTGAGTTGAAAGCCTGGTTACCGTGTGAGTGCATCGCACCCCAAAAGGCAGCGACGTCACTTGTTGAGACGCAGCATGCCTCCTATTGTGGAAAACGTGCAGACCAAGTCTGCCCGACACAGTTCGATGCTGCGATGGGGCCTGCCCCAAAGGGGGAGGACCTTGGTTGCTGATGTGGTTGGCTGCTGCTGCAATCAAATGTTCCACGTCAGCCCTCCACTGCTCCATTGCACCCTGAGATGCACCCGGAGGTGGTGGAAGTTGGAGGAGAGCACACGCTGCATGGAGCGCGTGTTCAAGATTGTTGTTATTCGCCGATGCGGTGACCGATGCCGATGCATCATCGTGCTGCCCAGCTTGATTTGTTGGTGCAGGCGGTGGCGGTGGAGGCATGGCTCCTGCTGGAGCTGTGGCACCTGCTGGTTTCTGCATGTTGGAGGGATTGCCCCTAGCAGGTTGAACAGCAGGATTGCTGTTGGATGATCCAGCAGCTGAGTTCACCATTCTTGAAATCTCGGGCCCCCCTACCTGTCGCGCCAACTGTTGGTGTTTGGATCCGGCAGATCTCCCAATACTACTGTTGGTAGATCGCGGAGTTGTAGTTCGGTAATGGGTGCGCAGAGATTCAAGAAGGTGAATGACAAGGGGACACAAAGATTTACGTGGTTCGGGCCGCCTGAGCGTAATACCCTACTCCATGGGGTGTGTTAGTGTTGTATTGAGCGTGTGAGTCTAGAAGAAGCTCCAGAAGAAGAAGCTTGTCTAGGTCAGGGAGTCCAGAAGAGGTCTGGAGAGGTCCCTTGTGTATCGTCGACCAGTCCTTTTTTAGTACAAGGACTGGTCGTTACACCGTTAGCCTGGCCCGACATGTGGCCCCAGCGGTGACACATGCTCGATACACAATTAATGGGGTTAATTACCCTTAATAGCCCGGTAACGGGCCTTAACAGTACCGTTACCAGTATTAAGGGCCATCCGACTGTGTGCCATTAATATGGCATTAATGACACTTAAACGAGTCTTGAAGTCTTTGATTGCTCCTTGAAGGCCTTGAGCCGTTGGGGGTCCACCAGCTTGATTGTTGAAGGTCCGGCGGTTCGGCCACATGGAAGCTCCGGAGCTTACCATCGTGGTCGGGTAGGTCCGCTGCTGTTGGACACGTGTCAGCACCGGAGCTTCCCTCTGTCTGGGGTTAAGTCCGGGGATGCCATACCAGTATCTTGTCCGGAGCTTTCCCATGTGTGGGCGATAGCTTCGGTCTTATGATACACGTGGCGGCCCTAAGACTAACCATGTCGGGGAAGCAGGTCCGGTTACGCCTTACATGTGGGGCCTTCAGAGGTCTTAAAATATGGTAGATGGAGTTTCCTTGTGATCTTTGCAATCCCAAGGGGTATCCGGTATGTAGGGTACTGACACATACATATATGACTTTGTTATTCCTTTTACATGCTGAAAGTTCTTACTACATTACTCATGTTATACATTTTGTAGTTTTGCCATTACTAGTAATTGGAATAATTACTTACACTAAATCTAGTCACGATCGAACTTTCTTGTTGTTTTGAACTTGTTGCATGCTCACAAGTGTTTTTAATCATAAATAATTAATCAAACAATCAACTAATCACATGTTTAGCTTTTATGATAAAATAAAAATGAGATAAGATCAAGAGAATATGCATGCATCACACTTCTTCTTTTGGGATGGCTTATCATTGCACTTATATATGAACTTAGAAGAAGTTGTGTATGACTAAAACCATGTCCTTAAGCTTCTGATTGTCACATGACATAGGCTTAGCTTGGTTTGTTAGAATAAGGAAGATGTTGCATATAATCACTTGCAAATGTTATATGATCAAAATTTGTGCTTTAAATAACATTGAAAAATGAAAAATGCAGCAACTATTGCCATGCTTTCAGGTCATGAAATAATTAAGTTTGTGAGATCATGACTTGCTTAAATTGAAAATTCACTTGATCTCTAGCATGGCTTACACTACTTTATGTATCTCTTTGATGTGATAGTGTAAGTTACTTGATAGTATGACTTGGATGTTCTTTGTATTATATATATGTGTTAAAATATGCTCATAACAAATTAAAATTTCTCTTTTGTACCTTGCTGAATACATTGTCAAAGGGGGAAAAATGGATCACACATTGCACTTATTCACAAGTGTTTTGGCACGATTCTTCTGAGGGGGAGAATTTTTTGTTTTTCTTCTCATTTTATTTCTGATTTAAAAAGGGGGAGAAATATTTCGAGGAGAAAGTTGTTCTCAAAACTTTTCATGTGAATAAGCCAATGTTTGGATTTTAAATGGTGTAGCCAATGCATTCATCAAGGGGGAGATTGTGAGAACTATATGTGCTGAATACATTGGCTTTGAAAATAAAAGTTTTGAGTGTGCTCGGAAGGTGTTGCCAATACATTCACGTAAGGTGTTGTTGTTTCGGAACTAACAAGAGTCGAGTCGAGGACTTTTGCTCGGAAGTATTGGTTGTTTATTCACGTGCAAGTGTTGCTTGACTTCAAGACATGGCTGGTGACAGGATACATTGAACTAGTCTTAATGAGAAGATGGGGTTCAACAACCAAGTTTAGGAGGAATTGTGGTTGAGTTGATCGGGGTGTTGCGCATCATGTTTGAATCAAGACCAATGCATATGAAGGTATCGTGGATGTCGTTAGAAGATGTTTGCACGTGTGCATGGAGTGCATGAATGTGGCTGCATGGTTCCAAGGCGTGATGGAGAGATGCGGACATAAAGAATTGGTCAGAAAGGTCCAACTGAGTAGGTTATGGACTCAGACTGCGGCTGAGTCGGGTTTGAATCAAATATGGAAAGATTTGAGTTGGTTATGATAGGTTTTTGTGTGGGTCACGAAGTTGAGTTGTTTTAGGAATGTGGGATACGTTACTATGGTTTTTGGAAGTCTTAAGATTGCTTCTATATGCGTATAGAAGAGTCTCGAGCAGTTATGGAAAGTTTCGGCGGAAACTGAGTAGGATACGAGTCCTAGTTTGGTTTGGGTTGGCCTCATGACTGGTTATATAAGCAAGGGAGGCCAAAGCTCGTAGAGCATGGATTTTGGGTTGTTCCTCTTGTGTTCTATTGAATAAAGATCGTACTTTAGAGAAACTTTTGTGCCTTGTTTGTCCGACTTGTTTCAGACAAGTTTTCCTCGTTGAGTTTCTGCACAGCACTACCTTGCTGCGGTGGTTTTATCACAACTTGAGTTTACAGATCCAATTGATGTGATTCATTTTATTGTTGCAGATCTGGTTTTTCTCGAGTATAATAGATTGACCTTTGTTCAATCTTTCAATCGTAACATGAGTTTTTCTCGATGGATTTTTGTTGTTCTTGTTATGACGTCTTCGTGACTAGATTGTACACAATCTATACTGGTTTTGTCACAATTGATCATGTTTAGATTAGTCGCACAAACGATTTCTATAGCAGATCAATTTTCTGCCGAGAGGTTTTCATTGCTTCCGCTAAAAAAGTTGTAATCTACCATTCACCCCCCTCTTGTAGCTTTTCACATGCTCTTCGCTCCTAGACATGCCAAAAACCTTTTTGGTTAAATTTAGGCAAATTGTTTAAATCTAGCAAATAACGTTTATGGAAGCTATATGATTTCACTTATTTCTTCCCATAGGATGTTGTATTCTTTTTTAAATAATCTAAAAGTAATACCATCAAATCCTAGTTTGAGGGTGCATAGGAATTGTCTAGTGATGAGTGAAACTTTCCCATCCTAATGCATGCCAAACGGAAATGAATTCGCAATCCATACCTATTTTGGAGATCAAATCTGGATCATAAGCTTTAGTGTGATAAAACTCACGATCTTGGAGGAGCTTGCCTGCTTGATCTTCAACTTCACTTTGTATTTTGAGGTCGTTGTTGTGGAGATGTTGATGCGAGTTGCTCCTCTCATCCATGAGAGTGTCGTCATGCACACTCCTCCCGTGGACTTGGTGTAGCAATGTAGGAGAGGTGTGCACTTGAGTCTCCACCATGGCTTGAGCTTGCAGCCCCCTTCCTCTTCCCGAACAACCTCTTCATTCATTTCACGGCCACAACAAGAGAGAACACACCAAGGAAAAAACTCGAAAACAAGTGATGTAAGGGGAAACAAAACCCTCTACGAGTTTTCTCTTTGAAGAACTTGAGAGCAAATTGGGAATGCAAATGAAAGCAAATCCTTTTGGGTTGGATTTGAGCAAGAGTGCTTCAATTAAGTGTAAGAAAAACAATGTGAGTAAAAGAGAGACTTAGGGAGGTGTAAACTTAGGTGAAGTGTGAAGAGGGTTGCTCCTCATGGCCACCATTTATAGTGTACACTCCCCAACTTTCATAAGAGACACAAATGTAGCCATTGGAGGCGAGAGAGCCACTTTGGCCCTTTTCCCCACTTCGGCTGAACAGGGGGGTTCGGCCGCACTGCATTGTGGGCCCCACTATTCCCTCTTTTGACAGGTGGCTTTCCAACAGCTATAATATTAGCCAGCTATTGAATTGCCACCTTTGCAGTTCAGAAAAATTGTTTTTCGAATAAAACCCTTTTGAAATACAAAAATTTTCTTTTTGTGAAAAGAAATTGATGGTTGAGAATATAAGATTCTCAACTTCCTAAGAAAAATCAAATATGCAGTGGAAAAATCAAACTAAGTGGGAAAAACCAATCAAAAAGAAAAATCAAACAAAAGATAACTACTAATTATACTATTGGCCATGTCTCACCATAGTCCGATGAGATGGACTTTTCCTTCGTCTTCATTTCTTGGCATCCGGGCTCGGAGGAATGAGCTCGGGCAGCTTGTCTTGCTTCTTCTGCCATTCCTTCTTTGGTAGTTTGGTGGACATGGGCCTTTGGGAAGGCTTGGGATTTTCCGTCTTCTACGGATGTCGGTGTGGAGTAAAAGACGTGTTCTCTTCATATATCAGTTTTCTCATGAATGCAATTAGAGGATCCACTTTTCGAGGTGTGACTTTGACCTCTTGTATTTGTTTAACATTTGACCCATAATTGATCTGAATCGTGGAGCATTGCTCCGACTTTGGGCGAAAGTTAAACTTCTTCTCCTTGCCATTGATGTGGAAATGGATTTCCCAGCTCCCACATCTATGCGAGCTTTTGCGGTGCTAAGGAACGGGTGCCCAAGAATGAGTGGCACATCCTTGTTGACATCAATGTCAAGCACCACAAAATCCATGGGTATGAAGCAATTTCATAAGGTCTTCAACAATTCCCGCGGGATAACAGACTGAAGAATCAGCCAGTTGGAGCTTCATTGGTGATAACAACTCCTGCAATTACATCACCGCTCAGTTGGTTATCAACCGTGCATCAAATGCTTGACCTCACCAAGAAGGCTAATCCCTGCAAGTGCAACTGAGAACACAAGCAAGAACGTAGAAGAAACAATCTAAAATTGCTGAATTGGGGTTCCACAAACCGATAAATGACAATATTATTAATCTAAGCAAAACCCCAATTCAGCAATTTCAGATTGCTTCTTCTACATTCTTGCTTGTGTTCTTGGTTGCACTTGCAGCGATTAGCCTTCTTAGCGAGGTCAAGCGTGTGAAGCACGGTTGATAACCAACGGAGTGGTGGTGTAGTGATTGCAGGGCTTGTCCGTGTTCTACTCGAGAGTCTTGGATCATCAACGTTGAGATCTCCATCAATCGACTTATCCATTACCTTTCGGAAGATCGGGACTCATCCTCTTATCAATTGGTATCAGAGCTAGGTTCCCAAACAAATAGACATTGTACCATATTTGTATGTTCATTTATAATGTGCATGATATCATCACATCCTAAGGAAATGACTAACCTAAACATCGTAGAACCAATGTTGAAACATAGCATAAGTCATTCATATTAACATGATCATATCATAGCTAATAAGACTATAGTGGGGGTTTATAGTATTTATGATGATAGTATAATGACATTAGGACATGATCATAAAGACTATACCTACCACATACATGGCACTACAAAAGCTTATACCTTCTATGAAAAATTGATTGTGAAGATTGCAGCCATTCTGTTGTCATTGTACCCCATCGATGACACACTGGTGACAATATGACTGTTGTCATAGAAGCCCTGTCATAATCCCCATTCTGTGACTAATAGACCCAATTGTCATTAATCTTAGTGACAATTACATGTTTGTCACCAACTTATGACAATGATATTTGTCACTATATTTGTCATAACATATATGCCCAGGTGATGCCATATGTCTGTTGACATGGCGAATCTGACGTGGCAGATGATGTGATAGGTGACATGGCAGATGACGTGGCACAAACCTCATGACAAAAATAATCGTCACAATGGATTTGTACCAATTGGCCCATATACCATGGGTTATTTTATGGACATTATTTATTAGTTGGGCTTAGCCCATAATCAGACCGAATTGGCCCATATGCCGTTGTGGGCTATTTTATGGACACTATTTATTATTTGGGCTTAGCCCTTAATTATAAACATCCCATTTAGTAAACAATGATCATATATAATATAATTCAATTGGTCCAATCAATCAATTGTCATACAATATGCTCACAGCAGCCAACTAAACAAGTTCCAGTCAACAAAAAAAGGTTGTAGCAGCTTGCGCCAAGCTCCTGCAGGGAACAATCACAGCAAGCAGCCAATGCCGAAAATTCCAGGCTCCCAGCAACCAACACAAAAAAATTCCATCCAGCAGCAGCCTGCAGCAACCAGCAGCGCCAAAAACTCATGACCTGCAAGCAACCAAAAACAATTATTAGCCTAGTCTTATCAAAACAAAAATTGATAGGTCCAAGAACAGGAAACTGAAATTGCATTATGTCAGAATAGGCATAACATAAGTTGAATATGTGTACCTAAGCATAGCCAAGTCAAAGAGGAGTGGTCTGATGAGTGGCCTGACTCTGTCCAAATGCTAACAACACATGGGCAACAATCTCTGTACAAGTCTTTTCCTGCTCCCCTTCTTGTACAGGTTGTCTCACAATGGCTTCCATTTAATCCTAGCAAGACAATGATTTGTCAGGTTTGTATTTATTTGTACGGTTCATTATGCAATGTACTGCAGCTTTCTTGGCATCTTCACTTAAACCCTTAGTTTTGTTGCAATGCGTCAACTTGAATGGATCAATTGCAGTGGGCTCTGTATCTTTGTATTTTTCTTGCTTCTAAAATGTTCACAAACAAAGAATGACATTAGGAATGCACATGTTAAAATACACACGTAAGAGGAAAATATGTTCCAACACATGCATGCTGTCATACAACCACATGACATAATAGGTTTATATTCCTACCGCCACATAGGTTGCTGCAATGTAAGACCAATATCCAGTACAGTGGTGAAACTTAACTTTTTCATGGTTCCGTTTGAGCTTTGCACATTCTTCCTATACATGACACAGTTGCATAGCATAAGTAATATAACAAATATTGGTAGCAATTTGGTATTATATTAGCAATCTAGCAGACTTACAGAAAACCAATATAGGCATAAACCATACCTTGTGTTTTGGGTTAGACCACATGTCTATCAATTTTCTCCATTGTTCATCAATTATAGACGCACATGGTGATGTAGTCCTAACTTGATTTGCCGGTACCCCATCAAAGTATTGCTTCTTGATCCTATACCTCAGTTGGCGTGTTCCACCCTTTAGCACGTCAGCACAAATAGAAATTCTCCTTTTACCAGTCATGCTTAAATTAATCTATACATTGAATAGCATAAAATTAGTATTTAAAAATGCAAAGGACAGAATTAGCATATATTGAACTAGTCGAACAACGTCTTACAGATAGTTTTCCAATGAAGTTGTCCACTTGGTCTTTGAATTGGCCTTTGTCCTTCTTGTATTCTTTCCAACTTGTAAGTATGGGTACATGCTTCCTGAGTATGATCCCACCCTCAGAAGCCAGCTTTGCAGCTTGCATAGGTGCCTCCGACCTTCTTTTCCCTTCCTTTATAAAAACCAGTATCCTAGTTCCTAGACCTCTAGTTATGCTATCCATTCTATGCCCATACTCGCTACCCGATGCTCAACTTGTGTACTTGCGGTTAGGGTGCCTAAAAAATACATTTCAAAAACCTTGTTGTCAATAATACGATTCGTGTGACTATTATGAATGAATCAAATAAAGTAAATTGACATTGAAATAAATAGTTGAAGGCACTTGCCTTCTTCAGCAATGTCCATCCCTTCATCACTCTAGATAGAAGTAGAATCTGGTAATTGTGGCGGTACCTCTGCAGCTTCCACTAGGCTTGGGGCAGTTGCTTCCTTTTCTCTCATGACACTCTGTCTAGTGCACCATGTTTGTTTGAATTTGTTAGGTGCCCCAACCCTCTTGGATGATGCTTCTATCGCAACAACAAGCAGTTGCACATCCTTGCAAAGCAAACAAAGACATGACACCATAAGATACTGAGAGATTTCCACTTCAAAGGTACATACAAATATCATTCAGAATGGCTAACATGTTTTGTAGTAGAAGAGTTGGTACCTCAAGTTCAGTGCTTCCACAAAGTTGGTCATTTTCCTTCCTGTTTTTACTTTGTTTATTCCTAGTATTGGACTGATGAAGAATTTTTGATAGTCTTTTGATACCCAACTATTGCATCCTTTGATCGATCCTCATCATGACATTCTTAGCTCTCTCCTTCTCAACGTCAGTTAATGATGGTTCTGAAGATACATTAGTACACTGGAATCAATGGCAAGTAAATGAAAATAAAATAATCAAAAGTGATATTCAAAGGCATGGAATTGAAACAAGAACGAGACCGCACGCAAGAGGCGTGCAACCCCTTTCAGGACACCATTCGTTTTCAAAGGCGTGAATTCTGGACGGTATCCAGGTAGGGTCACACTTCCTCTCACTGCCGCTGGGCCCTGGCGAATAAGCGAGAAGTAACCATAAGGGCGAATAACCGAGATGCACCTGGGACCTTTCCGGTGATCCTCCCCGGAGGCATCTTTTTTGTGGTTGGAGCGGCAACAGGAAGGAGGGAGGGAGTCGACCGCCTAGATATGGAAGGCGTGAACGGGGGCATGATTTGGAAAAGGGGGACATGAACGTGATCCGGCGATCGCCCTCAGCCTCCAAAATAATCTAGAGAGAGGAGGCGTGGGGGTAGGGTTTAAACAGAGGGAGACGAGGGGTTAGTTTTGTGCCCCGAAAATAATCTAGAGGGAAATCCAAAAGTATGGAGGGAAACTGTAAGTAGATATTTGGAGGGAATGGGGCTGGGACACGGATGTCAGTGAGAGGTTCATAGGAAATTTGACTATGATGCTCTCCGTATGGACTAAGCTCTAATTGAAGACCTAAAAGGATTTTAGATGTAGTTCAAAAGACGAATATTTTCAATATTAAAATAAATACAACTTTGATATTCAATGTTTTATCAAATTAAATTTTTTATATATTTTATTGTAAATGACTTGCAAATATAAATGGATGCCACGATGCGATACATGATGCAAATGGTAAAGAATATGATATAATTGGAATGACCCAATTTGGAGTTTTATAGAACATGATACAACTAAAATAGTGCAAGGTAGAAAGTTTTAGTTCAAGGTTATCAAACTTAGTTTGAGATGTGTTCATTCGTGAAGAACTTGACACCGACTTATGCAAAATTGTGTAAATTTTTTTCCATGTTTTTTTGCCATAATAATACTACATATCAAGTTTCAAATTTTTGTAGATGATATTTACAAATTTTTTTTTTGAAAATGACTTGCAAATACGAATCGATGCCATGATGTGATGCATGAAAGTTTGTGGATATGTTGTTCCTTAGGTAAAGAATATGATACAATTGGAATTATCCAATTTGGAGTTTCATATAACACGATACAACTAAAACATCGATGTCGATGTTTTTCGGTATAAAAATAAAAGTGTTAAGTAAAGTAAATTTGTAAGGCTTAGGTAAATGAGTACCCTAAATAAATGTTTACACCAAATTAGAAGTGAAAATAATGAAAAAAAATTTATACAGTACAAGGTAGAAAGGTCTAGTTAAAGGTTATGAAACTTAGTTTGAGTTGCATTCATTTGTGACGAACTTGACACCAACTTATGCAAAATCGTCTAAATTGTTTTTGCCATGCTTTTTGTGCCATAATAAGACTACATAACAAGTTTCAAATTTTTTGGACCACATTTGCAATTTTTTTTAAATGACTTGCAAATACAAATAGACGCCATGATGAGATGCAAGAGCAAATGGCATGAAAATTTGTGGCGATGTTGTTGCTTAGGTAGAGAATACGATAGACCTAGAATTATCCAATTTGGAGTTTTATAGAACAGGATACAACCAAAACATTGATGTCGTGTCCAAAAAGACTTATGAATTTATTTATTCACAAGTATAGTAAAGTAAGTTGTTTTGCATGCACAATACAAAATCACTCACATGTCTCAGTGGTTACCTACTACTTCTATAAAGCCAGTGCGTTGAGTTTGATTCCCCATTGCTTTGAACTTATAGCACCTTTTTGCCTCTTCTTTTTTAATTTTTTCTTCTCATATGAAGCTGGGGAACAAGTGCACTATCACTTTCCCGAAATGATGTGAAAAAATGCAGAAGAATGTATTCAGTTCCTAGTAAATAGAAAATATGTTTCCATTGCAGGCAGCAATACTTGAACACAAATTTAAGTAGGATAACACAATGTTATCAGCTTACACGAGACCGAGAAGTTCTGACTTACAACTCAGATTACTCGACATCACTAAACTCACCATCATCATTATGGATCATAATTGTACATTCATTTTCACTATCATACTGTGCTAACTTATCATCATCATCATCATTGTACAGATCATGTTCTTGAACTTCCAGATCTCGTTGCCTGCAAATTTGATCATCTAGGGACGCCTCTACACGGATAACGTCTTCTCCATTGAATGACTATTCTTCGACCGAAGATCCTTCAACGGTTTCATCTCGTGATATTTCATGCTCATCGTCTTGGTATGTCAGATCAACCTCTCCCTCTTGTGTGTCAACGTTTTCTTCTTCATTCACATTCCACAAGTGCCGATGTGAAAATTTTTGAACAACCTTCATGGGTTCACCATGCTTGATATCATCAGGGTAGAAAACCTTTGCTTCCTATGTGGCAAGAAAGAAAGCATCATTCTTGTACCAACAATGGCCATGGGTGATGCTTTTGAAATATCCATCATTCTTCATCATAGACCTCTTTCTACAAGTATCAAACCAATCACATTTGAATAACACCACTGTCCTTTGACTATTGGCGTCTGAGTTGTACATCAACTGTATGAATTCTTTCAGCTGACCATAAAAGTCTATATGTTCTCCATTATGCGACCACTCTATCATGATTATACTATTTTTTGTTCTTCTGCTGCTCTCACTGTCCATGGTGTGATATCGGACACCATCAACAATACATGCTGAAAATATACGAAGTCTGAGGAGTGGTAGACTTGCCAATGCATATAGGTCTTCATTGATTTATTCTCCATTCACAAATTTTAAGGTAGCAAGCTGCAGTAAAAAATATATTACCATGGTTTCCTAAACTAAAAATACTTAAATAATAACATATTATCTCACAGCTAAAACTGAAAGTAGTTAAATAATGACTCACATGTTTCTTAAACCATCATGGAAATTCCTCAGCGAAGTTCCCTTCAACATCACGATTGCTAGCAGTCTCTAACTCATTTCTGTATATCCTGCAAACAAGTACACAATTCCCTTTGTGAGAGTTAAAATATTAAATGATAGATAGATTAAAACATTGTGTTACTTGCATTGAAGGACATACTCTATAAATGGCTCGACCTCCTTAGTATTGTGGAGGACATACCAAACCATCCTGTCATAATCCTTCTCACAAAATGTAAGCCTAGGTGCCCCCAAAAGATTTGTTCCATGCTGGAAAATAGATAAACCACATGTACTCATAGGAACACGCTCTCTGTTCCTGCCCTCATGATTGTGCCTAGTGTCAACATCGTCAAAATACCTTGAGCAAGCATTCAAGCACTCATTTGCGACATATGCCTCTGCAATGGAGCCCTCTGGTCTTGCCATGTTCCTCACAAAATGTATCAAGGTCAACAACCTACATTCTACGGGGTACATCCCTCCATATTGAACTGGACCACTTAGGATTGCATTATCGATTAAATGAATCGACAAGTGCACCATGACATCAAAAAAGGCAGGCGGGAAAATATTCTACGGCTTGCACAATAGTATTGGGATCTCACTTTTCATCTTGTTCAATGCATCTAACTTCAATTCTTAGCACAAATATGCTGAAAAAATATACCTAATTCAGCAATTGCTGCATATATTTCCTTGTGGATGATTCCTCGGAGACCGATTGCCAATATCCTTTGTAGAAGGATATGACAATTGTGAATTTTCAATGCTTGTAAATTCCATTCATTAACTATAACATACCTTGCTAAGTTGGAGGCATATCTATCCGGGAATTTGACATTCTTTATGAAAGCACAGAAAGCACTTATCTGGGCCTTAGTCATCGCGTATAGAGCATGTGGAATAGAGCATGATGAAATCCCATCTTCCTTCAAGTGTAAATTTTGCCTTATGCCCATATCTTCCAAGTCGAGCCTTGCAATAATAGAGTCCTTTGACTTGCCTGCGATGTTGAGAAATGTACCGAGAAGGGCCTCACATATATTTTTCTCGATATGCATGACATCAAAATTATGATGTAGCTTCAAAGTAGACCAATATGGCAAATACCACAGAGTTGACCTGCGCTTTCAGCATTGACCTTCTTCTACTCTCTTTCTCTTTTTGTTATTAGGATGGTCCCCAGGTCATACATGTTCCACCCTCGCCAATTGTTGCATTAACTCATCCTGAGTAAATTCCTCAGGCTGCGCACGTTCTTCAATCTTACCATCAAAATCTTTCTTTCTCCTCCAAATATGGTCCGCTGGAAGAAAACGGCGATGGCCAATGTAGCAAATCTTGTTCCTATGTCTTTTGGAGCATGGATTTTTATCACATCGAACACAAGCATAGTAACCTCTTGTTATTCTACTTGAAAGTGTTCTCAACGCCGGAAAATCATGAATGGACCATATGACTGCAACGTGAAGATCAAATTCTTTTCCGGTCAATGCATCAAATGTAGGGACACTACTCCAGAGATTTAACAATTCTTCGACCAGTGGCTGCAGGAAGAGATCCATATCCTTTCCTGGGCATGTCAAACTAGGAATAAGTAGGCACATCATTAAGTTGGATTGCTCCATACATTGCCACGGAGAAAAGTTGTAAGGGATTAGAAATACTCGTCACATGCTATACGAGGAGCCCATCTTCACGAATGGATTAAACCCATCGGTAGCGAGACCAAGTCGAATATTACGTGCATCATTTGCAAACCATTCATACTTCCTATCAAAATTCTTCCATGCCTCACCATCAGCAGGATGGCTAAGGTCATTGTCCTCTTCAACTTGTGCCATTGTGCTTGAGCTGAAAGTTCTTTGGATCCAAACATCCTCTTCAAGCTCGGAATCAAAGGAAAATGCCTTAGAACCTTTTTTGGAATCTTCCTTCGGCCATCTTTATCCTTCCATCTTGAAGCACCACATATTGGGCATGCATACTATTTAGCCAACTCCTTTCGGAAGAGAACATAGTTATTTGTACACACATGTATTGACTCGTATCCAAGTCCTAATGCACGAATAACATTCTTTGCTTCAGCATAAGATGCAGGGAGAGAACAATTTGGAAAATGCTTAAATTAAAAGGTCCAAAAAAGCATTAAATGCAACATTGCTGATTCTATAAAATGACTTGATGTGGAGCAACTTCACCACAAAATAAAACCTAGTATAGGGACCATCAGGAAGTAGCACCTGTTCCATCTCTTCTAATATGGTGGCAAACTTTGACTTCATTCTTGGACCACGATTTCATCTTGGTACAGATCCTGTACCATACGGTACATTTGATCATCATTGAGGTCATCTTAAGACTCATTCACCCCAAATTCAACATTGCAGCCAATATCTTCATCCAAATGCTCAACACTGTAGCCAATATCTTGATTCAAATGCTCAACACTTCCAGAGGCCATGACCAATGGTGGTTCTCCATGATGTATCCATCGAGCATGTGTGTTAGACATCCCATACAAAAGTAAGTGATCCTCCATCTCCTTTATATTTACTTAATCAATTCAAACACTTATGACATGGGCATAATATCTTCTGACTACCACTGAAATTTTCAGAAACAAAGTCCATGAACTCATTCACCCGATCCCGATGCTCCTTGCTAGATAACCTACAATTCATTCAAGTTATTTCCATCTCTGGCACATTGAAATAAGACAAGCAAGGAATTGAATGTTGGACTAAATCAGGAAAGTACATATATGTAGTTAATATTAATGTTATTTTCCTATTTCTATCACTACAAATATATGGTTTTAGTTTGAAATATAAAACAAAAACATAAGTTCATCTAATCTCAATACCTTTCCTTCCTAATCGAAGGGGATGGGGTAGTTTCTGGTCAACCTCACCCACGGCCGTTAGCGGATCCTAGCCTAGAGCTCCTAGGGGCGTTCCAAGCGATTCAGCTCGTAAAGCTCGACAGCGAGGCATCGAGATCATGGGAGCAGGGTCGGGCTCCTGCTGGCGGCATCGGGATTCTGCCAGTGTGGACGAGCAAACCGTGGCGGCATGGAGCTACAGCGAGGCATCGAGCTCCTTGGGAGCGGGTGCTGGTTCCTGCCGGCGTAGTTGGGCTCCGTGGAGCGGCGTTGGGGGGGGGGGGGGGGGGAGAGATCCTACCGATTCAGTCGGGCTTCGGCCAGCGCCGTTGGGGGGGGGGGGGGGGGGGGGGCACCACGAGATACTCTTTGTTAGGGGGAGGGCGAGCGCGGGATACCTAGCAGGCGCATGGTGGATCCAACTAGCATGCCTGCATCCACATGGTTGTGTCAAGGTGTTCTTTTTTAAAAAAATGATTTTTTATTTATGACAAACAGATTACGTCACTTTTGTCATGAGCTATTGTCATAAAGATTGGCAAAGGGGCATGGTGAGAATTGTTTATGACTACATCACAATTTAGTCATAAACGCTTGTCATCCATTGAATAATTGTCATAAACGCTTTGATTCTATGACTATAAAGTGCTTTGTAATCTGAAACTTTTCATAGAAAGTCCAATCTCTTATAGTGTGGAATCCACAATCAAACAAGAGACGCTTCATCCAAGTATATGAATAAAAGAAGACTAAAGAAAATATCTTTATTATACATAAAGTCACAAATACAAGAAAAGATACATTAGCCATACCTTCCCCAATTTGGACTTGGGACTAGAGTCTCCTCTCTACAGCATAACCTCCACTAAGGAACTAGGAGAACCAGTGTATAAAATAAAATGATGCTCAACTAGTGTGTGTTGAAGTGAGGGGTGTGTGGTCCTATTTATACCTGGAGAAGGGTCGGTTCCTACCACCAAAAGCGTGCGAATCAGTCATCAACGACTTCTTCAAGCCGAGAGAAGACAACACGTGGAAGCTGACCGGGTTTGGAGGAAAGACAAGCTCAGCTGACTAGGGGGGTCAGCCAACCTGGTAAACCATTCAAACGGGTTGTGCTTTCTCCAGGTGGCTGACAGGTGGGTCCCCTTTACTGATATAGGTGATACACCGTTGGATTTCAAAGTGCATCTAGGCATCCCTCGTGGGTTTTGGTTGATTTATGACAAACAAATGAGATCCTAACAATATTGTTGAGATGAGCGCAGGTTTTAAGAAAAAATAGGAGGAAAGCTCAAAAAGAAAGCAGAATGAGGAATCAAAAGGATAAGAGCTCAAGAGCTGAAAAGAATAGTTTATTTTGTATGGAGTGTGTTGGAGAAACAAACCTCAAGAGCTCAAGCAAAAGATACCTCACTCATTACACAAAAATCTGCACATCCGGACTAGTCTGATATGTCCCTGATTAGAAAGAGACAAGTCTCCCTAGTGCGCACTTGTCCGCAAGCACTCCAGTTTACACAGCACCGGACTAGTCCGATATCAACTGAACTAATCCGATAATCTTCTGACTAAAATCGGACAAGTCCTCCAAGTCCAGACTTGTCCTTAGCCCGACAATTTTTCACAACACCGAATAAGTCTGATATCCATCAGAATAGTCTGATAACTCATTGACTAAAATTGGACAAGTCCTACAGGTGCGGACTTATCCTCAATTCTACACGAGATTCACCACACCGAACTAGGCCGATATGTGTCGGACTAGTCCGAACACTTTCAGTGCCCAGATCGGACTAGTCTGCACATTTACACGCAAGTCTGCTATCTCTGAACACTTACGGTTTTCCACCCGCCACACACCGAACTAGTCCGGAGTCCACCACAGACTAGTCTGTGCATCGCAAACTCTAACGGTAACTTTTGGAAACCCTAGTATAAATAGAGGTGTACAACCCTACAACCAACTCTCTCTACCCTCTGCACCGTCACACCTCCTAAGAGCCCAAAATACACATCTCTCCACACATTCTAACCCTAAACGGATCAAATCTTTGAGGATTAGCAATTGATCAATGGAGAGACTTGTTCCACACGATCTTGAGCTCTTGGGTTTGAATCTCTCGCACACTCTTGTTGTTTATTGTATATCATTCGAGTGTTTTTGGTGGTGTTCTTCGTTGTAATTCTTGAGGAGCCCTCAACTTGTGAGAAGGCCCCTTGAACAAGGTTATTTGTCCCTTTGTGATTAGTGGAAGAGAATCGGCCTCCTTGGCGATTCGATGAGGGTAGGGTTGGTGAAGACTCGGTCTCTCGTGGACTCCTCAACGTGGATGTAGGTTTCCATCTTGGGAATCAAACCACGAGATAAAATAGTGTCTCATATTTTTTGTTTCATTGTTCATCATATTCTAGGGTTTACTTAATCTTGTGTAACTTACATTGAAACATTGAAATCAAAGTTAATCTGTGCCATTTCTAGTTTCATTGTCATGATACATCCATGTTACAAATTACTTTCCGCTGCATAGGGCACTAGAATTGAAATCATCGATCCAACCTGATCGTTCTAGTCCACTTATACCGGACTAGTCCACACAGTTCTAGACTAGTCCGATCTCTTTGTATTTGATCGATTTGTTAAGTGTTTTAGGATCTGACAAAAGTTCAAAAAGCTTATTCACCCCCCCTCTAGGCTACATTCAGTTGCTATCAGAGCATGACCCTTCAAAAGAGACTCGTCGCTCGAAGAGAAGATGTCGGACATCAAGGAAGTACACAAGAACTTCAAGAACGAGAAGGGTGATGAAGAAAGAACTCAAAAGCTAGAGAAGCTCCTCGACGCCATCCAAGATTGTGAGGACGACAACGAGGAGATGCTTGAACTTAAGGCACTCCTAAGAAAGAAGGCACTCTCTGCAATGGGGAAGAAGAAGATCGAGGATGATAAGAATAAGGTGAGTAGTCACACCGACTACTCCCGATATCCTTTTAATTACGATCGGTTGAATTCTAAAAATAATCATTACATGTCAATTCCTCTAGGGAAAGCACCTTTCTTCGATGGCAATGATTATTCTATGTGCAGAAACAACATGAAAATGCATCTCATATCTCTTAACCCAAGTTTGTGGCATATAGTTTGTACAAGGATAGATATCCCATATATTGATGAAGAGCTGACTCCAAGCCAAGAGCAAGCCATTCATCAGAAAACTCAAGCTGCAGCCGTTATCATGTCATCATTGAGCCGAGATGAGTTCACCAAGGTGGATGGACTCGAAATTGCTAAGGAGATATGGTGCACTCTACAAACTACACATGAAGGTGATCGTCATGCATGCGAAGCCAGGATTGAAATGATTGAAAGCGAATTGGGAAGATTCGCCATTGAAGAAGATGAGTCACCACAAGATATGTACAATTGATTGAAGAATCTTATCAACAAAGTCCGAGCATATTGAAGGAAGAAGTGGAATGATCATGAGGTCATAAAGCTGATTCTTAGAGCTTTCATGCCTCACAACATAACTCTTTGCTCCATGATTAGAGAAAGCCCTGTGTATCGGAAAAATGACCCCAGACGAACTTCTTGTGAAGATTATCAACTTTGAGATGATGGAGAAGCAAGCCAAGCACGTCAAGGAAATTGTTGACCTTACCTCGGCAAAGAAGAAAGGAGTTGCTTTGAAAGCCACTTGTAAACCTGTATCAAAAGAAGCTCGAGAAGCTCAGGGAGAAGACGACATAGATTATGAAAGCAGTGATATTGATGAAGAAGATATGATCTTATTCATGAAGGAATTCAAGAAAATGATGAGAAGAAGACAAGGTGGTCACTCAAATGAAGGAAGAAATAGGGACAAACCAAGATAAAAAATGAGGCGTGCTTGCTATAACTGTGACGAGTATGACCATTTCATAGTGGACTGTCCACATGAAGAGAATAAAAAGAAGACTAAGGACAACAAGCCTTAGCCAAAAAAAATGTTAAAAAAGAAAAAGCAATTTGGCAAAGCGCACTTAGCGAAGGAGTGGGACTACAATGATGAGTCCCCATCCGAAGAAGAAGAGGAGATGGCCACTATAGCCATCCAAAAGACTTCCAAGAAATCCACTCTCTTCCCAACCATGGGCGTATGGAAAGACACCAACAACACTTGTCTAATGGCCAAGGAAGGTAAAAGAAAGGTAACGACTAAATCTTCCTCTTTGCATTCTTTGGCTAGTGATAGTGATAATTCTAGTGATGATGAAGATATGCTTAGGGGTTTAGACAAGAAAATTGCTACTAAGATGAAATTTCTAATGGATAAGCTTATTGATAAGGAGGAGCTATTTGATCGTCAAGAAGATATGATCATCCTCCAAAAGGAAGAATATCTTAAGATCAAAAAGGTTCTTGAACTTGAAAAGGGGCAAAGCAAATCACTAAAACTTGTGTTAGCTTCAAGCAAGGAAGCTTGCTTGAAGTTAAACGACTCAAATGCCACCATCAAGAATGAACTTGCTAACTTGACCAAAATTAACAAGATTCTTTAGGTACAAGTTGAGTCACTCAAGCAAATTGGTTCTTCATCCTCTTCAAGCTCACCTTCTCAACATATAAAATCTGAAACTGTTGTTGCTTGTAAATGTGCTAAAAATGACACTAACTTGAAGGAAAAGCCTAACTTGACAAAGGACAAGCATCCTTCCGTAAGTTGCATATTTGACAAGGATAAGGTCAAGTATGCACGCAGTGCATACTTGGTCACAATACCTCCTAAATTCAAATATGGCATTGAAAATTCTTGTGGTGAAAAGCAAAACGCTGAAGCCACAAGAATAACAAGGAACACATTGCTTTTGTCATGGGAAACTCCTCTCAAGATTGAAAACAAGATAACCTTGATAAAATGAACATTGTTAACACATATGAACAACAAGTTTTATTTAGAACATTTGATGCTTCATATGTACTCATGAAAAGTAATATAGGTGGAGTTTATGCTAAATATGTTGGGTCACTCCATGAGAACACCAAGTCTCATGTGTGGGTGCCCAAATCACTTATGACTAACCTCAAAGGACCCAAGCAAGCCTGGGTACCTAACACCAAGGCATAATTTGTCTTTTGTAGGCATATTCATCTGGTGGAGCTAAATGGGTGCTAGATAGTGTACGCACCAATCACATGACTGGAGAAAGAAGAATGTTCATGGAATATGAAAGAAAATGAAGATCCAAGCGAAGGAATTTACTTTGGTGATAATAGTCAATGAAGAGTGCTTGGTACCGGTAAAATGCTATTTCATCACAACATACTCTTTCTCATCTTTTACACGTTGACTCCTTTGATTATAACCTTTTTTTCCATATCTCAATTATGTGAAAAGGTTTATAATTGTTTATTCACCAATGATGGTGTGACCTCTCTAGGAGGAATGATAACTCGATTGCATTCAAGGCTGTGTTAAGAGGAAAACTTTATCTAGTTGACTTCAACAAAGACATATGCTTGATTGCAAAGACCAACATCGATTGGCTGTGGCATAGACGGCTAGAACATGTTGGTATGAGGAATCTTCAAAAACTTCTAAAAGGCAATCCATCCTTCGTTTAAAAGATGTTGTTTTTGAGAAAGACAGGCCTTGTAGAGCATGCCAAGCCGGGGAGCAAGTAGGAGCACCCCCTCCCGGGAAGAATGTCATAACTACAACAAGACTGTCTGAGCTCCTCCACATGGATCTATTCGGTCCAATTGCTTACATAAGCATCGGTGGTAATAAGTATGGTTTAGTTATTGTCAATGACTTTTCTCGCTTCACGTGGGTTTTCATTTTGCACGATAAGATAGAAACTCAAGGAACCCCCAAGAAGTTCCTCAAGCGAGCTCAAAATAAATTCTCATTGATGGTCAAGAGCATACGAAGTGACAATGGAAAGGAATTCAAGAACAACCAAGTTGAGGAGTATCTAGACAAAGAAGGGATAAAGCACGAATTTTCAGCACCTTACCCTCCTCAACAAAATAGAGTAGCCGAAACAAAGAACCAAACACTAATTGAGATGGCGAGGACAATGCTCGATGAATACAAGACTTCAGACCGGTTTTGGGCTGAAGCGGTCAACAATGCTTGTCAAGCCATAAACTGACTCTATCTTCCTCGCCTACTCAAGAAAACCTCATATGGATTACTCACATGTAAAAAGCTGAATATTTCATATTTTTGACATTTTGGTTCAAAATGTTATATTTTAAACAAGAAGCCTAGGGCTTCGAAGTTTGCTTCGAAGTCCAAGAAAGATTTCTTACTTGGCTGTGATTCGAACTCCTACGCTTATCGTCTCTTCAACAAGACCTACGGACTTGTTGAAGTAACACGTGACGTAGTGTTCGATGAAACTAACGGCTCTCAAGAAGATCAAGTTGATCAATATGTGATAGATCACGAAGAATATCCATGTCAAGCATTGAGAAGAATGGTGTTGGGCGATATTTGACCACATGTGCCACCTCCAAATGCGAATGAAGATGATGAACCACAAGTGGAGGACAATGATCAAGGTGGAGCTTCCACACAAGATCAATCTCAAGATAAGCAAGGTGACCAAGACATCAATAAGGGCAACTATCTAGGGGGAGAAGAAGATGATAATCATGTATATTCAAGACCACAAGTGCCACATCCAAGAGTATATCAAAGCATCCAAAGAGATCACACCGTCAACAACATAATTGGTGACATACACAAGGGAATAGTAACTTGATCTCATATAGCTAATTTTTGTGAACATTACTCATTTGTATCCTCTTTGGAACCACATAGGGTTGAAGATGCATTAAAGAATCTGTATTGGATGGTGGCGATGCAAGAAGAATTGAACAACTTCAAAAGGAACGAAGTGTGGGAACTTGTTGAAAGACCCAAGTTCAACGTCATCAGCACTAAATGTGTCTTCCGCAACAAGAAAGATGAACACGGGATGGTGACAAGGAACAAGGCACGACTTGTGGCAAAAGGTTATTCACAAGTCCAAGGTTTGTATTTCGACGAGACTTTCGCTCCCGTAGCTAGGCTTGAGTCGATTCATATATTACTTGCCTATGCTACTTACCATGATTTCAAGCTTTATGAAACGGACGTGAAAAGCGCCTTCCTCAATGGACCGCTAAAGGAGGAGGTGTACGTGGAGCAACCACTCGAGTTTGAAGATCAAGAGCACCCCGACCATGTGTACAAACTACGTAAGGCTCTTTATGGCCTCAAACAAGCTCCTAGAGCTTGCTATGAGTGCCTTAGAGATTTTTTGATTGAAAATGTCATCAAGATTGGTAAAGATGATTACACCTTGTTTACTAAACATTTTGATGATTATATCTTCATTTGCCAAATCTATTTTGACAAAATTATATTTTGTTTAACTAACAAATATTTTTTTCAAGAATTTAGTAAGATTATGATAGATAGATTCCAGATGTCCATGATGGGAGAGTTGAGATACTTTTTGGGATTCCAAGTAAAGCAACAAAAGGACAGGACGTTCGTAAGCCAAAAAAAGTACACTCAAAACATTGTCAGGAAGTTTGGAATGGACAAAGCAAAACCCATAAAGACTCGCATGGTGGCAAATGGACATTTGGATCTCAATGAAGGCAGACCAAACGTGGATCAAAAGGTATATCGCTACATGATTGGCTCCTTACTTTATTTATGTGCATCTAGACCTGATATCATGTTGAGTGTATGTTTGTGTGCAAGATTTCAAGCCAATCCTATGGAATGTCATTTGACAACAGTTAAAAGGATCTTGACATATTTAGTTCATACACCCAACCTAGGAATTTGATATCCTGAACGTTCAGAATTCAATCTCATTGGATACTCCGATGCAGATTATGTTGGATGCAAGGTAGATAGAAAAAGTACCTCCGGTACTTGCCAATTCCTAGGTAGATCCCTAGTTTCTTGGTCCTCCAAGAAACAACATTCCATTGCCTTATCCATGGCCGAAGTGGAGTATTTTGCAGACTGGAGTTGTTGTGCACAACTCTTTTGGATGCAACAAACTCTAAGGGATTACAGTTACAATATGAGCCGTATTCCACTCCTTTGTGATAATGAGTGCCATTAAAATTGCCCATAACTGTGTTGAGCACTCTAGAACCAAACACAAAGACATCCGACATCACTTTTTGAGAGATCACTCAAATAAAAGGAGACATAGCCTATTCCCATGTCAACACCGAAAAACAACTAGCCGATACCTTTACGAAGCCACTTGATGAAAAACGCTCTTGTGAGCTCCGAAATGAACTAAATATCCTTGATGCTCGGAACGTGGCTTGAAAACTTGCATACCTGTATGCCACCTTCAAAATCATGTTGATTATGTTGAAAAATCATCTCTCTCTATTTTTTATCGAAAAACTATGTTAATTACTTGATCTTGGTGAATTATGGTCATAGCTTGATTGTTGTATGTTTACTGATCATATTCATCAAGAATATTTGTGTGATTTTGCCCCTATCTTCTTTTTAAGCACCTGCAAATATATACGAAAGGTCTATATACTTTTCAGTCCTGGTGACCACGGACTAGTCTGTGGTTACCCCGGACTAGTCCGCACAATGCAGACTAGTCCGCTAAGATTTTTGGTTGTCCGGACTAGTCCGGTCGACCACGGACTAGCCCAATTTTTCGACTCCATAACCCTAGGGCCGGTGCAACCCTAATCTCCTTCCTTCTCACAACTCCTCTCACATTCTCTCTCCTCACTCAAGTGCTCCCAAGGCAATTTGGCAAGTTCTCCATCAAATCCACTCAAGTTTTAGTGGGATTTGATCTCCATTGGAAGGGGATCGAAGACAACGGACTTGTCCGCATCAATAACTCCTTCAACACCACAGATCGAAGGATTTGGTAAAATTTCTCTCCAAACCCTAGAACCTTCGATTTTCCCTTGTTTTTTGCTCAAATAGTCTAGTTCCTCTTGCCAATACATGCTTCCTTGTTTTATTACAACTACATTGATCCACTTTTGCATTGAGAAACTCCATTATCCTGTTAGTTAGGGTTTGAGCAGCTGAATATCGGACTAGTCCGTTATTAGTGCGGAAAAGTCCGGTACTCCAGAATAGTCCGCACCTGATCAACGGACAAGTCCCATGTTAGCTGAACAAAACCCTAATCTTCTTCAACTCAATGCTTTTCCTTGCCACCAATCCTTATCTATATCATGTATAACCTTCTTGTCAGGACAATGTCGAGCTTAAATGAGGACATCTCTGACTTCGAGGCCGAAATGGATCAAGAAACCTTGCCTCACATTTCGATGGGCCAAGCCAAGAAGAGACAAGATCATATCGCTGAACCCTCATCCACCCCACCAAGGGTGCGGCGAAAGATTCTGGCCAATAAACCAGCTTTAAAGGTGAAAGATATGGTTGGTCCTATCTCGGAGACTCCTCGCCAAACTAATGGAAAAGGCAAAGGAATTGCCTCTGAGCCAATTGGCCCCCTCGAGATGACTGCTCCAAGACGGGGGAATAGGGACCCCTCGGAGGAGAAGTTCAATGGTAAAGGAAGTGATGTGTCTTGGAAGCTGATGAAAATTGATGCCTATAGTGGTGGCAAAAAGGTAGTTGATCCTAGATTTTGGATAAACTTCCGTGCGGACTACTACAATACCATGTACCTTCAGATGAAGATTCTAGTAGTTCGCAGCCAATGGATCGACTGGACACACTTTGAGAGAAAGGGCTATCAAGCCTTTGATGAAGTAATAGAGGTTGTGGAGAGACATGGCCTCAAGGACTTGTTTGCTTTCCGATATAACTGGAATGATGAGGTCATAGCACGGTTCTTTGCAACCTGCTACTTTGCCAGTGACGAAGAAGAGAGAGTGACTTGGATGACACATGGATCCAAGTACAATGTTACTTATGATGAGTTTGCTAGGCTACTGCACCTTGAGGACACCGGCAGCAATTAGGTCATTATTCACAATATTAGTGTTTTGGAGAAGGACAAGATGGACTTTCTCTATGATACTCTCCTCAAGTACAATCCTCCATCAACCAAGAACATGAAGCCTTTCTTCATTGTTCTCAATAGTGTGCTCCGGAAGACAATTGCTCCAAAGGATGGAGATGCCGGGAGTATCCAAGGTTACTTAAGAACCTTGATGAAAGTGATTAGCAAGAAGAGGAAGTTCGACATCTTCGACTACATCCAGAATGACATGGTAAACATCTCTTGCACCCCTAATCGCTCCTGTAGCTATGCACCGTACATCATGTTCATGATAGAGAAGGTCACAGACATATAATTTGTAAAGGATGTTGAGCATACAACTTTGAGGCCTCATAAGCAATCTCAAGCTATTCTTCCAACTCCTCCATCTTCTGTTTCAAGTGAAGAGGCTCCGAGGAGAGCTCAAGGAGATGCAAGGCCAGCCTCTAACACCAAGGCCCCTCCTCACAAAGGGTCTCCTAGTGGGATTATGATGTACTTGGCTGCCATCTTTGGATCTTGACGCAAAGATGAAGTGAAGCTCCACAAGATGAACAAGGCAAGGAAAGGGGACATGAGGTACATAAAGAAAAATGTCAAAACCATATGCTAGAAACTGGAGATTGAGCCTGTTGGGTCTCCAGTCATCTCAAAGGACTCTGCTTCTGACTTCTCTTATCTTCCACCTCTATCTCCTTTCGAGCTTGCCTACTTTGGCACTTGGGGCACAACGAGTGGTTCTCACCCTCCTCCTCGTCAGCCTCATGATGAAGACGACGAGAGGACCAACAGTGCGAAGTGAGCCTGCGACGCCGAGTAGATCCCTCCTCTCCTTCTTTTTGGTGCCTTGATGCCAAAGGGGGAGAAATTGAGGGGGGGGGGGGGTTTGGTCCTAGCAGTAGGTTGAGAGATGAGACCTCTATTTTTGTTTCTTTTGGTGCTGTAAGACTTTTGTTATGTTCGCATTACGCTTCTGGACATGTTTATGGAGTTTGTGATAATGCTTTGTTATGATCTATGTTAATGCTCTAAAATGATCTATGTTAATGCTCTGAAATTGATATACATACTTGATAATCTTAATGCTGTTATGATTATGCCATTTACCTCATTCACATCATGATTATTGCTCACACACACATAGTTTTGCACCCACCATAATGAGTGCATATATGTCCTATGTCCGCATTGCCTATTTTGTTCCAATTTCATATGTGCACACTTTATGAAAATCTAAATTTTTATCATATTTGTGTAATCTCAATTGGTTGTTGTCAATCACCAAAAAGGGGGAGATTGAAAGTGCATCTAGGCATCCCTTGTGGGTTTTGGTTGATTTATGACAATCAAATGAGATCCTAACAAAAATGTTGAAATGAGCGCAGGTTTTAAAGAAAATTAGGAGGAAAGCTCAAAAAGAAAGGAGAATGAGGAATCAAAAGGATAAGAGCTCAAGAGCTGAAAAGAATAGTTTATTTTGTATGGAGTGTATTGGAGAAACACACCCCAAGAGCTCAAGCAAAAGAGATCTTACTCACTACACAAAAATCTGCAAATTCAGACTAGTCCGATATCACAATGGACTAGTCTGGTATGTCTTTGACTAGAAACGGACAAGTCTTCCCAGTGCGGACTTGTCTGCCAGCACTCCAGTTTACATAGCACCGGACTAGTCCGATATCAGCCGGACTAGTCCGATAATCTTCTGACTAAAATCGTACAAGTCCTCGAAGTTCGTACTTGTCCTTAGCCCCACAATTTTTTACAACACCAGACAAGACCGATATCCATCGGACTAGTCCAAAAACTCTCTGACTAAAATAGGACAAGTCCTACAAGTGCGGACTTGTCCTCAATTCTACACGAGGTTCACCACACCGGACTAGGCCGATATATGCTGGACTAGTCCGAAGACTTCTAGTGCCCAGATCGGACTTGGCTGCACATTTACGGACAAGTACGATATCTCTGAACAGTTAGGGTTTTCCACACGCCGCACATCGGACTAGTCTGAAGTCCACCACAGACTAGTCTGAACATCACAAACCCTAACAGTAACTTTTGGAAACCCTAATATAAATAGAGGTGTACGAACCTACAACCAACTCTCTCGACCCCCTGCGCCGTCACAACTCCCAGGAGCCGAAAATACACATATCTCCACACATTCTAACCCTAAAAGGATCAAATCTTTGAGGAATAGCAATTGATCAAAGGAAAGACTTGTTCCAAACAATCTTGAGCTCTTGGGTTTGAATCTCTCGCAAATTCTTGTTGTTTATTGTATATCTTTCGACTGTTTTTGGTGGTGTTTTTTGTTGTAACTCTTGGGGAGCCCTTAACTTGTGAGAAGGCCCCTTGAACAAGGTTATTTGCCCCTTTGTGATTAGTGGAAGAGAATCGGCCTCCGTGGCGATTCGATGAGGGTAGGGTTGGTGAAGACCCGGTCATCCGTGGACTCCTCAACGTGGATAAAATCATGTCTCGCATTTTTTGTTTCATTATTCATCATATTCTAGGATTTATTTAATCTTGTGAAACTTACATTGAAACATTGAAATAAAGTTAATTTGTGCCATTCCTAGTTTCATTGTCGTGATACATCCAAGTTACAAATTACTTTCCACTGCATGGTGCACTAGAATGGAAATCATCGATCAAACCTGATCGTTCTAGTCCACGTATACCAGACTAGTCCGCACTGTACCAAACTAGTCCGATCTCTCTATATTTGATCGATTTGTTAAGTATTTCAGGATCCGACAAAAGTTCAAAAAGCCTATTCACCCCTCCTCTAGGCTACACTCAGGATGGCCTTGGATACTGCTGTTTGTGGGCCATTTGATCCATGTGGTGCCACATGTCGATGCTTGATTTGCTGGGATGATAATGTATAGGATCCCTCCCCTTGTTTCACTTGAATTCTATATAAAATACCTGCATACACCAATTTCTCCAAGTACAAGTGGAACTAGGTCATTCCTAACTATAATGTGTGTAAGAAATATTCATTCCTTCACATAATTGAGTTATATTGACGGTTGAAATTGATATATAATGACCGTCAACAAACTCTCCCAAGCTTACCCTTTGCTCATCCCGAAGCAAAGATAAATACTTAGGTTGTTGATCAGGAGTTGCTACAGTGTTCTATTTTGCAAAAGTACCAAGTGCACGAGAAAATAATCTACCTTGCATTGAATAAATTAGCTATGGTACCTCACCCTTTTTCTTAGTCTTTATGGAGCTTATGCCTCATCCTTTTCTTGGGTGGTTGAAGGACAGAACAGTAAAATGAGCATGCATCACCTAATGTATGAGTTACAATCAAATTTCCAGAGAATTTCAAATAGTGTTTGGCTTTAAGTTCCTTAAATGATGCACTCAATCACTACTATGCGGGAAGTGGTATTTGTATCCTCACCAAGGCAATGCCTTTCTTGTCCTACATCTATGTAAGGCTTGTATGTGAAGCCTGGTAGGGATCAAGAGTAGGCATATTTGCAACACAGATATTGCTAACTCAAAAGAGTAAGCCTTAAGAGAAAATAAATCATACTTTTGATCAAGATTTGTGCAAGTATGATGGAATATCTGTGGAGTGAAAATATGAAGATGACTCCTTTGTATGCACTCTCTTTTTGTGAAGATGAAACATGTCTACTTATTCTTTTTTTTTCTCACGCACTTGTATATGAGCATTTTTTGTAGCCATGTCTTCTACTCCTGTAAAATGCTTGCATGTGCCTGTGTAATCTTGATCTTAAAAGCATGAAAAGATTCCCATATAGGTCGATACTAGTTTGACCAGGCTCAATGTGAAGCCAAGTAGCATATGCATAAGGTTTATCTAATTCAAATCATCATATGGCTTTGGTAAGAATATCTATCAAATGAGAAACTCCCATTTTAAATTTCTTCGTGAAATCAAGTTTCACTTTCAACTAGGGTATTAGCAGCTCTTATCACTATATCATACCCCACAACAACCTAGAATTGGACTTAGCTTTTGCTACCCATAATTTTCAAGTTTCAGGTAAGAATATTCTAGGCCAGTAAACCCAAAACTTGGAGAATACTAAGTTGTATGCCAGGAACTAGTTTCAACTTATACAAAGTAAAAATGTTCTTACCGCACATCCTTTATTTTATTAACCTAACCTATACTCCATTGTTATTATTTTTAAAGATGCAAATGTGGTGGAAAGAAATAAATGCAAATGGGGTTGGATACAAGTTACCTCAAGTGGGGGTCCTCCCCCAAGCTTGTTCTTGGTCACGGTGCGTGATAGGATTGAAACACTAACGATGGATGTAGGCCATGAGGTTGTCCTAACCTTGTTGCAGCATGACTTTGGCATTGGAGGGTTGAGTGTCGATGTTGGGTTACCAGCCACTGGTTCCACGAGTGAGGTCGAGGAGGGTGTTGTCAGTGTCGCTCATCCACATCTCAAGGTTTTCATAGGTCGGATGTACCTTGTTATTCCTTTTCTAAGGTAATGATAACCTCTAGCTACAAAGGAATGACATGCACACAACATGGGTGAGTGTGTTCCATCATTTCTTGTCTAAAGTGTATCATACCTTCTTGCCATAAATAAATAACTTGTACCTCTCATGCATCAGGTGTGCTCCAACATTCCTTGGCTAATGCAATGATAACCTTTAACCACAAAGGAGTGACTTGTACCCAACATGTGTTGAGTATGGTCCATTATTCCTGGGCTAAGGTACAACATACCTATAACCACAAAAGGATGACCTGCACTCAACATGTGTTGAGTATGATCAATTTCTCCTTGGCTAAGATATAAAATACCTTCTAGCCACATAGGAACAACTTGCACCCAATATACATTGGATGTGATCTTGTCATTCCTTAGTTAAGGTACATCATAACTTTTAGCCACAAAGGAATAACTTACACCCAATGATGGTGTCAAATCCCTTGAGCTTGAATAAGTGCTTAGAATAGTTGAGAGCACAATGCTCTCACACATTCATAGCAGCGTATTGGTTTCTCATGGAAGGTTTCCATTTCAAATCTCCGGCCTCGTATAGTTATGGTTGACCTTCGAGCTTAATTTCTGATAGGTAGCAACCATCCTAATTTACTCCTTGGGCAATAGATGTTGAAATGGAATCCTCTAGGGATTCCAACAATTAGATCTTTGAACGTCTGCATAATTATTTTACTCCTGGAAACTTCCCCACTGTGATAGAGAGGGATGGTTAGCTCCCTATACTTGTACAAATTAATTTTTGGGTTAAATAAGCGAATCTTCATCTGTAGGTACGGGGAAGATAAAAATCAAAGATGCATCGGGTCCAAATTCAAGTGTATCCATGAACAATGTATTATTCATTGATAGGGCTTTATGGATAAATAAATTTGCATATTTTCTGAAGCTCCTAATCATAGGAATGCAAGTGATATAAATACTCAATATGGATCTCTTCATCTTGTAAAATTTCTAACCATCATAGTTTTTTTACACAAGAGCAAATGTTATCATTCGGATCATGGCCAACAATATTCTCAATTTTATCCTCCTGAGCATTTTAATTCTTGCCTAGGAATTCGAAATTTAGTGATCCATGCATGAATGAGTTTCAAATCAAAATTATGGACATTACTATTCCTAGGTTACTACATACCAGTTCAACCATTAAGTAATTCCATAAGCATTACCTAGGCAGAAAATGTCTAAGTCAATTTTTGCAATTCTTATGTAGGATCGAAGAGCACGTGTAAATCTACTAGGGGGGGTAATGGTAGATTAAAAGTTTTTAGCGGAAGCAACGAAACATCCCTCGGCGGAAAACCGATCTGTTAAAGAATCCGTGTGCGTGACTAATCTAAACATTTTCAACTGTGACAAAACTAGTATAGATTGTAGACAATCAAGTCATGAAGACGTTACAACAAGAATTACAAAAATCCGTAGAGATATACTCAAGTTACGATCAAAAGATCGAACAAAGGTTAATCTGTCCTACCCGAGAAAAATAGTTTTGGAACACTACAAAGAACATCGTGTAGATCAGGAACCACAAATCCAATGACCGTGAAATTTTCACAAATGACAGAAAATCATGGTTTGTGAAGACAACCCAAAAAGAATCACGTTAATCGGATCTGTAAAACTCGAGTTATGATTAAACCACCAAAGAAAGGTAGTGCTGTCCAGAAACTCGATGAGAAAGTATTGAAGAAAACAAGTCGAACGAGCAAGGCACAAAAGCTCCTTTAGACTACAAATTTTATTGATCAAAACTTACAAGGAACATCCCCAAAATCGTCTACCACGAGCTCTGGCTTCCCATGCTTATATAAAAAGCCCTTAGGCCAACCCGGACCTAACTAGAACTCTAATCCTACTCAATTCACGAATTGAAACTTTCCATAACTGCCCAAGACTCTCTTCTATACGCAGATAGAAGCAATCTGAAGACTTCCAAACACCTTAGGAATGTATCTCACATTCCTAAAACAACTCAAATTCGTTACCCACACGAGATCCTATCATAACCAACTCAAAACTTTCCATATTCGAGTCAAACACGGCTCAGCCGCAGCCTTAGTCCATAACCTAGTCGGTTGGACCTTTCTGACCAATTCTTTACGTCCACATATCTTCATCATGCCTCGGAACCATGTAGCCACATCCATGCAATCGTTGCATACATGAAAACATCTTCCAATGACGTCCACAATACCTTCATATGCATTGTTCTTGATTCAAGCATGTTGCACAACCTCCAAATCAACTCAACCACAATTCCTCCCGAACTTGGTTGTTGCATCTCATCTTCTCCCTAAGACTAGTTCAATGGATCCTGTCACCAGCCATGTCTTGAACTAAAGCAACATCTGCACATGGATAAACAACACTTCCGAGCACAAGTCCTCGACTTGACTCTCATTAGTTCTGAAACAACAACACCTTACGTGAGCACCTCACATAAGTATGTTGCAAACCTTAGCAATAAGATATCGACCATAACCACCAAAACACACCAAAAACTTAGTAAAAGAAAGCTAAGAAAACTTTTTATAATCCCAAAAGGCAAGTTCAAAACATTGCAAATTAAAAGCAGAACCACTACGATGAAGCTCCAAACCTTGCCAAGGCTAACCGGACCTTGAACCGGAGCTTACCAAAACGAACAGGATCTAGCACCGGAATTTCCAAAGCTAGTAGGACCTAGTGCTAGAGCTAACCAAAGCTAGTCGTACCTAGTGCCGAAGCTTACCAAAGCTAGTTGTACCTAGACAAAGAAGTCAGACCTAGCCAAAGCAAGTGAGACCTTACGTAGGACCTTGCCAGAGCTACCCAAAACAAGTCACACCTATCGTCGGACCTTGCTAGAGCTCAATCCTAGAGTCAGACCATGATGATAAAGGTGTTTTGGTAGTATTCAGAACTTTTATCGCTATAGCCAATGTATTCATCACACATAGGTCTCACAATCTCCCCTTTGATGAATGCAATGGCAACACCGCTTAAAATCCAAACCTTGGAATGAAAAGTTTTGAAAACAATTTCTCCCCTTTTTTAAAATAAAATGAGATAGAAATAAATTTCTCCCCCTTGCATACTTCTCCTTCTTTGACAATGTATTCAAAAAGGTACAAAAGAGAAATTTTAGTTTTTTATGAGCACATTATAACATATACATATAAGACAAAGCTCATCCATGTCATACTATCAAGTAACTTACACTATCACAACAATGAGATACATAAAGTAGTGTAACTCATGCTAGAGATTAAATGTAATTTTCAATTTAAGCAAGTCATGATCTCACAGACTTAACTATTTCAAAACCTGAAAGCATGACACTTGTTGCTACATTTTATTATTTTTCAAAGCACAAATTTAGATCGTATGATATTTGCGAGAGATTATATGCGCATCTGTCTTATTCTAACCAACCAAGCCAATCCTATGTGATTTGACACTCAAAAGCTTGAGGACATGGTTTTAGTCATACACAAGTTCTTCCAAGTTCATATCTAAGTGCAATGATAAGCCATCTCAAAAGAATGAAGTGCGATGCATGCATATTCTCTTGATCTTTCCTCATTTCTTCTTTTGAACATAAAAACTCAACATGTGAGTTCCTTACTTGATTAATTCTTTTAAAAGCACTTGTGAGCATGCAACAGGTTCAAAACAGCAAGAAAGTCTGATCATTACCAGATTTAGGGTAAGTAATTATTCCAATTACTAGTCATGGCAAAAACCACAAAATGTATAACACGAGTAATGTAGTAAGAACTTTCAGCATGTAAAAGGAATCACAAAGTCATATATGTATGAAATACTATGCTCATATTATTTTTAAATTTAGATTCAAACATAAAGTTCTGAAGTTTCAAAACACCTCTCAATTTAAGCCATGAGGATGCATAACCGCTATTTCACTACGAATGTAACAAAAACATGTGAAATCCAAAGGTTTTGTGAAAATGTTAGCCAATTGTTGTTCGATATCTACATGGTGAAGCAGAATGTTTCCTTTTCCAACATTATCACAAAGAAAGTAATACCTAATATCAATGTGCTTAGTTCTAGAATGTTGCACGGGGTTTTTAGCAATGCAAATGGCACTAGTATTATCACAAAACAGTGGAACACTATCTAGATTAACCCCATAATCCTTAAGTGTTTGAACAATTCAAAGAATTTGTGAGCAAGCACTAGCAGCAGCTACATATTCAGATTCGGCTGTGGATTGTGCAATTGAGTTTTGTTTTCTAGAGGACCAAGCAACAAGAGAATTACCGAGAAAATGACAAGCACTGGAAGTACTTTTCCTGTCAATCCTACAACCCCCAAAATTATCATTCGAAAAAGCTTTCAAAGTAACGATTGAGGAAGAAGGAAGAATCCTTTTGAAGGCTTGACGATGTGAAGCACATGGGGAAGCTTGAAACCGTGCACGAAGACATACGTTAAATTGTATGTCTAGTCTTCATGTCGTGAGCTACAAAAGTGATCCGATCATGCTTCTATATTTTTTTTGATCCACGGGTTCACCATTTTCATCAAGTTCAAGTGTTGATGTTGTTCCCATTGCTGTCCGAAGAGGATTGCTTTTGTCCATGTTGAAGCGCTTGAGAAGGTCTGTTGTATACTTCGTTTGATGCACAAAGGTACCTTCCTTGGTTTGCTTGATTTGCAGCCCCAAAAAGTAAGTGAGTTCACCCATCATACTCATTTAAAATTACAACCTCATCATTGCTGGATATTGTAACTCGTTCATGCAAGCTTCCAATTATCTGTTGCGGGGGGTGATTCTTGTAAATCCATAGGGGAACAGATGTCTCACAAGCTTCTTCTTCTTGAGGTTCATCGCAAATTGATGAGCTTGTGGCTTGTGGACGATCAGGACCAGCAGAGATGGTAGTCGGAGCTTGTTCAAAGTTCAGAGTTGTACACGTGTTAGCTTTGAAACTATCAGGCAATATCACCTACTCTTCTTCTTTTTCGAAAATACCCCCCTCAGGATATGGATCCGAACTTGCAATGTTTGAGCTAGTACTTGGGCTAGCTTCATCAAAAGACACGTCACAAGTCTCCACGATTTTGTTGGTGTCAAGTAACAACACACGGTAGCCTCTAGTATGAGATGGATAACCAAGAAACATGCCATCAATGGATCTAGGTTCAAATTTATCAAGAGTACCATATTTCTTAACAAAGCATTTGCAACCAAAGACCCGAAAGTGTGTAACATCAGGCCTATGTCCAAACCAGAGCTCATATGGTGTTTTACCTAGCTTAGTGTGCAATAAAACATGATTTCAGACATAACAAGCAGTTGCAATCGCATCAGCCCAAAATTTCCTAAGAGTTCGATATTCATCAAGCATAGTCCTAGCCATCTTGACTAAGGTTCTGTTCTTTCTTTCTACAACACCGTTTTGTTGAGGTACATATGGTCAAGAAAATTGATGATCTATTCCATTTTCAACACAAAAATGATCAAAAGATTGATTTTTAAATTCAGTTCGTTTATCACTTCTAATTTCTTTTAAAGATCCTGGGTGATCAATTGATAATCTAAGAAATAAAGTCCTAAAGTGACTAAAAGCTTCATTCTTAGATGCCATAAAGTAAACCCAAGAGTATTTAGAATAATCATCAACAATCACAAGAACATACCATTTACCCCCAAAAGATTGATTGAACATGTGTCAAGGTGCAAAAGTTGACCCGGTTCAGTTGTCATGATCACTATGAGAGGACTATGTGAACCTGCAGCCATCTTAGCATGTTTACAAGAATATCACACAATTTATTTGTCCCCTTTATGCTTAGGCAGCCCACGTAAGCGATCAAGAGCACTAACACGCATTAGATGATCAAAGCCTACGTGACCAAGTCTATGATGCCAAAAATATAAGTCCTTTGAATCATTAGCAACTATACACCTATGCTTAGAGGAAGACATATCAAAATTGGCTTATAAACTCTTCCAACCTAAGACATGCTAACAATAAGCTTACTATTTGAATTTACAATTTTCCAGCAATTTTTAGTGAAAATAATTTCCAGATTTTCCTAGCAGTTGTGAAACAGAAAGCAAGTTGTATTTCAAATTTTTGACAAGTGCCACATCTTTCAAAGTGTAGTGATCATTTAACATAACCGAACCCGTAGCAATTATAGGAGTTCAAGAATTATTAGCAAAAGTAACATTCTCTACACGTGACACAAAAGAGAGGGAGGAGAACCAATCTTTGTTACCAGTCATGTGGCGTGAGCAACCTGAATCCACAATACAAATGTTCTCCTTCCTCAAGTGTGTAACCTACATAGAAGGACAATACGTTGATGACTCAATACTGGGGTTAGTCAAAAGGCATTTAGGAATCTAGTACTGAGTCACACGATGTCTAGCAGGAAAAACAAGCGAAAGCTGAGATAAAACAACAGCTTTATGAGCCAAAGTTTGAGATTTTTTGTTCTTAATTACTGACCTATAAGGTGATACTTGTGTAGCACAAAAATTAGTAGCTCCAAAGGCAACAATAGAAGGTCCGGAGGCAAAAACTGAAGCTGCGGAGGTAAACTTTGAATGTTTTTGACTCATAACAGGGGGTTGTATGTTCCTGACATTCGGTTTGGTATGTGCATCAAATTTTACAAGAGAGTTATAAGATCTAGCTTGTATTCTTTCCTTTCTATGTTGTTTATCTAGTCTATAACAAAAATCTACGACATGACCATCTCTACCACAATAGGTACAATGAAATTTAACTTTGTGTTCATGTCTAGATGAGCATCCAGTATGTTTATTTGATACCGAACGTGACAACACTCCTGCATATTTAAAAACCACCTCTTTTGGTTTAGGAACTGTTTTAATCAAACCACTTCCTAATGACTTTAAAATGTGGATGTGCTTTAGCATGAGCATGAAAATAAAAACCTAAATCAGTTTTGTCATTGCAAGATTTGGATGAATTCAGTAGAAAGTTTAGATTTTTGTTCCCAATATAAAACTGCTCTAGTGTCCTATTCATGTCATCATGTTTCTTAGACAATTCTAGGCAGTCTTCACATGAAGTTTTTCCTTTTAATTTGCAATTAGAACAATATTTAACTTCATGAGCACATAAAGCATTGTTCAGTATTGAAATTTCATTCATAGGATCTTTTAGTTTCTTTTCAATATCATTACAGGTAGAATAATGCAAATCAGTTGTAGAACAAGAAGCATCTTTTAATTTTCTGTCATTAAGTGCAGCAAGTTTTTTGTTCTTTTCAATTTCCAACTCAAGTGTATCAAGAGTGGAGGAGTGTGCATTTCTTAAGGAGGACAATTGTTCATATATTAAATCGCATGAGGAGCAAGAATCATCACTAGAAATCAAGGTTTTCAAACGATAAATTTCAGATTCTAGTAACTCAATTTTAACAGCATTGTCCCTAAGCTTTTGTCCTTTTTCTTAACAATAACAGTTGCACGAGAAATAACATCACACATTTTATCACAAGTAGGATATACCTCTTCATTGTCACTGTTGTGTTCTACATCCTCCATACTTGATCTTGATTTGCCCGCCATGAAGCACAAGTTTCTCAGATCATCTTCGTCTTTGCCACTTCTAATGTCTACATCACTTGAGCCATGTTCTTGAAGTGAGGTGATGAAACTGTTTATCAGTTTGCGTCCTGTAAAACACTTCTTGTTGTTATTGATAGAAGAGGACTTGACTTTATTCTGCTTTTCATCACGGGTAGAAGGACCTGAAAGGTTAGGGAAATCTGTATAAAAGTGTCCTGTCTTACCACATTCAAAGCATCATTGAGGTCCGAAGCTTCCTCTCCTTCTAGTTCTCACATTTTGCAATGCTTTTGAGAACCGAGTAGAGATGAGTGCTAGCTCTTCTTCTAGAAATTCTTCAATGTGTTCTAGGGTTAGTGAAGACAGCAAAGCAAGTGTATTGCTAGATGAAGATTGGCTGGAGCTAGGCATACCACGTTGAGAAACAAATGCTAGAGACTTGTTGGGGTTCTTACGTGAGATTATGTCAAATTACATGAGTATTCAATTTAGAATATAGCACATCTAATGTAAATGTGTTCATGACAGTTTTTCACAAATAGATGTGACTTTCATCTCCCAAATTGACATGTCTAATGCACTTAACAATTGCCTAGCATTTTCAACATCTGAAAAATTAACATTGACACTACGTTAGTTGCTGAGAATTTTATTAAAGCGAGCAAAAAGGTCATCAATGGACTCACTGGGATGCATCTCGAAGCGCAAATATTCCTTCTTGAACATATCCTACTTTACCTCCTTGATCGAGTTGGATCCTTCGTGGTATTCACAAAGTGCTCTCCACACATCGTACGCCGATCGGAGGTGTGCAACACAGTCGAAGTCGCTCTGAGTTAGTCCTTGGATTATCAAGTTGCGAGCTTTGTTGTTCTTGTTGACATCTCTTAAGTTTGTAGCCGTGACTTCATCATTCGACAGCACGTCGTAAGGCTTGTACACTTTTTCCCATATCGCGAAGCCTTGCGCTTGGATAAAAGCTTTCATGCGTGCCTTCCAAACCTGAAAATCAATACCAACAAACACACAAGATTTTGCCGAGTATTTCTCCATGAGGATTAGACAAAAACATGTGCAGATAACAAATATTAGAGCACCGTGGCTATGATACAAATTGTAGGATCGAAGAGCACATGTAAAGCTACCAGATGTGGGGTGAATGGTAGATTAAAACTTTTTAGCGGAAGCGACGAAACACCACTCGGCAGAAAATTGATCTATTAAAGATATCGTGTGTGCGACTAATCTAAACATGTTCAACTTTGAAAAAACTAGTATAGACTGTATAGAATCAACTCACGAAGATGCCACAACAAGAATCACAAAAACCTGTCGAGATAAACTCATGTTACGGTCGAAAGATCGAACAAAGGTTAATATGTCCTACCCGAGAAAAACAGCTATGGAACACTGCAAAGAACCTCGTGTGGATCAGAAACCACAAATACAATGACCGTGAAATTTTCACAGATAATAGAAAATAAAGTTGTGAAGACAACCCCAAAAGAGTCACATCAATCCGATCTGTAAAACTCAAGTTATGGTAAAACCACCGAAGCAAGGTAGTGCTGTGCAGAGACTCGTCGAGAAAGACTTAAAGAAAACAAGTCGGACAAACAAGGCACAAAAGCTCCTTTAGACTACGAATTTTCTTGATCAAAACATACAAGGAACAGCCCCAAAGTTGTCTACCACGAGCTCTGGTCTCCCTTGCTTATATAAACAGCCCTTAGGCCAACCCAAAAGTAACTAGGACTCTAATCCGACTCAATTCACGAATCGAAACTTTCCATAACAGCTCAAGACTCTTCTATGCGCAGATAGAAGCATTCTTAAGACTTCCAAACACCCTAGGAACATATCCCACATTCATAAAGCAAGTCAAATTTGTGACCCAAACGAGATCCTATCATAACCAACTCAAAACTTTCCATATTTGAGTCAAACACGACTCAATCACAGCCTGAGTCCATAACCTAGTCGGTTGGACCTTTCCAACCAATTCTTTACGTCCACATCTCTTCATCACGCCTCAAAACCATGTATCCATGTCCATGCGCTCCTTGCATACATGCAAATATGTTCCAACGATGTCCACAATACCTTCATATGCATTGCTCTTGATTCAAACATGCTGCGCAACCTCCCGATCAACTCAACCACAATTCCTCCCGAACTTGGTTGTTGAACCTCATCTTCTCCCTAAGACTAGTTCAATGGATCCCGTCACTAGCCATGTCTTGAACTCAAGCAACACTTGCACATGAATAAACAACCAATACTTCCGAGCACAAGTCCTCGACTTGACTCTCGTTAGTTCCGAAACCACAACACCTTACGTGAGCACCTCACATAAGTATGTTGCAAACCTTAGCAAAAAGATATCATCAATAACCACCAAAACACACCAAAAACTCAGTAAAAGAAAGCTAAGTAAACTTTCCATAATCCCAAAAGCCAAGTTCGAAACATTGCAATTAAAAGCATAACCACTGCGATCAAGCTCCAAACCTTGCCAAGGCTAACCGGACCTTGAACCGGAGCTTACCAAAACTAACAGGATCTAGCATCGGAACATACCAAAGCTAGCAGGACCTAGCGCCATAGCTAACCAAAGGTAGTCGCACCTAGCGCTGGAGCTTATCAAAGCTAGTCGAACCTAGAAAAAGAAGTCGGACCTAGCCAAAGCAAGTCGGATCTTACGTCGGACCTTGCCGGAGCTACCCAAAACAAGCCGGACCTGTCGTCGGACCTTGCTGGGGCTCGTCCTAGAGTAAGACCTTGATGATAAAGGTGTTTTGGTAGTATTCAAAACTTTTATTGCCATAGCCAATGTACTCAGCACACATAGGTCTCACAGCTTATGAAATTATAGGTACTTGTTTAAATTTATTCATATGTAAGGTGACATTCCTTTTTAAAGAATCAAAAAGAGCAATGACAACACTTACTCTGGTGAGGATGCATAGGAATTGAATGGTGAGAAGGTGTAAACCTTCCTTACTAATTTAAGCAAAAATCATCCAGTCCTAATGCAATTCAAACGACGGAAAATTGTAAACTCGTACCTCAATTGAAGAGAGGTACGGGTTGAAGGTTGTTGTGTGAGAAACCCACAACTATGAATTTGTGTGTAGCCTTCATGTTCAATGCCAAGTTGAGGTTGCAGTTGAATGAACTTCATCTTTTTTCTCTATTGGGCCACCGTCTTGAGCATTCCTTCACCATGAACTCAAAATGAGAATGATGAAGGGATATGCACATGATGAGGCCTTCCAACCTATTTACAAAATTTGTCTTGGCTGCACTAAAATAAAGAACAAACAAAACAACTCGAAAACGTGTTATGTTAGCTCAAAATCATGTTGTACCCTATGTCAAATTGTTTTCCCAAAATTTAAAAAACTTGCAAATGCATTGAATATTTAAGGGAAATATTTTTTGTTTAAATTAGGAAGATGAATTCAAGTGGTTACACCCAAGGTTCATATCCAAATAAATTTATTTCCTAATTCAAAATTTTAGTTTCATGATGGTTGGAATTTTTACTCTACAACATGCAAGTGTCAAAATTCAAACATACTAAATTTAAATGCAAAGATTGATGGGAGATTAAAATATGCAAACAAATATGAGATAACTACCAATTAACCTATTGGCAAAGGATCATCGAATTTTTGAAGTCCGATGAGTGGGACTTACCTCCGTCCTGTTTGCTTTGACGATTTGTTGTCCAATACCGGAGTTGAATATGTGGAAAAATTCTCTTTATTGACATGTTAAAATGTCCTTTGGCATGTCAGTTTGACATGTGGAGCACATGATGGCCTTAGCCTCTTCGTTAATTTGATGGAGACATGAATATGTGGAAAAGTCTCCTTGTTAATGTAGTGACGGCTTATCCCTTTTGAAGATATCTTTTCATGAGCTTGGTTAGGCTTGTCCTTCTTTTGGGGTGCCACTTGACCTTCTTGATATTCCTTTGAGTTAACCCATATTTTCATCATAGATCAATTACTTCCTTGGGCATGATGACATGTGGACTTCACAATCAAACATGAAATGCTTCATTCACAATGTCACTTGCTTTAGGTTGCACGGGCTTGGTCGAAGTGTAGGATTCCCAACAGGTGATTATGGGATATCTTGGATTTTGAATGCTTTTTGAGTTTCTTGTCCTTGGCCAAGAGCAACATGTTGTCTTGATTTCTTGCTTGGCTATGGACAACATACTTCAAGGTAGGCTAGTTGATCTTAAACACCTTGAGATCCCCATAGCCTCCTTAATTACAAGGGTGATGTTGATTCCACCCTTGATGAATGTGGCCTTGAGGGGGATAAATAGGCTTTGATAATTTCTTGCACACTTAATCAAATCATCAAATACCAGAGAAATCGGACTTCTCCGGTCTAGTAGCAGACTAGTCTGGTGTGATGATGTGTTGTGTAATAATCAAGTGTTAGTGCAGGAAATCTAGACGTTATAGCAGCAAAATTGAAACATTATTGAGATCACTTAATTGATAAATTAGTGTTGCAAGGTTACACGTGAAATACAATTGTAATTCAAATTGCAATATTGATCAACTTAGTGCCCTAAATAATGATACTTGAAAAAGTAAATAATCACACCGGACACATATTTTTATCAAGGTTCAATCTTACCAAAGAAATATATATCCTCGTTGAGGAAACCCACACAGATCTGGGTCTCCTCAAACCCTTTCCATCGTCAATTCACCACACAAGTCTGACTTGATATTACTATCACGGGTAATCACCGAGTTGGTGGGGCAACCTCACACGTTCAGGGCTCCCACAAGAATTACAGAAGAAAAATGATTAAATACACTCTAAAAATTACAATTAATGCAAAAGTGTAGAAAAATCAAACCCCAAGAGCTCAATTATGCGTAGACAACGTTCTCCTAATCCCAAATCTGAATTCTCAAAGGATCTCACTTTTGAGGATCTTAGATGCGTGGGGAGATGTGTTTTGTGCTCTTGAGACAGGTGGCAACGCTAGGGTTTCAGTTGTGAACAGTAGAATACGAGTTATCTTTATGTGGGGCCATGGATCTCCTATTTATAGTGTTTCCAAAGATGTTACCGTTAGGGATCCCGACGGCTGAACTAGTCCGTACTGGGTTGCGGGCTTGTCGGGTGTGCTGTGTAAAGTCGGCATGGAATGTGCAGCACACTAGAAACGCTAAACTCTGTGGGGGTATACCGGACTAGTCCGGTAGGAGCCTATACTTGTCTGGTGCCCTATGTATTGGAACATCATAATCTTTCTCGGACTAGTCCGGTCGATAAATGGACTTGTCTAGTGAGATGTGTTATGAAACATCAGAGAGTTCAACGGACTAGTCCAATCCTTGAACGGACTTGTCCGGTGTACAACATATTGAGTTTATAGAAAGTTGATAGACTAGTCCGGTCCATAAATGGACTCGTCTGGTGCACTGTGAAGTGAGGTTCCAAAAAGTTGATCGGACTAGTCTGGTGCACTGTGAAGTGAGACAACAGAGAGTTGAACAGACTAGTCCGGTCCATGAACAAACTAGTCCGGTGCTCAGTGAATTTTAATATTGATTTTAGGACCCTTACCCCTACGCAAAGACTAGAGCTCTTGGGATGTGTCTCTCACACACATCCTATACAATTAAGTCTACCTTGCGCTTCATTCATCAAAGGGGCCATTCTTTTTCTTCATCACTTTATTTTTCACATTTTTTAGTGCACCAAAGTATCTAATATGAGTTGACCAGCATTCATCTCACCAAGTTCATTAGGATCTCATTCGTTTGTCATCAATCGTCCAAAGCCCACAGGGGATTGCCTAGATGCACTTTCAATCTTCCCCTTTCTGGTGATTGATGACCAACTGAGATTTCACAATAAGAGTAAAAATTAATTTTCATAAAGTGTGCATATATGAGCATGGAAAATGAGTAACAATAACTTCTCACATATATGCACTTGGGGTGCCTATAGAGTGTGTGATCAAATGATGTGATGAGCAAAAGATAAAAACTTGACAAGTATAGCAGCAATCATCACATTAACATTAAACTATTCATCACACATTAAATAAAGTAGACACATCCACAAGAGATTACAATAATCTGAAATTGTGATACATGTCCTCGATCACATGTCCTTAAGGCTATTAAATAAGCTACTAGTCTCTATCTCTCCCCCATTGGCATCAAGCCACAAAAAAGGGAAAATTGAGTGGAATAACTCATCACCACTACCTCCCTCACTCTCACTAATATCTTCATCCTCTTATTCATCTTAAGGTTCTTGCTGAGGAGGAGGAACAGAGACGCCAGCTAGTCCAAATGAAGCCAGTTCTCGCTCCGAGAGGGGTGTCATCTCAGTGATATCCTCTTCTAAATCCCCTGAACTCTGAGGTGGTCCCACTGGCTCAATCTCTAGCTTCTCACAAATGTATTTGACGTTGGCCTTCACATATCTTTGATGTTTCTTCCTGGCCAAACTCTCCTTGTGCTGCTTAATTTTCCACTTTACGGCAGGATGCAAAGATGGAGGAAAACATTTTCAGCGCACCACTGGAGGACTCTCTAGAGGGTGGAGGAGAAGTAGTAGTAGCTTGAGTTCTTGTGCCTTCATGAGCCCTCTTAGATCTTTGTTCCTCTGCAGGTGAGGTAGGAGCAGAGGGAACAGTGTAGATTGTAGGCTTCTGGGGCTTGAGACCAGTGTGAGGAACATCCTTGACAAACTCAAGTCCTATCTCCTTCTCAATCATATATTGATATAGGGTGCATAGACACAGGACCTGTTTGGAGTAATGGATATGTTCACAATGTCATTGTAGATGTATTCAAAGACATTGAAGGTCCTTCTCTCGCTTATCACCTTCATCAAGGTCCTTAGAGTAACTTAAATGGATCCTACATCCCCTTCTTTAGGAGCTATTGTATTCCTCAGAATTCTGTTCAAGACTCCAAAGAATGGCTTCAGATACTTGGTAATTGGAGACTTGTAAGACATTATTGTATCATAATGGAAGTCAAGCTCATATTTCTCCAAAGGTTTCAAGTTGTCAATGATGGTTTCATTCTCTAAAGAATCTTCAAGATGAAGAATTCTGGTAAATTCCTCATAAGTGACACTGTACTTTGCTCCATGTGTCATCCATATCATTTTATCACCATCATCACGAGCAAAGTATAGAGTTGAGTAGAATTGATATATGACCTCATTGTTCCAGACCCACTGGAAGGAAATGAGATCCTTTAGTCCATGTCTCTCTAATGCCTCCAGGACCTCTTGATAAGCATGGCATTTCTTGGACTGGAGGTAGATGATATTGACCCACTGACTTTCAATCACTGGGCTCCTCATCTTCATATACACATGCTCATAATAGTTAGCATGGAAGTTGCTCCAGAATCTCGGATCAGCTGACTGTTTGAGCTGCTCATAGACTTCCATCTTTCTAAATTTGTTAGCCAGTTCATTCTTTTTCCCAGTAAAATCATCACTTGATGGCCGCCTGTTCTGGTGAATAGGAGCCTTCATCTTCAACGGGCCAATTGGACCACTAGCTCATCTTTTGCCCTTGTTGAGAACTCTCTTAGGTGTGGATGAACTACCAGCACCTTCCTTGCTCAGTGGCTTCTTCACTACCACTTTCCTCTTCTTATAAATTACATCATCGAGAGGAGAGGAGTGAACATTGTGGTCGTGCCTTTTCTTGATGACTCGATCTTTTGCTCTTTGCACTCTTGCCCGATCACGCTCTTCGCCATAGTCAAACGAGCTATCCTCAGAACTTGACGACATCATGCCTGACAGAGGAATTCAAGGGTTGATAAGAATTGATTGTAGACTTTGTGCAAATAAGAATTTAGAGGTTCAAATTGTTAGGGTACTGGACTTGTTGTCTGTTTTCAGAGTGTCAACTTGTCTGCACTTGAATACCTGGACTAGTCCGGTCTGGCATAAGAACCCTTATTTCCTATTTTCAGCAAATATAGCTCGAATCAATACAAAGCAAGTAGGGATACAATATAAATACATCTAGAGAGGTAATGTATGCCCTAGGAATCAAGAAAAAGAAGCAAGATTGGAGAAAAGGTGAGAACTATGGTTGAGTGAGATTTTATCAAAAAAATTTAAAGATCAGAGTGGAAGAAGCAGAGTAGGGTCCGGATAAGTACGGAGTGGACAAGCTCCGCGCCGAGTAGAGGATTTCCCCTGGAAAAATATTTGATTTTGGTGGCTAAACACAAAAATTGCCTTCGGAGCTCAAACTCATGGAGAGAGAGCAAAAACAATTGTGAGATGTGGAAGAAGGGGTCCTAGCAGCGGGCTAGGGTTAAGCCCGATAAATACAGACTAGTCTTGTAGGGCCTAGACAAGTTCGGTAGGCTGGACCAGGGTCAGACTAGTCTCAGGAACTGGACTAGTCCGGTGCTGATGCCAGACTAGTCCGGGTCAACTGGACAGAACCTGAATAGAACAAATTGATTTTGAGTGTTTGAACTAATAGTGACCTAAAGGACACCATTCACTAATAATCTTGGTGAACATGACCAGTAAGCAGTCAACAATCATACAATGGTCAAAATTCACCAAGATTCATTAATTTAAATAGTTTTCAAGAAAAAATCGAGATAGGGGGGCAAATATTCAAAAAAATGAGTAAATTTTGAAATCACAACCAGGTATGTAGTGTTTCAAGCCACATTTCGAGAGTCAAGTATATTTAGTTCATTTCATAGCTCACAAAACCTCTTTTCATCTAATGGCTTGGTGAAAATGTATGCAAGTTGTTTTTCAGTCCTAACATGTGAGATTACTATCTCACCTTTTAATGAATTGTCTCACCTTTTAATGAATTGTCTTAAGAAATGATGACAAATATCTATGTGCTTAGTTCTTGAGTGCTCTACTGGGTTGTGTGCAATATTTATAGCACTCTCATTATCACATAGGAGTGGAATATGGTTCAAATTGTAACCATAATCCCTTAGAGTTTGTCACATCCAAAGTAGTTGTGCGCAACAACTACCGGTTGCAACATAATCTGGTTCGGCTGTGGAAAGAGCAATGGAGTTTTGCTTTTTAGATGACCATGAAACTAGGGATCTGCCAAGAAATTGGCAAGTCCCTGATGTGCTCTTTCCATCGACTTTGCATCTTGCATAATCATCATCAAAATATCCTATCAAGTTAAAGTTGGATCCTTTGGGATACCAAAGGCCCATGTTGGGTGTGTGCACAAGGTATCTAAAGTTCTTTTTACAGCTATTAAATGGCACTCTTTAGGTGCAGCTTGAAACTTTGCACACATACAAACACTAAGCGTGATATCTAGCCTAGATGCACATAAATAAAGTAATGAGCCAATCATAGACCGATATACATTTTGATCCACTTTTGGACCATCTTCGTTGAGATCGAGATGTCCATTAGTTGCCATGTGTGTTTTGATGGGCTTGGCTTGGTCCATAATGAACTTCTTGAGGATGTCATGTGTGTACTTTGTTTGGCTTATAAAAGTTCCTTCTCTTAATTGCATCACTTGGAATTCCAAGAAGAACTTTAGTTCGCCCATCATTGACATCTCAAATCTTTTTGTCATAATCTTGCTAAATTCTTCACAAAAAGATTTATTAGTAGAAACAAAAATGATATAATCAACATAGATTTGACATACAAATAGGTGATCATCAAAATGTTTTGTGAAGAAAGTATAATCAGCTTTTCCAATCTTAAAACAATTTTGAGTTAGAAAATCTATAAGGCACTCATACTAAGCTCAAGGAGCTTGTTTGAGGTCATAGAGAGCCTTAAGAAGTTTATACACATGGTTGGGGTACTCTTGATCTTCGAATACTGGTGGCTGCCCCATGTACTCTTCCTCCTTAATGGGACTGTTGATGAAAGCACTTTTGATGTCCATTTGGTACAACTTAAAATTATGGCAAGTAGCATATGCCAATAAAATACGAATGGACTCAAGTCTAGCTACGAGAGCGAAAGTTTCATCGAAATCCAAACCTTCAACCCATGAGTTACCCTTCGCCACAAGTTGCGCCTTATTTCTTGTTACCACTCCATGTTCATCTTGCTTGTTCCGAAAGACCCATTTGGTTCCTAAGATATTCGCCTTTGGTCTCTCTACAAGCTCCCATACTTCATTTCTCTTTAACTTGTTCAGCTCCTCTGGCATTGCAATCACCCAAAATGGATCCTCTAGTGCTTCCTCTACACTGTATGGTTCCAAAAAAGAGACAAAAGAGTAATATTCAGAGAAATTAGCTATGTGAGATCTAGTGGTTACTCCCTTAGCAATGTCTCAAATGATGTTGTTGACGGGATGATCTCTTTGTATAATCTGATGTACTCTTGGGTGAGGAACTTGTGAAGTTGCTTGCATTTCATTTTATTCATTGTCAATGTCTCCCCCTAGATCATTGCTTCCTTGATTTTATTGATCTTCTTGACCTTGATCTTGTGCATGAGCTCCCCTTTGATCATTGCATTCCAGTTGAGGTTCATCATGAGCACTTGAGTTTTGTGGTTGCTCTTGAGGTCGAATATCACCAAGTGCCATCCTCCTCAACACTTGGCATGGGGCTTCTTCTTCATCTAGCACACACTTATCAACTTGCTCCATGTTGGAGCCGTTTGTCTCATCGAACACTACGTCACGTGCTACTTCAATAAGGCCAGAGACATTGTTGAAGACACAATAGGCGTAGGCGTTCAAATCATAACCAAGAAAAAGCCCGTCATAAGATTTTGAAGCGAACTTTGAAGTTCTCAGATTCTTGTTCTGTAAAAAACATTTGCATCCAAATACATTGAAATATGAAGCATTTGGTCTGTTACCAGTGAGGAGCTCATGTGGCGTCTTCTTCAAAAGATGGTGAAGATATAGCCGGTTTGTGGCATGACAAGCGGTGTTCACCGCTTCAGCTTAAAATTGGTCCGAAGTCTTGTATTCATCCAACATCGTCCTCTCCATTTCCATTAGCATCATGTTCTTCCTTCAGCCAGCCCATTTTGTTCAGGGGAGTAGGGTGCCGAAGATTCATGCTTTATTCCTTCTTCATCTAGGTACTCCTCAACTTGTGTATTCTTGAACTTCGTTCCGCTGTCACTTCTAATGTTCTTCATAGTTGAGGAGAATTCATTTTGCACCCTTTTCAGAAATTTCTTGAGGATTCCCTGAGTTTATGATTTATCATACAAGAAAAATACTCAGGTAAATTTAGAAAAATCATAAACAATAACCAATCCGTATTTGTTACCGCCGATGCTTATATAAGCATTTGGACGTAAGAGGTCCACGTGAAGAAGTTCCAACGGTCCTGAGGTAGTCATCACGTTCTTGGCTGGGTGTGGTGCTCCAACTTGTTCTCCCGCCTGGCAAGCGTTGCACGACCTGTCTTTGTAAAAAACAACATCTTTTAAACCTCAGATATGACCACCTTTTAGAAGTTTCTGCAGATCTCTCATCCCGTCATGGGATAGCTGTCTATGCCACAACCATCCCATGTTAGTTTTAGCAACCGAGCAAGTGTTGAGTTTAGCTTTATCTTTGTTGAAGTCAACAAGATAAAGCTTTCCCTTCAACATTCCCTTGAATGCAATCGAGGCATCGCTTCTTCTAAAAATAGTCACACCCTCATTAGTAAATAAACAATTATAACCTTTGTTGCACAGCTGAGATATGGACAAAAGATTATAATCTAGATAATCGACATGTAAAACAATTGAAAGAGTATGTTGACAGGAAATTTCAATTTTACCACTACCAAGGACCTTTCTTTGGCCGTTGTCTCCAAAGTATATTCCTTCACTTGGTTCTGCGTTGCGCTCATACTCAACGAACATACTTCTCTCTCTGGTCATGTGATTGGTGCATCCACTATCTAGCACCCATTTTGATCTACCGGAGGAGTAAGCCTGCAAATTAGAGTTATTTCTTTGTTTTAGGTACCAAAGCTTGCTTGGGTCCTCGCAGGTTAGTCACAAGAGTCTTGGGCACCAACAAGCAAGTTTTTGAATTATTGTGGCATGGCCCAGCATATTTAGCAAAGACATGTCCAGATTTATCGTTCATAAGTACATAGGAAGCATCAAAAGTACGGAATAGTATTTGCAATTCAGATTCATTTGATGTTTCCTTAACAATAGTAATTTGTTTCTTAACTTGAACATCAGTAGACATTTTTTATTCCTAGTAAACCCAAGACCATCGTTGACGTTAGGAGGTCTTGAGACCATATATGCACTACATGCATATTTAATCTTTTCCTTGTCAAAGATGCCACTTTGGGATGGATGTTTAGCACGTGAAACATAAGCATCATCTTTAACAATATTTTTATTACTAGAACATGTTCAAGTTGTAATTGTTGTCGAATTTGCACCTTTGGAAGGTGAGCTTTTGGAGGAGGAGGATCACTTTGCTTGAGTGACTCAAATTGCACTTCAAGGATTTTGTTAACTTTTGACAAGTTAGCAGGTTCATCCTTGATTGCGATGTGTGAGTATTCTAGTTTTGAGTAAGTTTCCTTACTCAAGGCTAGCTCATGCTCAAGTGACTTGCTCTTCTCCTTCTCAAGCTCAAGGTGTTTCTCAACATCTTGATATCTCTTCCTTTAGCGGATGAGCATATCTTCTTGTCGGTTCACAAGATCCTCCTTCTCAAAAATTTCATCCGACAACATTTTCATTTTCCTTAAAGCAGTTTTACTTAAACCTTTAAACATATCTTCATTTTCACTAGAGCTATCAAAATCATCAATGGAGAAATTAATCGAGGGAGGTGTAAGTCGAACTTTTTTCTTGCCTTCCTTAGCCATAAGGCAAGTGTGATTATGATACTCCCTTCCTCCCATGTTCGGGAAGAGCCTAGACTTCTTTGTAGGGTTCTTGATTGCAATGGTGGCCATCTCATCTTCCGTATCGGAGGAGGACTCATTGTTTGAGTTCCACTCCTTGCCAATGTGCACTTGGTGGGCTTGCCTCCTTTTCTTGAAGGTCTTCTTTTCTTGAGGCTTCGCTTCTTTCTTCCTTTTACTTTTCTTCATATGTGCAGTCGACCATAAAGTGACCGTACTTTCCACAGTTATAGCATGTACGTCGTGCCTTGGATTTTCCCTTTTCTTGGCTCTTCCCATCACTAGAGTTGCTGCCCTTCCTTCTCCTCATCATGCGCTTGAATTTCTTGATGAAGAGTGTCATCTCTTCTTCATCCAAATTGGTGCTCACATCACATGTGTCTTATTCATCTTGTGCTTCACGAGCTTCCTTTCCTTTTGGCGTACAAGTTGCTTTGAGGGCAACATCCTTCTTTTTGGAGGAAGTAAGTTCAGCCAAATCTTTGACGTATTGGGCTTCCTTCTCCAACATCTCATGGTTGGTAATCTTGCCCAATAATTCATCCGGAGTCATTTTTTGAAACCCCAGTCTTTCACGGATCATGGAGCACAAGGTGACATTTCTTGGCATAAATGCTCTTGTCATTCTTTTGACCACCTCATGTTCAGTCCACTTCTTGATTCTATAGGAGCGAATCTTGTTGATAAGCGCCTTCATTCGGTCGTACATGTCTTAAGGTGATTCGCCCTCTTCAATGGCAAACCTCCCTAATTCTCCTTCAAGCATTTCTATTTTAGCCTCACGAACTAAGCGATTTTCTTCATGTGCGGTCATGAGTGTATACCAAATTTCCTTTGCACTTTCTAGTCCATCAATCTTGGTGAACTCGTCTCGGCTCAGGGATGAAATGATCACTTCAACTGCTTGTGTGTTGCGGTGAATTTCTTGTTATTGTTCCGAAGTGAGTTCATCATTTGTATCTGGGATATCTACACCTGTACACACAATATGCCAAATACCGGGGTTTCAGCAGATTCGATGCATTTTCATATTGTACATACACATGGTACAGTCATTTCCGTCAAAGTGCGGAGGTTTTCCCATTGAAATGGAAAGATAATGATTATTTGAATTGCGACGATTGTAATTGTAAGGATATCGGGAGTAGTCATGATGTTCATGCCCCGTCGTCTTCGTGTCTTCTTTTCCCTTTTGGTTTAGGAGTTTCTTCCTTACAAGCGCCTTGAGTTGAGACACTTCTTCATCATGATGTATATTCTCCCTGAGTACATCGAAGGCTTTTATATCTCTTTCTTCTTTGGTGTTGAGCACCTTGGGGATCTCGTTGTTCTTGTAAGAAGCCATTGATCTCTCCGAGGGGTAAGTCTCGTAGATGGAGAACCTGCTCTGAGACCAATTAAATGTGGCCTAGAGGGGGTGAATAGGCTTTGATAATTTCCTGCACACTTAATGAAATCGTCAAATACCAGAGAGACTGGAATTGTATAGTGCAGTAGCGGAGTAGTCCGGTGTGATGATGTGTTGTGAAATAATCAAGTGTTAGTGCTGGAAATCTAGATGCTATAGCAGCAGAAATTGAACAACTATTGAGATCACTTAATTGGACAATTAGTGTTGCAAGGTTACACGTGAAATACAATTGTAACTCAAATTGCAAGATTGATCAACCTAGTGCCCTGAGTAATGATACTTGAATAAGTACATAAGCACAATGTCAGACATTTTTACGGAGGTTTCATCTCCCCAAAGAGATATACATCCTTGTTGAGGAAGCCCACAAATAGTCGGGTCTCTTCAAACTCTTTCCCTCGTCAAGTCACCACACAGGGCCGACTTGATTCTACTATCACGGGTAATCACCGAGTTGGTGGGGCAACCTCACACGTGGAGGGCTCCCACAAGAATTACAGCAGAAAAATGATCAAATGCACTCTAAAAGATTACAATTAATGCAAAAGTGTTAGAAAAATCAAACCCCAAAAGCTCAATGATGCGTAGACAATGATCTCCCAATCCCAAATCTAAATTCTCAAGGGATCTTACTTTTGAGGATCTTAGATGCATGGGGAGATGTGTTTTTGTGCTCTTGGGACAGGTGGCGGCGCTAGGGTTTGAGTTGTGAACAGTCGAATACGAGTTATTTTTATGTGGTGTCGTGGATCTTCTATTTATAGTGTTTGCAAAGATGTTACCGTTAGGGATCCCGACGGCCGGACTAGTCTGTACTAGGTACCAGACTTGTCCGACATGCTGTTTAAAGTCAGCGTGAAATGTGAAGCGCACTAGAAATCCTAAATTGTGTGAGGTATACCGGACTAGTCCGGTAGGAGTCTGGACTTTTCCGGTGCCATGTGTGTTGGAACATGAGAATCTTTCTCGGACTAGTCTGCTGTGATGTGTTATGAAACATTTGAGTGTTCAATGGACTAGTCCGGTCCTTGAACAGACTTGCCTGGTATACTGTGTATAGAGTTTACATAAAGTTGAACAGACTAGTCCGGTGCACTATGATGTGAGGTTCCAAAAACTTGATCGGATTAGTCCGGTCCACAAACTGACTTGTTCAGCGCATTGTGAAGTCAGACAATAGAGAGTTGAATTTTAAGATTGATTTTAAGACCCCTACCTCTACGCAAAGACTTAAGCTCTTGGGATGTGCCTCTCACACACATGCTACACAAATAAGTCTACTTTGCGCTTCATTCAGCAATGTGGACTTCCTTTTTCTTCATCACTTCATTTTCTAGCTTTTTGAGTGCACCAAACTATCTAATATGAGTTGACCTCCATTCATCTCAACAAGTTCACTAGGAAATCATTCGTTTGTCATCAATTGTCCGAAACTCAGAAGGGATTGCATAGATGCACTTTCACTTGACCTCCTTGTGAAAGGTAGACTTTGGAGTTGTTGTTTAAAAGGAATAATCCTCTGGGTCTTAGGGAAATGATTCCCCAAGTGGCCCATGTTGACATGGATTTTCACAAATCGTGTGAATATACATGGCTTGGATCATCCAAACACTTCTCCATTTGCTTGATCTTCATGATACTTCAATGGGAGGTGTAGCCTTAGCTAGAATTTGCACATTGTGGAGTGGTGTGCATGCCAAGCTAAAGGAACTAGAGCACTCTTCAATTCACCCCTTGAGTGAAGACCATATTCTCATTCATGATAAATGAGAATAGGGCTCTTTCAGCTCCAGTACGAATGTTTCATGGATTTGTGGAGCCAACCCATGCCATGAGTGTTGGATGAAGGGCCCACAATCCATCCCATGGTGGAGGAAAACCAAGAAGAACTCTTGGAGCCTCCCCCAAGCTTGGGAATGGATGATTTTGGCTCCTACTGGAAGCTAAAATTCTTCCGCGAAAAGAAATGGTATTGCCTAGCAGATATTTGTTGAGGTACGCCTTGAATCATCTTACCGTTGAGTACTTGTGTCCTCATTGGACATTCCATGAAATGGGTTAGCCAACACTACCCTGTTTTCACACAAAAGGAGAAAACAAACAAGGGTAATCTTGTATAATAACTATTAGTACCTATAGATTAATCACAAGTGATAGCTATCCTTCACTTCCTTTGCCTTCCCCGGCAGCAGCACCGAGAATGCTTGTTAACGTTCTTATATTAGAGATAAAAACCCGCAAGCGCACGAAAAATGTCGTGTAGCATTTCTCCTAAGAGTATTCCAAGGGTATCGTATTTATCCCAAAGGAAGGCAATGGAGTAAAGTAGACACTACTCTTATAATCAAGCTATGGGATACTAATCAATTATCAAGACATTGGTAAGTTGATAATATGGGAAGTGTGACACACACCTAAACAATCTATTCTAAAGGGTAAATGTGTCCTAACAGAGATTAGACTAAGAGTTGGGGAGTTGCTCCTACAATGCTTCTAATATACGTATACATAGCCTAGGTTTGGTACTAATGAGCATGTCAATGGTGAATCCTTATGCTAAGTTGTTCAACACATCGAACCCGGATTTACCCCTAGCAATACTAGGGTGAGTCCGGCCAAGAGCCTGTGGCATAGCCGAATATGGAGGATTACAAAGGAATGATAGCGTTGTCATCACCTACTGCCTAACTCTTCAATCAGTGGGTCTACAAGACATCCAACGATACTTAACTATCCAGCACCATGCTAGCATATTAAGTAAATAACTTAAGAGCCGCGACACAAGCCATCCTAAGGTAATGACTAACCAAAACATCGTTGAACCAATGTTGAAACATAGCATAAGTAATTCATATTAACATGATCATATCATAGATAATTAGACTATAGTGGGGGTTTATAGTGTTTATGATGATAGTATAATGACATTAGGACATCATCATAAAGACTGTACCTACCACATACATGGTGTTGATACCCTGCATACCAGGTACCCCTTCGTACCAGAAGAAGATGCGTCATGTTCCGCCTTCCAGTGTTGTAGACTTCTTGAGGCAACACGTGCCCAGTAGTTCCGGACCTGCCTCCTTTTGTAGGGTGGCTCCGGTACTGCCACGTGTCCAGTAGCTCCGTACCTGCCTCCCTGCAGAGGGAAGCTTTGGTACTGCCACGTGTCACACCCTTGGACCTATGTATGCAACGGGAAGTCAGCGGGATCTCCAACGGCGCGGACATTCAAGTGTTATCAATTGGTCATTACAAGACTTGGTTAACACGTCATTAATACTATATTAATGACACACAACCAGAGGATTATCAAGACTAGTAACGCTGCTGTTAAGACACATTATCCCAATATTAACAACCCTTAACATCATAGATTGTGTATAGGACGGTTTATGACATCCAGGGCCACATGTCGGGCCACGGCGCACACTGTAACAACTAATCCTTGGAATATAAAAGGGTTGTGCTGCACGGTAGAAAGGGAATCGGATCCAACCTCAACTAAGCTCAGGCTTACTCAAGCTCATACAATCAACACACCCCGTGGAGTAGGATATTACGGTCATGCAACCCGAACCATGTAAAATCCTCAGTTTTCACCCTTGTTCTTGATCTTGATTAGCGCCCATCCAAATACGAACCTCTGCAGAATACTTCTTAGTAGTACCAGGGGAAGTGCTTTAGTACACACTTCGACATTTAGTGTGCCAGGTAAGGAAACTTGCTATTTTAAGATCTCCAAGATGGTGAACTCCACTACCGCTTCTTCCAACGGACCGGCTGTGCAACCCGTTGGGAGAAATTCCTCCAATGTGCAGCACCCGACCAACGTTGTTGTTCCGGCGGGCGTCGCACCACCACCACCACCTGCTCCAGCAGCCAGAGCTGGGTAGCAGGATGGTGAATCTGTGCCAATCACAAAATCAATGAACAACACGGAGAACGCGTTGAACGCAGCGCAGACTCTAGTCCAGCATCCTCCAGCACTGGGAGCTCCTCCGGTCACGCTGGAACAATGGCACATTGACATTGAACATCTGGTTGCAGCTTTAGCCAATGCGATCAACAACCAAAGTCTGCCCCATGCAGGGTAGACACGTTCTCATAATAGGACCTTGTCTGGTAGACTTGGTCCTCCGGCGTTGCAGCTCAGGAGACTGTTGACAGTCCTTAAGTGTCATATCTAGACCGTAAATTCACCTCATAATGAGTACAAAAGAGAAACACAACATAGTGGTAGGGTTAAAAACTAACCAATTTCAGAAGTGTTGGTGTTTATTTGTATGCAGGTGAATTTAGACCCAAAATACTAAGACATGCAGGGAGTAATCTATAAAATTGGATTTCGACAAATCAGGCGACGTCACATGTCATCACATGGATCAAATGGCCCACAAACAGAAGTATCTGAGACCATCCATTAGTGTATCACCCATATAAAGGGATAGGACCCACATGGCAGAGACCTGGAGGAAGCACATCCCCAAGGGGGCTCAGAGGAGGTCGGCCGACCGACCTCCCTAGTCAGTCGACTAGGGAGTGGCGCCAAACCTGAGCAAATGTCACGTATTTGTGAGACCTATGTGTGCTGAATACATTGGCTATGATGATAAAAGTTTTGAATACAACCAAAACACCCGTCTTAACATGGTCCGACTCTAAGTCCGAGCTCCTGCAAGGTCTAACGATAGGTCCGGCTTGTTTTGGGTAGCTCTGGCAAGGTCTGACGTAAGGTCCAACTTGCTTTGGCTAGGTCCAACTTGCTTTGTCTAGGCCCGACTTATTTTGGTTAGGTCCGACTTGCTGTGGCTAGGTCCGACTAGCTTTGTTCAGCTCTGGCGCTAGGTCCGACATGTTTTTGCTAGCTCTGGTGCTATGTCTGACTAAGCTTTAGTATGATCCGTCCCTAGGTCTGAATAGTTTTGGTAAACTCCGGTGCTTGGTCCTGCAAGCTTTGGTAAGCTCCGACTCAAGGTTCGGTTAGTTTTGGCAAGGTTTGAAGCTAGATTTTTAGTGTGTTTTGATGGTTATGGTTGATATCTTTTTGCTATGGTTTGCAATATGCTTACAAAAGGTGCTTACATAAGGTGTTGTGGTTTTGGAACTAACATGAGTCTAGTCGAGGACTACTGCCTGTGGGCGCCCAACGGGCAGGCATCATCGGCGCCGGCGTCACCAATGCGGTGCCAGAAGAGCAGCTTCACGGGGTCCGTCCTCCACTGGCGCGACATCAGCGACCGCCTCGTGGGCCGGAGCCAGAGCGGCGGCAAGGAGAAGTTTCTGTTCCTCAACACCCCCGGTGTGTTGCCTCCTTGTCCTGCCAACAAGCAGGACGAGCAGGAGGGAGGCAGGGGCAACACTGCCGCTGGCCCGGGCCGCTCGTTGAGATACTACAGCAGAGGAGGAGGCGCCGGCCGGAGCGTCCGGCGGCGGTCGTACCTGCCGTACAAGCAAGAGCTTGTCGAGCTGTTCGCCAACGTCAGCGGGTTGCGCCAGAGCTATCACCCGTTTTAACGCCACACCCAAGATCTCTTGATCTCTTGCTTGCTTTCTGTGTTGTGCATACCAGTTACCTGAGTATATACTCTTTGCGTACTAATCTCTTAATCTCAAATTATTTGTCACTTTCTAGTTAAAAAGTGAAAGTGACAAGTAATTTGGAACGGAGAGAGTAGTACTCTATACTATTCTTACAGTGCCGAAATAAACTAGTGTGTCATGACTAATTAATTCAGTATGGGTAAATAGGATTAGTGTAAGCAAATTACGATCTTAAAGATATGGAGATAGAGTAAAAACAGAGGACACAATGTTGTAGCAGAGTATGTACGTGTGTTCCTTTTACGTGCTTCATTCAGAAATCAGAATGATTTCATCAATCTTAATCCACATTTCTTTACGTGCATAGTAACATTATTACGCCTGAATATCTCGGCCAACAATCGTGTTCAGGGCCAGCGTTCGTCACTGTTGTTGTCACCTCTTGGCTTGATCTGGTTGCTTCTTGCTTCGAAATGTCAGCGTCAGGCAGCGACAGTTCAATTTCAATACTTGGTTATAATTACATTTCTTCAAGGTAACTCCGCGAAAGCGATCTGTAAGGATGTCAGAATAAGATACCTACACGATTCCAACGATCTCCACGGAATTCTTTACGCCTCTTCAGATTAACAGTAGGATGGCAGTTACCCATTATCGTGTCACCTGCCACAGCACGGTGCTCGTGTTGCCACAAGATTCTGCTAGCCGTAGCTGTCGAATTTGCGGAGCACGACGTTTTCTTGATGCATCCTCCTGTCGCGACGCCACTTTTTTATCTGGTGGCGAACTGGCCGCCGCTTTGCTGCTGTAAGCTTGGGTGCGGGCTAGAGAGTGGCGCTAAACCGGTCAAATGTCACGTGTTTGTAAGACATATGTGTGCTGAATATATTGACTATGACGATAAAAATTTTGAATCACTACAGGAAACGCGATCATTTGCGATGGCCGACATAATTTGTGACGGCCTGCGACGGCCCGCACCCGGCCGTCGCAAATAAAGTAAGCCGTCGCAAATAGACTCTAATTTGTGACGGCCTCCGAATGAACCGTCGCGAATAACAAAGCCATCGCAAATTAAACTTATTTGCGACGGCCTTTTACATTAGCCGTCGCAAATAGCGTAATTGCGATGGCCAAGCATAATGTCGTCGCAATTAACCTAGCCGTCCTAAGTTAAACACCTATACCGTCAGGCCGAACTCATTTCTTCCATACCGAGCCGCCCGAGCCGACTGTACGCCGCCGCCAACGCCGCCGCCTCTGCTCCGCCACCGCCGCTCCGCCGCCTCAAGGTATGACCCCACTCCCCTCCCCTTCCTCCCCACCTTCCATGGTCGCCCCCTCCCTCCTCCACTCTCCATGGCCGCCCCCCACCCCTCCCCTTCCTTCTAGCCGACCCCCACCCCCTCCCCACCTTCCATGGCCGCCCCCTCCCTCCCCCATTCTCCATGGCCGCCCCTCACCCCTCACCTTCATCCTAGCCGACCTCCCTCCTCCCCATCTTCCACAGCCGCCTCCTCCCTCCCTCCTCTCATCTAATGGTTTCATTTATTTAATTAGTGTTGAATTTTTCCTTAATGTGTTCAATTAGTTATGTTAATTGGTGATTAGTTGATTAGAGGATTGAATTGTGTAATTTGTTGGTTAAATTGGTGATTAGTCGATTGAATTGTGATGTTAGATGATGCTTATGTTCGAATTGTGATTCTTAGAATTGTGATACTTACAATCGAACTCGAGCATAGAATTGATTTGAATTGAATTTATGTTGAGAATTGATTTGATACTTATGAATAGAATAGAATTTAATTGAATTGATGCTTATGTTTAAGTTTATGGTTATATTTATTTTGAGAATTAAATTGCTTATGTTTAGGTCAATGCTTATGTCTATGTTTATAATACAATTGTTTATATTTAGGTTTATGTTTATTAATTGATAAATTACAATTTAATAATTCTTATGTTTACGTTTAATTGAATTGCTTTGTTTTTTAGATTATGGTTATAATTTTTAATTTGATTGCTTGAGTGTTACTATATATATAAAAATGGGATTCGGGTTGACTTGACCCGACACAATCCATTTAGGACTCGACAAGGCCTATTTAGTTGGAAGTTAAAGTATGCGTCTAAACCAGGATTGTAAATGACCTTTTTACTTGAAGATTGGGGGGTGTAGTGTTAAATAGGCAGTCTTACACTGTCGAAATTTTAGGACCTATCCTACGTACACTAATGATAATTTCTTTTGCCTTAAACAGCAGAGCCAAACATGGGTGAAAGCCGCAGTTGGATGTATACAGGCTGGATGAGCCGAACTTGCGGTCACTCGGATGAGTGGTACATCAAGTTAGATAAATTTTTGGATCGAGCATTTTCGTTGTCAACGGAAGATATGGTGCGGTGCCCATGTACAAAATGCCGGAACACCAATTTTTTAAGAAGATGGAAGCTTTCGTTTCACTTATGTCAAAACAATTTCACTCCACATTATGAAGTGTGGACCTTCCACGGCGAGACTAAATCTCGAGTCATAGCAGAAGTAGATGAGGATGATGATATAACAGAGGTTGATAGGATGGATGAGATGCTAGAAGCTCTGGAAGCGGAGGATCCTCTTACAAATGAGGCAGGGGAGTTCTTCGAGGAGCTGAAGAAATCACAAGAGCCGTTGCATGAACACACGGTTGTGACCGTACTTTCTTTCTTGACCAGATTTATGGCAATTAAGTCCAAGTACTTTTTTTCATCAACTGCTACAATGATCTCATAAAATTGGTCTGCGATGTCCTTCCACAACCTCACAAAGCACCACCAGATATGTATCAGTTAAAGATCAAGATATCTGGTCTCGATATGAACTATGAGAAAATCGATGTGTGCCCAGACAACTGCATGCTATTCTGGAAAGAGCACGCCAATGAGAAGATGTGCTTGAAATGTGGTAAATCGAGGTATGTCGAAGTTGTTAATGACGATAGCGATAATTTGATGATAGATGTCGCACATAAGCAGCTTCGTTACTTGCCTGTGACACCTCAGTTGAAGCGGTTATTTCTTTCAAAAAGAACCACAAGACACATGAGATGGCACAAATAAGGTAAACGTGAGAACAAAGAATTCTTGACGCATCCGTCCAACGGTGAAGCATGGAAGGCGCTAGACCATTTTGATCCAGATTTTTCTCGTGATGCAAGGAATGTCCACATCGGATTAGCGACAGACGGATTCTCACCGTTCAGTACAAACGTCACGCCATACTCCTGTTGGCCTGTCTTTGTCATTCCATACAACCTGCCACTGGCTCTTTATACGAAGAATGAGTTCATGTTTCTCAGCCTCATTGTACATGGACCTGATCATCCCGAGTCACGTCTCAATTTTATTTTGTGTAGGATCGAAGAGCACGTGAAAAGCTACCAGAGGGGGGTGAATGGTAGATTTAAAAAATCTTACGCAGCGGAAACAATTAAACACCAAACCCTTTCGGCAGAAAAACGATTTGTTAAAGAAATCGTGTGTGAGACTAATCTAAGCGTGTTTCACCATGACAAAAGTGATAGATATCAGAGAGAATCGAGTCACGAAGACAACACAAAAAGAATCACTCAAATCCGATGAGAAAAACTCAAGTTATGATCAAGAGATCAAACAATGGTCAATCTGTTCTACCCGAGAAAAACAGTTCTGGAACACTGCAAAGAAACTCGTGTAGATCAGAAACCACAAATCCAATGACCGTGAAATTTTGACATATGATAGATAATCAAGTTGTGAAGACAACCAAAAAAGAATCACGTCAATTGGATCTGTAAAACTCAAGTTATGATAAAACCACCAATGAAAGGTAGTGCTGTCCAGAAACTCGACGAGTAAAACTTGTCTGGAACAAGTCGGACGAACAAGGCACAAAAGTTCCTTCAAACTACAAATTTTATTCAATAGAACACAAGAGGAACAGCCCCAAAGTCGTCTCCCACGAGCTCTGGGCTCCCTTTCTTATATAACCAGCCCTTAGGCCAACCCAACATCAACTAGGACTCCAATCCTACTCAGATCATGAATCGTAACTTTCCATAACTGCTCAAGATTCTTCTATACGCAGATAGAAGCAATCTTAAGACTCCCAAACACCTTAGGAACGTATCCCACATTCCTAAACAACTCAAATTCGTGACCCACATGAAATCCTAACATAACCAACTCAAATCTTTTCATATTTGAGTCAAACCGACTCCGCCGCAGCCGGAGTCATCAACTGTTACGATCCGATCCTTCCAACCAGATCTTTCCTTCCTTATCCCATCTTCGGAACCATTTTGCCACGTCATGCACCGCATGCATACGTGCGAACACCTTCCTTCGACGTTCAGTAACCTTCATATGCACTGCCCTTGATTCAATCATCATGCGCGACCTCCAGATCAGCTCAACCACAGTTCCTCCCGAACTTGGTTGTTGGAACCTCATCTCCTCCCTGAGACTAGTCCAATGGATCCCGTCACCAGCCATGACTTGAACTCAAGCAACACCTGCACATGAATAAACAACCAATTCATACGAGCCCAAGTCCTCGACTTGACTCAAGTTAGTTCCAAACACAACACCTTACGTGAGCACCTCACATAAGCATGTTACAAAACATAGCAAAACGATATCATCCATATCATCCAAAACGCACCAAAAACTTAGCAAATGAATACTAAGCAATCTTTCCAACAATGTAAAGCAAGTACAAAACATTGCAAATGAAAATCAGAAGCACTACGGTCAAGTTCCGGACCTTACCAGAGCATCCCGGAGCTTGAGCCGGAGCTAACAAAAGCTAGTAGAACCTAGCGCCGGAGCTTACCAAAACTAGTACAATGAAGCACCTGCCGGAGCTTACCAAAACTAGTAGAACCTAGCACCGGAGCTTACCAAAAACTAGTCAAACTATTCAACCCAAAACCGGAGCTAGACAAAGTACGTTGGAGCTTAGAAAAAGCATGCCGGAGCTATCAAAGACATGCCGGAGCTAAAGATAAAGCTCACCGGAGCTGACCAAAACTAGACGGACCTTACCAAGAAGTCAGACCTGGCATCTAACGTAACCGGAGCTACCCAAAGCAAGCCGGACCTACCGTCGGACCTTGCTGTAGCACAGAGCTAGAGTCGGACCATGATAAAAAAGGTGTTTTGGTGATATTCGAAACTTTTATCATCAAAGCCAAGTGTATTCACTACAAGCCAATGTATTCAGCACACAAAGGTCTTACAATCTCCCCTTGATGAATGCAATGGCAACACCATTTAAAATCCGAACATTGGCTTATTTATATAAAAGTTCTGAAAGCAATTTCTCCCCCTTTGTAAATCAAAAGTAAAATGAGAAGAAAAATTATCCCATATTATCTGTCATTATCTCTCCCCCTTTATTATCTCTCCTTATTCTCTTTCTCTTCATGCTTATCTCCCCCCCTTTCACAATGTATTCAGCAAGTCATGAGCATATAAACAAATTATCTCTCCCTCTTTAGTTGTTATGAGCATATTATAACATATACATATAAACAAAGCTCATCCAAGTCATACTATCAAGTACCTTACATTATCACATCAATGAAATACATAAAGTAGTGTAAGCCATGCTAGAGATCAAATGTAATTTTCAATTTAAGCAAGTCATGATCTCACAAACTTAACTGTCTCAAAACCTGATAGCATGACACTAGTTGCTGCATTTTATTATTTTTCAAAGCATACATTTATATCATATGATATTTGCAAGAGATTATATGCGCATCTGCCTTATTCTAACCAACCAAGCCAAGCCTATGTCATTTGACAATCAGAAGCTTAAGGACATGGTTTTAGTCATACACAACTTCTTCCAAGTTCATATCTAAGTGCAATGACAAGCCATCTCAAAAGAAGAAGTGCGATGCATGCATATTCTCTTGATCTTTTCTCAATTTATATTTGTTCATAAAAACTCAACATGTGAGTTGATTACTTGATTAATTCTTTATGATTAAAAGCACTTGTGAACATGTAACAAGTTCAAAACAGCAAGAAAGTTCGACCATGACCAGTTTTAATGTAAGTAATTATTCAAATTACTAGACATGGCAAAAACTACAAAATGTATAACAAGAGTAATGTAGTAAGAACTTTCAGCATGTAAAAGAAATCACAAAGTCATATATGTATGAAATACTATGCTCATATTATTTTTATTTCAGATCCACACATAGACTTCCCAAGTTTCAAAACTCCCCCTCAATTTAAGCCATGAGGATGAATAACCCCTATTTCACTATGAATGAAACAAAAACGAGTGAAATCCAAAGGTTTTGTAAAAATGTCAGCCAATTGATGTTCGGTATCTACATGGTTAAGCACAATGTTTCCTTTTTCAACGTTATCTCGGAGAAAGTGATACCTAATATCAATGTGCTTAGTTCTAGAATGTTGCACGGGGTTTTTGGCAATGCAAATAGCACTAGTGTTATCACAAAACAGTGGAACACTATCTAGATCAACCCCATAGTCCTTAAGTGTTTGAACAATCCAAAGAATTTGTGAGCAAGCACTAGCAGCAGCTACATACTCAGATTCAATTGTGGATTGAGCAACTGAATTTTGTTTTCTAGAGGACCAAGCAACAAGAGAATTACCAAGAAAATGACAAGCACCGGAAGTACTTTTCCTATCAATCCTACAACTCCCAAAATCAGCATCCGAAAAAGCTTTCAAAGTAACAGTTGAGGAAGAAGGAAGAAAAATGCCAAATTCTTGAGTTCCATGTAAGTACCTGAGAATCCTTTTGACGGCTTGACGATGTGAAGCACGTGGGGAGGCTTGAAACCGTGCACAAAGACATACGCTGAATTGTATGTCCGGTCTTGATGCCGTGAGGTACAAAAGTGATCCGATCATGCTTCTATATTCTTTTTGATCCACGGGTTCACCATCTTCATCAAGTTCAAGTGTTGTTGCTGTTCCCATTGGTGTTCGAAGAGGCTTGCTTTTGTCCATGTTGAAGCGCCTTAGGAGATCTTTGGTATACTTCGTTTGATGCACAAATGTACCCTCCTTGGTTTGCTTGATTTGCAGCCCCAAAAAGTAAGTGAGATCACCCATCATACTCATTTCAAATTCAGAACTCATCATTGCTGAAAACTTGGACACAAGATCATGAGAACCACAACCAAAGATAATATCATCCACATACACTTGAACGAATAATGAGTCATTGCCATGCTTAAGCACAAAAAGAGTTTTATCAACTTTGCCCATGGTAAACCCCTTTTCAAGTAAGAACGTTTTTAACCTATCATACCATGCTCTAGGGGATTGTTTGAGACCGTATAAGGCTTTAGAGAGTTTGTAAACATGATTAGGAAATCTGGTTTTTCAAAACCCGGTGGTTGTTTGACATAAACCTCCTCATCTATGTAGTCATTAAGAAAAGCACTTTTAACATCCATTTGATATAGCTTAAAACCTTTAGATGCTGCAAAAGATAACAAAATTCTTATGGCTTCTAATCTAGCGACAGGAGCAAAAGTTTCATCAAAATCTAGACCTTCAACTTGAGTGAAACCTTGAGCAACCAACCTAGCCTTATTCCTAACCACAACCCCATCCTCACTTTGTTTATTTTTATATACCCATTTAGTTCCAATTAAAGTGTAACCTTGAGGTGGAGGTACAAGTTTCCAAACATTATTTCATTCAAAATTTTCTAACTCTTCTTGCATGGCAATAATCCAAGATTCATTAGTGAGTGCGTGTGATATATCTTTGGGTTCAAAAGAAGCAACAAAAACAGAATGAGCATAAGAGTTTGGATCGCAAAACCTAGATCGTGTGACTCGCTCGTGCAAGCTTCCAATCATCTGTTATGGGGGATGATCTTTGTAAAAACGTAGGGGAACAGATGTCTCACAGGCTTCTTCTTCATTAGGTTCATTATAGATTGATGAGCTTGTGACTTGTGGACAATCAGGACCAGCATAGGTGATAGCCGGAGCTTGTTCAATGTCCAGAGCTGGACACGTGTCAACTTCGGAACTACCAGGCAGTATCACCGGCTCTTCTTCATCTTCGAAAATACCCTCCCCCTAAGGATACGGATCTGGTCCTGCAACACCGGAGCTAGTACCCGGGCTAGCTTCATCAAAAGACACTTCACAAGTCTCCACAATTTTGTTAGTGTCAAGTAAAAGCACACTGTAGCCTCTAGTATGAGATGGATAACCAAGAAACATGCCATCAATGGATCTAGGTTCAAACTTATCAAGATTACCATGTTTCTTAACAAAGCATTTGCAACCAAAGACCCGAAAGTGTGTAACACTAGGCCTATGTCCAAACCGAAGCTCATATGGTGTTTTACCTAGCTTAGCATGCAAGAAAACACGATTTGAGACATAACAAGCGGTTGCTAACGCATCAGCCCAAATTTTCCTAGGAGTTTGATATTCATCAAGCATAGTCCTAGCCATCTCAACTAAGGTTCTGTTCTTTCTTTCTACAACACCGTTTTGTTGAGGTACATATGGTGAAGACAATTGATGATCTATTCCATTTTCAGCACAAAAGTGATCAAAAGATTGATTTTTAAATTCAGTTCCGTTATCACTTCTAATTGCCTTTAAAGATCCTGGGTGATCAATTGATAATCTAAGAAATAAAGTCCTAAAGTGACTAAAAGATTCATTCTTAGACGCCATAAAGTAAACCCAAGAGTATCTAGAATAATCATCAACGATAACAAGAACATACCATTTACCTTCGAAGGATTGAACACGTGAAGGTCCTACGGTGTCAAGGTGCAAAAGTTGAATTGGTTTAGTTGTCATGATCATTGTGAGAGGAGTATGTAAACCTGCAACCATCTTAGCATGTCTACAAGAAGAGCACACAATTTCTTTGTCCCCTTTAAGCTTAGGCAGCCCACGTATGCGATCAAGAGCACTAACACGCGTTAGGTGATCAAAGCCTACGTGACCAATTCTACGATGCCAAAAATATAAGTCCTTTGAATCATTAGCAACTAGACACCTATGCTTAGAGGAAGACATATCAAAATCAGCTTTAAAAACTCCTCCGAACCGAGACATGTTAAAAATAAGCTCACTATTTGAACCTACAACTTTGCAGCAGTTTTTATTGAAAATAATTTATAGATTTTCATCTAGCAATTGTGAAACAGAAAGCAAGTTGTATTTCAAATTTTTGACAAGTGCCACATCCTTCAAAGTGTAGTGATCATTTACTCTAACCGAACCCTTAGCAATTATAGGAGTTGAAGAATTATCGGCAAAAGTAACATTTTCTACACGTGACACAAAAGAGAGGGAGGAGAACCAATCTTTGTTACCGGTCATGTGACGTGAGCAACCTGAATCCACAATCCAAATGTTCTCCTTCCTCAAACGTGTAACCTACATAAAAGCACAATATGTCGATGACTCAATACTGGGGTTAGTCAAAAGACATTTAGGTATCCAGTACTGAGTCACACGACGTGCAGTAGGAAAAACACGCGAAAGCTGAGATAAAACAGCAGGTTTATGAGTCGAAGTTTGAGGTTTTCTATTCTTAACTCTTTTAGTACAAAAACCAGTAGCTCCGGAGGTAAAGGCAGCAGTTCCAAAAGACAAGGCTGAAGCTCCAGAAACTAAAGCTGAAGTTCCGAAGGAAACAACAGAAGGTCTGGGAGCTCTCGGAGCTATTGGAACTATCGGAGCTGCTTTTGCGGATTTCTTACCAGAAGGTCCGGAAGCTACCTTTTCAAATTTCTGACTCACTAAAGCAGGTTGTGTTTTTCTAATTGCATGAAAGTTATAAGATCTAGCAATTTTTCTTTCCTTTTTCTATTGTTTAGCTAATCTAAAACAGAAATCTATGACATGACCATCTCTACCACAGAAGGTACAATGAAACTTAACTTTGTGTTCATGTCTAGATGAGCAAGCAATATTTTTATTTGAAACTGAATGAGATGACACTCTTGCAGATTTGAAAACCACTCCCTTTTGTTTAGGAACTGTTTGAATCAAACCACTTCCTAATTACTTCACAATTTTAGGTGGATGTGCCTTAGCATGACCATGAGAATCAAAACCTAAACCAGTTTTATCATTGCAAGACTTGGAAGAATTTAGGAGTAAGTTTAGGTTCTTATTCCCATTACAAAACCGATCTAATGTCCTATGCATGTTGTCAAGTTTATTGGACAGATCAAGGCAATTTTCACATGAAGTTTTTCCTTTTAGTTTGCAATTGGAACAAAATTTAACTTCATGAGAACATAAAGCATTGTTCAATATAGAAATTTCATTCATAGCATCTTGCAGTTTTTTATCAAGATCCTCACAAGTAGAACAATGCAAATCAATTATATAACAGCTAGCATCTTTCAAGTTTTTATCATTAAGTGCAGCAAGCTCTTTGTTGTTTTCAATTTCTTCATCAAGTCTATCTAGAGTGGAGAAGTGTGCACTTCTTAATGTGGACAATTGTTCATAGATTAAGTCACATGAGGGACATGCATCATCACTAGGAATCAAAGTTTTTAAATGGTTAATTTCAGATTCAAGTGATTCAATTTTAGCAGCATTATCCCTAAGCTTTTTGTCCTTTTTCTTGACAATAATAGTTGCACGAGAAATAGCATCACACATTTCATTGCAGGTAGAACATACCTCATCGTCTTCACTGTTGTGTTCTGCATCCTCCTGACTTGATATTGATCTTGTTTTGCCCGCCATGAAGCATTAGTTGGCCAGATCGTCATCATCTTCATCACATTCAAAGTCTACATCACTTGAACTAAGTTCTTGAAGTGCGGTGATGAAGCTGTTAATCATCTTGCGTCCTATGGTACCCTTCTTTTTCTTTTTGTTTTTCTTCCCGGGTGGTCGGACCTGAAAGGTTAGGGCATTTTGTACGAAAGTGTCCTGTTTTACCACATTCAAAACAGCGTTGAGGTCCAGAGCTTCCTCTCCTTCTAGTTCTCACATTTTGCAATGCTTTTGAGAATCTAGTAGAGATGAGTGCCAACTCCTCTTCTGGAAATTCTTCGATCTGCTCCAGGGTTAGTGAGGACAACAAAGCAAGAGTATTGCAAGATGATGATTGGTCGGAGCTAGACATGTCACGTTGTGAAACAAATGCAATAGACTTATTTGGGTTCTTACGTGCTAGGATGTCAATTTCATGAGTTTTTAGTTTAGAATATAGCACATCTAAAGTAAGTGTACTCATGACAGTAGATTCACGAATAGATGTAACTTTCATCTCCCAAATTGACATGTCTAATGCACTATGAAGTTGCCTAGCATTCTCAGCATCTGAAAAATTTACATTGACACTACGTAAGTTGCTGAGAATTTTATTGAAACGAGCAAAAAGGTCATCGATAGACTCACCTGGTTGTATCTCAAAACGCATATATTCCTTTTTGAACATATCTTGTTTTACCTCCTTGATTTTGTTGGAGCCTTCATGATAATCACAAAGAGCTCTCCAAACATCGTATGCTGATCGGAGGTGCGCGACACGATCAAAGTCGCTTTGAGTGAGTCCTAGGATGATCAAGTTTCGGGCTTTGTTGTTGTTGTCGACGTCCCTTAGGTTTGTGGCCGTGACTTGATCATTGGGTGGCACTTCATAAGGCTTATACACCTTCTCCCATATTGCAAAGCCTTGTGCCTGGATGAAAGCCTCCATGCGTGCCTTCCAAACTTGGAAATCAATACCAGCAAACACACAAGGTTTGGCGGAGTACTTCTCCATGATGATTAGTCAAAAACACGTGCAAATCTCAAAGATTAGAGCACCGTGACTCTGATACCAATTGTAGGATCAAAGAGCACGTGAAAAGCTACCAGAGGGGGGGTGAATGGTAGATTTAAAAAATCTTACGCAGCGGAAACTATTAAACCCCAAACCCTTTCGGCAGAAAAACGATCTGTTAAAGAAATCGTGTGTGAGACTAATATAAGCGTGTTTCACCATGACAAAAGTGATAGATATCAGAGAGAATCAAGTCACGAAGACAACACAAAAAGAATCACTGAAATCTGTTGAGAAAAACTCAAGTTATGATCAAGAGATCAAACAATGGTCAATCTGTCCTACGCGAGAAAAACAGTTCAGGAACACTGCAAAGAAACTCGTGTAGATCAGAAACCGCAAATCCAATGACCGTGAAATTTTGACATATGATAGATAATCAAGTTGTGAAGTCAACCGAAAAAGAATCACGTCAATTGGATCTGTAAAACTCGAGTTATTATAAAACCACCGACGAAAGGTAGTGCTGTCCAGAAACTCGACGAGTAAAACTTGTCTGGAACAAGTCGGACGAACAAGGCACAAAAGTTCCTTCAAACTACAAATTTTATTCAATAGAAAACAAGAGGAACAGCCCCAAAGTCGTATCCCACGAGCTCTGGGCTCCCTTGCTTATATAACCAGCCCTTAGGCCAACCCAACATCAACTAGGACTCCAATCCTACTCAGATCATGAATCGTAACTTTCCATAACTGCTCAAGATTCTTCTATACGCAGATAGAAGCAATCTTAAGACTCCCAAACACCTTAGGAACGTATCCCACATTCCTAAACAACTCAAATTCGTGACCCACACGAAATCCTAACATAACCAACTCAAATCTTTCCATATTTGAGTCAAACCGACTCCGTCGCAGCCGAAGTCATCAACCGTTACGATCCGATCCTTCCAACCAGATCTTTCCTTCCTTATCCCATCTCCGGAACCATGTTGCCACGTCATGCACCGCATGAATACGTGCGAACACCTTCCTTCGACGTTCAGTAACCTTCATATGCACCGCCCTTGATTCAATCATCCTGCGTGACCTCCTGATCAGCTCAACCACAGTTCCTCCCGAACTTGGTTTTTGGAACCTCATCTCCTCCCTGAGACTAGTCCAATGGATCCTGTCACCAGCCATGACTTGAACTCAAGCAACGCCTGCACATGAATAAGCAACCAATCCATACGAGCCCAAGTCCTCGACTTGACTCAAGTTAGTTCCGAACACAACACCTTACGTGAGCACCTCACATAAGCATGTTACAAAACATAGCAAAACGATATCATCCATATCATCCAAAAGGCACCAAAAACTTAGCAAATGAATACTAAGCAATCTTTCCAACAATGTAAAGCAAGTACGAAACATTGCAAATGAAAAGCAGAAGCACTACGGTCAGGTTCCGGACCTTGCCAGAGCATCCCGGAGCTTGAGCCGGAGCTAACAAAAGCTAGTAGAACCTAGCGCCGGAGCTTACCAAAACTAGTACAATGAAGCACCTGCCGGAGCTTACCAAAACTAGTAGAACCGAGCACCGGAGCTTACCAAAAACTAGTCAAACTAGTCAACCCAAAACTGGAGCTAGACAAAGTACGCCGGAGCTTAGCAAAAGCATGCCGGAGCTATCAAAGACATGCCGGAGCAAAAGATAAAGCTCACGGAGCTGACCAAAGCTAGACGGACCTTACCAAGAAGTCGGACATAGCATCTAACGTAACCGGAGCTACCCAAAGCAAGCCGGACCTACCGTTGGACCTTGCTGTAGCTCAGAGCTGGAGTCGGACCTTGATAAAAAGGTGTTTTGGTGATATTCGAAACTTTTATCATCAAAGCCAAGTGTATTCACTACAAGCCAATGTATTCAGCACACATAGGTCTTACATTTCGAAACCGCTGATCGAAGAGTTGAATGTCTTGTGGACAAGAGTCAAATCGTACGATAGTTACAAGAAGCAGAAATTCAACCTTCGAGCTGCTTATTTGTGGTATGTCCATGATTTGCCAGCATACGACATGTTTTCCAAATGGAGCATTCACGACCGTTTGATGTGTCCGATATGTGCTTCAGACATGGATTGCTTTCGACTAACTCATGGAGGCAAAATATGTTACTTCGATTGTCACAGACGTTGGCTGCCTTCGAATCACATGTTTAAGCAATAGAGGCATGTCTTTAGAAAGAACACCGTTGTCACTAAAGGACCACCGAAATGTCTCAACGGGTCCAAAATTTCTGATATGTTGGACAAATTGGTGCCAGATGAAGGTCGTCCTGGATATTTTGTAGGTTATGGAGAGGAACATAATTGGACTCACATATGTGGACTTTGGGAGCTACATTATGTGAAGTCGTTGATTCTAATGCACAACATTGATGTCATGCATTAGAAGCGTAACATAAGCAAAAGTATCATAAGCACTTGCATGGATATGCCTGGAAAAATGAATGACAATTACAAAGCTAGACTTGATTTGGCAGACATTTGTCACCGTCCAACTCTTGAAATATCTGAAAGTGGTGGGAAGCCACGTGCTTCTTTGTGTCTTCGATCTAAAGAAAAGAAAGAAGTCATGAAATGGATGATAACTTTGAAATTCCAAGATGGTTACGCAACTAACTTGAAACGAGCCGTGAATGTGAACACAGGAAACCTCACTGGGTTGAAGAGTCATGATTATCACATTGTAATGGAAAGACTTACCTGTTATGTTTTGAGGCTATCTAGATGATGCGATGTGGAAGGTTTTAGCCGAGCTCAGCTATTTCTATAGACAGCTTTGTGCTAAAGAAATCTAGATAGGAATGATGGATAAGTTAGAGAAGGAGATACCCATACTTTTATGTAAGATGGAAAAAAAAATTCCATCGGGTTTCTTCAATCCATTGCAACATCTGCTTATCCATCTTCCTTTCGAAGCTAAAGTTGGCGGTCCTGTGCAATACAGGTGGATGTATCACATTGAAAGAGCGCTACGATATCCGAAACCAATGGTTGGCAACGGGGCAAGGGTGGAATGGTGCATCGCTGAAGCATATGCTCTTAAGGAGGTAGGATACTCTTCAAGTGTGTACTTTGCAGAAGAAAACAATATCAATACTTTAGCAATGAGGTACAATATGGATGAAGCACCCCCTTTACGCGACCTCTCCATTTTTCAAACGAGAGGTACTATCGTTGGTAGCTACACGACGTATGTGCTATCCGAACATGATGGGACTATTGCTTTACTCTACATGTACGCAAATATAGAAGACATGCAGGAATACTTCGAGTAAGTATTTGTCCTACATTTATGCTAATCGACATATTTTTCTACACATGTATTCTAAAATATGTTTTTACACGTTCACCGAGTTCCACAGACAATGTTGGCCACATACGCATCAACCTACGGCCAAACAAGTAGAAGGGATGCGAAAAGAAGGAATAAATGGAGGGCCGAGTTTCCTATCCTGGTTTCGGGATTATGTAATACTCTCTCATCTTATATATATTATAAGTTTATATTATTAAAGAAGATTTATTTTAACTTATGATCATTTATGACAGTGTTGGAATCACAATGTTCATGAAGATTTGCGGCAGCTATCTTATGGATCGGTGAATGTTAGAAGCTATGGTCGATATGACGTAAATGGATTTCGATTCCGTACAACTCATTTTGAAGCTCTTCGTCCTCTCGTGACAACATCAAATTCCATTGTTGTGACGAGAGCAATTGACACTCAAGGGAATTTAACCGATTATTATGGGATCATTAACAAAATCCTTGAATTTACTTTTACAGGGAATAAGACCCATTGAGTTGTCTTCTTTGACTATGACTAGTTCGATCGCACTCATGGAACTAGAGAAAACCAATTTGGAATGGTGTAAGTGAAACATAAGGACCGACTACGAGGTTATGATACATTTGTTCTTGCACATCAAGTAGAACAAGTGTATTATCTACCTTATCCATGCACGAAGCTCAGTGCTTGGTGGGTGGTATATAAGGTAAATCCTCGTGAGAGGTTATATACTCTTTGGGATGAAGGTTACCATGATAGTGAAGACGTTGAACAAGTGTACCAAGAAGAAGAGTTAAGAGACACTTTTATCATCGAGCTTGGTGCAGGGCTCGATCAATTAGTTGGAGATTTTGAAGATATTTAAGATGTAGAGCCAGATGACATGCGAAAACAGAAATTAGAACAGGCCACGATGGAAGATCGTGGGGCTAGATTAAGGAGTAGGGCACATGATCATGATGTTAATTAATTTTGAAAGTGATTATAAGTAATGTTTTCTTGAAGATAGTAACATGAATTTCGTATATCTTATTTGCATATTTACCAATTATCTATTAAAACAGGATGGCATCAAAGAAGGGTAAGAAGGTGTTGCCGACAAGGGGGTTCTTCCCCTATAGACCTGAGGACGCTTTCGTTGTTGCCTCGTCGACTGGGAGCATACGCTCTCAACTGCTAGGGCACATTCTGGGCAGCTCTAGAGCTTTGTCACAGGTAAATTTCACTCGTTTTTGACAAATTATTTAAATTCAATTTCCAATTAAACTTACTTATGAATCATTTGAATGTTTTAGTCCTCAACGGCTGACTCAGAGGCTACGGCACCAGTTGACCTTGGCTACCCTTCGGTGAGCCAGCCCTTGGCCAGCTAGCCCTCGGCCGGCGAGCCTTCTGTTCCTGAGCCCTTTGACTCGGCTGGTGACGAGCCGTCTTGGTCACCTAACGTGGCGCCCCAGCAGACGTGGAGGACGAGGAGTACTCACTTTGTCAGTCCTCCTATGGACCCTCCACAGAAGATCGTGATTCGTCCGGTCGGAGGCAGGTAATAAAACATATAGTGTTCAATTCTTGTTTCTTTTGGTTACTTAAGTCATGAATCAATAAATATCTTGCAGGTGTTGTGATGACACGTCTTTCACTGGTGAGAGACAACAAAGACCGGTGAACGGTGTCCTTGGGTCCTTAGTGCGTTTGCACTATCGCGGTGTCATCGATGGGGTGCCTGCTTTTTTGTGGGAGGACTACGCACGCGTCCATCACCAGGAGCACGACAACCTTCATGAGGCCGTATGGGTTGATTTTATGTTAAGTATGTTAAAAATAGTTTCTACATTTTAACTCTTAAACTCTTTTAATGAATATCTCTTCAATATATTCTTTATCACAGACAAGATATACTTTGGAGGACCCAAACGACGCTCGCATGGTTGAGGATGCAAGGAGAGTGTATCACTACAATGCTGCCCAGGCACTTCAACAAGCTTTGTCGAACGCTCGTATTCAAATTATTAATGAGCACTTAAAGGCGAACCAGCACCACGTGCTACACTTCCGGCAAGACAGTGAGAGGCCCCTGATGGAGGAGGAGTACGCGCAGGTACGTGAGGTGTAGTAGGAATTTTTCTGATAATTTCCTTAATGGTACTTTTAATGACTTACAACTATGTGCAGGGCCACATGAGCTGGTTGCAGGGTCAGTCCGATGCATTTCGGGCCCTTTGTCACTACTGGGCTAGCGATGAGTTTAAGGCTAAGTCCAGGAAGGGTCGAGAGTGCAAAGGGGTCGAGATGAAGAGCACGCACAGCCAAGATAACCACTTGCATTTAGCTAAACACATGGTAAGTGTATGTAACTTATGTTTATATATTGAGAATATACTATTTGTACTAACACGTATTGACAGGAGCGTGAGACGGGGGTGCCGCTGACTCCTGCTGAGATCTGGAATAGAGGTTGCAGGGACCCTTCTCAGCCTCAGGGGTGCAGTCAGGCTGTAGCCGAGCGATTGGTAAGTTTATAAATCATTCATATTAAATATAACTATATGGATTGTTGAACTTACATGGTTTTCTTGTTTTGCAGGCTAAGTACGGGGAGGAGGCTAGGAAGATACACGGCGAAGATTTCGATCTAGAATGTGAACCAATCGATCCTCAAGCTGCGTATGAAAGAGGAGGTGGAAAAGCACACGAAAGGTGAGTTTATAAGTCATTTTATCATTTTCAATACAAAGCATTCAAGATATTTCACTTTCATATTACTCACTCTCTTTTTTATAGGCTCGCCATATTCGACATAATTGTCGACTCGAGGGTGGTGAGACCTGCGAGAGGCAGCTCCACACAGGTTTCGTCGGCGGGCACGTCAGATCGCCGCATCTCGCAGGGAGACATTGAGATGCAGTCCCTGTGACAAACTGTAGAAGAGAACCTCAGGAGACAGGAGGAGGTGGAACGGCAAAGGATCGCGATGGAGGCCACAATCTCTTTCTGGGCAGTGTGGATAGAGCAGATGTGGGACACGATGGAGGTAACAAAATGAAAACTAAAGTTCTCATTAATTCAGCGTAAATGACTTACTAATAGGTAACATTTAATGTTTGCAATGACAAGCCATGGCTCGGGCGCAAGGTCCTGGGATCCAGCTACTGCCACTGTTGGTCCTTCCAGAAGATCCTTCTTTTGCCGGTCAGGTAATTTTCTATGTCACCTTAACAATTCTAGTTTACCTCAACCAAAATAAAGAGAGGAAATGGAGTGACGGTGAAAGATAGGTAGATAGAGTGAGAGATGGAGTTAGAAGAGGGAGGAAGATAGAAAAAAAGGATTGAGATAGAAGAGGGAGGATGATAGTTAGACAGAAGAAAAGGATTAAGACAAAAGAAAGAGAGAGATAGAAGAAAGAGTGAGACATAGTTAGATAGAGTTGGAGAGGAACAAAGAGAGAGAGGGAGATGTAGATGGATATAGAAGGAGAGGAAGAAAGAGGGAGAGAGGGAGATGTAGATAGAGATAGAGGGAAAATAATAGCAATAGAGAGATAGAGTGAGAGAGAGATAGATTGAGATAGAGAGAGGAATGAAAAGAAAGAGGAACAAATGGGATCTAGATGAAGATAGAGGGAGAGGGAGGGACTGATATGTTGATGCATTTATAATCTAACTCTAAGTTTCATTAATTGCAGGGATCTGCGACGGCTGCTACTCCGTCGCATTTGTTACCGCCACCTGAAATGGGGCGCGATGACGACTTCGACTTCGGAGGTGGCTTTGGAGGTCGCTTCGGAGGTTAGAAGGCTGAGTGAGCCCTTGTTTGCTTTGTTGATGGTGATGTGCGATGTATCCATGATATTGTGATGTTATTTGTGATTGTGATGCTGATTGTGATATATTATCTTGTCTGTTCTGTGATTCTGGCCATCAAGCCGGGTAGTATTATCAGTTTTTTAAAAAAATAAAAAACCTTATGTGCAATGGCTTTTTATACAGTACCATCGCAAATAAGGACCCAGGCTGTCACAAATAAGCCTCTGTTATTTGCGATGGCGTGGCCGTCGCAATTAAGGCTCTATTTGCGACAGCCAGGCCGTCACAAATGACCACATGGGTCCCACCAAAGGACGCCTGGGTCCAGCCGGCTGAACTTATTTGCTACGGCTGGGCCGTCGCAAATACATACTTAATTGTGACGGCCGGGCCATCGCAAATAGATGTGTGGGGCCCACCATGTCCCTGGCAATAACTTGCGACGGCTAAAGTTAGTCATTGCAAATAGGCTTATTTGCGATGATAACTTGCGACGGCTAAAGTTAGCCGTCGCAAATAGGCTTATTTGCGACGGTGGCCGTCGCAAATAAGCTTAATCGCGACAAATTATTTGCGACGACCGAAAACCGTCGCAAATAAGCGAAGCCGTCGCAAATACGTAGTGAATACTGCCAAAACACCCATCTTAACAAGGTCCGACTCTAGCTCCGAGCTCCTGTAAGGTCCGACGATAGGTCCGGCTTGTTTTGGATAGCTCCAGCAAGGTCCCACGTAAGGTCCGACTTGCTTTGGCTATGTCCGACTTGCTTTTCTATGTCCGACTTATTTTGTTTAGGTTTGACATGCTGTGGCTCGGTCCAACTTGCTTTGGTCAGCTCCGACGCTAGGTCCAATATGTTTTTGCTATCTTCAGCGCTAGGTCTGACTAAGCTTTAGTATGATCTGGTGCTAGGTCTAAATAGCTTTGGTAAGCTCCAGTTCTAGGTCCTGCTAGCTCTGGGAAGCTCTGACTCAAGGTCCGTATAGTTTTGACAAGATACGGAGCTAGATTGCAATGGTTCTGCTTTTTCTTTGAATTGATTCAAACTTTATTTACATCTATGGAAAGTTTGCTTAGTATTCTATTACTATGTTTTTGGTGTGTTTTCGTGGTTATGGTTGATATCTTTTTGCTAATATTTGCAACATGCTTGAGGTGCTCACATAAGGTGTTGCGGTTTCGAAACCAGCGTGGGTCAAGTTGAGGGCTTATGCCAGTCAGTTGGACATTTTCGACCAATTTTTTACGTCCACTTCTCTTCATCACTCCTTGGAACCATGTTGCCACGTCCATGCACTCCTTGCACATGTGCAATCATTTTCCAATAACGTCCATGATACCTTCATATGCATTGTTCTTGATTCAAACATGCTGCGCAACCTCCCGATCAACTCAACCACAATTCCTCCTGAACTTTGTTTTTGAACCTCATCTTCTCCCTAAGACTAGTTCAATAGATCCCGTCACCAACCATGTCTTGAACTCAAGCAACACCTGCACATGAATAAACAACCAATACTTTCGAGCACAAGTTCTTGACTTGACTCTCGTTAGTTCCGAAACCACAACGCATTACGTGAGCACCTCACATAAGCATGTTGCAATCCTTAGCAAAATGATATCAGCCATAACACATCATATACTTAGTAAAGTAATACTAAGCAAACTTTTCATAAGTGTAAAGCAAGTTCGAAACATTGCAAGGTAAAAGTAGAACCACTGCAATCTAGCTCCAGACCTTCCGAAAACTAACCGGACCTTGAGCCGGAGCTTAGCAAAGCTAGCAGGACCTAGCACCGGAGCTTACCAAAGCTAGTCGGATCTAGCACCGGAGCATACTAAAGATATTCGGACCTAGCGCCAGAACATGTCAGACCTAGCCACAAAAAGTCGAACCTAGCCAAATAAGTTGGACCTAGGAAAAACATATCGGACCTAGACAAAAGCAAGTCGGACCTTACGTTGGACCTTGTTTGAGCTACCCAAAACAAGCCAGACCTATCGTCGGACCTTGCAGGAGCTCGGACCTAGAGTCGAACCTTAGTAAAAAGGGTGATTTGGCGATATCCAAAACTTATATCATCATGGCCAATGTATTCAACACACATAGGTCCCACACTTATATTTTTGTCATCGTAGACTTGGTCATGTAGGCTCTGATCATCTCACGCGTGTTAGTGCTCTTGATCGCATACGTGGGCTGCCTAATATGAAAGGGGACATAGAAATTGTGTGCTCTTCTTGTAGACATGCTAAGATGATTGCATATTCACATGCTCCTCTCACAATGACCATGACAATTGAACCGGGTCATCTTTTGCACCTTGACACCCGTAGGACCATCACATGTTCAATCCTTCGGAGGTAAATGGTATGTTCTTGTGATTGTTGATGACTAGTCTATATACTCTTGGGTATACTTTATGGCATCCAAGAATGAAGCTTTTAGTCACTTTAGAAATTTATTTCTTAGATTATCAATTGATCATCCAGGATCTTTAAAAGCAATTAGAAGTGATAACGGAACCAAATTTAAAAATCGATCGTTTGATCACTTTTGTGCTAAAAATGAATAGATGATCAATTTTATTCACCATATGTACCTCAACAAAACAGTGTTGTGGAAAAAAAGAATAGACCTTAGTTGAGATAGCTAGGACTATACTTGATGAATATCAAATTCCTAGGAAATTTTGGGCAGATGCAATTGCAAACGCTTTTATGTTTCAAATCGTGTTTTCTTGCGTACTAAGCTAGGTAAAACACCATATGAGCTCCGGTTTGGACATAGGCTTAGTGTTACACACTTTTGGGTCTTTAGTTGCAAATGCTTTTTTTATAAACATGGTAATCATTATAAATTTGAACCTAGATCCGTTGATGGCATGTTTCTTGGTTATCCATCTCATACTAGAGGCTACCGTGTGCTTTTACTTGACACTAACAAAATTTTGGAGACTTGTGAGGTGTCTTTTGATGAAGCTAACCTAGGTACGAGCTCAAATATTGCAGGTCCAGATCCATATCCGCAGGGGGAGAGTATTTTCATTGAAGATGAGGAAGAAGAGGTGATGCTGCCCAAAAATTCAGCAGCTAATGAAATTGTTCTAGCTACCGATTCTTATTCACAACCAGCATCGACGACCACCATTGCTGGACCAGATCGTCCTCAAGTCACAAGCTCATCGATTTGTGATGAGCATGAAGAAGAAGAAGCTTGGGAAGTGTTCACTCCCTTCTGGGTTCTCAAAAGTCATCCACCACAACAAATCATTGGAAGCTTGCACGAACGAGTCTCACGGTCTAGGTTTTGTGATACAAACTCTCACACTCATTCTGCTTTTGTTGCTTCTTTTGAACCCAAAGATGGATCACACGCACTCACTAATGAACCTTAGATTATTGTCATGCAAGAAGAGTTAGAAAATTTTGAAAGAAATTATGTTTAGAAACTTGTACCTTCACCTTACGGTCACACTATAATTGGAACTAAATGGGTGTTTAAAAATAAACAGAGGGAGGATGGGGTTGTGATTAGGAATAAGGCTAGGTTGGTTGCTTAAGGATTCACTCAAGTTGAAGGTCTAGATTTTGATGAAACTTTTGCTCCTGTTGCTAGATTAGAAGCCATAAGAATTTTGTTAGCATTTGCTGCATCTAAAGGTTTTCAGCTTTATGAAATGGATGTTAAAAGTGCCTTTCTTAATGGCTACATAGATGAGGAGGTTTACGTCAAACAACCATCGGGTTTTGAAAATCCATATTTTCCTAATCATGTTTACAAACTGTTCAAAGCCTTGTACGGTCTCAAGCAATCCCCTAGAGCATGGTATGATATGTTAAAAACATTCTTACTTGAAAAGGGGTTTACCATGGTCAAGTTTGATAAACTCTTTTTGTGCTTAAGCATGGAAATGACTCATTATTCGTTCAAGTGTATGTGGATGATATTATCTTTGGTTGTCCTTCTCATGATCTTGTGTCCAAATTTTCAGCTGTGATGAGTTCATAATTTGAGATGAGTATGATGGGAGAACTCACGTACTTTTTGGGGCTGCAAATCAAGCAAACTAAGGAGGAAACCTTTGTGCATCAAACGAAGTATACAAGAGACCTTCTTCAGTGCTTCAACATGGTTAAAAGCAAGCCTCTTCAGATACCAATGGGTACAACAACGACACTTGAACTTCATGAAGATGGTGACCCGGTTGATCAAAAAGAATATAGAAGTATGATTGGAACACTTTTGTACCTCACGACATTAAGAACGGACATACAATTCAGCGTATGTCTTTGTGCATGATTTCAAGCTTCCCCACATGCTTCACATCATCAAGCTATCAAAAGAATTCTCAGGTACTAAGATGGAACTCAAGAATTTGGAATTTTTATTCCTTCTTCCTCAACCGTTTCTTTGAAAGCTTTTCGGATGCTGATTTTGGGGGATGTAAGATTGATAGGAAAAGTACTTCAGGTGCTTCTCATTTTCTTGGTAATTCACTTGGTTCTTGGTCCTCTAGAAAACAAAGCTCAGTTGCACAATCCACAACATAATCTGAATATGTAGCTGCTGCTAGCGCTTGCTCATAATTTCTTTGGATTGTTCAAACTCTTAAGGACTATAGGATTGATCTAGACAGTGTTCCACTGTTCTGTGATAACACTAGTGCCATTTGTAGTGCTAAAAACCCCATGCAATATTTGAGAACAATGCACATAGACATTAGGTATAACTTTCTCTGTGATAATGTTGAAAAAGGAGATATTGTGCTTCACCACGTAGATACCGAACAAGAATTGGCTTACATTTTTACAAAACCTTTGGATTTCATTTGTTTTTTTTACTTTCATAGTGAAATAAGGGTTATGCATCCTCATGGCTTAAATTGAGGGGGAGTTTTGAAACTTGGGAACTCTATGGTTGAATCTAAAATTAAAATAATATGAGCGTAGTATTTCATACATATATGACTTTGTGATTCTTTTTACATGTTAAAAGTTCTTACTACATTACTCGTGTTATACATTTACTAGTTTTTGCCATGACTAGTATTTGGAATAATTACTTACACTAAATCTGGTCATGATCGAACTTTCTTGCTATTCTGAACTTGTTGCATGCTCACAAGTGCTTTTAATCATGAAAAATTAATCAATCAACTATTCTCATGTTGAGCTTTTATTATCTAATGAAAAATTGAGAAAAGATCAAGAGAATATGCATATATCGCACTTCTGCTTTTGAGATGGCTTACCATTGCACTTAGATATGAACTTGGAAGAAGTTGTATATGACTAAAACCATGTCCTTAGGCTTCTAATTGTCAAATGACATGGACTTGGCTTGGTTGGTTACAACAAGGCAGATGTGGCATATAATCTCTTGCAAATGTTATATGATCAAAATTTGAGCTTTAAATGATATTGAAAAAAATGAAAAATACAGCAACAAGTGTCATGCTTTCATATTTTGAAATAGTTAAGTTTGTGAGATCTTGACTTGCTTAAATTGAAAATTACACTTGATCTCTAGCATGACTTACACTACTTTATGTATCTCATTGATGTGATATTGTAAGTTACTTTATAGTATGACTTGGATGAGCTTTGTTTTATATGTATGTGTTACAATATGCTCATAACAATTGAAATTTATCTTTTGAACCTTGATGAATACATTGTCAAAGGGGGAGAAATTGATCACGCATTGCGCACATTCACAAGTGTTTTGGCACGATTCTTCTTAGGGGGAGATTTTTTTTGTTTTTCTTCTCATTTTATTTCTGATTTACAAATGGGGAGAAATATTTCGGGGAGAAAATTGTTTTCAAAACTTTTCATGTGAATAAGCCAATGTTTGGATTTTAAGTGGTGTTGCCAATGCATTTATCAAGGGGGAGATTTTGAGACCTATATGTGCTGAATACATTGACTATGACAATAAAAGTTTTGAATACCGCCAAAACACACGTTATAACAAGGTCCAACTCTAGGTCCGAGCTCCTGCAAGGTCCGACAATAGGTCCAGCTTGTTTTGGGTAGCTTCGGCAAGGTCCGACTTGCTTTGGCCAGGTCTGACATGCTTTGTCTAGGTCCGAGTTATTTTGGTTAGGTCCAACTTGGTGTGGCTAGGTCCGACTAGCTTTGGTTAGCTCTGGTGCTACGCCCGACATGTTTTTGCTAGCTCCGACGCTAGGTCCGACTAAGCTTTAGTGTGATCTGGCGTTAGGTCCGAATAGCTTTGTTAAGATCCGGTGCTAGGTCCTGCTAGCTTTGGTAAGCTCCAACTCAAGGTCCGGTTAGTTTTGGTAAGGTCTAGAGCTAGATTGCAATGGTTCTGCTGTTACTTTGAATTGATTTGAACTTGCTTTACATCTATGGAAAGTTTGCTTGGTATTCTTTTACTATGTCTTTGATGTGTTTTTGTGGTTATGGTTGTTATCTTTTTGCTAAAGTTTGCAACATGCTTACGTGAGGTGCTCACGTAAGGTGTTGTGGTTTTGAAACTAACGTGTGTCAAGTCGAGGACTTGTGCTCAGAAGCATCAATTGTTTATTCATGTGCAGGTGTTGCTTGAGTTCAAGACATGGCCAGTGACAGGTTCCATTGAACTAGTCATAGAGAGAAGATGAGGTTCAACAACTAAGTTAAGAGGAGTTGTGGTTGAGTTGATCGGGAGGTCGCGCAGCATGGTTGAATCAAGAACAATGGATATGAAGGTACCGTAGACGTCGCTGGAAGGTGTTTGCACGTATGCAAGGAGTGCATGAAAGTGGCTACATGGTTCTGAGGCGTGATAAAGAGATGTGGACGTAAAACATTAGTCGAAAAAGTGCAACTGACTAGGTTATGGACTCAGGTTGCGTCTAAGTCGGGTTTGACTCAAATATGGAAAGATTTAAGTTGGTTATGATAGGATTTTGCATGGGTCACGAATTCGAGTTATTTTAGGACTGTGGGATACGTTCCTAAGGTGTTTGTAAGTCTTAAGATTTCTTCTATCTGCATATGGAAGAGTCTTGAGCAGTTATGGAAAGTTTTGGTTGAATCTGAGTAGAATTCGAGTCTTGGTTAGGATTGGGTTGGCCTAAGGCTGGTTATATAAGCAAGGGAGGCCAGAGCTCATGGTGCATGACTTTGGGTCTGTTCCTCTTGTGGTTAGATCAATAAGATTCGTAGTTTAAAGGAACTTTTGTTCCTTGTTCATCGGACTTGTTTCAGACAAGTTTTTCTCGTCGAGTTTCTGCACAGCACTACCTTGGTTTAGTTGTTTTATCAAAACTCGAGTTTTATAGATCCAATTGATGTGATTCTTTTTCGGTTGTCTTCATAACTTGACAAACTATCATCAGTAAAATTGTCAAGGTCATTGTATTTGTGGTTTCTGATCTACATGAGTTTCTTTGAAGTGTTCCCGAACTGCTTTTTTGGGTAGACCAGATTGACCTTTGTTCGCTCATTCGATCGTAACTTGAGTTTCTCTTAATGGATTATCGTGATTCTTGTTGAGACATCTTTGTGACTTGATTCTCCACAATCTATACTGGTTTGTCACAATTGATCATGTTTAGATTAGTCGCACACACAATTTCTTTAACAGATTGTTTTTCTACCGAGGGGTTTTTGTTGCTTCCGCTGAAAAAGTTTTAAATCTACCATTCACTCCCTCTGGTAGCTTTTCACGTGCTCTTCGATCCTACAGTGTTGGCTCCTCCCAGCTTGAAGAAGTCATGAGTGACTGATTCGCGGGCAATTGGTTGCGGGAACCGACCCTTCTCCACCCTATAAATAGAACCCCACACATCACTTCACACACACACCAAAAAGTAGAGAATAGAATACCACTCCAAAGGTTTATAGTAGTACTAGAGGCTTCCAAGTAGAAGGTGAGTATGGTGAGAGTTTAGTAGAAGGGGGCTTGGGCTTGTCAAATCCCTCTTCTACACGTGTATCCCTACAAAAGTATACTCATATCAAGTAAGCCATTTATGAATTCAATTCAACTTTGGTTCTCAATTCATAGTAGTTTGCACAAGTAGTTACTTGTGGGTTCATTACTTTAATTTATTAGAGGCTCTAGTTGTAGCTTTGTGTTCGAAACAACTAGAGTTGTGATTTAGAATGTAAGTGTGGTGCTCAGGTTAGAAATCACCAGTGAATATCTCGTAGACCCACAGATTGAAGAGGTAGGCAGTAGGTGGTGAGAGCCCTATCTATCCTTTGTAATCCTCCATGTTCGGCTATGCAATAGGCTCTTGGCGGGAGTCGTGCTAGTATTGCTAGGGTAAACTCGTGCCCGAAGCAAGCAACTACTACAAATTATTTTGAATTAGAATCAATACTTTGAATTCCTCTCTGTTCCTTCCCTACCAAACAACTTTGTGTCCATGAGTGAATTAGTTCGTAAGATTATACACACGTTCCTTGGATTTGATACCCTTGGAATACTCTCTTAAGGGGAAGTGCTACACCATAGTTTCCGTGCGCTTGCGGATTTTTATATGTGACATAAGAAACGTCAACAAGCATTTTTGGCGCCATTTCCGGGGAACGTTTGCTGTTAATCTTCGAACCTTGTTCACCCTCGTATCTATTTTCCTATCTTATTTTTCCTTTTCTTACCACCACCAAATTTATGGAGCATCCCACCTTTCTTTCTTATTCTGCACCAAAGGGCAAGTTCTATGAGCCACCACCTTCGGCGGAACCCATCTGTTCTACCAGCTATGAACTTCGCCCTGGTTTTATAGCCATGGTTCGGGAACAATCTTTCTTAGGAACGGATTGTGAAAACCCTTACCACTAGCTAAGAGAGTTTGAACAATTGTGTTCATGCCTTCTAATCAAGGGTACGACACAATAGACTCTCAAATGGAAGTTGTTTCCTTTTCCCTAATGGAAAAAGACAAACAATGGTATGACCACAATGTTGGGAAGACAAACAGAAATTGAGAGAATTACGAGATAGATTTTGTCTTGCTTTCTTTCCAATTGCTTGAATTGTTTCCTTGTGGAAGGAAGTACTATGCTTCCAGCAGATGGAGAAGGAATCCATAGGTGCAGCTTGGGATAGATTTTCTCTTTTGTGAAATTTCGGCTCAGATTTGTCTATCCCTGATCGTTGCTTTTCCATCACTTATATATGGAATTGAACAAAGAGTCTGCCCTACATCTTGACATTACGGTTGGAGGATGTTTCCAACATAAGACACCAGAAGAAGGCAAGGATCTTCTAGACAGAATTCTAGAAAATTCTTCCTTCATTATGGGTCTTAATGAGCCCCTTCAAGAGGAAGTAGTGTCAAGATCCGAGGATAAATCAATGGACAAGGAAGAACCTATCTCTTGCTTATCCCAAACCTTGCAGGAGGAATCCTCTCTCGAACCCGAAACTATGAAGGAAGAAGAAATTCAACCTTCAACATTTCCCTTCTACTTCAAGGAAGAGATATTTGAAGATTTTGGAAATACCTCGAAGTACTGTTGCCATAGGAAACCATCATTGCCATTAACTCCACTTGACCCACCTGATGGGGTATTCATCCAACTGACGGCCAAGGAGTTAATATCTATTCTAAGCAGGGAATGGGCTGCAGAAGTTGAGCATTCATCCGAAATTCTTCGGCTGACCTCACCTTTGGCAACTATTCTATGGTTTATTAGATTGACACCAATGAAGGTCCTATACAACCCCACTGTTGGAGCAAATCTCATTTTCGATTCTTGCGCTCTCGCTATTCTGGTTGATTGGCACCAACATGTAAATCATTTCGAGATTCTTTCGGAAACATCCTTGAAGGATGAGGGGTTTTACAACAAGTGTCTGTGAGACACAAAGATGTTGAGGCAATCCTAGATTTCCATGTGTTCGAAATTTAAGATTTCAACATTATGATTGGGATCCCCATTGAGAAATTTCCCATGGAAATTCCCTTGGAAGGAAGCCTCAATGTCTAACTTCGAGGGAGGAAATTATCTATTTCTATCTTGCGCTCCGAGAACACATCCGCAGAATCTCCCATCCATGATGACCCTTTAGAGGAGGTTAGAACTCTTCAATTCTTAGCTCTTCCTGAAACTGAAGGAGAAGAAGATTTCATCCATGAGGAGGATGAATTTCAGGAGGCAATTGAATTGCCGAAAGAAGAGTTCTTCCCAAAACCTCCCGTTGAGTTAAAAATTCTACCTCCAGGCCTGCATTATGCCTTTCTAAATGGCGATTTGGAAGCCCCTGTCATCATAAGTGACAAGCTTTCAGATGATGAGACACTCAAACTCATTGCCATGTTAGAAAAGCATAGAGTTGTTTTTGGCAATTAATTAGAGGATCTCAAGGGGACTAGTCCAGTGTTATGCACGTATCACATTCCCATTGACCCCGGGAGTGTCCCTTCAAGGGAACCTCAAAGGGGATTGAATAATGCGATGCGGGAAGTTGTCAAGAAGGAAGTCTTGAAGCTTCTTCATGTTGGGATTATCTACCCTGTGTCCTCATACTGAATGGGTTAGCCCAGTTCAAGTAGTTCCTCAGAAGGGAGGTACGACAGTCATTCAAAATGGGAAGAATGAATTAGTTCCTCAACGAACCGTCATGGGTTGGAGGATGTGCATTGATTACCAAAAACTCATTAAGGCTATAGGGAAGGATCATTTTCCACTGCCCTTCATCGATGAGACGTTAGAGCAGTTGGAAAAACACTCCTACTTTTGTTTCCGTGATGGGTATTCGGGTTATCATAAAATACCAATCCATCCCGACGATCAAAGTAAGAATACATTCACATGCCCCTATGGAACTCATTCCTACCGACGTATGTCCTTTGGACTGTGTAATGCTACTGCCTCTTTTTAAAGATGCATGATGTCTATTTTTTCTATCATGATCGAGGAAATTATGGAAGTTATTATGGACGATTTCTCCGTCTATGGGAAAACTTTTGATCATTGTCTTGAAAATTTAGACAAGGCCTTTCAAAGATGCCAAGAGAAGGACCTTATACTTAATTGGGAAAAGTGTCATTTCATGGTCTGTGAAGGCATTGTTCTTGGACACTTAGTGTCCAAGAGAGGGATAGAGGTGGACAAAGCAAAGATTGAAGTCATTAACAAACTTCCACCTCCTATCAATGTTAAGGGAATCTGTAGCTTTTTAGGTCATGCGGGGTTCTATCAGCGATTCATCAAAGACTTCTCAAAAGTCGCTAGACCCCTCACTAACCTACTAGATAAGGAAGCTCCCTTTTATTTTGATGATGAATGCCTTAAATCATTCAAAATACTCAAAAAGGCAATCATCTTAGTTCCAATCATTCAACCTCCCAATTGGACGCTGCCATTTGAATCATGTGTGATGCTAGTAATTTTGCCGTTGGTGCGGTCCTAGGCCAAACCAAAGATAAAAAGCATCATGCAATAGCCTACGCTAGCAAAACTCTAACAGGAGCTCAACTCAATTATGCCACAACTGAAAACGAGCCCTTGGCTGTAGTTTTTGCTATCAAGAAGTTTAGGTCCTATTTGGTTGGAGCCAAGGTCATAGTCTATACAGACCATGCTGTCTTGAAGTATTTGCTCACCAAAAAGGATGATAAACGAGGCTAATCCATTGAATTCTTCTACACCAAGAGTTTGACATAGAAATCAAGGATAAGAGGGGAGTAGAGAATTCTGTGGCAGATTATCTCTCATGTATGGAAGTCACCCAAACTATGGACAATCCTATCAATGACTTCCTACGAGATGATATGCTTCTCAAGGTGACTGACTCTCACCCCTGGTATGCGGATATCGTGAACTGCATGGTCATGGGATATGTACCACCAGGAGAAAACAAAAAGAAACTCATCTATGAGAGTCGTAGACACCTTTGGGATGACCCATTTCTCTATCGAGTTTCTGTCCATGGCCTTCTCCGAAGGTGCATCCCATCAATTGAAGGCACCAAGATTATTGAGAAATGTCATGCTAGCCCCTATGGTGGCCATTACGATGTTTACCATACCTAGGCAAATATCTGCCAAAGTGAATTCTATTGGCCTTCTATGTATAAAGATACTGCAGATGTTGGAAATGCCAAAAGCATGAAGGAATCTCAGCTTGCAATGCGATGCCCCTAACCAATAATATCCAGGTGAAATTATTTCATGTGTGAGGTATTGATTTCATGGGACTTTTCCCTAGGTACTATGATTGCGAGTACATTCTGGTGGCTATAGATTATGTGTCAAAATGGGTTGAAGCTTTGCCATGCAAGAATGCTGATTCCAAGCAAGCTAGGAAAATGTTCCATGAGATCATTTTCCCACGCTTTGGCACTCCCCGTATGGTCATTAGTGATGGAGGGTCTCATTTCATAGATAAGACCTTTTGAAACTTTTTGAGAGAGCTTGGTGTCCAACATAACATTGCTACCCCATATCACCCAGAAACAAGTGGTCAGGTAGGAACATCTAATAAGCAAATTAAGAATATTCTGTAAAAGACTGTCTTGGAAATGGGAACAGGATGGAAGCATAAGCTACCCGACGCTTTGTGGGCATGCCGTACTACTCTTCAATTGTAGGGTTAAATTCTTTGGACATGGGAATCTCATAAGTAAATGGGATGGACCCTTCGCTGTAGTAGAAACCTCATCTCATGGAGCAATCACACTACAAGGTGATGATGATCAGCTATTCAAAGTGAATGGGCACCAACTCAAATTATTTCTTGAATCCCAAGAGGAGGAGGAGGAAAAGGAAATTGACGTGATAAATCCTATTGATTTCCATGTTGTTTCTTTAAATTCTATCTAAATTCTCCGCGTCCAATTAATGGGCCCATCCAATTATTCATCTATGGGGCCCATTAAGAAAACCCACAAAACTTAGCCCAAACAGAGCCAGAAAGGGTTCGGCCGACCTACCCCTTGCACTGTCAGCCTTTTGTTTTCTCGTGCAGACTCTCCCGATGTATCCCAACTAGAATCTCAGTTCTATCATGCTTTCCCTACTTATATATTGACAGAAACAAAGAGGAGAAAGATGCACCATCTAGAAAAACCCATCCTGTGTTCCTCCCATCCAAGTCATGGCCGACAAGAAAATTGTGCCTCATCCCCACACTAGCTCAACTTTCAACCAGAGCGGAGACGTCACGCCGGCCAATGACAAGTCCCCCCTCACTTTGGAGTCTGTCATGGTATTAGATGTCGTACCTCTCGCCATGATCCCGCCACTGACGACGACTCAGCGTGAGCGTAGCACCACGCCTTGGTTTGCTGCATGATCGCTCTCCCCTCAGAGGACGCCCATGAAGTCGACGACACCTGCACGTTGTCCTACTACTGCTGTCCTTAAGTCAATCAAAATCCGTCCATTTCTTGAAAAAGACGAGTCCCTCCCAACGCTACAGCCTGGCAAGGAGTTCATGTACACTCTGAAGACCAAGGACGGTGACGTAGTGAGCCACCACTACAAGTCACCTACGCGTACCTTTCCTGACCATGTGGGAGACCACCTTAATATCCATGGAGTGTGCAAGCTTGCAGGAGGCTATGCAAAAGGCTTTTTCAAGCAAATGGATAATTTGGCAATAGAGGAATCGACAGCCTCGTCACCCTCCAAGATTAGTAGTCACCTCTTGCCACTTGCCATCAGAGGGACACCTGGCCAATTTGAGGACAGTGAAGGGAAATCTCCTCGTGCCCCTAAAGTGGCACAACTTTATAAGGAGTTAGCTTCTCTCCGTTTGGAGAACAATAAGCTATCGAACTTAGTGGTTGAAGGGCGCATTGAGAGGTCATAACTAATGGATGAACTCATATCCTTCAAGGCAGAGATTGATGGTGTTTGCCGTGGCATGGGCGCCAAGCTGCAGCACATATGCAATGCCGTTGGGAAGCCCAACATTTGCTCCATAGTTTAGATGTCCTGATCGCATAGGGTGCTTACTAGTTTAGTTTAGTTTTATTCCAAATTTTTATTTCATAAAATTTAGATTGAATAATGTAAGCATCCCCATATTTTAAGTTCAATAAAGTGAACATACCGGTTCATCTAACCCGGTAAAGTTCTCCTTTTAGTTTATTTATGTTGAATAAATAATTCAGGTAACAAGTATGGGGGAGGTACCCCGAATTCGCGAAATCCCGACGTGCAAAAACAGCATTGCATCTCGAAACATGTCAAAATCGAACATATGACTCGACACGTCGAAATAGAGCAGGAGGTAGGCCAAAAGGGGTCGGCCAAACCCCCTGGTCGGCCGACTTAGTGTGGGCCCCACACGGCTCCGTTTCGCTCCACAAATTCGGTTTGGATTTCTTACCCCTCAATATGCATGCTACATTACTGTTTGAGCTGATTTAATATTTAATACTGAATATGTGAAATCAATTCAACTCAACAGTTAAAACTTGGTAGTCAAAATTTGCTTGAGCTGAAAATTTGAATACTTTATGTTTCGATTTACTGCCTTGTTTATGATTCCCACAAGCAGAATAGAAAAAACACATCATCTATGTATTTAACTAGTGTGATATGGTAAATGAGTTATTTGAGGAGATATCTCTTCGCTTGAAATTGGTTTTGATGTTTGCACAATTTGAAGTCTTGAACTTTGCCTGATTCTTTTATTGGAAATTTAAATACCCACCATGGCTATATCATACAAATTCTTGAAGACCACATGCATATGCCACTTTGCCTTTCATTGAACTTTGTCAAACTCATGACCCAATTGAGTGACATGGATGATCCTTTTGACTTAGAAATTCGTGTGCACCTTATTCATGCAAAATTTCTCACATTGATAATTTACATCCATCATTCATCCACCCAATGAAGAAACTCCATATATTTTATTTATCAATTTCCCTCTAGAAAAATAAAAAGGAGTAGAAGACATGGGTTCAAAGAGAGAGAGAGAGAGAATAAGAAAAGCATCTACTCTTCAAGAAGAGAAAGTATGCCAAAAAAAAGAGAAGAAAAGAATGTAGCCATGTTTCATCCTTAAAGAGAGAAAACATTGGAGTCCACCTTTATCCATTCCATTCATATGCACAAGGATTTTCTTTGTCAATTTATTTGTTGCATAATTCTCTCATAGGATCAAGTTTTTGACTTAGTAATACATGAATTGCAATGTGTGCCACATTTATTTTACCAAGCTCCAGATATCGCCATATTTAGTATAGAGACAAAATTGGCACAACATGCCAAGGTGAGGATGAAAACACTTTGAGAGACTTGAGAGATTCCAAATGAGAGACAATTTCAATTGTTTTGTTTACTTTTTGAATATAGCAAATCGTTAGATCATTTCAGTAGGGAAAGATCTAAGAGAACTATATTCCAATTATTCCACTCTTCAAACACACAAGATTGATGCGGTACCCACATTCTACAAAGGAAATTCATGAATTGAGGTATGAGTTGAAATATCTAGTATTTTCTTTTTCTATCTTATAGGAAATTTATGACAGCACACCTTAGTTGTTTTTCTTGCCTTCACTCGAGGACGAGCAAGGGACTAAGTGTGGGGGAGTTTGTTGACGGTCCTTAAGTACCATATTTAGACCATCAATTCACCTCATAATGAAGACAAAAGAGAAAGACAACATAGTGGTAGGGTTAAAAACTATCCAATTCCACAAGTGTTGGTGTTTATTTGTATGTAGGTGAATTTAGAACCAAAATACCATGACATGCAGGGAGTAATCAATAAAATTGGATCTCGACGAATCAGGTTACGCCACATGTCATCACATGGATCAAATGACCCACAAATAGAACTATCCGAGGCCATCCAAAAGTGTAGCACCCATATAAAGAGATAGGACCCACCTGGCAGAGACCTGGAGGAAGCACAACCCCAACGCCATCGGGGCTGAGACCAGGTCAGCCGACCTCCCTAGTCGGCCGACTAGGGAGTGGCACCAAACCCGGTCAAAATGCCATGTGTTGGCTCCTCCCAGCTTGAAGAAGTCATGGGTTACTAATTCGTGCGCAATTAGTGGCGGGAACCGACCCTTCTCTCCCCTATAAATAGAACCTCACACCTCACTTCACACACACACACACCAAAAAGTTAAGAATAGAATACCACTCCAAAGGTTTAGAGTAGTCCTAGAGGCTGCCAAGTAGAAGGAGAGTGTGGTGAGAGTTTAGGAGAAGGAGACTTGGGCTTGTCATGTCCCTCTTCTGCACTTGTATCCCTACAAAAGTGTACTCAAATCAAGTAAGCCATTTGTGAATTTAATTCAAGTTTGGTTCTCAATTCATAGTAGTTTGCACAAGTAGTTACTTGTGGGTTCATTGCTTTAATTTATTAGAGGCTCTAGTTGTAGCTTTGTGTTCGAAACAACTGGAGTTTTGATTTGGAACGTAAGCGTGGTGCTTAGGTTAGAAATCACCAGTGAATATCTCGTAGATCCACGGATTGAAGAGGTAGGCTATAGGTGGTGAGAGCCCTATATATCCTTTGTAATCCTGCACGTTCAGCTATGCCATTTGCTCTTGGCGAGAGTCGTCCTAGTATTGCAAGGGGTAAGCCCGTGCCCGAAGCAAGCAGCTACTGCAAATTCTTTTGAATTAGAAATAATACTTTGAATTCCTCTCTCTTCCTTGTCGACTAAACAACTTTGTGTTCTAGGGTGAATTAGTTCGTAAGATTACACACACGTTCCTTGGATTCGATACCCTTGGAATACTCTCTTAAGGGGAAGTGCTACACGATAGTTTCCGTGCGCTTGCGGATTTTTATCTGTGACATAAGAAATGTCAACAAAGTCGTGCACCCTCGCAGCAAGTGACGTCACTACCCTCTGGGGCTCGTCGTACTCACACGGTGTCGAGGCTCCATGTAAAAGCCCTAATTTTCAAAACAAAATTTTCAGTTAGGGAGAACAAAAATAAGAAGAATAAAACTAATTCAACTAATAAAAGGGGGAAACAAATCAATTCAAATGCCATATGAGGGAATTCAAAAATTTAAAGATAGCTACTGCTCAAACCATGTCAAAATAAAATATTGAGTTACCATTGTAATCAAAATATTCCAAAAAGCCTCTCTGCCAAATTTCAGAAATTTTGATATCCATTTGCTATTTAATTCAGTGGCTCCATTGAATACCATTTGAATTCAAATTGAAATTTTGAATTCCAATTAAACTTGGTGAATTCAGTGAATTGATTTCAGAATCATATTCTCCATCTTTGAATTGGACTCTCGACAAAAATCATGATTTTTTGGACAATTATTGGTGGGAGAATTGAAGGAACAGAGAATGGATGAGGGTGAATCAAGGTGGGACCCACTGGTCAGCCTCCCACTTGCCTGAACCGAATGAGTGCTCTTTTCTCCCGGCCTCTCCGCCATTCCAAGTTCAGTGCTGCTTCCAGCTCGACGGTAAGCAGCTGCATGGCCTCTCTAGCACGTACTTCAAGCCCTCACCATCAATATCTTCCTTTCCTGACCAAAGTGGAAAAACACCAGCGTTCTCACCTCTGTTTTCCTTCCGCCCGTGCACACAGCGCCGCCTCGCTATCGCCCGATGTTGCCGGCCAAAATTTTGTCGTGCTCCCAATAGCAAAAGGTGGTGCAACCCTGTGCTCCTCGTTCCCACCCATTAGCTTGCTTGATTCCCAGCTTATTTCGTGGTATTTTGAAGCTTCGTCGCCGCCATTTAGAGTGGAGCCCGACGACCGCCTCTGTGCTCCCCGTCACGCCGATGATACAGGCTTAATCATGAGCTGCTTCCAAAAGAAAAAAGGCGTGCTTCAACCTCTACTTGCACACGGTGAAAATCGTTCTTGATTTCAAGATTTATCGAGCAAGTGATCGTCGTTCCTCTCTCGGCCATTTTCGAGCCTTCATGCCAGGTCGTGAGTGCATTTCGTTTTATGCGTGGTGAAATCCTTTGACCCAGCTATATATTAGCTTCTATATCCCCCAACACACCACCTAGATCAATTCTCAATGAAGTCCATCGACTAGAGCTGGAGTATTTCGAGTTTTCCCCGCCGCCACGGGAAAATCCCGTCGCTCCACCGTCAAAGTCGATGTTTCTGTCTATTTCACCCTTGTTCATCCTCATATTCATCTTTCACGGGATCCTAGAAACATTTTTGAGTGATATCCAAGGAGTTTGAGCAATGCAGCGGCGGTTCCGACATAGCCAGAACCCTAGCCGTTGCCGTCGCTATCGCGCGCGCACTTCCGGCCTCTAGCGGTGGGCACCGACCGCACCACCGTGCTCAATGTACAATTTTATGCTCAGGCGGCGAGTATTGGGGAGGGGTGATAGCCGGGAAAGCCGAGCCAGCGAGCTCGCTGGCGCAGCGCCGCCGCGGCAGCCCGAGCGCCGCCCCTGTCACAAGCTTGATGACAATAAATCCAAGCGGGTCCCTCTTATCAGTCTCTGTTTGACTCTCTCCGGATCTAATGTGGTCGCTGGATCAACTGTGGCTGCACGGGGAAACCCTATGGCCCATATGTGGCCCAGTTTTGATTGGATCATTTTAAACAGTGGGGCCCAGTTTGATTAATTCAAATGTTTCGAATTAAAATTAATTCTAGATTTCATCCAAACTTTGAAAATCAATTACTCCTAGTATACTTGCTCAAATAATTCCAAATAAATTCTAGTAGACTCATCTTGATCCCAATTTTCCAGTAGTGCAATTGTTTGAACATGAAAGTCCCAGAATTTTCATAATTAATTCCTTTGAGCTAACTGCTTGGGAAATTAATTACCCCTATTCTGCTAATTAGAAAATTCCTAATTTTGGTCAGAACACTCTTAAGAATGCCCTGGATGTCCAGTATAAATTTCAAATTCATTGGACTTGATTTACTGGGTGAATCGGTGTTCCAAATGTCTATGTAGTTTGAAAATTGAAAAATGTACAGAAACATTTCCAGAATTTTCCCAAACATATAAAACCAATTCCTCCCTATAGGAAGCTCAGAAAATTATGAAACAAAATTTCCTAGAATCAGTGAATCCTCCTCTACCATGATCACCCACTTTTATCCATGACAAAGCTCCATATTTAATACCAAATTTTAGAGAAGGCTTTTAATTGTTGGTCTTTTAGGGACAACAAGCTTCCTTGAACATCTCCAATTCATGGTCCAGTTCTTCCTCATAGAACCTAGTATCCACTGTAAAAATCCCAAAGCCAATTAAAATCATTTTCTTATATGATCAGTGTTTATAAGATGTTTTACATAGTTTCACTATCACTCATATACTTTCAAATTATGACATCATATAGTGACCGAGATCGAGGAGGATCCGGAGGCCTTGGAAAGCATCCTCCCAGGAGCTAACTTTGATACTGACTCACAGCCAGGCAAGTCCCGGTTTGAATTTAAGTGCTTTAGAAAAGTTTTGGTTTGTATCACTTATGTCTAGGGTGAATATTGTGCATCATAGCTAAGGTGCTTGTTACTCCACTTGCATAACCCACAAATCACATGGAATATTGGGTAGGTCTACAACTTGACGAGTAGAAAATGCCATGCTAATGTTTTGAGGAATCGGTAGAAGTCGAGTAGTTGGAATCTACTTGCGAGATATAATTTTATCATACGGGATGGATTTGATCAAAGAATGATTTATGAATATGAAATTGAGACCGAGCAACAGATAGGATGCAGCGAGACATGGTCTCACGTGCGTAGCCCTGCTTGTGTCAATTGAGGAATGATCCTTGTGCGGCCCTACTGGACAAGTTTGAACTATACCGGATGCATATTGAGCATATGGAACCTAGGAAACCGATGTGACTTGATAACTTGGGTGTCGATGCATAGCCCACTGTCAATAGGGGTGGGTTGAGGGCAGCAAGGTTTAAATCTGCCGGCGTGCATAGACACGCTCTGTGCAGGGACCTCATGTCTGCGATAGTTGGACTGGTTCGACGTTTGAGTTTCTTGTGAAAGGTTGCTGCGTATGACGTTATGAGGAGCATTGCTCATTTCTCATGCACAGGTGTACGTGTCATGTTATCTGGGTGTCTACTGATTGCAATCACCGTCCCTCACAGTTATTGGAGTACCGCTTGTTCACTGCGCTGTGACGTAGTAAATATTGAAGAAGCCAGAAGAATACGATGTATTGAATTATAATTGTTTTGCAACCATGCCTGCTGTAGTATATTGCTCACTAAAGTTACATTCTGAATATTTAAATTTCTATTAATAAATTGAAAGTAAGGATCCACTTGTAGGTGAGTCATTTATGCAATATCACTGCCTATGTTTAAGTATCCCTGCATGTAGAGTTCCATGTTTAGGTGAGATGCTTAAGTCTTGCTGAGCCTTCGTGCTCAGGGTTGCTATATTAAGTTGTTTGCAGGTGAGATGTATGAGGAGGGGCCCGAAGATGAGGTGATGCCCCCGTCGGGGTATACCGCCGAGTGGGAGCCCTGCACGGCAACGTAAATTGTTATGTTTTGCTAGTGTGTGGCATCCCCAGGCTGGATAGCTGCACTTTTGCATAGCTAGGCTGAGAGTTTAGCTATGATTATTACTTCTCCTGTACATTAAGTATTGTAAAAGACTTCCACTTTTTCTATAAATAAAACTTTGTATTTTGTCGTATTCTTTTTGTATGCGCTGTTGGGTGCCGCATCGCACGGCACCACCCTCCGCGATTCCTAGAATGTGTGGACACAATCATCGCAGCCTGGTATCAGAGCCGAATTGGGATTTACACGCTCGAAAAGAGCCTATTTTGGAAACTTAGAAGTGGTCGAGTGAGAATTAGTTATTATGCCCACATAAGGTTTATTATAGTATAGTACTTAAGGTGGCAAGCTAACCTATGTGTTATTATATTTTCTAACAACGCTCTGACTTCAGGTAAGAGGTAGGTATGCCACTGCAAGCGGATCAATTGCGGTAATGTCACACCCGGTTTTATTTAGAATAAAACCAGCTGCAAATACATGTATGCCAGGATCAGTTTCACCATACATGTACGACAAATAGTGATAAACAGTTCTATATCAAGTAGAAACAACCTTAATATCTTGAAAGAGTTTTGAGTAGCAGGAGAAGAGACAAATCTCTAGGGCAACCATAGACAAATCGTCTAGCAGCAACACGACCTATGCACCGTCTTCACTTGTCACTGTCCTCAATAGATCTTATCTTCACTGAGCAGAATATCAAAAAGACAACAAAGCAAGTGTGAGTACCATCTCGTGGTACTCAGCAAGTGTGGGAAATAAATGACATGTAGGCCAATCAGAAATGAAAGGCTGCTAATGGTTTAAGCACTAAGCATTAAACCTATCCTTAGCTTTCATTAGCACCTACATCTAGTTGTATATTCCCAACCATAATAATAATAATAATAATAATAATAATAATAATAATAATAATAATAATAATAATAATAATAATAACAATAATAATAAAATCAATACAAATATTATTCCCAATCCATGATCTCAACATCATTCCAACCATCGACTAATTATGAATTCGACACCAAGCCGCTCTTGTTTGTGAGCACGACTGTCATGACTGTTTTACCAATTCTTTGCAGAGAGTGTACCCTTTACCCGCAAGCAGTGATTTCATCCTCTGTTGCCAGGTGGACTGAGTAAACCTCCCTGATGCCCGTGGCGGCCAACCACATTACACACTACCGTAGGTGTGTGGCCAGGAGATCACTACATGGTCTTTACAAAGGTACTCCTGACTAGTGTTAGCCCTCTAAGTTTTCCACCACTGAGGCATTTCCGGAGTAACCCTCCCCCTTGGGCCTTGCGGTTCCCAGAGCAGTACCCCTGCATCATTCCCCGCACCATCCAACTACTAGCATTTCGTCGAGAGAAACCTAAATAATTGACCAAGCCACCCCATCTCAGTCTCGTGGTGGTACTATAAAGCTTAATGGCTTCCTCTATAAACCGGTCCTTAGAATTTGACAGTGTCAAACCCAATCCTGAGTCTCGTGCAAACTGCACCATACCAAACAATCCAACCGCCAAATTCATACCAATTACTTCATCATTTCCAATGTAACATAATTAATAATAGAATCATGTGTCCAGATTTCTATCCCAACTACTAAGCATGGCTAAACATGATTGAAATACCCAAAACCAACCAATTTAACCTGGGCGACAAGGAATTATATGGAATAGATAAATAAATAGGATTCACATTATTAAGCATGCAACTAACTATAGTTCTTAAAATAGGCACAAGATGGTCAAGGGCACTTGCCTTTTATTAAATAGCTGCTCAGTTCTTCTTGATGAAATCTTGATCTTCGGAGTCTTCGTGTTGCTTCTTGATCGAGATACAAATGCGTACAAATTACCGATAAAAGAAAAATAAAAACATTCAAGAACAATACATCAAAACATACTCATAAGCATAAAATCCTACAGTAATATATCTCTACGAAGTATTTATTATTTTAAATAACCAAAGAAATGCATTTACCATTTATTTTCCATTTTTAGTATTTATTTACGGGCTTAAAACATTTTTAATGAGTTTTGTATAGCCAAATTATAATTTATATGCATTTTATAAATTTAATTTCAGTATAAAACATTTTATAAATAATTTTCCTAATATTTCCATATTTATTCTCTACTTTTAATATTTATTTATAACTAAAAACATTTTTATTAAATTTTCTATTGTCCAAAAATATTTTATATGAATTCTACAATTTTATATTAATATAAAAAAATTTTGAACCATTTTTTCTATATTATATATATTTATTTTATCACTTAAAAACATTTTCTATGTATTAAATATATATTTTCTGCAAATTGGAATTTTATTATAAAACATTGATAATATAAAATATAAACTAATTTCTTTAAAGTCCAGGGGTTGTTCTATAATTTTCCACAAGACAGAGGTTAAAAGTGTGATTAATTAAAATTACAGGGGCCTAGGCAAAGAATTATTAGTGAAACCATAATTCCAACCACCTTTAGGGGTCTAATTTACATGTTTTTAGTTTATTTTACAATTAACCAGTTTTACAGGGGCTATACCATAAGATTCCAGGGGCTAGACTGCAAAAGACGAAGGGGATGTGTGCTGATTTAATTTGGGCCATTGGATTTTATTTGAATGGCTATGATTTAAAACGAGATGACGGGGTATGATGTTTTCATCTAGGCTGTTGCCCTTGGATGGACGGCCAAGGGAGAGCCACGTCACTGTGGCCGTGGCTGGCAGCGGCGCCAGGGGGCCGCTGCGGTGCCATGGCCGGAATTGGCCGGCGTCGCCCGATCTTGCGGTACGGGCCACTATTTTGAGCGGCGAAATGTGGAAAACGAAGAGGAAGAGAGGGGGAGCTCACCCCAGGTGTTGCGCACGCCGGAAAATGGCCGGAGACAGCGAGCGATGGCGATGTCGACGGTTCGGACTTTGGCGCTGTCGGGTCTCGGGCGGCGTTTCTCGATGCGGACAATTCCTACGGGGGTGTTGCGGCGTGGGGATGCTTGGCGGCTCGTCGTGGACGGCCGGAACGCAGCGAAACTTCGGGGCATCGAGCTCCCATCAGCATCAATGGCGATGGATGGCCGCGGCTAGGGTTTCAGCATGGAGAATGAATGGGGAGGAATGAGAAGAGGGAAAATGGGGCTGGCATTTGAAGGAGGGGAGGTTGCAGCGAGGGGGCGGCGGTTGCCGGCGTGTGCGGGCACGCGCACGAGTGAGCAGGCATAGGGATGCGGCGGTTGGGGAGGAAGATGAAGGTGATAGGTGGGGCCCGCATGTAAGAGAGAGGAGGGAAAGGGGAGTGCGGGTTGGGCTGGGCTGAGGAGGAGAAGAGGGAGAGATGGGCCACAGAGAGGTTTTTGGCCCACTTAGGGGGTTTATTCCTTTTTCTCTTATTTTCTTTTGTTTTCTCTTTTTCATTTGATTCAAATTTAAATACGTAGAGAATTTCCATTCATTTGAATTCAAATACTCAAACAAAAATGCACAAACACATGCATTCAAGTTATTTTTTTTAAATGTGGGTGTTACAGGTAAGCTCACCATGAGATAGGTAGCATGTGATTGTTTCTGTGGCTTAGCACGAAATGTCAATATGAGTCTCAGAAACTCTCCATATTTCTAAGAACATATGACACGCAGTACCCCAGTGTGCTTCAAAATTAGTGGGAGCCCCCGCAGGGTGGGACATAAACCGACGCGCCGCCTACTAGTGCAACATTATGCAAAGACGTGGGACCCCATCGGGTGGTAGAAAAAGCGGTTATGTACCTCGAGACACGTCTTAGCTTGGGGCGGCCCGTATGGAGTGATACGGGACGAATGTTTTTACTTTCATATATATTATTGTGACTGCCTGAAATGATCGCCTGTGTGGGCTGTGCCGTACAACACCATATGATTGATCAATAATTTTTGTGTAGTTGCAGGACACTAACCACATTTTAAGTAGCTCGAGTCAAAAATGTTTGTGAGTGAACGTCATTATGGCCATCGTTGAGACTTATGCCGGAATACGTTCTTAGAATTTTCTTTGGTGAGGGCGTAGTACCGGCGTTCCATTTGAGTTTTATCAGGAACGTCGACAACGATATCCGTTCTGGAGGTGTGACTCGACAATAAGTAAAAAAATTCCAACTTAGGACTAAGTTTGAATTTGTAATCTCTGTTTTGGAGCGTGCTGGTCAGATTGACATTTATCGTGTGGTCACTGCGATAAGCTGGCATATGATTTTGAAACATGAGGAAATCATCCACAAATTTCATTTTCATCTCCAAGGCAGTTTTCATGATTTAAAACTGGAAATTTTATTTGAACCTAAACTGCCAGGTTCCTGATTCAAACTGAGAATCTGGCAGCAAAATGCTTAAATTTGAGATAGCATAGCTCTCTGTAGGAATAACCACTAAACGTCTTCTATACATAGTTGCAGATTTAGAGGGTCCTCTAAAACTCTTATGTTCAAATCCAGATTACAATCCCCCTGTAAACTAATGAAAAATTCAAATTTCCAAACTCTGTTAAACCTAGACATAGACTGTACAGTTTCTGTATCCTGTCACTGTCTTTATCATATCTCTTAGTATAATCGACGAATGACTTCATGTAATACATTTATGTAGTACTGTAGATGTATGCAACAATATTGTAAGTTATGATTTTTGCATATTTTGATATTTTGTATATGGAAAAATGTGGACAAAATCAGCCTTAAACAGAGGAGGTGCTGTCAAAATTTTTCCAGAAACACTGTGAACTTGCAAAAGTCATATCTACTCATAAAGAAATGATATGGTGTCAAATAAGTACATTCTGGAAAGAAAATCGAGCGCCCTACAACTTTGTAGTTGAACTCAAGTCCTGAATGTGCATCTAACTGGATGAAAATTTCGAATTTCTTCAGACTGGTCAGAATGAACAGAAACGGAGACAGAATTCCAGTGTTATGATTCATTTGGCATTTGAATTTGAATTCACTTTCATAATTCAACTATCACATCCATGATCTGTTTCTCAACAAAGTTTTTTGAATTTGAGTATTTGACTCATTCAAATACTTCTTTTATAGATGGCGGATATGTGATGCTATTGTTGCCAGACGGATGGGTGTTCTCCACCTGCACCAACGGTCTGGGCTTCCCGATCATGCTGCGGGAAGTGCTTCAACAGTTTGGCTTCATCGAAATGCTAGGCTATTGGGGTCAAGATATGGACGATAGAGGCATACTGTCGTGCACCATCCGTGTTGACGTTCCTTCTAGTCCATCCCTCATGGATGGGCTCCTTTTTCGGTCACTACCTTGGGAGCTCATTTGGAGGACACATGGGCCGTTGCAGTGGGCGAAGTTCTTATGAACCTTTGTGAGCTTCATCAAGATGCCATGTCTGGGACACAGTTTGTTCTTCTCTCGGTCCGTAGTGCGGCTGGTCTTGAGTGGCAACGTCGAATGGTTGAGGCCTATCAACCGAACGGCGACACGACTTCGACGACACTTGGACTTAAGCCGCTGCATGCAACATGGTAGTTATTAAGCAAATTGCAATCATTCAGCAGCAGGTCGAAGCCTTGAGTCAAGCAATTGAATGGGGTGACACTCTTGATTACATCAATGACAACCTACATTTGTTCCTGGCTCCGACAAATTACCAGCTGAATCAACGCGAGAATCAACTGCATCACAGTCGCAATAAGCTGCGGAAAGCTCATGCTAAACTGCGGCAAGCTCGCAAGGAACTGCAGCAAGCTCGTGGTGAACTGCAGGCGAGTCAACTGGTTGTGCAGCAACAGCAAGAGCAGCTGTTGGTGATCACCGAGGTACAAGACGAAGCCATCAATGAAGCTCAGGGTTGGGAAGCCGAGGCAGGCCAACATCATGAGGACTAGTGGGAGGGTGAGGCACACATGCCACAACCAGTCGTGTATCCACCGGCTGAGGACATGTCGCTGAACATGGGTGAGCAGGTGCTTCTGTGTCATTAGGAGGAGGAAGATCCTGAGTTATTCGAGTTCGCCGACGAGGATGAATCGGAGTAGGATGGGGCAGCACTACTGCCATCATGGGCCAACATATAATTAACGGTTGCTCACATTTATTTTGTAGCCATGTTTGTATCATATTATAAATAGTAGTAGGTGTGTATGAGATGACAATGGGTGTATGACATCTCATGGAGACCAAGTATAGTTGAGATGCACTTCAGTAGTAGGAGTCCGTCATTTCGGAGTTCACTATTGTAAACTTGGTCATGAGATAATATATCTTGTATAAAGTTTGTACTTTATCATTATATGTGAATGTTATGCAATTATCACCTCGTCAATGCTCAAACTACTATGGTATGGACTGGATGAAGAAAACAAACATGTTGCTGATTATTAAATCATGTGGATGCAGAATGGTGTGTACTCGTTCTACGCCCGAGATGGGAGGCTCTAGCCAGGGTCGTGGGGATGAATCTCCGAACCGAGAGCAAACCACAACACCGCAGCAACAGGCTCGTCCACCACCACCACCTGAACCTCAAAGGACTCTTGTGGAGATTCTCGCCGCAGTGCTTGGCTCCCGCGACAAGCAAACCGAGTTTCTGCGGATGTTGGTGCAGAATTTGTCCCATCAAGAGGGGCGACAAGATAATGGGCAATGCCAGCCCCAACAAAGTTCGTACTCGGAGTTCTTGGCGATGCATCCACCAATCTTCACGGAGGCCGAGGAGCCTTTGGAGGCGGACAAATTTATCCGCACACTCGAGGCAAAATTCGGTCTGCTACGATGCACCAAACAGCAGAAGGCACTATTTGCAGCTCAACAGCTTCAGGGATCCGCCGGTGCTTGGTGGGCAAACTACATCACGTCACTGCTGGCTGGTCATGCGGTCACGTGGACCGAGTTTCGAGAGATGTTCTGTGCCTACCGTATACCTCCCGGTATCATGAAGAGGAAGCTTTAGGAGTTTCTTGAGCTGAAGCAAGGCGGGAGGACTGCTCATGAATACTCCCGCACGTTCAATCATTTGGCACAGTACGTGGCAGATTATGTTGGAACGGAGGACAAGAAGCAAGATACTTTCTTCCGGGGTTTGAACCCCCAGATGAAAGTCCAGCTCGCACAATGCAATCACGGCACCTTCAACGGCATCATCAATGCCGCGGTAGTGCAAGAATACACGCAGCACGAGCTTGTTTCTGATAAGAGGAAACAGAGCGTGCCATCGAGCAGCAGCGGTGGTGTTTCAGAAAAGTACCGTTTGGTGTATCGCTCACCATCCGGTCAGCGATGGCAGCCACCGGCGCGAGCACAGCAGTTCCGCTGTCGTTCTTTCAACGCGCCACGTTTTCGAGTGCCATTTCCACAGCAGAAGCAGCAGCAAAGGATGGTCCCGCGTGCGTATCTACCTCCACCACGTGCACCGGGATTCCATCCACAGCTTGGAGGGAACCCGACCAATACACGTGCTATACGTGTGGCCGTGTGGGGCATTTCGCGAGGGACTGCACCGAGAAGTGACAGGGCAGCGGACAAGCACCATATCAGGGTGCAGCTCAACCCCACAACCAGCCCAAGAAACAAGCACCAAAACCCAGCAACGTCCTCCACATTGCTATCGAAGATGTGCCGGAAGGCGGACCCGTCCTCCCGGGTATGTCTTCTCTACTTGATCATTCTGTAGTCATACTCTTCGACTTCGGTGCCACCTATAACTTCATTAGCCAAACATATGTTGTCAAACATCAATTGCCTATCACTCCCACAGAAATCCCATATTTGATTTGCTCTCCGGGTGGGAAAATAGCAGCGGACATGAAAGCCCATAAAGCACAACTTAAGATGGGTGGGAATATCTATCTGACTTCTCTAATTATATTAGAAGGTCAAAAGCTCGATGTCATCTTAGGAATGTCGTGGCTACACTGTCATGGTGCTGTTCTCGACATCGTTCCCCGTGTGGTCCATATAAACTCTCCACTACATGAACCACACACTCTCATTCTAGACCGCCTTATCCAAGAAATTCCAGCCACATATAACATGGAAGCCACAAAGCTTGAGGACATTTTTGTTGTCTGTGAATATCCGGATGTGTTTCTCAACGACCTTCCAGGTATGCCACCGGATAGGGACATTGTGTCCAATATTGAACTTATTCCGGGAACCACGCCTATTTCTCGAAGGCCGTACAAGATGGCACCAAATGAGTTGGCGGAATTAAAGGAGAATTTGAAGGACCTGCTGGACAAAGGTCTCATACGCCCAAGTTCATCACCTTGGGGCTGCTCCGCATTGTTTGTAAAAAAGAAGGACAAGACGTTACGTCTATGTGTGGACTATTGTCCGCTCAACGCTGTGATGATCAAGAATCAGTATCCACTACCTCACATCTATATTTTGTTCGATCAATTAGTGGGTGCTAAGTTTTTCTCAAAGATGGATCTTCGGTTCGGATATCATCAAATAAAAATCCAACCAGAGGATATACCGAAGATGGCATTCTCGACAAGAAACGGGCTCTATGAATATATTGTCATGTCTTTTGGACTTACCGACACGCCGGCTCACTTTATGTACCTCATGGTTTCAGTGTTTATGCCAGAGTTGGACAAGTTTGTCGTGGTCTTCATTGACAAAATTATGGTTTATTCTAAATCGGAAGAAGAACACACCAAACACTTGCATATCGTGCTTCAACGATTGCAAGATCGCAAACTGTATGCAAAATTCGGCAAGTGTGAGTTTTGGATCAGCCAAGTGCCATTATTTCAGCAAGGGCATCGCTGTTGATCCAAGCAAAATTGTGCAAGTGCTGAAATGGTAGTCTCTTAAATCCGTTCATGAAGTTTGCAGCTTCCTCCGGTTAGCGGGATATTATCGGAATTTCATTACGAGCTTCTAAAAAATCATTAAACCAATGACGGAGCTGCTGGAAAAGGGGGCCAAATATATTTAGAGCAAGGCATGTGAGGATGCATATTCAAGCATTAGTGAAGCATCTCACAACAGCCCCAGTGCTATCTCAGCCGGATACGACCAAATCTTTCGACATTTATTGTGATGTGTCTGGCATTGGTCTCGGCTGTGTGTTAATGGAGGAAGGCCTCATGATCGCATATGGCTCACGACAACTCCGAAATCATGAGCAGCATTACCCAAGTCACAACCTTGAGCTTGCTGCCGTGGTACTCGCTTCGAAAATGTGCAGGCATTATTTACACGGAAATCTAGTGCATCTCTACGCCGATCACAAGAGCCTAAAATATATCTTCACTGATAAGGAGTTCAATATGTGATAGCGAAGATGGTTAGAGCTGATCAAAGATTTTGAGATTGAAATTCACTACCATCCCGGGAAGGCGAATGTGGTTGCCGATGCACTAAGCTGCAAGTCTCACGTCAATAATCTGTCCATCACTGCAATGGACGAGGACGAGCCGAGTATATACTTGGTTCCATATGGAGCATTATATAATCTTTCTCTCATTCCTACTATACAAGAGGAGCATATGGAAGCTCAGAAGAAAGACGTGGGTATGTCGCACCTTCGGAGGAGAATGAAGAATGGGGAAATAAAGTGTTTCTGGAGTGATGAAAACTGTACTCTGTGGTTTAAAGACCGTATAGTGGTACCCCATGACATGGAACTTCGGAAGATAATCTTGGATAAAGCTCACTTATTCAAGTATTCTATTCATCCAGGCAGCAACAAAATGTATCAAGATCTGAAAACCAGATTTTGGTGGACACGGATGAAAAGAGAAATTGCAAAGTACGTATCCGAGTGTGATACGTGTCGCTGGGTGAAAGCCGACCACATGAAGAAAGCCGAACAGCTACAACCATTAAACATTCCGGCCTAGAAATGGGACGGCATTAGTATATATTTCATTGTCGGATTACCTCTCACGTTCCACAATCATGATTCGATTTGGGTGATAGTCGATCAACTAACCAAATCAGCTCATTTCATCCCTATACATACAAAGTACATTGCCAAGAAGTATGCGGAGTTGTATATTGCAAGAGTCATATGCTTGCACGAGGTTCCCTAGACAATTATTTTAGATCGCGGTGCGCTGTTCGTTGCTCGCTTTTGGGAGCAGCTGCACACGTCATTAGGAACGAAACTGATCCGAAGCTCCGCATATCACCCGCAAACCGATGGTCAAACTGAGCGGGTGAATCAAGTTCTTGAAGATATTATACACGCTTGTGCTATCCACCACGGTAAAAATTGGGATGATCATTTACCGTTGGCGAAGTTCTCAGATAACAATGGCTATCAAGATAGCATCAAGATGGCGCCGTATGAAGCCCTCTATGACCAGAAATGTCGCACACCACTCAAGTGCTGTGAATCCGGCGAGCGAGTGATATACGGCATTGCACTCGTGAATGAGGCCGAAGAACGAGTGTGAGTAATCCAAGCCAATCTAAAGGCCGCTCAATCTAGACAAAAAAGTTATGTGGATAAAAGATGTCAACCTCTCCACTTCGACATTGGAAACCAAGTTTTCCTTCGCGTCTCTCCGATGAAAGGAATTCACCGCTTTGGAGTGAAGGAAAGCTTGCTACACGATTCATCGGTCCGTTCGCAGTCATTGAAAAATGCGGACCCATGGCCTATTGTTTGGAGTTACCGGCGTTGCACTCTGAAATTCATAATGTATTCCACATCTCTCAGCTGTAGAAGTGTCTTAAATCCCCAACTGAAATCCACACCAAAGACATGGAAGCTCTCCAACCGGATCTCACATATTTGGAGCATCCGATACGGATTATCGATGAAAAGACTCACACTACAAGAAGCCGGACTTTGTGCTTCTACAAAGTCTTCTGGAGCAACCATACCACTGTGGAAGCGACATGGGAAAGCGAGGACTATCTCTGATCAAATTATCCGGATTTGTTATCATCTCATATCCGGTAATCTTTTTACCTCCGTCTGTTTCATTTGTAATATTGCGATTGATGTAAAAGCCCTAATTACCAAATCAAAAACTTCAGTTAGGGGGAACAAAAACAAGAAGAATAAAACTAATTCAACTAATAAAAGGGGGTCATAAATCATTCAAATGCTATATGAGGGAATTAAAAATTTTAAAGACGGTTACTGCTCAAACCATGTCAAAATAAAAATTTGAGTTAACCATTGTATTCCAAATTTTCCAAATAGCCTCTCTGCCAAATTTCAGAAATTTTGATGTCCATTTGCTATTTAATTCAGTGGCTCCATTGAATACCATTTGAATTCAAATTCAAATTTTGATTTTCAATTAAAATTGGTCAATTGATTGAATTGATTTCAGAATCATATTCTCCATCTTTGAATTTTATCTCCACAAAAATCTAGAATTTTTGGACAACTATTGGTGGGTGAATTGAATGGATGAGGGTGAATCAAGGTGGAACCCACTGGTCAGCATCCCATTTGCCTGAACCGACTGAGTGCTCTGTTTTCTTTGCCTCCCCGCTGTTCCACGTTTGGTGCTTGAAAGTGCATCTAGGCATCCCTTGTGGGTTTTGGTTGATTTATGACAAACAAATGAGATCCTAACAAAATTATTGAGATGGGCGCTGGTTTTAATGAAAATTAGGAGGAAAGCTCAAAAAAAAGGAGAATGAGGAATCAAAAGGATAAGAGCTCAAGAGCTGAAAAGAATACTTTATTTTGTATGGAGTGTGTTGGAGAAACACACCCCAAGAGCTCAAGCAAAAGAGATCTCACTCAGTACACAAAAATTTGCACATCCTAACTAGTCGATATCACCACAGACTAGTCCGATACGTCTCTCACTAGAAACGGACAAGTTTCCCCAGTGCGGACTTGTCCGCAAGCACTCCAGTTTACACAGCACCAGACTAGTTTGATATCAACCGGACTAGTCCGATAATCTTCTGACTAAAATCGGACAAGTCGTCCAAGTCCAGGCTTGTCCTTAGCCCCGCAATTTTTCACGACACCAGACTAGTCCGATATCCATCGGACTGGTCCGAAAACACTCTGACTAAAATTGGAGAAGTCCTACAATTGCGAACTTGTCCTCAATTCTACATGAGGTTCACTACATCAGACTAGGGCAATATGTGCCGGACTAGTCCGAACACTTCCAGTTCCCAAATCGGACTAGTCTACACATTTACGGACAAGTCTGATAACTCTGACATCACGAACCCTAACAGTAACTTTTGGAAACCCTTGTATAAATAGAGGTGTACGGCCCTACAACCAACTCACTCGACCCCCTGCACTGTCACACCTCCCAAGAGCCCAAAATACACATCTCTCCACACAGTATAACCCTAAAAGGATCAATTCTTTGAGGATTAGCAATTGATCAAAGGAGAGACTTGTTCCACACAATCATGAGCCTTTGGGTTTGAATCTATCACACACTCGTGTTGTTTATTGTATATCTTTCTAGTGTGGTTGGTGGTGTTCTTTGTTGTAATACTTGGGGAACCCTCAACTTGTGAGAAGGCCCCTTGAACAAGATTATTGCCCCTTTGTGATTAGTGGAAGAGAATCGGCTTCTGTGGCGATTAGATGAGGGTAGGGTTGGTGAAGACCGGTTGTCCGTGGACTCCTCAACGTGGATGTAGGTTTCCTATGTGGGAATCGAACTATGGGATAAAATCGTGTCTCACATTTTTTGTTTCATTGTTCATCTTATTCTAGGGTTTACTTAATCTTGTGTAACTTACGTTGAAACATTTAAATCAAAGTTAATATGTGCCATTCCTAGTTTCTTTGTCGTGATACATCCAGGTTACAAATTACTTTCCGCTGCATAGGGCACTAGAATTGAAATCATTGATCAAACCTGATCGTTCTAGTCCACGTATACCAGATTAGTCCGCAGAGTACCAGACTAGTCCGATCTCTTTGTATTTGATCAATTTGTTAAGTCTTTCAGGATCCGACAAAAGTTCAAAAAGACTATTCACCCCCCTCTAGACTACATTCAGTTGGTATCAAAGCAGGACTCTTAAAAAGAGACTCACCGCTCGAAGAGAAGATTTCGGACGTCAATGATGTACACAAGAACTTCAGCCACAAGAAGGGTGATGAAGAAAGAACTCAGTGATGTATCAAGAATCTGTATCAAAAGAAGCTCGAGAAGCTCATGGAGAAGACGACAACGATTATGAAAGCAGTGATATTGATGAAGAAGATATGATATTATTCATGAAGAAATTCAAGAAAATGATGAGAAGAAGACAAGGTGTTCACTCAGATGAAGGAAGAAATAGGGACAAAACAAGACTAAAAATGAGGCGTACTTGCTATAACTGTAGAGAGGATGACCATTTCATAGTGGAGTGTCCACATGAAGACAATAATAAGAAGACTAAGGACAACAAGCCTGAACCAAAGAAAATGTTCAAGAAGTAGAAGCAATTTGGCCAAGCGCACATAGGGAAGGAGTGGGACACCAATGATGAGTCCTCATCTGAAGAAGAAGAGGAGATGGCCACCATAGCCATCAAGAAGACTTCCAAGAAATCCACTCTCTTCCCAACCATGGGCGCATGGAAAGACACCAACAACACTTGTCTAATGGCCAAGGAAGGTAAAAGAAAGGTAACAACTAAATCTTCCTCTTCGCATTCTTTTGCTAGTGACAGTGATAATTCTAGTGACGATGAAGATATGCTTAGGGGTTTATACAAGAAAATTGCTACTAATATGAAATTTCTAATGGATAAGCTTATTGATAAGGAGGAGCTAGTTGATCGTCAAGAAGATATGATCATCCTCCAAGAAGAAGAATATCTTAATATCAAAAAGCTTCTTAAACTTGAAAAGGAGTGAAGCAAATCACTAGAACTTGAGTTAGCTTCAAGCAAGTAAGATTGCTTGGAGTTAAACGACTCAAATGCCACCAGCAAGAATGAACTTGCTAACTTGACCAAAGTTAACAAGATTCATGAGGTACAATTTGAGTCACTCAAGCAAAGTGGTTCTTCATCCTCTTCAAGCTCACCTTTTCAACATATAAAATCTGAAACTGTTGTTGCTTGCACATGTGCTAAAAATGACACTAACTTGAAGGAAAAGCCTAACCTGACAAAGGACAAGCATCCTTACCAAAGTGGCATATTTGACAAGGAGAAGGTCAAGTATGCATGCAGTGCATACATGGTCACAAGACCTAATGTCAAATATGGCATTGGGTATTCTTATGGTGAAAAGCAAAATGCTAGAAGCCACAAGAATAACAAGGAACACATTGCTTTTGTTAAGGAAAACTACTCTCAAGATGGAAAACAAGATAACCTTAATTAAATGAACATTGTTAACACATATGAACAACAAGTTTCATTTAGAACATTTGATGCTTCATATGTACTCATGAAAAGTAATATTGGTAGAGTTTATGCTAAATATGTTGGGCCACACCATGGGAACACCAAGTCTCATGTGTGGGTGACAAAATCACTTGTGACTAACCTCAAAGGACACAATCAAGCATGGGTACCTAAGACCAAGGCATAATTTGTCTTTTGCAGGCATATTCATCCGGTGGAGCTAATGGGTGCTATATAGTGGATGCACCAATCACATGACCGGAGAAAGAAGAATGTTCATGGAATATGAACAAAATGAAGATCCAAGAGAAGGCATTTACTTTGGTGATAATAGTCAAGGAAGAGTGCTAGGTAGTGGTAAAATTGCCATTTCATCACAACATACTCTTTCTGATGTTTTACACATTGACTCCTTGGATTATATCCTTTTTTCCATATCTCAATTATGTGACAAGGGTTATAATTGTTTTTTCACTAATGAGGGTGTGACCGTCTCTAGAAGGAATGATAACTCGGTTGCATTCAAGGGTGTGTTAAAGGAAAAACTTTACCTAGTTGACTTCAACAAAGATAAAGCCGAACTTGACATATGCTTGATTACAAAGACCAACATGGGTTGGCTATGGCATAGACGACTAGCATGTGTTGGTATGAGGAATCTTCAAAAACTTCTAAAAGGTGATCACATCCATGGTTTAAAGGATGTTGTTTTTGAGAAAGACAGGCCTTGTAGAGTGTGACAAGTCGAGAAGCAAGTAGGAGCACCCCATCTCGCGAAGAATGTCATGACTAGAACAAGACCGCTTGAGCTCCTCCATGTGGATCTATTCGGTCCAATTGCTTACATAAGCATCAGCTGTAATAAGAATGGTTTAGTTATTGTCGATGATTTTTCTCGCTTCACGTGGGTTTTCTTTTTGCACGATAAGACAAAAACTCAAGGAACCCTCAAGAAGTTCCTCAAGCAAGCTCAAAATGAATTCTCATTGACGGTCAAGAACATACGAAGTGACAGTGGAATGGAATTCAAGAACACCCAAGTTCATGAGTATCTAGACGAAGAAGGGATAAAACACGAATTTTCGGCACCATACTCTCCTCAACAAAATGGAGTAGCCAATAGAAAGAATCGAACACTAATGGAGATGGCGAGAACAATGATCGATGAATACAAGACTTCGAATGGAATTGAAGTGTATCCGATGAAGGTCAAAGCCATAGAAGTGATGCGGCCTCCATCCCGTATGATAAACGTCTAGAAGCTTACTGCGTGTTTAGCTTCACTCAACATGTTCATATCCATGCTGGTAGAGCGGGCACTTCCCTTCTTTAAGCCGTTGAGGAAATCCAGACCATTCCATTGGTCCGAAGAAGCAGAGAAGGTGTTCCAAGAGCTCAAGCAGCTCCTCAATCATGGTAGCTCCAGAGCCTGGTGAGCCTCTTCTGCTTTACATCGCTGCAACTACAGAAGTTGTCAACATGGCTCTGGTTGTGAAATGGCCAGAAACATCTCAGGAGCTTAGACCACTCCGGTAGGGTCGGGAGCTACCTAAAGGCGAGTCTGGGTCCCAGCCCTCAGGCACGAATCCTAAAGGCAAGATGCACGTGGATCAACCTCTCTCATTCGAGGGAGTATCTACTAACCAAGAAGGAGATCCAACCCCTAAGGGAGGGTCCGGGTTGATGAAGAAGAAGCTCTGGACCCCTTCGGGAGGGTCCGAACTGTCCAACGGCCGGTGTACATCATCAGCGAAGTATGTCATGATGGCAAGACTCGGCACATTGAGGTGCATAAGCTGTTGTATGCAGTCCTTATTGCCTCAAGGAAGCTACGACACTACTTCCAGGCCCACAAGATATAAGTGGTAACTTCTTTTCCACTCTGAGCTATTTTACATAATCCCAATTCAACAAATTCCTGCCACGACATGCAATCAAGAAACAGGTGTTGGCTGACTTTGTGGCGGAGTGGACACCTTCTTCATCAACTCTAGGGGGCCTCAACGAGCAGATGTCGGAACCTAAGGTCCCAGTGTTCAGCAGGCCTCACTGGACTCTGTACTTCAATGGCTCCGTGTAGAAGTAGGGGGCGATGCTGGAATCCTTCTCCTCACTCCGACTGGGGAGAAGGTCAAGTACACAGTATGCCTCGACATCAAGACAGCCAACAACATGGCAGAATATGAAGCTATTATCTTCGGACTCAAGGTGGCATTATCATATAGCGTTCGACAACTGCTTGTGAAGGGTGACTCGCAGCTCATCATCAAGCAAGTCAAAGGTGAATGAAGTTGCAATAACCTACAGCTTGCTTCTTATCTATTAGAAGTCCAGAAGTTGCAGAAAGACTTCCACGTTCTGGACCTCTGCCATGTCCAGCGTCTCCACAACATTGAAACAGATGATCTTTCGACGAAGGCTTCAATTGGTGCTCATGCACCTGACGGTGTTTTTGTCAGAAGATTATCAACACCTGCCGCTCAGCCCGCCGAACATAGTGATGGGGGCGACACCAGCACCCTGAAGCTGGCAGTCTCGTGGCCCTATTACCATGGCGCCCACCAAGGATCATAGGCGCTATAGGAAGCTCCGAGCAACCCAGCACGCAAGATCCAGAAGCTCAAGTAAGTCCCAATGCATGGATCTCGGAGCTCTGTGACTACTTGAAAGACAACATCCTCCCTGAAGATGGTGTATCCACTGAGCGAATTGTTAGATTCGCTAAAAGATACACATTGGTACAAGGGGATCTCAACCGACGTTGCACCAACGACATTCTAATGCGGTGCATTGCCCGAGAAGAAGGATGCAAAATCCCCATAGAGATCCATGGCCCGCACGTTGGTCAGTAAGGCCTTCTGACATTGTTTTTATTGGCCTATAGCACTCCACATATGCAGTTGAGCTAGTCAAGAAGTGTGAAGCATGGCAGTTCCATGCGAAGCGGATCCACACACCTGCTCAGTCACTGCAGACCTCCCACGTGGCCATTCACTGTGTTGGGGATGGACATTTTGGGACCTTTCCCAAAAACCGTCGTAGTGTATCGATTCTTATATGTCGCCATCGACAAGTTCACGAATTGGCCGGAAGCAACTCTAGTAGTTACAATCAACAAGCAATCTGCCATCAAGTTCTTGAAGTCCATTGTCTGAAGATTGGGAATTCCAAACAGAGTAATCACTAACAACAGAACACAATTCACAAGTGCGACATTCCAAGAGTCATGAAGACCTCAGCATATCATTCAGCTACGGATTAGTAGCTCATCCGGCATGCGATGGCCAAGCCGAGACATCAAATGCAGAAATACTCAAGGGACTCAAGATGCACACTTATGAGCACTTGAAGAACCATGGCACCAACTAGATAGAAGAGCATCCGTCTGCACTGTGGGCGAGCCAGACAACACCCAACTGGGCAATAGGAGAGCACCCTTCTTCTCGGTGTACGCAGCTGAAGCACTACTTTCTCCGAAGATCACCATGGGTTCTCACCAGGTCCATACCTTCGATAAAGCCATGCAGGACCAGCTCCGGCTTGAAGACCTAGACTTCATTGACAAGTCAAGGTGCCAAGTAGCTGTCCAAAATGCGCACTACCGCCAGGCACTCTGGCGCTATCACCAAAGGTATGTGCGCAACCGACAGTTAGAAGAAGGCGATCTGGTGCTACGACAAATACTTACTCGCAAAGGGATGAACAAGCTTTCCCCCAACTGGGAAGTTCCATTCCGAGTCGTCAAATTTTCCCATCCTGGATGCTTCCGCTTGGCAATAGATTATGGGATAGCACTTACCAATCCCTGGAACATTAAGCACCTTCGTAAGTTCTACACTTAGTTACACAGAGGTGAGTCTGTATTTATATAAAATGTATTTCATAGAGTCTATGGATAGAGCTGGATTGGTCCTAGATCAAAAGCACACTTAACTTGGTCCTGTACTTTAGGTGTGTCTTTACCTTCCCCAGGTTAGTACAAGATGAACAACACACTTAACTTAGTCTTGTAGTTTATTTGTGTCCCTATCTCCCTTGTTATTCGGACCTATAGTGAAATACATTTATGTGCAAGCAGACTCTATGTGCATTAAATTTGTGCAAGCTCCTTATCATTATCATCTTTTACCTTCTCATCAATCGCAATTTTTTGCAATCCATTTTAAATTTAGTCCTAGAGATTCATGTGATATATAAGTTTTATTGATAATCTTCTATTGGATCTTATTATTGCTAGATGGTCTACTCGCCTGAAAACTGAAGCCAATGACAGGTCCGGAGTGCGCTATCGACTTAGCCTGGTCCGGCACCCTAAGTACACCACTCTACCTATTGTGGTAGGTCTCAGTAAGGTTTGTCCAACAAGCATATGGATCTAAGGAAGTTGAATCCGTATACTTATGGTGTCACAGTGAGTTTGTTAGGATCTGAAATTCAAGGATATTAAGATGCAACTGAGCTGTAGACAAGAGGGTGAATTTTACTGCTTTTCTTATCTCCCATGCATAGGAAAAATGAACAATAGAAGGTAATCTACACGGGTGATGGTGGATGTTGTTGAAGCAACAAGCACCGACAACCGCCAAGGGGCCACTGTTGACGTTTTACGCGTTGACAACGGGCGTCGTCAAAACAACTAAGCTCCAACAACCTCTAGGGTGCCTGCCGTCGATGTTTTACGCGTTGACAGTGGGCTCTGTCGAAGCAGTCAAGCTTCGACAATGTCCAGGGGGCCCGTTGTCAAAGTTTTATGCATTGATAGTGGGTGCAATCGAAGAACCTAAGCTCCAACAACCCCCAGGGGGCCTATCGTCGATGTTTTACGCGTTGATAGTGGGCGTCGTCGAAGCCCCATCATTGATGTTTTGCGCATTGACAGTGGGCGTTGTCAAAGCAACTAAGCTCCGACAACCCAAAAGGGGCTACGGTTGACGTTTTACGCTTTGACAGCGGGCGCCGTCGAAGCAACTAAGCTTCGATAACTCGCAGGGGGTCTGCAGTCGTTGTTTTATGCATTGATATTGGGCGCCGTCGAAGTGAACAAGCTCCGACAACTCCCAGGGGGCCCGTAGTCAACGTAACAAAGGGTCCTTGGAAATTTCGAAAGCAAGACTCAGACCTCGGAGCTATCATGCTGACTAGGAGTTCAGAGCAATCAAGTTTTCAAGACATTGTAAAATTCATTATGGTAGCTGTCCTCAATCAATTGAACACATCTACCTGGGGCCAACAAGATAAAGGGCAACTTATTGAAGACAAAAATAGAATTCAAAAAGATCTCATTCATTCAAAATTGGAGATTTACAAGGTGAAGGTACAGAAAGAAAGGTCCTAGCTACTGTAGTTCCTCACGAAGAATGAAGCAACTTTCTTGGTAGCTTCTTGGACGCTGGCCTTGGCAGTTTCTTCCTCCTCGATGATGGGTCCTTCGACTACCGGAGCTAAAGACATTGAGGGGTCTCGGCTCCGGAAGCACGTCAACGCATACTTTACGATGGGACCACATCCTCCCAGTGCATCCAGCTTAGTTCTAGTGGAGTTCAGTGCCACCAAGGCCTTGTCCATCTCTGGCTCTGGGTCAGTTGGTAAGACTGGACTAAATCCCATTGGCACTAGAGCTCCATTCGCACGCAAGAGGAAGTTCAAGACTTCCTGAGATTCAATCACTCCTTTCCTGCGGAGCTCCTCCAGCGACCTCCTTGCAGACGAAAGCTCAACATAACCTTCCTTCTATAATCGCATGACCTCTTTGTCATGCTGCTGGATCTGTTCATCCAACAATTTCTCTTGGTCAGCGAGTTTCTTCTCTCGGAGGTATATGCGCTTCCTCCTTTCGAAAGCCATACTTGGAATTTCTCTTATTCGCAACAGGACATGAATTTTTGCACGCAGTAAGCCAAGACCTGTTTTCTGCTTGCCAGCTTTTGAGAGATTTCATCATCTATTTTTTTGGAGTTCATCCTCCTTATTGTCCAATTCATCCTCACGTTTAAGGAGCTATTCCCTCACAACATTGGGACTCTCCGGGCGGCTTTTGGCCACTTCATTGGCCTTTTAAGCGTGCTCATTGATCTCTTGAGTCTTTTTATCGAGGGCTTTTATAGCAGCCTCTCATTCATACAGTGCCCCGTTCAGGCGTGACTATCGAGCTTTCTCTGATTCCAGCCACTCCCTTTGGTTTGCGAGCCAAGACTGCGTCAACTTCGTCTTCAAGTACAGCAGGCTTTGCCAGCGCCTCAGGGTCTTACACTCTTCTTCTAGAGCTTTGCACTCGTAGTTGAAGGCGAGTTGGACTTGGTGGAGGCTGGAGCAGGCATTGTCTATGGACATACCCAGAGGGATTGGTTCAAGACCTGCCATAGGTTCCTCCTCCTCTGGCTCCCCCGAGTCTTCTGAAATGGTCGTTGGAGCCCATAGCACAAGCATAGACTCCAACAACTTGTCGTCAGTAGCGGTGACCCTCCGGGAGCTTATCCAACTCCGGCTCAGACATCGAAGGTCCCGCAGCCGAATCCCCTTGTGTGGGATCAGGCATGGCCACCTCCGGTGCCGTCACCTCCGGAGCTGGCGCCAGGATTTCCATCGGTGCTTCATTAAATTTTGGCGTCAATGCTAGAACCTCTGCACCTGGCTCTGAGACAGCCGGAGCTTGCTCAGGCATTTCTTCCTCGTGGTCCGGCACAACCACAAGCTCTTCAGTTTTCGGCGGGGAAGTTGTCTACGCGACAGCCGGCACCGAAGCTGTCGTGTCATCCGCCACAACCATAGGAGGAGTGGCTGGAGCAGTGGCAGGAGCTTCAGCTTGCGCAGTCTCTATGGCTTCAGCAGGCACCAGTGTAGGATCGAAGAGCACGTGAAAAGCTACCAGAGGGGGTGAATGGTAGATTAAAAATCTTATGCGGCGGAAAAATTAAATCCCAACCCCTTCAGCAGAAAAACAATATGTTAAAGAAATCGCGTGTGAGACTAATCTAAACGTGTTTCACCATGAAAAAAGTGATAGATATAAGATAGAATCAAGTAACGAAGAAGACACAACAATAATCACTCGAATCCGTCGAGAGAAACTCAAGTTATGATGGAAAGATCGAACAAAGGTCAATCTGTCCTACCCGAGAAAAACAGTTTTGTAACACTGCAAAGAAACTCTTGTAGATCAGAAACCACAAATCCAATGACCGTAAAATTTTGACAGATGATAGATAATAAAGTTGTGAAGATAACACAAAAAGAATCACGTCAATTAGATCTGTAAAACTCGAGTTATGATAAAACCACAAAAGAAAGGTAGTGATGTGCAGAAAACTAGACGAGAAAACTTGTCTGGAACAAGTCGGACGAACAAGGCACAAAAGTTCCTTGCAACTACGAATTTAATTCAATAGAACACAAGAGGAACAGCCTCCAAAGTCGTCTCACATGAGCTCTGGCCTCCCTTGCTTATATAACCAGCCCTTAGGCCAACCCAATCTCAACTAGGACTCTAATCCTACTTAAATCACGAATCGAAACATTCCATAACTGCTTAGGACTCTTCTATGCGCAGATAGAAGCAATCTTAAGACTTCAAACACCTTAGGAACGTATCCCACATTCCTAAAACAACCCAAATTCGTGACCCACATGAAATCCTGTCGTAACAAACTCAAATCCTTCCATATTTGAGTCAACCACGACTCAGGCGCAGCTTGAGTCCATAACCTAGTCGGTAGGACCTTTCCGACCAATTCATTACATCAACATCTCTTCATCACGTCTCGAAACCTTGTAGCCACGTCCATGCACTCCTTGCACACGCGCAAACATCTTCCAATGACGTCCACTATACCTTAATATGCATTGTTCTTGTTTGAAACATGCTACGCGACCTCCCAATCAACTCAACCACAATTCCTCCCAAACTTGGTTGTTGAACCTCATCTTCTTCCTAAGACTAGTTCAATGGATCCCGTCACCAGCCATGTATTGAACTCAAGCAACACCTGCACATGAACAAACAACAAATCTATACGAGCCCAAGTCCGTAACTTGACTCAAGTTAGTTCCGAACACAACACCTTACATGAGAACCTCACATAAGCATGTTGCAAAGCATAGCAAAACGATATCAGCCATATTAACCAAAACACACCAAAAACATAGCAAATGAATACTAAGCAATCTTCCCAAGAATATAAATCAAGTCCGAAACATTGCAAGTTAAAAACATAACCACTGCGATCAAGCTCCAAACCTTGCAAAAGCTAACCGGAGCTTGAGTCAGAGCTTACCAAAGCTAGTCGAACCTAGCGCTGGAGCTCACCAAAGCTAGTCGTACTTCGCGCCGGAGCTTACCAAAGCTAGTCGTACCTAGTGCCGGAGCTAACCAAAACTAGGCCGAACAAGTGAACTCAAATTTTGGAGCTAGAAAAACATGTCGGAGCTAACCAACATAAGTCGGACCTAGCAAAACCTATCGGAGCTTAACAAAGACATGCCGGAGCTATCAAAGACATGTCGGAGCTAAAGACAAAGCTCACCGGAGCTACCCAAAAACATGTCAAACCATGACAAAGCAAGTCGGACCTATTGTCGGACCATGCAGAAGCTCAGAGCTAGAGTCGGACCTTGCTAAAAAGATGTTATGGCAGCATTCAAAACTTTTATTGTCAAAGCCAATGTATTCAGCACACAAAGGTCTCACAACTGGAACAGTAGTTCCTCTTCTAAACAATGTGGAAACAAAGGATAGAGAATTAAAGAAAAAACAAAAAACAAAATCGAGACACAAACTAAGGATCCGTCCCTTACCTAGGGACATTGTCGCTCCAGTCGGCATGAATCTTCTTCCTTGGACGACCGGGGCCAGAGCCCACTGTCGTTGGTGAAGCAAAGGCCCTAGACTTCGTCCCGGGACTTGTAGCAACCATTGGTGCCGCCTCAGCCGGGATCTCTCTCGATTGAGAAGGGACTCTGGACCCTGAGCGCGCCGATGGCACCGGGACTGGAGTTGACTTTCCGGACTTAGTGCCACTTGTGAACACTAGCTCCAAAGGAGCTGCCGATGGTGGAGGCACTACCAGGACAGACTTGAGAGTTGGGCGAGGCACCGACACCACATCTGTCACACGTGATCTGATGGAACTACCGTCAGACCGCGTCAGCTTCCTCTTCCAGCTAGAGGATTTGACAGGATCATTGCCTTTACCCCGAGTCAAGTCAGGTCTCTTCTGGCTTGAAGCTGCAAGAGCCTTGCCCTTTGAAGCTATAGGGATTGAAATCCATGCTGGCGGAGTGCTCCTACGTCTCTCTATAATGACCAAGTCATCAAGCTCTGACATCTCTTTCCGTAGCTCCCTCATGACCTCTGGAACAATGTTCAAGGGCAGGAACTCCGCTGGAGGTGTTATGTCGTTGGGACTTATGGCTCCGTGGTACAACTTTTCGAGATGAAGCTTCAAAGCCTTTTTATCCAAGTTTTACTCGAGACCAACATCAATCTGGTATGGGTCCATTTCTCCATTGAATGCCCATGCGGGCCATTCCCTCTTCTTCAGCGGGGCCTAACTATTGGTCAGGAAGATTGCAATCACCATTAGAGGGGTCACCCCTCCTTCCACACATCTCTGGATTCTTAACAAGATCATGTTGTACTCTTCTATCAGCGCCGGGAGCACCTCCTAGCTGTCGATGTCGGTGGTGGGAAGGCTATCAGGCAGCTCCAGCCTGTCATGGTGTTCCACCCTGATGATCTCCAAATCCTTCTTCCAGCCATCCCACTTCCCGGAAGGAAACGACTTCAAATACTTGACGGGTGGATTCCTGCGCTTCATGAAGTAGTAGAAGCCAAGGAACTCATTACCGTTCCCGATTGTGCGAACCATGAAGAAGGTTCAGAAGAGCATGATGCAGGGCGGCACACCCACCCACATCTCATAAAAAAGGACGAAAGTCGCCACCAGCAAGAAGGAATGGGGGCCGAGGTGGTGGATTTGCAAAATGTAGGAGTCCAACAACATCAACAAGAAGCTGAAGAATGGCGGGATGAGCCCCACCATGATGAACGTCGAGAAGTACACGATCTCGCTGGCGCTTTCATTCTTGAAGGGGAGCTTGTCGGAGCGAATCGAGTTCTTGAAGAAGTCACTTGACCACCCCATGTAGGTGCAGACTCTCGACACTCGTTGTCTCTCTTGATCTTGCTGGGAGGAAGTCCTAACTCCATCACCGCAAAGTGGAGCAGAGGTGGAAAAAGTGATGCAAGGGCAGAGAGCTCTAAGCACAATATCAAATGAAAGTGTAAGGAGTTCTCTTCCCATGCAGACTTTCTCCCTTTAGTAAGCCTCAACAACACTTGATTGGCAACTGCATTTGGACTAAAATTATGCTCTGCAAAGTTACTTCGTCAATGACAATAGGGCCCGGGTCCACTTTGTTAAAAATTCGCACCAGGCGCACAATTGTCGTGATGTGATGTTTGGAGCCCGAGGGCAGCGACCTAACAAGGTTACAAAGATTATGCTGAGAACCGATACAAATATCATATTGGGAACCAGCGTCCTTCAATTTCGTGAGATCCGCACGTCATGTGTCTCACCTACCAAATCAAGAAAGACCGTGTGTCCTGAGAGGAAAGTCGAAGCAGCAGCGCAGGACAAATAATGGCCCCACCTCTGTCATCAAAACCTCACAATCTCATAAGAGGTGGGCCTAGGGGCCACTGTCTTTACCTTGCATACCAGGTACCCCTTCGTACCAGAAGAAGACGCATCAAGATCCACCTTCCAGTGTCATGGACTTCAAGAGGAAACACGTGTCCCCGTAGAGGGAAGCTCCGGTGTTGCCACGTGTCACACCCTCGGACTGAAGTTTGCAACGGGAAGTCAGCAGGATCTATAATTGTGCGGACATTCAAGGGCTATCAATTGGCCGTTACAAGACCGGGTTAAAGCATCATTAATGCTATATTAATGACACACGATCAGAGGATTATCAAGACCACTAACACTACTGTTAATGCACATTATCACAATATTAACCACCCTTAACACCATAGATCGTGTATAGGGTGGTTTATGATAGTTCGGGCCACATATCGGGCCACGTCGCACACTGTAATAGCCAGCTCTTGGCATATAAAAGTGATGCACTGCATGGTAGAAAGGGAATTGGATCCAACCTCAACTAAGCTCAGGCTTACTCAAGCTCATACAATCAACACATGCCATGGAGTAGGGTATTACGCTCAGGTGGCCTGAACCACGTAAAATCCTCTGTGTTCACCCGTTTTCTTGATCTTAATTAGCGTCCCATCCAAATACGAACCTCCACGTACTACTTCTTAGTAGTATTGGGGAAGTGTCTTAGTCCACACTTCGACACAAGGAATCCACAATCAAACAAGAAATGCTTTATCTAAGTAAATGAATAAAAGAAGACTAAAGATAATATCTTTATTATGCATAAAGTCACAAACATAAGAAAATATACATGAGTCATACCGTTCCCAGTTCGGACTTGGGACTAGAGGCTCCTCTCTACAGCCTAACCTCCACTAAGGATCTAGGAGAACTAGTGTATGCAATAGAATGATGCTCACGTGGTGTGTGTTGAATTGAGAGGTGAGGGGTCGTCCTATTTATAGCTGGAGAAGGGTCGGTTCCTGCCACCAAAAGTGTGTAAATCAGTCATCAACGACTTCTTCCAGCCGGGAGAAGCCGACACGTAGAAGTTGACCGAGTTTGAAGGAAAGACCAGGTCAGCAGACTAGGGGGTTGAACGACCTTGTAAACCCTTCAAACAGGATGTGCTTTCTCCAAGTGGCTGACAGGTGGGTCCCATTTACTGATATAGGTGATACACCATTGGATGGACTCAGATACTTCTGTTTGGGGGACATTTGATCCATGTGGTGCCCTATGTAAGAGCTTGATTGGATGGGATGATAAGTTATAGGATCCACCCCCTTGTTTCACTTCAATTCTGTATAAATACCTGCATGCACCAATTTCTCCAAGTACAAGTGGAACTAGGTCATTTCTAACTCTAATGTGTGTAAGAAATATTCATTCCTTCATATAATTGAGTTATATTGATGGTTGAAATCGGTATATAACGATTGTGAACACTTGTCAAAGTAGTGAGACCCAATTGAGCGACATACGAAGGGATATCTAGGGTAATTCAACCATTTGCCTTCCTATAGAGAAATCATGTTGACATTGTCCACGGGAGGTTCGGGCTGCCCTGTCATTTTTCCATTCTCCAATAGCAGAACAACAATTGTTAGTTGAGCTAACAGGGTCTCCAACATCTTTTTGAAGCTCAACTGGTTCTTGAAGGCTAAGGATAGTCCTTCAATATTGGAATTAATGCTTTCTAGGGTCTTGTCATTAGCCTATAACTTCTTTGATAAGGAATCATTCATCTTTAACTGGCTAATGGCAAGTTCTCTCAAGTTAGGTTGATTGCCATTGTTTCCATTGTTGTTGTACCCTCTTTGAAAGAAAGGGCATGGTTGGCCCCACCCTTGAGCTCCTGGACAATAGCCATTGTTGTTGAAGTCCCATTGTTGGCTACTTATAGGGCATCATCATGAGTCTTTAGGCAGTCAACGCCCATGTGACCCATGTTGCCACAAACTTCAAACATGATGTAAAAGTCTAAGGCATAGGCACTTCAAAATACTTCACCACTGGCTTGTCCATCAATCTTCTTCATGAGCAGGTCCAATTTGGCAGCTATCATGTCCACATCTTTCATGGTGGAGATGCCTTGCTGACGAGTTTGGAGATGCTTATCACTCCAACCCATATTAGACACCATCTTCTCTATCAAATCCTTTGCTTTGGGAATCGTAAATAAGAAGAAGGCTCCACCAGCGGCAGCATCCACATGGTCACGGGTGGAAGGAATCAGCCCATTGTAGAAGTTTTGGATAATGAGCCAGTCGTCCATTCCATGGTTGGGATAGGCCAGGATGTACTCCTGCAACCTTTCCCACGCCTCGAGTATAGACTCCTTAGCATCTTGTTGGAATCTGGAAATTCATCAAAGTAGGGCATTGGTCTTGCCCAACAGAAATAACTTGGCGAGGAATGTCGTAGAACACTTCTCCCAAGTGTCTACAACACTTCGGTTCACATAGAACCACTACTGCACTCTCCCAGGAGGGGAGAACGGAAACAACCTAAGACAGACGACATCAGGGAAGACATCCTTGATCTTGAAAGTGCTGCGGATCTCAAGGAATTGTTGCAGGTGAGCACTTGCATCCTTGTTAGCCTTCCCACAAAATGGGTTGGCTTGCATCACTATTATTAGACCAGTGTTGGTATCAAAGTTCACATCTCCCGTGTTAACAGTGGGCCCAACAGGCACATTGTTATTAGAGGAAGCTGATGTAAAACTCTCATTTTCATCCATCATGCATTGCATACGATCTTATACATGGTTAACATTAAGCAACACAAAAAGGATCAAGTTTAAAATGAATTAGAACCAAAGTAGCATTAAAAATCTTGTATTAGCGCGGGCTTGTCCGGTTTGAACACCGGACTAGTCCGGTTCTGCCCTCTATTGACTCTCTAGACTTGTCTGCTCTTGCTGCGGATTAGTCAGATTGACTTTCTATTGATTGTCCGGACTTGTCTGCTATTGAGTATGGACTAGTCCGTTCCTAGCTACTGAAACTTTTTGGAGTGGTCCGGTGGATCCCTCTTTTGATCCAGTTTTTGGAAATTTGATCAAGCCTCCAGACTTGTCTGACCTACACCGGACTTGTCCGTTTTTCTTTGTGGACAAGATCGGACTTGTCGGGAACTCTATCGGACTTGTCCATTCAAGTCTCTATCCCGATCAGACTAGTCCGGCCCCTAGCGGACTTGTCCGGTGCACCCGACTCGGGTTCAATCTTTCCCTCCACGACATGTTATTGGGATTTCACCTTAATTGGGCCCAATAATGATGAGGACATCACTCCTATGGATATACAAAACACTACATTCAACATACGAGATGCAATCAATAAAATTCATACACACCAATTAATTTCAGAGGTGAGCTCATCCTTATATGTTTCCTTATATATTTTTTAGAATAGATGATCTCTAACGACTTAATTGTGATTAGGATCCATAGAGAAGTTCAAGGAGTAATTGGAGGAAGATTTATGTGCGTGGAGTGTTGACGGCTCCTAAGGTATACTAACAAATCATCCCCGACAATAGTGCCAGAAATGCTTGTTGGTATTTCTTATGTGCCATTAACTAAACATCTCCAACTGATGTGTTAGAAATGCTTGTTAATGGTTCTATTGGATCACAGAGTGAATTCTGCAAGCGCACGGAGGTATCATTGTAGCATTTCCCCTTCAGAGTATTCCCAAGGGTGTCATTTATTTGATCCCAAAGGAAGGTGGGGTAGAGATATAACAATCATCAAGTGGACAGGGTAGAAAGGTCTAGGTAAGAATCTAGTAAGGATGGATAAAATAATAGTGGAGGTAGTGTGACACACACAAAAGCTTTCAAGTCTAAGGGGAATAAGAGGATCCTAGAGGTTAGTTAAGGTTGAGAGTTATGGAGGTACTCCTACTATGCTGTATTGTACATATACATAGTCTAAACTAATTTTTCATAAGCTAGATCAATAGTGAATACTATGCTATGTGGTTCAACACATCGGGCACGGGCTTACCCCTAGCAATACTAGGGCGACTCGCGCCAAGAGCTTGTGGCATAGCCGAACATGGAGAATTACAAAGGACAGATAGAGCTGTCACCACCTACTGCCTACCTCTTCAATCCTTGGGTCTACGAGACATCCAATGCTACTTAACCATCCTAGCACCATGCTAGCATATTAAGTAATTACCTTAAGAGCCTAGGCACAATCCATCCTAAGGCAATGAATTGAATCAACATTGAACCAATGTTGATACACAACATAATTATCCATACTAACATAGTTATGTTATAATTAACTAGACTATAGTGGGGGTCTATAAGTTCTATGATAATGAGATATGTTCATGATGAAATAGTCATAGAAGCTATACCTTCCACATACATGGACTCCACAATCAAACAAGAAACACTTTGCCCAAGTATATGTATAAGTAGAGACTAAATATACTATCTTTATTATGCATAAAGTAATAAATACAAGAAAGAATACATGAGCCATACCTTTCCCAATGTAGGATTGGGAAGAGAAAGACTCCTTACTCCTTTCCTAATTTGGACTTGGGACTAGAGACTCTCCTCTCTACAACCTAACTCCTCTAAGACTATGGATGGCAGTGTATACAATAGAGATGAAGCTCAAGTGGTGTGTGTTGAAGTAAGGGGTAGGGGGTCCTATTTATACTAGTGTTGAGGTTGGTTCCCGCCACCAAAAGTGCGCGAATCAGTCACCATTGACTACAGGGAGCCAGGAGGAGCCAACACGTGGAGGCTGACCGAGTTTGGTGCAAAGACCAGTTCGCCCGACCCCCTGGTTCGGCCGACCTGGTCATTGCACCGTTTCTCGTGTGCTTTCTCTAAGTGGGTGCCAGGTGGGTCCCATTGATGTATATGGGTGATACACCATTGGATCTCCTTGGATACTTCTGTTTGTGGGCCATTTGATCCATGGGATTCCATGTGTTGTCGCCTGATTGGCTGGGATGATATTTTATAGGAATTGTCCCTCTACATTTCCTCATTTCCTGCATAAAATGCTACATACACATATTTCTCCAAGTATAAGTGGAATTGGGTTAGATAGAAAGGTGATGTGTGCAAGAAATGATCGATCCTTCACATAATTGAGTTAAATTGACGGATGGAATTGGTATATAATAGCCGTCAACAAACTCCCCCAAACTTATCATTTGCTCGTCCCGAGCAAAGTAAAGACTTTAGGTTGATGATCAGGAGTTGCTACAATATCTTATTTTCAAAAGTATCTAATGCACAACAAGATACTCAACCTAGTATTGCAGAAATTGGCTATGATACTCTACCTTTCTTAAGTTATCATGGGGCTTATGCTTTTTTCATATTCATGAGTAGTTGAAAGGTAGAATAGCATATGGAGCAAACATAGCCTAAAAATCAAGTTCCACTTAAATCCCGGAGAATTCAATTTAGATATTAAGTACCTTAATTTGATTCTCTCAATCACTCCTCTGTGGATAGTGGAAATATTTCCTCAGCAAAGCATTGTGCCTCTACTATTCCTACTCATTGAATATGGCTTGTATGTGGAGCTTGGTAAGGAAAGTAAGTAGGCATATTTGCATCACATATATTGCTAAGTCAAAAGAGTAAGCCTTAGGAGAATTCAAATCAAAACTTTTTGAATCAAGACTAGTGCATGTGTGATGGAGTGGAAGTGGATGTGGATACTTGAAATAACTCCTTTTTGGTATATTCTCTCTTTCTTTTGCAGGGATGAAACATGACTACTTTTTTTCTCATGCTTATGATGTAAGCATGCCTCTTTTTTTTTTCATTTTGTAGCCCTGTCTTCTACTCCCTTTCTTTGCAATGAATTTTGAAGAGAGTGCTCAACATGAATAACATGGAGTTTCTCTTTTTTATTGTGGTATGGTGGATATGATAGACGTTTTGCTTACTTCTAGTGTAGAAGTATAGCATGTGCAAGTGAAGTCTTGAATTCAAAAAGAGTTGAATGATTTCTCACATAAGTCTATACTAGTTTGACTAGGCTCAATGTGAAAGCAAATAGCATATGCATAAGGTTGTGTCTATGTATGAATATCATATGGCTTTGGTAGGTATTTCCAATCAAATGAAGGAAACTTAAATCTTTTTAGAATTTCTCCGGAAATCTAAGTTTTACTTTCAAACTAGGACTAGCAGCCCTATTACTCATTCTAATCTTGCAACAACCAAGAATTAGATTAAGCTTTTGCTACCCAAAACTTCCAAATTAAGGTAAAAGTATTTCAAACCAATGAAAGCAATATTCGGAGAGTAGCAAGTGGTAAACTAGAGACTTAGGAAAATAAAACAGAGCAACTATTCATCATTTCATCTATGTGAATTCAAAATCATTCTTACCGCACATCTTTATTTGATGAAAGCAAATCTAACCTATTATTTATTTTTTTATATTTTTTTAAATGCAAGGTGGATGATGGATGGATGGAAAATAAATATACAAGGAATGTGATACATGTTACCTCATGTGGGGGTCCTCCCCCAAGCTTGTTCTTCAACTACCTCCATGATAAGGGTTGAACCCTTGATGACGGAAGTACACTGCAAGATCGGCTTGTTGTTGTTGTAGCGTCGTGTTGAAGTTGGTGAATTGAGCATCCATGTGTTGTTGCCAATCTTGGGTACCTTAAACATGCTCTTGGAGTGTGTTGTAGATGTCACCCATTCTCACTTCAAGTTCTCCCATACGTCTAGTGAGGTCCGTCATTCCTTGGCTATAGTCATGATGCCTTTTGGCCGAAAAGGAACGACGTCCTCTCATGGACGTTGGGGGCAAGCTGCTAGAGCTTGAAGAGTATAAGGGTTGATCCCTTTGCCATTCTTGCCAAGATGATCCCCTAGTCTCATACGTCGGAGGTTGAGTCCATCCGGGCGCATAACCCGTTGGGTTCTCTTCCTGTTGGTATTCATGGACCAGGTAGATTATCGGTGGCATGCCTATGGCTGCAGCCCTCGCACGATTCCTTGTTATCCTGCCAGAGACATTACTTCTTCTTGCTTCCTCAAGGGGAAGAAGATTACTGGTTAGCCTCCGGCATTTGTACAAATGAAAATCCGGGTTAGGTAACCAAATTTCATTGACAAAGCCGGGATAGAAAAATATCAAGGAGCCATCATGATCATTCTTAAGGGTATGTCCTTGCACTAAATAGTCTTCATCAATTAATTCTCTTTCAATTTCAATATATTCAAATGAAGAGTATTTAAGTGCTCCTACCCTATCAACAATATGAGTAATTAATGAAGTGCATTCAATTGGTCCTAATTTCGAAATGTAATCTAACCATTGTGTCATCATGGCTTTGACTGGAGCGACTTTTATCTTTTCAGTCATGGCAAACAAAATTTTCAATTCATCATCTCGCACAACCCTAACATATCCCCTCGGGAACATTGTCATAGCCACCCATCTATGCATGAAGCGTAAGGTAGGGTTTTGGATGCGACTATTCCTAGGAGCCCCACATGTGACCTCACTAGTTAGCTCATGCCAAAAACTTTGTTTGTTAAACTTAGGCAAATTGTCTAAATCTAGCAAACACCATTTATGGAAGCCTAGGATGCTACCTAATTCTTTACATAGGATGTTGTATTCTTTTTGAAATGATCTAAAAGTAATACCGTCAACTCTTATTCTTAGCGTGCAAAGGAATTGGGTAGTGAGAAGGCGTGGACCTTTCTCCTCTATGTGAGCAAAGTCATCAAATCCAATTGCATGCCACATGGAAAGAAATTCGGAGTCCATACCTATTTTAGAGATCAAATGTGGATCTTAAGCCTTGGTGTGGTAGAACTCACGATCTTGGAGAAGCCTGCGTGCTTGATCTTCAACTTCGCTTCGTATGTCGAGGTCGTTGTCATGAATAAGTTGGTGTGGGATGCTTCTCTCTTCCATGCGAGTGTCCTCACACACACTTCTCCTCCTTGGGCCTGTACCCATGGAAGAGAGGCGTGCACTAGAACCTTCACCATGGCTTGAGCTTGCAGCCTCCTTCCTCTTTCCAAACAACATCTTCATGTCTTTTTGAGTACAACAAGCAAGAACAAAACAAGGCGAGAAAAATACGAAAAGAAGCGATGTTTGGAAAACAAAACTCTCAACGAATTTTCTCCTCTTGAAAGCTTGAGTGTAAAATGCAAATGGAAACAAAAGAAAATCTTTTTGGGGATGGATTTGAGTAAGAGTGTTGCAATGAAGAGCAAGAAAAACAAGGTGAGCTAGAGAGTGACTTGGAGAGGTGTAAAATGATGTGGTGTGTGAAGAGAGATGCTCCTCACGGCCACAATTTATGGGATGCACCTTCCAACGGCCACTTAGGGTTCAAAATGTAGCTGTTGGAGGAAGGGGAGCCAAATTGGCTCCACTCCCTGTTCGGCCGACCTAACAGGTGGCCCCCCTGGTTCCCCTTTTGGCAAATGGCTCCCCAACAGCTATAAAGTTAGCACGTTGGTGAAATGCCACATGTGCAGCCCAGAAAATTGTTTTTCAAATAAAAACCTTTTTTCAAATCCAATAAAATTTTTTGTTTGAAAAGAAAGAAAGAAAAATGATAGTTGAGAATATAAGACTCTCAACTTTATAGAAAAAAATCAAATATGCAATGGGAAAAATCCAAATGGGGTGGAATAAGAAATAATGAAAAAATAAAGTGGGATAATTACCAATTTAACCTATTGGCGTAGGTCTCACCACCGTCTGATGAGATGGACATTCCTCCATCTTCATTTCACATCCGGGCCGGAAGGGATGGGCTCGGACGGCTTGTCTTGCTTCTTCCGCCATTCCTTCTTTGGCGGCTTGGTGTACTTGGGCCTTCGGGAAGGTCCAGACAATTCTGTCGCTTTTGGATATCGGCGTGGTCAAAACGACGAATTCTCCTCATAGATTAATCTTCTCATGAATTCAATTAGTGAGTCCACCTTTGGAGGTGTGACTTTGACCTCTCTGATGTGTTTAACATTCGGCCCATACTTGATTCGGATCATGGTGCATTGTTCTGATTTTGGCTGCAAGTTAAACCTTCCCTCCTTGCCATTGATATGGAAGTGGATTTCTCCAGCTCCCACATCTATGCGAGCTTTTGCTGTGCTTAGGAATGGACGCCCAAGAATGAGTGGTGTATCTTTCTCAGTGTCCATGTCTAGCACCACAATGTCTACAGGTATGAAGAAGTTCCGGATCTTCACCGGGACATCTTCAGCAATGCCCGCTGGATAATGGACTGAAGAGTCAGCCAGTTGTAGCTACATTGGTGTTGGAGTTAGCTCTGTGAGGTTCAGCTGGTTGAACACAACCTTGGGCATCACACTAACACTTGCTCCCAAATCACAAAGTGCCTTGTCAAAGTGGTGAGCCCCAATTGAGCATGAAATGATAGGACATCTAGGGCCCTTCTGCCAGTTGCTCTCTCGTACAGAAATCATGTTAACATTTTCTGTCGGAGGTTCTGGCTGGTCTGGCATCTTGCCATTCTTTATCGGAGGAATAGCAGCTGCCAGCTGAGCCAACTGAGTCTCGAGCATTTTATTGAAGCTCGGTTGATTCTTGAAGGCTGAGGATAGTCCTTCAATCTTGGCATTGATATTCTCAAGGGTCTTGACATTAGCTGATAGCTTCTTGGATAGGGCATCGTTGATCTTGAGCTGGCTAATGGCAAGTTCTCTCAAGTTGGGCTGATTTCTAGGGTTGCCATTGTTGTTGTACCCTCCTTCAAAGAATGGGCGTTGTTGACCCCACCCTTGACCTCCTGGACGATAGCCATTGTTGTTGTTGAAATTTCCATTTTTGGTGAGGTATAGGGCATCCTCACGAGTTTCTGGGCAATCATTGCCCATATGACCCGTGTCGCCACAGACTTCGCATGTGATGTGAGAGTCTAGGGCATAGGCATTGCCCGACACTTAACCACTGGCTTGTCCATCAATTTTCTTCATTAGGAGGTCCAATTTTGCAGCGATCATGTCCACCTCCTTCAAGTTGTGCCTGCCTCTCTGTCGGGTATGGAGACGCTCAACGTTCCATCCCATGTTGGACACCATCTTCTCAATGAGATCTTTAGCTTTTGGCACCGTCAATGAGAAGAAGGCTCCTCCAGCAGCAGCATCCAAATGGTCACGAGCTGATGGGATCAGCCCGTTATAGAAGTTTTGAATAAGAAGCCAGTGACCCATCCCATGGTGGGGACAGGCTAGGATGTACTCCTAAAGCCTTTCCCATGCCTCAGGAATAGATTCCTTGGGCTCTTGCTGAAAGCTGGAAATCCTTCCACGTAGGGCATTGGGTTTGCCCAACGGGAATAAATTTGGCGAGAAATGCCGTAGAACACTTCTCCCAAGTGTCTACAACACTTCTGTTCGCGTAGAACCACTGTTTAGCTCTCCCAAGGAGAGAGAACGGGAACAGTCTCAAACAGACCGCATCCAGAGACACGTCTTTGATCTTAAAAGTGCTGCAGATCTCAAGGAATTGTTGCAGGTGAGCACTTGCATCCTCGTTAGCCTTCCCACAGAATGGCTTACACCATAGTGATAAGGCCAGTTTTGATCTCGAAGTTCACATCTCCCGTGTTTACAGTGGACCCCATAGGCACATTGTTAGCAGAGGGAGCTGAGAACTCACGAAGGGTCTTTTGAGCCATTGGTGTTTGGATTGTTTGTGCAAGAATGCTGGCTTTCTATGCCGCTCGAATCTTCTGAGGAGTAACGACACAGGGTCGGTCTCTCAGAAGAGATTCGAGATCTTCAACAAAGTTTTCCAACAGGCGGAAACCAGATGTACAATGCCCTGTTTTCACATTAAAAATGCGAAAACGAAAAATGGTTATCCTACTAAAATCCTACCCAGGGTTCTATCCTTTTCACTCAGTCATGTTATATATCTATTTGCCTTCCATGGCAACGGCGCCAGAAATGCTTGTTGACTGCTCCTAAGGTATATTAACAAATCATCCCCGACAATAGTGCCAGAAATGCTTGTTGGTATTTCTTATGAACCATTAACTAAACATCTCCAACTGATGTGTCAGAAATGCTTGTTAATGGTTCTATTGGATCACAGAGTGAATTTCGCAAGCACACGGAGGTATCATTGTAGCATTCCCCTTCAGAGTATTTCCAAGGGTGTCATTTATTTGATCCCAAAGGAAGGTGGGGTAGATGTATAACAATCATCAAGTGGACACGGTAGAAAGGTCTAGGTAGGAATCTAGTAAGGATGGATAAAATAATAGTGGAGGTAGTGTGACACACACAAAAGCTTTCAAGTCTAAGGGGAATAAGAGGATCCTAGAGGTTAGTTAGGGTTGAGAGCTATGGAGGTACTCCTACTATGCTCTATTGTACATATACATAGTCTAAACTAATTATTCATAAGATAGATCAATAGTGAATACTTATGCTATGTGGTTCAACACATCGGGCACGGGCTTACTCCTAGCAATACTAGGGCGACTCCCGCCAAGAGCCTGTGGCATAGCCGAACGTGAAGGATTACAAAGGACAGATAGGGCTGTCACCACCTACTGCCTACCTCTTCAATCCGTGGGTCTACGAAACATCCAATGCTACTTAACTATCCTAGCACCATGCTAGCATATGAAGTAATTACCGTAAGAGCCTAGGCACAATCTATCCTAAGGCAATGAATTGAATCATCATTGAACCAATGTTGATACACAACATAATTACCCATACTAACCTAGTTATGTTATAATTAACTAGACTATAGTGGGGGTCTATAGGTTCTATGATAATGAGATATGTTCATGATAAAATAGTCATAGAAGCTATACCTTCCAAATACATGGACTCCACAACCAAACAAGAAATGCATTGCCAAAGTATATGTATAAGTAGAGACTAAATATACTATCTTTATTATGCATAAAGTCACAAATACAAGAAAGAATACATGAGCCATACCTTTCCCAATGTAGGATTGGGAAGAGAGAGACTCCTTACTCCTTTCCCAATTTGGACTTGGGACTAGAGACTCTTCTCTCTACAACCTAACTCCTCTAAGACTATGGATGATAGTGTATATAATAGAGATGAAGATCAAGTGGTGTGTGTTGAAGTGAGGGGTAGGGGGTCCTATTTATACTAGTGTTGAGGTCGGTTCCCGCCACCAAAAGCGCGCGATTCAGTCAACATTGACTCCAGGGAGCCGGGAGGAGCCAACACGTGGAGGCTGACCGAGTTTGGTTCAAAGACCAGGTCGGCCGACCCCCTGGTTCAGTAGACCTGGTCATTGCACCATTTCTCGTGTGCTTTATCCAGGTGGCTGCAAGGTGGGTCCCATTGATGTGTATGGGTGATACACCGTTAGATCTCCTTGGATACTTCTATTTGTTGGCCATTTGATCTGTGGGATGCCAAGTGTCATCGCCTGATTGACTGTGATGATATTTTGTAAGATTGGTCCCTCTACATTTCCTCATTTCCTGCATAAAATGCTACATACACATATTTCTCCATGTCTAAGTGGAATTGAGTTAGATAGAAAGGTGATGTTTGCAAGAAATGATCAATCCTTCACATAATTGAGTTAAATTGACGGATGGAATTGGTATATAATAGCCGTCAACATGGAGGACCAGATATTACGTTCAAAGAAGATGGAAACCGACCCCAACTCAAATTCGTGTCCAACTCGGAGTCCAGGAGCAGTTCGCACTAAAACAGATGCCCAGGGCGCATACGAACTCAGTTTTGGATGTTCTACATGTGCACGGAAAGGGAAGAGGATAAAATTTCCGATGATTATTGTCCCATATCACAGTTCTTCCGTAGTCGACGGGAATCATCAAAACAAAATCGACTTCAGAATCCGTCAGGGTGCTGTGCCACCATATTGGTCCATTGGGCCTTGTATCAAGTCTACATCTCTTATTTCCGTGTCTTAGGGTTAGGTCACGACCCCAACACCCCGTTGGACGTCCTCCAACTTATATATACTCCATAGTAGCCGCCATAAACAATTGGGTTTTTCTTAGATTAATAATATTGCCGTTATACGGTTTGTGAAACCCCAACTTCGCGATTTCGGATCGTGTCTTCTACGTTCTTGCTTGTGTTCTCGGTTGCACTTGCAAGGATTAGCCTTCTTGCCGAGGTCAGTCGTGTGCAGCACGGTTGATAACCAACGGAGCGGTGGTGTAGTGATTGCAGGGGTTTGTCATGTTCTACTCGAGAACCTCGGATCATCAACGTCGAGATCTTCATCAATTGACTTATCCATTACCTTTCGAAAGATAGGGCCTAAACCTACTCATCAATTGGTATCAGATTTTCAGGTTTCTCGTTATGTAATTCATCTATCCATTACATTATTTTTATTTTTCATACCTAGAGTCCACAAAAAAAGCCACAAAAAACTTGTAGTTCGTAGATCTATTCATCACTTTGTCCAAACCACCATTGTGCCTTAGTAACTTTTTTTTCAGATTGGTTGTGTTGATTTTGTGTCCATGGTTGAGTCATATTGCTGGTTTAGAAATTGTTTTTGGCCTTAGTTTGAGTTTTTCGTTGTGTTGATTCATCCTTTTGAATCACGTCATCATGTCCCGGTTAGATTCATCTCTGTACAGTTTAGTATTTTCATCATATCCCGCTCATATAAACTCAGATTTTGGTGTTCTTGTACTTCCTGGAAAACTTAAGAAGTTCTCTATAACTTTTTTATTCATCAATTTCCCATAAAATAAAGTTATCGAGGTAGAAATTGCATTAGATACGAATCTGTTATTGACCTAGAAATTCTGAACAATCTTTATTTTGGGGGCAATATCTCCTACTGTTCTGATGCAAAATAGGTCTTCCATATACTGAAGTTAAAGAGGAGAGAGAGATATATAATCTTGCTGTTGAAATTTTTTAGATTTGAAGCTTCTAAGTGTGCCTAATTGTCTTTGAATGATTGAGAAGAAAACTGTAACAGACCTACGAGATATCTTTGGTTGCTTTGCATTGTGTTCTTCTTTTGTAGCATATTCTGAAAAAAAGGAAATAAACTCATGTGCAAAACAAGATACAAAAGCCGTGCAAGAAAAGAAAAGAGAAAAAATCAATAAAGAAAAACAGAAGTGCCTGCATCCTTTGTGTCCTCTAATTTTGTTACATGTCTTGCTAGCTTGAACTACTAGGAACTAATTTAGACCAACAACTTTGATAAGTACTTTGGACACTTATTCAACTTTACTATCTGATTGCATTGTTGCTAATCCTTGCTACATATAAAGTGTCATCCAAACTACACTTTACTCTTGAGCGGAATCGATACACCTTTGCAATCATCCCACACTTTATTGGTTTCTTCATACCGGCCACCGTTTGCCACCTGCAATGTCGGTAAGAACACTTGTAAGAGCGTGGTATGATGCTTGAGATTGTGTGATTCCACTTCCACATTGCCATTATCCTTTGTAGTTAATAGGGATAATATATTTTTCTGTTGTCTTCTGTTTGCTACTAACAATGTCAGGTAAAAGCAAGAATCATGCATTATATGCTGAGATGATTGACATGATGAAGATTGTGATGGAGTTGCTCGCTAAAAATCATACATCAACCAAGGTTTCACATGACATTTAGACCATCTTTACAACTCCTTCAACAAAAAGTAATTACATTCTCCCATCTCTTCCTTCTTATGATGGTTTTGGTTACAATGAATATATTTCTTTGGAAATAGAGTTGGATAAAATTTTTGGACAATGTCATATCTGTGAGAGGAGAAAGATTATAAATATTGCAAGTGCATTAGTAGGTTGTGCAATAACTTGGTGGAACAATTTAAATGATTCAGAGAAACCTCGAACATGGAAGGATATGAAAATTTGTATGCGAGAAAGTTTTATGAGTGTATCTAATTGCAAAGATGAAGTGCATCAATTTAAGGAGAAATTTCTTGTTGTACCTCCTTTTGTGTCTAACGTTTTGCAAGACAATATGGAAAATAATATAGATGATGCAAAAGAGAACGAGGCTTTCGACAACACTTGTGAAATTTTAGATGGATCAACTCATAATGAACTCAAAATCACTGCTGAAAATGGTAAGGCAAAAGATTCTACAAATACAGAAGGTGAGAAGTTTTTGGATGTTCTGGATTTTTCCACCAATCATGCTATTTTCGAGGAGAAACTATTAGAATCGTTTATTTATAAATCATTGTTACATGTTGATTTTCATGATGATTGTGGCGCTAAGAAAGAGTTGTGTGCCAATAACTCTATTATACCTATGCCAAAACAAGTTAATGTACTAGATGATTGTGTTTTGGATTCACTTACTTGTGCTGAAATTCATAATTTGATCACCGCTATTGCTGAAAATGATGAGCTAAAATTGTTAATTCCTCTAAATACTTTGGGTTATATTAAATTTTACACTCTTTGTGATCCAGATATTGTAAAGAGAAGAATATTTTCCCAATCTGAATTGCCTTTGTTAAGTAGAAATATTTCTCATGCTATAGGCAACTATGAAGATAATGGTGAATTTATGGTGCATAAAGTTTACATATCCTCAAATGAGAAATCTCATTTTATTCTGCAACAGCATGGTGAAACGAATGGATGCACTAACACTAAGAATTCTTTATCAAGTTTTTCTAGTATTTTTTTTCTTGCAGCACGGACAACATTTAATAGAAGAGCATTGTTCACTGCGGTTGTGCAATATGGACAAAGCTCATTCTACCCTCAAAGCAAGCCTCTTTGCTGGACAAACGAGCAAGCTGAGGACGGCTTGTCATAAAGAAGGGAGAATGATAAGATTATGCACATTATCACTGCACAAATAAACATGGCACAATGTTTATTTGCTTAAGATCCAGGCTCAAATGAATGGTCACACTTTTTTGATGGAGAACATGGAGATGGTGCACTATATCGTCCACCACCTGGACCACCTCCTTTGATGCACACAAGAGGATTTGATAGCGTTGCACATATGGACCCACACATGAGAGAAGATGAACTTGGGTCGAGGATAACTCCAATCCAAGAAGTGGAGGATGATGAGGACATCACTCCTATGGATATACACAACACCCCATTCAACATACAAGATCCAATCAATAGAATTCAAACACACCAATTAATTTTAGAGGTGAGCTAATTCTTATATGTTTCCTTATAAACTTTTGAGAATAGATTGCTACCTAATGACTTAATTGCGATTAGGATCCATGGATAAGTTCAAGGAGTAATTGGAGGAAGATTTAGGTGTGTGGAGCACCATATATTACGTTCAAAGAAGATGGAAACCGACTCCAAGTCAAATACGTGTCCAACTCGGAGTCCAGGAGCAGTTCGCACTAAAACAAACACCCAGGGTGCATACGAACTCTGTTTTGGACGTTTTACGTATGCACGGGAAGGGGAGAGGATAAAATTTCCAATGGAGCTGGTCCCATATCAAAATTCTTCTGGAGTCGATGGAAATCCTGAAAACAAAATCGACTTCAGAATCAGTCAGAGTGCTATGCCACCATATTGGGCCATTGGGCCTTCTATCAAGTCTACATCTCTTATTTTCGTGTCATAGGGTTAGGTCACGACCCCAACACCCCCTTGGGCGTCCTCCAACCTATATATACTCCATAGTAGCCGCCATAAACAAATGGGTTTTGCTTAGATTAATAATATTGCCATTCTACAATTTTTGAAACTCCAACTTCGCGATTTTAGATCGTGTCTTCTATGTTCTTGCTTGTGTTCTTGGTTTCACTTGCAGGGATTAGCCTTCTTGGCAAGGTCAATCGTGTGCAGCACGGTTGATAACCAACGGAGCGGTGGTCAATCCTAGCCCAGTCGGCTCCTCCAGCACCACCAACAGCAAGCCCGGAGAGCGCTCTGGCAGCAGCAAGAGCTCTTCCCCACACCCGCTATCGCTGAATGCTTCCTAGGGAGCGGCTCAGCCGTGGGTCCAAGACACCGACCACCTCGTCGTTGCGGCCATCAACTCTCCAAACTGATGGAGGCATCATGTGTCGCTGTTGTGCATGCCATCCATCAACTGTTGCACCGCCGACTCCAGATCTACCAGGCCTTCCAGCGCTGGCAAGATCTCCACGGAGGACCTTAGGGCTGAGCTTGACCGTTGTCAAGCCCAGATAGATGGGCGCGTCATCATCAAGCGGTAGAGGGAGAGACGACACAACCTCAACGCTGAGTGCGGGCCTCGAGGGCCTGAATAGGAGGATTCCTTCGCCCGAGGAGCACCTCAGGTAAACCCTCTGTCGCCGCCGTTGAACCAGGACAACATTGGGTCGACAGCACCCCTACATTGCCCTATACACCAGGTACCGCAGCAGTACCTGCCACAGCAGCAGGTCCTGCAGCAGCCACACGTGGCGCAGCAAAACCCCCTGGTGTATGCTGTCTTGTACGCCTCTCCGGTGAAGCCCGTCGGAGGTTGCATGGCCTTAACGCCATACCTGCGACTGGCGATGTGGCGGCGCAAGTACCGAAAAGGTTCGATGGGAGCGTCAACCCTACAGAGTTCCTGCAGATCTACACCACGATGCTCCTAGCTACAGGAGCGGATGAGCTGGTCCTAGTGAACTACTTCCCCGTGACCCTTGTCGGTTCAGCCTGGTCATGGCTGATGAACCAGCCCGAGGGGTCCTTAACCTCTTGGGATGAGCTTTGTCGACAGTTCATGGTGAACTTCAGCAGCTCCTACATGCGACCTAGAACCGAGCTCGACCACCACGCCGTGTGCTAACAACCCAAGGAGACGCCGAGGTCATTCATCCAACACTTCTCCCAAGTACAGAACTCCATCCCCGACATCCTGAATGCTTCTGTCATGGTAGCGTTCCTACAAGGAGTGCATGACTGGAAAATGCTCGAAAAGCTAGCACACACAACGTGCAAGATGTCTCAGAGTTCTTCTCCATCGCCGACCAGTGTGCCTGCGTGGCTGAGGGTCATGACTGGCACAACCAGACTTCCCCTGGAATGGGCGGAGTTGGCCGGACCTGTGACGGTGCCATTACCCTGGGTAGCGGCAAGAATAAGAATTGGGGCGACGGACAGAACAAGTTGCTGCATGGGTCTCCCGTCACTGCAGCAGTGGCAACCGGTGGGGGAAAACCCCCACGCTCCGACAAGCGCCTACGTCAGCCACCTGCTACTGACAACAGTGTCGAGCCATGCCCAGTGCACAAGACTCGCGACCACAACGTGACCGAGTGTCGGGAGATCAAGAGATTGTAGGATCAAAGAGCACGTGTAAATCTACCAGAGTGGGGGTGAATGGTAGATTAAAACTTTTCTGCGGAAGCAACAAAAGACTCCTCAATAGAAAACCGATCTGTTAAAGAAACCGTGTGTGCGACTAATATAAACATGTTCAACTGAGACAAAACTAGTATAGATTGTAGAGAATCATGTCACGAATACGTCACGACAAGAATCACGAAAATCCGTCAAGAAAAACTCAAGTTATGATCGAAAGATCGAACAAAGATCAATCTGTCCTACCTGAGAAAAACAGTTCTAGAACACTGCAAAGAAACTTGTGTAGATCATAAACCACAAATCCAATGACCGTGAAATTTTCACAGATGATAGAAAATTAAGTTGTGAAGACAACCCGAGATGAATCACGTCAACTGAATCTGTAAAACATGAGTTATGATAAAATCACCAAAGAAAGGTAGTGTTGTACAAAAACTCGATGAGAAAGATTTGACAAAAACAAGTCGAACGAACAAGGCACAAAAGTTCCTTCAAACTACGAATTTTATTGATCAAAACACCAAGGGAACAGCCCCAAAGTCGTCCACCACAAGATCTGGCCTCCCTTGCTTATATAACCGGCCCTTAGACCAACCCAAACCTAACGAGGACTCTAATCCAACTCAATTCACGAATCGAAACTTTCCATAACTGCTCAAGAATCTTCTCACTACAGGAATCCCGATCAATTTCATCGGCCAGGGCCAACGTAAATAAGGCTTAAATTGACGTAAGTTACTTAATTACGTCGGTTTAACCTTAATTACCTCGATTCCCGGCAGACAAAGCAGTTTGGATGTGATTAAGGTAACTTACGTCGGCCGCCGATGTAAATTACTTAATTACGTCAGTTTCCGGCAACTGAAGTAAGTTATTTACTGGGATGGGCCGCGGGCTAGGCCGGAATACTTACGTCGGCTACAGCCGGTCGACGTAAATTAAGTGGTGTAACTTACGTCGGTTGCACCAAAACGACGTAAGTTAAGTGGTTTAACCTACGTCGGTCAGGACACACCAACGTAAGTTAAACTGGGCTAACTTACATCGGCATGGCTATAGCCGACGTAAGTTAAGTTTTCGAATTTTTTTAAAAACGGAAACTGACTACCTCGCTCGATGGCGAGAACTCAGAACACATACAGATAATATCCAGAATAGATACACAGCAAAACAATTATAAAACATTATCCAAAACATCGACAACAACACAATTTCAAAATTAAGTTCCACGGGGCTACACGCTAGCCCCTCCACTACCTCCGGGATTTTCTCGGCGCGTTACTAAACCCTGCAGAAGAAGCAACCAACCAATTATGATTTATGGAACCAACCATTTTCTCGCGGCATCATACTAAAATTTCGGAGTTAAGAAACCAACAATTTTGACTTATGAGAAAGTTCATTTAATTGAAGCTCTTTATAAATGGATGTGCAGAACTGCATTAAGTTTTCAGGACTTTGGCTACAACTTCAGTTTCAACCAACGCTAAATTTGAAGTTAGAAGCCCCAAGCGTGTACAGGTAAGGTCCTAATGTTCTTGGCTAATTATTTATATATGACTGAAAGCATTTTCTCATGACTAACATAAACTTGCATGTCATGATCTAATTACTTCTATGTTTTCATCAAAATAATGTGGACAGAGAAATTGTACTAAGACAAAAAACAAATTGTCATCAAGGATTATATACAAACTTAATTCCTAAATATGAACAGAAACATAGGAATATATATACATGTCTAGAAAGCTTAAGGAGTCCTTTAATAAGATTCTATTCGACACTAAGGCTAAAACTCACAATAACAGGGTGTACATAAAACAAAAAGAGGGGTAGACATATAAAACCTGCTCCGGTGTCTGCTGCGGCGGAAGCGTAGGAATCTCGATATCCTGACCACTGTGTCGAGCAAGAGCCTACCATTGCAAAATATAAGAAGATATATGTTATTAAAATGCTATGAAATTTAACTACGGTACTTTAAATTACATACCACCACTGCTGCTTGCATCTGGGCCACCATTAAGGTCGTCCTCTGCTGCTCCTCTCTCGACCTCTCCAGCTCTGTCTGGGTCTGCATCAGCGTCTCCTTCAAAGCGAGGAGCTCCAGCTGGGTCTGCGAGAGACAACCACTGGTGGTCCCAATGGACAAGGTCTGCGACGATGAACCGCCTCTCAAAGGTCGCGTTGACCTCGAGTCGACAACTCCCTAAAAATGGCAAACCTGCAAAAGAATGAAAACACTAAATAGAAGAAGATAAATTCAAAAATAAATCAAACAAATGAAGAAATCACCGTTCATGGGCCTTCCCGCCTCCACTCGCGTACGCGGCTTGGGCGTCGATCGGCGCGCTTTCCCAATCGTAATCCACACCGTGTTTCTTCACGACCTCCTGCACGTACTTTGCCTACAAAACAAAGAAATCTTGTAAGAATGTCAATAATAGTATTATTTATAATGAAATTGATAAATTTTGTAAACTTACCAGTCGATCGGCTGCGACCTGACTATACTGCCCTGGCTGAGAAGGGTCACTTCCCTTGTGACCTCTTTTCCAAACCTGGGTCGGGGTCGGCTCATGACCCATCTGTCTCTCCTGTATAGCCGTGTTAGTGAGAAGGAACACATAAATAAATTGAAAAATTACTTACCATGCATTTAGCCAAACGCAAGTAGCCGTCACCGCCATAGTTGTTCTTGCCGTCGGACCCCATGCGACACTGTCTAGCCTTTGTGGACTCATTGTTGAAAGCATCGCTAGCCCAGCATCGACAGAGAGCTAAGTACGCCTCGGTGTTACCCTGTAACTAGGAAATAGCAACATGCACATATTTCATTTTTCATCAATGAAGTTAACATACATAGATATTGTAAATATTTAACAATATTAAAAAAATGCCTCTGCGTACTGCTCCTCTGTCAAGTACGCATCGGAGTCCTTCCTTAATGGACACCTTTGCTCCTCCTGCTCCTGCTCCCGGAGGTGCCGCTTGTAGTACGCGTTGACGGCCTGAATCCGGGCGGTCGACAATGTAACACCCTAATTTTCGAGTTTTGGCAAATTAAAAATTTAAATGGGAATTTAGAGTTAATAATGGGAGGAAATTGTTTTTATAAATAAAAATATAAAATATATGCATCTCATATTGCATTTTGCATTCATCCTCATGTATTGAAAATTTATTACCAAAATAAATAAGCTAAAAGAAATTTATTTACCGGAGTAAGTACATTAAAATAAATTAAATTAGTATAACGAATATGGAAGAAAAGAAATAAAAAGAAAAAAAATACTAAATCGTCTATGCACATGCATTCATATAAACTGAGTAACTAGATCTATTAAAATCAAAATAGAAATTTTATACAATAGAAAAGTAATTATAAAAGAAAATTTAATATAGAAAAGATGATGAATAAAAATAAAAGATAGAGAAGTATATATATATATATATAATAGAAACAATAAATAATTAAAAAGAAATAATAAATAACAACTAATAACAGAAATAAAAATAAATAATAAACAAATAATATAAAAGAAAAGAAAGGAAAACAAAAAAAAAGAGAAAAACCCAAAGTCAACTCAATGGCCCAAGCCGTGGCCATACAAAAAACCGTGGCCACACCAACGAAAGAAAAAAAAATGAATAAAAGGTCAAGCGTGGCCACAAGGCCTAGCCACACCAACAAAAAAAAATGAGAGGAAACCACCGCAGGGAAAAAACACACAAAAGTCAACTAGGCAGAAGCTCTGTCGCAAGCCAAAAGCCTGGCCGCACCGAGCAAAGGAATAAAAAAAACAAAAAAAATGGAACAAGTACCGCTGGGCCAGACCAGCTGCCCGAGCGGGCGTGGCAGCGCCCCCACGTGCCGGAGCCAATGGCCGAGCGGCCGAGATGCACGCACGCCAGCGCCAGCGTTGAGCCCGTGCCGTGCGTACCAGGGGCTCTGCGCCTGCGGTTCCGAGTCAGACTCTCGGTCTCGGTCCTCGCCGCCTATAAAAAGCAGTCGTAGGCCTTTCGCGTTCCAACTCCCAAAAACCCTAGCTGCCGGACAAAAAAAAAGGAGACATCAGAGGCTGCGCCGCAAGAGAAGAAGAAAAGGAAAAGGCCACCGTCCGCCGGAGATCGTCGTCGCCATCGCGCCGCCGTCGTCGTGCCGCCGGAGGATGCATCTACTTCGTCTACGCATCGTCCCCATCCGCGATCATCAAAGCCATCGCATCTACGGTAGGCCATGTTCCAGATGCAAATTTTAGCGATCATATTGAACCTAATAGGCGTAACTTGATCGTAGTTGTGACATCTTTTTATTTTCAGCAGCATTAATCCACTCTAAAACCCCCGTAAACTCATATGAACACGTATGAACTAGTTGCATTTAATTAATAGACAACTGTAGTTAATTAATTATTTGACTTTGCATGCATGCATATCATCGCATGTTGATTAATGTGTGTGCATCATGTTGATTTGTATATGTTTTCTTGTATGTGTGATCACGAGTAGAGGGAAGTGCTCAAGAAGTCGTGTACGAGAATTTTCAGAATCAAGATTTCGAAGCGCTTGAGCAACCCTATCCGCCGGAGCAAGGCAAGTGTCCTTGAAGCATATTGATCCTGTTTTAAAATAAATGTTTTGTTTGCGAACTTGCATGCTTGTGTCAATATGATGGGGAACCCAATGGTAGGAAGTTTACTAGTTTTGTTTGACCACCCTTGTCACCTGGAATTTATGGTAGAGAGTCGGGGAGGGCTTTTTACCTTTTGCATCGCTTAATTAATTGGGATGGAAAAACCAACACTACACATTTAATTATGTATTAATGTTATTCTGGTTAATGTGAACTGGTCGATACGGTATGGTGATGGGTGATCTAAGCAAGCTTGGTATGTGGATGGGTTGGATGTTATGGTGGTTTGCTTGCTTTAGATCTAAGCACCGGTTCATGCGAGAATAAGCCAGGACTACAGTGCCACCACGAGGCCAAGTATGGGTGCGGCGTAGCTGATTAATTAGGGCTTTGCTGGTGCTGTTTGGACCATTGTGGATGCTCGGGGAAGGGGTAGTCGGATTGGGTTTGTTGATGATTGGTGGGACTACCCCGGGATCCGAATGGCTCAAGAGGGGGCCCTTGGTTGAAGATGTGCTCAGTTGGAGGCATCGCCACCGATGAAACCTCAGTGGGGTCTAAATAGGCTAGTAATCCCTTTGTAAAGGCTATTTTGTGATCTCTTGGCCACACACCAACGGAAGTGTGTAATATGACTGACGGGTCATGGGCATAAGGGAGATTCTTAGTCGCCGAAAGGTGATGAAATCACGAACACGTGGGTAAAGAGGTACAAACTCTGCAGAGTTAACTAAAACTATCATGATAGCCGTGCCCCCGGTTATGAGCACCTGGACAACTTCCATGATTAGAGGGAAATTGGGATTTGGGATGGTTATGGTTGGTAATGGTTATGGTTGATATTATGGTTATGGTTATGATTATGGTTATGATTATGGGATGGAATCATGGTTTATGACATTGATTATGGTTATTGGCTATGGTAAATTATGGACTGGTATTATGATTTTTATATGGTTTATGATGGGTTTACTTCACATAAATATGATACTTTGCTTTTCAAATGTTTTACTGTACTTTTCAGCACTTTGCCATTATTATTGTCGTCATTTGAATCAGCCACATGTCATACTTTCCACACTTGCTGAGTACGACATGTACTCACTCTTGCAATCCCCCCCAACAGTTGCAGGTCAGGATTGTGAGTTTAACGGTGATAATGCGGAGTTCTAGGCCGTGTCTACCGTCAGCTTTGCCTGTGGTGTTGCATGGAGCTGCGCTATCCATTTTGCTTAGTTGCTTACTTGTTTAATTAGTTTATTTCCGTTGCATTAGTTCAAATTATCATTAATATTCATTAGAGCTTGTATTCAAGGATAATATGGTTTGTGTAATAAAATTTAATAATTTGAGCTGTGGTAATTATTTGTTTATCATTTTTGAATCACTCGTGTATGTGTGTTGAACATCCTGGGCACACATATGCGCTACCTTGGTTCATTTTCGGAACCGGGCGTCACAGACAACGTCGCCGTCGTGAGCCTCCGAGTGTTGTAATGGAATAAGCATCTCGTGTGGTCCTCCATGCCCGGTTCCTCTACTTGGTACCTCAGCTTTAATCAAACAAACATTTAAGCGATATGCATTAACAATTCAAATGAGTTGAAAAAATAAAACAGTTAAACTTACCATAAAATTGTGCCACACGGCTCCCTGGGCCGTGCCACGGACCGGGTGAGAGACACGAGCGTAGTCGTCCCACGACAGGTCAGGGAAACTGTCAATGACACTGTGGTAGTGCAACTTCACGATAGCACCCAGGACACTGTTAACCTGCCTGTGGTGTTTCTCGGCCCCCGTGAAGGAAAAGTCGTACCAACAAAGGACAGATTGTGGTCCACTGAGAAGTAACCGGAGGAGGAGCCGCAAAGTGGGTCCTCCTCGTCCGTCGCCTCTGCTGCGATGCCGCCACATCCTGTGACCCTGAAGGCTCTGCAAAACCACCAGAGTCCATAGGAAGGCTATCGGTAGCCGACTGCAAAGGAAGGCTAGCGCTAGCCGGCTCCGAAGGGAGGCTAGCGCTAGAGGGCTCCTATAGCGGCCCCGCCCCTGACTCGAGCTCCTGTAGCGGCCCCCTAGCCTCTGACTCATACTCGGAAGACTCTGAGTTAGCCTGCACAAAAGAAAAAGATTGACAATAAATAAATATTAACAACTACAATTCATAAATTAACTTTAATGTAAACTAAAATTTACCTCCGTCCGCTGAAAGCACACAACAGTTGAGGGTGGAGCGTGCGCCAGAAAGAGGGAATGTTAGCTCGAGGGTAACGAGGTCCTTGAGCAAGGGTCTTGTGGTGGCTCAAACCCTCTCACTGGCTTCCCCTTCCCCTTCCCCTTCCCCTATGATGACATCCTGTTGCAATGAATAAATGATTAATATGCAAAGATAATATACAAAATTAAAGTTAAATTAGTGAATAAAATGTTACTTCAAAAATCATCAACATCACGGTCATGCACCCTATTCCTTAAACCAGCCCATCAATCTTCTTCTTCTGCAAATCGTTTTCGTTTGCGCGAATCAGCAGGTTCGACTAAGTCATCAATATCTTTAGTTTCTGATTCTTTTTTCGCTTTCGTGCCAGTCTCGATATCTTGAGCATCTCCAACTCAGTCATCGAGTCCTACACTGGGCTCGACTGAGAAGGAGTTTGACAACTCTTCCTCTTGGTAGACCACATCAACCTCAGCTTCCTCACGGTAATCATCATCTCCTGGAGCGTATAACCACTCACGAGGATTCACCTTATGTACCACCCACCAAGCTTTGAATTTATTGCATGGATAAGGTAGATAGTACACTTGATCTAATTGGTGTGCAAGAACTAATGAATCGAATCCTTTTAACCGTTCCTTGTGTTTTACTTCGACCATGCCAAATTCGTTTACTTGAATTCCACGAATGGAATCAAACCATTCACAGTCAAAGAATACTGCTCGAATTGTCTTGTTTCCGACAAAAGTGAATTCAAGGATTATTTTAATAATTCCGTAGTACTGAGTTTCATTTTCTTGCGAATCGATTGCCCTCATCACAACTCCGGTATTACATGTTGCCGCGAGAGGACGAAGAGATTCAAATTGAGTTATACGGAATTGAAAGCCGTTGATGTCATATCGACCATTGCTTCTAACATTAACCACTACACAGGATAGTTGTCGCAAATCTTCATGGACGTTGGCATCTTTTTTGCACTGTCCAAGATATGAAGTTATTAGAAAATGTACGCATTCTTACATTATAAGAAAACTTTGTTAACATTGACAAGTTAACGATAAAGTGTTACGTGATCTTAAAACCAGTAAAGAAAATTAGATCCCCCGTTTATTCCTTCCCGTCGAATCTGTTTTATTTGCTTGTCGAACATACTACACGAAAAGAGAACCTTTTAGAATACATGTGTTGGAAAAGATGGTGAAAAGCATAAGTGTAGGAGAAACACTTACTTGAAAAATTCATTCATTTCCTCCATATTAGCGTACATGTAGAAGAAAGCAGCACACCTTTCTTTTTCGCTAAAGTCGTAGGAAGTGTAACTACCAACAGTAGTGCCTCTTGTTGCAAAAATGGAGAGACCACTACAAGGAGGTTGCTCATCCATATTGTACCGCATTACCGAAGTATCAACATTGCGTTACTCTGCCAAGTAAACACTTGAGAAGTATCCTACTTCCTTAAGAGTAAAAGCTTTAGCGATGCAACCTTCAACCCTTGCCCTATTCCCAACCATTGATTTTAGATATCTGAGTGCTCTTTCAATATGATACATCCACCTATATTGCACGGGACCACCCACTTTCACTTGAAATAAAGATGAATTATGAGATGTTGCATTGGATTGAAAAATCCTGGAGGAAATTTTTTTTCCATCTTACACAAAAGTATCGGAATCTCCTTCTCCAACTGAGTCATCATCTCTGGCTTGATTTCTTTAGAACAGAGTTGCCTATAGAAGTGTCTAAGCTCGGCTAACACCTTCCACACTGCATCGTCAAAGTAGCCTTGAAACATAACAGGCAGAAGTCTTTCCATGATTATGTGATAATCAATGACTCTTCAACCCAATGAGCTTTCCCGTTTTCACATTCACGGCTAGTCTTAGACTAGCTGCATAACCATCTAGGAATTTCAAGCTTTGCAACCATTCGAGAACTTATTTCTTTTCTTTAGGTCGAAGACAGAAAGGAGCGCATGGTTTACCACCATTTTCGGAGAGCTCAAGAGTTTGACGGTTACAAAGCTCGGTGAGATCCTTTCGAGCCTTTAAATTGTCTTTTGTTTTGCCCATCATGTCCATGCATGTGCTTATGATTCATTCGGCCATGTTACACTCCTGATGCATGACATCAGTGTTGTGCCTTAGAATCAACGACTTCACACACGGTAGCTCCCAAAGTCCACATATGTGAGTCCAATTGTGTTTGTTTCTGAAACCTTCAAAATATTCAGGATGACATTCCTCTGGCACCAATTTGTCCAACATATAAGATATTTCTGAGCCGTTAGGATGTTTCAGTGGTCATTTAGTGACAAAGGTGTTCTTTCTAAAGACATTCCTCTGTTGTGTAAACAAGTGATTCGGAGGCAGCCAACGTCTATGACGATCGAAGTAATATATCTTGCCTCCATGGGTAAGTCAAAAGCAATCGGTATCTAAAGCACATATAGGACACGTCAACCGACCATGAGTGCTCCATCCAGAAAACATGTCGTATGCAAGAAAATCATGGACGGACCATAAATTAGCAGCTCGAAGGTTGAATTTCTGCTTCTTGTAACAGTCTTACGCTTTGACTCCTGTCTAGAACATTTTCAACTCTTCGATCAACGGTATCAACATCACGTTGAGACGTGACCCAGGATGATTCGGCCCAGGTACAATGAGGCTAAGAAACATGAACTCATTGTTCATGCAAAAAGCCGGTGGGAGATTGTACGGAGTGACAAAGACGAGCCAACAGGAGTATGGTGCGGAGTTTGTGCTGAACGTCGTGAACCCATTTGTCACCAACCAGATGCGAACATTTCTCGCTTCACGACCGAATTCTGGGTCGAGCTGGTCCAGTGCCTTCCATGCCTCACCATCGGACGGGATCGTCATGACTCCATTGTTCTGACACTCACCTTCTTTGTGCCATCTCATGTCTCTGGCCGTTTTTTTAAGGAACAACCGCTTCAACCTTGTGTCACGGGTAAGTAATGAAGCTGCTTACATGCGAATTCCATCGTCACAGTATCACCATCGTTATTAACAACTTTGACAAACCTCGGTTGAACACATTTCAAACATTTGTTCTCATTGGCATGCTCTCTCCAGAAAAGCATGCAGTTGTTCGGAGACACATCAATCTTCTCGTACTTCATACCGAGACCGGAAAGAAATTTCTTCAACTTATACATATCTTTAGGAACTTTGTTGAACAAATTAATGAGCTCATTGTAACAGTTATTAGAAAAGAAGAACTTAGACTTAATTGCCATAAGTCTAGTCACAAAATTGAGGATTGTAATCTTAGTGTCTCCATGCAGCAGCTCTTCTAAATCTTTGAGATGTTTGATGATCTTTTTAATCTCTGCTGTTTGAGTATCCTCTGTAAGCTCTGGTCGTATAGCTTCCAGCATCTCATCCATCATATCAACCTCCGTGGCATCATCATTGTCCGCTTCCACTTCTTCTACAGCTTGAGAAGCTGTCTCGCCATGGAAGTTCCACAACTCATAATGTGACACGTAACCATTTCGACACAACTGCATCGTAAGTTCCACTTTGTACAAAAATGTTCCTTTTTCGGCATTTCGTACATGGGCACCGTGCCTTATCGCTATTTGACAACGACAAAGCTCGTTCCACAAAAGCTTATGTCTTAGCGTACCACTAATATGAATGACCACCAGTTCTGCTCTTCCAACCAGTATACATCCAACTACGGTCTTCACCCATGTATGACTCTGCAATTTAAAGCCAAACAAAATTACCGTTAGTTTCTCATTAATTTATAAATGATAGAGAAAATAACGAGAGAGACAGTGAACTGGGTCCGTCGGGGTCAGCCATACACCTGCGTGGTGATTTAGTCGCATACTTTAAGTTCACACTAAATGGGCCAAGACTATAGATGGACAAATGGGCCTGGCCAAACAGGCCGGCCCGAAGCACAATAAAAAAATCACATCACGAGCACGACCAGACATGAAAAAATCGGGATCGGGCTGGCCTGAAGCCCGACACGGTCCGTGCTCGGGCTTGACCTCAAGAACACCGGGCTAGCTCGGCACGGCCTGATTAAGGGCGGCCCAGCCCGATTCTTCCTCGAATCTATGAGGACGCAAGGCGAGCCCGACGAGAGACGACTCCTAGACCCCCGCCCAGAGGAGGCGAGGCGAGGCGAGGACCCCAGTAGGTCTACGGCGAGCCGACAAAACTGTTGGCGAAGAAGCTGCGGCGGAGGCAACGAGGCGCGAGGAGGTGATCACGGCTCGGCCAGGCTTCGGGCCAACACGACATGCTCGGCCTGCAAACGGGCCCGACACGCACGACAAGGGAAAATGGGATCCGTCATGCCCGGTCGGGCTTAGCCGGGCCGGCTCGGCACGGCCCATTGGCCATCTATAGCCATGACAGAATCTAAGTGCCCCAACAGTCGGCCGCCCCCGACACCGCCCTCCTCATGGCGCATGAGCTCGGTGCCCCAATCGCACCCCCGGCGTCTCAGCGCCCCGACGGCAAGCGGCCCGCGTCTATGCCCTCTCCATGACGGTCGAGCTTGGCGCATAATGAAACCAATTAAGCATAATCTACACTACACTAATTAAGCATAATCTACACTAAGCAAATTAAGCATAATTAAGCAACTTAACTACTTAAGCATAATTAAATAAAAATAATCTAAGGTAAGAAAATTAACTGATTAAGCATAATTAAATAAACAATTAAGCAATTTAAGCATAATTTAAACAATTCAATTCAGTTGAACTTCAAATTTGAACAATTCAATTACATTCAAATCAAATTTGAACAATGCAATTCAATTGAATTTCAAATTTCAGTGGGAGGTTTAGGGTGGGGTGGGGTGGGGGTGTTTGGGGGGGGGGGTCTGGGGAGGGGGGGCTCGGGGAGGGGAGGGGGAGGGTGAGGGGACCTCTGCAGGGAGGGTGAGGGGGGGGGCAGGGTGGGGACGGGGAGGGGAGGTGGAGGGGGCTCGCGGAGGGGAGGAGAGGGGGCGGCGCTCAGGGGGGTGGGGCGGGGAGGGTCGGGCCAGTGGCGGTCAAGGAGGGGACGACGCTCGGGCAGAGGGCAGGGGGGGTCGGGCCGGCGCCTCTCGGGGAGGGCAGGGGAGGGGAGTGGAGAGGGAGGGTCTCGGGGAGGGGAAGGGAGGAGGGGCAGCGCTCGGGGAGGAGTCATACCTGGCGGCGGCAGTGTCGGACGGAGGCGTGCGCGGCGGCGGCGTCTGGCGAGGCGGAGGGGAAAAGAGAGAAGCGATGTGCAGGTAAGGAACGGAGAGGCGCGCGCGGGTAGGTTAAATTTCGTAACTTACGTCAGCTAATTAATATAATTATGTCGGCATGTGTTATTTACGTCGGCCATAATTGAGGCTGACGTAAGTTATGCTTAACTTACGTCGGCCTATTAATTCACGTCGGCTTGGGGTCTTGACCGACGTAAGTTTATGTGTTTTCCTGCCAGTCTATTAACTTATGTCGGCCGCGAATGAGAGTTAGTTAACTTACGTCAGTTTCTTCTGGCCGACGTAAGTTATTCTACTTTCGTCCGTTGGCCGACGTAAGTTAATTCGGACGATGTAAGTACTCGTGTTTCCTGTAGTGTCTATACAAAGATAGAAGCAATCTTAAGACTTCCAAACACCTTAGGAACGTATCCCACATTCCTAAAACAACTCAAGTTCGTGACCCACACAAAATCCTATCATAACCAACTCAAAATTTCAATATTTGAGTCAAACATGACTCAACCGCAGTCTAAATCCATAACCTAGTCGGTTGGACCTTTCCCACCAATTCTTTACATCCACCTCTCTTCATCACGCCTCGGAACCGTGTAGCCACGTCCATGCACTCCTTGCACACACGCAAACATCTTACAACGACGTCCACAATACCTTCATATGCATTGTTCTTGATTCAAACATGTTGTGCAACCTCACGATCAACTCAACCACAATTCCTCCAGAACATGGTTGTTAAACCTCATCTTCTCCCTAAGACTAGTTCAATGGATCCCGTCACCAGCCATGTCTTGAACTCAAGCAACACATGCACAGGAATAAACAACCAATACTTCCGAGCACAAGTCATCGACTTGACTCTCGTTAGTTCCGATAACCATAACACCTTACGTGAGCACCTCGCATAAGTATGTTCCAAACCTTAGCAAAAAGATACTAACCATGACCACCAAAACACACCAGAAAGTTAGTAAAAGAAAACTAAGTAAACTTTCCATAATCCAAATAAAAACAAGTTTCAAACAATGCAAATTAAAAGTAGAACCACTGCGATCAAGCTCCGAATCTATCCAAAGCTAACCGGATCTTGAACCGGAGCTTATCAAAACTAACAAGATCTAGCACTGGAACTTACCAAAGCTAGTCGGACCTAGCGCTGGAGCTTACCAAAGCTAGTCAGAGCTAGTGCTATAGCTTACCAAAGCTAGTCAGACATAGAGCCGAAGCTAACCAAAGTTAGTCGGACCTAGACAAAGAAGTCGGACCTTCACGGAGCTACCCAAAACAAGCCGTACCTATCGTAAGACCATGTTGGAGCTCGAACCTAGACTCAGATCTTGATGATAAAGGTGTTTTGGTAGTATTCAAAACTTTTTAGCGCCATAGCCAATGTATTCAGCACACATAGGTCTCACAATCTCCCCCTTGATGAAAGCATTGGCAACACCACTTAAAATCCGAACATTGGCTCATTCACATGAAGAGTCTTGAAAACAATTTCTCCCCTTTTTTTAAAATCGATAGAAGTAAATTTCTCCCCCTATACTTATCTCTTCCCCTTGCATACTTCTCCCCCTTTGACAATGTATTCAGCAAGGTACAAAAGAGAAATTTTAATTTGTTATGAGCACATTATATACCTATAGAACAAAGCTCATCCAAGTCATACTATCAAGTAACTTACACTATCATAATAATGAGATACATAAAGTAGTGTAAGCCATGCTAGAGATCAAATGTAATTTTCAATATAAGCACATCGTGATCTCACAAACTTAACTATTTCAAAACCTGAAGGCATTATATCTGTTGCTGCATTTTAAGCACAAATTTTGATCATATGAAATTTGCAAGAGATTATATGCGCATCTACCTTATTCTAACCAACCAAGCCAAGCTTATGTCTTTTGGCAATCATAAGCTAAATAACATGGTTTTAGTCATACACAACTTCTTCCAAGTTCATATCTAAGTGCAGTGATAAGCCATCTTAAAAGAAGAAGTGCGATGCATGCATATTCTCTTGATCTTTTCTCATTTTTTTATTTGAATATACAAGCTCAACATGAGGATAGTCGATTGATTAATTTTTCGTTATTAAAAGCCCTTGTGAGCATGCAACAAGTTCAAAACAACAAGAAGGTTTGATCATGACCATATTTAGTATAATTAATTATTCCAATTAGTAGACATGGCAAAAACTGCAAAATGTATAACATGAGTAATGTTGAAAGTGCATCTAGGACTCCCTTGTGGGTTTTGGATGATTTATGACAAGCAATTGGGATCCTAATCCTTTTGTTGAGATGAATGCAGGCAAATGATGAAAAATGAGCAAAATGCCAAAAAGAAGGGAAATGAGAAGCAAAGTAAATGTGAGCTCAAGGAGAAGAAAATAGTAGTTTATTATGTATGGAGTGTGTTAAGGAAACACATCCAAGAGCTCAATCACTTTCAAGCACACACACACAATGCACAAAGTTATACAGGACCGGACTAGTCCGAAAATAGCCGGACTAGTCCGATATCACATTCTGCACTAGATCGGACAAGTCCGGTCCCCACCGGACTAGTCCGATATCTTTCTGATTCACTTCGGACTAGTCCTCCCCAATGCGGACTAGTCCTCAACACAATGCACAAGTCACACAAAATCGGACAAGTCCGTTGTAGTCCGGACTAGTCCGATATTCATTCTGATCCACTTCGGACAAGTCCAGTGTCTACACGGACTAGTCCGATATACACACTGATCTAAATCGGACAAGTCCTCCAAGTGCGGACTTGTCATTCTAAACACTTAGGGTTTCATGTGTCCGGACAAGTCCGATGGCAATCGGACTAGTCCGAAGATTTCCAATAGCGAAATCGGACAAGTCCGTTTTCAAACGGACTAGTCCGATATTCCTGGACACTTAGGGTTTGCTACACACAGCACACCGGACTAGTCCGGTGACCACCACGGACTAGTCCGATCTTTCTAAACCCTAACGGTCACTTTTAGAAACCCCATATAAATAGAGGTGCACGGCCCACTTTCACAATATCTCGAACCCTAGCGCCGTCACACCTCCCAAGAGACTCAAAAACCACCTCTCTCCACGAAATTAAGTGCAAAATCGATCAATCTATTGAAGATCACTTCTAGATCATTAGAGAGACACTTGGCACACATCATTGAGCTCTTGGTTTGATTCTCTAACACACTCTTGTGTTTCAATTTGTAATTTTCGAGTGTGTTATTGGTGGCTTTGTAAGTTGTAATCAAGGGAGCTCTCAACGTGTGAGAACACCCCTTCAACTTGGTTATTTACCCCTTTGTGATTAGTGGAAGAGGATTGGCCTTCGTGGCGATCCGACGAGGGAAGGGTTGGAGAAGACCTGGTCCTTTTGTGGGCTCCTCAACGTGGATGTAGGTTGCCTTCGTGGTAGCCGAACCACGGGATAAATCTTGTGTCTTGTCCTTTTGTGTTCTTCATCTTAATTGATCAACTTAATCTAGGGTTTGATTCATTTTGTTCAATTTGAGTTAATTTGATAAACAAGAGCCTTAATTGTTATAGAAGTTGACATACAACTATTAAACTGTCATTTAAGTCTATATTTCTGCTGCCTACATTAACGAAACAATCAAATTGACTGAACTTGATCAACTTAGCCCGTGAAAACTGGACTAGTCCGATATCTCTGGTATTGACTGTGTTGTTGTGTGTTACAGGAACCGAGAAAAATTCAAAAAGGCCTATTCACCCCCACTCTAGGCCTACATTCAATTGGTATCAGAGCAGGTTCTTCAAGAAAGAGTGCAACCACTCGAAGAGATCATGTCGAACATGAAGGAAGTTCAGAAAATCAACAACCAGGAAGAAGTGAACAACGACAAGAACCAAAAGCTGGAAAAGTATCTCGAAGCAATTCAAGACTTCGATGATGATGACGAGGAGACGCTGGAGCTGAAAGCACTCCTCAGGAAGAAAACACTTTCCAAAGGGAAAGCCAAAGTTGAAGAAAAGAAGAAGGGGAGTAGTCACACCGACTACTCCCGATATCCTTTTAACTATGATCGTTTAAATTCAAACAACAGCCATTATCTATCTATTCCTCTTGGAAAAGCCCCACACTTCGATGGGAGTGATTACTCCATGCGGAGGCAAAATATGAAGATGCACTTGATTTCCCTTAACCCATGTTTATGGCATATTGTGTGCACAGGAATAGACATCACAGATGACGACGAAGAGCTCACCCCAAGTCAAGAGCAAGCCATCCACAGAAACGCTCAAGCCGCAGCCGTAATCACCTCCTCTCTAAGTCGAGATGAATTCACAAAGGTGGACGGACTGGAGATTGCAAAGGAAATATGGGACACGCTACAATCAGCCCATGAAGGTGACCGGCATGTGCGGGAGGCGAAAATTGAAATGATCGAAGGCGAACTTGGAAGGTTCGCAATTGAGGAAGACGAGTCTCCCCAGGACATGTACAACCGATTGAAGACACTTGTAAACAAGTTTCGATCATATGGGAGCAAGAAGTGGAATGACCACGAGGTTGTAAAGCTCATCCTTAGAGCCTTTATGCCTCGCAATGTCACACTATGCTCTATGATCAGAGAGAGTCCCGGGTACAAGAGGATGACTCCAGATGAGCTGCTTGGCAAAATCATCAACTTTGAAATTATGGAGAAACAAGCCAAGCACGTCAAAGAAATAGCCGACCTCACATCGGCCAAGAAGAAGGGAGTTGCCTTAAAGTCCACACTCAAGCCACTATCCAAGGAAGCAAGAGAAGCACAGCTTGAGGAGGACAGCGATGATGAAAGTAGTGAGCTGGATGGAGATGATATGATTTTGTTCATGAAAAAGTTCAAAAGAATATTGAAGAAAAGACAGGGAACAAACTCAAGTGAAGGCAAGTACAAAGAGAGGACAAAGCCGAAGATGAGGCGGGCGTGCTATAACTGTGGTGAGTATAACCACTTTATAGTCGATTGCCCGTATGAGAACAACAAGAAGAAGAATAAAGAAGTCAAGCCTCGACTGAAGAAATTCTTCAAGAAGAAGAAAAAAGCTGAACAAGCACACATTAGAAAGGAGTGGGACTCAAACGATGAGTCTTCATCATCCGATGAAGAAGAGATGGCTAGCATAGCCATTGAAAGCACGTCCAAGAAACCCACACTCTTCCCCACGCTCGGTACAAAGAAGGGACATGGCACTTGCCCATGGCAAAGGAAGGTAAACACAAGGTAAACATCAAAACTTCTTCCATGAATTCCTACTCAAGTAATGATGAACTAGATAGTGATGATGAAGATATGTTAATGGGATTAGACAGAAAAACTGCTGCTAAAATGAAATTTTTACTTGTCCAACTTGTTGAGAAGGAACAGCTAATTGATTGTCAAGAGGACATGATTATCTCCCAAAAGGAGAAGTATGTCAAACTTGACAATCTTCTAGTTCTTGAAAAGGAGAAAAACAGCTCACTAGAGCTTCAGCTAGCTTCAAGCAAGAAAACTTGCTTGGAGTTAACCAACTCAAACATTGCAATCAAGGATCAACTTGATGACCTGATCAAGGTTAACAAGATCCTTGATGTGCAAGTTGAGTCACTCAAGCTAAGTGAATCTTCCTCCTCTTCAAGTCTACCTTCTCAACCCACTTCAACTAATCTTGTTCATATGTGCAAATGTAGTAAAATCAACACCAGTTTGAAGGAAAAGTCTACCTCCACAAAGGATAAAAATCCTACCCAATGTGGAATATTTGACAAGGAAAGGATCAACTATGCACGTAGTGCATACTTGGTCCAAAGACCTCCAAATGTCAAGTATGGCATTGGTTACTCTTATGATGGAAAGCAAAATGCTGGAAGTCATAAGAATAACAAGGGAAAGATTACCTTTGTGAAGGGAGGACCCTCACAATCTGGTAACTCGAAAGTTAAAAACCTGAACTCTCATGAACACCGGACTAGTCCGGTTGTGGTCCGGACAAGTCCGGTCATACGGACAAGTCCGATCACCCAGACTAGTCCGATCAACAAACAACAACAACTTTTGTTCAAAACCTTTGATGCCTCTTATGTATTAATGAGAAACAATCTTGGTAAAGTTTATGCTTATTATGCTGGGCCACGCCATGGGAACACAAAACCCCATGAGTGGGTGCCCAAATGTATTGTAACTAACCTCCAAGGACCCAAGCAAGCTTGGGTACCTAAAACCAAGACATAATTTGTTTCTGCAGGCCTACTCCTCCGGTGGATCCAAATGGGTGCTAGACATTGGATGCACCAACCACATGACCGGAGAAAGGAGGATGTTCGCGGAATATGAAGAAAACGAGGACCCAAACGAAGGCATCTACTTCGGAGATAATAGTCAAGGAAGGGTCCTCGGTACCGGTAAAATAGCAATATCCTCTGAACACACTCTTTCTCATGTTTTACATGTTGAATCTTTAGATTATAACCTGCTGTCCATATCTCAATTATGTGACAAAGGTTATAATTGCCTGTTCACTAACGAGGGTGTGACCGTCTCAAGGAGGAGTGATGGTTCTGTTGCATTCAAGGGTATGTTGAAGGGAAAGCTTTACCTTGTTGACTTCAACAAGGATAAAGCCGAACTCGACACATGCTTGATTGCAAAAACCAACATGGGTTGGCTGTGGCATAGAGGGCTAGCACATGTTGGTATGAGGAATCTTCAAAAACTCCTCAAGGGCGATCACATCCGAGGTTTGAAAGATGTTGTTTTTGAGAAAGACAGGCCTTGTAGCGCGTGCCAAGCCGGGAAGCAAGTTGGAGCACATCATCCCGCAAAGAACATCATGACTACGACAAGACTGCTCGAACTACTTTATATGGACTTGTCTGGTCCAATTGCTTACATAAGCATCGGCAGTAATAAATACGGTTTAGTCATTATTGATGATTTTTCCCGCTTCACTTGGGTGTTCTTTTTGCATGACAAGTCAGAAACACAAGGGACACTCAAGAAATTCTTCAAGAGAGCGCAAAACGAGTTCTCACTATCGATCAAGAGTATTCGGAGCGACAACGGCACGAAATTCAAGAACATACAAGTGGAGGAGTACCTTGATGAGGAGGGAATCAAGCACGAATTTTCAGCACCATACTCTCCACAACAAAACGGAGTTGCCAAAAGGAAGAACCGAACGCTCATAGAGATGGCAAGAACAATGCTCGATGAATACAAGATTTCGGATTGATTTTGGGCGGAAGCAATTAACACCGCTTGCCACGCCGCAAATCGACTCTACCTTCATCGACTACTCAAGAAGACTCCTTATGAGCTACTCACCGGTAACAAACCAAACATTTCATATTTTAGAGTTTTCGGTTCTCCATGTTATATTTTGAACAAGAGGCCCAGAACTTCAAAGTTCGCTTCAAAGTCCGATGAAGGTTTCTTGCTTGGTTATGATTCGAACACTTACGCCTATCGTGTTTTCAACAAGGCCTCCGGACTTGTTGAAGTGGCACGTGAAGTAGTGTTCGATGAAACTAATGGCTCCCAAAAGGAGCAAGTTGATCAATGTGAATTAGGTAAAGAAGAAGCTCCTTATCAAGCATTGAAGAGAATGGCTCTAGGCGAAGTTCGACCACAAGAGTCATCGTCACAAATACAAGAGGAAAGTGAACCATGAGGGGAGATCAACAATCAAGGGGGAGCTTCTATACAAGATCAGTCACAAGAATATGAAGATGATCAACAAATCAACGAGGGCAACCACTCAGGGGGAGAAGAAAATGATCACCAACACACAACTCTCCAAGTGCCACAACCAAGAGTACACCAATGCATTCAAAGGGATCACCCAATCGACAACATCATCGGTGACATCCAAAAGGGAGTAACCACTAGATCTCGTATAGCTAATTTTTGTGAGCATTACTCGTTTGTCTCCTTTTTGGAACCACGCAGGACTGAGGATGCATTGAAGGATCCGGACTGGTTGGTGGCAATGCAAGAAGAGTTGAACAACTTCAAGAGAAACGAGGTTTGGGAACTTGTGGCAAGACCCAATGCAAATATAGTGGGCACCAAGTGGGTCTTCCGCAACAAGCAAGACGAACACGGAGTGGTGAGAAGAAACAAGGCACGACTTGTGGCCAAAGGTTACTCACAAGTCAAAGGTTTGGATTTCGTAGAGACTTTTGCTCCAGTAGCTAGGCTTGAATCAATTAGAATATTACTTGCATATGCTACTCACCATGATTTCAAGCTGTATCAAATGGACGTAAAAAGTGCCTTCCTCAATGGACCGATCAAGGAAGAGTTGTACGTGGAGCAACCACCCGGGTTTGAAGACGAAGAGTTCCTCGACCATGTATATAAACTACGTAAGGCTCTCTATGGCCTCAAACAAGCTCCTAGAGCTTGGTATGAGTGTCTTAGAGATTTCTTAATTGATAATGGTTTTCAAATTGGCAAAGTAGATTATACATTATTCACTAAGAATCTAGATAATGATCTTTTTATTTGCCAAATCTATGTTGATGATATAATTTTTGGGTCAACTAACCAATCCTTCTGTGAAGAATTTAGTAGAATTATGACAGACAGGTTTGAAATGTCAATGATGGGAGAATTGAAGTACTTCTTGGGATTCCAAGTGCGGCAACAAAGGGAAGGAATATTCATAAGCCAAACCAAGTACACGCAGGACATACTCAAGAAGTTTGGCATGGACAAGGCAAAGCCCATAAAGACTCCCATGGCTACAAATGGCCACTTGGATCTCAATGAAGATGGACCAAGCATCGACCAAAAGGTATATCGCTCCATGATTGGATCTTTACTCTACTTATGTGCATCTAGGCCAGACATTATGTTAAGTGTATGTTTGTGTGCAAGATTTCAAGCCAACCCCAAGGAATGTCATTTGACAGCCGTAAAAAGAATCTTGAGATATTTAGTTCATACACCCAACCTTGGTCTTTGGTACCCAAAAGGCTCCAAATTCAATCTCATTGGTTACTCCGATGCAGATTATGCCGGGTGCAAAGTTGATAGAAAAAACACCTCTGGCACATGCCAATTCCTAGGAAGATCTTTAGTTTCTTGGTCATCTAAGAAGCAAAATTCCATTGCATTATCCACAGCCGAAGCGGAGTATGTTGCAGCCGGGAGTTGTTGTGCACAACTCCTTTGGATGCGACAAACTCTAAGGGATTACGGTTACAATATGAACCGTATTCCTCTTCTTTGTGATAATGAGAGTGCCATTAAAATAGCCCACAATCCAGTTGAGCACTCTAGGACTAAACACATAGACATAAGACATCATTTCTTGAGAGACCATTCCATGAAAGGAGACATAACTATCTCACATGTCAACACCCAAAAACAATTGGCCGACATATTCACCAAGCCACTTGATGAAAAGCGTTTTTGCGAACTCCGAAATGAGCTAAATATTCTTGATTCTCGGAGTGTGGCTTGAAAAGTTGCATACATGTATGATTGCTTCAAAATGTTGATTGAATTTTGAAAATCATCCCTCTCCATTTTTCTCTCGAAAAACTATGTCAATTATTAGATCTTGATGAATTTTGATCATTGTATGATTGTTGTATGCTTACTGGTCAAATTCATCAAGATTACTTGATTTGTTTTGCCTCTCTATTCTCTATTATTGAACCTTCAAATATATATGAATGGGCTATGCAATTCTTTCCTGGTGACCATGGACTAGTCCGTGGTTACCCGGACTAGTCCGCCCATGCAGACTAGTCCGCAGAGTGTCGGTTAGGCCGGACTAGTCCGATATACCACGGACTAGTCCGATATAGGTCTCTGGATGACTTCGGACTAGTTCGGTCATGTCCGGACTTGTCCGATTTTTCGTGTCCATAACCCTAGCCGCCACCAAACCCTAATCTCCTCATCCCCACTTTTGCTCATGCCTCCTCTCTCTTGCGCTCGAGCTCTCAAGGCGATTTTCTCCTCCCTCCGTCGAAAAAGTCCACATTTGGGCGGAGATCGAGCTTGACCTCTTGGGGATTGAAGCTATCGGACTAGTCCGACCTCCAACCCCCAACACTTCGAGCCTCCATCGATTTCTTTGGTAAATTTCTTCAAAACCCTAGAAATCTTGTTTTTCTCCATTGTTGATCGTATAGCCTAGCATCCTTCACTAGATACATGCTTATTTGATGTACTACGTGTATGCTAGACTAGATTTGCATTAGGAATCATCCCTTGACCAATCTGTTAGGTTTTTGAGGATGAACACCGGACTAGTCCGGTCCATACACGGACAAGTCCGGTACCCCAGACTAGTCCCTGCCTGAGCACCGGACAAGTCCGATGTTTCTGAACCTGAAACCTAATTCCTTAATTCCTTAATGCCATCCATTGCTATCTTGCCTTACCAATGCCTTGTATAACTTGTCATTATTCTTGCTCAATCATTCTCAGATCATGTCGAGCTCCAACAATGAGATCTCTGACTTTGAGGCCGAGTTGGACCACGAGGTGGCACCTCGGTCCTCGGCGGGACTTGGCAAGAAACGCCAAGAAAGACCTTCCGAGCCTGCTACTTCCCCTCCCCAAGTTCGGAGGAAGGTTTTTGTCAAGAAGGCCACCTCGAAGGCTGCTCCGTCTACAAGCGGCCTTCGTCAAGCAAAAGGAAAGGGCAAGGGAGTAGCAACGGGGCCAGTTGGGCCCTTGAAGCTCCATGCTCCCAGGGAAGGGGTCCGGGACCCCAATGAAGAGAAATTCAATGGGAAAGGCAGCGATGTGGCAGCCAAGCTCAGAAGCATTGATTGCTATGCAAGGCCAAAGCAGGCAGCTGATGGAAGGTTTTGGACAAACTTCCATGCAGATTTTTACAGGCTGGTTTACCTGCCAATGAAGACTCCGGTGGTGCGCAGTCAGTGGATTGACTGGGCCTACCTAGAGAAGAAGAAGTGCTCAGCTTTTGATGAAGTTATTGCAGCAGCTGAGAGGCATGGCCTGAAGGATCTCTTTGCCTTCAGGCATAACTGGATTGATGAGGTGATTGCACGGTTCTATGCAACATGCCACTTCTCGAGTGAAGATGAAGAGAGTGTGACTTGGATGACCCACGGATCCAAGTATAGTATCACTCAAGAGGACTTCAATAATCTGCTTCATCTGGACACCTCTGACAATGACAGGCTGATCATCCACAACATAGGGGTCATTGAGAGGGACAGAATGAAGTTCATGTATGAGCCCAACTCTAAGTATGTTCCTCCCTCCACAAAGAACATGAAGCCCTTCTTTGTGGTCCTGAACAGAGTTCTTCGGAAGACCATTGCCCCCAAGGATGGGGATGCAAGGAGTGTACAGGGCTACCTCCAGACTCTAATGAGGGTCATAAGCAAGAAGAGGCAATTTGATGTTGCAGATTACATATGGAATGACATGGTCAACATCTCAAGCACCCCCAATAGGTCATGTGGCTATGCTCCCTACCTGATGTTTATGATTGAGAAAGTCACAGGTATTAAGTTCGTGAAGGATGTGGAGCACAGTCCTCTGAGGCCTCAGAAGCCTCAACCTATGAGTGTCCAGGCTGCTCCCTCGCCGGCCTCAAGTCCTGAGGCACCGGCAAGAGAAGGAGATGCTGCCAGGGCTGTCCCTACCTCCAAGGAAGCCCCTCAGAGAGGATCAGCTAGTGGGATCCTCAAGTACCTGACCGCCATATTCTCCTCCTGCAAGAAGACTGAAGTAAAGCTTCATAAACTCAATCAGAAGAGGAAGGAGGATATGAGATACATCAAAGCCAACGTGAAGCAACTAAGTGAAAAGCTGAAGATCAACCCCATTGGATCTGCAGTAATTTCTGAAGATTCTGATCTTGACATCACCGAGCTCGGGCCTCTGAACCCCTCCGAGCTTGCCTACTTTGGCATTGGGGGCTCGAGCAGCTCTGCTCCTCATCCTCCCTCTCCTCCTCGTCAAGCGGAAAGCGAAGAAGATGAAGACGATGACGAGAGGACCGACAGTGAAGAGTGAAGACCCTAGGACCCTCCTCTACTTCTTTTTGGTGTCTTGATGCCAAAGGGGGAGAGATTGAGGGGGAGTCTTAGCTTTAGCTGTGGTAGGGTGCGAGGAGAGAGTTCTCTTTATCTTTTATTTGTGTTTGTAATAGTTTAACTCTGTTTTCCTATTAAGTTTGGTCTTGTGATGAATTGCTCAATTTATTTGCGAGTATGTGATGAAAACTGCATTTTTGCCCCTGGAATGTCATATGCACTTTGTATCGGTTGATTAATGTAAATTCTGTCATTCTCAATGTATTCATGCACTTAGTATGCATCCCACCATAAAGAATGCACATATGAATAATTCTCTTGTTGCTTGATGTATTTTTGAGTCATATGTGCATACTTTATGAAAATCTCAAATTTTTGCCTTAGTTTGTGAAATCTCAATTGGTTGTCATAAATCACCAAAAAGGGGGAGATTGAAAGTGCATCTAGGACTCCCTTGTGGGTTTTGGATGATTTATGACAAGCAATTGGGATCCTAATCATTTTGTTGAGATGAATGCAGGCAAATGATGAAAAATGAGCAAAATGCCAAAAAGAAGGGAAATGGGAAGCAAAGTAAATGTGAGCTCAAGGAGAAGAAAATAGTAGTTTATTATGTATGGAGTGTGTTAAGGAAACACATCCAAGAGCTCAATCACTTTCAAGCACACACACACAATGCACAAAGTTATACAGGACCGGACTAGTCGGAAAATAGCCGAACTAGTCCGATATCACATTTTGCACTAGATCGGACAAGTCCGGTCCCCACCGGACTAGTCCGATATCTTTCTGATTCACTTCGGACTAGTCCTCCCCAATGCGGACTAGTCCTCAACACAATGCACAAGTCACACAAAATTGGACAAGTCTGTTGTAGTCCGGACTAGTCCGATATTCATTTTGATCCACTTCGGACAAGTCCGGTGTCTACACGGACTAGTCCGATATACACACTGATCTAAATCGGACAAGTCCTCCAAGTGCGGACTTGTCATTCTAAAAACTTAGGGTTTCATGTGTCCGGACAAGTCCGATGGCAATCGGACTAGTCCGAAGATTTCCAGTAGCGAAATCGGACAAGACCGTTTTCAAACGGACTAGTCCGATATTCCTGGACACTTAGGGTTTGCTACACACAGCACACCGGACTAGTCTGGTGACCACCACGGACTAGTCCGATCTTTCTAAACCCTAACGGTCACTTTTAGAAACCCCATATAAATAGAGGTGCACGACCCACTTTCACAATATCTCGAACCCTAGCGCCGTCACACCTCCCAAGAGACTCAAAAACCACCTCTCTCCACGAAATTAAGTGCAAAATCGATCAATCTATTGAAGATCACTTCTAGATCATTGGAGAGACACTTGGCACACATCATTGAGCTCTTGGTTTGATTCTCTAACACACTCTTGCGTTTCAATTTGTAAATTTCGAGTGTGTTATTGGTGGCTTTGTAAATTGTAATCAAGGGAGCTCTCAACGTGTGAGAACGCCCATTCAACTTGGTTATTTACCCCTTTGTGATTAGTGGAAGAGGATTGTCCTTTGTGGCGATCCGACGAGGGAAGGGTTGGAGAAGACCCGGTCCTTTTGTGGGCTCCTCAACGTGGATGTAGGTTGCCTTCGTGGTAGCCGAACCACGGGATAAATCTTGTGTCTTGTCCTTTTGTGTTCTTCATCTTAATTGATCAACTTAATCTAGGGTTTGATTCATTTTGTTCAATTTGAGTTAATTTGTTAAACAAGAGCCTTAATTGTTATAGAAGTTGACATACAACTATTAAACTGTCATTTAAGTATATATTTCCGCTGCCTACATTAATGAATCAATCAAATTGACTGAACTTGATCAACTTAGCCCGTGAAAACCGGACTAGTCCGCACTTTACCGGACTAGTCCGATATCTCTGGTATTGACTGTGTTGTTGAGTGTTACAGGAACCGAGAAAAATTCAAAAAGGCCTATTCACCCCCCCTCTAGGCCTACATTCAAATGTAGTAAGAACTTTCAGGATGTAGAAGGAATCACAAAGTCATATATGAATGAAATACTATGCTCATATTATTTTAAATTCAGATTCACACATAAAGTTCCAAAGTTTCAAAATTCCTCCTCAATTTAAGCCATGAGGATGCATAACCCCTAACACTACGAATGTAACAAAAACGAGTGAAATCCAAAGGTTTTGTAAAAATGTCAGCCAACTGTTGTTCGGTATCTACATGGTGAAGCACAATGTTTCCTTTTTCAGTATTATCACGGAGAAAGTGATACCTAATGTCAATGTGTTTAGTTCTACAATGTTGCATGGGGTTTTTAGCAATGCAAATGGCAATAGTGTTATCACAAAATAACGGAACACTATCTAGATCAACCCATAGTCCTTAAGTGTTCGAACAAACTAAAGAATTTGTGAGCAAGCACTAGCAGCAGCTATATATTCAGATTCGGCTGTGGATTGTGCAACTGAGTTTTGTTTTCTAGAGGACCAAACAACAAGTGAGTTACCAAGAAAATGACAAGAATCGGAAGTGCTTTTCCTATCAAACCTACAACACCCAAAATCAGCATCCGAAAAAGCTTTCATAGTAACGGTTGAGGAAGAAGGAAGAAATATGCCAAATTCTTGAGTTCCATGTAAGTACTTGAGAATCCTTTTGACGTCTTGACGATGTGAAGCACGTGGGGAAGCTTAAAAGCGTGCACAAAGACATACGCTGAATTGTCTGTTCGGTCTTAATGCCATGAGGTACAAAAGAGATCCGATCATGCTTATATATTCTTTTTGATCCACGGGTTCACCATCTTTATCAAGTTCAAGTGTTGATGCTGTACCCATTGGTGTCCGGAGAGGCTTGCTTTTGTTCAGGTTAAAGCGCTTGAGAATATCCCTTGTATACTTCATTTGATGCACAAAGGTACCTTCCTTGGTTTGCTTGATTTGCTGCCCCAAAAAAGTATGTGAGTTCACCCATCATACATATTTCAAATTCTGAACTCATCATTGCTGAAAACTTGGACACAAGATCATGAGAAGCACAACCAAAGATAATATAATCAACATACACTTGAACGAATAATGAGTCACTGCCATGGTTAAGCACAAAAAGAGTTTTATCAGCCTTGCCCATGGTAAATCCCTTTTCAAGTAAGAATGTTTTTAACTTATTATACCATGCTCTAGGATCTTGTTTTAGACCATACAGGGCTTTAGTCAGTTTGAAAACATGATTAGGCAAATCTGGATTTTCAAAACCCGGTGGTTGCTTGACATAAATCTCCTCATCTATATAGCCATTAAGAAAAGCACTTTTAACATCTATTTGATATAACTTGAAACCTTTACATGCAACAAAAGCAAACAAAATTGTTATGGCTTCTAATCTAGCAACAGGAGCAAAAGTTTCATCAAAATCTAGACCTCCAATTCGTGTGAAACCTTGAGAAACCAACATAGCCTTATTCCTAACCACAACCCCAACCTCACTTTGTTTATTTTTAAACACCCATTTAGTTCCAAATAAAGTGTGACCTTGAGGTGGAGGTACAAGTTTCCAAACATTATCCAAGATTCATTAGTGAGTGCATGTCATATATCTTTGGGTTCAAAAGAAGCAACAAAAGCAAAGTGAGCGTGAGAGTTTGGATCGCAAAACCTGGACCGTGTGACTCGTTCGTGCAAGCTTCCAATCATTTGTTGTGGAGGATGTCTTTTGAGAATCCGTAGGGGAGTAGATACTTAACAAGCTTCTTCGTCTTCATGTTCATCACAAATCGATGAGCTTGTGACTTGAGGACAATCTGGATCAGCAATGATGATTCTCGGTGCTGGTTGAGAATCAACATCCAGAGCTGAACCAAAGTCATTAGTTACTAAATTTTCGGGCAGCAGCTCCACTTCTTCCTCATCTTCAACGAAAATGCCCTCCCCCTGCGGATATGGATTCGGACCTGGAATGTTTGAGCTAGTACCTGTGCTAGATCAAAAGACACCTCACAAGTCTCCACAATTTTGTTCGTGTCAAGTAAAGGCACACGATAGCCTCTAGTATTTGATGGATAACTAAGAAACATGGCATAAATGGATCTAGGTTCAAATTTATCAAGATTACAATGTTTCTTAACAAAGAATTTGCAACAAAAGACCCGAAAGTGTGTAACACAAGGCCTATGTCCAAACCGAAGCTCATATGGTGTTTTACCTATCTTAGCACGCAAGAAAACACGATTTGAGACATAATAAGCGGTTGTAATTGCCTCAGCCCAAATTTTTCTAGGAGTTTGATATTCATCAAGCATAGTCCTAGCCATCTCAACTAAGGTTCTGTTCTTTCTTTCTACAACACCGTTTTGTTGAGGTATATATGGTTAAGAAAATTGGTGATCTATTCCATTTTCAGCACAAAAGTGATCAAAAGATTGATTTTTAAATTTAGTTTCGTTATCACTTCTAATTGCTTTTAAAGATCTTAGGTGATCTATTGATAATCTACAAAATAAAGTTCTAAAGTGACTAAAATCTTCATTCTTAGATGCCATAAAGTAAACCCAAGAGTATCTAGAATAATCATCAACAATCACAAGAACATACCATTTACCTCCGAAGGATTGAACACGTGATGGTCCTACGGTGTCAAGGTGTAAAAGTTGACCCGGTTCAGTTGTCATGATCATTGAGAGAGGAGTATGTGAACCTGCAACCTTCTTAGCATGTCTACAAGAAGAGCACACAATTTCTTTGTCCCCTTTGAGCTTAGGGAGCCCACGTATGCAAACAAGAGCACTAACACTCGATAGATGATCAAGGCCTACGTGACCAAGTCTACGATGCCAAAAATATAAGTCGATTGAATTGTTAGCAACAAGACACATATGATTAGAGGAAGACATATCAAAATCAGATTTAAAAACTCCTCCAAGCCAAGACATGTTAAAAATAAACTTAATATTTGAATTTACAACACTACAACAATTTTTAGTGAAATAATTTCCAGATTATCATCTAGCAGTTGTGAAACAGAAAGCAAGTTGTATTTCAAATTTTTAACAAGTGCCACATCCTTCAAAGTGTAGTGATCATTTACTCTAACCGAACCCTTAGCAATTATAGGAGTTGAAGAATTATTGACAAATATAACATTCTCTACATGTGACACAAAAGAGAGGCAGGAGAACCATTCTTTGTTACCGGCCATGTGGCGTAAGCAACCTAAATCCACAATCCAAATGTTCTCCTTCCTCAAGCGTGTAACCTACATAGAAGAACAATACGTCGATGACTCAATACTGGGGTTAGTCAAAAGGTATTTTGGAATCCAGTACTAAGTCACACGACGTGCAACAGGAAAAACACGCAAAAGCTGAGATAAAACAGCAGGTTTATGAGTCAAAGTTTGAGATTTTTTGTTCTTAACTACTGACCTATAAGGTGTTACTTGTGTAGCACGAAAATCAGTAGCTTTGTAGGCAAAAATAGAAGGTATGCAGGTGAAAACTGAAGCTCCGGATGTATAATTTGAATGTTTTTAACTCATATCAGCAGGTTGCATGTTTCTGACATTCGGGGTAGTATGTCAAGCAAATTTTGCATGAGAGTTATAAGATCTAGCTTGCATTATTTCCTTTTTCTGTTGTTTAGCTAGTCTATAACAAAAATCTATGACATGACCATCTCTACTACAATAGGTACGATGAAAATTAACTTTGTGTTCATGTTTAGATGAGCATGCAGTATGTTTATTTTAACCCGAATGTGACAATACTCCTACAGATTTAAAAGCCACCTCTTTTTGTTTAGGAACTATTTTACTCAAACCACTTCCTAATTACTTTACAATTTTTGGTGGATAGGCTTGAGCATGAGCATGGAACTCTGCCTATGTTGTAATGACATAGCTGGTCCCAAGCTCGGGTAAAGGAGGAGGGGTTGTGATAGGCTTGGCGAGCCAGCAACTGAACTTAGCCATTCCCATGGAAATGAAACCCATTGGAAATTCGTTGGGGCGTAACCCTCTTAGCGATGCGCCATACCGGAACCCGGGTCTGGTGTTAAGTGGGTGAGGGCCAGGTCACCACCGCCTTAGTGGTGCGCCATATCGGAACCTGGATGTGGTGTTAAATGAGCGAGGGCTGGATCGCCACCAGCTTAGTGGCACGCTACATCATGGCCTGAATGTAGTGTTAAGTGAGCAAGGGTCTTTGCATCTTCCTCGACGGATGTGAAGGGTAACGAAGCAAGCCGAGGAAACTAGGTTTCGGGTGGGTAGTTGAAATGTAGGATCCTTGACGGGAAAGCTACTAGTGTTAGTGGACGTTGCGATTAGGATGCATGTAAATATCCTTTGTGTACAAGGGACTAGATGGGCAGGTCAAAAGGTGAGAGAGGTTGAGAATACTGGTTTCAAGCTTTGGTATTCTGGCTCGGCTGGAACTAGGAATGGCGTAGGCATCCTAATAGATAAGAGCCTCAAGGATGGAGTAGTGGATGTCCGTAGACAAGGGTATATGATCATCATAGTCAACCATATCTTGAATGTCATTAGTGCTTATGCCCCACAAGTTGGGCTCGGCATGAGCACTAAGAGACAATTTTGGGAGGACTTAGAGGATATGGTTAGTAGTGTACCAGTAATCGAGAAGCTCTTGATAGGAGATCTCAATAGTCATGTAGGTACAACTAACGTAGGTTTTCAGGGGGTACAAGGAGGTTTTGGGTGTGGTGATAGAAACCAGGAGGGTAAGGATATCCTAGACTTTGTTGTAGCCTATGACCTATTGGTAGCTAACACCCTCTTTAAGAAGAGGCTACCTCACTTAGTGACCTTTACTAGTGCCCAACATTCTAGTCAAATCGACTATATCCTCACCAGGAGAAGGGAGAGAGGGGCATGTTTAGATTGTAAGGTAATTCCTGGGGAATGTGTCGTTCCACAACATAAACTTGTGTTAGCCGACTTTCATTTCCACGTGCTTGTGTCACGAGACAAAGGTGTTAAAACTGCAAGAACAGAGTGGTGGAAATTGAAGGATGAAGCGCAACAATCATTCAAAAGGAGGATGATCGCAGAAGGAGCTTGGAGTGAAGAGGAAGATGCAGATAGTATGTGGGTGAAAATGGCGACTTACATTAGGAAGGAAGCTAGGGAGGTGCTTGGGTGGACAAAAGGTAAGAAACTTGTAGATAAAGACACTTGGTGGTGGAATGAAGATGTACAAAAATCTATTAAGGAGAAGGAGTCTTATAAGAGCCGGCATCATGAGAGAAGCGCATGTAACATGACGAAGTATAAAGAGGCTAATAAAAATGCAAGGCGTGTTGTGAGTAAAGCAAGGGGGCAGACCTATGATGCCCTATATGAGAGGCTAGGGACAAAAGAAGACAAAAATGATATATATATAAGATGGCGAAACTTCATGAAAGAAAGGTGAGAGATCTCAACCAAGTCAAACGCATTACGGATGAGGCATGCCAAATTCTATGGAAAGAGGAAGAAATTAGGAACAGATGGCGGGACTACATCAATGGACTATTCAATGACGGGAATGAGAGTATTAGGTTCGAGTTGGATGACTCATTTGATGACACCAATAGACAGTTCGTGCGGAGGATGCAAGAGTCTAAAGTTAGAGAGGCCTTAAAAATGATGAAAGGAGGAAAGGCCCGCTGCCCCGATGATGTCCCCATTGAGGTGTGGAGATGTCTGGGGGATGTAGCAATTGTATGGATCACTAAACTATTCAACCGCATTTTTTAGTCAAACAAAATGCCTGAAGAGTGGCGGAAAAGTATTTTAGTACCCATCTTCAGAAATAAAGGAGATGTTCAAAGTTGTACTAATTACCGATGAATTAAGCTCATGAGTCATACTATGAAGCTCTAGGAGAGAGTGATGGAACACCGCTTGAGGAAAGTGACCAATGTCACTAAAAACCAGTTTGGTTTTATGCCTGGGAGGTCCACTATGGAGGCGATTTTCTTACCCCGTCAGCTTATGGAGAGGTATAGGGAGCAAAAGAAGGATCTACATATGGTGTTCATTGACTGGAGAAGGCATACGATAAATTACCAAGACCAGTGATGTGGTGGGCATTAGAGAAACACAAAGTCCCAAGAAAGTACATTAACCTTATCAAGGATATGTATGATAATGTGGTGACAAGTGTGCGCGTAAGAGATAGTGAGACCGACACTTTTCCGATCACAATAGGGTTACACCAAGGATCAACCTCATGTCCTTAAATGTTTTCCTTAGAGATGGATGAGTTGTCGAAGGATATACAAGGGGATATCCCTTGGTGTATGCTCTTTGCTGATGATGTAGTGTTGGTAGATGAAACTAGGGATGGTGTTGATAGAAAATTGGAGCTATGGAGGCAGACCTTAGAGTCTAAGGGGTTTAGACTTGATAGAACCAAGACCGAGTATATGAGATGCCACTTTAGTGATGTCGGGTGCGAGGATGGGGATGTTAGTTTACAAGGACAAGTAGTACCTAGGAGAGACACATTTCGATATTTAAGATCAATGTTACAAAGCAATGGTGATATTGACGAAGATGTTTGCCATAGGATCATGATCGGTGGATGAAGTGGCGACAAGCATCTGGAATCTTATGTGATAAGAAAGTTCCACAAAAATTGAAAGGAAAATTCTAAAGGACGGTGATCAGAACTGCAACGCTGTATGGAGCAGAATGTTGACCAACTAAAAGGCAACATGTCCAACAAATGAGTGTTGCGGAGATGTGCACGATACGGTGGATGTGCGGTCATACACGAAGATACAAAATTAGAAACGAGGTGATACGTGATAGGGTAGGGGTGGCATCGATTGAGGAGAAGCTAGTTCAACATCGCCTACGGTGGTTCGGGCATATCCAGTGGAGACCTCAAGAAGCACCGGTTAATAGTGGGATTATACAGAGTAGAGAAAATTTTAGGAGGGGTAGAGGTCGACCAAGGTTGACATGGCCGGAGGCGGTGAAACGAGACTTAAAGGAGTGGGACATACCTAGAGATTTGGCTCATGATAGGACTGTATGGAAGTTAGCAATTAATGTGACAGAATCTTTGTTTATTTGTAATTTGTTACTCTTATCTTCTTTTTTATTAACCCATTTCTAAAATAAATAAAATATAGAATCCTATTTTAACATTACAAGATTTGAATGAATTCAGCAACAAGTTTAGATTTTTTTCCCAATACAAAACTGCTCTAGTGTCCTATTCATGTCATGAAGTGTTTTAGACAATTCTAGGCAGTTTTCACTTGAAGTTTTTCCTTTTAATTTGCAATTAGAACAATATTTAACTTCATGTGCACGTAAAGCATCGTTCAGTATTGAAATTTTATTCATAGCTTCTTTTAGTTTCTTTTCAAGATCATTATAGGTAGAACAATGCACATCAATTGTAGAACAAGAAGCATCTTTTAATTTTTTGTCATTAAGTGCAACAACCTTTTTGTTCTTTGCAATCTCTAACTCAAGTTTATCAAGAGGGGAGGAGTGTGCATTTCTTAAGGAGGACAATTGTTCATATATTAAATCGCATGAGGAACAAGAATCATGACTAGGAATCAAGGTTTTCAAATGATTAATTTCATATTCTAGTGACTCAATTTTAACAGCATTGTCCCTAAGCTTTTTGTCCTTTTTCTTAACAATAACAGTTGCACGAGAAATAGCATCACACATTTCTTCGCAAGTAGTACATACCTCTTCATTGTCGCTGTTGTGTTCTACCTCCTCCATACTTTGTCTTGACTCGCCCACCATGAAGCACAATTTTGCCAAATCATCTTCATCTTCGTCACTTTCAATATCCACGTCACTTGAGCCAAGTTTCTGGAGTGCGGAGATAAAACTGTTCACCAGTTGGCGACCTGTAAAGTGCTTCTTCTTCTTCTTCTTATCGTTTGTTTAGGTATGCTTCATCATTGACTGTTTTTCTTCCGAGGAAGTAGGACCTGAAAGTGTAGGATCGAAGACGTGAAAAACTACCAGGGGGGGTGGGTGAATGGTAGATTTAAAACTATTTCAACGGAAGCAATGAAAACCCCTCAGCAGGAAAATGATCTGTTAAATAAATTGTGTGTGAGACTAATCTAAACGTGTTTTACCGTGAAAAAAGTGATAGATATCAGATAGAATCAAGTCACGAAGACTACACAACAAAAATCACTCAAATCCGTCGAGAGAAACTCAAGTTGTGATCGAAAGATCGAACAAAGGCCAATCTGTTCTACTGAGTAAAAAACAGATATGCAACACTGCAAAGAAACTCGTGTAGATCAAAAACCACAAATCCAATGACCGTGAAATCTTGACAGGATAGATAATCAAGTTTTGAAGACAATCCAAAAAGAATCACGTCAATTGGATCAGTGAAAGTCGAGTTATGATAAAACCACCGAAGAAAGGTAGTGCTGTGCAGAAAACTCAACGAGAAAAACTTGTCTGAAAACAAGTCAGACGAACAAGGCACAAAAGTTCTTCGAAACTATGAATTTTATTTATCAAACCACAAGAGGAACAACCACAAAGTCTTCTACCACGAGCTCTGGCCTCCCTTGCTTATATAACCAGCCCTTAGGCCAACCCAAAGCTAACTAGGACTCTAATCCTACTCAATTCATGAATCGAAACTTTCCATAACTGCTCAAGACTCTTCTATATGCAGATAGAAGCAATCTTAAGGCTTCCAAGAACCTTAGGAACGTATCCCACATTCCTAAAACAACTCAAATTCGTGACCCACACGAAATCCTAACATAACCAGCTCAAATCTTTTCATATTTGAGTCAAACCCGACTCAGCCGTAGCCTGAGTCCATAACCTAGTCGGTTGGACCTTTCCGACCAATTCTTTACGTTCACATCTCTTCATCACACCTCGGAACAATGTAGCCACATCCATGCAATCCTTGCATACATGCAAACATTATCCAACGATGTCCACAATACCTTCATATGCATTGTTCTTCATTCATACATGTTGCGCGACCTCCTGATCAACTCAACCACAATTCCTCCTGAACATGGTTGTTGAACCCCATATTCTCCCCAAGACTAGTTCAATGGATCCCGTCACCAGCCATGTCTTGAAATCAAGCAACACCTGCACATGAATAAACAACCAATATTTCCAAGCTTAAGTCCTCGACTTGACACACGTTAGTTCTGAAACTATAACACCTTACGTGAGCACCTCACATAAACATGTTTCAAACCATACAAAAAAGATATCAACCATAACCACCAAAAAACACCAAAAACATAGTAGAAGAATAATAAGCAAAAATTCCATAAGTGTAAAGCAAGTTTGAAACATTGGAATATAAAAGCAGAACAATTGCAATCAAGCTTCAAACCATGCCAAAGCTAACCGAAACATGCCGGACCTATCGTCGAATCTTGATAAAAAGATGTTTTGGTAGTATTCAAAACTTTTATCGCCATAGCTAATGTATTCAGCACACATAGGTCTCACAATCTCCCCCTTTATGCATGCATTGGCAACACCACTTAAAATCCGAACTTTGGAATGAAAAGTTTTGAAAACAATTTCTCCCTCTTTTTGAAAATCGATAGAAATAAAATTCCCCCTATACATACTTCACCCCTGAGAAGAATCGTGCCAAAAGCACTTGTGAATATGTGCAACATGTGATCAATTTCTCCCCCTTTGACAATATACTCAACAAGGTACAAAAGAGAAATTTTAATTGTTATGAGCATATTATAAAATATACATATAAAACACAGCTCATCCAAGTCATAATATCAAGTAACTTACACTATCACATCAGTGAAATACATAAAGTAGTGTAAGCCATGCTAGAGATCATGTGTAATTTTTAATTTAAGCAAGTCATGATCTAAAAAACTTAACTATTTCAAGACCTGAAAGCATGACACTTGTTGCTGCATTTTATTATTTTTCAAAGCACAAATTTAGATCATATGATATTTGCAAGAGATTATATGTGCATCTGTCTTATTCTAACCAACCAAGTCAAGCCTATGTTATTTGACAATCAGAAGCTTAAGGACATGGTTTTAGTCATACACAACTTCTTCCAAGTTCACATCTAAGTGCAATGATAAGCCATTTCAAAAGAAGAAGTGTGATGCATGCATATTCTCTTGATCTTTTCTCAATTTTTTATTTGATCATAAAAACTCAACATGTGAGTTAATTTCATGATTAATTCTTTATGATAAAAAGCACTTGTGATCATGCAACAAGTTCAAAACAGCAAGAAAGTTTGATCATTACCATATTTAGTGTAAGTAATTATTCCAATTACTAGTCATGGAAAAAACTACAAAATGTATAACATGAGTAATGTAGTAAGAACTTTTAGCATGTAAAAGGTATCACAAAGTCATATATGTATGAAATACTATACTCATGTTATTTTATGTTCAGATTCACACATAGACTTCCTAAGTTTCAAAACTCCCCCTCAATTTAAGCCATGAGGATGCATAACCCCTATTTCACTATGATGTAACAAAACGAGTGAAATCCAAAGGTTTTGTGAAAATGTCAGCCAATTGTTGTTCGATATCTACATGGTGAAGCACAATGTTTCCTTTTTCAACATTATCACGGAAAAAGCGATACCTAATATTAATGTTCTTAGTTCTAGAATGTTGCACGGGGTTTTTAGCAATGCAAATGGTACTAGTGTTATCACAAAATAGTGGAAGACTATGTAGATCAACCCCATAGTCCTTAAGTGTTTGAACAATCCAAAGAATTTGTGAGCAAGCACTAGCAGCAGCTACATATTAAGATTCGGCTGTGGATTGTGCAACTGAGTTTCGTTTTCTAGAGGACCAAGCAACAAGTGAATTATCAAGAAAATGACAAGCACCCGAAGTACTTTACCGATCAATCCTACAACCTCCAAAATCAGCATCGGAAAAGGCTTTCAAAGTAACGGTTGAGGAAGAAGGAAGAAAAATGCCAAATTTTTTAGTTCCATGTAAGTACCTGAGAATCCTTTTGAGGGCTTGACGATATGAAGAATGTGGGGAGGCTTGAAACCGTGCACAAAGACATACGCTGAATTGTATGTCGGGTCTTGATGTTGTGAGGTACAAAAGTGAAAGTGCATCTAGGAATCCCATGTGGGTTTTGGTTTATTTATGACAAGCAAATGAGATCCTAACCACTTTGTTGAGATAAGCATAGGTTCTAATGAAAGAATGAACAAAGTGTCAAAAAGAAAGGAGAATGAGGAGCAATGCGGAAAAGAGCTCAAGAACCAAGTGTAGTAGATCATTGTGTATGGAGTGTGTTAAGGAAACTCACCCCAGGAGCTCAAGCACAAATAATCTCACACATTGCACAAATTTATACAGGACCGGACTAGTCCGACTAACCCCGTACTAGTCTGATATCTTTCTGCACCAGATCGGACAAGTCCTCACAATGCGGACTAGTCCTCACAGTCCAGTTTTTCACTGACCGGACTAGTTCGATATCACCACGGACTAGTTCGATATCTCTCTGACTAGAATCGGACTAATCTGCCCCAGTGCGGACTAGTCCCCCAAACACTTCACAAGTTGCACAAAATCAAACAAGTCCGATAATATAACGGACTACTCCGATATCTCTCTGATGTCAATCGGACAAGTCCGATGTTAGCACGGACTAGTCCGAAATCCCTTTGACCTAAATCAGACATGTCCTCCAAGTGCGGACTTGTTCCCCAAATTCACTTAGGGTTTCACCTATCCGGACAAGTTCGATATTCATCGGACTAGTATGAAGATTTCCAGAACCAAATCGGACTAGTTCGCTCTCACTTCGGACATGTTCGATATTTCAGGACATGGTTTCCTACACGCAGCACACCAGACTAGTCTGGTGTCCACCACAGACTAGTCCGATCTCTCTAAACCCTAATGGTAACTTAAACCCCATATAAATAGGTGTGCACGACCCATCTTTCACATCTCTCGACACCCTGCGCCGTCACACCCTCCAAGAGCATAGAAAACTCATCTCTCCATGCAATCCAACGCAAGAAAGCTTGATCCTTTGAGGATACACATTAGATTCAAGGAGAGACACGGTTCTTCACTCATTGAGCTATTGGTTTGATTCCCTAACACACTCCTGTGGTTTCCATTGTAATCCTAAGAGTGTGTTCTTGGTGGTGGTCAACGTGTAATCCTGGGGAGCCCTCAACTTGTGATAATGCCCCTTGAATTCAGTTATTTGCCCCTTGTGATTAGTGATGAGTATTGGCCTTTGTGGCGATCCGTCGAGGGTAGGGTTCGTGAAGACATGGTCCTTTTGTGGACTCCTCAACGTGAATGTTGGTTTCCTCCATGGGAACCGAACCACGGGATAAAGAGCTTGTGATCTTAATTTGCGCATATTGTTCTTACTCTTCATATCTATCGAGGGTTTCAAACAATCTTGTTCACTTTACGTTGAAACATTGAATATAAGATTAACTTGTGATACATCCTAGGTCATAGTAGTGTGACACTCCAATTACAGATATATTTCCGCTGCATACATCCTAGGGTCAAGATAATCGATCAAACTTGATCAATCTAGTCCGCACTCTACCGGACTAGTCCGATTTCTCAGGATTTGATAAGTTTGTTGAGTGTTACTGGTTCTGACTAAAAATCAAAAAGGCCTATTCACCCCCCTCCTCTAGGCCACATTCAATTGGTATCAGAGCAGGACTCTCCAAAAGGAGACTAATCGCTCGAAGAGAACATGTCGGACATGAAGGACGTACAAAAGAGCATCAACCAAGAGAAGGTTGAAGAAGATACGAACAACAAATTGGGGAGGCTACTCGAGGCCATTCAAGACTTCGAGGATGATGATGAGGAGATGCTGGAACTCAAGGCGCTCCAAAGAAGGAAAACCCTCTCCAAGGGAAAAGTGAAGACCGAAGACGAGAAGAAGAAGAAGAAGGGGGGTAGTCACACCGAAACTTCCCGATATCCTTTTAATTATGACCACTTAAATTCTAACAACAATCATTATTTATCTATTCTACTTGGAAAAGCCCCACACTTTGATGGCAATGACTACTCAATGTGGAGGCAAAACATGAAAATGCACTTGATTTCTCTCAATCCAAGCTTGTGGCACATTGTGGTTACAGGAATAGATATCCTCGACGATGATGTGGAGCTCACACCTAGCCATGAGCAAGCAATCCATCAAAATTCCCAAGGTCCTGTCATCACCTCGTCATTTTGTCAGGACGAGTTCACAAAGGTGGATGGACTCGAGATTGCAAAGGAGATATGGGATAAATTGCAAACAACACATGAAGGCGATCGCCATGTGCGAGAGGCGAAGATTTAAATGATCGAAGGCGAATTGGGAAGATTCGCCATCGAAGAAAATGAGTCGCCACAAGACATGTACAACCGGATAAAGACGCTCATCAACAAGGTTCGAGCATACAGAAGAAAGAAGTGGAACGACCACAAGGTGGTGAAGCTCATTCTTAGAGCTTTCATGCATCGCAATGTCACCTTGTGCTCGATGATTAGAAAAAGCCCCAGGTACAAGAAAATGACCCCGGATGAGTTTCTTAGGAAGATCATCAATTTAGAGATGATGGAAAAGCAAGCAAAGCATGTCAAGGAGATTGCCGATCTCACCTCGGCAAAGAAGAAAGGGGTTGCTTTAAATTCCACTCTCAAGCCCTCGTCTAAAGAATCTCGAGAAGCTCAACAAGAAGAGGACAGCGATAATGAGAGCAGAGACTTGGATAAAAATGACATGATACTATTCTTGAAGAAATTCAAAAGAATGATGAAGAAAAGACAAGGGGCTAAATCAAGTGAAGGGAGGTACAAGGAAAAATCAAGACCGAAGTTGAGGCGGGCATGCTATAACTGTGGTGAATATGACCACTTTATAGTTGATTGCCCATATGAGGAAAACAAGAAGACCAAGGAAATCAAGCCTCAACCCAAGAAATTCTTCAAGAAGAAGAAGCAACCTGAACAAGCGCATCTAGGGAAAGAGTGGGACTCAAATGATGAGTCATCATCCGAAGAAGAAGAGGAGATGGCTAGCATAGCCATCGAGAAGACATCCAAGAAGTCCACTCTCTTTCCCAATGTCGGCGCATTGAAGGGGAACGACACTTGCCTCATGGCAAAGGAAGGTAAACGAAAGGTAACAACCAAATCCTCTTCCTTGCATTCCAATTCTAGTGATAGTGAAATTGCTAGCGATAATGAAGATATGCTCATTGGCTTAGATAAGAAAACAACTGCGAAAATGAAATTTCTACTTGGTCAACTTGTTGAGTAGGAGAAGTTGATAAACCGTCAAGAAGATATGATTATCTCCCAAAAGGAGGAATATGTTGAACTTGACAAGCTTCTAGAACTAGAGCTTGAGTTAGCTTCAAGCAAGGAAGCTTGCTTGGAGTTAAGCAACTCAAATGCTACAATCAAGGACAAACTTGCTAACCTAGTCAAGGTTAACAAGATCCTTGAGGTACAAGTTGAGTCACTCAAGCAAGGTGACCCTTCATCCTCTTCAAGCTCGCCTTCTCAACCCCTTAAAATTGAAACTGCTTTTACTTGTGCGTGTGGTAAAGTTGAAACCAGCTTGAAAGACAAGTAAACCTCTACCAAGGATAAGCATCCTTCCCAAAATGGCATATTTGACAAGGAGAAGATCAAATATGCACGTAGTGCATACTTGGTCACAAGACCACCCAATGTCAAACATGGCATTGGTTATTCTTATGGTGAAATGCAACATTCTAGAAACCATGAAAATAAGAAGGAAAGCATTGCCTTTTTAAAGGGAAAACCCTCTCAAGCTGGAAAGTCCAAAGCCAATACATATGATCACCGGACTAGTCTGGTATGGACACGGACATGTCCGGTCCTTCGGACGAGTCCGATTTCTCGGACTAGTCCCGTATAAACAACAACAGTTGCTATTTAGAACCTTTGATGCATCTTATGTTCCAATGAGAAGTGATTTTGGTAAAGTTTATGCTCATTATGTTAGGCCACGCCATGGGAACACCAAATCTCATGTGTGGGTGCCCAAATCTCTTGTAACTAACCTCCAAGGACCCAAGCAAGCTTGGGTACCTAAAACCAAAGCTTGATTTGTTTTTGTAGGCCTATTCCTCCGGTGGATCTAAATGGGTACTTCACAGTGGCTGCACCAAACATATGACAGGAGAAAGGAGGATGTTCGTTGAATATGAAGAAAACGAGGATCCAATCAAGGGCATCTATTTTGGAGACAATAGTCAAGGAAAAGTGCTCGGTACCGGTAAAATTGTCATATCATCTCAACATACTCTTTCTCATGTGTTACAAGTTGATTCCATAGATTATAACCTGCTGTCCATATCTCAATTATGTGACAAAGGTTATAATTGCTTGTTCACTAATGAGGGTGTGACCGTCTCTAGAAGGGGTGATGGTTCCACTGCATTCAAGGGTATGTTAAAAGGAAAGCTTTACCTTGTTGAATTGAACAAAGATAAAGTCGAACTTGACACATGCTTGATTGCAAAGACCAACATGGTTTGGTTGTGGCATAGACGGCTAGCGCATGTTGGTATGAGGAATCTTCAAAAACTCCTCAAGGGCGATCACATCCGAGGTTTGAAGGATGCTGATTTTGAGAAGGACAGGCCTTGTAGCACGTGCCAAGCCGGGAAGGAAGTTGGGGCACCTCATCTTGCGAAGAACATCATGACTACAACAAGACCGCTCGAACTACTTCACATGGACCTATTCGGTCCAATTGCTTACATAAGCATCGGCGATAACAAATATGGCTTAGTAGCTGTTGATGATTTTCTCGCTTCAGTTGGGTCTTCTTTTTACATGATAAGACAGAAACACAAGGAATACTCAAGAAGTTCTTCAAGCGAGCCCAAAATGAGTTTTCATTGACAATCAAGAACATTTAAAGCGACAATGGGACGGAGTTAAAGAACACACAAGTTGAGGAGTACCTAGATGAAGAAGGGATAAAGCATGAGTTTTCAGCACCTTACTCCCCTCAACAAAACGGAGTTGCCGAAAGGAAGAACCAAACCCTCATAGAGATGGCAAGAACAATGCTCGATGAATACAAGACTTCCGATCGGTTTTGGACGGAAGCGGTTAACACCGCTTGCCACGCCATAAACCGACTTTATCTTCATCAACTACTCAAGAAGATATCCTATGAGCTACTCAGCGTTAACAAGCCTAATATTTCATATTTTCGAGTTTTTGGTTCTAAATGCTATATTTTGAACAAGAAGCCTAGGACTTAAAATTTCTCTTTGAAGTTCGATGAAGGTTTCTTGCTTGGTTATGATTTGAACTCTTACGCCTGTCGCATCTTCAACAAAACCTCCGGACTTGTTGAAGTAGCACGTGATGTAGTCTTCGATGAAACTAACGACTCCCAAAAGGAGCAAGTTGATCCATGTGTGCTAGATAGAGAAGAAACTCCTTGTCAAGCATTGAGAAGAATGGCGTTAGGCGATGTTCGACCACAAGAGCCACCTCTACATGTCCATGAGGAAGATGAACCGCAAATGGAGGGCAATGATCAAGGGGGGGGGGGGGGAGGGGGGCCTTCCATACAAGATCAACCTCAAGAAGATGAAAATGATCATCAAGTCAATGAGGGCAACCATATAAAGGGAGAAGAAGATGACCATGAAGATTCAAGACAGCAAGTGCCACACCCAAGAGTACACCAATGCGTCCAAAGGGATCACCCAATTGACAACATCATCGGTGACATCCAAAAGGGAGTAACTACTAGATATCGCATAGCTAATTTTTGTGAGCATTATTTGTTTTATCCTTTTTAGAACCGCGGAGGGTTGAGGATGCATTGAAGGATCCGAATTGGGTAGTGGCCATGCAAGAAGAACTTAACAACTTCAAACGGAACGAGGTGTGGGAACTAGTCGAAAGACCCAAGTTCAACGTCGTCAGCACCAAATGGGTCTTCCGCCACAAACAAGATGAACACGGGGTGGTGACAAGGAACAAGGCACGACTTGTGGCCAAAGGGTATTCACAAGTCGAAGGTTTGGATTTTGATGAAACCTTTGCTCCCGTAGCCAAACTTGAGTCTATTGGAATATTACTTGCATATGCTACTCACCATGATTTGAAGCTCTATCAAATGGATGTGAAAAGCGCCGTCCTCAACGGACCAATCAAGGAGGAGATTTATGTGGAGCAACCCCTCAGATTTGAAGATGAAGAGTTCCCCAACCACGTCTTTAAATTGCGTAAGGCACTCTACGGCCTCAAACAAGCTCCTAGAGCTTGGTATGAGTGTCTTAGAGATTTCTTAATTGAAAATGGTTTTAAGATCGGTAAAGTAGATTATACATTGTTTACGAAGATCATTGACAATGATCTCTTTATTTGTCAAATTTATGTCGATGATATTATCTTTGGGTCAACTAATAAATCTTTTTGTGAGGAGTTTAGTAAGATTATGACAGATAGGTTTGAGATGTCTACGATGGGAGAGCTAAAGTACTTCTTGGGATTCCAAGTGACGCAACAGAAGGAAGGGACATTCATAAACAAAACTAAGTACACCCAAGACATACTCAAGAAAGTTTGGAATGGACAAGGCGAAGCCTATAAAGACTCCCATGGCAACGAATGGCCACTTGGATCTCAATGAAGATGGATCAAACGTAGATCAAAAGGTATATTGATCGGTGCATCTAGGCTAGACATTATGTTAAGTGTATGTTTGTGTGCAAGGTGTCAAGCCAACCCAGAAGAGTGTCATTTGACAGCCGTAAAGAGAATCTTGCGGTATTTAGTTCATACGGCCAACCTAGGGCTTTGGTACCCCAAAGGTTCCAAATTCAATCTCATTGGTTACTCCGATGTAGATTATGTCGGATGCAAAGTAGATAGAAAAAGTACCTCCGATACATGCCAATTCCAAGGTAGATCTCTAGTTTCTTGGTCCTCCAAAAAACAAAACTCCATTGCCTTATCCACGGCCGAAGCAGAGTATGTTGCAGCCGGGAGTTGTTGTGCACAACTCCTTTGGATGCGATAAACTATTAGGGATTACGGTTACAATATGAGCCGTATTCCACTTCTTTGTGACAATGAGGGTGCCATCAAAATTGCCCATAATCCCGTTGAGCACTCTAGGACCAAACACATAGACATTCGACATCACTTTTTAAGATACCATTCAATGAAGGGAGATATAGCCATTTCACATGTCAACACCGAAAAGCAACTATCCAATATATTTGCCAAGCCACTAGACGAAAAACGCTTTTGCGAGCTCCGAAATGAACTCAATATCCTTGATGCTCGAAATTTGGCTTGAAAACTTGCATACCTGTATGAACTCTTCAGAATATATTGTTTGAGTTGCAAAAATCATCTTTCTCAATTTTCTCCAAATCTATGTCAACTACTTGATCTTGGTGAATTATGATCATTGCTTGATTGTTGAATGCTTACTAATCATATTCATCAAGATTAATTGATTTGCTTTGCCTCCCTATTTTCTTAATAAGTACCTTTAAATATATATGAATGGGCTAAGGATTTCTTCCCTGGTGACCACGGACTAGTCCGTTGTTGCTCGGACTGGTCTGCCCCTCCCGACTAGTCCGCAGAGTGACTGTAGGTTCAGACTAGTCCGACCAACCACAGACTAGTTCGATATAGGCTCTGGAAAAGTTCGGACTAGTCCGATCATTTTCGGACAAGTCCTATTTTTCGTGTACATAACCCTAGCCACCGCCAAACCCTAATCCTCTTCATCCTCACAACCTCACCTACGCCATTTCTCCTTGCTCGAGCTCCCAAAGGCGATTTCCTTCATCCTCCATCAAAACTCTTCATGTTTTGGTGGAAAAAGACCTCCATTGCTCAGGGGTTGAAGACCACGGACTTGTCCGCACCTTCAACCCCTTCATTCTCAAGAATAAGCAATATTGGTAAATTTTTCTCCCAAACCCTAGAAATCGCAATTTCCTTCATTGGTGATCAAACAGCCTGGTTCCTTTCACCATATACATGCTTCCTGGAAGTATTACATTGATGCTACGCTATTTGCGCATTAGGAATCACCATTTTTCTCATAGTTAGGGTTTTAGAGGTTGAATACCGGTCTAGTCCGGTCCATGCATGGACAAGTCCGATCACTCGGACTAGTCCGTGCCTATAGACCGGACTAGTCTGATTTTTTTGAACTCAACCCTAACTTCTTATTCCTCAATGCAATTCCATGTCATCTATTCTCATCAAAACTTTGTGTAATCCATTCTTAGGACAATGTCGAGCACCAATGACGAAATCTCTGACTTTGAGGCCGAGATGGACCAATAAGCCTTGGTTCGGTCCTCGATGGGCCAAGGCAAGAAGCGCCAAGAGCGCCCATCCGAGCCAACTCCTTCTCCTCCCCAGGCTCGACGAAAGGTGCTCGTCAAGAAGCCTGCTTCCAAGGCTTCTACTGGTGGTGGCCCTAGCTCGGCAAGTGCTCACCAAGCAAAGGGCAAGGGCAAAGGGATTGCCACGAGCCCGATTGGCCCCCCTCAAGACGTCAGCTCCAAGGAAAGGGGCCCGAGATCCGGCTGAGGAGAAATTCAATGGCAAGGGCAGCGACACGGCTGCGATGTTCTGAAATGTGGATTGTTACAGCCAACCCAAGCAGGCTGCTGATGGGAGATTCTGGAGTAATTTCCGTGCAGATTTTTACAAGACTATCTATCTCCCAATGAAGACCCCAGTTGTGCGCAACCAATGGATAGATTGGGCACACTTCGAGAGGAAGGATTGCTCACCTTTTGTTGAGGTAGTCGAGGCAATTGAAAGGCATGGCTTGAAGGATCTCTTTGCCTTTAGAAATAACTGGAATGATGAAGTCATTGCCCAATTTTATGCTACATGCCACTTTGCTAGTGATGAGGAAGCGCGGGTGACTTGGATGACTCATGGATCCAAGTACACCATTACCTATGATGAGTTTTCAAGGATGCTACATCTGGATAGCTCTAGCAATGACAACTTGATAATTCACAACATTGGTGTCATTGAGAAGGACAGGATGAAGTTTCTTAATGAACCCCACTCAAAGTTCAATCCTCCTTCCACCAAGAACATGAAGCCTTTCTTTGTGGTGCTGAACAGGTTCCTCAGGAAGACCATTGCCCCGAAGGATGAGGATGCTGGAAGTGTTCAGGGATATCTCAGGACCTTGATGAAGGTCATAAGCAAAGACAGAAAGTTTGATGTCTTTGACTACATTTGGAACGATATGGTCAATATCTCATGCACGCCGAACAGATCCTGTGGCTATGCCCCCCTACCTGATGTTTATGATTGAAAAGGTCACAGGCATCGAGTTCGTCAAGGATGTGGAGAACACCCCCTTGAGGCCCCAGAAGCCTCAACAAGCAAGTGTTCAAGCTGCTCCTTCTCCTGCTTTTAGTGTAGAGGCTCCAGAGAGAGCTAGTGGAGATGCTAGGGCTGCTCCCGCCACTAGGGCCCCTTAAGGGGTCACGAAGTGGCAAATTGAAGTACCTGTCAGCTATCTTTGCCTCTTGCAAGAAGGCGGAAGTGAACACTCATAAGCTAAACAAGAGGAGGAAGGCTGATATGCGGTACATTAAAGAGAATGTGAAGCACATTTGCCAGAAGCTCGAGATCAAGCCCATTGGATCTCCAGTCATTTCTGATGACTCAGATTCTGATTTCACCGAGCTCGGACCCTTGACTCCCTCTGAGATTGCCTATTTTGGCATTGGGGACTCGCGTGGAACCGTTCCTCCTCCTTTGCATGAGAATGAAGATGAAGACGACGAGAGGACCGACAGCGAGGCTTGAAGACCCTAGGTTCCTCCTCTCCTTCTTTTTGGTGTCTTGATGCCAAAGGGGGAGAGATTGACGGGGGAGTCTTAGGCTTTAGTTGTAGGCTATGAGGAGAGCTTTCTTTTTTGTATCTTTTGTCTCTTTGTGAGTTGACTTATATCATGCTGTTTTGGTACTTTTGGTCTTCAGATGCAATGTTATGAACTTCTTATGAAGATATTTGTGATTTTGCTCTAAAAATGACATATATGCTTGTTGTTGATATATTGATGTCAATTATGTGATTATCATCATGATTATTGTTTATACAGGCTTAGTTTTGCATTCCACCATAAAGAGTGCACATATGACTTATGCTTTAATTGCATAATGTGTTTCAAACTCATATGTGCACACTTTATTAAAATCTCAACTTTTTATCATATATTGTGAAATCTCAATTGGTTGTCATCAATCACCAAAAAGGGGGAGATTGAAAGTGCATCAGGGAATCCCTTGTAGGTTTTGGTTGATTTATGACAAGCAAATGAGATCCTAACCACTTTGTTGAGGTAAGCACAGGTTCTATTGAAAGAATGAACAAAGTGTCAAAAAGAAAGGAGAATGAGGAGCAATGCAGAAAAGAGCTCAAGAACCAAGTGTAGTAGATCATTGTGTATGGAGTGTGTTAAGGAAACACACCCCAAGAGCTCAAGCACAAATAATCTCACACATTGCAGAAATTTATACAGGACCGGACTAGTCCGACTGACCCCGGACTAGTCTGATATCTTCCTGCACCAGATCGGACAAGTCCTCACAATGCGGACTTGTCCTCACAGTCCAGTTTTCACTGGCTGGACTAGTCCGATATCACCACGGACTAGTTCGATATCTCTCTGACTAGAATCGGACTAATCCACCCCAGGGCGGACTAGTCCCCCAAACACTTCACAATTTGCACAAAATCGGACAAGTCCGATAACACAACGGACTAGTCCGATATCTCTCTGATGTCAATCGGACAAGTCCGATGTTAGCACGGACTAGTCTGAAATCCCTCTAAGCTAAATCGGACAAGTCCTCCAAGTGCGGACTTGTTCCCCAAATTCACTAAGGGTTTCACCTATCCGGACAAGTCCGATATTCATTGGACTAGTCCGATGATTTCCAGAACCAAATCGGACTAGTCTGCTCTCACTTCGGACATGTCCGGTATTTCGGGACATCTAGGGTTTCCTACACGCAGCACACCGGACTAGTCTGGTGTCCACCACGGACTAGTCCGATCTCTCTAAACCCTATCGGTAACTTTTGGAAACCCCATATAAATAGGTGTGCACGGCCCATCTTTCACATCTCTCGACACCCTGCACCATCACACCCTCCAAGAGCCTAGAAAACTCATCTCTCCACGCAATCCAACGCAAGAAAGCTTGATCCTTTGAGGGTACACTTTAGATTCAAGGAGAGACACAGTTCTTCACTCATTGAGCTCTTGGTTTGATTCCCTAACACACTCCTATGGTTTTCATTGTAATCTTAAGAGTGTGTTCTTGGTGGTGTTCATTGTGTAATCTTGGGGAGCACTCAACTTGTGAGAAGGCCACTTGAATTCGGTTATTCACCCTTTGTGATTAGTGAAGAGGATTGGCTTCCATGGCGATCCGACGAGGGTAGGGTCGGAGAAGACCCGGTCCTATTGTGGACTCCTCAACGTGATTGTAGGTTGCCTCTGTGGGAACCGAACCACGGTATAAATAGCTTGTGTTCTAAATTTTTTGCATATTGTTCTTACTCTTCATATCTATCTAGGGTTTCAATCAATCTTGTTCACTTTACATTGAAACATTGAATATAAGATTAACTTGTCACACATCCTAGTTCATAGTAGTGTGACACTCCAATTACAAGTATATTTCCACTGCATACATCCTAGGATCGAGATAATCAATCAAACTTGATCAATCTAGTCTGCACACACCAGACTAATCTACACTCTACCGGACTAGTCTGATTTCTCGGGATTTGATCGGTTTGTTGAGTGTTGCAGGTTCTGACTAAAAATCAAAAAGGCCTATTCACCCCGCTCTTGGCCACATTCAAAAAGTGATCCGATCATGCTTCTATATTTTTTTTGATCCATGGGTTCACCATCTTCATCAAGTTCAAGTGTTGTTGCTGTTCCCATTAGTGGCCCAAGAGGCTTGCTTTTGTCCATGTTGAAGCGCCTTAGGAGGTCTTTTGTATACATCGTTTGATGCACAAAAGTACCCTCCTTGGTTTGCTTGATTTGCAGCCCCAAAAAGTACATGAGTTCACCCATCACACTCATCTCAAATTCCAAACTCATCATAGCTGAAAACTTGGACACAAGATCATAAGAAGGACAACCAAAGATAATATCATCCACATACACTTGAATGAATAATGAGTCATTTCCATGCTTAAAACAAAAAGAATTTTATCTACCTTGCCCATGGTAAACCCTTTTCACGTAAGAATGTTTTTAACCTATCATACCATGCTCTAGGGGCTTGTTTGAGACCATACAAGGCTTTGGACAGTTTGTAAACATCATTAGGAAAATCTAGATTTTCAAAACCCGGTGGTTGTTTTACATAAGCCTTTTCATCTATGTATCCATTAAGAAAAGCACTTTTAACATCCATTTGATATAGCTTAAAACCTTTAGATGCAGCAAAATCTAACAAAATTCCTATGACTTCTAATCTAGCAACAGGAGCAAAAGTTTCATCAAAATCTAGACCTTCAACTAGAGTTAAACCTTGAGCAACCAACCTAGCCTTATTCCTAACCACAACCCCATCCTCACTTTGTTTATTTTTAAACAGCCATTTAGTTCCAATTAAAGTGTGACCTTGAGGTGGAGGTACAAGTTTCCAAACATTATTTCTTTCAAAATTTTCTAACTCTTCTTGCATGGCAATAATCCAAGATTCATTAGTGAGTGCGTGTGATATATCTTTGGGTTCAAAAGAAGCAACAAAAGCAGAATGAGCATGAGAGTTTGGATTGCAAAACCTAGACCGTGTGACTCGTTCGTATAAGCTTCCAATAATTTGTTGTGGAGGATGACTTTTGAGAACTCGGAGGGGAGTGGACACTTCACAAGCTTCTTCTTCTTCATGTTCATCACAAATCGATGAGCTTGTGTGATGAGGACATCAATCCTATGGATATACACAACACTCCATTGAACGTACAAGATGCAATCAATAGAATTCGCACACAACAATTAATTTGAGAGGACATCAATCCTATGGATATACAAAATACTCCATTGAACATACAAGATGCAATCAATTAATTTTATATGTTTCCTTAAATATTTTTGAGAATAGATTGCTACCTAATAATTTAATTGTGATTAGGATACATGGATTGATTCAGTAAGTAATTGGAGGAAGGTTTAGGGGCGTGGAGGACCAAAGGATACATTCGAAGAAGATGGAAACTGACCTCAACTCAAAATCGTGTCCAACTCGGAGTCTAGAAGCAGTACGCACTAAAACGGACGCCCAGGGCCCATACGAACTAAGTTTTGGACGTTCGATGCATACACGGAAAGGGGAGAGGATAACCTTTCCAATGGCGCAGGTTACTTGTCAAAATCCTTTGGAGTGGACGGAATCGTCAAAACAAAATTGATTTCAGAATCTTTCAGGGTGTTGTGCCACCGTATTGGGCCATTGGGCCTTGTATCAAGTCTAACTCCATTATTTTCGTGTGCTAAGGTTAGGTCACGACCCCGACACCCCCTTGGACGTCCTCCCACCTATATATACTCCATAATAGCCGCCATGAACAATTGGGTTTTGCATAGATCAATAATATCACTGTTCTACGGTTTGTGAAACCCCAATTTTGCAATTTCAGATCGTGTCTTCTACGTTCTTGCTTGTGTCCTCACTTGCACTTGCAGGGATTAGCCTTCTTGGCGAGATCAATCGTGTGCAGCACGGTTGATAACCAACGGAGCGGTGGTGTAGTGATTGTAGGGGTTTTTCGTGTTCTACTCGAGAGCCTCGGATCATCAACGTCGAGATCTCCACCTCAATCTACTTATCTTTTACCCTTCGGAAGATCGGGACTCATCCTTCATATTAATTGGTATCAAATTTCAAGGTTGCCCATTAGGTAATTCATCTATCCATCACATTAGTTTTGTTTTTCATACCTAGAGTCCACAAAAAAGCCACAAAAAACTTGCAGTTTAGTTGATGTATTCATTACTTTGTCCAAACCACCATTGAGCCTTTGCAACTTTCGTTTTCAGTTTGGTTTTGTTGAGTTTGTGTCCGTTGTTGAGTCATATTGCTGGTTTAGAAAGTGTTTTTGGTATTATTTTCAGTTTTGCATTGTGTCGATTAATCTTTTTGAATCGCGTCATCACGTCTAGATTATATTCATCTCTGTCCAGTTCGGTATTTTGATCATACCTCACACATACGAATTTGGTATTTGGATTTCTTGTACTTTCTGGAAATCTTATGAAGTTCTTTTGTATTCATTGGTTTTCCATAAAACGGATTTATCATAGTCAAAAGTGCATTAGATCTAAATCTGTTCTCGACCTAGAATTTCTAAACAGTCTGTGTTTCGGGGGCAATATCTCCTATTTTTCTTGCCCAAAATATTTCTTTCATATATTTAAATTAAAGAGGAGAGATATATCTACAATCTTGTTATTGTAAGTTTTCTATTTGGAGCCCCTACGTATGCCTATTTGTCCTTGGACAATTGAGCAGAAAATCTATGACAGACCCACAAGATATCTTTGATTGCTTTACATTGTGTAATTCTTTTGCAGGACATTCTTAAAAAAAAAAGAAGAAAAAAGAAAAATGCAAGTGCAAAACAAGATACAAAAGCCGCACAAAAAAGGAGAAAAAAAACAACATAAAAAAGAGAAGTGCTTGCATTCTTTGTGTCATCTAGTTTCGTCTCATGTCTTGCTAGCTTGAACTACTAGGAACACATTTATGCCAGCAACTTTGACAAGTACTTTGGACACTTATTCAACTTTACTATCTGATTGTATTGTTGCTAATCCTTGCTACGTATAAAGTGCCATCTAAGCTACACTTTACTCTTGAGCTGAACCGATACACCTTTGCAATTATCCCACGCTTTATTGGTTTCTGCATGCTGGCCACCATTTGCCACCTGCAGTGTCAGTAAGAACACTTGTAAGAGCATGGTAAGACTCTTGAGAGTGTGTGATTCCACTTCTACATTGCCATTATCCTTTGTAGTTGATAGGGATAATATATTGTTTTGTTGTCTTCTGTTTGCTACTAACAATGTCAGGTAAAAGCAAGAATCATGCATTATATGCTGAGATGATTGACATGATGAAGATGGTGATGGAGTTGCTCGCTAAGAATCAAACATCAACCAAGGTTTCACATGACATTCAAACCTTCTTTACAACTCCTTCCACATAAAGTAATTACATTCTCTCATCTCTTCCTTCTTATAATGGTTTTGGTTACAATGAATATATTGCTTCAGAAATAGAGTTGGATAAAAATTTTGGACAATGTCATATGTGTGAGAGGAGAAAGATTAGAAATGTTGCAAGTGCATTAGTAGGTTGTACATTAACTTGGTGGAACAATTTAAATGATTTAGAAAAACCTCGAACATGGAAGGATATGAAAATTTGTATGCGAGAAACTTTTATGAATGTATTTAATTGCAAAGATGAAGTGCATCAATTTGAGGAAAAATTTCTTGTTGTACCTCCTTTTGTGTCTAACATTTTGCAGGACAATATAGAAAACAATGTAGATGATGCAAAAGAGAACGAGGCTTTTGATAACACTTGTGAAATTTTAGATGGATCAACTCATAATGCACTCGAAATCACTGCTGAAAATGGTAAGGCAAAACATTCTACAAATACAGAAGGTGAGAAGTTTTTGGATGTTCTGAATTTTTCTACCAATCATGCTATTTTTGAGGAACAACTATTAGAATCATTTATTTATACACCATTATCACATGTTGATTTTCCTGCTGATCGTTGCACTAAGAAAGAGTTGTGTGCTTATAACTCTATTATATCTATGCAAAAACAAGTTAATGTACTAGATGATTGTGTTTGGATTCACCTACTTATGCTGAAATTCATAATTTGATCACCGCTACTGCTGAAAATGTTGAGATGAGATTTTTGTCTTCTCTAAATACTTTGCGTTATATTAAATTTGACACTCTTTGTGATGTAAATATTGTAGAGAGGAGGATATTTTCCCAATCTAAAATGCCTCTGTTAAGTAGAAATATTTTTCATGCTATAGGCAACTATGAAGATAGTGGTGAATTTATGGTGCATAAAGTTTACATATGCTCAAATGAGATATCCCATTTAGTGCTGCAACAACATGGTGAAATGAATGGATGCACTAACACTAATAATGTATTGTCAAGTTTTTCTAGAATTTTTTTATTGCAGCAAGGACAATATATAAAAGAGGAGCATTGATTGTTGCGGTTGTGCAATATGGACAACGCTCATTCTACCCCCAAAGCAATCCTCTTTGCTGGACATACAAGCAAGCCGAGGACGACTTGTCATAAAGAAGCGAAGAATGATGAGATCATGCGCATTATCATTGCACAAATAAACATGGCACAATGTTTATTTGTTTGGGATCCTGGCTCAAGTGAATGGTCATGCTTATTTGATGGATAACATAAAGATGGTGCACAATATCGTCCATCACCTTAGCCTCCTCCTTTGGTGCACACAAGAGGATTTGATGGCGTTGCACATATGGACCCACACATGAGAGAAGATGAACTTGAGTCGAGGACGACTCCAATTCAACAAAGGGAGGATGATGAGGACATCACTCCTATGGATATACACAACACTCCATTGAACATACAAGATGCAATCAATAGAATTTTCACACAACAATAAATTTCAGAGGTGAGCTCGTTCTTATATGTTTCCTTATATATTTTTGAGAATAGATTGCTACCTAATAATTTAATTGTGATTAGGATACATGGAGTGATTCAAAAAGTAATTGGAGGAAGGTTTAGGGGCGTGGAGGACCAGAGGATATGTTCAAAGAAGATGGAAACCGACCCCACTCAAAATCGTGTCCAACTCAGAGTCCAGGAGTAGTACATACTAAAACGGACGCCCAGGGCTCATACCAACTCGGTTTTGGACGTTCTACATATGCATCAAAAGGAGAGAGGATAACCTTACCAATGACGCTGGTCCCATGTAAAAATACCTTCGGAGTGGACAGTAATTGTCAAAACAAAATCGAGTTCAGAATCTGTCACGGTGTTGCGCCACCGTATTGGGCCATTGGGCATTGTATCAAATCTAAGTCCATTATTTTCGTGTGTTAGTGTTAGGACAAGACCCCATCACCCCCTTGGACGTCCTCCCACCTATATATACTGCATAGTATCCACCATGAACAATTTGGTTTTGCTTAGATCAATAATATCACTGTTCTACGAATTGTGAAACCCCAATTTTGCGATTTTAGATCGTGTCTTATATGTTATTGCTTGTGTTCTCGGTTGCACATGCAGGTATTAGCCTTCTTGGTGAGGTCAATCATGTGCAGTACGGTTGATAACAAACGGAGCGGTGGTGTAGTGATTGCAGAGGTTTTTCGTGTTCTACTCGAGAGCCTCGGATCGTCAACGTCGAGATCTCCACCTCAATTGACTTATCTATTACCTTTTGGAAGATCGGGACTCATCCTTCTTATCATTGTGACTTTAGGAGGATCTGGACCAGCAATTGTGGTCATTGGTGCTGGCTAGGAATCAAAATCAGGAGCTGAAACAATGTCATTAGCTGCTGAATTTTAGGGCAGCAACACCACTTCTTCCTCATCATCAACAAAAATGCTCTCCCCCTGCGGATATGGATCCGGACCTGCAATGTTTGAACTAGTACCTGTGCTAGCTTCATCAAAAGACACCTCACAAGTCTCCACAATTTTGTTAGTGTCAAGTAAAAGAACACGGTAGCCTCTAGTATGAGATGGATAATCAAGAAACATGTCATCAATAGATCTAGATTCAAATTTATCAAGATTTCTTAACAAAGCTTTTGCAACCGAAGACATGAAAGTGTGTAACACTAGGCCTATGTCCAAACCGGAGCACATATGGTGTTTTACCTAGCTTAGCATGCAAGAAAACACGATTTGAGACATAACAAGCAGTTGCAATCACTTCAGCCCAAAATTTCCTAGGAGTTTAATATTCATAAAGAATAGTCCTAGCCATCTCAACTAAGGTTCTGTTCTTTCTTTCTACAACACTGTTTTGTTGAGGTACATATGGTGAAGAAAATTGATGATCTATTCAATTTTCAGCACAAAAGTGATCAAAAGATTGATTTTTAATTTCGGTTCCATTATCACATCTAATTGCCTTTAAAGATCCTGGGTGATCAATTGATAATCTAAAAAATAAAGTTCTAAAGTGACTAAAAGCTTCATCCTTAGATGCCATAAAGTAAACCCAAGAGTATCTAGAATAATCATCAACAATCACAATAACATACTATTTACCTCTGAAGGATTGAACACGTGAAGGTGCTACGGTGTCAAGGTGCAAAAGTTGACCCGGTTCAGTTTTCATGAACATTGTGAGAGGAGTATGTGAACCTGCAACAATCTTAGCATGTCTACAAGAAGAGCACACAATTTCTTTGTCCCGTTTAAGCTTAGGCAGCCCACGTATGCGATTAAGAGCACTAACACATATTAGATGATCAAAGCCTACGTGACCAAGTCTACGATGCCAAAACTATAAGTCCTTTGAATCATTGGCAACTAGACACCTATGCTTAGACAAAGACAAATCAAAATTAGCTTTAAAAACTCTTCCAAACCGAGACATGTTAATAATAAGCTCACTATTTGAACCTACAACTTTGCAACAATTTCTATTGAAAATAATTTTCAGATTTTCATCTAGCATTTGTGAAATAGAAAGCAAGTTGTATTTCAAATTTTTTACAAGTGCCGCATCCTTCAAAGTGTACTGATCATTTACTTTAACCGAAACCCTAGCAACTATAGGAGTTGAGGAATTATCGGCAAAATTAACATTCTCTAGACATGACATAAAAGACCGGGAGGAGAACCATTCTTTGTTACCTGTCATGTGGCGTGAGCAAGCTGAATCCACAATCCAAATGTTATACTTCCTCAAACGTGTAACCTAAATAGAAGCACAATACATCGATGACTCAATACTGGGGTTAGTCAAAAGGCATTTAGGAATCCAGTGCTGAGTCACACGACGTCTAGCAGGAATAACACGCGAAAGCTAAGATAAAATAGTAGGTTTATGAGCCAAAGATTGAGGATTTTTATACACAACTACTGTCCTACGAGATGATACATGTGTAGCACGAAAAATAGTAGGTTTGGGAGCAAACTTTGCATGTTTTTGACTCATTACAGCAAATTGCATGTTCCTATCATTCGATTTAGCAAGTGCAGCAAATTTGGCATCAATGTTATGAGATCTAGCAATCATTCTTTCCTTTTTCTATTGTTTAGCTAGTCTATAACAAAAATCTATGACATGTACCACAGTAGGTACAATGAAATTTAACTTTGTGTTCATGTCTAGATGAGCAAGCAACATTATTTTTTGAAACCGAATGAGACAACACTCTTGCAGATTTTAAAACCACTTCTTTTGTTTAGGAATTGTTTGAATCAAACCACTTCCTAATGACTTTACAATTTTAGGTGGATGTGCCTTAGCATGAGCATGAGAATGAAAACCTAAACCAGTTTTATCATTGCAAGACTTGGAAGAAATCAACAGCAGGTTTAGGCTCTTATTCCCATTACAAAACCGATCTAATGTCATATGCATGTTATCAAGTTTATTAGACAGATCAAGGCAACTTTTACATGAAGTTTTTCCTTTTAATTTGCAATTGGAACAATAATTAACTTCATGAGAATGTAAAGCACTGTTCAATATAGAAATTTCATTCATAGCACCTTGTAGTTTCTTATCAAGATCATCACAAGTAGAACAATGCAAATCAATTGTGTAACGACTAGCATCTTTCAAGTTTTTATCATTAAGTGCAGCAAGCTCTCTGTTCTTTTCAATTTCTAACTCAAGTTTATCAAGTGTGGAGGTGTGCGCACTTCTTAATGAGGAAAATTGTTCATATATTAAATCACATGAGGAACATGCATCATTACAATGAATCAAAGTTTTTAAACGGTTAATTTCAGATTCTTGTGATTCAATTTTAGCAACACTATCCCTAAGCTTTTTCACCTTTTTTTAACTATAGTGGCACGAGAAATAGCATCACATATTTCTTCGCAAGTAGGACATACCTCTTCGTTGTCGCTATTGTGTTCTGCATCCTCCATACTTGATCTTGACTTGCCTACCATGAAGCACAAGTTTGCCAAATCCTCTTCGTCTTCATCACTTCCAATGTCCACATCGCTTGAGCCAAGTTCTTTAAGTGCAGAGATAAAACTGCTCACCAATTGATGTCTTGTAAAATTGTTCTTTTTCTTCGTATCTTTTGCAGAGGAGTGCTTCATCCTTGTTTTCTTTTTATCCCGGGAAGTAGGACCTGAAAGGTCATGGCAATCCGAACGAAAATGTTCTGTCTTACCACATTTGAAACATCGTTGAGGTCCAGAGCTTACTCTCCTTCTAGTTCTCATATTTTGCAATGCTTTCGAGAACCCAGTAGAGAGAAGTACTAGCTCCTCGTCTGGAAACTCCTCAATCTGTTCAAGGGTTAGAGAGGACAACAAAGCAAGTGTACCACAAGATGAAGATTGGCCAGAGCAAGGAATATCACGTTGAGAAACATATGCAAAGAGACTAGTTAAGGTTCTTACATGAGATTATGTCAATTTCATGAGTTTTCAATTTAGAATAACGAACACCTAATGTAAGTGTACTCATGATAGTAGATTCACGAATGGATGTGACTTTCATCTCCCAAATTATCATGTCTATTACACTTAGTAATTGCCTAGCATTTTCAGCATCTGAAAAATTAACATTAACGCTACGCAAGTTGTTGAGAATTTTATTAAAGCGAGCAAAGAGGTCATCAATGGACTCACCGGGTTGCATCCCAAAACGCATGTATTCCTTTTTTAACATATCTTGTTTTACCTCCTTGATCATGTTAGATCCTTTGTGGTGGTCTCAAAGTGCTTTCCGCACATCGTATGCAGATCATAGGTGTGCAACACGGTCGAAGTCGCTTTGAGTTAATCCTTGTATGATCACGTTTCGAGCGTTGTTGTTGTTCTCAACGTCTCTCAGATTTGTAGCTGTAACTTGATTGTTTGGCGGCACTTCACAAGGCTTGTACACCTTCTTCCATATTGCAAAGCCTTGCGCCTAGACGAAAGCCTCCATGCGTGCCTTAAAATCTGAAAATCAATACCAGCAAACACACAAGGTTTGGCGGAGTACTTCTCCATGATGATTAGTCAAAAACAAATTCAAATCACAAATATTAGAGCACCGTGGATCTTATATCAATTGTAGTATTGAAGAGGACATTAAAAGATACCAGAGGGGGTGAATGGTAGATTTAAAACTTTTTCAGCTGAAGCAATGAAAACCCCTCGTCAGAGAAATGTGTTAAAGAAATCATGTGTGAGACTAATCTAAATGTGTTTTACCATGAAAAAAGTGATAGATATCAGAGAAAATCAAGTCACAAAGACGACACAATAAGAATCACTCAAATCTGTCGAGAGAAACTCAAGTTGCGATCGAAAGATCGAACAAAGGTCAATCTGTTCCACCGAGTAAAAAACAGATCTGCAATACTGCAAAGAAACTCGTGTAGATAAAAAATCACAAATCCAATGACGGTGAAATCAAGTTATGAAGATAATCCAAAAATAATCACGTCAATTGGATCTGTAAAACTCGATTTATTATAAAACCACCAAAAAAGGTAGTGATGTGCAGAAAACTCGACGATAAAAAATTGTCTGAAATCAAGTGGGACGAACAAGGCACAAAAGTTCTTTCAAACTACGAATTTTATTGATCAAACAACAAGAGGAACAGCCCCAAAGTCGTCTACCACGATCTCTAACCTCCCTTGTTTATATAACAAGCCCTTAGGTCAACCCAAAACTAACTAGGACTCTAATTCTCCTTAGTTCACGAATCGAAACTTTCCATGACTGCTCAAGACTCTTCTATACGCAAATAGAAGCAAACTTAAGACTTCCAAACACCTTAGGAACAAATACCACATTCCTAAAACAACTCAAATTAGTGACCCATACAAAATCCTAACATAACCAGCTCAAATCATTCCATATTTGAGTCAAACCCAACTCAGCCGCAGCCTGAGTCAATAACCTAATCGGTTGGACCTTTCTGACCAATTCTTTACGTCCACATCTCTTCATCACGCCTCAGAACAATGTATATAGTCCATGCAATCCTTGCATACGTGGAAAAATCTTCCAATGACGTCCATGATACCTTCATATGCATTGTTCTTGATTCATACATGTTGCGCGACCTCCTGATCAACTCAACCACAATTTCACCCGAACTTGGTTGTTGAACCTCATTTTCTCCCTAAGACTAGTTCAATGGATCCCGTCACTAGCCATGTCTTGAACTCAAGCAACACCCGCACTTGAATAAACAACCAATATTTCCAAGCACAAGTACTCGACTTGACTCACGTTAGTTCCGAAACTACACCATCTTACACGAGGACAAATCATAAGCATGTTTCAAACCATAGAAAAAAATATCAACCATAACCACCAAAACACACCAAAAACTTAGTAGAAAAATACTAAGTAAACTTTCGATAAGTGTAAAGCAAGTTTGAAACATTGCGAGATAAAAGTAGAACAATTGCAATCAAGCTTCAAACCTTGCCAAAGCTAACTGAAACATGCTAGGCCTATCGTCGAATCTTGATAAAAAGATGTTTTGGTAGTATTCAAAACTTTTATCGCCATAGCCAATGTATTCAGCACACATAGGTCTCACATAAAGGTTAGGACAATCTGTACGAAAGTGTCCTGTCTTATCACATTCGAAGCATCGTTGAGGTCCAGAGCTTCCTCTCCTTCTAGTTCTCACATTTTGCAATGCTTTTGAGAATCTAGGATAGAGAAGTGCTAGCTCCTCCTCTAGAAACTCCTCAATCTTTTCAAGGGTTAGAGAGGAGAACAAAGCAAGTGTATCGCAAGATGAAGATTGACTGGAGCTATGCATGTCACGTTGAGAAACAAAAGCAATAAACTTGTTGGGGTTCTTTCGTGATATTATATCAATTTCATGAGTTTTCAATTTAGAATATAACACATCTAATGTAAGTGTACTCATGACAGTAGGTTCACGAATAGATGTGACTTTCATCTCCCAAATTGACATATCTAATGCACTTAACAATTGCCTAGCATTTTAAACATATGAAAAAGTAACATTGACACTACACATGTTGTTGAGAATTTTATTAAAGCGAGCAAAAAGGTCATCAATGGACTCACCGGGTTGCATCTCGAAGCGCATGTATTCTTTCTTGAACATATCCTACTTTACTTCCTTGATCGTGTTGGATCATTCATTGTATCACAAAGTGCTCTCCACACATTGTACGCTGATTGGAGGTGTGCAACATGGTCGAAGTCGATCTGAGTTAGTCCTTGGATTAGCAAGTTGCGGGCTTTGTTGTTTTTATCGACATCTCTTAAGTTTGTAGCCGTGACTTGATCATTCGGCGGCACATTGTAAGGCTTGTACACTTTTTCCCATATCACGAAGCCTTGCGCCTGGATAAAAGCTTCCATGTGTGCCTTCCAAACCTCAAAATCAATATCAACAATCACACAAGGTTTGGCAGAGTATTTGTCCATATGATAATTAGTCAAAACATGTGCGAATCACAAAGATTAAAGCATTGTGGATCTGTTACCAATTGTAGGATTGAAGAGCATGTGTAAAGCTACCAGTAGGGGGGTGAATGGTAGATTAATGCTTTTTAGCGAAAGCAACAAAACACCCCTCAGAAGAAAACCGATCTGTTAAAGAAACCATGTGTGCGACTAATATAAACGTGTTCAACTGTGAAAAACTAGTATATATTGTAGAGAATCAAGTCACGAAGACGTCACAACAAGAATCACTAAAATACGTCGGAAAACTCAAGTTACGATCCAATGATCGAACAAAGATCAATCTGTCCTACACAAGAAAAATAGTTATGGAACAATGCAAATCCAATGACCGTGAAGTTTTCACATATGATAGAAAACTAAGTTGTGAAGACAATCCAAGAAGAATCACTTGAGTTACCTGCAATGTGTGAGGGGTTATCATCATTAGGGTCCTGTGGAACAAGAAGGCTTTCTAGTAAAGGCTTGTGCCGAGCAGGAGGTACAGGGGGTGTAAACTGCTTAGCCTAGTCCTGCACCCTAAGCATACACACCCTACCTCCCAGCGCTACGGCTGAGTACTGGGGCCAGAAAGCTCACACACTGAAGACGGCAGGAGCCAAACCCCGGAGCACCAACGCACTGAATTACCCAAGCCCCGTGCGTCCGTCCACAACACTAAGACATGATAGATCTAACAAGAGGAACAGGTAGGACTGACGAGCAATACTAGTCTCTCCTCTTTCTATCATATGATTAGGACAGCAGACCTCGGCGCCTCTCGAGGGGCCTGCTGTCGACATCCCAGTATGCCGATGACAGCAACAAGCGTGGATAAGTGGGTAAACTCTCCTACCTCGCTCTTGTTGCTAACAGGTTTCTCTTGTGATAGATTGTACACTAGGGACCTACCGTCAACATCTTTATGATGATGGTTGGCGATGCCGGAGCATCCAGCTCTGGCACCTCCCAACGGGCCTGCCGTCGACATCTCTACGGTGATGGCGGGTCACACCGAAGCATCCAGCTCCGACACCTCCCGAGGGTCCTACCGTCGACGACTCTATGATGATGGTTGATGACGCTAGAGCATGCACCCCTGACACCTCACAAGCGTCCTGCCGTCAACGTCCCAGCACGCCGACAACAACAACAAGCGTGGATAATTTAGTAAACTCTCATGCACCACTATTGTTGCTAACAGGGTTTTCTTTTGATATCCTATACACTAGGGGCCTGTCGTCAATGTATGTACGACGATGGTGGGCGACTTCGGAGTATCCAGCCCCGACACCTCCCAAGGGGCCTGATGTCCATGTCTCTATGATGATGGCAGGCGACACCAGAGCATCCAGCTCCGGCTCCTTCTAAGGGACCTGCCATCGATGATTCTATGATGATGGTGGACGACGCTGGAGCATCCTGCCCTGGCACCTCCCTCCCGTCGTCGATGACTCTACGATGACGGTGGACGACGCCGGAGCATCCAGCTCCGACACCTTGCAAGGGGCCTGCCGTCGACATCCCAACACGCCGACGATAGCGACAAGAATGGATATGTGAGTAAACTCTCCTACCCCTCTCTTGTTGATAATAGTGTTTTCTTGTGATAGCCTGTACACTAGGGGCCTACCGTCGATGGCTCTACGATGATGGTGGGTGATGTTGGAGCATTCAACACCGACACCTCCCATTGGGGCTGTCGTCGACGTCTCTACAACAATGGCGGGCGACGCCGGATCATCCAGCTCTGGCACCATCGGCCTGCCGTCGACGACTCTACGATAATGGAGGACGACAATAGAGCATCTAGCTTCGGCACCTCCCAAGGGGCCTGCCGTCGATGACTCTACGATGATGGTGGACGACGCCAGAGCAGCCAGCTCTGACACCTCCCAAAGGGCCTACCGTCAAAGACTCTACGACAATGATGGACGACACCGGAGCAGCCAGCTCCGGCACCTCCCGAGGGGCCTGCCGTCGACGCTGTTGTGATGACGGGGGGGGGGGGGGGACAATGAAGCACTGCAACTCCCCTACTCCGCTTGGGGGCCCGTTGAAGACATCCTGCGATCAAATGGTAGATGTTCCCAGCCAGCTAACCACATCTACCAAGGGGCCTCTAAGGGGTTCCATAAGCAGGAAGTCAACGAACAACACTTCGGCCATATCAACTGTGCAATCGGTTGTGCTCACAAACTAACGAGCTCGACAAAGGTTTTGCAAACCCTTACGCAACTAAGGACTCATAACAACAATTGAGAAGCGCAAAGACAAGCCAGGAAGTCAAACACAATTTCTGATTCATTAAGATTTATTTACAAAGGGGCAAACCCTGGATACCAAGTCGGGCAACCAGCCTTAGTCCCTGGTGAATTGCACGACAACATGTTTTGCGGCATTCTTGACCTCTGCCATTGCCACCTCCTCGCGCTCTTCAACAGGACCTTCAAAAACTAGCTCCAGGGAAGATCAGGGTACCAACTCCGGTAGCACACCAAGACATGGGTTGCCATCGTCTCCGCCACTGCCCTACCCTCGGCTTCCAGGCGCTGAGCCAGCTGATGCTCCTGCAGATTGGGCTCCTGGGCGCTGCGCTCCATCGAGCACTCCAGGCTTGGACGTTGAGATCCCGCAGGAGAAGTTCCTGACGCTCAGCTGAGTGTTGCGCCTGGTCCGACGATAAGTCCCTCTCCTGGAGCACAAGATCTTCAAGGCGGGACTGCAGTCTTTCCCGATCAGCCTCAGCCTGAGCCATCATCGCCTGGGTTGTTGCCTCTTGCTCGGCGGCAGCAGCCTCCCACTCAGCAATATCAACTTCGCAGCAATCCAGGGCCCCTCAACCCTGCTCAAGGGCACGCAGACAGGCGTCGGCCGTATCATTGGCCACCTTGGCATCAGCCAAGATCTTCTAGGACATTGCGTCCAGGGCCTTCACCAAGCGGTGCCTCAGCTCCAGCTCCTTTCTCTCCCTCTGGTACTTCACCTTCGTCTCGGCGATCCTGGACCTCAAAAGGTCATCCTAGCCTTGGAGGAGCTCACCCATAGCACGCAGCTTCTCCCATTCCAAGGCGAGAGCCCCCTGCACCCGGCAGAGGTTGGTCTGCACCTGAAGGATGCTGGACTACGCCATGTCCATGATGTCCGAGAGGCGCTCTGGCTGCGCCTAGGTTATGGAGGGCCGCCATCAATCATCTCGGGGAGCTCCTCCTTCTGAGGCGGCGAAGCCGAGGCCACCAGTAACGGAGACCATGTCCCCGGAGGCTGGGTAGGAGTGGCGGTGTGTAGGATCGAAGAGCACGCGTAAAGCTACCAGAGGGTGGGTGAATGGTAGATTAAAAAATCTTACGCATCGGAAACAATTAAATCCCAACCCCTTCGGCATAAAAATGATCTATTAAAGAAATCATGTGTGGGACTAATCTAAACGTGTTTCACTGTGACAAGAGTGATAGATATCAGAGAGAATCAAGTCACAAAGACGACACAACAAGAACCACTTAAATCCATCGAGAGAAACTCAAATGACCGTGAAATACAATGACCGTGAAATTTAGATAGATGATATATAATCAAGATTTGAAGACAACCCAAAAGGAATCACATCAATTGGATCTATAAAACTCGAGTTATGATAAAACCACCAAAGAAAGGTAGTGCTATGCAAAAACTCGATGAGAAAAACTTGTCTGGAACAAGTCGGACGCACAAGGCACAAAAGTTATGTTCAACTATGAAGTTTATTCAATAGAACACAAGAGGAACAGCCCCAAAGTCGTGCCCCACGAGCTCTGGCCTCCCTTGCTTATATAACCAGCCCGAAGACCAACTCAACTCAAATCAGGACTCTAATCCTACTCAAATCATGAATCGAAACATTCCATTACCGCTTAGGACTCTTCTATACGCTGATTGAAGCAATCTTAAGACTTTCAAACACCTTAGGAACGTATCCCACATCCCTAAAAAAAACTCAAATTCGTGACCCGTACGATATCCTATCATAACCAACTCAGTTATTTTCATATTTGAGTCAAACACGACTCAGCCGCAGCCTGAGTCCATAACCTAGTCGGTTGGACCATTCTGACCAATTCTTTACATCTACATCTCTTCATCACGCCTCGGAACCATGTAGCCACATCCATGCACTCCTTGCACACGTGAAAACATCTTCCAATGACTTTCACGCTGCCTTCATATGCATTGTTCTTGATTCATACATGTTGCGCGATCTCCTAATCAAGTCAACCACTATTCCTCCCGAACTTGGTTGTTGAATCTCATCTTTTCCCTAAGACTATTTAAATGGATCCCATCACCAGCCATGTCTTGAACTCAAGCAACACCTGCACATGAATAAACAACCAATACTTTCGAGCACAAGTCCTTGACTTGACTCACGTTAGTTCCGAAACTACAACATCTTACGTGAGCACCTCAGATAAGCATGTTGCAAAACATAGCAAAATGATATCAACCATAACCACCAAAACACACCAAAAACATAGCAAATGAATACTAAGCAATCTTTCCATCAATTTAAAGCAAGTACGAATCATTGCACGATAAAAGCAGAATCACTGCGATCAAGCTCCGAACCTTGCCAAAGCTAATCCGACCTTGAACCGGAGCTTACCAAAGCTAGCCGGACCTAGCATCGGAGCTAAACAGAGCTAGTCGGACCTTGATGATAAATGTGTTTTGGTAGTATTCAATACATTTATCGCTATAGCCAATGTATTCAACACACATAGGTCTCACAATCTCCCCCTTGATGAATGCATTGGCAACACCACTTAAGATCTGAACATTGGCTTATTCACATTAAAAGTTTTGATAACATTTCGCCCCCCCCCTCTGTAAAACAAAAAATAAAATGAGAAAAAAATTCTCCCCCTGAGAAGAATCATGCCAAAAACAATTGTGAATATGTGCAATGTGTAATCAATTTCTCCCCCTTGCATACTTATCTTTAAAAATTCACATATTATCTCTCCCTCTTTGACAATGTATTCAGCAAGGTTGAAAAGAGAAATTTTAATTGTTATGAGCATATTATAACATATACATATAAAACAAAGGTCATCCAAGTCATACTATCAAGTAACTTACACTATCACATTAATGAGATACATAGAGTATTGTAAGCCTTGCTAGATATCAAATGTAATTTTCAATTTAAGCAAGTCGTGATCTCACAAACTTAACTATTTCAAGACCTGAAAGCATGACACTTGTTGCTGCATTTTATTATTTTCAAAGCATATATTTAGATCATATGATATTTGCAAGAGATTATATGTGCATCTGCCTTATTCTAACCAACCAAGCCAAACCTATGTCATTTGACAATCAGAAGCTTAAGGACATGGTTTTAGTCATACACAACTCGTTCCATGTTCATATCTTAGTGCACTGATAAGCAATCTCAAAAGAAGAAGTGCGATGCATGCATATTCTCTTAATCCTTTCTCAATTTTTCATTTTATCATAAAAACTCAATATGTGAGTTGATTACTTGATTAATTATTTATGATTAAAAGTACTTGTGAGCATAAAACAAGTTCAAAACAGCAAGAAAGTTCGATCATGACCAGATTTACTGTAAGTAATTATTCCAATTACTATTCATGGCAAAAACTACAAAATGTATAACATGAGTAATGTCGTAAGAACTTTCAGCATGTAAAAGGAATCACAAAGTCATATATGTATGAAATACTATGCTCATATTATTTTAGTTCAGATTCACACATACACTTCCCATGTTTCAAAACTCCCCCTCAATGTAAGACATAAGGATGCATAACCCCTGTTTCACTATGAATGAAACAAATATGAGTGAAATCCAAAGGTTTTGTAAAAATGTCAGCCAATTGTTGTTCGGTATCTACATGGTGAAGCACAATGTTTCCTTTTTCAACACAATCATGGAGAGAGTGACACCTAATGTCAATGTGCTTAGTTCTAGAATGTTGCACAGGGTTTTTAGCAACGTAAATGGCACTAGTGTTATCACAAAACAGTAGAACACTGTCTAGATCAACCCCATAGTCCTTAAGTGTTTGAACAAACCAATGAATTTGTGAGCAAGCACTAGCAGCAGCTACATATTCAGATTCAACCGTGGATTGTGCAACTGAGTTTTGTTTTCAAGAGGACAAAGCAACAAGTGAATTACCAAGAAAATGACAAGCACCGAAAGTACTTTTCCGGTCAATCCTACAACCTCCAAAATCTGCATCGGAAAAAGCTTTCAAAGTAATGGTTGAGGAAGAAGGAAGAAAAATACCAAATTCTTGAGTTCCACGTAAGTACCTGAGAATCCTTTTGATGGCTTGACGATGTGAAGCATGTGGGGGATGCTTGAAACCATGCATAAAGACATACGCTAAATTGTATGTCCGATCTTGATGGCGTGAGGTACAAAAGTGATCCGATCATGCTTCTATATTCTTTTTGATCCACGGGTTCACCATCTTCATCAAGTTCAAGTGTTGTTGATGTTCCCATTGGTGTCCGAAGAGGCTTGCTTTTGTCCATGTTGAAGCGCCTTAGGAGGTCTTTTGTATACTTTGTTTGATGCACAAAGGTACCCTCTTTGGTTTGCTTGATTTGCAGCCCCAAAAAGTACGTGAGTTCTCCCATCATACTCATCTCAAATTCTGAACTCATCATAGCTAAAAACTTGGACACAAGATCATGAGAAGCACAACCAAAGATAATATCATCCACATACACTTGAACGAATAATGAGTCATTGCCATGCTTAAGCACAAAAAGAGTTTTATCAACCTTGCCCATGGTAAACCCCTTTTCAAATAATAATGTTTTTAACCTATCATACCATGCTCTAGGGGCTTGTTTGAGACCGTACAAGGCTTTGGACAATTTGTAAACATGATTAGGAAAATCTGGATTCTCAAAACCCGGTGGTTGTTTGACATAAACCTCCTCATCTATGTAGCCATTAAGAAAAGAACTTTTAACATCCATTTGATATAGCTGAAAACATCTAGATATAGCAAAAGCTAACAAAATTCTTATGGCTTCTAATCTAGCAACAGGAGCAAAAGTTCCATCAAAATCTAGACCTTCAACTTGAGTGAAACTTTGAGCAACCAACCTAGCCTTATTCCTAACCACAACCCAATCCTCACTTCGTTTATTTTTAAACACCCATTTAGTTCCAATTAAAGTGTGACCTTGAGGTGGAGGTACAAGTTTCCAAACATTATTTCTATCAAAATTTCCTAACTCTTCTTGCATGGCAATAATCCAAGATCCATTAGCGAGTGCGTGTGATATATCTTTAGGTTAAAAAGAAGCAACAAATGCAGAATGAGCATTAGAGTTTGGATCGCAAAACCAAGACCGTGTGACTCGTTCGTGCAAGCTTCCAATAATTTGTTGTGGAGGATGACTTTTGAGAACCCAGAGGGGAGTGGACAATTCACAAGCTTCTTCTTCTTCATGTTCATCACAAATCGATGAGTTTGTGACATGAGGAGGATCTGGACCAGGAATGATGGTCGTCGGTGCTGGCTGTGAACAAAAATCAGGAGCTGGAACAATGTCACTAGCTACTGAATTTTTGGCCAGCAGCTCCACATCTTCCTCATCTTCAACGAAAATGCTCTGCCCCTACGGATATGGATCTGGACCTGCAATGTTTGAGCTAGTACCTGTGTTAGCTTCATCAAAAGACACCTCACAAGTCTCCTCAATTTTGTTAGTGTCAAGTAAAATCACACGGTAGCCTCTAGTATGAGATGGATAACCAAGAAGCAAGCCATCAACTGATCTAGGTTCAAATTTATCAAGATTACCATGTTTCTTAACAAAGCATTTGCAACGAAAAACCCAAAAGTGTGTAACACTGGGCCTATGTCCAAATCGGAGCTCATATGGTGTTTTACCTAGCTTAGCCCGCAAGAAAACACGATTCGAGACATAAGAGGCGGTTGCAATCGCATCAGCCCCAAATTTCCTAGGAGTTTGATGTTCATCAAGCATAGTCCTAACCATCTCAACTAAGGTTATGTTTTGTCTTTCTATAGCACCATTTTGTTGAGGTACATATGGTGAAGAAAATTGATGATCTATTCCATTTTCAGCACAAAAGTGATCAAAAGATTGATTTTTAAATTCGGTTCCGTTATCACTTCTACTGCTTTTAAAGATCCTGGGTGATTAATTGATAATCTAAGAAATCAATTTCTAAAGTGACTAAAAGCTTCATTCTTAGATGCCATAAAGTAAACCCAAGAGTATCTATAATAATCATCAACGATCACAAGAACATACCATTTACCTCCGAAGGATTGAACGCGTTAAGGTCCTACGGTATCAAGGTACAAAAGTTGACCCGATTTAGTTGTCATGATCATTATAAGAGGAGTATGTGAACCTGCAACCATCTTAGCATGTCTACAAGAAGAGCACACAATTTCTTTGTCCCCTTTAAGCTTAGGTAGCCCACGTATGCAATCAAGAGCACTAACACGCGTTAGATGATCAAAGCCTACGTGACCAAGTCTACGATGCCAAAAATATAAGTACTTTGAATCATTAGCAAATATACATCTATGCTTAGAGGAAGACATATCAAAATCAGCTTAAAAATCTCTTCCAAACCAAGACATGTCAAAAATAAGCTCACTATTTGAAATTAAAACATTGCAGTAATTTTTAGTGAAAATAATTTCCAGATTTTTTCTAGCAGTTGTGAGACAAAATGCAAGTTGTATTTCAAATTTTTAACAAGTGCCACATCCTTCAAAGTGTAGTGATTATTTACTGTAACCGAACCCTTAGCAATTATTGGAGTTGCAGAATTATCGGCAAAAGTAACATTGTCTACACGTGACACGAAAGAGAGAGAGAGAGGAGAACCATTCTTTGTTACCCGTCATGTGTCATGAGCAACCTGAATCCACAATCTAAATATTCTCCTTCCTCAAGCGTGTAACCTACATAGAAGAATAATATGTCGATGACTCAATACTGGGGTTAGTCAAAATGCATTTAGGAATCCAGTACTGAGTCACACGACGTCTGGCAGGAATAACACGCGAAAGCTGAGATAAAATAGCAGGTTTATGAGCCAAAACTTGAGGATTTTTGTACCCAACTACTGTACTACAAGATGTTACTTGTGTAGCACAAAAAACAGTAGGTTTGGGAGCAACCTTTGCATGTTTTCGACTCATTACAGCGGATTGCATGTTCCTATCATTTGGTTTAGCAAGTGCAGCAAATTTTGCATGAAAGTTATGAGATCTAGCAATCATTCTTTCCTTTTTATATTGTTTATCTAGTCTATAACAAAATCTATGACATGACCATCTCTACCACAGTAGGTACAATGAAAATTAACTTCGTGTTCATGTCTAGATGAGCAAGCAACATTTTTATTTGAAACCGAATGAGACAACACTCCTGCAGATCTGAAAACTACTTCTTTTTGTTTAGGAACCCTTTGAATCAAACCACTTCCTAATGACTTTACAATTTTAGGTGGATGTGCCTTAGCATGAGCATGAGAATCAAAACCTAAACATGTTTTATCATTGCAAGACTTGGAAGAATTCAGCAGCATGTTTAGGTTCTTATTCCCATTACAAAACCGATCTAATGTCATATGCATGTTATCAAGTTTATTGGACAGATCAAGACAATTTTCACATGAAGTTTTTCCTTTTAATTTGCAATTGGAACAAAATTTAACTTCATGAGAACGTAAAGCATTGTTCAATATAGAAATTTCATTCATAGCATCTTGTAGTTTCTTATTAAGATCATCACAAGTAAAACAATGCAAATCAAATGTAGAACAGCTAGCATCTTTCATGTTTTTATCATTAAGTGCAGCAAGCTGTCTATTCTTTTCAATTTCTAACTCAAGTTTATCAAGTGTGGAGGTGTGTGCACTTCTTGATGAGGACAATTGTTCATATATTAAATCATATGAGAGACATGCATCATCTCTAGGAATCAAAGTTTTCAAACGGTTGATTTTAGATTCTACTGATTCAATTTTAGGAGCACTATCCCTAAGCTTTTTGTCCTTTTTCTTAACTATAATAGTGGCACGAGAAATAGCATCACACATTTCTTCGAAAGTAGGACATACCTCTTCATTGTCGCTGTTGTGTTTTGCATCCTCCATACTTGATCTTGATTTGCCCGCCATGAAGCACAAGATTGCCAAATCATCTTCATCTTTGTCACTTCCAATGTCCACGTTGCTTGAGCCAAGTTCTTGAAGTGCGGAGATAAAACTACTGACCAATTGTTGTCCTGTAAAACCCTTCTTTTTCTTTGTATCTTTTGCAAAGGAGTGCTTTGTCCTTGTTTGCTTTTCATCCCGGGAAGTAGGACCTGAAAGGTTGGGGCAATCTAAACGAAAATGTCTTATCTTACCACATCCGAAACATCGTTGAGATCTGGAGCTTCCTCTTCTTCTAGTTCTCACATTTTGCAATGCTTTTGAGAACCTAGTAGAGAGAAGTGCTAGCTCCTCCTCTGGAAACTTCTCAATCTGTTCAAGGGTTAGAGAGGACAACAAAGCAAGTGTACCACAAGATGAAGATTGACCAGAGCTAGGCATGTCATGTTATGAAACAAAAGCAATAGACTTGTTGGGGTTCTTATGTGATATTATGTTAATTTCATGAGTTTTTAACATGGAATATGGCACATCTAAAGTAAGTGTACTCATCACAGTAGATTCACGAATGGATGTAACCTTCATCTCCCAAATTGACATGTCTAGTGCACTTAACAATTGCCTAGCATTTTCAGTATCTGGAAAATTAACATTGACGCTATGCAAGTTGCTGAGAATTTTATTAAAGCGAGCAAAGAGATCATCAATAGACTCACTGGGCTGCATCTCGAAGCACATGTATTCTTTCTTGAACATGTCTTGCCTTACCTCCTTTATCGTGTTGGATCCTTCATGGTAGTCACAGTGATTTACACACATCATATACGGATCGGAGGTGTGCAACATGGTCGAAGTCGCTTTGAGTTAATCCTTGTATGATCAAGTTCAGAGTCTTGTTGTTATTGTTGACAACCCTCAGATTTGTAGCTGTAACTTGACCATTTGATGGCATTTCGTAAGGCTTGTATACCTTCTCCCATATTGCGAAGCCTTGAGGCTGGATAAAGGCTTCCATACATGACTTCCAAACCTGAAAATCAATTCCACTAAACAAACAAGGTTTGGCGGAGTATTTCTCCATTATGATTAGTCAAAAACACAAGCAAATCACAAAGATTAGAGCACTGTGGCTCTGATACCAATTGTAGGATCGAAGAGCACGTGAAAAGCTACCAGGTGGTGAATGGTAGATTAAAAAATCTTACATAGCGGAAGCAATTAAATCCGAACCCCTTCGGCAGAAAAACAATCTGTTAAAGAAATCGTGTGTGAGACTAATCTAAACATGTTTCACCATGACAAAAGTGATATATATCATAGAGAATCATGTCAGGAAGATGACACAACAAGAATAACTCAAATCCGTCGAGGGAAACTCAAGTTACGATTGAAAGATCGAACAAAGGTCAATCTGTCCTACCCGAGAAAAACAGTTCTGGAATGCTGCAAAGAAACTCGTGTAGATCAGAAACCACAACTCCAATGACCATTAAATTTTTACAGATGATAGATAATCAAGTTGTGAAGAAACCCAAAAGGAATCACGTCAATTGATCTGTAAATCTCGAGTTATGATAACACTACCGAAGAAAGGTAGTGCTGTGCAGAAACTCGACCAGAAAAACTTGTCTGGAACAAGTCAGACGAACAAGGCACAAAAGTTCCTTTCAACTACGAATTTTATTCAATAGAACACAAGAGGAATGGCCCCAAAGTTGTGTCCAACGAGCTCTGGCCCCCCTTGCTTATATAACCAGCCTGAAGGCCAACTCAACTCAAATCAGGACTCTAATCCTACTCAAATCACGAATCGAAACTTTCCATAACTTCTTAGGACTCTTCTATATGCAAATAGAAGCAATCTTAAGTCTTCCAAACACCTTAGGAATGTATTCCACATCCCCAGAACAACTCAAATTCGTGACACACACGATATCATATCATAATGAACTCAAATCTTTTCATATTTGAGTCAAACATGACTCAGCCGCAGCCTGAGTCCATAACCTAGTTGGTTGGACCTTCCTGACCAATACTTTATGTCCACATCTCTTCATCACGCCTCGGAACAATGTAGACACGTCCATGCACTCCTTGCACACGTGCAAACATCTTCCAACGACGTCCACGATGCCTTCATATGCATTGCTCTTGATTCATACATGTTGCGCGACCTCCCGATCAACTCAACCACAATTCCTCCCGAACTTGGTTGTTGAACCTCATCTTTACTCTAAGACTAGTTCAATGGATCCCGTCACCAGCCATGTCTTGAACTCAAGCAACACCTGCACATGAATAAACAACCAATACTTTCGAGTACAAGTCCTTGACTTGACTCACGTTAGTTCTGAAACTATAACATCTTACATGAGCACCGCACATAAGCATGTTGCAAAACATGGCAAAATGATATCAACCATAACCTCCAAAACACACCAAAACTTAGCAAATGAATACTAAGCAATCTTTTCATCAATGTAAAGCATGTACGAATCATTGCACGATAAAAGTAGAACCACTGCGATCAAGCTCCGAACCTTGCCAAAGCTAATCGGACCTTGAACAGAGCTTACCAAAGCTAGCCGGACCTAGCGTCGGAGCAAACTAAAGCTATTCGGACCTAGAGTCAGACATTGATGATAAAGGTGTTTTGGTAGTATTCAAAACTTTTATCCCCATAGCCAATGTATTCAGCACACATAGGTCTCACACTGTGCAACCCGAGGCGGCAGCATCACCATCGCCCAGGGAGTCGCCCGCTGGATCAGCAACAGTGGAGGCCAAGCCCTCAGCCCCTTGAGATGGCTCTGACATAACCTCTAGCGTGACGACCGAGGGTACCTCCAACACAACAATAGGAGACGCAACTGAAGAAGCTTCACTCTCGCACGGAGTACGGACACCAGAGTAGCGCTCTACAGTGCCGGCTTGGCTGTCTGCTCCGACTTCGAAGCACTCCGGGCACTACCCCTGACTGTAAGGGTGTCACAACAACCGATGTGGCCCTGCAAATCAAAATCAAGGCCTGATGAACTAACGAAGGTAGGCGAAATAACAAAGCAGGAGTTGGTAATAATACCTTGTCAGCGTCCCTAGAAGCTCTAGCGAGCCTCCACCTTTAGCGTCTTTGAAGTTGCAAGCCTTGACAACGGCGTGGCAGGCGAGGTCGTCCCAGCCGGGCCTCCATCGAATCCACCAGCGATGCCGCCACCCTGCATTAGTGTACCTCCACCGGCCCTAACAGAGCAACTCTCGAAGCCTCTGCCCGAGCTGTCGTCGACGTCAACCCGATGCCTCTTTGCCTGAGGCTCCGTAGGCGTAACGCCACCAGAGCATCCTGTGGAGCCTTGGACTGCGCAGGCGGCGAGGATGCTGAATGATGCGCTGACCACAGACATCGGTAGGGCCACCTATAGGATAGAAGAGCACGTGAAAAGCTACCAGAGGGGGGTGAATGGTAGATTAAAACTTTTTCTGCGGAAGCAATGAAAACCCCTCGGCAGAAAAACGATCTGTTAAAGAAATCATGTGTGAGACTAATCTAAACATATTTCACCGTGAAAAAGTGATATATATCAGACATGATCAAGTCATGAAGACTACACGACAAGAATCACTCAAATCCGTCGAGAGAAACACAAGTTACGATCAAAAGATCAAACAAAGGTCAATCTGTTCTACCGAGTAAAAAACAAATCTGCAATACTGCAATGAAACTCATGTAGATCAAAAACCACAAATCCAATGACCGTGAAATTTTAACGATGATAGATAATCAAGTTGTGAAGACAACCCAAAAAGAATAACGTCAATTGGATCATTAAAACTCGTGTTATGATAAAACCACTGCTACAATAAGCCTCATCACAGGCGGCTCCAAACCTATTATCACAGACAGCTTTTAAAACCGCCTGAAACGAAGAGTCCGTGATAATCCGCAATTTCACAGGCGGAGAAGTGAAACCGCCTGTGAAGACACATTATCATAGACGGTTCTTCACTTAGGCTAGCCGCCTGTGAAGACAGATTATCATAGGCAGTTCTTTACTTAGTCTAGCCGTTTGTGAAAATACTTTATCACAGACGGGTCGTGCAGTCTTAATAACCGCCTGTGATAAACTTCTTATCACAGACGGTTATTGAAGCATTACTAACCGCCTATGATAATAAGTCTTCACAGGCGGGTATTGAAGCATAACTAACCAACCATCAATGATAATGTGTCTTCACAGGCGGGTTTTGAAGCTTAACTAACCGTCTATGATAATGTATTTTCACAGACGGATTTTGAAGCATAACTAACCGTCTATGATATTGTGTCTTCACAGACGGGTATTGAAGCATAACTAACCATCAATGATAATGTTTCTTCACAGGCGGTTATTAAAGCATAACTAACCGTCAATGATAATGGTGTTATCACAGACGGAGTTTACCTATATCAGCCGTCTGTGAAGACCCTTTAACGCAGCCGGTTTCTACCATAACAGTCACCGCCTGTGAAAATTTGGTTACCACAGATGTTTCTTTACTTGTATCTAGCCGCCTGTGATAATTGTTTTTCACAGCCATGCCTAGCCGTTGGTTAATAACCGCCTGTGATAAGGTATAACCTATGCAGTACTACTGCTGTTATTTCTAATTTCCAGGTCAATTCAATATAATCACAGAACAAAAAACAACAATATCATCACAGAACAAAAGTCAACAATATTATCATCACAGAAGTCAATTTCACTAAAACAATATATATATGTACGAGTTACAGATACAATTCATCTCAAAGTTTACAAGTTTTCACTAAAAATAGCTTAAATTGGCATAGTCGCAAAGTTCTGGCACATCAGCTGCTGCACCATTCTTATCAAAGAACTTCCCTTTCTTGTGCAAAATTTCGCGACGTATGAACTGACAGAGTTCAGAAGCAATCCTGTCGGCTCCTCCATCAGGTATACTTCTACAAACCGGCCATTCTTCGTTCAGATTCTTCTTATGCTGCAATATAACACAGAACAAGGTTTAGAATGTGTTGGTTTGAACAATCTCAAAGTATAGATCAAAGTGAGAGTATACAGGAATTTAGTTGGTATTTTTGGAGCAGTTGTACTATGAGCAATTGAATTTTGAAGTTGGAATCAAAATATGAAAATAATGTTTCTGGTAATATTGAACAGCAGAGAATATAAGCATTAAACTATGCTAGTTACAATGAAAATGAAACACAAAAGTAAGAAAATAAGGTATCGACATTAAGGATAACTTACATCCTCACGATTGACTCTATATACGGCGGCGGTCCGAAGATGCTCGCATACATAATACCCGCATAAGACACTCCCAGCAGGCTGCTTCGGACAAGCATAATACGTTTTAATGTCCAATGCATTCGTATTACGAGGTCTCTGACCGCCAAGCTCCGCGTAAAACTGCCAAGCGCTGTAATACAAGAAATGTCATATAAAACTTGTCAACGCATTCTAAATGTGCGTAAAATAAAATTATTGAATAAACGTACTTTTTCAAAATGGAAAGGAAATCTTTGTAACGATCTGGTGGGTAATCGACCGAGTCCAAGACTGTTGCCATTCCCTGCATTGGCTTGATGAAGATCATTATGTAGTGATTACTGCAAACATACAAACACACGTGTTAACAATTACCAATAATTGCTATTTCAATGTCATGTGTCGAACTTACTCGAAGTGGTACGGAGCCTTTACGAGGTCCTTGCCGTCTCTGACAAAGTTAAACATCGCATGTCCTATGTAAGCTGCAACTTCTATCTTTCTATCCTTCTTAAGTTTTGCAATTGCTCTTTCAAAATCTTTTTTTTTAATGTGTTTGTACTGGCTTGATTCTCGATTCGCCTGGACGTCAAATAGCGACTTTGCAATCCTAGTAGGGTCAAGGATACCTGTCTTGCACGCCAACTTTTCATTATCCATGTATTGCATCCTATTGAAGAAGTCCAGAATTGTTATAATCTCATGAAATGCGTATGCGTGTAGTAAGAAAAGCAAATACAAAATATTAGAGCACTTACAAGCACCAGACGAGCAGCAGGTTGATATCGAGCATGCCCCGATGGAAAAGGGAAAGAAGCTCTTCAAATAAAATGACTCGTTTATCTACTCCAGTGCTCCAGAATGCTTCTTTTGGAATACAAAATGTGACGCACTCAAGACCAAATTTTGTGCTGGCAGTGATGTAACACTCATGCATTCTTCTGAGCTGGACGGGTTGTTTGCTAAGTTGTACGGATGTCATGAACGGCTTCCTATTCTCAAATTTAGGAGGAACATCCTCAAGCTTGTATATTGGAACTCCTGGTTTAACTAAAGCCGTCCGCTGATTATACATGACACCGTCTTCTTCCCACTCCTCGATATCTTCTAATGCTGGCTCATGAGAAGAACGAAATGCACTCGATTTTCTAATATTTTCCTTCATAGCTTCCAAATACTTTGACACTTCTGATGAAGGTTTCTTATTTTTGTATGAGCTAACTTTGACAGGCACTGATGATCAAGGAGTAGTCGTCGGAAGTTGGACACTGGCTTGTTGTTGAACCTGTTGTTCAACTGATGGCTCTTTACTCCCAGCAGCTGGCTCTAGTACTACTTCAAGCTGTTGCTCAACTAGTTGCTCTTTACTAGCAATAGCTTGCTCTGGTACTGCTTGAAGTTGTTGTCCAACTTGTTGCTCTTGGATATCATCCCTGCTCAGACATAGGGGGAGTGGATCTTCCCGGACTGGGAGTGGATCTTCATGCACTTTCGCCTTAGAAGATGGGGTTGCAGTATTTGGAGATGCGATGGGGCTAGAAATTGGCTCATCGTCCAATGCGATATCGCGTCGGTGCCAAATGATTAATTGGTTGACAGCCTGCCCCAGAGTCGCGATCCCTTGAGGTGTGACGTGGTCTATTTCATAATCTTCATAATCATTATCAATGATCTGAAGAACTTGCACCACAGAATAATACAACAGAAGTGGATTCCCGTTGAAGTCACGATCAGGCTTTGCCATAGCAGTGGCAACCTGTTTGGTTTTGTTCCCTGCTCTGCCTATCGGGACAAGAAGACGACAAGATTTGTCGTTAGCAATATCATCGACAGGGAACTTATGGGTTGACCCTGAGCCTGGCACGGAACCAACGCTGCTAGGGTAGGCAGTTGTAGATACTAATTGCTCCTTTTGCTCCGGAACCATCATTGTACTCGGTGCCACTAATTGTCCTGATTGTCTAAGTTGTTCCATTATTTCTTGCATATTTTCTTTGACCTTTTGAGCAATCGTTTCATCAAGTGTTTTCTTAAACTTCTCACGTCTTCTATATGTGTCTTTATCTTTAGGGAAACCATCTAGCCAAGACATTTGAGAAGAGACCGCTCGAACCCGTCCGCTGTGTTCAGGGTTTCCTAAGATAGCGGTAAGTTGGCCATTCTCCCTCTTCGGCTTGAAGAGACCCTTCTGTTGCTTTTCAATTACTTCTTTCATTTTATCCTCTACTTCATTCAGAGAGTCGGGCTTTTCAAGTTTGCCCTCGATGGTCAAACCTGACCGAGCAAAGACCCAGCGTTGAGTTCGCTCATCGCACCCTTCTAATGGGTGAGGAATGCCCTTACTGATAATTTCGTCTAATATCTTATTCCATTTCTGGACTTTGGGGCCATATCCGGCAGACCCCAAGTGATGATGGTATTTGTTCTTCTTTGCAAGATTTGACCTAGTTGCACTTAGAGCTTTAGCATCAGGTGTGCTCTTTTGACGAACAAACTCTTGCCACTGAGCTTGTGTGATTTTTCCCATCTTCCTCGGGCTAGGGACCTTATTGGCCTTAACATAAGCATTCATTTAACTCTTCCAGCAACGAAACTTCTTGCCGCAAGAGACCATTGTTGCTTTCTTTACAGCTTCTTATGTGCCTTTCGGGAACTTGAATTGTTTCTTTATCTTTTCCCACAACTCATTCTTGGTCTGCTCGAGTAATTTCCTCCAATTCTCGGTTGTGATCGGCACAACCTCCCTAACAAGAAAACCGCATGCATTACGGTACTTGGTAACTGAATCCAGTGGTTCTTGGGGAAGCCCACCTGGACCGACCCTTGTTATGTACATGATGCGGTCCAATGCACCCTTATTGGGACCTCGTTGCCCTCGTTTCCGCTTGAGTGAAGCTGAGGATTCATCCATTGGAGAACCTTCTGCGGTTTTAGGAGCCGATGTCACCTCATTGTCTTCGAGATTAATCTAGGTAGAAAAAAATTATAAGACTTCGTATACTTGACAACCAACATTAACTTGAACTGCTGAAGTTAAGATTCGTGATCCATACCTCGTCGGCAGGATCATATTCTGGGTCTAGATCCACTGAAGTCTTTTTAATTTTTATATTTGGAAAAGGATCCGAAGGACTGTGATAGGAGCCTGAACTACTGGAGTCAGTAAACTTCATATTGTCTTCTTTGTTGTTACTATCAGGACCAGTCTTCTTAGGGCTTTCCATGCTAGATCTAATAAGACAAAAAATCTAATAAATGGCATATTAACTCTACATGAAGTGTTGCATGAAGAAAAAGATGGAAGCATTCTAGGATTTGATAAGGCATTCTAGGGTTTAAGGCGACTGACCAAAAGGTTCCTATACATTGCGAGGGTGACAAGCATGTTAAAGTTGCTCACCAATGGCAATTTTATGTTTTTATTCTAAATAGGCTAGCTTCGTTCAGAGTGGCGACCACGTTCTTGAGGTTTACTAGGCGGCGCCTAGCTCCGGACCTATAACTGATCAACCAAGGGACAAAAAGCAAATCCCCGCACAGCTCCTACCTAGCTTAGAGAACATTATCGTCCCCGCTCTCAAGTTTCCTCTTATTCCCTGTCACTGATTCTTCTACCTACCGAATGAAAAACAACATGCTGATGCGTACTTGTGCAGATGCAGTGCCTAGAAGAGACTGATAGCAGCATCAGCAACTAGCAAGCTCACTTTACACTGACAACCCAAGGCATAACTTAGTAAAAATTAGTCAAGTATAGCTATATCTAATGTAACTTAGCCAAAATTAGCCAAATTTGCTCAACTTAACCAAATATAGCTAAATCTTGCCCAGCATAGTCAAACATGCTTGATTATGCTTCAGTTAGCTAAATTTGGTCATATTTAAAACAAATTTTTTGAATTTTGGCTCAATTAAGTAAATTTAGCCAAAACACATTTTTGAAGTTATATAGGTCTTCATATGCTCAGACTCCATCGCCACACCTAGTGGTGCCTAGATATGGGCGTGAGGATGATCCTGGCATCACAAATGAGTTGGCCAGCAACTTGTTTGGCTTCAGAGCTAAATATAGCATAACTTTGGTAGCTCAGATTAGGTACAATTGCTCAAATGAAGCTGATGGAGCCACAAGTGCAGACATATTTGGTAGCACAGATTATCTACAATTGCTCAAATGAAACTTAGAGAAATAAAAGCAAACTTAGCCAAACTTAGTCTAGCATAGCTAACTCTAAGCAAAAGTAGCCAAATATAGCTAAATATAGCATAACTTAGTCAAAATTAGTCAAGTATAACTATATCTAATGTAACTTAGCCAAAATTAGCCAAATTTGGTCAACTGAACCAAATATAGCTAAATCTTGCCCCTAATAGAGAATTATGTGGCATATGCAAGGCCGATGACAGAAATAGGGAATATACTGCTGTTACTAGAGTCTAGAATCATGTTTTCCACTAATGTGTCAGAACAGTTTCAGACACACAGAACCAACTACCAATTTATCGTGATATAACCATCCACGACGAAGGGAGTAACTCCTATTCATTCGAACTTGACAGTTTTATCTCTGCAAACTACCAGAAGATGAAATGCTACTGATTTCACAGTTTCAGACACACAAAACCAACTACCAATTTATCGTGATATAACCATCCACATAAATCTTGCCCCACCGAACCCTAACCAAAGATGCCACCGAACTTGACAGTTTTTCGAATTCCACCGAACCCTAACCAAGGATGCCTACCATTTTCTAATTCCCGAACCCTAACCAAGGATATGCAAGGCGGCAGCGAGGGCGGGGAGGGAGGCGGCACGGCGAAGGAGGATGGAAGGTTGAAGGGTTTAGGGTTTACCTTGAAGCTCGGAGGCGACGGCAATGGCTTCGCTCGGCGTACCTGGAAGTGAGGAGGGCGAAGCTCGACGGCGAAGCTCGGCGGCGACGGCGAAGCTCGGCGACGGCGAAGCTCGGCGGCGTACCTGGAAGTGACGAGGGCGAACACTTGGCGGCAAACGAAATTTTGGCAGCCTAACGGTGTCTAAGTGTTTCGCCTTGGTTAGGTTTTTCCAATGCTGCTGAGGGGTATTTTTCCAATCTTCTCAGGCGGATTTTAAGTACCGACCGCCTAAGAAGATTGTTACCTCAGTCGGATTTTACTTACCAACCGCCTGAGAAGATACAATTATCTCAGGCGGTTGGTTAGTAACACCCGCCTGAGATAAACATGGGCCTGTGAAGATATTTACTTCTTCTTAATTAATATGTGTTCATTATAATTTGATGAACGCCTACATAAAGACCCCTCACCAACCGTGCGCGACCTTTTTTTTCCCGAGGCGCGACCTTTCTTTTCACCAACTGCTCCATCTTCCACTCCGCGCGGCCTTAAAGACGCGCTATCGCTCACAAGCGCATCGCTCACTTTGAATCCTCTTGTTTTCTTCGTCTTCCTCCGCTCCGACGACCCAACACCACTATGGCCGACCTTCCGCCGCCAAGCCCTCCGAGGGAGCCACCTTGCAAGAAACTATGTTGCAGCTCCCCCGAGAAGATCAACACCGAGCAGCGCCTCCTCATGGCGCGAGAGGTGTACAACAACACGTCTCGCGCCATGAGTGCCTTGGGGCTGGGTACCCTTCCAGAGTATACTGGAATGGGTACCATGGGCCACTACCTCTACGCCCTCACGGGGGTGGCTGATCGTATCGACATTCTGTTCGTGACGATGGCCCAGGTTCTTGGCCCCGAGGGCCATAGAACGCTGGTGGAGGCGATGGCTAGCAACCTCGGGGTTGCACCGCCGGTGCAGCCGGTGCAGCCGGTGCAGCCGGCCCTGTCTCCTGTTGCACCGGTGCCAGAGTCGCCGCCGGAGGACGAGGAGGAGGAGAAGGAAGAGGAGTAGGAGTAGGATTTAATTAGTTTTTCTTTTTGTTGTTTTTAGTTGCTTCTGTTTTGTAAATATTGTTAATGAATGAAATCTATCTTTGTTCATCTATGTGATTGAATATTACTTGTGTATCTTGTGTGTTCTTGTGTAAATATTGTGCATCTTGTGTGTTCTTCAACTGTGTGAATGAATGAATGTGTAGTGTGTTCATCGTTAATTAGACTTTCACGTCTGAGAAGAAGGTTATCTCAGGCGGTTGTTAAGCAATACCCGCCTGAGGTAAATATATTTTCAGGCGGTTGGTAAGTACCAACCGTCGGTGAAGATATTTACTTCTTCTTAATTAATATTCTTGATTAAATGTGGTCCTTTAAAAGGCAAAAATCCACTTTTCTTGTAATATTATTGATAAGTAAAGGTTAACATTAAATTTCACTTCATAAATCCTTTGAAATTGGTCAGAACATAAAAACATACAACAAATGCTATTTTTCATTTCTCTATCTTGATGAATATAATGCTTTTTTCATTTATTTTTTCAGTGGACATTTTTACTCACCATACCAACCTCTACGAATTTTTTCATATTTTTTTAAGTTTTTTTGAATCAATGTGTGTTCATAATTTGATGAATGCCTCATATGTATATGAGCATTTAGTTAGAATGGTGGACAATTTGAAGTTTGACATGTTGGAATGCTTTTAAAAAAATCAAAAAAATTCATACATGTATAAATTATAAAAATATGTTCATACCAACAATATTGAGTGAAGGAACTTTTTTTATGAGATACACAAATGTGAATAATATGTGAGTAGGAATTAATTTGATATTTACCAAAACATTACAATGTCAGCTATACAAGTTTCAAAAATATTTGGTTCAGGTGGTAGATGTTAATTTTATACAAATGTAGAAGAAAGAATCATCGAATTTGGACACAATTTGCAGAATCTAAACATGTTTGAGTATTTATATTGGAATCTAAATAAAAAAGAAGCAAGGGATATGGAAACTGAAGAACGGTATCGGGCATTATCTCAGGCGGTTGTTAAGTAATAACCGACTGAGATAAATATCTTCTTTGACGGTTATTAAATACCAACCGCCTGTAAAAATATTTACTTCTTCTTAATTAATATTCTTAATTAAATGTGGTCCTTTAAAAGGCAAAAATCCACTTTTCTTGTAATATTATTGATAAGTAAAGGTTACCATTAAATTTCACTTCATAAATCCTTTGAAATTGGTCAGAACATAAAGAACATACAACAAATGCTATTTTTCATTTTTCTATCTTGATGAATATAATGCTTTTTTCATTTATTTTCTCAGTGGACATTTTACTCATCATACCAACCTCTACGAATTTTTTCATATTTTTTTAAGTTTTTTTGAATCAATGTGTGTTCATAGTTTGATGAATGCCTCATATGTATATGAGCATTTAGTTAGAATGGTAGACAATCTGAAGTTTGACATGTTGGAATGCTTTTACAACAACAACAACAACAACCAAGCCTTTGTCCCAAACAAGTTGGGGTCGGCTAGAAATGAAACCCAATAATTTTGAAGAAAAGTAATAGAAAATAAGATGAAAGTAAAAAAAATCTACATTTTATTTATTCTAGAAATGGGTTAATAAGAAAGAAGATAAGAATAACAAATTACGAATAAACTAAGATTCTGGCACATGAATTGCTAATTTCCATGCAGTCCTATCATGAGCCAAATCTCTAGGTATGTCCCACTCCTTTAAATCTCGTTTCACCGCCTCCTGCCATGTCAACCTTGGTCGACCTCTACCCCTCCTAAAATTTTCTCCACTCTTTATAATCCCACTGTTAACCGGTGCGTCTGTAGGTCTCCGCTGGATATGCCCAAACCACCGTAGGCGATGTTGGACTAGCTTCTCCTCAATCGGTGCCACCCCTACCCTATCACGTATTACTTCGTTCCTAATTTTGTCTCTTCTTGTGTGACCGCACATCCACCGTAGCATGCGCATCTCCGCAACACTCATTTGTTGGACATGTTGCCTTTTAGTTGGCCAACATTCTGCTCCATACAGCATCGCAGGTCTGATCACCGTCCTATAGAATTTTCCTTTCAATTTTTGTGGAACTTTCTTATCACATAAGATTCCAGATGCTTGTCGCCACTTCATCCACCCGATCTTGATCTTGTGGCAAACATCTTCATCAATATCACCATTGCTTTGTAACATTGATCCTAGATATCGAAATGTGTCCCTCCTAGGTACTACTTGTCCTTGTAAACTAACATTACCATCCTCGCACCCGACATCACTAAAGTCGCATCTCATATACTCGGTCTTGGTTCTACTAAGTCTAAACCCCTTAGACTCTAAGGTCTGCCTCCACAGCTCCAATTTTCTATCAACACCATCCCTAGTTTCATCTACCAACACTACATCATCAGCAAAGAGCATACACCAAGGGATATCCCCTTGTATATCCTTCGACACCTCATCCATCACTAAGGAAAAGATGTAAGGACTTAAGGCTGATCCTTGCTGTAACCCTATTGTGATAGGAAAAGTGTCGGTCTCACTATCTCTTACGCGCACACTTGTCACCACATTATCGTACATATCCTTGATAAGGTTAATGTACTTTGTTGGGACTTTGTGTTTCTCTAGTGCCCACCACATGACCGGTCTTGGTACCTTATCGTATGCCTTCTCCAAGTCAATGAACACTAAATGTAGATCCTTCTTTTGCTCCCTATACCTCTCCATAAGCTGATGGAGTAAGAAAATCGCCTCCATAGTGGACCTCCCAGGCATAAAACCAAACTGTTTTTAGTGACATTGGTCACTTTCCTCAAGCGGTGTTCAATCACTCTCTCCCAGAGCTTCATAGTATGACTCATGAGCTTAATTCCTCTATAATTAGTACAACTTTGAACATCTCCTTTATTTTTGAAGATGGGTACTAAAATACTTTTCCGCCACTCTTCAGGCATTTTGTTTGACTAAAAAATGCGGTTGAATAGTTTAGTGAGCCATACTATTGCTACATCCCCTAGACATCTCCACACCTCAATGGGGACATCATCGGGGCCGTGGGCCTTTCCTCCTTTCATCCTTTTTAGGGCCTCTCTAACCTCGGACTCTTGTATCCTCCGCACGAATCGTCTGTTGATGTCATCAAATGAGTCATCCAACTCGAACCTAATACTCTCATTCCCGTCATTGAATAGTCCATTGAAGTAGTCCCGCCATCTGTCCCTAATTTCTTCCTCCTTCAATAGAATTTGGCCTGCCTCATCCTTAATGCATTTGACTTGGTTGAGATCTCTCACCTTTCTCTCGCGAAGTTTCGCCATCTTGTATATATCCTTTTCACCTTCTTTTGTCCCTAGCCTCTCATATAGCGCATCATAGGCCTGCCCCCTTGCTTTACTCACAACACGCCTAGCATTTTTCTTAGCCTCTTTATACTTCGCCATGTTACTTGCACTTCTCTCATGATGCCAGCCCTTATAAGACTCCTTCTTCTCCTTAATAGCTTTTTGTACATCTTCATTCCACCACCAAGTGTCTTTATCTGCAAGTTTCTTACCTTTTGTCCACCCAAGCACCTCCCTAGCTGTCTTCCTAATGTAAGTCGCCATCTTCTCCCACATACTATCTGCATCTTCCTCTTCATTCCAAGGTCCTTCTGCGATCATCCTCCTTTTGAATGATTGTTGCGCTTCATCCTTCAACTTCCACCACTTTGTTCTTGTGGTTTTAACACCTTTGTCTCGTGACACACGCACGTGGAAACGAAAGTCGGCTACCACAAGTTTATGTTGCCGAACGACACATTCTCCAGGAATCACCTTACAATCTAAACATGCCCATCTCTCCCTTCTCCTGGTGAGGATATAGTCGATTTGACTAGAATGTTGGGCACTAGTAAAGGTCACTATGTGAGATAGCCTCTTTTTAAATAGGGTGTTAGCTACCAATAGGTCATAGGCTACGGCAAAGTCTAGGATATCCTTACCCTCCTGGTTTCTATCGCCACACCCAAAACCTCCGTGTACCCCCTCAAAACCTACGTTAGTTGTACCTGCATGACCATTGAGATCTCCTCCTATGAAGAGCTTCTCGCTTACCGGTACACTACTAACCATATCCTCCAAGTCCTCCCAAAATTGTCTCTTAGTGCTCATGTCAAGCCCAACTTGTGGGGCATAAGCACTAATGACATTCAAGATAAGGTCCCCCACAACTACCTTGACTAGGATGATCCTATCCCCTCGTCTACAGACATCCACTACTCCATCCTTGAGGCTCTTATCTATTAGGATGCCTACGCCATTCCTAGTTCCCGTCGAGCCAGAATACCAAAGCTTGAAACCGGTATTCTCAACCTCTCTCGCTTTTTGACCTGCCCTTCTAGTCTCTTGTACACAAAGAATGTTTACACGCCTCCTAATCGCAACGTCCACTAACTCTCGTAGCTTTCCCATCAAGGATCCTACATTCCAACTACCCACCCGAAACCTAGTTTCCTCGGCTAGCTTCGTTACCCTTCGCATCCGTCGAGGAAGATGCAAAGACCCTTGCTCACTTAACACTACATTCGGGCGATGATGTAGCGCGCCACTAAGGTGATGGCGATCCGGCCCTCGCTCATTTAACACCACATCCGGGTTCCGATATGGCGCGCCACTAAGGCGGTGGCGACCCGGCCCTCGCCCACTTAACACCATACCCGGGCTCCGGTATGGCGCGTCGCTAAGAGGGTTACGCCCCAACGAATTTCCAATGAGTTTCATTTCCATGAGAATGGCTAAGTTTAGTTGCTGGCTCGCCAAGCCTATCACAACCCCCTCCTCCTTTACCCGGGCTTGGGACCGGCTATGTCATTACAACATATGCGGAGTTGTTGGAATGCTTTTAAAAAAATTAAAAAAATTCATACATGTATAAATTATACAAATATGTTCATACCAACAATATTGAGTGAAGGAACTTTCTTTATGAGATACACAAATGTGAATAATATGTGAGTAGAAATTAATTTGTTATTTACCAAAACATTACAATGTCAGCTATACAAGTTTTAAAAATATTTGGTTTAGGTGGTAGATGTTAATTTTATACAAATGTAGAAGAAAGAATCATCGAATTTGGACACAATTTGCAGAATCTAAACATGTTTGAGAATTTATATTGGAATCTAAATAAAAAAGAAGCAAGGGATAAGGAAACTGAAGAACAGTATCGGACATTATCTCAGGCGGTTGTTAAGCAATACCCGCCTGAGACAAATATATTTTCAGGCGGTTGGTAAGTACCAACCGCCTGTGAAAATATTTACTTCTTCTTAATTAATATTCTTAATTAAATGTGGTCCTTTAAAAGGCAAAAATCCACTTTTCTTGTAATATTATTGATAAGTAAAGGTTACCATTAAATTTCACTTCATAAATCCTTTGAAATTGGTCAGAACATAAAAAACATACAACAAATGCTATTTTTCATTTTTCTATCTTGATGAATATAATGCTTTTTTCATTTATTTTTTCAGTGGACATTTTTACTCATCATACCAACCTCTACGAATTTTTTCATATTTTTTTAAGTTTTTTTGAATCAATGTGTGTTCATAATTTGATGAATGCCTCATATGTATATGAGCATTTAGTTAGAATGGTGGACAATTTTAAGTTTGACATGTTGGAATGCTTTTAAAAAAATTCGTACATGTATAAATTATACAAATATGTTCATACCAACAATATTGAGTGAAGGAACTTTTTTTATGAGATACACAAATGTGAATAATATGTGAGTAGAAATTAATTTGATATTTACCAAAACATTACAATGTCAGCTATACAAGTTTTAAAAATATTTGGTTCAGGTGGTAGATGTTAATTTTATACAAATGTAGATGAAAGAATCATCGAATTTGGACACAATTTGCAGAATCTAAACATGTTTGAGTATTTATATTGGAATCTAAATAAAAAAGAAGCAAGGGATAAGGAAACTGAAGAACAATATCGGGTATTATCTCAGACGGTTGTTAAGTAATAACCGACTGAGATAAATATCATCTTTGACAGTTATTAAATACCAACCGTCTGTGAAGATATTTACTTCTTAACTAATATAACCCATAGAGTACAACACGTTATGGGAGAACAGGTCATACTCGCGCTCAATCCTACAGTTCTCAGTACAGAAGACGGTCTCGGACCACCCACGCCTGCCGCAGCGGGCAGGCCCAGGGTTCCCCCCTGTTGGGCAGCGGCAAACGCCATCGTCAATGTCGGGCAGCGCCACCGGGGGCGGTCCGGGAGGAGGCCTACGCAGTAACCTCCAGCTCACGAAAACGTCGAGCCTCTGCATGGCTTGATTCTGACACCGGCAACACTCCTTGTTGGTCCTCTTCATCGCGATGGACCCGACTGCGTTGTCGCCGACATGGGCCTCACCTTCGACCTGCCGGATATACTCGAGGGCGTCGCGGTCCCCGCGGTCTGCGTCGTAGCGGAGCATGGCGAGGACGTAGGTCGCCACCTTGTGGCCGTTCGTGGCCGCCCGGGCAAGGAACTGGGTGCCCCGCTGCGCCTGCGTGCGGCCGTAGTTGAAGACGAGGTCGAACCCGCTGACGTAGCACGCATGAGGGTTGCCCACGTTGGCCAGGCGCTCCATGAGGGCGTCGTAGCTCCCGTTCCCATGCCGTTGGAACCACTCCCAGCTGCTCTCCCGCTCCAGCGCCACGCGCCTGCCCACGGTGGGATCACGGCACGCCGCGTGCATGGCCTTGCAGGTGGCGCGCAGACTGGAGAGGTTGTCCATGGGCTGGGTGGAGGTTGCGGCGACCCACCCCGCGATCAGGACCGCAATATCGTGCAGCAAGGAGAACTCCATGGGCTTATCTCAGGCGGTTGGTAAGTAACACCTGTCCCCGAGATAAATATATTCTCAGACGGTTGGTAAGAACCAATCGCCTGAGAAGATGTTAATTAACTGACGCACCGCATGAGGTCTGCAGAGAAGTTGAGAAGCCGTGGTGCACGGACGCGTGCGACGGAAGGATCTCTGAAGATCGTCTTCCACAGTGGTTTAATTGTGCGCTGCACGAGGTCTGCAAAGAGTTCAATGCGCAATGACCAAAATATTTTGTTCAGTTGGTAGATGTTAATTTTATACAAATGTAGAAGAAAGAATCATCGAATTTGAACACAATTTGCAGAATGTAAACATGTTTGAGTATTTATATTGGAATCTAAATAAAAAAGAAGCACGGGATAAGGAAACTGAAGAACAGTAATGGGCATTATCGCAGGCGGTTGTTAAGTAATAACCGCCTGAGATAAACATTTTTGAAACTACAAGATGTTCATTAACGGTCTGAGAAGATGTTAAGTAACAACAAATGCTATTTTTCTCAGGCGGTTTGTATGTAATACCCGCCTAAGATAAACATTTTTGAAACTACAATATGTTAATTAACGGCCTAAGAAGTGTTAATTAACTGACGCGCCGCACGAGGTCTGCGGAGAAGTTGAGAAGCCGTGGTGCACGGACGCGTGTGACGGAAGGATCTCTAAAGATCGTCTTCCACAGTGGTTTAATTGTGCGCTGCACAAGGTCTGCAAAGAGTTCAATGCGCAATGAACAAAATATTTTGTTCAGTTGGTAGATGTTAATTTTATACAAATGTAGAAGAAAGAATCATCGAATTTGAACACAATTTGCAGAATGTAAACATGTTTGAGTATTTATATTGGAATATAAATAAACAAGAAGCAAGGGATAAGGAAACTGAAGAACAGTATCGGGCATTATCGCAAGCGGTTGTTAAGTAATAACCGCCTGAGATAAACATTTTTGAAAAAATGCTATTTTTCTCAGGCGGTTTGTAAGTAATACCCGTCTGAGATAAACATTTTTGAAACTACAATATGTTAATTAACGGCCTGAGAAGTGTTAATTAACTGATGCGCCGCACGAGGTCTGTGGAGAAGTTGAGAAGCTGTGGTGCAGGGACGCGTGCGACGGAAGGATCTCTGAAGATCGTCTTCCACAGTGGTTTAATTGTGCGCCGCACGAGGTCTGCAAAGAGTTCAATTCGCGGGAAACGAACCGCTCCCTCGTCTACTCCGCACAGACCATATATAAGGCGCGTCGTCGGTTATGTACAAGCACAGAACTTTTCCACTCCTTTCTTCTTCTTCCATCGTTCCACCTCTCCTAGCCCGGCGCAGACTAACCACCACAGCCATGGCCATCCTTCCGCCACCTAGCCCGCCGAGGCAGCCACCCTGCAAGCGGATACGCTGCAGTTCCCCCGAGAGGGTGAATTACGACCAGCGCGTTCCACCGCCGGTGCAGCCGGAGCCACTGGTACAGCCGGAGCAATCGGCTCAGCCGGAGCAATCGGCTCAGCCGGAGTAGCCGACCCTCTCTCCTGCTGCATCGTCGCCGAGGAGGAGGAGGAGGAGGAGGAGGAGGATGACTTCGACGACGACGACGATGATGACGATGATGACGACGAGTCGTCCTCCGATGACGGCGATGACGAGTCGTCCTCTGACGACGGCGACGACGACGACGGCGACCACCACCATGGTGACGACTACGACGACGACGACGACAAGTCGGAGGAGGACCGCTTGGCTTGGTTTGAGAAGCTGGCGGAGAGGATGGAGGAGGCGGGGCCGTAGTGTAGTTTTAGGATTTCAATCAAGTGTTCTTGTACATTTTTCTTGTGTTTTGTACATATTTCAATCAAGTGTCAATGAATAGTGGTGGATAATTTGAAGTTTGACATGTTGGAGTGCTTTTAAAAAAATTAAAAAAATTCATACATGTATAAATTATACAAATATGTTCATACCAACAATTTTGAGTGAAGGATCTTTTTTTATGAGATAAATGTGAATAATATGTGAGTAGAAATTAATTTGATATTTACCAAAACATTACAACGTCAGCTATACAAGTTTTAAAAATATTTTGTTCAGTTGGCATTATCTCAGTCGGTTGTTAAGTAATACCCGTCTGGGATAAAAATCTTCTTAGGAGGTTATTAAGTAACAACAGTCTGTGAAGATATTTACTTCTTAATTAATAAACATCTTCTCAGGCGGTTGGTAAGTAAAACCCGCCTGCGATAAAGTTAAAAACCGCCTGTGAAAAACCTACGTCTATATAAGGACCCCTCACCGCAGTCAAAACGCAACCCTGGAGAATTTATATCGACGCTGCAAGGCTGTTGAATTTCCCCTGCGCCGCGCCGCCGCTCCGCCGCCCAGTCCATACTGCCGCGCCGCCGCTCAACCCCGCACCGCCACTTCTCCACCCAGCCGGCCCACCGTCCTGACGCCTCCCCACCGTGCTGACGCCTCTGCAAGGTAAATGTAGTTTCCTTACTTTTTCTTTGTATATTTTCATTAGCTGATAAGCTGTTAGTTTTGTGTGTTCTGGTATATGGATCCTGTCCTTTTGCATGTGTAAGGACTGTATGGATTGTGTTCTAGTATATTGATGTATGGACTATATGGATTGTTTCCTTTTCTGTACCTATTATGTGACATGAATATGATGTTTAATTAACAGATGCTATTGTAATATATATAAGATGCATCTGGGCCTGTTTCCCGATATAACGGACCGGATCCCACCCAGACCTAGCCCATGCTGCTGGGCCTGTTTCCCCCTTTGACTCCGTCCGCCTCAAGACGTCGCCCGTCTCCTACATTAGTCGCCCTAATCATACTTGTTATGTCTCTGTAAATTCATTTTATAGAAGACCTTTAGAGAATATTTGTGGCCAAATTTTGTAAATCTGACAAAAATTCTATTATTGAAGCATGGACCGTCGAGCGTGGATGTAAAACATGCCAAGACCAGATCCTATGTACATTCGTAATGTTGCAAATTTTATTGAAGCATCCAAGAGATATGCGAAGTTGCAAATGATAGATGACATATTATGTCCATGTATCGGCTGCGAAAATAAGACTGCTTGGGCGGATACTATAGTAATCCAATCTCATTTGGTGAAAAGAGGTTTCAAAAATAACTACACAATATGGACAGAGCATGGTGAGTTAGATACACATGATGTGGATAAAGATGATGAGAGAGGCTCAGATGATGATAATGTTCATATCGATGATGGTAGTGACAATCAAGCTGGTGATGATGATGATGAGTTCGATTGTGAGGAGATGTTGCGTCACATTGAACCACATGTACTGACTTCTATGGGAGCAAGCAAAGGATTAAGTAAAATGGAGACATTGTAGAATGCGGCGACAGAGCTTTTATATGATGAATCAAACGGTTGTGATAAAAAGTTTACTACATTGTGTGCAATCTTAGAACTACTAAAGTTGAAAGCTACGCACGGATGGTCCGATTGTAGTTTCTCTGATCTTTTGAATCTTCTGGCAAAAATTCTTCCAAATCCAAATAAACTGCCCAGAAGCACTTATAAAGCGAAGAAACTTCTTTGCCCGATGGCACTAGGTGTGACAAAAATACACGCTTGTGTGAACCATTGTATTCTGTATCGCAAAGAGCATGAGCTCGCAACTAGATGCCCCATTTGTGGTGTCAGTAGATACAAGAAGGACTACAATCACCAGTATGTTACCAACATGAAAAAGACTCAGAAGAATAAGAAGTTTATTATTGGTCCTGAAGGTGACGATGACGATACTTCTGGCGATGCAGACGGGAAGAATAAGAGAAAAATTCCTGCATTGGTGATGTGGTACCTTCTGGTAATTGATCGCTTGAAGCATTTGTTCTCAAACCCTAGGGAGGCTGAACTTATGCGTTGGCATTCCGAGCAACGCAAGAAGAATGAAAAACATATACGACACCCTGGTGATGCAACGCAGTGGAAAAATTTTGATATTCAATATCCAGAATTTGCGAAGGAAATCAGAAATGTGAGGTTTGCCTTGGGTACAGATGGAATGAATCCGTTTGGTGAAAAAAGGAGCATACACAGCACATGGCCCGTGGTCTTAACTATGTACAACCTACCGACGTGGCTGTGTCACAAAAGGAAATATATCTTATTATCTGTTCTTATCCAAGGTCCAAAACAACCCGACATCAAAATTGATGTGTTCTTGGAACCTTTAATGGAAGATATGGCGAAATTGTGGAATGAAGGCGTACGTACATGGGATGAGTACAAGCGGGAGTATTTCACGCTATGAGCAATGATATTCGTTACCGTGCATGATTATCCCGGACTGTTTACATTATCAGGACAAATGGAAGGGAAGAAAGGTTGCGTTAGGTGCGTGGATAGAACTGGATTTCTATACCTCACTTCATCCAGAAAGACGGTGTACATGAGACATCGACGGTTCTTGACAGATACACACAAGTATAGGAAGATGAAAGAACAATTTGATAACAAAATCGAAAAAGATACTGCACCGAAACCTTACAGTGGAAAACTTGTGTTTGAAATGGTCAAGAACATTCATATTGCTTTCGGTAAGGGAAAAAAGAGTAAAGGAATTAAGAGAAAGAAAAGTACATCTTCGGATGATACAACTAACATGGCTTTCAAGAAACAATCAATTTTTTCAAGTATCTTCCGTATTGGAAGAATCTGGAATTTTGCCATAGTATTGATTTGATGCACGTTACAAAGAATGTATTTGACAGCATCATTGGGACCTTGCTGGACATGCCGAGGAAAACAAAGGACGGATTAAATTCACGTATGGATCTAGTAAATCTTGATTTGAGACCAGAGCTTCATCCAGTAGAAAAGGCGAACGGGAAGCATTACCTTCGCCAGCCAGCTACAACTTGACGCTAGAAGAGAAAAAAGCAATTTGTGAATGCTTGCATGGGATCAACGTGCCCACAAGTTTCTCATCCAATATCCGCAAACTAGTCTCGATGAAAGACTTGTCTTTATTCGGTTATAATTCTCACGACTGTCACATGATGATGACAGTTTTCCTTGCCATTGCAATAAGAGTAATCAAACCTGAGCATATAAAAGTTGTCATCACACCTTGAGCAATAAGAGTAATCAAACATGATGATTATAATTCTCACGACTGTCACGTGAAGATTTAGACTATCTGAAAACATACATCGTCGAGACAATGTGCAAGCTTGAGATGTGTTTCCCACCATCCTTTTTTGATATGCAAGTACACCTAATCATACATCTTGTTGATCAGATAAAAGCATTGGGGCCACTATATTTACATCATATGTTTTCGTTGGAGAGATATTTAGGAGTATTAAAAGGTTATGTGCGGAACCGTGCTCACCCAGAGGGTTCAATTATGGAAGGATACACCACTGAAGAAGTGATTGAGGGTTGCGCTGATTACATCAAAGGTGGAAAATCGATAGGTGTGCCTATACCGGTACATGAGGGTAGACTACGTGGGAGAGGGAAAGTGGGTAAGAAAACTTTTATTGTTCAAGATTACAAGAATGTACACCGTGCACATTTTGGTGTACTACAACAGCTCGCAATAGCTGAGCCGTACATCGAGGAACACCAAATTGAGCTTCGTGATAAAAACCAAGACCGCAAAGAGGACTGGATCATGAAAGAGCAAAGAAGATGTTTCACTGAATGGTTAATGGACAAAAATATATCATACGGAAACACTATAGATGAGGCAACAATGAAGAAGTTAGCTTGTGGCCCATCTGCTTTGGTAACATCATGGCAAGCATATGACATCAATGGTTACACATTTTACACTAAAGAAAAAGACGGTAAGAGTGTTGCACAAAATAGTGGTGTTCGTATTGAGGCTTATGATTCACAAGGGCAGAATACCATATACTTCGGGTTCATAGAGGAAATATGGGAACTCGATTATGGCGAAAGAATGGTAATGCCCGTATTTAAGTGCCAATGGGTCAAACATCCTGATGGTTTGAAAGTGGACAATTACGGGCTGACACTGGTAGACTTGAATAAAGTGGGTTACAAAGATGACCTGTGGGTTCTCGCCGATAATGTTGCACAAGTTTTTTATGTTCAAGATCCAGAAACTGAGAAGTTGTACGTAGTTGTTTCTGGAAAGCAAAATATTGTTGGGGTTGACAATGTGGGAGATAATGAAGAGGAATATAATCAGTATGAAGAGATGTACCTTTTCACCGAACCAGAAAACATCAAGCGCGTAGAGAGAAGCATTAAAAAGAATTTGAAACCCTATATGCGAGAAGTCAATGCTGGAAAAGATGTATATAGCAATGCGAGATGATATATATTGTATATATTTGTATCTTCTGAAATCAACTTAGAACAATGTTGGTATATGGATTGTGTACTTTTGCATTTGTGTACACATATGCGTTTGGACTCAATGATTTGGAAGTTTGGAAGTTTGGTCTTTCAGATAATGATGTCTCGGGCGTGTAGCCGATTGAAGGAGGAGCGCTTGGCGTGGCGCAAGAACCATCCCCATGTATGTACATATGGCACACCAGTCACATGGTTGTATATACATATGTATCTGTAATGGACTGATGAACTTAACTGTAGTTTGTTTTTCCGTCTTGTTTGTTTTTGGTATTTTCAATTTCTCCGCGTAGGGTTTCTCTGCGAATCCTGAATCGGGAGATTTATTGAAGTGGCAGTGCATCGTACCTGGTAAAGAAGGGATAAGTCATGAAGAACAAGCACAATATGAGTTTAACCATCATCCTCCTATTAATAAATTTCTTTTGCAGACTGAATGGGAAGATGGTTACTACCCCCTGACAATCTCCTTCTCTGAGGACTATCCCTTGGTGCCTCCAAGATGCACCTTTCCAATTGGGTTCTTCCACCCAAATGTCCATCGTTCGGGAGCACTCTGCATCGGGATTCTTGATCAAGAGACTGTAAGATAGACCTATTTTGTTCATGTAATTATTACTTATAACAAACGGTTGAACTTATTTGAACTTGAACTGGTTTCTTATATTGCTTAAATTATATTTCGTAGGGGTGGTGCAGTGCTTTTACGATCAAAACTATACTACTTAAAGTTCAGCGTTGGCTGCATCAGCCAAATGTGCCTGATGTTGAAAATGATTGCTATAATCTTCTTATCAAGGTTAGATGACACTTTGACTTAGTGACCAATGTAGGTTATTCATTCCTCCTTTGACATTTGTTAATTTAAATAATGTCAATATTTTCAGGATCCAGCGGAATATAAGAGACGCGTTCGGGAGCAAGCAGGACGGTACAATTTAGATTGATCGATGGGAGCTTCATCATCGATCTACAATGAATGTAGCATGATTTTTGTTCAGTGTGTGAAGAAATTATCTTTGAACAATTGTAAAGCCTCTAATGGTGTATTATCACAATTAAGCCAGCCTCACTGGTGATCGAGCATTTACTACAATGCATTACTGTACTAGTATCCGCTCATTTGTGTTTTTTCCTGATACAATTTTCCCTACATGATCTTCTCAGACCGTTGTTAACCAAGAACCGTCTATGAAGTTCATTGCATTATAGGCGGTTATTAATTAAGAACCGTCAACGAAGATCATGTATTTACTCAGACGATTGTTTTTTAAAATCCGTCTATGAAGTTCGTTGCATTACAGGCGGTTATTAATTAAGAACCGTCAACGAAGATCATGTATTTACCCAGACGGTTGTTTTTTAAAATCCGTCTGTGAAGTTCATTACATTACAGGCGGTTCTTAATTAAGAACCGTCTATAAAGATCATGTATTTACCCACATGGTTGTTTCTTAAAATACGCCTATGAAGTTCATTGCATTACAAACGGTTCTTAATTAAGAACCACCTGTGAAGATCATGTATTTACCCAGACGGTTGTTCTTTAAAATCCGTCTGTGTTGTTCTGTCATCACAGGCGGTTATTATATCATTCGTCATCACAGTCGCATATTTTTAAGGACCGCCTGTGTTTGAAAATTTGAGGCGCCTGTAAAAATGCTTTTTGTAGTAGTGAACCACCGAAGAAAGGTAGTGCTGTGCAGAAAACTCGACGATAAAAACTTGTCTGGAACACGTCAGACGAACAAGGCACAAAAGTTCCTTTAAACTATGATCTTTACTCAATATAAAACAAGAGGAACAATGCTAGAAGTCGTCTACCACGAGCTCTGGCCTTCCTTGCTTATATAACCAGCCTTTAGGCCAACTCAACTCAAACTAGGACTCTAATCCTACTCAATTCACGAATTGTAGCTTTCCATAACTGCTCAAGACACTTATATACGCAGATAGAAGCAATCTTAAGACTTCCAAACAACTTAGGAACGTATCCCACATTCCTAAAAGAACTCAAATTCGTGACCACAATGAAATCCTGTCATAACCAACTCAAAACTTTCCATATTTGAGTCAAACACGACTTAGCCACAGCCTGAGTCCATAACCTAGTCAGTTGGACCTTTTTGACCAAATGTTTTATGTCCACATCTCTTCATCATGCCTCGGAACCATGTAGCCACATCCATGCACTCCTTTCATACGTGGAAACATCTTCCAACGACGACCACAATACCTTCATATGCATTGTTGTTGATTCAAACATGTTGCACAACCTGCAGATCAACTCAACCACAATTCCTCCCGAACTTGGTTGTTGAACCTCATCTTCTCCCTAAAGTCCTCGACTTGACTCTCGTTATTTCCGAAACTACATCTTACGTGAGCACCTCACATAAGCATGTTGTAAACCATAGCAAAATGATATCAGCATTAACCACCAAAGTACATCCAAAACTCAGTAAAAGAATACTAAGCAAACTTTCCATAAGTGTAAAGCAAGTTTGAAACATTGCAAGATTAATGCAGAACAATTGCAATCATCAAGCTTCGAACCTTGCCAAGGCTAACCAAAACATGCTGGACCTATCGTCGAATCTTGATAAAAAGATGTTTTGGTAGTATTTAAATCTTTTATCGTCAAATCCAATGTATTCAGCACACATAGGTCTCACACCACCGCTTGACGGACTGAGCCTCCCCGCGAAGAGCTTCTGACACCCAATGCTGAGGAGGGGTGCACCGGAGGATGTTGACATGGAGCGAAGGCCACTTGCGGCAGCGCCTTTCGCGGCAACCGAGGGTGTTTCTCCTCCACAACCTCGATCAGTGGTGACTACCTCTTCCCTAGGTACGGGACCGGAGCTTTTCCCTTGCCTTCATCGAGGACCGGCACCATGCCCTTCCCTCTGACAGAGGATGCGTCCTCCACCCTTGAAGCTTTGGAGCTTGGAGCAGGTGCGGAATCCAGAAGAGATGTAAGACCTATGCGTGCTAAATACATTGGCTTGTAGTGAATACACTTGGCTTTGATGATAAAAGTTTTTAATATCACCAAAACACCTTTTTATCAAGGTCCGACTCTAGCTCCGAGCTACAACAAGGTCCGACGGTAGGTCCGGCTTGGTTTGGGTAGCTCCGGCTATGTTAGATGCTAGGTACGACTTCTTGGTAAGGTCCGACTAGCTTTGGTTAGCTCCGGTGAGCTTTACCTTTAGCTCCGGCATATATTTGATAGCTCCGGAATGCTTTTGCTAAGCTCCAACATACTTTGTCTAGCTCCAGTTTTGGGTTGACTAGTTTTGAATAGTTTTTGGTAAGCTCCGGTGCTAGGATCTACTAGTTTTGTTAAGCTCCGGCAGGTGCTTCATTTTACTAGTTCTTGTTAGCTCCGGCTCAAGGTCCGGGTTGCTCTGGCAAGGTCTGGAACTTGACCGTAGTGCTTCTGCTTTTCATTTGCAATGTTTTGTACTTGCTTTACATGATTGGAAAGATTGCTTAGTATTCATTTGCTAAGTTTTTGGTGCTTTTTGGATGATATGGCTGATATCGCTTCTGCTATACTTTGCAACATGCTTATGTGAGGCTCTCACGTAAGGTGTTGTGTTCGGAACTAACTTGAGTCATGTCGAGGACTTGGACTCGTATGGATTGGTTGTTTATTCATGTGCAGGTGTTGCTTGGGTTCAAGACATGGCTGTTGACGGGATCCATTGGACTAGTCACAGGGAGGAGATGAGGTTCCAACAACCAAATTCAGGAGGAATTGTGGTTGAGCTGATCAGGAGGTTGCGCAGCATGATTGAATCAAGAACAATGCATATGAAGGTATCGTGGACATCATTGGAAGATGTTTGCACATATGCAAGGAGTGCATGGACGTGGATACATGGTTCCGGGACGTGATGAAGAGATGTGGACGTAAAGAGTTGGTCGGAAAGGTCCAACCGACTAGGTTATGGACTCAGGCTGCGGCTGAGTCGGGTTTGACTCAAATATGGAAAGTTTTGAGTTGGTTATGATAGGATTTCGTGTGGGTCACGAATTTGAGTTGTTTTTGAATGTGGGATACGTTCCTAAGGTGTTTGTAAGTCTTAAGATTGCTTCTATCTGCGTATCGAAGAATATTGAGCAGTTATGGAAAGTTATGATTCATGATCTGAGTAGGATTGGAGTCCTAGTTGATATTGGGTTGGCCTAAGGGCTGGTTATATAAGCAAGAGAGCCCAGAGCTCGTGGTGCACGACTCTGGGGCTGTTTCTCTTGTGTTCTATTGAATAAAATTCGTAGTTTGAAGGAACTTTTGTGCCTTGTTCGTCCGACTTGTTCCAGACATGTTTTACTCGTCGAGTTTCTAGACAGCATTACCTTTCGTCAGTGGTTTTATCATAACTCGAGTTTTACATATCCAATTGACGTGATTCTTTTTGGATTGTCTTCAAAACTTGATTGTCTATCAAGTGTCAAAATTTCACGGTCATTGGATTTGTGTTCTATGATCTACACGAGTTTCTTTGCAGCGTTCTAGAACTGTTTTTTCTCGGGTAGGGCAGATTGACCTTTGTTTGATCTTTCGATCATAACATGAGTTTTTCTCAACGGATTTGAGTGATTCTTTTTGTGTTGTCTTCGTGACTTGATTCTCTTTGATATATATCACTTTTGTCATGGTGAAACACGTTTAGATTAGTCTCACACACAATTTCTTTAACAGATCGTTTTTCTGCTGAAAGGGTTTGGGGTTTAATTGTTTCCGCTGCGTAAGATTTTTAAATCTACCATTCACCTCCTCTGGTAGATTTTAACGTGCTCTTCAATCCTACAATTGGTATCAGAGCCACGGTGCTCTAATCTTTGTGATTTGCGTGTGTTTTTGACTAATCATCATGGAGAAGTACTCCGCCAAACCTTGTGTGTTTGTTGGTATTGATTTTCAGGTTTGGAAGGCACGCATGGAGGCTTTCATCTAGGCACAAGGCTTTGCAATATGGGAGAAGGTATACAAGCCTTACGAAGTGCCATCAAACGATCAAGTTACAGCTACAAATCTGAGAGATGTCGACAACAACATCAAGGCTCGGAACTTGATCATACAAGGATTAACACAAAGCGACTTCGACCGTGTTGCACACCTCCGATCTGCATACGATGTGTGGAAAGCACTTTGTGACTACCACGAAGGATCCAACACTATCAAAGAGGTAAGGCAAGACATGTTCAAGAAAGAATACATGCGCTTTGAGATGCAACCCGGTGAGTCTATTGATGACCTTTTTGCTCGCTTTAATAAGATTCTCAGCAACTTGCGTAGTGCCAATGTTAATTTTTCAGATGATGAAAATGCTAGGCAATTGCTAAGTGCATTAGATATGTCGATTTGGGAGATGAAAGTCACATCTATTCGTGAATCTACTGTCATGAGTTCTCTTACATTAGATGTACTCTATTCTAAACTAAAAACTCATGAAATTGACATCCTAGCACGTAAGAACCCAAATAAGTCTATTGCATTTGTTTCACAACGTGATATGTCTAGATCCGGCCAATCATCATCCTGCAATACTCTTGCTTTGTTGTCCTCACTAACCTTGGAGCAGATCGAAGAATTTTCAGAAGAGCAGTTGGCACTCATCTCTACTAGATTCTCAAAAACATTGCAAAATGTGAGAACTAGAAGGAGAGGAAGCTCCGGACCTCAACGCTGTTTTAAATGTGGTAAAACAGGACACTTTCGTACAAATGCCCTAACCTTTCAAGTCCGACCACCCGGGAAGAAAAACAAAGCAAGGTTCGGACCTCCTCTGGAAATTTCAACAAGAAGAAGAAATGTACCATATGACGCAAGATGATCAACAGTTTCATCACCGCTCTTCAAGAGTTCAGTTCAAGCGACGTGGACATTGGAAGTGATGAAGATGAAGATGAATTGGCAAACTTGTGCTTTATGGCGAGCAAGTCAAGATCAAGTATGGAGGAGGCAGAACACAACAGCGACAATGAAGAGGTATGTCCTACATGCGAAGAAATGTGTGATGCTATTTCTCGTGCCACTATTATTGTTAAGAAAAAGGACAAAAAGCTTAGGGATAGTGCTGCTAAAATTGAATCACTAGAATCTGAAATCAACCGTTTAAAAACTTTGATTCCTAGTGATGATGCATGTTCCTCATGTGATTTAATATATGAACAATTGTCCTCATTAAGAAGTGCGCACACCTCCACACTTGATAAACTTGAGTTAGAAATTGAAAAGAACAAAGAGCTTGCTGCACTTAATGATAAAAACTTGAAAGATGCTAGCTGTTCTACAATTGATTTGCATTGTTCTACTTCTGATGATCTTGATAAGAAACTACAGGATGCTATGAATGAAATTTATATATTGAACAATGCTTTACGTTCTCATGAAGTGAAATTTTGTTCCAATTGCAAACTAAAAGGAAAAACTTCATGTGAAAATTGCCTTGATCTGTCCAATAAACTTGATGACATGCATAGGACATTAGATCGGTTTTGTAATGGGAATAAGAACCTAAACTTACTGCTGAATTCTTCCAAGTCTTGCAATGATAAAACTGGTTTAGGTTTTGATTCTCATGCTCATGCTAAGGCACATCCACCTAAAATTGTAAAGTCATTAGGAAGTGGTTTGATTCAAACAGTTCCTAAACAAAATGGAGTGATTTTCAAATCTGCAGGAGTGTTGCCTCATTCGGTTACAAATAAAATTATTACTTGCTCATCTAGACATGAACACAAAGTTAAATTTCATTGTACCTTCTGCGGTAGAGATGGTCATGTCATAGATTTTTGTTATAGACTAGCTAAACAACAGAAAAGGGAAAGAATGGTTGCTAGATCTCATAACTTTCATGCAAAATTTGCTGCATACATTGAACCGAATGTACAACATGCTGTTTTGAGTCAAAAACATTCAAAGTTTACCTCCGGATCTTCTGTTTTTGCCTCCGGAGCTACTGATTTTTGTGCTACACAAGTAACACCTTATAGGTCAGTAGTCAAGAATAAAAAATCTCAAACTTTGACTCATAAACCTGCTGTTTTGTCTCAGCTTTCGCGTGTTTTTCCTGCTGAACGTCACGTGACTTTGTACTGGATTCCTAAATGCCTTTTGACTAACCCCAGTATTAAGTCATTGACGAATTGTTCTTTTATGTAGGTTACACATTTGAGGAAGGAGAACATTTGGATTGTGGATTCAGGTTGCTCATGCCACATGACCGGTAACAAAGATTGGTTCTCCTCCCTCTCTTTCGTGTCACGTGTAGAGAATGTTACTTTTGCCGATAATTCTTCAACTCCTATAATTGCTAAGGGTTCGGTTAGAGTAAATGATCACTTCACTTTGAAGGATGTGGCACTTGTCAAAAATTTGAAATACAACTTGCTTTCTGTTGCACAATTGCTAGATGAAAATCTAGAAATTATTTTCAATAAAAACTGCTGCAAAGTTGTAGGTTCAAATAGTGAGCTTATTTTTAACATGTCTCGGTTTGGAAGAGTTTTTAAAGCTGATTTTGATATGTCTTCCTCTAAGAATAGGTGTCTAGTTGCTAATGATTCAAAGGACTTATATTTTTGGCATCGTAGACTTGGTCACGTAGGCTTTGATCACCTAACGCGTGTTAGTGCTCTTGATCGCATACGTGGGCTGCCTAAGCTTAAAGGGGACAAAGAAATTATGTTCTCTTCTTGTAGACATGCTAAGATGGTTGCAGGTTCACATACTCCTCTCACAATGATCATGATAACTGAACCATGTCAACTTTTGCATCTTGACACCGTAGGACCTTCACGTATTCAATCCTTCGGAGGTAAATGGTATGTTCTTGTTATTGTTGATTATTATTCTAGATACTCTTGGGTTTACTTTATGGCGTTTGAGAATGAAGTTTTTAGTCACTTTAGAACTTTATTTCTTAGATTATCAATTGATCACCCGGGATCATTAAAACAAATTAGAAGTGATAATGGAACTGAATTTAGAAATCAATTTTTTGATCACTTTTGTGCTGAAAATAGAATAGATCATCAATTCTCTTCACCATATGTACCTCAACAAAACGGTGTTGCAGAAAGAAAGAACAGAACCTTAGTTGAGATGGCTAGGACTATGCTTGATGAATATCAAACTCCTAGGAAATTTTGGGCTGATGCGTTAGCAACCGCTTGTTATGTCTCAAATCGTGTTTTCTTGCGTGCTAAGCTAGGTAAAACACCATATGAGCTTCGGTTTGGACATAGGCCTAGTGTTACACACTTTCAGGTCTTTGGTTGCAAATGCTTTGTTAAGAAACATGGTAATCTTGATAAATTTGAACCTAGATCCATTGATGGCATGTTTCTTGGTTATCCATTTCATACTAGAGGCTATCGTGTGCTTTTACTTGACACTAACAAAATTGTGGAGACTTGTGAAGTGTCTTTTGATGAAGCTAGCCCAGGTACTAGCTCCGATGTTGCAGGACCGGATCCGTATCCTCAGGGGGAGGGTATTTTTCGAAGATGAAGAAGAGCCGGTGATACTGCCTAGTAGTTCCGAAGTTGACACGTGTCCAGCTCCGGACATTGAAAAAGCTCCGGCTATCACCTATGCTGGTCCTAATCGTCCACAAGTCACAAGCTCATCAATCTACGATGAACCTAATGAAGAAGAAGCTTGTGAGACATCTGTTCCCCTACGTTTTTACAAAGATCATCCCCCACAACAGATGATTGGAAGCTTGCACGAACGAGTCACATGGTCCAGGTTTTGCGATCCAAACTCTCATGCTCATTCTGCTTTTGTTGCTTCTTTTGAACCCAAAGATATATCACCCGCACTCACAAATGAATCTTGGATTATTGCCATGCAAGAAGAGTTAGAAAATTTTGAAAGAAATAATGTTTGGAAACTTGTACCTCCACCTCAAGGTCACACTTTAATTGGAACTAAATGGGTATATAAAAATAAACAAAGTGAGGATGGGGTTGTGGTTAGGAATAAGGCTAGGTTGGTTGCTCAAGGTTTCACTCAAGTTGAAGGTCTAGATTTTGATGAAACTTTTGCTCCTGTCGCTAGATTAGAAGCCATAAGAATGTTGTTAGCTTTTGCATCATCTAAAGGTTTTAAGCTATATCAAATTGATGTTAAAAGTGCTTTTCTTAATGGCTACATAGATGAGGAGGTTTATGTCAAACAACCACCGGGTTTTGAAAATCCAGATTTTCCTAATCATGTTTACAAACTGTACAAAGCCTTATACGGTCTCAAACAAGCCCCTAGAGCATGGTATGATAGGTTAAAAACATTCTTACTTGAAAAGGGGTTTACCATGGGCAAGGTTGATAAAACTCTTTTTGTGCTTAAGCATGGCAATGACTCATTATTCGTTCAAGTGTATGTGGATGATATTATCTTTGGTTGTGTTTCTCATGATCTTGTGTCCAAGTTTTCAGTAATGATGAGTTCCGAATTTGAAATGAGTATGATGGGTGAACTCACTTAGTTTTTGGGGCTGCAAATCAAGCAAACCAAGGAGGGTACCTTTGTGCATCAAACGAAGTATACCAAAGACCTCCTAAGGCCCTTCAACATGGACAAAAGCAAGCCTCTTCGGACACCAATGGGAACAGGAACAACACTTGAACATGATGAAGATGGTGAATCCGTGAATCAAAAGAATATAGAAGCATGATCGGATCACTTTTGTACCTCACGGCATCAAGACCAAACATACAATTCAGCGTATGTCTTTTTGCACGGTTTCAAGCTTCCCCACGTGTTTCACATCGTCAGGCCGTCGAAAGGATTCTCAGGTACTTACATGGAACCCAAGAATTTGGCATTTTTCTTCCTTCTTCCTCAACCGTTACTTTGAAAGCTTTTTCGGATGCTGATTTTGGGGGTTGTAGGATTGATAGGATAAGTACTTCCGGTGCTTGTCATTTTCTTGGTAATTCTCTTGTTGCTTGGTCCTCTAGAAAACAAAATTCAGTTGCACAATCCACAGCCGAATCTGAATATGTAGCTGCTGCTAGTGCTTGCTCACAAATTCTTTGGATTGTACAAACACTTAAGGACTATGGGGTTGATCTAAATAGTGTTCCACCGTTATGTGATAACACTAGTGCCATTTGCATTGATAAAAACCCAGTGCAACATTGTAGAACTAAGCACATTGACATTAGATATCACTTTCTCCGAGATAATGTTGAAAAAGGAAATATTGTGCTTCACCATGTAGATACCGAACAACAATTGGCTGATATTTTTACAAAACCTTTGGATTTCACTCGTTTTTGTTACATTCATAGCGAAATAGGGGTTATGCATCCTCATGGCTTAAATTGAGGGGGAGTTTTTGAAACTTGGGAAGTCTTTGTGTGAATCTGAAATTAAAATAATATGAGCATAGTATTTCATACATATATGACTTTGTGATTCCTTTTACATGCTGAAAGTTCTTACTACATTACTCGTGTTATACATTTTGTAGTTTTTGCCATGTCTAGTAATTGGAATAATTACGTACACTAAAATTGGTCATGGTCGAACTTTCTTGCTGTTTTGAACTTGTTACATGTTCACAAGTGCTTTTAATCATTAAGAATTAATCAAGTAATCAACTCACATGTTGAGTTTTTATGAACAAATATAAACTGAGAAAAGATCAAGAGAATATGCATGCATCGCACTTCTTCTTTTGAGATGGCTTATCATTGCACTTAGATATGAACTTGGAAGAAGTTGTGTATGACTAAAACCATGTCCTTAAGCTTCTGATTGTCAAATGACATAGGCTTGGCTTGGTTGGTTAGAATAAGGCAGATGCGCATATAATCTCTTGCAAATATCATATGATACAAATTTATTCTTTGAAAAATAATAAAATGCAGCAACTAGAGTCATGTTTTCAGGTTTTTAAATAGTTAAGTTTGTGAGATCATGACTTGATTAAATTGAAAATTACATTTGAACTCTAGCATGGCTTACACTACTTTATGTATTTCATTGATGTGATAGTGTAAGTTACTTGATAGTATGACTTGGATGAGCTTTGTTTATATGTATATGTTATAATATGCTCATAACAACTAAAGGAGGAGAGATAATTTGTTTATATCTCATGACTTGCTGAATACATTGTCAAAGGGGGAGAGATAAGCATGAAGAGAAAGAGAATATGTGCAAAAGGAGAGATAATAAAGTGGGAGAGATAATATGGGATAATTTTTCTTCTCATTTTACTTTTGTTTTACAAAGGGGGAGAAATTGCCTTCAAAACTTTTATGTGAATAAGCCAATGTTCGGATTTTAAATGGTGTTGCCAATGCATTCATCAAGGGGGAGATTGTAAGACCTATGTGTGCTGAATACATTGGCTTGTAGTGAATACACTTGGCTTTGATGATAAATGTTTTTAATATCACCAAAACACCTTGTTATCAAGGTCCGACTCGAGCTCCGAGCTACAACAAGGTCCGACGGTAGGTCCGGATTGGTTTGGGTAGCTCCGGCTACGTTAGATGCTAGGTCCGACTTCTTAGTAAGGTCCGATTAGCTTTGGTTAGCTTCGGTGAGCTTTATCTTTAGCTCCGTCATATATTTGATAGCTCCGAAATGCTTTTGCTAAGCTCAGGCGTACTTTGTCTAGCTCCGGTTTTGGGTTGACTAGTTTTGACTAGTTTTTGGTAAGCTCCGGTGCTAGGATCTACTAGTTTTGGTAAGCTATGGCAGGTGCTTCATTGTACTAGTTCTTGTTAGCTCCGGCTCAAGGTCCGGGTTGCTCTGGCAAGGTCCAGAACTTGACCGTAGTGCTTCTGCTTTTCATTTGCAATGTTTCGTACATGCTTTACATGATTGGAAAGATTGCTTAGTATTCATTTGCTAAGTTTTTGGTGCGTTTTGGATGATATGGCTGATATCACTTTTGCTATACTTTGCAACATGCTTTTGTGAGGCTCTCACGTAAGGTGTTGTGTTCAGAACTAACTTGAGTCAAGTCGAGGACTTGGGCTCGTATGGATTGGTTGTTTATTCATGTTCAGGTGTTGCTTGAGTTCAAGACATGGCTGGTGACGGGATCCATTGGACTAGTCTCAGGTAGGAGATGAGGTTCCAACAACCAAATTCAGGAGGAATTGTGGTTGAGCTGATCAGGAGGTTGCGCAGCATGATTGAATCAAGAACAATGCATATGAAGGTATCGTGGACGTCATTGGAATATGTTTGCACATGTGCAAGGAGTTCATGGACGTGGCTACATGCTTCTTGGACGTGATGAAGAGATGTGGATGTAAAGATTTGGTCGGAAAGGTCCAACCGACTAGGTTATGGACTCAGGCTGCGGCTGAGTCGGGTTTGACTCAAATATGGAAAGTTTTGAGTTGGTTATGATAGGATTTCGTGTGGGTCACGAATTTGAGTTGTTTAGGAATGTGGGATATGTTCCTAATGTGTTTGGAAGTCTTAATATTACTTCTATCTGCGTAAAGAAGAATCTTGAGCAGTTATGGAAAGTTACGATTCATGATCTGAGTAGGATTGGATTCCTAGTTGATATTGGGTTGGCCTAAGGGCTGGTTATATAAGCAAGGGAGCCCAGAGCTCGTGGTGCACGACTTTGGGGCTGTTCCTCTTGTGTTCTATTGAATAAAATTCTTAGTTTGAAAGAACTTTTGTGCCTTGTTCGTCCGACTTATTCCAGACAAGTTTTACTCGTCGAGTTTCTGGACAGCATTACCTTTTGTCGGTGGTTTTATCATAACTCGAGTTTTACAGATCCAATTGACGTGATTCTTTCTGGATTGTCTTCATAACTTGATTTTCTATCATCTGTCAAAATTTCACGGTCATTGGATTTGTGGTCTATGATCTACACGAGTTTCTTTGCAGCGTTCTAGAACTGTTTTTTCTCGGGTAGGGCAGATTGACCTTTGTTTGATCTTTCGATCATAACTTGAGTTTTTCTCGACGGATTTGAGTGATTCTTTTTGTGTTGTCTTCGTGACTTGATTCTCTCTGATATCTATCACTTTTGTCATGGTGAAACATGTTTAGATTAATCTCACACATGATTTCTTTAGCAGATCGTTTTTCTGCCGAAAGGGTTTGGGGTTTAATTGTTTCCGCTGCGTAAGATTTTTAAATCTACCATTCACCCCCCCTCTGGTAGCTTTTCACGTGCTCTTCGATCCTACAAGAGAGTCGACGATGGACAGCCCGCAGCTCTCGTCACCTACCTGTCGTGGCGCAATAACGAGCATGTCCAGGTTTGGCATATCCTTCAGAATCTTCGCCTGAAGGTCCTGATCCATGTAGAGTGGTGGGCAAGACCGCAAAAAGTTGAAGACATCGTCCGACAACAGGTTGTCGCACGCCTTGGACATTGCATCGAGCACCTCTTATGGGGTCATCTCTGTGTCATGACCCCGCACCAACTGGTGCCATCCTGTAGCCCTAAGTAAAGCCATGCAGGACAACAATGGTGCTGAAGGGGAGCCAGGCGTCGATAAATGAAGTTCGCCGTCTCTGTCAACTCCGACAGGCCATGATCCGCCAGGAATTGGATCCTCTCCATCACTAGGGTGTAGGCCTGCTCTAGCTCTGGTCGCTCCTCTCAGGTCTCCTTCCTTATTGTCACCCATCCGGTTGGCATAACCATGCGTTCGTGAGCGTTGACTTGTACGATCACCTAGTCCCTCCTCCAAATGGCCAACTTTGCTGAGGAGAGCGGGGTGATGTACTTGAAGGGGTTGTTGGCCCATTGCTAGAAGCAGTAGCCACTAAGGAAGTTGGCTTTGTTCTTCTTCTCGGTTCTCCTCAGCACGAAGAATTGACAGAACATCGGCACGGACGGGAACACCCCGACGAACATCTCGCAGAAGTGCGATAACACAACCGTCACCACCAGAGAGTTCAGCGACAAGTGGTGAAGCTAAAACCCTAGGTCCTCCAGGAGAGTCACCAGGAAGGGGGAAACGGGGGGACGAACCCGGAGTATGCGTACACCTAGAAGAAGACAATCTCCTTCTCCCCCAACTTTAGAGGCAGGCTGCTGTTGACGGCTGTTATATTCCAATTTCATCCGTCAATTTAACTCAATCATGTGAAGGATTTGTCATTTCTTGCACACATCACCTTTCTATCTAACCCAATTCCACTTGTACTTGGAGAAATATTTGTATGCAACATTTTATGCAGGAAATGAGGAAATGTAGAAGGACCAATCCTATAAAATATCATCCCAGCCAATCAGGTGACGACATGTGGCATCCCATAGATCAAATGGCGCACAAACAAAAGTAGCCGAGGAGATCCAATGGTGTATCACCAAGATACATAAAGGGGACCCACCTGGAAGCCACCTAGAGGAAGCACTCCACGTCTGGAGTGCTGACCAGGTCGGCCGAACAAGGGGTTCGGCCGACCCCTTCCTGGCGCCAAACGCGGTCAAACGTCACGTGTTGGCTCCTCCTGGCTTGAATGAGTCAATATTGACTGATTCACACGATTTTGGTGGCGGGATCCGACCTCAACACTAGTATAAATAGGACCCCTACCCCTCACTTCAACACACACCACTTGAGCTTCATCTCTATTGTATACACTGTCATCCATAATTTTAGGGGAGTTAGGTTGTAGAGAGGAGAGTCTCTAGTCCCAAGTCCAAATTGGGAAAGGAGTAAGGAGTCTCTCTCTTCCCAATCCTACATTGGGAAAGGTATGGCTCATGCATTCTTTCTTGTATTTGTGAGTTTATGCATAATAGAGATAGTATCTTTAGTCTCTACTTATGCATATACTTGGGCAAAGCGTTTCTTGTTTGATTGTGGAGTCCATGCGTGTGGAAGGTATAGCTTCTATAATTGTTTCATCATGAACATATCTCATTATCGTAGAACCCATAGACCCCCACTATAGTCTAGTTAATTATAACATAACTAGGTTAGTATGGATAATTATGTTGTGTATCAACATTGGTTCAATTCATTGCCTTAGGATTGCTTGTGCCTAGGCTCTTAAGGTAATTACTTAATATGCTAGCATGGTGCTAGGATAGCTAAGTAGCATTGGATGTCTCGTAGACCCACAGATTGAAGAGGTAGGCAGTAGGTGGTGAGAGCCCTATCTGTCCTTTGTAATCCTCCACGTTCGGCTATGCCACATGCTCTTGTTGGGAGTCGCCCATGTATTGCTATGGGTAAGCCCATGCTCGATGTGTTGAACCACATAGCATAAGTTTTCACTATTGATCTAGCTTAAGGATAATTAGTTTAGACTATGTATATGTACAATAGAGCATAGTAGGAGTACCTCTATAACTCTCAACCCTAAGTAACCTTTAGGATCCTCTTATCCCCTTAGACTTGAAAGCTCTTGTGTATGTCACACTACCTCCACTATTATTTTATCCATCCTTACTAGATTCTTACCTAGACCTTTCTACCCTTTCCACTTGATGATTGTTATATTTTTGCCCTGCCTTCCTTTGGGATCAAATAAATGACACCCTCGGGAATACTCTTAAAGGGAAATGCTACAACAATATTTTTGTGCGCTTGCGGAATTCACTCTGTGATCCAATAGAACCAATGTTTAGTTAATGGTGCATAAGAGATACCATCAATCATTTCTGGTGCCGTTGCCGGGGATGATTTGTTAGTATATCTTAGGAGCCGTCAACAAGCATTTTTGGCGTCGTTGCTAGGGAAGGCAAATAGATATATAACATGACTGAGTGAATAGGATAGAACCCCGGGTAGGATTTTTGTAGGATAACCATTGTTTGTTTTCACATTTATTTTAAATCTGAAAACAAAGTAGTGTATGGCTGGTTTCCGCCAGCCGAAAAACATTGTTGAAGATCCCGAGTCTCTTATAAGAGACTGACCCCGTGTCGTTACTCCTCAGAAGATTCGAGCGGCAAAGCAAGCCAACATTTCTGCACCAACAATCCAAACGCCAATGGCTCAGAAGACCCTTCCTGAGTTCTTAGCTCCCTCTGCTAACAATGTGCCTATTGGGCCCACTGTTAACACGGGAGATGTGAACATCGAGATCAAAACTGGCCTTATCACTATGGTGCAATCCAACCCATTCTGTGGGAAGGCTAACGAGGATGCAAGTGCTCACCTGCAAAAATTCCTCGAGATCTACAGCACTTTTAAGATCAAGGACGCGTCTCCGGATGTGGTCTGTGTAAGACTATTCCTGTTCTCTCTTCTTGGGAGAGCGAAACAATGGTTCTATGTGAACCAAAGTGCTGTAGACACTTGGGAGAAGTGTTCTACGACATTCCTCGCCAAATTCTTCCCGTTGGGCAAAACCAATGCCCTACGTGGAAGGATTTCCAGCTTTCAGCAAGAGCTCAAGGAATCTATTCTCGGGGCATGGGAAAGGCTTCAGGAGTACATCCTAGCCTGTCCCCGCCATGGGATGGATGACTGACTCCTTATTCAGAATTTCTATAACGGGCTGAACCCATCAGCTCGTGACCCTTTGGATGCTGCTGCTGGAGGAGCCTTCTTCTCATTGACGGTGCCAAAAGCTAAAGATCTTATTGAGAAGATGGTGTCCAACATGGGATGAAACGATGAGCGTCTCCATACCCGACAACGAGGCATGCACACATTGAAGGAGGTGGACATGATCGCTGCAAAATTGGACCTTCTAATGAAGAAAATTGATGGGCAAGCTAGTGGTGAAGTGTCTAGCAATGCCTATGCCCTAGACTCTCACATCACGTGTGAAGTCTGTGGCAACACGGGTCATATGGGCAATGATTGCCTAGAAACACGTGAGGATGCCCTATACCTCGCCAACAACTGAAATTTCAACAACAACAATGGCTATTGTCCAGGATGTCAAGGGCGGGGTCAACAACGCCCATTCTTTCAAGGAGGGTACAACAACAATGGCAACCCTGGAAATCACCCCAACTTGAGAGAACTTGCCATTAGCCAGCTCAAGATCAATGATGCCCTATCCAAGAAGCTGTCAGCTAATGACAAGACCCTGGAAAACATCAATGCCAAGATTGAAGGACTATCCTGAGCATTCAAGAATCAACTAAGCTTCAACAAGATGTTGGAGACTTAGCTGGCACAACTTGCTGCAGTTGTCCCTCCATTGGAAAACAACAGAATTATGGGGCAGCCAGAAGCCCCAGTGGAGAACGTCAATGCAGTGGTTACGAGAGGAGGAACGACCACTCGTGACCCACCATATCCCACACAAGAAAAGAGGACAAATGATCCTGAGAAGGAGGATGTCCCAAGTTAATTACTTGGTGAGGGAGCCAACAGTGGATGAGCAATTCAACCATTACATTGAGATCATCCAAAAGATCCACATTAATGTGCCCTTGATTGATGCGATGCAAGTACCCACTTATGCTCGCTATCTCAAGGACATATTGAACAACAAACGACCATTGCCCACCACTGAGGTCATCAAGCTTACGTAAGACTAAAGTGTAGCCTTCCTCAATAGGCTTCCTAAAAAGAAAAAGGACCCCGAATGTCCTACCATTTCATGCTCAATTGGGGCTCACCACTTTGACAAGGTACTTTGTGATCTGGGAGCAAGTGTCAGTGTGATGCCCAAGGTTGTGTTCGACCAGCTGAACTTCACAGAGCTGAGTCCAACACCAATGCAGCTACAACTGGCTGACTCTCCGTTATCCAACGGGTATTGCTGAAGACGTCCCGGTGAAGATCCAGAGCTACTTCATACCCTTGGATTTTGTGGTGCTATACATGGACACTGAGAAGGATACACCACTCATTCTTGGGCGCCCATTCCTAAGCACTGCAAAAGCTCGCATATATGTGGGAGCTGGAGAAATCCACTTTCATATCAATGGCAAGGAGGAAAAGTTTAACTTTCGGCCAAGATCCGAGCAATGCTCCATGATTCGAATCAAGTATGGGCCAAATGATAAATACATCAGAGAGGTTGAAGTCACACCTCCGAAGGTGGACTCACTCATTGCATTCATAAGAAGATTAATCTAGGAAGAGAATCCGTCGTTTCGACCACGCCGATATCCAAAGGCGACGGAATCATCTGGACCTTCCCGAAGGCCCGAGTCCACCAAGCCACCAAAGAGGGAATGGTGGAAGAAGAAAGACAAGCCGTCCGAGCCCATCCCATGGGCCCAGATGTGAAATGAAGATGGAGGAATGTCCATCTCATCGGACGGTGGTGAGACCTACGCCAATAGGTTAAATTGGTAGTTATCCCACTGTATTATTCTTTCTTTCTTTTTGCACCCCATTTGGATTTTTCCCATTGCATATTTGATTTTCCCTAGCAAGTTGAGAATCTTATATTCTCAACGATCATTTTTCTTTCTGACTTTTCAAAAGAAAATTTTTATTGTATTTGAAAAAAAAGGTTTTTATTTGAAATTTTTTTTCTAAGCTGCACATGTGGCATTTCACTAATTTGCTAACTTTATAGACGTTGGGGAGCCACTTGCCAAAAGTGGAACTAGGGGGGCCACCTGTCTGGTCGGCTGAACCCCCTGGTCGCCCGAACAGGGAGTGGAGCAAAATTGGCTCCCCTTCCTCCAACGGCTATATTTTGAACCCCAAGTGACCGTTGGAGGGTGCACCCTATAAATTGTGGTCATGAGAAGCACCTCTCTTCACACACCACATCATTTTACACCTCCCCAAGTCACTCTCTAGCTCACCTTGTTTTTCATGCTCTTCATTGCAACACTCTTGCTCAAATCTATCACCAAAAACATTTTCTTTTGTTTGCATTTGAATTTTACACTCAAGCTTTCAAGAGGAGAAAATTCGTTGAGAGTTTTGTTTTCCAAACATTGCTTCTTTTCGGATTTTTCTCGCCTTGTTTTGTTCTTGCTAGTTGAACTCAAAAAGACATGAAGAGGTTTTTCGGAAAGAGGAAGGAGGCTGCAAGCTCAAGCCATGGTGAAGGTTCTTGTGCACGCCTCTCTTCCATGGGTACAAGCCCAAGGAGGAGAAGTGTGTGTGAGGACACTTCCATGGAAGAGAGAAGCAACCCACACCAACTTCTTCATGACAACGACCTCGACATACGAAGCGAAGTTGAAGATCAAGCACGCAGGCTTCTCCAAGATCGTGAGTTCCGCCACACTAAGGCTTACAATCCACATTTGATCTCCAAAATAGGTATGGACTTCGAATTTCTTTCCATTTGGCATGCAATTGAATTTGATGACTTTGCTCACATAGAGGATAAAGGTTCACGCCTTCTCACTATCAAATTCTTTTGCACGCTAAGATTATGATTGATGGTATTACTTTTAGATTATTTCAAAAAGAATACAACATCCTATGCAAAGAATTAGGTAGCATCCTAGGCTTCCATAAATGGTGTTTGCTAGATTTAGACAATTTGCCTAAGTTTAACAAACAAGGTTTTTGGCATGAGCTAACTAGTGAGGTCACAAGTAGGGCTCCTAGGAATAGCCGCATCCAAAACCCTACCTTACGCTTCATGCATAGATGGGTGGCTATGACTATGTCCCCTAGGAGAGATGTTAGGGTTGTGCTATATGATGAATTAAAAACTTTGTTTTCCATGACTAAAAATATAAAAGTTGCTCCAGTCAAAGCCATGATGACACAATGGTTAGGTTACATTTCAATATCCGGACCAATTGAATGCACTTCATTGATTACTCATATTGCTGATAGGGTAGGAGCACTTAAATACTCTTCATTTGAATATATTGAAATTGAAAGGGAATTAATTGATGAAGACTATTTAGTGCAAGGACATACCCTTAAGCATGATCATGATGGCTCCTTGATATTTTTCTATACCGGGATTGTCAATGAAATTCGGTTACCTAACCCGGATTTTCATTTGTACAAATGCCGGAGGCTATCCATTAATCTTCTTCCCCTTGAGGAAGCAAGAAGAAGTAATGTCTCTGCCAGGGTAACAAGGAATCGTGCGAGGGTTGCAGCCACAGGCATGCCACCGATAATCTCTCTGGTCCATGAATACCAAGAGGAAGAGAACCCAACGGGTTATTAGTCCAGATGGACTCAACCTCCGACGTATGAGACTGGGGGATCATCTTGTCAAGAATGGCAAAGGGATCCACCCTTATCCACTTCAAGCTGTAGCATCTTGCCCCCAACGTCCATGAGAGGACGTCGTTCCTTTTCGGCTAGAAGTCATCATGACTATAGCCAAGGAATGACAGACCTCACTAGACGTATGGGAGAACATGAAGTGAGAATGGGTGACATCTACAGCACACTCCAGGAGCATGTTCAAGGTACCCAGGATTGGCAACAACACATGGATGCTCAATTCACCAACTTCAACACGGCGCTACAACTACAACAAGCCGATCTTGCAGCGTACTTCCGTCATCAAGGGTTCAACCCTTATCATGGAGGTAGTTGAAGAACAAGCTTGGGGGAGGACCCTCACTTGAGGTAACATGTATCACATTCCTTGCATATTTGTTTTCCACCCATCCATCATCCACCTTGCATTTAAAAAAAATAAAAAAATGTTAGATTTGCTTTCATCAAATAAAGATTTGCGGTAAGAATGATTTAGAATTAACATAGATGAAATGATGAATAGTTGCTCTGTTTTATTTTCCTATGTTCTAGTTTACAACTTGCTACTCTCCGAATATTGCTTTCATTGGTTTGAAATACTTATACCTTAATTTTGAAGTTGTGGGTAGCAAAAGCTTAATCTAATTCTAGGTTGTTGCAAGATTAGAATTAGTAATAGGGCTGCTAGTCCTAGTTTGAAAGTAAAACATAGATTTCCGGAGAAATTCTATAAGTTTTAAGTTTCCCTCAATTGATTGGAAATACCTAACAAAGCCATATGACGGTTATACATAAACGAAACCTTATGCATATGCTATTTGCTTTCACATTGAGCCTAGTCATACTAGTATAGACCTATGTGAGAAATCATTCAACTCTTTTTGAATTCAAGACTTCGCTTGCACATGCCATACTTCTATACTAGAAGTAAGCAAAACGTCCATCATATCCACCATACCACAACAAAAAGAGAAACTCCATGTTATTCATGTTTAGCACTCTCTTCAAAATTCATTGCAAAGAAAGGGAGTAGAAGACATGGCTACAAAAAGAAAATGAAAAAAAGGGGGCATGCTTACATCAGAAGCTTGAGAAAAAAAAAAAGAAAAGAGAAAAGAAAAGTAGCCATGTTTCATCCATGCAAAAGAAAGAGAGATTATACCAAAAAGGAGTCATCTCAAGTATCCACATCCACTTCCACTCCATCAAACATGCACTAGTCTTGAATCAAAAAGTTTTGATTTGAATTCTCCTAAGGCTTACTCTTTTGACTTAGCAATATATGTGATGCAAATATGCCTACTTACTTTCCTTACCAAGCTCCACATACAAGCCATATTCAATGAGTAAGAATAGTAGAGGCACATTGCTTTGGTGAGGAAATATTTCCACTATCCACAAAGGAGTGATTGAGAGAATCAAATTGAGGTACTTAATATCTAAATTGACTTCTTAGGGATTTAAGTGGAACTTGATTTCTAGGCTATGTTTGCTCCATTTGCTATTCTACCTTTCAACTACTCATGAATATGAAAAGGCATAAGCCTCATGATAACTTAAGAAAGGTAGAGTATCATAGCCAGTTTCTGCAATACTAGGTAGAGTATCTTGTTGTGCATTAGATACTTTTGAAAATAATACATTGTAGCAACTCCTGATCATCAACCTAAAGTCTTGACTTTGCTCGGGACAAGCAAAGGATAAGCTTAGGGGAGTTTGTTGACGGATGTTATATACCAATTTCATCTGTCAATTCAACTCAATTATGTGAAGGATTTGTCATTTCTTGCACACATCACCATTCTATCTAACCAAATTCCACTTAGACTTTGAGAAATATGTGTATGCAGCATTTTATGCAGGAAATGAGGAAATGTAGAGGCACCAATCCTATAAAATATTATCCAAGCCAATTTGGCGACGACACGTGGCATCCCATGGATCAAATGGCCCACAAACAAAAGTATCGGAGGAGATACAACTGTGTATCACCCATATACATCAAGGCGGCCCACTTGGCAGCCACGTGGAGGAAGCACTCCACGTTTGGAGTGCTGACCAGGACGGCCGAAACAGGGGTTCAGCCGACCCCTTCCTGGCACCAAACGCGGTCAAACGACGTGTGTTGGCTCCTCCTGGCTTGATGGAGTCAATGGTGACTGATTCGCGCGCTTCTGGTGGCAGGAACCAAGCTCAACACTAGTACAAATAGGACCCCCTACCCCTCACTTCAACACACACCACTTGAGATTCATCTCTGTTGTATACACTATCATCCATAGTCTTAGAGGAGTTAGGTTGTATAGAGGAGAGTCTCTAGTTCCAAGTCCAAATTGGGAAAGGAGTAAGGAGTCTCTCTCTTCCCAATCCTACATTGGGAAAGGTATGGCTCATGTATTCTTTTGTGACTTTATGCATAATAAAGATAGTATCTTTAGTCTGTACTTATACATATACTGGGGCAAAGTGTTTCTTGGTTGATTGTGGAGTCCATGTATGTGGAAGGTATAGTGATGAGGACATCACAACAGCGGAGACGCACATTGAACTGCAAGGACCAATCACAAGAGCACGAGCACAGTTATTAAATCAGCAGGTGAATTCGTTCCTAACTTCTTTTGCATGTGAGTTTGAGAATAATTGCTATGTGATGATTTAATTGTTATTAGGAATAATGGAGAAGATCAACAAGTGAAGGAAATAGGCCTTGGGAGCCTGGAGAACCAGCTGGGACGTCCACAAGTTGATGGAAACAGTTTACAACTCGGACTCGAGTTCAACTCGGAGTCCAGGAGCAGTCCACCTTAAAACAGACGACCAGGAGGCATACGGACTCCAATTTCAACGTTCTATATATGAACGGAAAGAGGAGAAGATAAAATTTCCAATGGTTCTGGTCCCACCTCAAAATTCCTCCAGAGTCATTGGGAATCGTCGAAATAAGTCGAGTCCAGATTTCTGTCCGGTGCTAGGCCACCGAATCGAGCCTTTGGACCTTGTATCCCGTAAGAGTCCATTAGGGTCACGTCTAATAGTGTTTTGGTCGAACCCTAGCCTATAAATACTGCAGCCACCGGTCATATTCGGTGGGTTTTGCTTAGGTCAATAATATCGCCGTTCTACAATTTGTGAGACCCCAACTTCGCGATTTCCGATCGTGTCTTCGACGTTCTTGCTCGTGTTCTCGGTTGCACTTGCAGGGATTAGCCTTCTTGGCAAGGTCAAGCGTGTGCAGCACGGTTGATAACCAATGGAGCAGTGGTGTAATGATTGCAGGGGTACTCGAACCGCTCGGGTGCCGCGGATCATCAACGTCGAGTTCTCCACCCCAATCGACATACCTTTCGGAAGATCGGGCCTAAACCTACTCATCATTTGGTATCAGATTTCCAGGTTGCCGTGAGGTATCTTTGTTTTCCTTCCATTAGATCGATTTTGTTTCGTACCTAGAGTCCACAGAAAAGCCACTAAAAAATATTAGATCGTTTTTATCGCTTCCCAGACTATAGTGCCTGCAGTTTCATTTTTCAGTTTGCATTGTTGAGTTTGCATTCGTGTGGTTGATTCTTCTTGCTGGTTTAGCTTTGTGTTTTTGGGTCCTAGTTATCGTGTTTCGTCCATCTTTTCTTGCTATTCGACACCTATTCCACAATCTCTAAATAACAAACCGATCCGCCACGTTCATCGGTTTGCCCTAGCTAGCCGCCTTGCATGAACTCCCGCATCGCCAGCCCTAGATTAGGTGACAAACCTTTGTGCCATTCATCCTTGAATCATCAAACACCACCCCATTAGTTGCTGTGCAAATTCCCGATCGTTTTCGTATCCAATTGCGAGTTCTGTTCTCAAACCGAGTTGGAATCAACATCCAAAAAATCGTAACTCGGACAGCCTACCTTAAAACAGCCATAACTTTCGCATACGAACTCGAAATCGGGCGAATTTTTTTTTCAAATTCATCTACGCGAAATTTCACATCTTATTTTCCCCGGCATAGCCGCGTTCGGCGAAATTAGATTGCCGAAATTACCCTCGGAAGATAAGCTATCCGGCCTCTAAAGTTTCAGCACAAATTTTAAAGAATCTTTTTGATTTTCTGTAGGCCACATATTACATCCAATTGAACTGAAAATGTGTGTGCTTCATATCTTCGTACTCCTGAGTAAAGAAAAAATATCAAAAAATATTACAAAAAAGAAAAAAATAGTGGTACCTTTGCAATCACCCCACGCTTCAATGGTTCATCTCACCGTCCACACCACCTGCTGTATTGGTAAGAACACTTGTAAGAGTGTGGTAAGACGCTTGAGCGGGAGAGATTGTTTTCTTCCACCTTCCACATTGTCACTGTAGTTGATAGGGATAACATATTTTTTTGTTGTTTTTCTTGTTTCCTACTAACAATGGCAGGAGAAGACAAGGATGACGAATGTGTTCAACATGCTGAGTTACGTGATATGATGAAGACCATGACGGATATGTTCGCCAAATATAACGCAGCAACGGAGGAGTCATTGGTGAACTTGACTCGCCAACTGGATGACCTTGCTCTTCGGATGAATACTTTTGAGGCTCGGTTGCCTCTCGCTGGAAGACAAGAAGACAATGCTTATGATGAACTGGAAGATCACAATAATCAGCCAAGACTGCCACTTTATCATCGAGGTATGGGAGGTAATAATCATAACAATTATTATAATCATCCTCCTGATGATCCTTTCTCTAAAGTGAAATTTACTATACCCTCTTTTTCTGGTGCTTATGATGCTGAGGCTCATCTTGATTGGGAGATGATAGTAGAGCAAAATTTTAATTCCCATCTTGTTCCGGAACAACATAGAGTTCGTCAAACCACTAGTGAGTTTAAGGACTTTGCTATCATATGGTGGAATGAACTTGTTAAAACTAGAACTGATCCTCCAACATGGGATAGAATAAAGGAAGCTATGCGTGTTCGATTTGTTCCTCCATCTTTTCAGCGGGACCTTCACAAAAAATTGCAGCGCTTAGACCAAGGTAACATGTCCGTAGAGGAGTATTATCAAGAGTTACAAAAGGGTATGCTGCGTTGTGGGGTAGTAGAGGACATGGATGATAAAATAGCTCGTTTTTATGGGGGGTTGAGGCGTGAAATTCAGGACATTGTTGATTACAAGGAATATGATACTGTTAACAGATTGTTTCAGCTTGCTATGTTGGCAGAACAAGAATTGCAGGGCCGACAACAACAGCAACATCGCATGAGGAGCAACTTCACACCGCGTGCAGCGACTACACCATCCAAAACAGCACCATCTTCGACCCCCGTGCAGCGACTACACCACCCAAAGGCGGCCAACGAACTATACCTGCTGCTCCACCTTCTCGCGTGCCGGAAGGCAGCAAGGCGACATCATTCAAGCCTTCGTCGTCCACTCCTTCTACGGGTCATACTTCCGACATTAAGTGTCACCGCTGCCAGGGACTTGGTCATATGATGAGAGATTGCCTGAGCAAACGAGCATACATAGCACGCGACGATGGCGGGTATGATAGTACTTCGGATGTTGAAGATGAATATTCTCTTGCTACTAACTTTACAGATCCAAATGACAAACACATCGAAGAAGAGGTACTTGGTACAGCGGCGACGGAGAACTATAGGAGCATCATTGTGCAGCGTGCCTTGAGCTCCAAAGTGGAGACCGACGACAAGCTACAACGACACAACCTCTTCCACATGGTTCGAGTCGTCAAGGACTGCCGTGTACACACTATAATTGGTGGATGTAGCTGCAATAACTTGGTGAACACGAACGTCGTCAAGAAACTCGGTTTGACAACAAGAGCACACCCTCATCCGTACCACATTCAATGGTTCAACAACAGCGGTAAGGTTCGGGTAACACAAACAGCGAGAATACATTTTTCAATTGGTTCATACCATGATTTTGCTGATTTTGATGTTGTTCCTATGGATGCTTGTTCTCTTTTATTGGGTCGTCCTTAGGAATTTGATACAGATGCTATTCATCATGGTAGAACCAATAAATATACTCTCATGCATAAGGGAAAGAAAATCACTTTGCTCCCCATGACTCCTGCTGAAATTGTGCAGTTTGAGAAGAGTAAAATTCGTGATGGCAAAGCAACAAAATTAGAATCTGAAAAACAGCAAGTTATTAAGTTAAAATCACCATCGTTGCTCGCAACTAAATCTGAACTTTCTGATTTATTCGATGCTAAGGGGATGTGCTATGCTTTAATTTGCAAAGAAGCCATGTTTTCACTTCATGAATTGTCTATTGCATTGCCCCCTTCTGTTGCTAACCTTTTGCAGGAGTTTGAGGATGTGTTTCCCTCCGAGATACCCCCTGGTTTACCACCGATGAGAGGCATTGAACACAAGATCGATTTGATTCCGGGAGCAAGTTTGCCAAATCGTGCAGCATACAGGGCGGATCCACAAGAAACTAAGGAAATTCAGCGACAAGTCCAAGATCTTTTGGACTGCGGGTACATTCGTGAAAGCCTTAGCCCTTGTTCCATTCCTGTGCTTTTGGTTCCTAAGAAAGATGGTAGTTGGCGCATGTGTGTTGATTGTCGAGCGATTAATAACATCACCATTCGATATCATTATCCTATTTCTCGATTAGATGACATGCTTGATGAATTGAGTGGTGCTATCATCTTCACAAAAATTGACTTGCGTAGTGGTTACCACAAAATTAGAATGGCACTAGGAGATGAATGGAAAACTGCATTTAAAACCAAGTTTGGACTTTATGAGTGGTTAGTCATGCCTTTTGGTTTAACCAATGCACCCAGCACCTTTATGCGATTAATGAACGAGGTTTTACGTGCTTTCATTGGACAATTTGTGGTGGTTTACTTCGATGATATCCTCATTTACAGCAAGTCATATGATGAACATCTTGATCATTTACGTGCTGTTTTTACTGTTTTGAGAGATGCACGTTTGTTTGGTAACCTCGAAAAGTGCGTCTTTTGAACCAATCGAGTCTCGTTTCTTGGCTATGTCGTTTCCTCGCAGGGAATTGAGATGGATGAGTCCAAAATTGAAGCAATCACCAGCTGGCCAGCCCCAACAACTGTCACACATGTTCGTAGTTTTCTTGGCCTTGCAGGTTTTTATCGGCGCTTTGTGCGGGATTTCAGCACCATTGCAGCACCTCTACATGAGCTAACGAAGAAGGGAGTTTCATTTCGATGGGTCGAACAGCAGCAACAAGCTTTTGATGCTCTCAAATCGAAGCTTACACAAGCACCATTACTACAACTTCCTGAATTTGACAAGACCTTTGAGCTAGAATGCGATGCAAGCGACATTGGTATTGGAGGCGTTCTCATACAAGGAGGTAAACCTGTTGCTTTCTTTAGTGAAAAACTTCATGGTCCTTCTCTGAATTATTCTACTTATGATAAGGAACTGTATGCCTTAGTGCGTGTATTACAAACTTGGCAACATTATCTTTGGTCAAAGGAGTTTGTCATACATTCCGATCATGAATCATTGAAGTATCTTAAGTGTCAAAACAATCTGAATAAACGACATGCTAAATGGAATGAGTTCATAGAGTCGTTTCCATACATCATTAAGCATAAGAAAGGGAAGGAAAATATCATTGCCGATGCATTATCTAGGCATTATACCATGCTGTCCGAACTTGATCATAAAATCTTTGGTTTGGAAACAATTAAAGCATTATATCCTACTGATTTGGACTTCAAAGATGCTTTTGAAAATTGTAGAGAAGGAAGAACTTGGAATAAATATGTGCTGCGAGAGGGTCTCCTCTATCGTGCTAACAAGCTATGCGTTCCAGCTAGCTCCGTTCGTCTATTACTTTTGCAGGAAGCACATGGAGGAGGTTTGATGGGACATTTTTGAGTGAAGAAAACTGAATACGTGATGTCCACACATTTCTTTTGGCCAAAGATGAGGCGTGATGTCGAGCGCTACGTGTCACGATGCACTACTTGCAACAAAGCTAAGTCCCGCCTTAACCCACATGGTCTTTATATGCCTCTTCCTGTTCCTAGTGTACCTTGGAAGGATATTTCTATGGACTGTGTTTTGGGATTGCCTAGGACAAAGAGGGGGAGGGATAGTATTTTTGTAGTTGTTGATCATTTTTCCAAAATGGCACACTTTATACCTTGTCATAAGAATGTAATGCCTCACACATTGCTGATTTATTTATGACGGAAATTGTTCGTTTACATGGTGTGCCAAATACCATTGTTTCTGATCGTGATGCGAAATTTTTAAGTCATTTTTGGAGAACTTTGTGGTATAAATTGGGAACCAAGTTGCTGTTTTCAACTACATGTCACCCACAAACGGATGGACAAAGCGAGGTAGTTAATCGTACTTTATCCACTATGTTGCGGGCTGTCTTGAAAACAAATTTGAAGTTGTGGGAGGAGTGTTTACCACATATAGAATTTGCTTACAACAGATCCATTCACTCCACGACAAAGGTAAGTCCATTCCAGGTAGTGTATGGTTTCAATCCCCATGCTCCTATTGATTTACTACCTTTGCCTCCTTCTAAAACTATAAATTTGGATGCTACACAACGATCTGAATTCATTCTTAAGATGCATGAAACTACAAAGAAAAATATTGAAATGATGAATGAGAAGTATAGGATTGCGGGTAGTAAAGGTAGAAAGGAAGTAAAACTTGAACCGGGTGATTTGGTGTGGTTATATTTGAGAAAAGAGCGATTTTCCGACTTGAGAAAATCTAAACTTATGCCACGAGCTGCTGGTCCTTTTAAGATCGTTGAAAAGATTAATGATAATGCATATAAGCTTGAATTGCCTCCCGATTTTGGGGTTAATCCTACATTTAACATTTCAGATTTGCGACTGTACTTGGGAGAAGAAGATGAACTTGAGTCGAGGACGACTCCGATTCAAGAGGGGGAGGATGATGAGGACATCACAACAGCGGAGACGCACATTGAACTGCAAGGACCAATCACAAGAGCACGAGCACGGTTATTAAATCAGCAGGTGAATTCGTTCCTAACTTCTTTTGCATGTGAGTTTGAGAATAGATTGCTATGTGATGATTTAATTGTTATTAGGAATAATGGAGAAGATCAACAAGTGAAGGAAAGAGGCCTTGGGAGCGTGGAGAACCAGCTGGGACGTCCACAAGTTGATGGAAACAGTTTACAACTCGGACTCGAGTTCAACTCGGAGTCCAGGAGCAGTCCACCTTAAAACGGACGCCCAGGAGGCATACGGACTCCAATTTCGACGTTCTACATATGAACGGAAAGAGGAGAAGATAAAATTTCCAATGGTTCTGGTCCCACCTCAAAATTCCTCCGGAGTCATTGGGAATCGTCAAAACAAGTCGAGTCCAGATTTCTGTCCGGTGCTGCGCCACCGAATCGGGCCTTTGGGCTTTGTATCCTGTAAGAGTCCATTAGGGACGCGTCTAATCGTGTTTTGGTCGAACACTAGCCTATAAATACTGCAGACGCCGGTCACATTCGGTGCGTTTTGCTTAGATCAATAATATCGCCGTTCTACGGTTTGTGAGACCCCAACTTCGCAATTTCCGATCGTGTCTTCGACGTTCTTGCTCGTGTTCTCGGTTGCACTTGCAGGGATTAGCCTTCTTGGTGAGGTCAAGCGTGTGCAGCACGGTTGATAACCATCGGAGCCGTGGTGTAATGGTTGCAGGGGTACTCGAACCACTCGAGTGTCGCGGATCATCAACGTCGAGTTCTCCACCCCAATCGACATACCTTTTGGAAGATCGGGCCTAAACCTACTCATCATATAGCTTCTATGACTGTTTCATCATAAACATATCTCATTATCATAGAACCTATAGACCCCCACTATAGTCTAGTTAATTATAACATAACTAGGTTAGTATGGATAATTATGTTGTGTATCAACATTGGTTCAATGATGATTCAATTCATTGCCTTAGTATGGCTTGTGACTAGGCTCTTAAGGTAATTACTTAATATGCTAGCATGGTGCTAGGATAGCTAAGTAGCATTGGATGTCTCGTAGACCCACGGATTGAAGAGGTAGGCAGTAGGTGGTGACAGCCCTATCTGTCCTTTGTAATCCTCCACATTCAGCTATGCCACAGGCTCTTGTTGGGTGTCGCCCTAGTATTGCTAGGGGTAAGCCCGTGCCCAATGTGTTGAACCACATAGCATAAGTATTCACTATTGATCTAGCTTATGGATAATTGGTTTAGACTATGTATATGTACAATAGAGAATAGTAGGAGTACCTCCATAACTCTCAACCCTAACTAACCTCTAGGATCCTCTTACCCCCCTTAGACTTGAAGGTTTTGTGTGTGTCACACTACCTCCACTATTATTTTATCCATCCTTACTAGATTCATACCTAGACCTTTCTACCCTTTCCACTTGATGATTGTTATATCTCTTTCATGCCTTCCTTTGGGATCAAATAAATGACACCCTTGGGAATACTCTTAAGGGGAAATGCTACAATGATATTTCCGTGCGCTTGTGGAATTCACTCTGCGATCCAACAGAACCATTAACAAGCATTTCTGACACATCACTTGGAGATGTTTAGTTAATGGTGCATAAGAAATACCAACAAGTATTTCTGGCGCCATTGCTGGGGATGATTCGTTAGCATATCTTAGCAGCCGTCAACAGGTGCCTGGGCGGATCTTATCCCACCTCTCCTCGTCCTCCCAGCCAAACGGCGTCTCACAGACACTACATCAACAATGCGAGAAGGAGGCAAGGCTGAATCCATTGGGGTGGGAGTCGAGAACCACGAAGGTGGGGAGAGAGTGGGTGCACAATGTGGAAGACAAATGCTCGAACACTGGGGAGTGCGTGAGGAAGAAACACCTTCACTCCTAAAGGTTTTATTTTAACTTCCCATTAGGCGCTTGAGCGCACCGAGCAGATTACTTGAGGTAAAAACCCACTGCTCAACCCGTAACGTCCCTGATGGCGGGGCGCGGGTCCCCTACCTGAGGGACCGACCTGAAGGGTTACCGACCCGAGAAGGGGCGGGGTGCATGGTCACAATAGCAGAGGCGCACACCGCTTTGGCTGATCAAGAAAAAATTAAAAGGCCACGCGGGAAAGCAGGATAGGGCTCCACCCTTGAGCTCATTGCCTCCCTCCAAGGTGGACCCAGGGCCACTGTCGGTATCCAGCATACCGGGTACCCACGCGCACAAGCTAGAGCTATCTAGGTACCTCACCTTCCGCAGAGGCAAGGTCCAAGGGCGCCACATGATCAGAAGACCCGAACCCGTCGACCTTAGATACGGGGTCCGGGGTACCTGCTAGAGACCCTAGGGAAGAGTTCAGCTCCCCCTTGAAGACGAGCTCCCAAGAAGCCACGTGTCCAACCAGGAAGGATCCCTCTCCCCCAAGAGACAGGGCCCCTCACCTGCCACGTGGTCCGAGACATTAGAAGGGTCACCTCCCATATAGGCAGGCTCCAGCGCTGCCACGTGCCCCGCAAGGCGGGACCTAACCTCCTCCGTGGAGGTAGCTCCCGAGCTTCCACGTGGACCGTAGGACGAGGCCTGAGCCACTCTATGGAGGTGAGCTCTTGAGCTGCCACGTGGTCCGCAAGGCGAGACCTAACCTCTTCCGTAGAGGTGAGATCCCAAGCTGTCACGTAGCCCAGCCACTTGCCCTAGATGGAGGGACGTGGGAGTTAAGAGGGCGATGCACCTTGTCCTTGTCAAGGATTGAGGATATGCGGCTTCCCCAGACGCATGACACGGTGCATGCCTAATGTCAGGTACCGCTACGACCAATCGCATCGAAGTGAAGACACCGCAGGCCTATACCACTTCGCCAAGTGGGTAGCTTACGACGAGAGAGATAGTTGGATGGGACATCCCCTGCAATTGTTAGCAATGGTGCATGAGCTACTGACAACTCAAGCGGCAAGACGGCGAGTCTTCAAGTCCACCCTCAGAGCAAGCTTATGCGAGAAGCCTTAGATCTTTAGGATAAGATCGCCCTGGGACCACCTGTCGGGCCCCAGACCCCTCTTGTAAGGCGTCCGGCCTTAGCTATAAAATGACTGGACTGCCAACGTTACAAAGGATCTGAAATAGATCCCGACATCGAACATCCGACATCACACACACGCATACATACATACTAGCAATACCATCCATTGTGGAGTAGGGTGTTACGCTCCTTGCGGTCCGAACCATGTAAAAACGACTGTGTCATACTCTCCTTCGCTAGAACAATTGATTGAGAAATAAGCCCCGCCGAACAAGAACCTCCGCGGGCTGCTCCTTAGTAGATCCAGGGGAAGTGTCCATTAATACTTTGACAAACGCCATCAAGGAGCCTCCACCGCAGCCAGGAGAAGAGAAGGAGGAAGGAGAAGGATAAACCAAGATCGATCTTCGTCAACTCATTGACATTATTGTCAATTCTCCACCAATTCCCCAAGTGCGGACTAGTCCGATCAACTCTCTAGTCCAAAACGAACTTGTTCGGTCCCTGTGCAGACTAGTCTGGTCATCCTATTCTAAAAATTTCCAGAACTTATTAAATACTTCCCGAAATGACTTGGAACTTGTTCTAACATGTAATACTTAATTGTAACTAGTTAATAAGCCATGTTATCAACCTAATAACATGCATTACCTCATAATTGCATTAATCATGCATGCCATGGCATATTAAGTAATATGTGAGCATTTATTGATTGTAATGTTTGTTTCGTATGTCTCTTGCGCTGAATAGAAGGTGTTGCTCTAGAGGTTGCTGTCGAGGACCTCCAGCACCAGAACTTCGAAGATTTTGACCCTAACCAGGCTCAAAAGCAAGGCAAGGTCCTTGAACATTTTAATCCTGTTTTTAAATGTTTTGTTTGCAAAACTGCATGCTTGTGTCAATTTGATGGGAAACCCAAGATAGGTGTTTACTAGACTTATCTACCCATCCTTGTCGCTTGGGTTACATTGTAGAGAGTCGGGAAAAGTATTTTACCTTTTTACTTCACTCTAACTAATTGGAATGGGAACACAACCGAATGACTCACTTATGATTAAATGAACTTATGAATGGTGATAATCAATGAAGATGGTTAATTGGTAACATGGGTCTTGGAAGATCTAAGCAATCATGGGTTGTGGATTGGGTTGGATGTTATGGTGGTTTTCTTGCCTTCGATCTAAGGACCAGTTCATGCGAGAATATGTCGGGACAACAGTGCCACCACAAGTCAAGTATGGGTGCGGCATAGCCAATTAATTAGGTGTATTGCCAGCATTGTTCAGATCATTTGGGGAGCGGGGAATGAGAGTTGGTTGGATTAGAATTGTGGAGGGATTGCCCTGGGATCCTAATAGCACAAGAGGGGGCCTTTGGTTGGATGTTCTCAGATGAAGGCATCACCACAGGTGAAACCTCAGTGGGTATGAATATGCTAGTAGTCCCTTTGTTAAGGCTATTTTGTGATCTCTTGGCCACACACCATTGGAAGTGTGTAATGTGACCTACGGGTCACGGGCATAATGGAGGTTCTTTAGTCAACGAAAGGGGATGAAATCACAAACTTGTGGGTAAAGTGGTACAACCTCTGCATAGTGTTGAAAACTATCATGATAGCCATGCTCCCGGTTAAGAGCACCTGGATGACCTACATGATTAGAGGGAATATGAGAATTTGGATGGTTGGGTTATGGTTATGGATTGGATGGTGATAAATGGACATTGTTAATGATGGTGGTAAGAATAAAGCATATGGATGGATAATGAATGATGGACATGAATAATTGTGTTTATTGGGATGATGGGATTACTTCACATAGACATTGTAGGATGCTTTTCATATATTTTAGATGTACTTCTCAGCAAATAGCCATTATTTATTATCATCCCTTGTTTAAGCTACATGTCATTATTTTCCCACGCTTGTTGAGTACGACATGTGCTCATCCTTGCAATTCCCCCACCGAAAGTTTCAGGTGATGTTTGGGAGTATCTTTAGGGTAATGCGGAGTACTAGATTGTGTGATGCCGTTGACTTGCCTGTGGTGTTGCTTGGAGCCGCACATTCCCCTATGCTCAGCTTGCTTAGTTTCTTAATTAGCTTATTTCCGCTGCAGCTTCTGTTTCAATATTGATCATTAGAGTTTGTAATTGAGGATTATTTGAATATTGTAATAAAAGTGTTTAATTAACTTGTGTTGTGGAAATTTTCTATATATTGTTTGTGATGCACTCGTGTATGTGTGATCAACATCCTGGGCACACATATGCGTCACACTTGGTTCATTTTCGGAACCAGGTGTCACAAATTTGTATCTAAGTCGCAGGTTGATCGTACGATGCATCCTAGATAGAATGGACACTTAAGAGCACATAGAAACACCTAGAAAGCATTGAGGGTTGTTAGGTGTGCTGATTGCTATGTAATGTTTGCTTATGATCTTAGTAGAGGATTGTGGCATGCCTTAGCGTTTTCCACATCTATATAGGCTAGTATAGGTATTTGCTCAGTTTCATATCCCTTGATGCATATAGTTGGGGACGTTTTCTAAAATCTTCTATCTCTTGTTCTTTCTTCAGATGTCGTGGACTCACAAACAAAGGGATGCCAATGAGAATGAGGAGAACACTGGAGCACCTCAGAACAACAATGGACCTGGACCTGAGGCTATCAACCTTCAGCAGTTGTTGGCTATGCAAAATCAACTTATGTAGACTGTGATGCAAACTCTGGAACAGCTGCATGCAAACAATCAAAATCAGCCCCACATGTCTCCACCACCACCACCCCCACCCCCACTGCCTCACAACAGATTGGGAGAGTTTATGAGGACTAGGACACCCAGCTTTGCTCAAGCCAATGATCCCATGGAATCCGATGACTGCTAAAATCTATGGAGAAGAAGCTTGCTATTGTCCAGTGCAGGGACAGGAAGAAGGTCCTCTTTGCTTCCCATCAACTAGTTGGAGCAGTTGTGTATTGGTGGCACTCACTATGCAATGCCCATGCTAATCAGGAGAGGATTACTTGGACTGAATTTATGGAGAGCTTCCATTCTCATTTTGTGCCTGAAGGTGTTATGATTTTAAAGAGGCAGGAATTTGAGAACCTAAGGCAAGGAAGGCCGAGTGTGAGTGACTAACTCAATAAATTCACTCAACTCTCAAGGTATGCTCCAAAGGATGTCAACCGGGACAGCTGCAAGCAACATTTGTTTATGAGGGGCCTAAATAATGAGATCCAAGTCCAATTTCTCAATGTGACTATGTAAATTTCCTGAAGCTTGTAGACAAAGCTATTGTGGTTGAAAAAAAGGTTCGCGAGATGGAGCAAGATAACAAGAGGAAGGCGCCATATCAAGGACAGGCACAGGGAAGCAATGTTCGCTCCCGCTTTGCAGCACCAAATACGCTATACTACAACCCCTCCACTCCTGCATATCGCACTGCTATTCCACGGCTCGCAGCTCAGCCCATGCAGCAACGCCCCACTATGTAAGCACCTCGCCCTCCAATGCCCCATGCGCCCCGTGCTAACTTTTCTGCCAGTGCTAAAAATCAAGCTCGCCCAACCAACTCTGGTGCAGCAAGGTCGTGCTATACTTGTGGTGAGGTGGGACACTTTGCATCTCGATGTCCTAAGTCAGGCCTTGGTCAAGGGAACAATGCTCTAAGACAGAACCCAACACAAAATGGATGAGCGCCACAAGGCAACTGTGGACCGCAAAATTTTGTTCGTGGCAAGGTGAACCATGTCTCTATGGAGGAGGCCTAACAAGCGGATGACGTGGTGATTGGTATGTTTCTCGCAAACTCTAACCCGACGAAGTCTCCTGGAGGGGAAATGAGGACGATAGTATGTCCAAAAGTAAGCCTTAGAATAGGGGGGGTAGACTTTTTTTGCCAACCTTATTGTTTTGGATTTACAAGGATTGGATATAATACTTGGAATGGATTGGTTAAGGAAGCAGAATTGTATAATTCAATGTGCCACAAAGATGGTGATGTTGACGAATGAAGAAAGGGTCAGCATAGAATTTGAAGCATCTCAACACACACCAAAGCAAGTGGAGCTGAATCAAATGGACGGTGCAGCAATAGACGAGATCCCACTGGTGTGCGAATTTTTAGATATGTTTTCGGATGAGTTGCCAGGTATGCCACCTGACCGTGACATCGAAGTTGCTATTGATTTAATACATGGAACTGCACCTATAGCTAAGAGTCCATATAGGATGCCTCCTCTGGAGTTAGCTGAGCTCAAGAAGAAAATTCAAGAGCAGCTAGAGAAGGGTTTCATTCACCCAAGTTCTTCACCCTAGGGAGCACTAGTGCTTTTCGTGGATAAGAAGGATGGATCCAAAAGGATGTTTGTGGATTACTGGGCTCTTAACGAGGTGACGATTAAGAACAAGTATACATTGCCTCGTATAGGGGATTTGTTCGATCAAATGAAAGGTGCTTGTGTTTTTGACAAGATTGACTTGAGATCAGGTTACTTCCAAATGAAGATTAGACCGTCAGACATACCCAAAACAGCCTTTCGGACACGATATAGATCTTATGAGTACACCGTTATGTCCTTCGGATTGACGAATGCAACTGCATACTTTATGCACCTGCATAAATTCGTTGTGGTATTTATTGATGACATTATGATCTTATCGAGGAGTGAAGAGGAGCATGAGGAGCATTTGAGGCTCACATTGCAGAAATTGAGGGAACTCCAATTATATGCAAAATTCAGCAAGTGTAAGTTTTGGTTAAAGGAAGTATTATTTTTGGGCCGTATCATCTCTGGAGGAGGAGTATCGGTTGACCCAAGAAAAGTGAGGGATGTGATTAAGTGGGAACCGCAACAAAACGTGAAGAAAACCAGGAGTTTCGTTGGGATGGTCAGATATTATCGTTGGTTCATCAAGGATTTCTCCAAATTAGACAAACCCATTACAAGATTGTTAATGAAGGGAAAAGCTTTCTAATGGACTCAAGCTTGTTAAGACAGTTTTGAGGAGCTAAAGAAGAGGTTAACAACAGCACTTGTGTTGGTATTTCTGGATGTGAGCAAAAGTTTTGATATTTATTGTTGATAGGGAGCAAAAGTTTTGATATTTATTGTCAACAGCTAAAGGCAGGGACTTGGATGTGTGCTCATGCAAGAAGGTCAAGTGGTAGACTATGCATCGAGGCAATTGAAGAAACATGAGCAGAATTATCCCACGCATGATCTTGAACTTGTTGCAGTGGTGCATGCCTTGAATATTTGGAGACATTACATTCTTCATCACAGGAGTGAGATTTATACTGATCACAAGAGTCTCAAGTACATATTCACGCAAATGGACCTAAATTTGAGGCAACAAAAATGGTTGGAGCTCATTAAGGATTATGATGTGGGAATCAACTATCACCTAGGGAAGGATATTGGTGTAGGATCGAAGAGCACGTGAAAAGCTACCATGCGGGGGGAATGGTAGATTAAAACTTTTTCAGCGGAAGTAACAAAAACCCCTTGGCAGAAAATCAGTCTGTTAAGAAATTGTGTGTGTGACAAATCTAGATGTGATAAATTGTGAAAAAACCAGTATATACTGTGGGAAATCAAGTCATGAATACATGACAACAAGAATCATGAGAAACCGTCGATAAAAACTTAATTTAGGATCGAAAGATCAAACAAAGGTCAATCTGTCCTACCCGAGAAAAACGGATATGCAACACTGCAAAGAAACTTGTGTAGATCTGAAACAACACATCCAATGACCGTGAAATTTTCACAGATAATAGATAAGCAAGTTGTCAAGATAACTCAAAAACAATCACGTCAATTGGATCTGTAAAACTCGATTTATGATAAATTCACCAAAGAAAGGTAGTGTTGTGCAGAAACTCGACGAGAAAAACTTTTTTGAAACAAGTTGGACGAACAAGGCACAAAAGTTCCTTAAAACTACAAATTTTAGAAATCAAAACACAAGAGGAACATCCCCAAATTCACGCTTTACCAGATCTGGCCTCCCATGCTTATATAACCAGCCCTTAGGCCAACTCAATCCTAACTACGACTCAAATCCTACTCAGATTCAATGGAAACTTTCCATAACTTCTCAAGACTCTTCTATACGCAGATAGAAGAAATCTTAAGTCTTCCAAACACCTTAAAAACGTATCCTACATTCCTAGAACCACCCAACTTCGTGACCCACATGAAATACTATAATAACCAACTCAAATCTTTCAATTTTTGAGTCAAACCCGACTCAGCCGCAGCCTGAGTCTATAACCTAGTCGGTTGGACTTTTCCGACTAATATTTTACATCCACATCTCTTTATCACGCCTCATAACCATGTAGCCACGTCCATGCACTCCTCGCACACATGCAAACATGTTCCAATGACGTCCACGATACCTTCATATGCAATGTTCTTGATTCAAACATGTTGCGCGACCTCCCGATCAACTCAACCACAATTCCTCCAAACATGGTTGTTGAACCTAATCTCCTCCCTAAGACCAGCTCAATGGATCCCATTACCAGAAATATCTTGATCTCAAGCAACACCGGCACATAAACAAACAACCAATACTTCCGAGCACAAGTCCTTGTCTTGACTCTCGTTAGTTCTGAAACCACAACACCTAGTTGCAAACCATAGCCAAACGATATTAGCCATAACCACAAAAACACACCAAAAACTTAGTAAAATAATACTGTGCAGACTTTTCAAAAATGTAAAGCAAGTTTGAAACATGGCAAGGTAAAAACATAACAAATGCAATCAAGCTCCGGACCTTGCCAAAGCTAACCAGACCTTTAGTTGGAGCTTACCAAAGCTAGCAGGACCTAGCACCGGAGCTTACCAAAGCTAGTCGGACCTAGCGCTGCAGCTTACCAAAGCTAGTCGGACCTAGCGCCGGAGTTGACTAAAGCTAGTCCGATCTAGCGTCAGAGTTGACCAAAACTAGTCGGACCCAGCCACAGCAAGTCGGACCTAACCAAAATAAGTCGGACCTAGACAAGAAGTCAGACCTAGCCAAAGCAAGTCGAACCTAGCCAAAACATGTCGGACATAGACAAAGTAAGTCTTACCTAGCCAAAACAAGTCGGACCTTACGTAGGACCTTGCCGGAGCTACCCAAATCAAGTCGGACCTATCGTCAGACCTTACAGGAGGTCAAACCTAGAGTCGGACCTTTTTAAAGGGTATTTTGGTAGTATTCAAAACTTTTATATCATAGCCAATACATTCAGCACACATAGGTCTCACAATGACCCCCTTGATGAATGCATTTGATGAGGACATCACAACAGCAGAGACGCGCATTGAACTGCAAGGACCAATCACAAGAGCACGGGCACGGTTATTAAATCAGCAGGTGAATTCGTTCTTAACTTCTTTTGCATGTGCGTTTGAGAATAGATTGCTATGTGATGATTTAATTGTTATTAGGAATAATGGAAAAGATCAACAAGTGAAGGAAGGAGGCCTTGGGAGCGTGGAGAACCACCTGGGACGTCCACAAGTAGATGGAAACAGTTTACAACTCGGACTCGAGTTCAACTCGGAGTCTAGGAGCAGTCCACCTTAAAACAGACGCCCAGGAGGCATACGGACTCCGTTTTCAACGTTCTACATATGCACGGAAAGAGGAGAAGATAAACTTTCCAATGGTTCTGGTCCCACCTCAAAATTCCTCCGGAGTCATTGGGAATCGTCGAAACAAGTCGAGTCCAGATTTCTGTCCATTGCTGCGCCACCGAATCGGGCCTTTGGGCCTTGTATCCCGTAAGAGTCCATTAGGGACGCGTCTAATCGTGTTTTGGTCGAACCCTAGCCTATAAATACTGCAGACGCCGGTCATATTTTGTGGGTTTTGCTTAGAACAATAATATCGCCGTTCTACGGTTTGTGGGACCCCAATTTCGCGATTTCCGATTGTGTCTTCTACGTTCTTGCTCGTGTTCTCGATTGCACTTGCAGGGATTAGCCTTCTTGGCGAGGTCAAGCGTGTGCAGCACGGTTGATAACCAACGGAGCCGTGGTGTAGTGATTGCAGGGGTACTCGAACCGCTCGAGTGCCGTGGATCATCAACGTCGAGTTCTCCACCCCAATCGACATACCTTTCGGAAGATCGGGCCTAAACCTACTCATCAATTGGTATCAGATTTCCAGGTTGCCCGTGAGGTATCTTTATTTTCCTTCCTTCCATTAGATCGATTTTGTTTCGTACCTAGAGTACACAAAAAAGCCACAAAAAAAATTAGATCGTTTTTACCGCTTCCCAGACTATAGTGCCTGCAGTTTCGTTTTTCAGTTTGGATTGTTGAGTTTGCATTCGTGTGGTTGAGTCTTGTTGCTGGTTTAGCTTTGTGTTTTTTGGTCCTAGTTATCGTGTTTCGTCCTTGTTTTCTTGCTATTCGACACCTATTCCACAATCCCTAAATAACAAACCGATCCGCCACGTTTATCTGTTTGCCCTAGCTAGCCGCCTTGCGTGAACTCCCGCATCGCCAACCCTAGATTAGGTGACAAATCTTTGTGCCATTCATACTTGAATCATCACACACAACCCCATTAGTTGCTGTGCAAATTCCCGATCGTTTTCGTATCCGTTTGCAAGTTCTGTTCTCAAACCGAGTTGGAATCAACATCCAAAAAAACGTAACTCGGACAGCCTACCTTAAAATGGCCATAACTTTCGCATACGAACTCGAAATCGGGCGATTTTTTTTTTCAAATTCATCTACGCGAAATTTCGCATCTGATTTTCTGCGGCATAGCCGCGTTCGGCGAAATTAGATTTCCCAAATTCCCCTCGGAAGATAGGCTATCCGGCCTCCGAAGTTTCAGCACGAATTTTAAAGAACCTTCTTGATTTTCTATAGGCCGCATATTACATCCAATTGAGCTGCAAATTTGTGTGCTTCCTATATTTTTGCTACTGAGTAAAGAAAAAATATCAAAAAAATATTACAAAAAAGAAAAAAAAATAGTGAAGAGCACGCATATTAAAGCAATTGGCCTATACCACTTGGTGCTGTTTGTTTGGTTATATCATTCTGTCTTTCTTTTGCCTTGATACTTCCTTGTGTTGTGCTAGGCTCTAGGGCACTCAGTTGACCAGCAACAGTTTCCTACATTGAATACTTATTCAACTTTGTTTAGCTGTTAACGATTTCCTGCTTATTAGCCACCATATTGTGCCATCTAAGCTCCACCTTTCTCTTCAGCATAACAGGTACCTTTGCAATCACCCCACGCTTCATTGGTTCATCTCACCGTCCACACCACCTGCTGTGTCGGTAAGAACACTTGTAAGAGCGTGGTAAGACGCTTGAGCGAGAGAGATTGTTTTCTTCCACCTTCCACATTGTCACTGTAGTTGATAGGGATAACATTTTTTTTTGTTGTCTTTTGTTTCCTACTAACAATGGCAGGAGAAGAAAATAATGACGAATGTGTTCAACATGTTGGGTTACGTGATATGTTCGCCAAATACAACGCATCAACGGAGGAGTCATTGGCGAACTTGACTCGCAAACTGGATGACCTTGCTCTTCGGATGAATACTTTTGAGGCTCGGTTGCCTCTCGCTGGAAGACAAGAAGACAATGCTTATGATGAACTGGAAGATCACAGTAATCAGCCAAGACTGTCACTTTATCGTCGAGGTATGGGAGGTAATAATCATAACAATTATAACCGCCCTCCTGATGATCCTTTTGCTAAAGTGAAATTTACTATACCCTCTTTTTCTGGTGCTTATGATGCTGAGGCTTATCTTGATTGGGAGATGACAGTAGAGCAAAAATTTAATTCCCACCTTGTTCCTGAACAACATAGAGTTCGTCAAGCCACTAGTGAGTTTAAGGACTTTGCTATCATATGGTGGAATGAACTTGTTAAAACTAGAACTGATCCTCCAACATGGGATAGATTAAAGGAAGCTATGCGTGTTCGATTTGTTCCTCCATCTTTTCAGCGGGACCTTCGCAAAAAATTGCAGGGTTTAGACCAAGGTAACATGTCCGTAGAGGAGTATTATCAAGAGTTACAAAAGGGTATGCTGCGTTGTGGGGTAGTAGAGGACATGGATGATAAAATAGCTTGTATTTATGGGGGGTTGAGGCGTGAAATTCAGGACATTGTTGATTACAAAGAATATGATATTGTTAACAGATTGTTTCAGCTTGCTATGTTGACAGAAAAAGAATTGCAGGGCCGACAACAACAGCAACAACGCACGAGGAGCAACTTCACGCCGCGTGCAGCAACTACACCATCAAAAACAGCACCATCTTCGGCCCCCCGTGCAGCGACTACACCACCCAATAGCGGCCAACGAACTATACCTGCTGCTCCACCTTCTCGCGTGCCGGAAGGCAGCAAGGCGACATCATTCAAGCCTTCGTCGTCCACTCCTTCTACGGGTCGTACTTCCGACATTAAGTGTCACCGCTGCCAGGGACTTGGTCATATGATGAGAGATTGCCCGAGCAAACGAGCATACATAGCACGCGACGATGGCGGGTATGATAGTACTTCGGATGTTGAAGATGAATATTCTCTTGCTACTGACTTTACAGATCCAAATGACGAACACACCGAAGAACAGGTACTTGGTACAGCGGCGACGGAGAACTATAGGAGCATCATTGTGCAGCGTGCCTTGAGCTCCAAAGTGGAGACCGACGACAAGCTACAACGACACAACCTCTTCCACATGTTTCTCGTCGTCAAGGACTGTCGTGTACACACTATAATTGATGGAGGTAGCTGCAATAACTTGGTAAACACGGACGTCGTCAAGAAACTCGGTTTGATAACAAGAGCACACCCTCATCCGTACCACATTCAATGGTTCAACAACAGCGGTAAGGTTCGGGTAACACAAACAGCGAGAATCCATTTTTCAATTGGTTCATACCATGATTTTGCTGATTTTGATGTTGTTCCTATGGATGCTTGTTCTCTTTTATTGGGTCGTCCTTGGGAATTTGATACAAATGCTATTCATCATGGTAGAACCAATAAATATACTCTCATGCATAAGGGAAAGAAAATCACTTTGCTCCCCATGACTCCTGCTGAAATTGTGCATTTTGAGAAGAGTAAAATTCGTGAGGGCAAAGCAACTAAATTAGAATCTGAAAAACAGCAAGTTATTAAGTTAAAATCACCATCATTGCTCGCAACTAAATCTGAACTTGCTGATTTATTCGATGCTAAGGGGATGTGCTATGCTTTAGTTTGCAAAGAAGCCATGTTTTCACTTCATGAATTGTCTATTGCATTGCCCCCTGCTGTTGCTAACCTTTTGCAGGAGTTTGATGATGTGTTTCCCTCCGAGATACCCCCTGGTTTACCACCGATGAGGGGCATTGAACACAAGATCGATTTGATTCCAGGAGCAAGTTTGCCAAATCGTGCAGCATACAGGGCGAATCCACAAGAAACTAAGGAAATTCAGCGACAAGTCCAAGATCTTTTGGACCGCGGGTACATTCGTGAAAGCCTTAGCCCTTGTTCCGTTCCTATTCTTTTGGTTCCTAAGAAAGATGGTAGTTGGCGCATGTGTGTTGATTGTCGAGCGATTAATAACATCACCATTCGATATCGTTATCCTATTCCTCGATTAGATGACATGCTTGATGAATTGAGTGGTGCTATCATCTTCACAAAAATTGACTCGCGTAGTGGTTACCACCAAATTAGAATGGCACTAGGAGATGAATGGAAAACTGCATTTAAAACCAAGTTTGGACTTTATGAGTGGTTAGTCATGCCTTTTGGTTTAACTAATGCACCCAACACCTTTATGCGATTAATGAACGAGGTTTTACGTGTTTTCATTGGACAATTTGTGGTGGTTTACTTCGATGATATCCTCATTTACAGCAAGTCATATGATGAACATCTTGATCATTTACGTGCTGTTTTTACTGTTTTGAGAGATGCACGTTTATTTGGTAACCTCGAAAAGTGCGTTTTTTTGCACCAATCGAGTCTCGTTTCTTGGCTATGTCGTTTCCTCGCAGGGAATTGAGATGTATGAGGCAAAAATTGAAACAATCACCAGCTGGCCAGCCCCAACTACCGTCACACAGGTTCGTAGTTTTCTTGGTCTTGCAGGATTTTATCGGCGCTTTGTGCGGGATTTCAGCACCATTGCAGCACCTCTACATGAGCTAACGAAGAAGGGAGTTCCATTTCGATGGGGCGAACAGCAGCAACAAGCTTTTGATGCTCTCAAATCGAAGCTTACACAAGCACCATTACTTACAACTTCCTGATTTTGACAAGACCTTTGAGCTAGAATGCGATGCAAGCGGCATTGGTATTGGAGGCGTTCTCATACAAGGAGGTAAACCCGTTGCTTTCTTTAGTGAAAAACTTCATGGTCCTTCTCTGAATTACTCCACTTATGATAAGGAATTGTATGCCTTAGTCCGTGTATTACAAACTTGGCAACATTATCTTTGGTCTAAGGAGTTTGTCATACATTCCGATCATGAATCATTGAAGTATCTTAAGTGTCAAACCAATCTGAATAAACGACATGCTAAATGGATTGAGTTCATAGAGTCGTTTCCATACATCATTAAGCATAAGAAAGGGAAGGAAAATATCATTGCCGATGCATTATCTAGGCGTTATACCATGCTGTCCCAACTTGATCATAAAATCTTTGGTTTGGAAACAATTAAAGCATTATATCCTACTGATTTGGACTTCAAAGTTGCTTTTGAAAATTGTAGAGAAGGAAGAACTTGGAATAAATATGTGCTGCGAGAGGGTCTCCTCTATCGTGCTAACAAGCTATGCGTTCTAGCTAGCTCCGTTCGTCTATTGCTTTTGCAGGAAGCACATGGAGGAGGTTTGATGGGACATTTTGGAGTGAAGAAAACTGAAGACGTGCTGTCCACACACTTCTTTTGGCCAAAGATGAGGCGTGATGTCGAGCGCTACGTGTCACGATGCACTACTTGCAACAAAGCTAAGTCTCGTCTTAACCCACATGGTCTTTATATGCCTCTTCCTGTTCCTAGTGTACCTTGGGAGGATATTTCTATGGACTTTGTTTTGGGATTGCCTAGGACTAATAGGGGGAGGGATAGTATTTTTGTAGTTGTTGATCGTTTTTCCAAAATGGCACACTTTATACCTTGTCATAAGAATGATAATGCCTCACACATTGCTGATTTATTTATGACGGAAATTGTTCGTTTACATGGTGTGCCAAATACCATTGTTTCTGATCGTGATGCAAAATTTTTAAGTCATTTTTGGAGAACTTTGTGGTATAAATTGGGAACCAAGTTGCTGTTTTCAACTACATGTCACCCACAAACGGATGGACAGACCGAGGTAGTTAATCATACTTTATCCACTATGTTACGGGCTGTCTTGAAAACAAATTTGAAGTTGTGGGAGGAGTGTTTACCACATATAGAATTTGCTTACAACAGATCCGTTCACTCCACGACAAAGGTAAGTCCATTCCAGGTAGTGTATGGTTGCAATCCCCGTGCTCCTATTGATTTACTACCTTTGCCTCCTTCTGAAACTATAAATTTGGATGCTACACAACGATCTGAATTCATTCTTAAGATGCATGAAACTACAAAGAAAAATATTGAAATGATAATGAGAAGTATAGGATTGCAGGTAGTAAAGGTAGAAAAGAAGTAAAACTTGAACTGGGCGATTTGGTGTGGTTACATTTGAGAAAAGAGCGATTTCCCGACTTGAGAAAATCTAAACTTATGCCACGAGCTGCTGGTCCTTTTAAGATCGTTGAAAAGATTAATGATAATGCATATAAGCTTGAATTGCCTCCCGATTTTGGGGTTAGTCCTACATTTAACATTTCAGATTTGCGACCGTACTTGGGAGAAGAAGATGAACTTGAGTCGAGGACGACTCCAATTCAAGAGGGGGAGGATGATGAGGACATCACAACAGCAGCGACGCGCATTGAACTGCAAGGACCAATCACAAGAGCACGGGCACGGTTATTAAATCAGCAGGTGAATTCGTTCTTAACTTCTTTTGCATGTGCGTTTGAGAATAGATTGCTATGTGATGATTTAATTGTTATTAGGAATAATGGAAAAGATCAACAAGTGAAGGAAGGAGGCCTTGGGATCGTGGAGAACCACCTGGGACGTCCACAAGTAGATGGAAACAGTTTACAACTCGGACTCGAGTTCAACTCGGAGTCCAGGAGCAGTCCACCTTAAAACAGACGCCCAGGAGGCATACGGACTCCGTTTTCAACGTTCTACATATGCACGGAAAGAGGAGAAGATAAACTTTCCAATGGTTCTGGTCCCACCTCAAAATTCCTCCGGAGTCATTGGGAATCGTCGAAACAATTCGAGTCCAGATTTCTGTCCGGTGCTGCGCCACCGAATCGGGCCTTTGGGCCTTGTATCCCGTAAGAGTCCATTAGGGACGCGTCTAATCGTGTTTTGGTCGAACCCTAGCCTATAAATACTGCAGCCGCCGGTCATATTTGGTGGGTTTTGCTTAGATCAATAATATCGCCGTTCTACGGTTTGTGAGACCCCAATTTCGCGATTTCCGATTGTGTCTTCTACGTTCTTGCTCGTGTTCTCGATTGCACTTGCAGGGATTAGCCTTCTTGGCTAGGTCAAGCGTGTGCAGCATGGTTGATAACCAACGGAGCCGTGGTGTAGTGATTGCAGGGGTACTCGAACCGCTCGAGTGCCGCGGATCATCAACGTCGAGTTCTCCACCCCAATCGACATACCTTTCGGAAGATCGGGCCTAAACCTACTCATCAGCATTGGCAACAACACTTAAAATCCGAATATTGGCTTATTCACATGAAAAGTTTTGAAAACAATTTTCTCCCCAAAATATTTCCCCAACTTCGCAAATCAAAAATAAAATGAGAAGAAAAACAAAAATTCTCCCCCTGAGAAGAATTGTGTCAAAAACACTTGTGAACATGTGCAATGTGTGATCAATTTCTCACCCTTTGACATTGTATTCAGCAAGGTTCAAAAGAGAAATTTTAATTTGTTATGAGCATATTATAACATATACATATAAACAAAGCTCATCCAAGTCATGATATCAAGTAACTTACAATATCACATCAATGAGATACATAAAGTAGTGCAAGCCATTCTAGAGGTCAAGTGTAATTTTCAATTTAAGAATGTCATATCTCACAAACTTAACTATTTTAAGACTTGAAAGCATGACACTCGTTGCTGTAATTTTATTTTCTTTTAAGCACAGATTTTGAACATATGACATTTCCAAGAGATTATATGTCACCTCTGCCTTATTCTAACCAACCAAGCCAAGCCTACGTCATTTGACAATCAGAAGCTTAAGGAAATAGTTTTAGTCATACACAACTCCTTGCAAGTTCATATCTAAGTGCAATGATAAGCAATCTCAAAAGAAGAAGTGCGATGCATGCATATTCTCTTGATCTTTTCTCAATTTTTATTTGATCACAAAAGCTCAACATGTGGATAGTAGATTGATTAATTTTTCATTATTAAAAGCACTTATGAGCATGCAACAGGTTCAAAATAGCAAGAAAGTTTGATCATGATCAGATTTAGTGTAAGTAATTATTCCAATTACTAGTCATGGAAGAAACTAAAAAATGTATAACAAGAGTAATGTAGTAAGAACTTTCAGCATGTAAAAGGAATCACAAAGTCATATATGTATGAAATACTATGCTCATATTATTTTAATTTCAGATTCACACATAGACTCAAAACTCCCCCTCAATTTAAGTCATGAGGATGCATAACCCCTATTTCACTATGAATGAAACAAAAACGAGTGAAATCCAAAGGTTTTATAAAAATGTCAGCCAATTGTTGTTCGGTATCATCATGATGAAGCACAATGTTTCCTTTTTCAACATTATCACGGAGAAAGTGATACCTAATGTCAATGTGATTTGTTCTAGAATGTTGCATGGGTTTTTTAGCAATGCAAAGGGCACTAGTGTTATTACAAAACAGTGGAACACTATCTAGATCTACCCCATAGTCCGTAAGTGTTTGAACAATCCAAAGAATTTATGAGCAAGCGCTAGCAGCAGCTACATATTCAGATTCAGCTGTTGATTGTGTGACTGATTTTTGTTTTCTAAAGGACCAAGCAACAAGTGAAGTACCAAGAAAATGACAACCACCTGAAGTACTTTTCCTATCAATCCTACAACCACAAAAATCAGCATCCGAATAGGCTTTCAAATTAATTGTTGGGAAAGAAGGAAGAAAAATGTCAAATTCTTGAGTTCCATGTAAGTACCTGAGAATTCGTTTGATGACTTGACGATGTGAAGCACGTGGGGAAGCTTGAAATCGTGCACAAAGACATACACTAAATTGTATGTCTGGTCTTGATGCCGTGAGGTACAAAAGTGATCCAATCATGCTTCTATATTCTTTTTGATCCATGGGTTCACCATCTTAATCAAGTTCAAGTTCGTTGCTACACCCATTGGTGTCCGAAGAGGCTTGTTTTGTCCATTTTGAAGCGCTTAAGAAGGTCTCTTGTATACTTTGTTTAATGCACAAAGGTACCTTCCTATGTTTGCTTGATTTGCAGCCCAAAAAGTTTGTGAGTTCTCCCATCATACTCATTTCAAATTCTGAACTCATTATAGCTAATAACGTGTACACAAGATTATGAGAAGCACAACCAAATATAATATCATCCACATACACTTGAACAAATAATGAGTCATTGCCATGCTTAAGCACAAAAAGAGTTTTATCAACCTTGACCATGGTAAACCCCTTTTCAAGTAAGAATGTTTTTAACCTATCATACCATGCTCTAGGGGCTTGTTTGAGACCGTTCAAGGCTTTGGACAGTTCGTAAACATGATTAGGAAAATCTAGATTTTGAAAACCCGGTGGTTGCTTGACATAAACGTCCTCATTTATGGAACTATTAACTTCAAACCTTTAGATGCAACAAAAGCTAAGGAAATTCTTATGGCTTCTAATCTAGCAATAGGAGCAAAAGTTTCATCAAAATCTAGACCTTTAACTTTTGTTGAAACTTTGAGCAACCAACCAAGCCTTATTCCTAACCACAACCCCATCCTCACTTTGTTTATTTTTAAACACCCATTTTGTTCCAATTAAAGTGTGACCTTGAGGTGGAGGTACAAGGTTCCAAACTTTCTTCTCTCAAAATTTTGTCACTCTTCTTGCATGGCAATGATCCAAGATTCATTAGTGAGTGCGTGTGATATAACTGTGCGTTCAAAAGAAGCAACAAAAGCAGAATGAGCATGAGAGTTTGGATCGCAAAATCTGGACCGTTTGACTCGTTCGTGCTAGCTTCCAATGATTTGTTGTGGAGGATGACTTTTGAGAACCCAGAGGGAAGTGGACACTTCAAAGCTTCTTTTTCTTCATAATCATCACCAATTGATGAGCTTGTGACTTGAGGATGATCTGGACCAGCAATGGTGGTCGTCAGTGCGGGTTGTGAATCAAAAACAGGAGCTCGAACAATGTCATTAGCTGCTGAATTTTTGAGCAGCAGCACCTCTTATTCCACATCTTCAACGAAAATACTCTCCCCCTGCCGATATGGATCCGGACCTGCAATATTTGAGCTAGTACCTAGGCTAGCTTCATTCAAAAGAAACCTCACAAGTTTTCACAATTTTGTTAGTGTAAACTAAAGGCACACAGTAGCCTCTAGTATGAGATGGATAACCAAGAAACATGTCATCAACGGATCTAGGTTCAAATTTATCAAGATTACTATGTTTCTTAACAAAGCATTTGCAACCAAAGACCCAAAAGTGTGTAACACTAGCCCTATGTCCAAACCGGAGCTCATATGGTGTTTTACCTACCTTAGCATGCAAGAGAACATGATTTGAGACATAACAAGCCGTTGCAATTGCATCAGCCCAAAATTTCCTTGGAGTTTGATATCCATCAAGCATAGTCCTAGCCATCTCAACTAAGGTTATGTTCTTTCTTTTTACAACACTGTTTTGTTGAGGTACATATGGTGAAGAAAATTGATGTTCTATTTAATTTTCAGCACAAAAGTGATCAAAAGATTGATTTTTAAATTCAGTTCCATTATCACTTCTAATTTATTTTAAGGATCCTTGGTGATCAATTGATAATCTAAGAAATAATGTTCAAAAGTGACTAAAAGCTGCATTTTTAGATGCCATAAAATAAACCCAAGAGTATCTAGAATAGTCATCAACAATCACAAGAACATACCATTTACCTCCGAAGGATTGAACACGTGAAGGTCCTACGGTGTCAAGATGCAAAAGTTGACCGGGTTCTGTTGTCATGGTCATTGTGAGAGGAGCAACCTGCAACCATCTTAGCATGTCTACAAGAAGAGCACACAATTTCTTTGTCCGTTAGATGCTTAGGGAGCACCCGTATGCGATCAAGAGTACTAACACATGTGAGATGATCAAAGCCTATGTGACCATGTCTACGATGCCAAAATATACGTCTTTTTAATCATTAGCAACTAGACACCTGTGCTTAGAAGAAGACATATCAAAATCGGCTTTAAAAACTCTTCAAAACTGAGACATGTTAAAAATAAGCTCACTATTTGAACTTACAACTTTGCAGCAATTTTTATTGAAAATAATTTCTAGATTTTCATCTAGCAATTGTGAAACAAAAAGCAAGTTGTATTTCAAATTTTTGACAAGTGCCACACCCTTCAATGCGTAGTGATCATTTACTCTAACCGAACCCTTAGCAATTATAGGAGTTGAAGAATTATCAGCAAAAGTAACATTCTCTACACGTGACACAAAATAGAGAGAGGAGAACCATTCTTTGTTACCGGTCATGTGGTGTGAGCAACCTGAATCCACAATCCAGATGTTCTCCTTCCTCAAGCGTGTAACCTACATAGAAAGACAATACATCGATAACTCAATACTGGGGTTAGTCAAAAGGCCTTTAGGAATCCAGTACTGAGTCACACGACATCCAGCAAGAATAACGTGCGAAAGCTGAGATAAAACAATAGGTTTATGAGCCAAATCTTGAGGATTTTTGTACCCAACTACTGACCTACGAGGTGTTACATGTGTAGCACGAAAAACAGTAGGTTTGGGAGCAAACTTTGCATGTTTTCGACTCATTACAGCAGGTTGCATGTTCTTGATATTCGGTTTATCATGTGCAACAAATGTTGCATGAGAATTATGAGATCTAGCTTCCATTCTTTCCTTTTTGTGTTGTTTAGCTAGTCTATTAGAAAAATATATGACATGACCATCTCTACCAAAGTAGGTACAATGAAATTTAATTTTGTGTTCATGTCTAGAAGAGTAAGCAACATGGTTATTTGAAACTGAATGAGACATCACTCCTGCAAATTTGAAAACCACTTCTTTTGTTTAGGAGCTGTCTGAATCAAATCACCTCCTAATGACTTTACAATTTTAGGTGGATGTGTCTTAGCATGAGCATGAGAATCAAAACCTAAACCAGTTTTATCATTTTATGATTTAGAAGAATTCAGCAGCAAGTCTAGATTCTTATTCCCATTAAAAAACCTCTCGAGTGTCCTTTTCATGTCATCATGTTCCTTTGACAAGTCTAGTCAATTTTCACATGAAGTTTTTCCTTTTAGTTTGCAGTTAGAACAATATTGAACTTCATGAGAACGTAAATCATTGTTCAATATAGAAATGTCATTCATAGCATCTTGTAGTTTCTTATCAAGATCATCACAAGTAAAACAATACAAATCAATTGTAGAACAACAAGCATCGTTCAAGTTTTTATTATTAAGTGCAGCAAGTTCTCCGTTCTTTTCAATTTTTAACTCAAGTTTATCAAGTGTGGAGGTGTGCGCACTTCTTAATGAGGACAATTGTCCATATATTAAATCACATGAGGAACAAGAATCATCACTAAGAATCAAGGATTTCAAACAATTAATTTCAGATTCTAGTGACTCAATTTTAACAACATTGTCCCTAAGCTTTTTGTCCTTTTTTCTTAACTATAACAGTGGCACAAGAAATAGCATCACACATTTCTTCGCAAGTAGGACATACCTCTTCATTGTCGTTGTTGTGTTCTGCCTCCTCCATACTTGATCTTGATTTGCCTACCATGAAGCACAAGTTTGCCAAACCATATTCATCTTTGTCACTTCCAATGTCCACGTCGCTTGAACAAAGTTTCTGAAGTGCGGAGATAAAACTATTCAACAGTTGGCGACCTGTAAAACCCTTCTTTTTCTTTTTATCATTAGCAGAGGAGTGTCTTGTCCTTGTTTGTTTTTCTTCGGGAACTAGGACCTGAAAGGTTAGGACAATACGAACGAAAATGACCTGTCTTACCACATTCAAAAAAGATTTCTCTCCTTCTAGTTCTCATATTTTACAATGCTTTTGAGAACCTAGTAGAGAGAAGTGCTAGCTCCTCCTCTGGAAACTCCTGAATCTATTCATGGGTTAGAGAGGACAACAAAGCAAGTGTATCACAAGATGAAGATTGGACGGAGCTAGGCACGTCACATCGAGAAACAAATGCAAGAGAGTTGTTGGGGTTCTTATGTGAGATTATGTCAATTTCATGAGTTTTCAATTTAGAATATAGCACATCTCATGTAAGTGTACTCATGATAGTAGATTCACGAATAGATGTGACTTTCATCTCCCAAATTAACATGTCTAATTGACTTAATAATTACCTAGCATTATCAGCATCTGAAAAATTAACATTGACACTACACAACAATTTGCTGACAATTTTATTAAAGCGAGCAAAGAGGTCATCGATTGACTCAACGGGTTGCATCTTGAAGCGCATGTATTCTTTCTTGAACATGTCTTGTCTCACCTCCTTAATAGTGTTGGATCCTTCATGATAATCACATAGAGCTTTCCAAATTTCGTATGCAAATCGGAGTTGTGCAACTCGATCGAAGTCACTTTGAGTCAATCCTCGTATGATCAAGTTTCGCGCCTTGTTGTTGTCATTGACATCTCTCATGTTCGTAGCAGTGACTTGATCATTTGGCGGCACGTCGTAAGTCTTGTACACCTTTTCCCATATTGCAAATCCTTGCGTCTGGATGAAGGACTCCATACGTGCCTTCCAAACCTGAAAATCAATGCCACTGAATACAAAAGGTTTTGCGGAGTATTTCTCCATGATGATTAGTCAAAAACAAGTACAGCTCATAAAGATTAGAGCACCCGTGCTCTGATACCAATTGTAGGATCAATGAGCACGTGAAAAGCAGAAAATACTCTCGGCAGAAGCAACAAAAACTTTTTCAGCAGAAGCAACAAAAACCTCTCGGCAGAAAATCAATATGTTAAGAAATTGGGTGTGTGACTAATCTAGACGTGGTCAATCGTGACAAAACAAGAATAGATTGTTGTGACACCTGGTTCCGAAAATGAACCAAGTGAACGCATATGTGTGCCCAGGACGTTCAACACACATACACGAGTGCATTCACAAAAGGATATACAGAAAATGACCACGGAACAAGATTAAATAACCACTTTTTTACATAATTAATATTATCCTCGAAGACAAGTTCTAATGGGTATTAATGACAAGTTTGAACTAATGCAGCGGAAATATACTAATTAAGCAAGCTAAGCAGCTAAACAGCAAAAGCAAATAGGGTATAGCACAACTCCAATCAACATCACAGGCAAAGCTGACGGCACACACGACCTAGAGGTCCACATTATCATCGTTAAACTCCCAATCCTGACGTGCGACTATTTGTGGGGGAATTGCAAGGGTGAGTACATGTCATACTCAGCAAGTGTGGAATGTATGACATGTAGCTCATTCAAATGACGAATATAATAATGGCTATGCGCTGAAAAGTACATTAAAACATTTGAAAAGCAATATGTTATATGTATTTGAAGCAAACCCATCCTCAACGATATAATTATCATAGTACCAGTCCATATTCCATTACCATCATCCATATACCAGATTTCACCATTACCATTAATCAGATCCAATACCAGAATTTAATCCATAACCAGCCATAACCAGTACCAAACCATAACCATCTCGAATCCCAATTTACCTCTAATCATGGAAGCTGTCCAGATGCTCATAACAGGGAGCACGACTATCATGATAGTTTTAAAGACACTCTGTGTAGGATCGAAGAGCATGTGAAAAGATACCATAGGGTGGGTGAAAGGTAGATTTAAAAATCTTACACAACGGAAACAATTAAATCCCAACTCCTTCGGTAGAAAAATGATATGTTAAAGAAATCGTGTGTGAGACTAATCTAAATGTGTTTCACCGTGAAAAAAGTGATAGATATCAGAGAGAATCAAGTCACTAAGATGACACAACAAGAATCACTCAAATCCGTTGAGAGAAACTAAAGTTACGATTGAAAGATCGAACAAAGGTCAATATGTCCTACCCGAGAAAAACAGTTTTGGAACACTGTAAAGAAACTCGTGTAGATCAGAAACCACACATCTGATGACCGTGAAATTTTGACAGATGATATATAATCAAGTTGTAAAGACAGAGCAAAAAGAATCACGTCAATTGGATCTGTAAAACTCGATTTATGATAAAACCACCAAAACAAGTTAGTGCTGTGCAGAAACTCGACGAGAAAAACTTGTCTAGAACAAGTCGGACGAACAAGGCACAAAAGTTCCTTCAAACTACGAATTTTATTGATCAAACCATAAGAGGAACAGCCCCAAAGTCATGCGTCACAAGCTCTGGCCTCCCTTGCTCATATAACCAGCCCTTAGGCCAACCCAATCTCAACTAGGACTCTAATCCTACTCAAATCACAAATTGAAACTTTCCATAACTGCTTAGGATTCTTCTATATGCATATAGAAGCAATCTTAAGATTTCAAAACACCTTAGGAACGTATCCCACATTCCTAAAACAACTCAAATTCGTGACCCACACGAAATCGTATCATAACAAACTCAAAACTTTCCATATTTGAGTCAAACACGACTCAGCCGCAGCCTGAGTCCATAACCAAGTCGGTTGGACCATTCCCACCAATTCTTTACATCCACATCTCTTCATCATGTCTCAGAACCATGTAGCCATGTCCATGCACTCTTTGCACACGTGCAATCATCTTCCAACAACGTCCACGATACCTTCATATGCATCATTCTTGATTCAAACATGTTGTGCGACCTCCCGATAAACTCAACCACAATTCCCCCCAAACTTGGTTTTTGAACCTCATCTTATCCCTAAGACTAGTTCAATGGATCCCGTCACCAGCCATGTCTTTAACTCAAGGAACACCTGCACATGAACAAACAACCGATACTTTCGAGCACAAGTCCTCGACTTGACTCTCGCTAGTTCCGAAACTACAACATCTTACGTGAACACCTCACGTAAGCATGTTGCAAACCATAGCAAAATGATATCAGCCATATCAAGCAAAACACACCAAAAACTTAGAAAAAGAATGCTAAGAAAACTTTCCATCAATGTAAAGCAAGTTCAAGACAATTCATAATAAAATCAGGAACATTGCGATCAAGCTCCAAACCTTGCCAAAGCTAACCATAGCTTGAGCGGGAGCTTACCAAAGCCAGTACATCCTAGCGGTGGAGCTCACCAAAGATAGTATAACCTAGCGCCAGAGCTTGCCAAAGCTAGTCGGAACTAGTTAACCCAAAAGTCGGAGCCAGAAAAACATGTCAGAGCTAACCAACAAATATCGGACCTAACAAAACATATCGGAGCTTAACAACGACATGCCAAAGATAAAGACAAAGCTCATCGGAGCTACCCAAAAACATGTCAGACCTAGACAAAGAAAGTCAGACCTATTGTCGGACCTTACAGAAGCTCGGAGATAGAGTCGGACCTTGCTAAAAAGATGTTATGGCAGCATTCAAGACATATATCATCAAAGCCAATGTATTATGTACAAGCCAATGTGTTCAACACACATAGGTCTCACAATCTCCCAATTGATGAATGCATTGGCAACACCACTTAAGATCCGAACATTGACTTATTCACATTAAAATTTTTGAAAACAATTTCTCCCCCTTTGTAAAACAGAATTAAAATGAGAGAATGAAATTCTCCCCCTGAGAAGAATCGTTCCAAAAACAATTGTGAATATGTGCAATGTGTAGTAAATTTCTCCCCCTTGCATACTTATCTTTAAACATTCACATATTATTTCTCCCCCTTTTACAATGTATTCAGCAAGGTTTATAAGACAAATTTAATTGTTATGAGCATATTATAACATATACATATAAAACAAATCTCATCCAAGTCACACTATCAAGTAACTTACACTATCACATCAATGAAATACATAAAGTAGTGTAAGCCATGCTAGAGATCAAATGTAATTTCCAATTTAGCAAGTCATGATCTCACAAACGTAACTATTTCAAAACCTAAAAGCATGACACTTGTTGCTGCATTTTATTATTTTTCAAAGCACAAATTTAGATCATGTGATATTTGCACCAAGCCTATGTCCTTTGACAATCTGAAGCTTAAGGACATGGTTTTAGTCATACACAACTTTTTCCATGTTCATATCTAAGTGCAAAGATAAGCCATCTCGAAAGAAGAAGTGTGATGCATGCATATTCTCTTGATCTTTTCTCAATTTATATTTGTTCATAAAAACTCAACATGTGAGTTGATTACTTGATTAATTCTTCATGACTAAAAGCACTTGTGAGCATGCAACAAGTTCAAAACAGCAAGAAAGTTCGACCATGACCAGATTTAGTGTAAGTAATTATTCCAATTACTAGACATGGCAAAAACAACAAAATTTATAACTTCATGACTAAAAGCACTTGTGAGCATGCAACAAGTTCAAAACAGCAAGAAAGTTCGACCATGACCAGATTTAGTGTATGTAATTATTCTAATTACTAGACATGGCAAAAACAACAAAATTTATAACACGAGTAATGTAGTAAGAACTTTCATCATGTAAAAGGAATCACATAGTCATATATGTATGAAATACTATGCTTATATTATTTTAATTTCAAATTCACACATAGACTTCTCAAGTTTCAAAACTCCCCCTCAATGTAAGCCATGAGGATGCATAACCCCTATTTCACTACGAAGAAAATAAAAACGAGTGAAATCCAAAGGTTTTGTAAAAATGTAAGCCAATTGTTGTTTGGTATCTACATGGTGAAGTACAATGTTTCCTTTTTCAACATTATCACGGAGAAAGTGATACCTAATGTCAATGTGCTTAGTTATAAAATGTTGCACGGGGTTTTTAGCAATGCAAATGGCACTAGTGTTATCACAAAATAGTGGAACACTATCTAGATCAACCCCATAGTGCTTAAGTGTTTGAAGAGTCCAAAGAATTTGTGAGCAAGCACTAGCAGCAGCTACATATTCAGATTCGGTTGTGGATTGTGCAACTGAGTTTTGTTTTCTAGAGGAACAAGCAACTAGTGAATTACCAAGAAAATGACAAGCACCAATAGTATTTTTCCTATCAATCCTACAACCTCCAAAATCAGCATCATAAAAGACTTTCAAAATAACGGTTGAGGAAGAAGAAAGAAAAATTCCAAATTCTTGAGTTCCATGTAAGTACCTGAGAATCCTTTTGAGGACGTGACGATGTGAAGCGCGTAAGGAGGCTTGAAACCGTGCACAAAGACATACGCTGAATTGTATGTCGGGTCTTGATGCCTTGAGGTACAAAAGTGATTCGATCCTGCTTCTATATTCTTTTTGATCCACGGATTCACCATCTTCATCAAGTTCAAGTGTTGTTGCTGTTGCCATTGGTGTTCGAATGTGCTTTCTTTTGTCCATGTTGAAGCGCCTTAGGATGTCTTTTGTATACTTCGTTTGATGCACAAAGGTACCCTCCTTGGTTTGCTTGAATTGCAGCCCCAAAAAGTACGTTAGTTCTCCCGTCATACTCACCTAAAATTCTGAACTCATGATAGCTGAAAACTTGGACACAAGATCATGAGAAGCACAACGAATGATAATATCATCCACATACACATGAACGAATAATGAGTCATTGCCATGCTTAAGCACAAAAAAGAGTTGTATCAACTTTGCCCATGGTAAACCCCTTTTCATGTAAGAATGTTTTTAACCTATTGTACCATGCTCTAGGGGCTTATTTGAGACTGTACAAGGCTTTGCACAGTTTGTAAACATGATTAGGAAAATCTGGATTTTCAAAACCCGGTGGTTGTTTGACATAAAACTCCTAATCTATGTAGCCATTAAGAAAAGAACTTTTAACATCCATTTGATAAAGCTTAAAACCTTTAGATGAAGCAAAAGCTAACAAAATTCTTATAGCTTCTAATCTAGCAACAGGAGCAAAAGTTTCATCAAAATCTAGACCTTCAACATGAGTGAAACCTTGAGCAACCAACCAAGCCTTATTCCTAACCACAACCCCATCCTCACTTTGTTTATTTTTAAACACCCATTTAGTTCCAATTAAAGTGTGATCTTGAGGTGGAGGCACAAGATTCCAAACATTATTTCTTTCAAAAATTTCTAACTCTTCTTGAATGGCAATAATCCAAGATTCATTAGTGAGTGTGTGTGATATATCTTTGAGTTCAAAAGAAGCAACAAAAGAAGAATGAGCATGAGAGTTTGGATCGTTAAACCTGGACCGTGTGACTCGTTCGTGCAAGCTTCCAATAATTTGTTGTGGAGGATGAATTTTGAGAAGCCGGAGGGGAGTCGACACTTCACAAGCTTCTTCTTCTTCATGTTCATCACAAATCGATGAGCTTGTGACTTGAGGAGGATCCAGATCAGCAATGGTGGTCGTCGGTGCTGATTGTGAATCAAAATCAGGAGCTGGAACAATGTCATTAACTGCTCAATTTTCAGGCAGCAGCTCCACCTCTTCCTCATCTTCAACGAAAATGCTCCCCCCCTGTGGATATGGATCTGGACCTGCAATGTTTGAGCAAGTACCTGGGCTAGCTTCAACAAAAGACACCTCACAAGTCTCCACAATTTTATTAGTGTCAAGTAAAAGCACACGATAGCCTCTAGTATGAGATGGATAACCAAGAAACATGCCATCAACAGATATAACAAAGCATTTGCAACCAAAGACATAAAAGTGTGTAACACTAGGCCTATGTCAAAATCGGAGCTCATGTGGTGTTTTACCTATCTTAGAGCGCAAGAAAACACGATTTGAGACATAACAAGCAGTTGCAATCGCATCAGCCCAAAATTTTCTAGGAGTTTGATATTCATCAAGCATAGTCCTAGCCATCTCAAGTAAGGTTCTGTTCTTTCTTTCTACAACACCGTTTTGTTGAGGTACATATGGTGAATAAAATTGATGATCTATTCCATTTTCAGCACAAAAGTGATCAAGAGATTGATTTCTAAATTCGGTTTCGTTATCACTTCTAATTGCTTTTAAAGATCCTAGGTGGTCAATTGATAATATAAGAAATAAGTTTCTAAAGTGACTAAAAGCTTCATTCTTAGATGCCATAAAGTAAACCCAAGAGTATCTAGAATAATCATCAACAATAACAAGAACATACCATTTACCTCCAAAGGATTGAACACGTGAAGGTCCTACAGCGTCAAAGTGCAAAAGTTGACCCGATTCAGTTGTCATGATCATTGTGAGTGGAGTATGTGAACCTGCAACCATCTTATGATGTCTACAAGAAGAGCACACAATTTCTTTGTTCCCTTTAATCTTAGGCAGCCCACGTATGCGATCAAGAGCACTAACACGCGTTAGATGATTAAAGCCTACATGACCATGTCTATGATGCAAAAAATATAAGTCCTTTGAATCATTGACAACAAGACACCTATGATTAGAGGAAGACATATCAAAATCAGCTTTAAAAACTCTCCCAAAAAGAGACATGTTAAAAATAAGCTCACTGTTTAAATTTACAACTTTGCAGCAATTTTTAGTGAAATAATTTCCAGATTTTCATCTAGCAGTTGTGAAACAGAAAGCAAGTTGTGTTTAAAATTTTTAACAAGTGCCACATCCTTCAAAGTGTAGTGATTATTTACTCTAACCGAACCCTTAGTAATTATAAGAGTTGAAGAATTATCGGCAAAGGTAACATTCTCTACACGTGACACAAAAGAGTTGGAGGAGAACAATTCTTTGTTACCGGTCATGTGGCGTGAGCAACCTGAATCCACAATCCAAAAGTTCTCCTTCCTCAAGCGTGTAACCTACATAGAAGCACAATACGTCGATGACTCAATACTGGGGTTAGTCAAAAGGCATTTAGCAATACAGTACTAAGTCACACGACGTGCAGCAGGAATAACATGCAAAAGCTGAGATAAAACAGCAGGTTTATGAGCCAAAGCTTGAGGATTTTTGTACCCAACTACTGTCCTATGAGATGTTACATGTGTAGCACGAAAAACAGTAGGTTTGGGAGCAAACATTGCATGTTTTCGACTCATTACAGCAGATTGCATGTTCCTATCATTCGGTTTAGCAAGTGCAGCAAATTTTGCATAAAAGTTATGAGATCTAGCAATCATTCTTTCTTTTTTCTGTTGTTTAGCTAGTCTATAACAAAAATCTATGACATGACTATCTCTACCACAGTAGGTACAATAAAATTTAACTTTGTGTCCGTGTCTAGATGAGCATGCAACATTTTTATTTGAAACCGAATGAGACAACACTCCTGCAGATTTGAAAACCACTTCTTCTTGTTTAGGAACTGTTTGAATCAAACCACTTACTAATGACTTTACAATTTTAGGTGGATGTGCCTTAGCATGAGCATGAGAATCAAAACCTAAACCAGTTTTATCATTGCAATACTTGGAAGAATTCAACAGCAAGTTTAGGTTCTTATTCCCATTACAAAACCGATCTAATGTCCTATGCATGTTATGAAGTTAATTGGACAGTTCAAGACAATTTTCACATGAATTTTTTCCTTTTAATTTGCAATTGGAACAAAATTTAGCTTCATGAGAACGTAAAGCATTGTTCAATATAGAAATTTCATTCATAGCATCTCGTAGTTTATTATCAAGATCATCACAAGTAGGACAATACAAATAAAATGTAGAACAGCTAGCATCTTTCAAGTTTTATCATTAAGTGCAGCAAGCTCTCTGTTCTTTTCAATTTCTAACTCAAGTTTATCAAGTGTGGAGGTGTGTGCACTTCTTAATGAGGACAATTGTTCACATATTAAATCACATGAGGGGCATGCATCATCACTAGGAATCAAAGTTTTTAAACGGTTGATTTCAGATTCTAGTGATTCAATTTTAGCAGCACTATCCCTAAGCTTTTTGTCTTTTTTCTTAACTATAATAGTGGCACGAAAAATAGCATCACACATTTACTTGCAAGTAGAACATACCTCTTCGTTATTGCTGTTGTGTTCAGCCTCCTCCATACTTGATCTTGACTTGCTCGCCATGAAGCACAAGTTTGCCAAATCAACTTCATCTTTGTCACTTCCAATGTCCACATCGCTTGAGCCAAGTTCTTGAAGTGCGGAGATAAAACTGCTCACCAATTGACGTCATGTAAAACCCTTCTTTTTCTTCATATCTTTTGTAGATGAGTGCTTCATCCTTGTTTGCTTTTCATTTTGGGAAGTAGGACCAGAAAGGTTAGGGCAATCTGAACAAAAATGTCCTATCTTACCACATTCAAAACATCGTTGAGGTCCCGAGCTTCCTCTCCTTCTAGTTCTCACATTTTGCAATGCTTTCAAGAACCTAGTAGAGAGAAGTACTAGCTCCTCTTCTGGAAACTCCTCAATCTATTCAAGGGTTAGAGAGGACAACAAATCAAGTGTACCACAAGATGAAGATTGGTCGGAGCTAGGCATATCACACTAAGAAACAAATGCAAGAGACTTGTTGGGATTCTTACGTGAGATTATGTCAATTTCATGAGTTTTCAATTTAGAATAAAGAACATCTAATGTAAGTGTACTCATGACAGTAGATTCAAGAATAGATGTGACTTTCATCTCACAAATTGACATGTCTAATGCACTTAGTAATTGCCTAGTATTTTCAGCATCTGAAAAATTAACATTGACACTACGCAAGTCACTGAGAATTTTGTTAAAACGAGCAAAGAGATCATCAATTGACTCACCGGGTTGCATCTCACACGTATCTTGTTTTACCTCCTTGATAGTGTTAGATCCTTCGTGGTAGTCGCATAGTGCTTTCCACACATCGTATGGAGATCGGAGGAGTGCAAGACGGTCGAAGTCGCTTTGAGTGAATCCTTGTATGATCAAGTCCCGAGCCTTGTTGTTGTTGTCGGCATCTCTCGGATTTGTAGTTGTAACTTGATCGTTTGATGACATTTCGAAAGGCTTGTATACCTTCTCCCATATTGCGAAGCCTTGAGCCTGGATGAAGGCTTCCATATGTCCCTTTCAAACCCGAAAATCAATACCACTGAAGACACAAGGTTTTGCAGAGTACTTCTCCATGATGATTAGTCAAAACACGTGCAAATCACAAAGATCAAAGCACCGTGGCTCTGATACCAATTGTAGGATCTAAGAGCACGTGAAAAGCTACTAGAGGGTGGTGAATGGTAGATTTAAAAATCATACGCAGCGGAAACAATTAAATCACAACCCCTTCAGCAGAAAAACGATTTGTTAAAGAAATTGTGTGTGAGACTAATCTAAACGTGTTTCACCATGAAAAATTGATAGATATCAGAGAGAATCAAGTCACAAAGATGAAACAACAAGAATCACTCAGATCCGTCGAGAGAAACTCAAGTTACGATTGAAAGATCGAACAAAGGTCAATTTGTCCTACCCGAGAAAAACAGTTCTGGAATGCTGCAAAGAAACTCGTGTAGATCACAAATCCAATGACCGTGACATTTTGATAGATGATAGATAATCAAGTTTTGACGACAACCCAAAAAGAATCACGTCAATTGGATCTGTAAAACTCGAGTTATGATAAAAACACCGAACCAAGGTATTGCTGTGCAGAAACTCGACGAGAAAAACTTGTCTAAAACAAGTCGGACGAACAAGGCACAAAAGTTCCTTCAAACTACGAATTTTATTGATCAAACTATAAGAGGAACAGCCCCAAAGTCATGTGCCGCGATCTCTGGCCTCCCTTGCTTATATAACCAGCCTTAGCCAACCCAATCTCAACTAGGACTAATCCTACTGAAATCATGAATCGAAACTTCCCATAACTGCATAGGATTCTTCTATACGCAGATAGAAGCAATCTTAAGACTTTCAAACACCTTAGGAATGTATCCCACATTCCTAAAACAACTCAAATTCGTGACCCACATGAAATTTCTATCATAACCAACTCAAGAATTTCCATATTTGAGTCAAACACGACTCAGTCGCACCCTAAGTCCATAACCTAGTCGGTTGGTCCTTTCCGACCAACTCTTTACGTCCACATCTCTTCATCACGTCTCAGAATCATGTAGCCGCGTCCATGCAATCCTTGCACATGTGCAAGCAACTTCCAACGACGTCCATGATACCTTCATATGCATTGTTCTTGATTCAAACATGTTGCGCGACCTCCAGATCAACTCAACCAAAATTCTTCCCAAACTTGGTTGTTGAACCTCATCTTCTCCCTAAGACTAGTTCAATGGATCCCATCACCAGCCATGTCTTGAACTCAACCAACACGTGCACATGAAGAAACAACCAATACTTCCGAGCACAAGTGCTCGACTTGACTCTCGTTAGTTCCGAAACTACAACATCTTACATGAGCACCTCAAGTAACCATTTTGCAAACCATAGCAAAATGATATCAGCCATATCAACCAAAACACACCAAAAACTTAGAAAAAGAATACTAAGCAAACTTTCAATCAATGTAAAGCAAGTTCAAGACAATTCACAATAAAACAAGGAACATTGCGATCAAGCTCTGAACCTTGCCAAAGCTAACCGGAGCTTGAGCCGGAGCTTACCAAAGCTAGTACAACCTAGCGCTGGAGCTCACCAAAGATAGTACAACCTAGCACTGGAGCTTGCCAAAGCAAGTCAAAACTAGTAAACCCAAAAGCTGAAGCTAGAAAAACATGTCGGAGCTAACTAACAAAAGTCGGACCTAACAAAACATATCGAAGCTTCACAACGACATGCCGGAGCTATCAAAGACATGCCGAAGCTAAATACAAAGCTCACCAGAGCTACCCAAAAACATGTCGGACCTAGACAAAGAAAGTCGGACCTATTGTCGACCTTGCAGAAGGTCGGAGCTAGAGTCGGACCTTGCTAAAAAGATGTTATGGCAGCATTTAAAACATATATCATCAAAGCCAATGTATTTAGTAAAAGCAAATGTATTCAGCACACATAGGTCTCACACTCTGCAGAGTTTGTACCACTTTACCCACGTGTTTGTGATTTCATCACCATGCAGTGACTAGAACCTCTATTATGCCATCTCACACTTCCGTTGGTGTTTGGTCAAGAGATCACAAAATAGACTTTACAAAGGGATTACTAGCATATTTAGAACACATTGTGGTTTCACCGGTGGCGATGCCTCCAACTGAGCACATCTTCAACCAAGGGCCCCCTCTTGAGCCATTCGGATGCCGGGGTAGTCCCAACAATCATCAACAAACCCAATCCGACTACCCCTTCCCTAATCATCCTTAATGTTCCAAATAGCACTGGCAAATCCCTAATTAATAAGCTACCCTGCACCCATACTTGGCCTCGTGGTGGCACTGTAGTCCTGGCTTATTCTCGCATGAACCGGTCCTTAGATCTAAACCAAGCAAACCACCCTGGCATCCATTCCACCCGCATACCATGCTTGCTTAGATCACCCATTACCATATCATATTGACCAGTTCATATTAACCATCATCTCATCAATGCATAATTAAATGTGTAGTGTTGTTTTCCCATCCCGAATAATTAAGCGAAGCGAAAAGGGTAAAAATCCCATCCTGACTCTCTACCGTAAATTCCAGGTGACAAGGGTGGTTAAACAAAGCTAGTACACTTCCTGTCATAGGATTTCCAATCAAATTGACACAAGCATGCAGTTTTGAAAACAAAACATTTATTTTAGAAACTGGATCAATATGTTCAAGGACACTTTCCTTGCTCTTGTGCTTGGATAGGAACAAAGACTTCAAATTATTGGTGCTGGAGATCCTCCGCAGCACTCTCTAGCACAAATCCGCGTAATCCGCACAACAAATATACAAGAAAGAAATACAATCAATGTGCACATTACTCAATATGACATGACATGCGCGATGAATGCAATTGCAAAGCAAAACTAGTTAATGAGTTTTTAATGATGCTTACTAACTAGTTCTAATAGCTTTTAACAAGTTTATACAGGTTTGGAATTTATTCGAATCGATTTATAACTAATTCAATAGGAAATAGATCATAAAATCAGACAAGTCTGCAGGAGGCCGGACTAGTCTGCCCTTCGTAGATCCAGGGAACCAGGGCTTTCTAGATCGATGTGAATTTGGAGAAACGGGGTCGAATTCACATGAAAAGGAGAATAGAAGGTGAACCAGGTGTTTAGGACTCCAATGAATCAAGGGCTTTAGAGGTAACACTTGGATCTTGGCGATATAGGGTTGATGAAGAACTTGATGGCAACTTCTTGATGTAGAACGCAAGCTTGATGGAGATATTGATCCTCTTTTGTTTCCTCCTCTTCTTCTTCTTGTTCGGGATCTCCTTCTCCCTCCTTGGTGGCGGCTCCCACAAAGTAGGGTTGGGTGGTCTTTAACCTGAGGCAAAACAATGCAAGTGAAGGGGTGGGGTTGTTAATATAGAGGTGGAGGCTAGGGTTTCAATGAATTCGAGTTTGGGGAGGGTTGAGGACGGTGTGGGTCCCATATGGGCTCCAAAAAAGAGTTAGACACAACGTCCTTAGGCCCACTTAATGTAAAACCGAAAAACAAGTCATGAAACAGAGGATCAATTCAGAGTCACAATTTATCGGACAAGTCCGCAAATGGCCGGACTAGTCTGAAGATTGACAGAGGAGAAAATGGACGAGTCCGGACTATATCTGACAAGTCTGAACTTGGTCAGAGGAAAATCAGACAAGTGTGGCAAAAACTGGACAAGTCTGATTTTAGTCAGAAGAAAAAAAGGAAAAGTCCGCTGGAATACCGTACAAGTCCAAGGACTTAGCAAAATTTCTGAGGATTCGGTACACCGGACTAGTCCGCAATGGACCGGACAAGTCCGAAACTGTCCAGAGGCAAAAACATACTAGTCTGCAGCAAAAACAGACTAGTCCGCCAAAGGTCAAAAATAAATCAGACTATTCCGCACCAAAATCGGACTAGTCCGCACTTTCCAGAATTCTTAAGTGCGGTTTTGCTCTAAATTCATTTTAAACTTGTTCCTTTTATGTTACTAAATTTTATACATGTATTAGAATGTATGAAATGCATGATGGATGAAAATGAAGGTGTTACAATTGTGGAGAATCAAGTCACGAAGACACGACAACAAGAATCACGAAAAACCGTCGAGAAAAACTCAATTTACGATCGAAAGATCGATCAAAGGTCAATTTGTCCTACCCGAGAAAAACAGATTTGCAACAGTGCAAAGAAACTCGTGTAGATCCGAAACTACAAATGCAATGATCGTGAAATTTTTACAGATTACAGATAATCAAGTTTTCAAGACAACCCAAAATGAATTACATCAATTGGATCTGTAAAAGTCGAGTTATGATAAAACCACCGAAGAAGGTAGTGACGTGCAAAAACTTGACGAGAAAAACTTCTCTGAAACAAGTCGGACGAACAGGGCACAAAAATTCTTTCAAACTACAAATTTTATTGATCAAAACACAAGAGGAACATCCCCAAAGTCGTGCTCTATGAGCTCTAGCCTCCCTTGCTTATATAACCAGTCCTTAGGCCAACCCAATCCTAACTAGGATTCAAATCCTACTCATATTCAACCGAAACTTTCCATAACTGCTCAAGACTCTTCTATACGCAGATAGAAGCCATCTTAAGTCTGCCAAACACCTTAGAAACGTATCCCACATTCCTAAAACAACCCAAATTTGTGACCCACATGAAATCCTATCATAACCAACTGAAATCTTTTAATGTTTGAGTCAAACCCAACTCAGCCGCAGCCTGAGTCCATAACCTAGTCGGTTGGACTTTTCCGACCAAATTTTTACGTCCACATCTCTTTAACGCCTCAGAACAATGTAACCACATCCATGCACTCCTCGTACACATCCAAACACCTTCCAAAGACATCCACGATACATTGGAGGAGCTTCCGCCGGCCGCCACGCTCTTGGAAGAGTATCCGCTGGCCGCCACGCTCTTGGAAGAGCATCCGCCTTCCACCGGCGTGGAGGGGCATCCACAGACCGCCGCATGTGGAGGAGCAACAGCGCTAGGTACAATTGCTCACATAATGTTATTGTAGTTTAATCCACTTACGGATACGCTGATTGAATTGTAGGAAGCGATGTTAGAAAATAAGACATAGATGGGAAAAGACTGGCGTATGAAGGAGTGGCAGGATGGAATGAAGTCATTTTTAAATTTAGCATTCCAGGGCATTTGTGAAGAAGAAACTAAGTCTTGTACTTGCACGAAATGTCGTAATATTTTCCACGGGAGACGCAAGGAAGTTCATCTTCACTTGCTTCATAATGGGATGTCATTTGATTATACTTGTTGGGTACACCATGGAGAAAGACGAGTTGAGAAAAAAATTGCTGAGCAATTAGCAAATAATGAGGAGATAATTTCTGATGATGCTGCTATGGAAAATATGTTGTCCAGCCTTCTTAGAGGCACTGGTAATCATTGTGGTACTTCAGTAGGTGTTGATGATCCAGAAAAATGCTATAAACCAGCAATAGCCAAGTGGGTGTGCAAAGGTATTCTATGACTTATTAAATGATGCCAAAAAGGAGTTGTATCCAGGTTGTGAGAAGGTGACCCAATTATCCTTCATTGTCAGGTTGTACCAGATAAACTGTTTAACTGGTTTGAGCAAAAAAGCGTGTGAGTTCATCCTTGAACTATTCTCATATGTTCTTCCAGAGGGCCATTGCATTCCTAATACACTTGATAAAGTTTAGAAGGTTGTTCGTGACCTCGGGCTGAGCTACGAAAAGATTGATGCATGTGTCAATGACTGTGTGTTATTCCGGAAGGACTATTCTTTATTGGATCGATGTCCAAAATGTGGTGAATTAAGATGGAAAAATAGTACTGATGGGGATGCAAGAGAGGCTTTACCTTGTGGAAAAGCCAAGAAGCTTGTAGCACACAAGATTCTATGATACTTCCCTCTTATTCCCTGTCTTCAAAGGTTTTATATGGCAGAATCAACGGCATCAAACATGCACTGGCACAAAGAAGAACGTATTGATGATGGAATATTACGCCATCCTGCAGATTGGAAAGCATGGAAGCATTTTGATAGCATTCACGCAAATTTCTCATATGATCCTCGCAACATAAGACTTGGGCTAGCATCTGATGGTTTCAATCCTTTTGGAGTAATGAATGTTTCTTACAGTACATGGCCTGTGATTCTAATCCCTTATAATCTACCACCTTGGTTGTGTATGAAGCAGCCTCATTGGTTGATGTCAATGATAATTCCTGGGCCAAAGTCACCTGGAAACAACATTGATGTGTATCTGCAGCCTTTGATTGATGAGCTACTGAAATTATGGTTTAATGGTGTTGAAACATATGACAGTTCAAAGAAAGAGACATTTCTCATGCGAGCTTCTATATTGTGGACAATAAATGATTTTCCAGCATATGCAATGCTATGTGGATGGAGCACAAAAGGTAGGCTAGCATGTCCATACTGCCATGTAAACACTGACGCCTTGTGGTTGAAACATGGACGAAAGTATTGCTACATGGGTCATCGTCGTTTCCTACCTCAGGATCACCGGTGGCGTCGGGACAAAGCTTCTTTCAACAACAAAATAGAGAATAGAGAGGCTCCAACATTACTCTCTGGTCACAAAGTACTCCAACAATACTAGACTTTTGATCAAGTGAGTTTTGGAAAGACGAATAATAAGAGAAAGCGCACTGAGGAAGATAGCTGGCATAGTTGGAAGAACAAAAGTATATTTTTTCAGCTCCCGTATTGGAAGACATTGCTAATAAGGCATAACTTGGATGTCATGCACATTGAGAAAAACATTTGTGATAGCATATTGGGTACATTGCTTAATATGGATGGTAAAACTAAAGATAGTCTACAAGCTCGTTTTGATATGCAAGAAATGGGTATACGGCCAAAGCAACATCCGGTGGGTATGAAAGGGAAGTACGATTGTCCATCAGCATCACATACTTTGCAAAAGGATCAGAAGACCACATTGTGCAAGTTTTTGGCGGATGTGAAGATGCCCGATGGTTATGCCTCAAACATCAAGAGAAGTGTGGACATAACGACACGTAAGGTATCAGGTCTAAAAACTCATGACTGTCATATTATATTTCAGAAGCTCCTTCCTATTGCAACATATGACATATTGCCTGAAAAGTTGTTGAACCTTTAATTGAGTTTAGCAGATTGTTTTCTGGAATTTGTTCAAAAGAATCGGCGGAACCAGATTTGGATAAGATGATTGAACAATTTACTGAAACAATTTGTAAGCTTGAGATGTTGCTTCCTCCCGCTTTCTTTGACATCATGGTACATCTTCCAATCCATCTCGGTGAAAAGCTCGCTTGGGTGGACCTGTTTCTTACAGTTGGATGTATCCAATTGTGAGGTACCTTGGTACATTTAAGAGGTATGTATGTAACAGAGCTCACCCGGAGGGTTCTATAGCTGAGGGATATATTATGGAAGAGTGTGTGACTTTTTGTAGCCAGTTTTTGGATAACATCAGCACCAAGCTTAATAGGCCAGAACGTCATGAAGCTACAGCTAGGAATGAACCTTCTCTCGAGTATAATATATTTACAGAAGTTGATAATTCTAAAAAAGGGTTTAAATGGGGCGAACATACTATGGTGGAACTACATAACATCAGGCATTATATTATTTCTAATGTTGAAGAGGCCGCCCCATGGATCAAGTACATATAACACTCAGATGTTCTATACTATATTAATGGATCATGCTTATTGTAGATGGCTAATTTAATTTTGTACCCTTTTCAGTGAGCATTTTGAAGAGCTGAAAAAAATTCATTCTCGTGATGTTGAAAAATGCCATAGAGATGAGTTTGTTTATTGGTTTGAGAAACGAGTAAGTACATGCAAGTTTTTACTTTGATGAAATATTGAAGAAATATCTGTTCTGAAGTTGGTTTATTGATGACCCCTTTTATACTAATTAATGTGTACAGATTACGACATTACACAAAGAAGGCAAAGTAACCGATTATTTGTATGCATTATCTAGAGGACCTGATCGTCGGGCACATTTTTTTAGTCGATCATTCATAAATGGCTTCTTCTTTCGAATAGCAGAGGTGAAAAAAGATTTACGGACGCAAAACAGTGGTGTTGTTGTTCGGGATGGTGATTATGAGTGGTATGGAGTAATCAAGAAAATGATTTCTGTTGATTTCGAAAAAAAATCAAGAGGTTCTGTTATTTGAATGTGAATGGTTTGATCGGCCTCGTTCCAGTCGGAGCCAAAGCAGAGGCTACAAAATTGATCAATACGGAATGATCGATGTTGACACTACTATTTCTCAATTTAAGTATGAGCCTTACATTCTAGCCACCCAAGCAGAACAATGTTTTTATGTTAGAAGTGTGAAGCAACCTAAATGGGCTACAGTTGTTAAAACGAAGCCACGAAACGCTTTTGCCATGCCCCCTGGAGACAGTGAAAATAATGTCATTGAGACGATGGAGGCTGAGACATTATTTGGTGATCGAAGGCTTACTGATATAAATGATGATATGACCACATGGGATAGGAATGAGAATGACATTGACGGAGCAACCAGTGCTTCCGCTTTTTCAAATGAAGATGACGATGATGACCACGACGATGATGATAACCGGCTCTTCTTCTTCTTCGAAAATACCCTCCCCCTGAGGATACGGATCTGATCCTGCAACACCGGAGCTTGTACCTGGGCTAGATTCATCAAAAGACACTTCACAAGTCTCCACAATTTTGTTAGTGTCAAGTAAAAGCACACGGTAGCCTCTAGTATGAGATGGATAACCAAGAAACATGCCATCAATGGATCGAGGTTCAAATTTATCAAGATTACCATGTTTCTTAACAAAGCATTTGCAACCAAAGACCCGAAAGTGTGTAACACTAGGCCTATGTCCAAACCGAAGCTCATATGGTGTTTTACCTAGCTTAGCACGCAAGAAAACACGATTTGAGACATAACAAGCGGTTGCTAACGCATCAGCCCAAAATTTCCTAGGAGTTTGATATTCATCAAGCATAGTCCTAGCCAACTCAACTAAGGTTCTGTTCTTTCTTTCTACAACACCGTTTTGTTGAGGTACATATGGTGAAGAGAATTGATGATCTATTCTATTTTCAGCACAAAAGTGATCAAAAGATTGATTTTTAAATTCAGTTCCATTATCACTTCTAATTGCTTTTAATGATCCTGGGTGATCAATTGATAATCTAAGAAATAAAGTTCTAAAGTGACTAAAAACTTCATTCTTAGACGCCATAAAGTAAACCCAAGAGTATCTAGAATAATCATCAACGACAACAAGTGCATACCATTTACCTCCGAAGGATTGAACACGTGAAGGTCCTACGGTGTCAAGATGCAAAAGTTGACATGGTTCAGTTGTCATGATCATTGTGAGAGGAGTATGTGAACCTGCAACCATCTTAGCATGTCTACAAGAAGAGCACACAATTTTTTTCCCTTTTAAGCTTAGGCAGCCCACGTTTGCGATCAAGAGCACTAACACGCGTTAGGTGATCAAAGCCTACGTGACCAAGTCTACGATGCCAAAAATATAAGTCCTTTGAATCATTAGCAACTAGACACCTATGCTTAGAGGAAGACATATCAAAATCAGCTTTAAAAACTATTCCAAACCGAGACATGTTAAAAATAAGCTCACTATTTGAATCTACAACTTTGCAGTAGTTTTTATTGAAAATAATTTCTAGATTTTCATCTAGCAATTGTGCAACAGAAAGCAAGTTGTATTTCAAATTTTTTACAAGTGCCACATTTTTCAAAGTGTAGTGATCATTTACTCTAACCGAACCCTTAGCAATTATAGGAGTTGAAGAATTATCGGCAAAAGTAACATTCTCTACACGTGATACAAAAGAGAGGGAGGAGAACCAATCTTTGTTACCAGTCATGTGGCGTGAGCAACCTGAATCCACAATCCAAATGTTCTCCTTCCTCAAACGTGTAACCTACATAGAAGCACAATACGTCGATTACTCAATACTGGGGTTAGTCAAAAGGCATTTAGGAATCCAGTACTGAGTCACACGACGTGCAGCAGGAAAAGCATGCGAAAGCTGAGATAAAACAGCAGGTTTATGAGTCAAAGATTGAGCTTTTCTGTTCTTAACAGTTGATTTAGAAGTTGTTACTTGTTTAGAGTGAAAACCAGTAGCTCCGAAGGTAAAATCAGAAGGTCCGGAGGCAAAAACTGAAGCTCCGGGGGGAACAACAGAAGATCTGGGAGCTTTCAAAGCTATCAGAACTACCGGAGCTGCCTTTGTAGATTTCTTGCCAAAAGTTCCAGAAGCTACCTTTTCAAATTTCTGACTCATTAAAGCAGGGTGCATGTTTCTAATTTTCGGTTTAGCATGAACGTTATGAGATCTAGCAGACATTCTTTCCCTTTTCTGTTGTTTAGCTAGTCTATAACAAAAATCTATGACATGACCGTCTCTACCACAGTAGGTACAATGAAACTTAATTTTGTAATCATGTCTAGATGAGCACCCAACATTAGAAACAGAATTAGAAAGCACTCCTGCAGATTTGAAACCCACTTCTTTTTGTTTAGGAACTGTTTGAATCAAACCACTTCCTAATGACTTCACGATTTTAAGTGGATGTGTCTTAGCATGAGCATGAGAATCAAAACCTAAACCATTTTTATCATTGCATGACTTGGATGAATTCAGCAGTAAGTTTAGGTTCTTATTCCCATTACAAAACTAATCTAATGTCCTATGCATGTCATTAAGTTTATTGGACAGATCAAGGCAGTTTTCACATGAAGTTTTTCCTTTTAGTTTGCAATTTGAACAAAATTCAACTTCATGAGAACGTAAAGCATTGTTCAATATAGAAATTTCATTCATAGCATCCTGTGGTTTCTTATCAAGATCATCACAAGTAGAACAATGCAAATCAATTGTAGAACAAGAAGCATCTTTTAAATTTTTATCACTAAGTGCAGCAAGCTTTTTGTTCTTTTCAATTTCTTCATCAAGTCTGTCTAGAGTGGAGGAATGTGCACTTCTTAGGGATGACAATTATTCATATATTAAGTCACATGAGGAACAAGAATCATCACTAGGAATTAAGGATTCCAAACGATTAATTTCAGATTCTAGTGACTCAATTTTAGCATCATTGTCCCTAAATTTTTTGTCCTTTTTCTTGACAATAACAGTGGCACGAGAAATAGCATCACACATTTCATTACAGGTTGAACATACCTCGTCATCGTCACTGTTGTGTTCTGCTTCCTCCTGACTTGATCTTGATCTTGCTTTGCCCGTCATGAAGCATATGTTGGCCAGGTCATCATTCTCTTCATCACTTTCAAAGTCAATGTCACTTGAACTGAGCTCTTGAAGCGCGGTGATGAAGCTGTTGATCATCTTGCGTCCTATGGTACCTTTCTTCTTGTTGTTGGAATTTCTAGAGGGGGTCCGGACCTTGCTTTGTTTTTCTTCCCGGGTGGTCGGACCTGAAAGGTTAGGGCATTCTGTACGAAAGTGTCCTATTTTACCACATTCAAAACAGCGTTGAGGTCCGGAGCTTCCTCTCCTTCCAGTTCTCACATTTTGCAATGCTTTTGGGAATCTAGTAGAGATGTGTGCCAACTCCTCTTCTGGAAATTCTTTGATCTGTTCCAGGGTTAGTGAGGACAACAAAGCAAGAGTATTGCAAGATGATGATTGGCCGGAGCTAGACATATCACGTTGTGAAACAAATGCAATAGTCTTATTTGGGTTCTTACGTGCTAGGATGTCAATTTCATGAGTTTTTAGTTTAGAATAAAGTACATCTAATGTAAGAGAACTCATGACAGTTGATTCACGAATAGATGTTACTTTCATCTCCCAAATTGACATGTCTAATGCACTAAAAAGTTGCCTAGCATTCTCAGCATCAGAAAAATTTACATTGACACTACGTAAGTTGCTGAGAATTTTATTGAAACGAGCAAAGAGATCATCGACAGACTCACCGGTTTGCATCTCAAAACGCATATATTCCTTTTTGAACATATCTTGTTTTACCTCTTTGATTGTGTTGGAGCCTTCATGGTAATCACAGAGAGCGCTCCAAACATCGTATGCTGATCGGAGGTGTGCGACACGATCAAAGTCGCTTTGAGTGAGTCCTTGGATGATCAAGTTTCATGCTTTGTTGTTGTTGTCGACGTCCCGGAGGTTCGTATCTGTAACTTGATTGATAGGTGGGACTTCATAAGGTTTGTACACCTTTTCCCATATTGCGAAGCCTTGCTCCTGGATGAAGGCTTCCATGCGTGCCTTCCAAACCTGAAAATCAATATCAGCAAACACACAAGGTTTGGCGGAGTACTTCTCCATGATGATTAGTCAAAAACACTTGCAAATCACAAATATTAGAGCACCGTGGCTCTGATACCAATTGTAGGATCGAAGAGCACGTGAAAAGTTACCAGAGGGGGGTGAATGGTAGATTTAAAAATCTTACGCAGCGGAAACAATTAAACCCCAAACCCTTTCGGCAGAAAAACGATCTCTTAAACAAACCGTGTGTGAGACTAATATAAACGTGTTTCACCGTGACAAAAGTGATAAATATCAGAGAGAATCAAGTCACGAAGACAACACAAAAAGAATTATTCAAATCCGTCGAGAAAAACTCATGTTATGATCAAAAGATCAGACTATGATCAATCTGACCTACCCGAGAAAAACAGTTTCTGGAATGCTGCAAAGAAACTCGTGTAGCTCAGAAACCACAAATCCAATGACCGTGAAATTTTGACAGATGATAAAAAATCAAGTTGTGAAGACAACCCAAAAAGAATCACGTCAATTGGATCTGTAAAACTCGAGTTATGATAAAACCACCAACGAAAGGTAGTGCTGTCCAGAAACTCGACGAGTAAAACTTGTCTGGAACAAGTCGGACGAACAAGGCACAAAAGTTCCTTCAAACTATGAATTTTATTCAATAGAATACAAGAGGAACAGCCCCAAAGTTGTCTCCCACGAGCTTTGGCCTTCCCTTGCTTATATAACCAGCCCTTAGGCCATCCCAATCTCAACTAGGACTCCAATCCTAATCCGATCACAATCGGAACTTTCCATAACTGCTTAGGACTCTTCTATACACAGATAGAAGCAACCTGAAGACTTCCAAACACCTTAGGAACGTATCCCACATTCCTAAACAACTCAAATTCGTGACCCACACGAAATCCTAACATAACCAACTCGATATTTCCATACCGAGCTATAACCGACTCAGCTAGCAGCCTAAGTCTTCAACCGATACGATCCAATCCTTCCGATCAGATCTTCCTTCCATAATCCGTCTCTAGAAGCTTATTGCCACATCATGCACCTCATGCACACGTGCAAACACCTTCCTTCGACCTTCATATGCACTGCCCTTGATTCAATCATCCTGCGCGACCTCCTGGCCCGCTCAACCACAGTTCCTCCCGAACTTGGTTGTTGGAACCTCATCTCCTCCTGAGACTAGTCCAATGGATCCTGTCACCAGCCATGACTTGAACTCAAGCATCACCTGCACATGAATAAACAACCAATCCATACGAGCCCAAGTCCTCGACTTGACTCAAGTTAGTTCCGAACACAACACCTTACGTGAGAACCTCACATAAGCATGTTGCAAAACCACAGTAGAAACGATATCAACCATATCATCCAAAACGCACCAAAAACATAGCAAATGAATACTAAGCAATCTTTCCAACAAAGCAAGTACGAAACATTGCAAATAAAAAGCAGAAGCACTTAGGTCAAGTTCCGGACCTTGCCTGAGCAACCCGGAGCTTGAGCCGAGCTAACAACAGTAGTACAATGAAGCACCTGCCAGAGCTTACCAAAACTAGTAGATCCTAGCACCGGAGCTTACCAAAATCTAGTCAAAACTAGTCAACCCAAAACTGGAGCTAGACAAAGTACGTCGGAGCTTAGCAAAAGCATGCCGGCGCTATCAAGTATATGTCGGAGCTAAAAAAGACATGCCGGAGCTAACAAAAACATGCCGTAGCTAACAAGGACATGCCGGAGCTAAAGATAAAGCTCACCGGAGCTAACCAAAGCTAGTCGGACCTAACCAAGAAGCCGGACCTAGCATCTAACGTTGCCGGAGCTACCCAAAACAAGTCGGACCTACCGTCGGACCTTGCTGTAGCTCAGAGCTAGAGTCGGACCTTGATAAAAGGTGTTTTGGTGATATTAAAAACTTTTATCATCAAAGCCAAGTGTATTCACTACAAGCCAATGTATTCAGCACATATAGGTCTTACAAACACCTTACGTGAGCACCTCACATAAGCATGTTGCAAACCATAACAAAATAATACCAGCCATAACCACGAAAACACACCAAAAAAACTTAGTAAACGAATACTAAGCAAACATTCCATAAGCCAAAAAGGAAGTTTGAAACATTGCAAGTTAAAAACAGGTCCACCACTGTAAAGCCCAAATTTCTATAATGCAAAATTCAGTTAGGACTAAAAATTTTGAATGATAAGAAGAAATAAGAAGGAAATGAGAAAAACAAATTAATTCACAGTCCAAAAGAGGGAATTCAAAAAAATAAAATTTGCTACTGTTCAAATGAAATTAACACGAAGAGTTGAGTTGACCAATGGATTTCAAATATTCTAAGTACTCTCTCTGCAAAGTTTCAAGAATTTTGAACTTCATTTGCTATTTTAATTGAGATGTATAGCAAATTCAAGCCATATTTAAAATCAAATTTTGAATTCTGTTCAAACTTATTTGAACATAAGATTTGAACACACCATCATGATCAGGATGACTTATTTGACTTATCCATGAAGTTTCACAATTTTTAGAGCTCATTTGCTATTTAATTCAGTGGCTCCATTGAATTCCATTCAAATTCAATTTCAAATTTGAATTTCAATTAAAACTTGATCAATTCAAAGTTTTGATTTCAGAATCAAATCCCAGATAATTATTTGAGCCTATCCACAAATTTTTATGAATTTTGGACATCAGTTGGTAGGATATTTTAGTGTCCAGAGAGGATTGACTTGAAGGGGTAGTGGGACCCACTAGTCAGAGGAACCAATACGTGAGTGCCTTGCTTCAACTCACCGTGGCGACACCTCCAGACATGCAAGCCATGCACCTCTGTGCTTGCTTGCCGATTGCCGTCGATTCCAGCGCTCATACATATCTAGCAAGCCTCCTCCTCGGTCCTTTGAGCATCCAGTGCAAGCGTTCCACCGTCCGCCCTGTGTTCTCGGCCGCCGGCGACGCATCTCTAGTTCGATCTGGAAATCCAAGCCACCCAGAGGCTGTTGATCCTTTCTCTTCGCGTTTGGAGCTTGGTAACTGTCTTGCGTCCCTTCCTAAATCTTTTTGTTGGCAGCTCCCTCATGGTGGAGTGTTATTTTGAAGTTTTCGCGGACGCCATCGTGGAGCCGCCATCGGACCCTCTCTGCATCACCGTGGAGCCGAGGTTCTAGGCTGTTTCGCACTTCACCGTCAACTACAAAAAGGTGCACCTGTACCTATGTTAGATGATGGTGAAAACCGTTTGTTGTTTCGTCCTTTATCGACCTCGTATTCGAAGTTTTACCGTAGGATGTTCATATGGGAATATTATTCAGGTTTCAATCGAATTCGGGATACACCCTGCCTCCTAGCTCGATTCAGTTTACAAATATATTCTATATAGCCGTGCGCATCTCCCTGAGAAGATTCATGGAGAATCATCGTTGAATCACTCAGAGTCCTGAAGTTTCCCCTTTTTCCACTATTCCCGACCTAGGTCATCGGAGGAAGTTTGATAGGAGCCTTTTTCACTTCGATTGGGGATCATTTTCAAGTTCCTCATGATACCAGAAAGCTTTACGAATAAACCTAGATGAAAATGAGGCACTCTATCACTCTTGCGACCTCGCCGAAGTAGTCACGGCCGCCGCCGCCGTGGTCCGCAAGCTCCGACCGTCCTCGGTCCTGTCTGACCGCACTTACGTGCTCCCCATGCCGTATTAGGTACTGGCAGTAATTAGAAGGAGGGGAGGAATGGGGAAAGACCGCCAGCAAGAGGCGCCGCCATGGCAGCCGTCGAGCGCCGCCAGCCCGGGCCGGGGGTTGAAGAAAAGCCATGGGGTCCGCCTGTCGGTCTAACGTGCGAGCCACCAGATCAGCTGTGGCATCGGATTAAATACGGCTGCGCGGTTAATTCTGTGGCCCTCGGTGTGGCCCATCTTTGATTGGTCCATTTTAAATGAGTGGGGCCAAGCTGCTTATTTAACATTCCAATTGGAAAAATAATTCTAGATTGCAATCCAACTTCAACAATCCACATCTCCTAGTAGAATTGTCTAAAAATTCTCAAATAAATTTTGTTAGAACCAGCATGAAGATTAATTTCCAGTAGTTCAATTGGGCCATGGGAATTTGTCCATAATTCAAATAAGAAAAATGCTTATAGAATTAATTCCTATAGTTCTGCTCTTTGGAAAATTACCAAATTTTTCCAAAACCTTCATTTGAATATCCTTGAACCCCAGTAAATATTTCAGGGTCATTATACATCATTTACATGGTCTGATCACCTGTTTATTCTCTATGCACATAAAAATAGCCAAATTCAATTAGAATTTGTCCAGAAATTTGTCCCAACTTCTGAATTCAATAACTCACAGTAGAAAGCTTAGAAAATAATGAAAAAATTTTCCTAGAACCAGTGAGACCCCCTCTACCATAATCACCAGCTGGTAACCATGACAAAGCTACAGAGTCATTGCCAAAATTCAGGGAAACCTTTCAATTGTTAGAATTTTTTAGACAACAAACTTCCTTGATCATATCCTGTTCTTTGCAAGAATCTCCATTATATTACTTAATCTCTACCATAATAATCCCAAAGCCAATTAAGATCATTCACTCACTATAACCATGGTTAGAAGCTTATGAACTATATATGCATTATAATTATATTAGCATTCATATATGTTCTATATGCACGTCATGTAGTGATCGGTATTAACGAGGAGTGTCGCTTGGAGGAGAAGGCTAGGGTATCCACTTGAAGTCCTTGGCGGAGTCTTCAGAGGAGGACCACTAACAATTGGCATTTAATCAAGTCGCAAACTAAGGCAAGCTCCTGTTTGCATTTAAGAGCTTTTCAAAGTTTTCCAGTTTTATTCATTTATGTCTTCAGTTGATATTGTGCATTACGTATAAGGTGTTTGATAATCCACTTGAATATCGACAAATCCTATGGGAAGGTTGGAAAGGTTTACAGTTTGACGTGTAGAACTTCCAATACTAATATTGTAGATATACCTGCAGAAGTCGAGTAGTTGGAATCTACTCGCGATATAGGAATAACAATTCATATGGGGGTGAAATATGAAAGAATTGATTATGAGATGAATATGAGACCGGGCAGGGGGAATAGGAGTCGACAAGATGGAGTCTCGGGCGCATAGCCCTGCCTGTGTCGCTTGAGGACCGTGCCGTATGCGGCACCGTTGGGCAAGCTTGAACTGTACCGGTTACATAATGGGACGTGGGCCCAATAAACTGATGTAACTCTAGACTGTAGTGTGGAGACTCCTCGGTTGTCCTTGAATGGAGATACGAAGGCATAAAGGTGTAAATCTTCTAGCGGGCAACTTCGACATGTCCGTGTAGGGGACCTTTTGCTCGGGATGAAGAGGTTTGTCAACATTGGGGTCTTGGGTGAAAGTTCGCCCACGTATGACGCGGGGAAGAGAGCACGTATGTGTCTCCCACGCGGTGTGCATGTCGTGTAGCCAGGTGTGTTCTGATTGCAATCACCGTCCCTCGCGGTTATTTGAGTACCACTTGTCCGTCGCTGTCGTGATGTAGTCAATACGGAACAAGCCAGAAGAATACATTGTCTTGAATTATAATTTCTTTGCAACCTTGTGTGGCTTAGGGATCGCACAATTAAAATTTTACAGTTTCCAAATACTTATCCTATAATAGTATTATGTGCTTTGGGCATGTCATATCATCGGCAAAATGTTTCTTGTTTAATTGTGGAATCTATGATGTGTCGTGCCTGAAGAATGTCATTTGCTACTTTAAATATGATTATAAGGATCCACTTGTAGGCGACTCTATTTATGTCATTCCTTACCTATGTTTAGTCTTTACCTGGCATATGTCTAGTGAGACGGGTCAGTCTTGCTGAGCCTTATGCTCACCTTTGCAGTTAACGAGTTTTTGCAGGTTATACCATCGATGAAGGGCCTAACGACGACGCCTTACCCTTTTTGGGTTCATGGCTGAGTGGAAGCCCTGCACACCGCCGAAATCTGTTAGTGATGCTAGTGTAAAGCGTCCGTGGGCATGGACAACTTTACTCACACATCGCTATTGCTGACAGCATAGTATGATGTATAGACTTCTTTCCTACGTTATATGTTGTAAAACTTCCGCTGTGTTTGTGAATAAAAGACTTGGTATTGTATTTCATTTTCGTTCTTTTCTTGTATACTGTTGGATGTCGCATCGCACGACACCACCCAATGAGATCCTTGGATGTCGGAACTCCGATCCCCACAGACATGGTATCAGAGCATCATTAGGAATAGTGTGCATAAAAAGGGCATATTTTCAAAAACTTAGGATTATATGAGTGAGGAATTAGCTATATGCCCATATAAGGAGTATTATTAGTATAAGATATAAAGGTGATAAACTAACTTATGTGATATTATTTCTGTAACGACGCTCCGACGTCAGGTAAGAGGTACGGTACGCTGCCGAGAGTGGATCAATCTCGGTAAGCTCAGCATACGAAGAGTGGTATGTGATATTTTCGTGGCTTGCACGAAAATGTTAATATGAGTCTCTGAAACTTTCCATGTTTCTGAGAACATATGACACACGGTACCCCAGCGTGCTTCAAAGTTAGTGGGAGCCCCCGTCGGGTGGTGTATAACCCGATAGTATGCATCTCTAGAACTATTCATGTTCTATGGGAGCATGCGAAACACGTCTGCCCGAGCATGTATAAGCCGGTTCGTGCGGGAGTCTTTGCTGTACAGACGTAGTACAGCCATGTATCTCGAGACATGGCATCGCTCAAGGGCGACTCACACCAGAGTCGTATGCATTTACTTTCATATAAATATATATATATATATATATATAAATATATATATATATATATTGTGACTGCCTGTCGTGTTTCCGCGTGCCTCCCTTGAGGTGTGAGGGAGTGAAAGGGGTTTGTGTGTTTTTTGCAGCTACACTAACTAACATAGCGACCCATGTAGAACACGTTTGCGAGTGAACGATACTACGGCCACCTATAGATGTACCTGGATATACCGGTTAGAATTTTCATTGGTGAGGCCTGTAGTACCATCGTATCACATTTGATACATTGACCATCCCCCATGATAGAGTGGATGCATCATGTTTTAAAATCTGACTACCAGTTGCTGATAGGTTTTGGACATTGCAAAGTGAATTTAAATCATAACTAGAGAAGAATCAATGTTCTTTATTTCTGGCTGAAGTTTTCTCAACTTCGCCAGGTTGAAACCTGGATTAGTTTACAGAAAACATAGGATTATGCTATATTTATGGAAAGGTAATCCAGTCCACTACAATGTTTATTTTGGTCATTAGGACTGAAGATGGTGCTATCTTAGTGTAAACTGAACTCCACAAAAACTACTACAAATGTCTTACCCAATTACACAGGCTCTGTATTTTAACCATAACTTCTTGTAGAAAAACCTTCTGCCCTATTTTGATACATATATGGAGAGGGTAGAAGAATCACTAGAACTTTGTAAATTGATGTATTTTCAAATTCAACACTGGACCAATCTAAATTCCAGATTGAAACTGGTACACTGCAGAGCTGCTGGCAGAAAACCAATCAGCTCATCTGTCAACTTTAGACAGTCATATGTCCTAATCTTAAAACTTGACATAGTAATATATATACATTTCCTGAAATCCTAGGAAGTCCTCTATCAACCTTCTATTCAACTCCTGGACTGAATCTTTCATTAGCAGTGCCTAATTCCAGTTGTCGCAAATGCTGTTCTGGTAGTCCAGAACCAGAAACCATTTGTGCATAATTTGGAATTTGTGCGCTTTGACCTGTATCACAACTTCGTAAGTCTGAACCAATTTATTTCTGGAATGTTAACATGTTTTGGTAACATGTTTATTTTGTCATTACCTCAAGATATTTTTTTATATACTGTATAAATTGTGGGTGATAACAACATATACAGGGGAGGTTCTGTCAAAATTTCCAGGAAATTTTAGTCAACTTCAAACCTATATAACTTTTAATCCAGAGTCACCAGGAAGTGTTCAAGTACAATATGGAAAGGTTATGAAGTCATATAAAACTTTTGTATTCAACTCAAATCCTATTCCTGCCATTTACTGGTAGCAAATTTCGAGTTTATACAGGATGGTCAGCTGGAACAGAACTGAAGTTCATATTCCAGATTTGAGCTGTCTTGTAACCGTTAATCAAACTTCTATATCTTCCATTCAAGAATTGCTATGGGGACAAATGAATACATTCTGGAAAGGATTTTGAGTGTGCTACAACTTTGTAGTTGAACTCCAGACCAAATTTTATGAACTGCGAGAAATATTTACATTCCTACAGACTGGTCTGATGGACCAGAGACTGGACAGCATACTAGTATGTGATGTTATCGACTCAAATCGTTTTAGTTTCACCTTCTTGTGTCACTCATCATGTCTAGGGGTTATTACTCGAAATGACAGATTAATGTAAAGTTGAAGCACCATGTTAAGTAATTGGTGAGTAGTATCACTTATTTGATTCTAGTTCAATGTTCTAATCTTTATTTACACCTTGCCTACTGCATTGTAAAGTGCTGCATATTATGGTCTTTATCATGATTCCAGTTGGTATTGCAACTTTGGATCTTAACCGTAATGCTCACTCTGCAGCATGGATCACACTCATTCTGAGGGTGAACCGGGTATTTCTGATCGTGGTGGAGATGACTCAACTCTACCACAAGTGTCATCATCACCCGGATTTGCAGAAGTCTTAACAAGGATGGCCAAGTCTCTGCAAACATTGGTACAGCGGAGTGTACAACCTGAGGCTCGACCACTTGATCAACCTCAAGTCACATATGTCAAATTTTTGGCGACTCAACCACCGTTTTTCACATAAGCCTTGGAACCATTGGAGTCGGGTCATTGGCTCCGGGTGATTGAAGCCAAGTTTGAGTTACACAAGTGTGACAAATATCAGAAGGATTTATTTGCTGCTCAACAACTTCACGGATCTGCAGAAGCTTGGCGGTCTGAATATCTCACCACTCTCCTTGATGGTCATCGTGTGACCTGGTCGGAGTTCCGTGATGCTTTCCGTGCACGTCACATATCTTATGGGATGATTAAAACAAAGTTGGAGGAATTTGTGGAGTTAAAGCAAGAAGAAATGAGTGATTATGAGTACTCCAAGGCATTCAATCGTTTGGCTCAATATGCGCCTGAGTATCTGAATACCGAGGCGTTGAAGTGTGGTTGCTTCTTTCGAGGGCTGAACGTCAAACTTCGAGCTAAATTAGTGTTATTCAATAATGGCAACTACAATGACCTGGTTGATACCGCTATTGTTTACGAGGATGCAATGCTTCGCTATCAGGTGGAGAAGAGGTAGAGGAAGACATCATAGGAGGTTATTAGTGATACGCCTCAGGAGGATCGGGCGGTGTATTGCTTACCGTCCGGTCGAGAGTTTTGGTCGAGTGAGCAACCACAGCAGATCCATTATCACTCCTATCTAGTACAAACTTTACCTGCACCTCAGCAAAGTGTGCATGTATGTCCTGGTCCTCAAGCGCAGCAATATAATCTCACTCTTGCAGCCCAATTTCTGCAATATGTGCAGGCTGTCAGTCCAACCCAATTCAGAGGATAGCACATGATGCAATTAGCACGGGAACGTCGCAAGACGGAACATGATCGTGTCCATTTGTCCTTTTCCAAGGATTTTTATCAGCACCATATACTTAAAAAGAAAGCTTTATCGAAGTCTGCCAGTGTTAATTATGCAGCGATTGAGAACATTCCAGAAGGAGAACCTGTTTTAGCAGGCATGTTTACTCTACATGATCAACCTGCAGTCGTTCTGTTTGACTCTGGAGCTACTCATAACTTTGTGAGCAAGTCTTTTGTGCTGAAACATCAAGTGCCAATTGTGACTGTCTCACATCCTTTCCGTATTAGTTCACCTGGAGGCAATATTTCAGCTAATGAGGTTGTTTCTCGAGCACCTCTGTGCATGGGTGGAAGTATCAATTCGGTGAACCTCATTATCCTAGAAGGTCAGCAGATTGACCTCATCTCAGGGATGTCATGGTTGACACACCATGGAGCTGTCATTGATATCAGCTCGCGGATTGTCCAACCGAATTCTCAAGTCCATGGTTGCAACACTTTGAATCTTTTGAATAATGCACCAAGAGTCTCAGAGGTGCATCACACAAGTGCCAAGAAGCTTGAGGATATCCCAGTGGTGTGTGAATATCCAGATGTGTTTCCTGACGATCTTCACGGCATGCCACCAGAACGTGACGTCCATTTCAAAATTGAACTGGTGCCAGCAACCATGCCAATCTCGAGGATGCCATATAGGATGGCACCGAAGGAACTTGCGGAATTGAAGGAGCAGTTGAATGACTTATTGAGCAAGGGTTTTATTCGCCCAAGTTCATCCCCTTGGTGCTGTTCCGCATTGTTTGTTAAGAAGAAGGATAAGACCTTAAGGTTGTGTGTGTACTATCGTCCACTGAATGCTGTCACCATCAAGAACAAGTATCCACTACCACGCATATATCTTATTCGATCAACTACCGGGTGCTCAGGTATTCTCGAAGATGGACCTTCATTCAGGTTATCATCAGATTAAGATTCGACCTAAGGACATTCCAACAACCACATTCTCGGTGAGGTATGGGCTGTATGAGTACCTCGTCATGTCCTTTGGGTTGACTAATGCAGCGGCTCACTTCATGTATCTCATTAATTCAGTGTTTATGCCGGAGTTGGACAAGTTTGTTGTGGTATTCATTGACGACATCTTGGTGTATTCGAAATCTGAAGAACACACTAAACAGTTGCATATTGTGCTGCAACGGTTAAGGGATCACAAACTGTATGCAAAGTTCAGCATGTGTGAGTTTTGGATCAGCCAAGTGCCATTTCTAGGGCACATCTTCTCGGCTGATGTTATTGCAGTTGATCCAAACAAAATTGTGCAAGTCCTGAATTGGAAATCTCCCGAGTCCGTACATGAAGTTTGCAGTTTCCTTGGCTTGGTTGGCTATTATCGTAGGTTCATTACGAGTTTCTTAAAGATAGCTACATTAATGACGGAACTACTGAAGAAGGGAACAAAGTATGTATGGACTAAAGAATGTGAAGAAGCATTTCAAGCCTTGGTGAAACACCTCACAACAGCACTGGTGTTGGCTCAACCGGACACAACCGAACCATTTGATGTCTATTGTGATGCATCTGGCATTGGTCTTGGTTGTGTACTCATGCAAGATAGAAGAGTGATCACGTATGGATCCCGGCAGCTTCGGAATCATGAACAACATTATCTGACTCATGACCTTGAGCTCGCTGCCGTGGTGCTCGCATTGAAGATGTGGAGGCACTATCTTTTGGGAAATCTAGTGCATCTCTACACGGACCACAAGAGTTTAAAATACATCTTCACTCAGAAGTACTTGAATATGCGACAACGAAGATGGTTGGAGTTAATCAAAGCCTATGAGATTGAGATCCACTACCATCCGGGCAAAGCAAATGTGGTTGCAGATGTGCTGAGCTGCAAGTCTCATGTCAATCATCTATCGATCACTTCAATGGAAGAGGATGAGCCAAGTTTATACTTGGTTCCATATGGAGCGCTATATAGTCTTGCTCTTATTCCCACCATCCGCGAAGAGATTGTAGAAGCTTAGAAGAAAGACATAGGGATGTCACACGTCCAAATAAGAATAAAGGAGGGTGAGATGAAATGATTTTCATGTGACGATCATGGTACTATTTGGTTTAAAGACCGTATAGTTGTACCCCATGACATGGAACTTCGAAAGAAGATCTTGGATGAAGGTCACTTATCCAAGTATTCTATTCATCCGAGTAGCAACAAGATGACCAAGATCTGAAGATGAAATTCTGGTGGTCCCGGATGAAGCGAGAGATAGCAAAGTATGTATCCGAATGTGATACATGTCGGCGAGTTAAAGCTGACCACTTGATGCGAGCCGGAGAGTTGCAACCCTTGAACATACCGACATGGAAGTGGGAAGACATCAGCATTGATTTCATTATAGGGTTACCTCTCACATTCCGTATGCATGATTCGATTTGGGTGATAGTTGATCGGTTGATCAAGACAGCTCATTTTATCCCTGTCAACACCAACTATCGTGCTCCCAAGTATGCAGAATTTTATATCACAAGGATCATGTGCTAACACGGAGTGACCCACACTATCATTTCAGATCGTGGAGCCTTATTTGTTGCTCGATTTTGGGAGCAGCTCGACACATCATTGGGTACCAAGTTGATTCGAAGCTCTACTTATCATCCACAGACTGATGGTCAAACTGAACGGGTGAATCAAGTCCTTGAGGACATGCTACGAGCTTGTGCCATCCACCATGGTAAGAACTGGGATGATCACTTACCATTTGCGGAGTTCTCATACAATAATGGCTATCAAGCTAGTATCCAGATGGCGCCATAGGAAGCTCTCTATGGTAGGAAGTGTCGCACATCAATGGATTGGTGTGAGTCTGGTGAAATGGTGATATATGGTATTGATCTTGTCAACAAAGCTGAAGAACAAGTGCGAGTGATCCAAGCCAATCTCAAGGCTGCTCAATCTCGACAAAAGAGCTATGCAGATAAACAACACCGAGCTCTTCACTTCGACATCGGGGATCACGTTTACCTTCGGGTATCTCCGATGAAAGGGATTCATCACTTCGGAGTAAAAGGGAAGTTAGCTCCATGTTTCATTGGGCTGTTCGCGGTGATTGAAAAATGCGGACGTGTGGCCTATCGATTTGAGTTACCGGTGTCTCACTCTGGAATTCACAATGTATTCCACATCTCTCAGCTGCGGAAGTATCTCAAATCCCCAGCTGAGGTCCGCACGGAAGATCTTGAAGCTCTACAACCTGATCTCACTTATTTTGAGCATCCGGTAAAGATCATTGATGAGAAGACTCGCACCACAAGAAGCCGGACATTAAACTTTTACAAAGTCTTGTGGACTAACCATACCGCTGATGAAGCGACTTGGGAAACCAAGGATTTTCTTAGATCGAACAATCCAGACTTGTTAGCGGCATAAGTTCATTAGATCTCCTTCCTTAGTTGTCCTTTTGTAATATCGGGACGATATTCTTTTAAGGGGGGGAACGTAAAAGCCCATATTTCTATAATTCAAAATTCAGTTAGGACTATAAATTTTGAATGATATAAAGAAATAAGAAGGAAATGAGAAAAAACAAATTAATTCACACTCCAAAAGAGGGAACTCAAAAAAAATAAAATTTGCTACTGTTCAAATGAAATTAACATGAAGATTTGAGTTGACCAATGGATTCCAAATACTCTCTCTGCAATGTTTCAAGAATTTTGAACTTCATTTGCTATTTTAATTGAGACGTATAGAAAATTCAATCCATATTAAATTTAAATTTTGAATTCTGTTCAAACTTATTCGAACATAATATTTTAACACACCATCATGATCATCATGACTTGCTTGACTTATCCACGAAGTTTCAAAATTTTTAGAGCTCATTTGCTATTTAATTCAGTGGCTCCACTGAATTCCACTCAAATTCAATTTCAATTAAAACTTGATCAATTCCAAGTTTCGATTTCAGAATCAAATCCCAGATAATTATTTGAGCATATCCACAAATTTCATGAATTTTGGACGTCAGTTGGTAGGATATTTTAGTGTCCAGAGAGGATTGGCTTGAAGGGGCACTGGGACCCACTAGTCAGAGGAACCAATACGTGAGTGCCCTGCTTCAACTCACCGCGGCGACACCTCCCGACATGCAAGCCACGCACCTGTGTGCTTGCTTGCCGATTGCCGTTGATTCCAGCACCCATAAAAATATAGCAAGCCTCCTCCTCCGTCTTTTGGGCATCCAGTGCAAGCGTTCCACCGTCCGCCCTCTGTTCATGGCCGACGGCGACGCATCTCTGGTTCGAGCTGGAAATCCAAGCCACCCAGAGGCTGTTGATTCTTTCTCTTCACATTTGGAGATTGGTAACTTTCTTGCACCCCTTCCTAAATCTTTTTGTCGGCAGCTTCCTCACGGTGGATTGTTATTTTGAAGTTTTTGCGGACGCCGCGGTGGAGCCGCCGTCGGACCCTCTCTGCATCACCGTGGAGCAAAGCTTCTAGGTTGTTTCGCGCTTCACCTTCAACTAAGAAAAGGTGCACCTGTACCTATGTTAGATGATGGTGAAAACCGTTTGTTGTTTCGTCCTTTATCGACTTCGTATTCCCAGTTTTACCCTAGCTTGTTCATATGGGAATATTATTCAGGTTTCAATCGAATTCGGGTTACACCCTGCCTCCTTGCTCGATTCAGTTTACAAATATGTTCTACATAGCCGTGCGAATCTCCCTGAGAAGATCCTTGGAGAATCATCGTTGAATAAGTCGGAGTCCTGATGTTTTCCCCTTTTTCCAGTATTCCAGACCTATGTCATCGGAGGAAGTTCGATAGGAGCCTTTTTCAATTCGATTGAGGATCATTTTCAAGTTCCTCATGATACCAGAAAGCTTTACGAACAAACCTAGATGAAAATAAGGCACTCTATCACTCTTGCAACCTCGTCGGAGTTGTAACGGCCGCTGCCGCCGTGGTCCGCAAGCTCCGGCCGTCCTCGGTCCTGTCTTCTCGCACCTACGTGCTCCCCATGCCGTATTAGGTACTGGCAGTAATTAGAAGGAGGGGAGGAACGGGGAAAGACAACCAGCGAGAGGCGCCGCCATGGCAGCCGGCGGGCGCCGCCAGCCCGAGCCGTGGGTTGAAGAAAGGCCATGGGGCCCGCCTGTCGGTTTAACGTGCGAGCCACCGGATCAGCTGTGGCGTCGGATTAATTGCTGCTGCGTGGTTAATTCCGCGGCCCTCGGTGCGGCCCATCTCTGATTGGTCCATTTTAAATGAGTGGGGCCAGGCTGCTTATTTAAACTTTCCAATTGGAAAAATAATTCCATATTTCAATCCAACTTCAAAAATCCACATCTCCTAGTAGAATTGTCTAAAAATTCTAAAATCAATTTTGTTAGAGCCAGCATGAAGAATACTTTCCAGTAGTGCAATTGGATCTGTATGAAAGTCTATGGGAATTTCTCCATAACTCAAATAAGCAAAATGCTTATAGAATTAATTCCTATAGTTCTGCTCTATGGAAAATTACCAAATTTTTCGAGAACCTTCATTTGAATATCCTTGAACCCCAGTAAATATTTCAGGGTAATTATACTTCATTTACATGGTCTGATCACCTTTGTATTCTCTATGCATATAAAAATAGCCAAATTCAATTAGAATTTGTCCAGAAATTTGTCCCAACTTCTAAATTCAATAACTCACAGTAGAAAGCTTAGAAAATTATGAAAAAAAAATTCCTAGAACCAGTGAGAACCCCTCTACCATATTCAACCACTGGTAGCCATGACAAAGCTACAGATTCCGTGCCAAAATTCAGGGAAGCCTTTCACTTGTTGGAATTTTTGAGACAACAAACTTCCTTGATCATCTCCTGCTTTTGGCAAGAGTCTACATTATATTCCCTAACCTCACGATAAGAATCCCAAAGCCAATTAAGATCATTCACTCAATATAACCATGGTTAGAAGCTTATGAACTATATATGCATTATAATTACATTAGCATTCATATATTTTCTATATGCACGTCATGTAGTGATTAGTATTGACGAGGAGTGTCGCTTGGAGGAGAAGGCTAGGGTGTCCACTTGATGTCCTTGGCAGATTCTTCAAAGGAAGACCACTAATAATTGACATTTAATCGAGTCGCAAACTAAGGAAAGCCCCGGTTAGCATTTAAGAGCTTTTCAAAGTTTTCCAGTTTTATTCATTTACGTCTTCAGTTATATTGTGCATTACGTATAAGGTGTTTGACACTCTACTTGCATATCCACAAATCCTATGGGAAGGTTGGAAAGGTTTACATCTTGACGTGTAGAAAGGCAATGCTAATATTGTAGATATACCGATAGAAGTCGAGTAGTTGGAATCTACTCGCGAGATAGGAATAACAGTTCATATGAGGGTGAAAGATGAAAGAATGGCTTATGAGATGAATACAAGACCGGGTAGGGGGAATAGGAGTCGACGAGATGGAGTCTCGGCGCATAGCCCTGCTTGTGTCGCTTGAGGACCGTGTCGTATGCGGCACCGTTGAGCAAGCTTGAACTGTACCGGTTGCATAATGGGATATGGGCCCAATAAACTGATGTAAATCCAGACTGTAGTGTGGAGACTCATCAGTTGTCCTTGAATGGAGATGCAAAGGCATAAAGGTGTAAATCTTTTAGCGGGCAACTTCGACGTGTCTGTGTAGGGGACCTTTTGCTCGGGATGAAGAGGTTTGTTAACATTGGTGTGTTGGGTGAACGGTGGCCACGTATGACGCGGGGAGGAGAGCAAGTATGTGTCTCCCACGTGGCTGTGCATGTCATGTAGCCGGGTGTGTCTTGATTGCAATCACTGTCCCTCGCGGTTATTTGAGTACCACTTGTCTGTCGCTGTCGTGATATAGTAAATACTGAAGAAGCCAAAAGAATATATTGTATTGAATTATAATTGCATTGCAAACTTCTGTGGCTTAGAGATAGCACAATTAAAAGTTTACAGTTTCCAAATACTTATCCTGTAATAGTATTATGTGCTTTGGGCATGTCATATCATCGGCAAAGCATTTCTTGATTGATTGTTGAGTCTGATGTGCCGTGCTTGAAGAATGTCATTTGGTACTTTAAACATGATTACAAGGATCCACTTGTAGGCGAGTCTATTTATGCCATTCCTTACCTATGTTTAGTCTTTACCTGGCATATGTCTAGTGAGACGGGTCAGTCTTTCCTAGCCTTATGCTCACGTTTGCAGTTAATGAGTTGTTGCAGGTTATACCGTTGATGAAGGGCCTAACGGCGACGCCTTCCCCTTTTTGGGTTCACGGCTGAGTGGAAGCCATGCACGCCGCCGAAATCTGTGAGTGCTGCTAGTGTAAAGCGTCTGAGGGCATGGACAACTTTACTCATGCATAGCTATTGCAGAGAGCATAGTATGATGTATATACTTCTTTCCTACGTTATATGTTGTAAAACTTCGGAAGTGTTTATGAATGAAATACTTGGTATTGTACTTCATTCTTGTCTTTTCTTGTATACTGTTGGGTGTCGCATCGCACGACACCAAACAATGAGATCCTTGGATGTTGGGACTCTAGTCCCCACAGCCGCACAATTATTTCAGCAAATAAAAGTATCCAATTAACCAAAAGCGAGGCCGCAATGTAAAGGAGAAAGATCAGACATTCCAATCCCAAACTCAGGTGCAAATAAGGTGTTCAAAAGATTGAACAGTCCTAACCAAGTAAAGAGTAAATTTTACTCCTGAAAACACTCCTACCACGTCTACTCACGTGTAGCTCATGTGAGTGAAAGTTCGGACAACCCAAAGAGTGAAACACGTGCAACTTATGTGAGAAAAAGTTCGGACAGTCCAAAACCATTGACTCTAACGTTACTCTCAAAAACAAAATGATAAGTTCGGATAATCCAAAACTATCGAAGGTAACATGACTCCCAAAATGTATTGAGACAAGTTCAGACATTGTGTATCGGGATGTATCGTGGTGTATTGGTGTAAGCTCAAAAGTTTGAAATTAAACCTTCACATTTCATTTTTATTCTAATTGCAAATGTATTCAGCAAACATAGGTCTCACACGAAGCCAAGCCCATCAAGACTCCCATGGCAACCAATGGGCATCTCGACCTTAATAAAGACGGTCCAAGTGTGGACCAAAATGTATAACATTTTATGATAGGTTATTTACTATACTTGTGTGCATCTAGGCCTGACATTATGTTAAGTGTTTGTATGTGTGCAAGGTTTAAGCTACACCAAAAGAGTGTAATTTAATTGCTAGAAAAAAATCTTAAGACACCTAGTTCACACATCCAACTTTAATATTTGGTACTCAAATGGCTCTAAATTCAACCTTATAGGATATTCTGATGCTGTTCATGCAGGTTGTAAAGTATATAGAAAAAGTACATCCGGAACCTGCCAATCATTAGTGTCATAGTCCTAGAAGAAACAAAACTTCATTGCCCTTTCCACAGCCGAAGAAGAGTATATCGTAGCCGGTAGTTGTAGTGCGCAACTCCTATTGATGCGACAAACTCTAAGGGATTACATCTACAATCTGAACTGTATTCCACCCCATTGTAATAATGAGAGTTCCATAAAAAATTGCACACAATCCTATAGAGCACTCCAGGACCAAACACATCGATATTCAGCGTCATTTCCTAAGAGATCACTCAATGAAAGGAGACATAGTAATTTCACATGTTAGAACCGAGAAACAATTAGTCAAAACCTTCACCAAGTCTTTAGCTGAAAAATGCTTTGTGAGCTTATAAATGAACTAAATATCCTAGATGCTCGAAATGTGGATTGAATAGATACATACATGTTTGTTTCTTCAAAATTTACTTGATTTGCAAAAATATGTCTCCACTCTCGATTTGCTCTCAAAAATATTTTAATTATTGAATCTTGGTGAGTTATGGACATTGCTTGGTTGTTGATTGCTTACTAGACATACTCATAAAGATTATTTGTGAAAAGATATCCTAAAGATCAATATTAGTCAAAATCTACATTATATATTTATTTCCAACTCAATATGTTTCGTTGAACCCAGACTAGTCTATGGTAAACACAGGCCTACTCCGCTACTGTAGACTAGTCCAACCCTCGCCCGCTACACCGAACTAGTCCAGTCCCATGTGGACTAGTCTGTTATTATCGAGCTTAACCCTAGTTGTCTGCCAATTTCTCCCTTCTTCTTCGTCACAACTTTCCTCACGTTCTCTCTCCTCATCCGTGAGCTCTCAAGGTGAACTCCAGATCCCTCCACCAAAACGTCAGTTTTCCCTGTCAAAATCGGCTCCATCGTCGCGAGGTCAACATCCCCAGATTAATCCAGACCAAGACTCCGCATTCCCCACTTATTCGTGCATTTGGTAATTTGTTCTCCAAAACCCTATTTTCTTCTCTCTTCAAGTTTTGTTCAAGATTCTTGGTCCCTAAAGTTTACATGCCTGTCCTTGATGTATTCGTATTGTTTCCTCTTTGCATTGCACCTATTTTGTCAAGATTTTTTGTGATTTTGAAATTAGGGTTCAACCAGTCAAAGCAGACTAGTCTGGCCCTAGATGCGGACATGTTCGGTATACCGTACAAGTCCGCACTTTGAAACCAGACGAGTCTAGACTTTGATAATTTGGACCACTTCTTCATGTCCTGACAAGGTCTAGAACTCATCCTTACTATTTTACCTTGTATTTCTTGTGTCGAGCATCATGTCGAATTCATCGAATGAGAGCATGTTTGATTATGAGGCCGAGCGTGACCTTGAGAGGATGACTCGGGCTTGGGAAAGAGGGAGTAAAAAGAGACATGATCTTGATGCCCGCCCGCAGACTCTCAGGGGAGGCGTAGGAAGGTTGTCACCAAGAAACCCTCTGATGTGGTTGGTGCTAGCCCTTTGGCTCTGAGGAGGAGCCAAGGCAAAGGAAAAGGGACCGCAACTTGACCAATTGGTCCTTTGGCAATGACTGCTCCGATTCAGAGGAATCTAAGACCTCTGATGATATATTCACTGGCAATGGGAGTGATATTGCCTCGAAGCACTGAAAAGTCAATGTGTACAAACAGCCGAAGAAAGCAGCTAATCCTCGTTTTTGGAGTGACTTCCACTCCAATTATTACAACACTGTCTATCTGAGGATGAAGACTCCTATTGCGAAGAGTCAATGGGTATGCAGTATCTAGAATCAAAGAGTTGTGATGCTTTACAAGAAGTTATGGAAGCACTAGACATACATGGTCTAAAGGATCTCCTATCCTTTAGATACAACTGGAATGATGAGGTGATTGACAAGTTTTACTCTACCTGCTACTTCTCGGGCAGTGATGAAGAAGGCGTTACTTGGATGAATTTTGGCTCTAGGTACAGTATTTCTTATGTGGAGTTTGCTTGGCTCCTTCATTTTGAAGATACCTTGAACAATGAGATTGTCATCCATAACACTAAAACCATGGACAAGGACGAGCTCACTTTCCTCTATGACACCCAGATGCCTTATAAACCTCCCACAACCATGTATATGAAGTTGTTCTTTGTGGTTCTTCATTAGATCCTGAGAAAGACAATTGCTCCTAAGGATGGAGATGATGGCAGTACCCAAGGATCACTACAGGAAAAGCGATCATTTGCGATGGCTGGCCATCGCAAATAGATTAAATTGCGAAGGCCCGCATCTGGCCATCGCAAATAACATTGCCGTTGCAAATAAAAGCTTATTTGCGACGGCCAACCCCAAGGTCATCACAAATAACAGCTTATTTGCGACGGCCAACCCTAGTACCGTCGCAACTAAGGCAGTCGTCGCAGATAAATGTTTATTTGCGACGGCTACTAAAAAGGTCATCGCAAGTAACATTAACTGCAACGGCCGTAAGGTCGGGCCGTCGCAATTTAGAGGGCCGTTGCAAATAAGGGCCTTTATCCCGACTCGACAGTTCATTCTCGTCCACTCAACTCACCAGCCCCGCCGCTGCCCGCCGCCCTACCGCGCCGTGCCCTACCGCCTACCTGCCGTCGTCGCCCCGCTGCCGGCCCACTGCCCCGCCGTCGCCGCCTTGCCGTCGCTGCCCCGCCGCCGCCCCGGCTCGCCGCACCCTGTCCGTCGCGCCCCCGGAGTCGCCGCCCCCGGCCTCGGCTCACCGCGCCCCTGCCGCCCCCGGCCCCCGACGACTCCGAGGTGAGCCAGTGCTTGATCTTTTGCTTCATGGTTCATTATTTTTGTCCGTTTGGTTTGAGCTTGTGCCGGTGCTAGCGATTGGCAACGTACTGTCTCTATTGTGGAGACTATACATAATGTCGGTCAGTTCTTAGTAGTTAGTACTAATTGTGTTGCTAATAATGCTTTGCTTAGCTGCGCGTGCGCGGGGCAAATTGGTGGATGAAAGGGACTCGAGGAGAACAACAGTTGCTGCTAGAAGATTCTTGATTCCTCGTGGGCATATTTTTGGCTATTAATAGGAAATGTGTACACGATTGGTTGGTTCGAATCAGTGTTTTTGAGGCGTCGCCTAGACGGCGCTTAGGTGTCCAGTCGGTGAACCGTGGACGCCGCGAGCCCTCGCCTCGCCTGGACAGGGCATGGCGCTCTCTTGGGACAGTTAGGCATCCCCGTGGCGCCTAGGCGTCGTGCCTAGGCGGACGTCCAGGGCGACATGCTCGTCAGGCATGTCCGGGACAGAGGCGACATCTGGCTGGATCGAGCAGGGCGATGGCGGTCGGAGCAGGGAAGGAGAGATCGGGCGGAGGGAGGAAGAAAGACGGGCAACAGGGAGAAGAAGAAACATCAGAGGCGGCGGGGCGGACGGGCAATTGACGATTAGAGTTGGGGCGGCGCAGGGGAAAACCATATTGGAGCTGTGGATTAAAAAGGACTGGCTGTACATTTTTTTGGGCCAATTGGGCCTTAATTATATCCCAACCCTAGCTGCAGGACTGCGCCCTCCGTTTTTTCTCCCTGCAGCCGCGCGTCACTCCCCGACTCCGCCCGTTCCTCTGATGTCCGTGCCCGACTCCCCACCTGCGCCAAGGTTCAGTGGCGAATACACTCTGCTCGCAGCTGCCAGATGCCTCCCGCCGCCTGCCCCTTCCACCAGGCGCGCTCCTCTTCCCCTCCCCTTCTGCGCCTCGCTGGATTCCCGACCGAAATCTCCATGTGTCTCCTCGCCTGGCCCTCGCCTAGGCGCCCGCCTAGGCGCCTAGGCGTCCCGGCGGCCGGCAGGCGCCTAGGCATCCAGGCATGGATTCACAACACTGGTTCGAACGACAAGTTGCATAGCATGTGTTAGCCAATGATGCGCTTCCATGTATTAGCCAGCTGTGACTGGACCCAATATCATGCGATTTCTCTACTTCTAAAATCGTTGTAGCCATGACAAGTCTGTTTAGCTTATGCATTCTGGAGCCATGGAGCTTCGGGTGGCAGATCAGTTCTGTTTAGCTTACGCAGCCATGAATCGCTGGAGCTTGTTTAGGTTGAGCTGCCCCTTCCTGGGTGCCCCTGGTTTTGGCGTCCCCAAGAACCATAGTGGGGAGAGATGTCTAAGGATTTAGAGATGTCTCAGTAAATGCAGCACATGTCCTGTTTTTTCCTAATTGCCCTGTTGCACATATTTGGAACTGGATAATTTGCTAGGTAGCATTCACTGGATAGCGTCTTCATAGTCTTCTGTTTCATGGGTCCAGATCAATAGTAAATAAAATGCTCCTTCCAAGTGATAAGGCTGTAGATATGGACCGATGGATGAGAGAGATAGAATAAGACTTGATTACCTGAACACTAGGATTCAGTTCTTTGAGTGTTCTAGCTATTTTTATCAAATCGGTCTTGACATAATGCATTTTCTTTATATTGCTCAGGTCCCCTCCACACCGTGCACACTCAGATCCACTTCACTGCTCAGGTATGGCACCATCATTCTTCTCATATTGTATATGACAGATAGTACAATGCTTTTAGCTGTATATGACGACTTGTTGCTTTTATAGTAGCTTCTCTGATATCTATAATGTTCCAACTGTTTTTTATCAAACTTTTAATGATGTAACACATTTTCTTTAGATTTGCATCACCATGTTATTAGTTCAGCCTATGTCAAGTTTGTGATCTAGATGTTGGTACATGATTATGTTTTTTTAGGTTTAGATAATGTTTGTCATGCTTTGGTAAATATGTTTATTATGTAGGTTACTAGAATTAATAATTTTTTCTCTTGTTCTTTTGATTGCATGAGTGTTTAGAATTAATAATTTTTTTCTATTCTGTTTAGTGTATGTTTGGACTTTAGCGCATTCATATAATGTTTTTGAGTGACTACTTAATATATATAAATAAAGGGCTTTTGGGCCGGCTCGGACCAACCCGGAAGGGCACGACACGCAATAAGTGTGATCGTGCCGTGTAGACCATAGTAGTCAAGGCGACATGGAAGCGAACGGGTTGGCAAGGACGTCAATGACCCGCGATTGCGTGGACGGTGGAAATGGATATGTAATTGTCATCTAAGACCAACTTTCCTCTCACTCTTTCTCTAGTTCTTTCCTCTTTCTTAAATGATCTAAAAATGAAAATGAGCAACGTAACCTATAGCAATGTATTACCCATTTCGGATTGGCACGTCTCACATGCCATTGGCATGTGAGACGTGCAGGTTCGGAATTGTCCCTTTTTGGACAGCCTCGGAGTGACCGAGGAGGCGTGGCTTGTGACGAGACACGGGTCCGGATTTGGACGAGATTTCGGTAGCGTAACCCTGTTGTTCTCTGCTGCACCATTTTTGGGCGTGCAGTGGAGAACAACGGGGTTATGCTACTGAAATTTCGTTCGAATCCGGATCACGCGTCTCTTAATGAGCACGCTCCGCTCGGTCACTCTTGGGTGGGTTTAGGATCTATCTGCCTAGGTTGTAGGGCCGTGACATAACACAACAATACATGAACGACAATTTCTTTCGTGTTAAACTGCAGAGCCAAACATGGGTGAAGAACACAGTTAGATGTATACTGGCTAGAAGAGCAGAACTGGTGGTCACTCCGATGAGTGGTTTATCAAGTTAGATCAATTTTTGGATCGAGCATTTTCGTTGTCAACAGAAGATATGGTGCGGTGCCCATGTAAAAAATGCCGGAACACCAAGTTTTTGAGAAGATTGGAGCTTTCGTTTCACTTATGTCGAAACGGTTTCACTAGACATTATGAAGTGTGGACCTTTCACGGCGAGACTAATTCTCGAGTCATAGCCAAAGTGGATGAGGATGATGATATAACAGAGGTTGATAGGATGGATGACATGCTAGAAGCTCTAGAAGCAGAGGATCCTCTTACAAATGAGGCAGAGAAGTTCTTCGAAGAACCGAAGAAATCACAAGAGCCGTTGCATGAACACACGGCTGTGATCGTACTTGCTTTCTTGACCAGATTTATGGCAATTAAGTCCAACTACTTTTTTTTTCCATCAACTGCTACAATGATCTCATGAAATTGATCTGCGATATCCTTCCACAACCTCACAAAGCGCCACCAGATATGTATCAGTCAAAGATCAAGATATCTGGTCTCGGTATGAAGTACGAGAAAATAGATGTGTGCCCAGACAACTACATGCTATTCTGGAAAGAGCAGGCCAATGAGAATATGTGCTTGAAATGTGGTAAATCAAGTATGTCGAAGTTGTTAATGACGATGGCGATAATGTGATGACAGATGTCGCACATAAGCAGCTTCATTACTTGCCTGTAACACCTCTGTTGAAGCGGATGTTTCTTTCAAAAAGAACCGCAAGACACATGAGATGGCAAAAAGAAGGTAAATGTTAGAACAAAGAATTCTTGAAGACAATTATAAAGTTAGACTAGATTATAAAGCTAGACTAGATTTGGCAGACATTTGTCACCGTCCAACTCTTGAAATCTCTGAAAGTGGTGGAAAGCCATGTGCTTGTTTCTGTCTTCAGTCGAAAGAAAAGAAAGAAGTTATGAAATGGATGAAAACTTTGAAATTCCCAGATGGTTACGCAGCTAGCCTGAAACGAGCCGTAAATGTTAACACAGGAAACCTCACTGGGTTGAAGAGTCATGATTATCACATTATAATGGAAAGACTCCTACCTGTTGTGTTCCGAGGCTATCTAGATGATGCGGTGTGGAAGGTTTTAGCCGAGCTCAGCTATTTCTATAGACAGCTTTGTGCTAAAGAAATCAAGATCGGGATGATGGATAAGTTAGAGAAGGAGATACCCATACTTTTATGTAAGATGGGAAAAAATTTTCCATCGGTTTCTTCAATCCAATGCAACATCTGCTTATCCATATTCCATTCGAAGCTAAAGTTGGTGGTCCTGTACAATATAGTTGGATGTATCACATTGAAAGAGCGCTACGATATCTGAAACCAATGGTTGGCAATAGGGCAAGGGTGGAAGGGTGCATCGCTGAAGCATATGCTCTTAAGGAAGTAGGATACTTTTCGAGTGTCTACTTTGCGGAAGAAACAATATCAATACTTCGGCGATGCGGTACAATGTGGACGAAACACCCCCTCTAAGCGACCTTTCCATTTTTCAAACGAGAGGCACAACCGTTGGTAGCTACACGACCTACGTGCTATCCGAACATGAAAGGACTGTTGCTTTACTCTACATGTAGGCAAATATAGAAGGCATGCAGGAATACTTTGAGTAAGTGTTTCTCCTATGTTTATGCTAATCGATATATTTTGCTACACATGTACTCTAAAAGATGTTTTTTCATGTTCAGCGAGTTCCACAGACAATATTGGCCACATAGACATGAACCTACGGCCAAACAAGTAGAAGCGATGCGAAAGGAAGGAATAAATGAGGGGCAGAGTTTTCTATCCTGGTTTCGAGAATATGTAATATTCTCTCGTCTTCTATGTATTATAAATTACTATTATTAAAGTAGTATTATTTTAACTCACGATCATTTATGACAGTGTTAGACTCACAATGTCCATGAAGATTTGTGGCAGCTATCTTATGGATTGGTGAATGTTAGAAGCTATGGTCCATATGACGTAAATGGCTTTTGATTCCGTACAACTCATTTTGAAGCTCATCGTCCTCTCGTGGCAACATCAAATTCCGGTGTTGTGACGAGAGCAATGTACACTCAAGGGAATTTAACCGATTATTATGGGATCATTAACAAAATCCTTGAATTTACTTTTACAGGAAATAAGACCCTTCGAGTTGTCTTTTTTTGACTGTGACTGGTTTGATCGTACTCATGAAACTCGAGAAAACCAATTTGGAATGGTGGAAGTGAAACATAAGGACCGACTACAAGGTTACGATACATCTGTTCTTGCGCATCAAGTTGAACAAGTGTATTATCTACCTTATCCATGCACGAAGCTCAGTGCTTGGTGGGTGGTATATAAGGTGAATCCTCGTGAGTGGCTATATACTCCTTGGGATGATGGTTACCATGATAGCAAAGACGTTGAAGAAGTGTACCAAGAAGAAGAGTTGCCAGGCACTTTTATCGTCGAGCTTGGTGCAGGACTCGATCAATTAGTTGGAGGTGTTGAAGACGTTGAAGATGTAGAGGTAGATGATGCGCGAAAACGAAAATTAGAACAGGCCACGATGGGAGATCGTTGGGCTGGTTTAAGGAGTAGGGCACAGGCACATGACAATGATGTTGATGAATTTTGAAAGTGACTACAAGTAATGTTTTCTTGAAGATAGTAACATGAATTTTGTATATTTTATTTGCATATTTACTAATTATCTAATTACAACATGATGGTGTCAAAAGAAGGGTAAGAAGGTGCCGCCGACGAGGGGGTTCTACCCCTCTAGACCTGAGGATGCTTTCGTTGGTGCCTCATCGACTGGCAGCAGACGCTCTCAGCTGCTGGGGCACGTTCAGACCAGCTCTAGAGCTTCGTCACAAGTAAATGTCACTCTTTTTTGACAAATACTTTAAATTCAGTTTCACATTAAACTTACTTATGAATCATTTGAATGTTATAGTCCTCACCAGCTGACTCAGAGGTTGTGGCGCCTTCGGTGAGCCAGCCCTCGGCGAGCCAGCCCTCGGCCAGCCAGCCCCCGGCTGGCAATGAGTTTGTTCCTGAGGCCTTTGACTCTGCTAGTGAGGAGCCGTCTGGGTCACCTGACGTGGCGCCCCAGCATACGCGGAGGACAAGGAGGACTCACTTTGCCAGTCCTCCCACGGTCCCTTCACAGAGGATCGTGATCCGTCCAGTCGGAGAGAGGTAATAAAAATTATAGTGTTCAATTTTAGTTTCTTTTGATTACATAAGTAATGAATGAATAAATATCTTGCAGGGCTTGGGACGACATGTCTTTCACCAGTGAGAGACACCACAGACCAGTGAACGGTGTCCTCGGGTCCATAGTGCGTTTGCACTATCCCGGGGTCATCGACGGGGTGCCTGCTCTTTCGTGGGAGGTCTACGCACGCGTCCATCACCAGGAGCACAGCAACCTTCAGGAGGCCATATGGGCCGATTTTATGGTAAGTATGTTAAAAAAGTTTCTAAGTTTCAACTCTTAAACTCTTTTAGTGAACATCTCTTCAATATATTCTTTATCGCAGCCAAGATATACTTTAGAGAACCCGAATGACCATCGCGAGTTTGAGGATGCGAGGCGAGTGTTTCACTACAACGCTGCCAAGGCGCTTCGACAAGCTTTGTCAAACACCCGCGTTCAACTTGTTAATGAGCACTTGAAGGCGAACCAGCAAACCGTGCTATACTTCCGGCAAGCGAGCGAGATGCACCAGACGGAGGAGGAGTACGCGCAGGTACGTGGAGTGTAGTAAGTATTTTTCTTTGATAATTTCCTCGATGGTATTTTTAACGACTTCCAACTATGTGCAGGGCCACGTGAACTGGTTGCAGGGTCGGATCGATGCATTTCGGGCCCTTTGTCGCTACTGGGCTAGCGATGAGTTTAAAGCTAAGTCCGAGAAGGCTCGAGACTGCAGAGGGGTCGAGGGGAAGAGGAGGAACAGACAAGATAACCACTTGCATTTAGCTAAGCGCATGGTAAGTGTGTGTAACTTATGTTTATATATTCATAATATATTATTCGTACCAACATGTATTGACAGGAGCACGAGACGGGGGTGCCGCCCACCCCTGCTGAGGTCGGGAAGAGAGGTCACAGGGACCCTTCTCAGCCGACGGGGTGCAGTCAGGCTGTAGTCGAGCGGTTGGTAAGTTTAGAAATCATTCATATTAAATATAAATATATAGATTGTTGAACTTACACGCTTTTCTTGTTTTGCAGGCTAAGTACGGGGAGGAGGCTAGGAAGATACGCGGCGAGGATTTCGATTGGGAACGTCAACCAATCGATCCTCAAGCCGCGTATGCAACCGGTGGTGGAAAAGCACACGGAAGGTGAGTTTACAAGTCATTTTATCGTTTTCAATTCAAAGTATTCAAGATATTTCAATTTCATATTACTGACTCTCTTTTTTATAGGCTCGCCATATTCGACGGAGTCATCGACTTGAGGGCGGGGAGACCTGCGAGAGGCAGCTCCAAGCAGGCTTCTTCGGTGGGCATGACTAGTTGTCGCGCCTCGCAGAGGGTCATTGAGATGCAGTCCCTCTTTAGGCGACAGGAGGAGTCGGAACGCCAAAGGATCGCGATGGAGGCAACGATCCAAACCCTGTCAGCAGCGTTGGCGTAGATGCGGGAAGCAATGGAGGTAACAAAATAAAAACTAAAGTTCTCATTAATTCGGCGTAAATGACTTACTAATAGATAGCATTTAATGTTTGCAATGACAAGCCAAGGCTCGGGCACAAGGTCTGGGGATGCAGCTACCGGTACTACCTCCGGTCCTTCCAGGCGATCCTTCTTCAGCGGGTCAGGTAATTTTCTATGTAATCCTTCTTCTCCAGCGTAATTAGATTGAGATAGATGAAAGAGAGAGATAGTTAGATAGAAGAAAATGATTGAGATAGAAGAAAGAGAGAGATAGAAGAAAGAGAGAGACAGAAGAAAGAGTGAAAGATAGTTAGATAGAGTAGGAGGGGAATGAAGAGAGAGAGTAAGATGTAGATGGAGATAGAGAGAGGGTAAGATAGAGGAAGGGAGATGTAGAATGAGATAGAGGGGGGAAGATAGAGGGAAAAGGATAGAAATAGAGAGATAGAGTGAGAGAGTAAGATAAAGTGAGAGACAAAGAGAGAAATGAAAAGAGAGAGGAAGAGAGGGGGATCTAGATAAAGATAGAGGGAAAGGAAGGGAGGGAGAGAGATGTTGATGCATTTATATTCTAACTCTAAGTTTCATTAATTGCAGGGATCCGCGACAGCTGCACAAACGCCGTCGCCATCGCTACCGCCGCCTGGAATGAGGTGCGACGACGACTTCGACTTCGGAGGTGGCTCCGGAGGTGGCTACGGAGGTCAGATGGGCGAGTGAGCCCTTGTTTGCTTTGTTTATAATGATGTGAGATGTATCGGAACTTATTAGTTTGTGATTGTGATGATGTTTGTGTGTTATATAGTGTGTGATATTATCTGTTCTGTGATTCTGGCCATCGAGCCGGGTAGTATTTTCTGTTTTTTTTTAAATAAAAAACCTTATTTGCGATGGCTTTTTATACAGGACCGTCGCAAATAAGGATTAAGACCGTCGCAATTAAGACACTGCTATTTGCGACGGCCGGGCCGTCGCAAATAAGGGTAATTGCGATGGCCCGGCCGTCGCAAATAGCGGCGTGGGTCCCGGAGGAGGACACGTGGGCCCTGCCCATTGAACTTATTTGCGACGGCCCGACCGTCGCAAATAGAGGCCCTTAATTGCGACAGCATGGCCGTCGCAAATAAGCTTTAATTGCGATGGCCCGACCGTCGCAAATACTATGGCGGGGCCCACGTGCCCGTGGCAATAACTTGTGACAGTCGCTATTAGCCGTCGCAATTAAGCTTAATTGCGACGGTGGCCGTCACAAATAAGCTTAATTGCGACGACATATTTGAGACGGCCAAAAACCATCGCAAATAAGGAAAGCTGTCGCAAATAGCTTATTTGCGACGGCCCTGGCTGTCGCAAATCATCGAGTTTCCTGTAGTGGATTCATGAGGTTCTTTTTGAAAGTGATTAGCACGAGGAGGAAGTTCACTATGTTTGGTTACATCTACAATGATATGGTCAACATCTCTTCCACTTCGAACCGCTCTTGTGGATATGCGCCTTGTATCATGTTTATGATTGAGAAGGTCACCAGTTTGGAGTTTGTGAATGACATTTAGCACACTGGACTTGGGCCTCATATGCCTTCTGGATGCTTGGTACATCTTGCACTACTTTCTCCTGTAAGAGACAACAAACAATGCATGATCATGAAGGTTCGAGGATTCCTTCTACTACCTCTACTCCACCCTCCTCCAAGGGGTCCTCCAGTGGCATACTTAAGATGCTATCTTCCATCTTTCCATCCCGCCAAAATGTGGAAGTGAGGCAACATAGGGAGTGTCTCGCTAGGAAGAAGCACCAACGATATGTCAAGGACAACATCAAGGCTATATGTCAAAAGCTAAAGATTGAACCTGTTGGCTTCAGAGGACTCTATAGAAGATTTCACCGAGCTCCCGCCTTTCAAAGGTGATGAGCTCGCTTTCTTTAGAGTTGATGGCTCCTCGGCTCCTCATCCTTCTCTTCCTCCTCCTCCTACTCATGACCCTGAAGACGATGAAGACGATGATAGGACAGAGAGTGTAGAAGGAAGCAAGGACATCGTGTAGTTCCTCTCATTTTTTTCTTTTTAGTGTCTTGATGCCAAAGGGGGAGAGATGGAGTGATTAAGAGTAGAATTATCTTGAAGGACTATTTGCTATGTATCTTACTTTAAATTTGAAACTATTGTAAGTCTATATATGGATAGTGCCTATCTTGCTTTAAGTTAATGTTTTGCTTATTACCTTGTTTCAATGTTGATTTCTTGTTTATGATCATCACACTGTTATTCATGCGTATCATGGTTCTTGTTCACACACACATGGATAGGCACTCCACTATAAAGAGTACATATATGTGAGAAGTGACACATGTCTATAATTTTCATTCTCATATATGCACACTTTATGAAAATCAACTTTTTACTCATATTTGTGTAGTCTCAAAATGTTTGTCATCAATCACAAAAAATGGGGAGATTGAAAGTGCATCTAGGCACACTCTTGTGGGTTCTGGACGATTGATGACAAACAAGCGAGATCCTATGAAACTTGTTAAGTTGAGAGCAGGTTTCGGAGTATGGAAGAGCACAAGTGGAGAATAGAAGCGCAAAGTAGTTCAAAATGTATAGGGTGTGTGTGAGAGACACACCCCCAAGAGCTTGAACCTTTGCGTAGAGAGTAAGGGCTAAACAATTCATTGAAAAATACGTCAAGCACCAAACTAGTCTGAAAATGTGTAGACTAGTCCAATTTCTCTCTGATTAGAGACTGGACTAGTCCCATAATATCCAGATTAGTCCGTTATCTCTCTGGTGCTCAAACGGACAAGTCCTCAAATGCAGAAAAGTTCTTTATCCCTTCACATTTAAACTGCATTGGACTAGTCCGATATTGTTTGAACTAGTCCGATATGTCTCTGGTGCAAAATTGGACAAGTCCTCCACACCAGACTTGTCCTATACCCTTCCATTTTCACCAACACCGGACTAGTCCGATATTTACCGGACTAGTCCGATTTCTCTCTGGACACAAAACGGACTACTTAGGTCCAATGCGGACTAGTCCGGTAGCTTACAAAAGTTAGGATTTTCTAATGTGCTACACAACTTGTCGTATAATTCACTCAGCACACCAGACTAGCCCGGTGCCCACAGCAGACAAGTTCAGGTGTCAGGATCTCAAACTGCAACTTTTCAAAATGTCTTTAAATAAGAGATGCGCGACCCCATAACCATCAACTAATAACCCTAGCACTATCACACCTCCCAAGAGCGCAAAAACACACCCGTGCACACATCTAAGGCCTTGAAAAGTTCAATCTTTTGGGATTTGAGATTTGGGAAAGGGAGAGGAACGTCAACGCGATCTTGAGCTATTGGGATTTGATCTCTCTCACACTATTGTTGTTATTGTACATTATTTGAGTGAGTTTTGATCACTGTAATCTTGTGGGGGCCCTCATCTTGTGAGGTTGCCACTTTGAATTGGTGATTACCCCTTTGATAGTGGAGATCATGTCGCCTTCGTGGTGACTTGATGAGATAAAGGGCTGGATGAGACCCGACTCTGTGTGAGCTTCTCAACAAGGATGTAGATCTCTTTTTTGAGATTGAACCTTAGTAAAAATCGTGTGTCTTGTGCCTTTTTGTGTATTTTGTTCATACTTTCATCCAGCAAGGGCACAAATTGGTAAATTTCCATCTTTGCATTAATTTTGTGATTCTCGTGAAACTTGATCATTCTATACAATTGCTTATTACTCCTAATTTAATCTACATATTCTGCTGCTTTACTATTGGAAGAAAATACCAAAAAAAGTTAAGTTCTCGTAGTTGTTGCGACAACACCGGACTAGTCCACACCTAACACCAAACTAGTCCGGCCTTCCTGTTTTTGACGGTTTTGCTAAATGCTGCAGGAAAAAGTTTCAATGCTTATTCACCCCCTCTAGGCCACATTTGCCACCAGAAAGAATTGGGAAGCAGGACTAAACCTAATCGTCATCCTCACACAATTCAGCTTCTTCATCTTATGGTAAAACAAAATATAAGCAAGAGTGAGTACATAAGGTACTCCGCAAGCCCTAACAGGCTAACACTACACAAGGGTATGTATCTTTATGCATGAAGCTTTAGCTAGGAAAGGAAGTATGGCTTAGTTTTCCAAAAAATCATTTGTGCAGGACTTCCTTCGAAAAGAATCTCACAAATGGAGGGAGAGGGTGTAGAAATAGTATTTTTAGTTGGTGGGCCCTAGGGGGGATGAATTCCATCCCACCAGATCCCTCATTTTTAGATGAGTTCTTGGACCCACGGTCCGTAACTTCTAGCACACAACCAACACATTCCTAAAACACGGCATCACTACCGCACACACACACATCAAGGAGTTTTACTAAGACTAATCAGTCAGAGCCCACTCATAGTATGTCAAGACACTTTACCCACTAGCCATGCACACCTAGCAAGGGTGTACATGACACTGACACATCTTCCTCAAGTAGGCTCCACGAAAACACCTCCTGCCTACCGGTGGCATATGGGCCAAACAGAGCGCCCAATCAAGATGACATATCCAATGATCATGTCATACTGGCTGTCATGCCCTCCGTGGCATCTACAAGTGTCCCATGTGGAGGACTCCTAGAAAGGTAGAGCGAGTCCCACCCAATCAGGATAGGTGGTTGTACGTAACCACTATGATAGAGGTCTAATGAACCGGTCTTTATATTGGAGAGGCAGCTACGAATTGTCCAGATCACAAAGCTTTAGACTGATATTGATCCCACATTGAATCGATTGGGATTAACCGACCCTTCACCTTGCTCTGCCTTGACCACCCACCCTCTTCACACACACACACACACACACAAACACACACAGAGAGAGAGAGAGAGAGAGATAAAGTTCATGATTAACCCAACCCTCTTCCTAAACTCACACGACCAAACACATTTTAATGCAGTTCACAAATCATGTGTACATCATGTGGTGTTTCGTGATGCAAACATCGCTATGGTTTCCTAAGCAAGCATAAAGCTAATCAAGTATGTGCTCTAGTCATCGCTATATTGTGACGATAGAGCTCTTGTGCTGTCAAGGGGTTTGTGTAGTTTAAAATCAGGGGGGGTCTGTAGTGGTCACATCCTAGATAGTGGGTTAGTCTGGCACATTTCGAGACTGCTCACGAGGAGCAAGTAATAAACGTCAACATTAACTTGTATTTCCTACCTAATGTAACCACCAAATTTCCAATAGGGACAACTACACTTGTGATGATCGGGTCCACACATTCCAAGAATCTCACAGGGTGGTGCCATGTGATGCGGCACCCAACAACACACAAGAAAAGAATACGATAAAATACAAAGTTTTATTTATATAAATAGTGGAAATCTATTACAATACTTAATATACAGTAGAAGAAAATACTCATAGATAAACTATCAGCCTATCTATGCAAGAGTGCAGTTGTCCAGCCCGGGGACGCTACACAGTAGTAGCATAAAACAAAGATCACGGCGGCGTGCAGGACTCCCACTCGGCGGTATACCGCGATGGGGGCATCGCCTCATCCTCAGGCCCTTCCTCATACAACTCACCTACAATAACTTAATATCGCAACTGTGATCACGATGGCTCAGCAAGACTTAACTGACGCACCTAAACATGGAACTCTACATGCAGGGATACTTCACATAGTAATAGATATAGTAGTAAAGGACTTGCCTACATGTTGATCCTTATTTTCCAAGTTATTAGCAGCAGGTTAAAGGTTCATAAAAAGTTACTGTAATGAGCATATTCTGTAGCAATCATAGTTCCAAAGCAATAAAAATTCAATACATCATATTCTTCTGGCTTTTCAGTATTTACTACATCACAGCGTAGCGAACAAGCGATACTCAAATAAGCGTGAGGGACGGTGATTGCAATCAGTAGACACCTGAATAACACATCACACACACCCATACATAAGAAGCATGCAGTGCTCCTCACGACGTCATACATAGCAACCTTTCATAAGAAACTCAAATGTTGAACCGGTCCCACTATCGCTGGCAGAAGGTCCCTACACAGATCGTGTCTGAATCCGGCCTAGAGGGAGGGGGTTGAATAGGCTTGGAAATTTTCCTGCACACTTAATCAAATTGTTAAATTCCTGGTGCACCAAACATGTCCAGTGTAAATGCGGAATAGTCCGGTGTGCTTGTGTTATGTGAACTGATGAAGTGTTAGAATAGAAATTGTATGTGTTATAGCAGCAGAATTGAAACAACTATTCAAACAAACTTGATTGAACAATTAGTGTTGCAAACTTGCACGTGGAACACAAATTACTTGATAGATTAATTCTAAAGCCCTAGATAATGAAACTTGCAAAAGTAAAAGAGATGAGCACATGGGACACAGATTTTTACCGAGGTTCGATCTGACCAAAGAGATCTACGTCCTCGTTGAGGATGCCCATATAGAGCCCCGTCTCTTCAAACCCTTTTCCCTCATCAAGTCACCACACAATGCCGACTTGATTCCACTATCACGGGTAATCACCAAGTTGGTGGGGCGGCATCACACGTTGAGGGCTCCCACAAAGATTACAATAGAAAAAGTGATCTAATCTACTCGAAAAGATTACAAGTAATGAAAGAGTGTAAAGAGATCAAACCCCAATAGTTCAATGATGCATAGACAATGATCTCTCAATCCCAAATCTGAATACTCAAAGATTTTTACTTTTGATGAGCATAGATGTGTGGGGAGATGTGTTTTTGTGCTCCTGGGAAAAGTGGCGGCGCTAGGGTTTTAGTTCTTGATAGTAGAATGCCAAAGTTGTGTTTGTAGGGTCGTGGATCTCCTATTTATAGTGTTTCCAAAATTATTATCGTTAGGGATCCCGACAGCTGGACTAGTCCGCTCTAGGACCGAACTTGTCTGGTGTGCTGTGTAAAATTCGCGTGGAATGCGTAGCACACTAAGAACCCTAATATGTGTGAGGTGTACCAGACTAGTCCGGTAGGTGTTCGGACATGTCCGGTGCCTTGTGTATTAGAACATCAGAAAGTTTCTTGGACTATCCCGGTCCATGAACGGATTTGTCTGGTGCATAGTGTTATGGAACATAAGAAAGTTTAACGGACTAGTCCAGTCCATGAACGGACTATTCCGGTGCATTGTGAAGTAAGACTACAGAAAGTTGAACGGACAAGTCCGTTTTGTGAATGGACTAGTCCCGTGCTCAGTGAATCATTAAGGTTGATTTTAAGCCCTTGCCCCTACGCGAAGACTTGAGCTCTTGAGATTTTTCTCTCACACACATCGTATACAATTAACTCCACTTTGCGCTTTATTGATTAATTGGGACTTTTCCTTTTTATTCATCACTTCATTTTTCACCTTTTTTAGTGCACCAACTAGCTAATCTTAGTTAACCCGCATTCATCTCGACAAGTTCATTAGTATCTCATTTGTTTGTCGTCAATTGTCCAAAACCCACAAGGGAATGCCTAGATGCACTTTCAATCTTCCCCTTTTTGGTGACTGATGACAACCAATTGAGATTTCACAATCAAGAGTAAAAATTGGTTTTCATAAAGTGTGCATATATGATAATGTCAAATGATCAATAAAAACTTCTCACATATATGCACTCTTTATGGTGGGGTGCCGATAGAGTGTGTGATCAAATATTGTGGCGTGCCAAAAGATAAGAACATATCAATTATAAAAGCAACTATCACAGCAATATTGAATAAGCATCACACATTAAGATAAAAATAACATAGGCACATCCACAAGAGATTACAATAATTTAAATTAAGATACACTAGTCCTTAAGGCTACAAAATAAGCTACTAGTCTCAATATCTCGGCCGTTGGCATCAAGGCACCAAAAAGGGAAAAATTGTGTGGAATCACTATTTGCCACTGTCTTCCTCACTCTTGGTCCTCTTTTCATATTCCTCTTCAAGTCCATGCCGAGGAGGAGGAGCGAAGACACCTGCTAGTCCAAATGACCTCATCTCTTGCTCAGTAAGGGGAGCCATCTCAGTGATATCCTCTTGTGAATGATCTGAAATCTGAGGTGATCCTACCGGCTCAATTTCTAGCTTCTCACAAATAGCTTTGATGTTGGCCTTCATGTATCTTTGATGTCTCTTCTTGGCAAAACTCTCCTTGTGCTGCTTAATTTCTACTTTGCGGCAGGATGCAACGATGGAGGAAAGCATTTTTAGCACACCACTGGAGGACTCTTTGGAGGATGGAGGAGTAGGAGTAGTAGCTGGATTCCTTGATCCTTCATTAGCTTGCTTGGATCTCTGCTTCACTTCAGGTAAGGTAGGAGCAGAGGGAATTGTGTAGACTCTAGGCTTCTGGGGTTCGAGGCCAGTGTGCTCAACATCCTTAACAAACTCAAGTCATGTCACCTTCTCAATCATGTACATGATATTGGGTGCATAGCCACAGGACCTGTTTGGACTAATGGAGATGTTCACAATTCCATTGTAGATGTATTCAAAGAAATTTTATGTTCTTCTTTGTCTGATCACATTCATCAATGTCCTTAGAGTCTCCTGAATGGTTCCAGCATCTCCTTCCTTGGGAGCTATGGTCTTCCTCAGAATTCTATTTAGGATTGCAAAGAATGTCTCCAAATACTTTGGTAGTTGAAGGATTGTAAGGCATTCTTGTGTCATAGAGGAATTCTAGCTCTTCCTTCTCCAAAGGCGTTAGGTTGTGAATTATAAGATCATTGTCCAAGGTATTCTCAAGATGATGTATCCTTGCAAACTCTTCATAGGTGACACTATACATGGATCCATGTGTCATCCAAATCATTTTATCCCCATCATCACAGGCGAAGTAGAGAGTAGAGTAGAATTGGGTAATGATTTCATTGTTCCAACTATACCGGAAGGATAGAAGATCCTTCAAACCATGTCTCTCCAATACGTCCACGACCTCTTGATAAGCTTGGCACTTCATGGATTGGAGGTAGGTGACATTGACCCATTGACTTTCAATCACTAGTTTCCTCATCTTCATGTAAACATGATTATAATAGTCAGCATGAAAGTTGCTCCAGAACCTTGGATCAGCTTACTGCTTAGGTTCTCATAGGCTTCAATGTTTTTGTATTTATTAGCCAGTTCACTTCCCTTTCCAGTAAAATCATCATTTGAAGGCTACCTGTTGCGGTGAATAGGGGCCTTCATCTTCAACGGACCAATAGGACCACTTGCAAGTCCTTTCCTTTTGTTGGCACTCCTTTTGGGTACCGTTGAGCTGGCACCAACATCATTCTTGCTTAAAGCTTTCTTCACTACCACTCTCCTCTTTTTAGGAAGAGCATCGTCAGGAGGAGAGGAGGGAGCATTGTAGTCATGACTCTTCTTCATGACTCTCTCTTTGGCTCTTTGTACCCTTTTACAATCATGCTCGACTTCATAATCAAATGAGCTATCCTCGGAAGCTAACGACATCGTGCCTGACAAAGGAATTCAAGGATTGATAAGAATGAATTGTGAACTTTGTGGAAATAGGAATTCAGAGGTTCAATTTGTCAGGGTACCGAGTGTGGACTTGTCCGGAGGATCGGACTAGTCTGGACTGATGTGTGAACCCTAACTTCTTATTTCATCAAATCTAACTCGAATTGATGCAAAAGAAGTAGGAATACAATACGAATACATCTAGAAAGGTAATGTATGCCTAGGAATCAAGAAAAATAAGCAAGATTGAAGGAAAGGTGAGAACTAGGATTCAGTGAGATTTTTACTGAAAAATCAAAGATTCGAGGTTGAAGGCGCGTAGCAGGGTACGGATTAGTCCAAAGAGATGAAGCCTCGCGCCGAGGAGAAGATATCCCGTGGAGAAAACTTCGATTTTTGTGGACAAAAGCGATAATCGCCTTGGGAGCTAGGTTTTGAGGATAGAGAAAGCAAATGCGATTGTGAGAGGAGGAAGACACTACATGAATTGCGATTATAGACGACTAGAAACCATCGTCTATAAGGACAATATCGTCGTCTATAAGCTATCGACGACAGTTTCCAGCCATCGATGACAATTTGTCATCTGTAATATTATCGACGATAGTAACCGTCATCTCTTAGTTTATTAACGACGGCCGAGTTTAGATGTCATTGATAAGGGCCTCCGTAGATGTGGCAGCGGGGAAACCTTATCGTCAACGGTTCCCTGAATTGTCATCAATAGTATACTTATCGACGACAGTCTAAAAGCTACCGTCGATGACACTGAATGCTCATCAATGATGGTTTTTGGGCAACCGTCATCCATAACTTGCCAGTATCGACGTCGATTGCCCTAAAACAATCGTCGATAAGCTATGCTTGAAAAAAATGAAAATCCTGACCTGGCTCGATGGCCAAATCACACAAGCACTTCAAAACATACATATATATCAACAAGCATTTCATAACACTATACACACACCCACTACACACTTTGCGAGTTCAGACGAAGCAAAATACAACCACAAAACATAAAGAGCTTGGTGAAGTCCCTGGCTTCCGGCTCTGGCACTGGCATTGCCTCCTTGCCTTTGAAATTCCTGTAAAACAGATAACACTTTAGTTGCTAGCTAGTAGTTACACTTTAGAAGTCTCCTTAGGCTATCTTCTTCAACAGACAATCCAAACCTAATTTATGCTTCAAAAATAGCCTCCAACAGCATATGAGAACGGTATAGAAATTTTCATATAGGTAGAGATGATAGAGAAAAATGGGGATCCTCTTTCCTCATATGCATTATGTATGACCCACCTGTTAGTGAGAAAAAAATGCATACTCTATTATTGGAGATATCAAAATGTTTATCTTCTTTATTTACATTGTCACTATAGTTTTACCTCTCCAAAATGCATGTCACTGCACAATTGAACATGACCTTTCATGCAACACCATGCATGTTCTGCAAAATACAAAAGTGAAGAGCAATGTTGCGCATGTTGGTTCATGGTTGAGACAATCACAACTAACAAAGCAACATTCAAACACCCTAACCTCAAATATACACCACCGCAAACCCTCTCTGAATAAAAACACTACCACGATCATAACCTATACTAATTTCAAGCTCCATGCAACCCAACACCTTAGCACCATACCATAAACATACCATTAATTTCCTTCTCCAACACTACCAAGCACCAACACCACAAGAACCACTCCACACCACATATTATCAATTGAAGTGTGAGCATTTATGCGCAGAAGCAAATTATGGTTCTTTAACTACTTGATATGGTGATGGAAGATTATATTGCTGCACGTTATTAGTCATTTTAGAGTCACAAAATACGGGACACTGATAATTTCTGATACTAGAGAGCAAAGAATATTGTCCCCTTGTAATGGATGATTTCTGAAGCAATAAGTGCAATTAGTGCAATAATCCCGTGGGTTCCATGGAGAAGGTTCGTCATTCTATCTAGCTAGAAAACTGTTGGTTTACTTACAACTGAAACTAACAAGCGAGGAGATGACCTGACTCTTAGACGCTATTGCGTCCTCTCCCAGCATAGTTCAGAAAGTCCTCCTGCTGTCGTCCAAGCGTCGGAATCTGAGGCGACCGAGTTTGAGGCTCAATTCCCGATCCCTGTGATGTGCAAGTGTGGTTAGACATGTTACAAGTAAAAATGCATATTTTACTAAATTTTGTACCTAGACCGCTGTCGTCGGCACCAGCGGCTGCTTTATCGCTGGCGGCACCCATTGCGGAAGGACATGCTGTTGTCCTGGAAACATAGCCTGCAACACAAACCAAATAATTATACATATCATTTATATATTAAAAATCTTAAGTACAATATCTAGAATGTACCTGCATGGCAGCTTGCATCTGTAGAATGAAAGAGTTTTGATGCTCGTCCCTGGCCCTCTGCGCCTCGTCCATAACCCTCTGCACCTCGTCCCTCGCCTCGAGCATTTCTTGAGTCCTCTGGAGCTCCTCTCGAAGACTCTAGAGCTCCAAATCTCAGCTCGCATGGCTGCTGCTGGACCCACGCTGATGCGATGAAGAAGACCGCGAGGAAGCCCGCGCCTGCCTCGAGTCGACCGCTCCATTGAAGATGGCTAACCTGCACAACGACACAAGTCTATTAAATTTTTGTATCTTGAAGTTGGTAACACCGTTTGTGTGGTTTCCCACCACCACTTGCATACGTAGCTTCAGGAAAGATTGGCGCACTCTGCCAATCAAACTCTTCGCCTTGAATCATCCGCGCCTCGTCCCCGCACTTTGCCTAAAAATACAGAAAAATAACGTCATTAGAACTATTAAAAAGAATTCAATTAAGTTGAAAATATAACTCACCAAAGCCCCTGTCGCCTTCTGAGAAGACAGCTGGTCAAGCTACGACGGGTCACTTCTCTACTGGCCGCTCTCGTACTCCTATCCATACATGTTAGCACAATGAGGATTATAAAATTACTTAATAGAATTCGAGTAGCACTTACCATCCGTTTAGCAAGGCGTACATAGCCATCCCCACCTATGCGATGTTTTCCATCCGTCCCTGTACTCTCTCGACAGGTTTTAGAAAGTGCCTGGAAGCCCTTGCTCGCCCAAAGAGCACACAAGGCATGGTACGCGTCCAAACGGCTAACAAGCCACGCTACGCTAACATGCAAAAATTTATTATTGAATGAAAATATTGATCATATTCAGATAATGAAGCAAAATAAACTATAAGCTTTACCTTAGTTGCGCCTCTGTCAAGTACATGACGGACGAGTCCTTCCCAGCTCACGCTCATTTGGATGCAACTTGAAGTACTCGTTCACAGCTTGAGTGCGAGCTGACGATACTGAATGTGTCACGATCTTCCTAGTGCAGTTCTGGAAGATGAGATGAGCTTGATCCGTCTTCTCGATCTCGTTCTCAAAATGATATCGTGCCTGAAAGAAAATATACAAGTAAATGTGTATAACTTATATTATATTTGTATTACGCAAGTATTGTTCACTCTTACCATGAACTCATGCCAAACAGCCTCCTGGTAGTTGTTGTGAAGAACGTCTTGGGCCCTATAGTAGTCATCTCAAGACGTAGCAGCGCATTTGTTCACTACTCTAGGGTAGTGCAAACGGACTAGACGACCCATGACACCATTAACCAAAGCATGGCATCCTCGGCCCGTGAACAAAGCATCCTCCCAAGTCCTGGTACATGATTCTCAATAAGTATATATATAAGTCTAAAAGTATTTAAATTGAATTGTTAGAGATTTACTTACCTATCGCCAATCGGACAAATAATGATCCGATCGTCTGGGTTTGCAGCAGCCAGAGGAGGAGCCACGCAGTGGCTCCTCTTAATCCGCCGCTGCGGAACCGACTCAGAGGTGGGGTCACCCGACTGCACTGGCTCCGAAGAAGGAGGCTCCAAGCAGAAGGCACCGAAGAAGAAGGCACCAAAGGGCACACTAGTCTCTGTGTCTTCGGACATAGAGTCACCCTGACAATTTTAAAGATTCATATTATAGAATAATTAATTACTTATATCATTTATGTAATTAAATGTTCTTTACCTGTCGCGATCGTTGTCGTGACGAATCCAGTAGATGGATCACCAACTAAGCCCGTCTACCCCCGCTAAGCTGAGTGCCGTAAAAGACCTCTCCTCTCGTAGCTGTCGGTGACAGAAAGCTCCGCGCTCCTGCCCCTCCTCGTCTGCTGCTGCTCGACGACATTATGTTTAAGGGAAAATTAGCTAATGAATTTAATGGAATGTATATAAAAGAAAATAAGACATGAAAGAAACATTACTTGTACTTAATTTTAAAATCCATCAGCATCACGATGTACTCTACTACGTAAACCAGATCATCGATCTTCTGTCATGGTAGTTGCCCGTTTTCGTTTCCGTTTTCACATCTCACTAGTCTCTTTGTCTTCTACATCTCCAACTAAGTCATCGAGTCCAAAATCAGGCGCGACGACAAAAGAGTCTGACAACTCTTGTTCTTGGTAAAAAATATCAACCTCATCATCAAGATATCCAGCATCGTCTGGTGTATATAACTACTCGCGAGGATTCACCTTGTGTATAACACACCAAGCTTTAAGCTTTTCGCATGGATAATGCAGATAATACACTTGCCTGACTTGGTGTGCTAGGACGAAGGCGTCGTAGCCTCGTAGCCGGTCCTTGTGTTTAACTTCTACCATGCCAAATCGGTTTAGTCGAGTTTCATTGTTTGGATCAAACCAATCCCAGTCAAAGAAGACTACATTAAAGACCTTATTCCCCGCAAAACTGATTTCTAGGATGTTTTTAATGATCCCGTAATAATTAATTTCATGTCCTTGGTCATAAACTGCCCTATTCACAACTCTGGTGTTACATGTTGCTCTGAATGGACATTGAGCTTCAAATTCAGTTGAACGGAATCAAAACCAATTGACGTCGTATAGACCATAGCTTTTAATTTTAATAGATGCATAGGACTGTTGTCGTAATTCTTCATGGACGCCGACTTCTTTTTTGCACTGTGCATGAAACCAGGATAGGAAGTTAAGCCCTCCATGTACTCCATAATATCGCATCACTTGTATTTGGCTGCTCGTAGGTTGCTGCTTAGATTTCCAATTTTGTTGATCAATCTCACTAAATAAGGAAAAACATAATGATCAGCATAAATGTATAACACAACACACAAATTATTATAGATGTTGAGCAAACACTTACTGAAAATATTTGTCCATCCCCTCTATATTAGCGTACATGTACATCAAAGCAGTCGTCTTTTCATCTGGGTCAACATCGTAGCTCATGCCACTACCAACAGTGGTGCCTCTCGTTTTAAAAATGGAGACGCTGCTAAAAGGGGGTGCTTCATCCATATTGTACCGCAACGTAGAAACATTAACATTGTGTTCTTCTACAAAATAGTCACTTGAAAAGTATCCTATCTATTGAATGGCGTATGCTTCGGCGATGCATGCCTCAACCCTTGCGCGATTGCGAACCATTGGATTAAGACACCTAAGTGCTCTTTCAACGTGATACATCCACCTATATTGCACAAGGATGCCCATTTTAGCTTCATATGGAAGATGGATTAGGAGCTGTTGCATTGGATTGAAGAACCCTGGAGGGAAAACTTTTTCCATCTTACATAAAACACTGGTATCTCCTTTTCCAACTTCTCAATCATCTCGGATGTGATTTCTTTAGCACAAAGCTTTCTATAAAAGTAGCTAAGCTCGGCTAACACCTTCCACACCGCATCGTCAATGTAGCCCCAAAACATAACCGGCAGAAGTCTTTCCATGATTATGTGATAATCATGACTTTTCAACCCTGTAAGATTTCCGGTCTTAACATTTACAGCTCGTCTCAGGCTAGCAGCATAACCGTCAAGAAATTTCAATGTTTTCATCCATTTGAAGACATGTTTCTTTTCTTTTGGTTGAAGACAGAAAGAAGCAAGCGGTTTGCCACCAAATTCGGTTAGCTCAAGAGTTGGACGTTTACAAACCTCTGCCAAATCCTTACAAGCCTTTATATTATCTTTTGTTCTTCCCATCAAATCGAAGCATGTGCTTATGATGCATTCGCTCATGTTACGTTCCTTGTGCATGACATCAATGTTATGCATTAGAATTATGGACTTCACATATGGTAGCTCCCATAGTGCACATATATGAGTCCAATTTTGGTCCTCTCTGTAACCAACAAAATATCCAGGACGGCCTTCATCTGCCACTAAGTTGTTCAACCGTTCAGCAATCTCCGACCCATTGAGATGTTGTGGTGGTCCATTTTTGACAACAGTGTCTTTCCTGAAGGCATCTTTCTGTTGCCTAAATACGTGATTGGGCGGTAACCAACGTCTGTAGCATTCGAAGTAGCAAATCTTGCCACCATGATTTAAACAAAAACATTTAGTATCTGAAGCACATATTGGACATGTCAAACGACCATGAGTGCTCCAGCCAGAAACCATGCCGTAAGCTGGAAAATCATGGACAGACCACAAGTATGCAGCTCGAAGGTTGAATTTCTATTTTTTGTAACAATCGTACGCCTCGATTCCTGTCCATAACATTTTCAACTCTTCAATCAACGGCTTCAACATAACGTTCAGTCGTGAACCAGGATGATCCGGTCCAGGTACAATAAGGCAAAGGAACATGAACTCATACTTCATACAAAGAGATGGTGGTAAGTTGTACGGAATTGCGAACACGGACCAAGAAGAGAATGGTGTTGTGTTTGTACTCAACGGTGAAAAGCCATCTGTCGTCAACTCGATGCGAATATTTCTCGCGTCATTGGCAAAATCTGGATCGAAGCAATCAAGCGCACTCCATGCCTCACCGTCAGACGGGTGCACCATCATTCTGTTGTTCTCACGTAGACCTTCTTTGTGCCACCTCATGTGTCTGGATGTTTTTTTTTGAGAGAAACAAGCACTTCAATGTAGGTGTGACAGGCAAGTAGCGAAGCTGCTTCTGTGCGACTTCAGTCATTACATTTGTACTGTCGTCATCAACAACTTTGATAAATCTTGCTTTAACACATTTTAAGCACTTGTTCTCCTTGGCATGATCTTTCCATAAAAGCATGCAGTTGTCTGGGCACATATCAATCTTCTCATAGTCCATACCAAGCCCAGAAATCAATGTCTTAGAATGATACATATCTTTAGGCACTTTATGAGGTCGTGGAAGGACATCACTGATCAATTTGATGATATCGTTGTAGCAGTTATTGGAGAAGGAAGACTTAGACTTAATTGCCAAAAATCTAGTCAAGAAACTGAGGATTGTCACTATGGTGTGTTCATGCAACGGCAATTCAGAAGCTTTGAAAAGCTCGAAACTCTTTAACCTCCGTTGTAGGAGGATGCTCTGTCAATTCAAGATTTATGGCTTCAAGCATCTCATCCATCCTATCAACCCCAGTATTGTCATCCTCATCTCGATCTTCTATGACTTGAGAAGGTGTCTCACCATGAAATGTCCACAACTAATAACGTTGCATGAAACTGTTTCCACACAAGTGATATGTCAATGTCACTTTGTCAAAACACTTCATATTCTGACATTTGATACATGGGCACCGCACCTTGCTGTTGTTTGACAACGATAAAGCTCGTTCTATGAAAGCATTCATCTTGGTGAACCACTCCTCTGAGTGCCTTCCATTCTTTTTCCAACCAGTATATATCTAAGTGCGGTCTTCCGCCATGTTTGAGAGTATACCTTCAAAGTGGACAAATCATTATAAGTTTCATTGTTATGTCATGTCACGGCCCTACAACTAAGCAGATAGTTCCCAAACCCACCCAAGAGTGACCGAGCAGAGCGTGCACATGATGAGACGCGCGGTCTGGATCCGGACGAAATTTTAGCAGCATAAAGTCGCCTATTTAACACTACACCCCCCTATCTAGTGCATTTCTTAAAGTAAAAAGGGGCCTAACTACTATGCAGTTATAGCAGTCATACGGTGACGAGCACTGTGTAGTCGATTTTTGCCAAGACGAGCATAGTGGCGCTGCCACTGTTGCCGGTGTTCGCTGTGGTGCTATTGTGAGACGTGATGACGGGCATCAAGGCCATGACCATGCTCATGGCTCTGTCGGGGTTCCTCTCGTACGTGTACCAGGACAACCTCGACGGCCGGCGCGAGGTTGCCGAGAAAGGAGCTAACTGGGGGAGGGAGGGAGGGAGAGAGAGAAAGGGAGATGGGGATGAGGTGAGAGGGAAAGGTAAAGGGAGGGAGAGAGATAGAGGGAGATGAGGAGAGAGGGAAAGAGAGGAGAGAGAGTAAATGAATAGGAGAGGAGCCATGGCCACTGCCTTTAACCCCGTCGACGCCGATTCAGATGGGCGGGGCCAATTGGATCACCCTATTCCAGTCGGCGCTCTACGGCATCGCCAAGGTCGCGACACCCTCTTCGCCGACATGCTATCCGTGAAGGAGTTCCCCAAGAAGCTCCTCCTCGAGAACCTCCCCGACGACTTGGACATCATCTGCACGCACCCCATGTTCGGCCAAGAGTTGGCCCACGACTGCTGGGTCGGCCTCCCCTTCGTGTTTTATAGGGTCTGCTTCGGCAACAACTGCCCCGCGCACCACGCCTGTGCGGAGGCGTTCCTCGGCATGCTTGTGCGGGAGGGGTGCCAAATGGTGGAGATGCCCTACGCCGATCACGATGAGCACTCCGCTGAGACACAGTTCCTGGCCCACACGATCGGGCGGATGCTGGTGTTGCTGGAGCTCAAGCCGATGCCCATCAGCACCAAGGGCTACGACACGCTGCTGCGGCTCATCAACAACACCTGCAGCGATAACTTTGACCTCTACAACGACCTCTTCATGTACAATAAGAATGCCACCGAGCTGCTCCACGTGCTCCAGAACAAGCTCTTCCACTTGGACGGCTTGCCAGATCCCACCGATGTGGCGCCTGCACCTGCTCTGGTCGTGGATGATAACGGGCCAACAACTTCAACGGTTAATGACGATGATGATCTAGACATTGATGAACAAGACAGTAATTGACCGATGAACAGGTTGTACCATGTCCATCTCTCTCATCGAAATGGTGCCCTTTGCCTGACGCCTCCCTTTGCCCGACCACACGGCCATAGACCCAGCTGGCGGGTGCCGCCTCGGTCTTCCTCCCTCCTCCTGTCGGGGCAGGGGGCGACAGCGAGGGCAGCGCAGGGGATGGACGGTGGTGCAAGGGAGGGTAGGTGCGACGAGGGCGGCGCAGGGGAGGGGAAGGGTCGGGGTCAAAAGTAGCGCAGGGGAGGAGGTCGCGGCGAGGGTGGCGCAAGGAGGGGGGCGGTGCTGGGGAGGGAGCATCGCAGGGGAGGGCGGCGGCGTGGGCGGCACAAGGGAGGGGCGATGGCGAGGGCGCTGCAGGGGAGGGGAGAGGGCGGCGTCACCGCCGCCCAGGCGAGGGGAGGGGGCAGCAGCGCAGGGCAGAGGAGGGGCGATGGGAGGGAGGGGCGATGGGGAGAGGCAGCGGTGTACCTGGGAGGAGGCAGAGAACGGCGGTGGTGACGGCCTTCGACGGCGGTGCGGCGGCAGTGGAGGCAGGGGCATGGCGGCAGTGTCGTAGGCGCGGGCGGCGGTGTGGAGAGGGGCGGGAATTGGCGGGCGTGCGGGGTATAGTGAAATTTTTTTATCGACGACGGTGTAGGTCAACCGTCGCTGATAAAAAAATTTCACTATATAGGTCAACCGTCGCCGATAAGTCTCTATTGACGACAGCTGAGTAGGACCATCATCGATAACTTCTTAAGTGGGCCCAGTTTTGGCCCATATTGTTGATGGGCCTTAATTAACGACGGTCCATCATCGTCAATAAGTGATGGACGTCAGTTTTGAGCCCACCGTTGTGGATAATGGTATTATTGACGACGGCTCTATTTAGCTGTGATCAATTAGTTAAATAACAACGGGGCCGTCGTCAATTATTTTGGCTGTCGTCTACTGTCGCGTTTCCTGTAGTGAGAAGATGTCTGGGCGTAGGATTGGGTTTAAACCTTAGGGATATGGACTAGTCCGGTACAGGGATGGACAAGTCTAATACAACAGAATAAATCCGTGTTGACGCCGGAATAGTCCGGGTCAGCTGGACTGATCAGAATAAGAAGCAAAGTGATTATGAATGTTTGATCTAATAGTGATCTAAAGGGCATCATTTCACAAATAATCTTGATAAACATGACCAGTAAGCAATCAACAATCATACAATGGTCATAATTCACCAAGATTCACTAATTTAAATAGTTTTCAAGAGAAAATCGAGATAAGAGATAGTTTTTCGCAGAGTAAGTAAACTTTGAAGATTCAAGCAGGTATGCTGTGTTTCAAGCCACATTTCGAGAGTCAAGTATATTTAGTTCATTTATTAGCTCACAAAATCTCTTTTTATCTAGTTTCCTTGTGAATATATCTGCAAGTTGTTTTTTAGTTCTAACATGTGAAATTACTATATCACCTTTTAGTGAATGATCTCTTAGAAAATGATGACGAATGTCTATGTGCTTAGTTCTTGAGTGTTCTACTGGATTTTGTGCAATTTTTATGGCACTTTCATTATCACATAGGAGTGGAATATAGTTCAGATTGTAACCATAATCCCTTAGAGTTTGTCGCATCCAAAGTAGTCTTGCACAACAACTATCGGTTGCAACATACTCCGCTTCGGTCGCGGAAAGAGCAATGGAGTTTTGCTTTTTAGATGACCATGAAACTAAGGATCTTCCAAGAAATTGGCAACTTTATGATGTGCTCTTTCTATCGACTTTGCATCCTGCACAGTCGGCATTGGAATATCATATTAAGTTAAACTTGGATCCTTTGGGATACCAAAGGCCCAAGTTAGGTGTGCACAAGGTATCTTAAAATTATTTTTACAGCTATTAAATGGCGCTTGTTAGGTGCGGCTTGAAACCTTGCACACATATAAACACTAAGCATGATATCTGCCCTAGAAGCACATAAACAGAGTAATGAACCAATCATAGTCCTATATACCTTTTGATCCACATTTGGACCATCTTCGTTGAGATCTCGATGTCCATTAGTTGCCATGGGTGTCTTGATGGGCTTGTCTTTGTCCATATTGAACTTCTTGAGGATGTCCTGCATGTACTTGGTTTGGTTTATGATGGTGCCTTGTCCTAATTGCATCACTTGGAATCCCATGAAGAACTTCAATTTGCCAATCATCGACATCTCGAATCCGTCTACCATAATTTTGCTGAATTCTTCACAAAAAGATTTATTAGTAGACCAAAAATGGTATCATCAACATAAATTTGACATACAAATAGATGATCATCAAAATGTTTTGTAAACAATGTATAATGATCTTTTCCAATTTTAAAGCCATTTTGAGTTAGAAAATCTCTAAGGCACTCATACCAAGCTCGGGGAGCTTGTTTGAGGCCATAGAGAACCTTACGTAGTTTATACACTTGGTTGGGGTGCTCTTGATCTTCAAATTCTGGTGGGTGCTCCACGTACACTTCCTCCTTAATGGGACCGTTGATGAAAACACTTTTGACGTCCATTTTATAAAATTTAAAATTATGGTGAGTAGCATATGCCAACAAAATACGAATGGACTCAGGTCTGGCTACGGGAGTGAAAGTTTTGTCGAAGTCCAAACCTTCAACTTGTGAGTAACCTTCTGCCATAAGTTGCGCCTTATTTCTTGTTACCACTGCATGTTCATCTTGCTTGTTCTTAAAGACCCATTTGGTTCCTTCGATGTTTGCCTTTGGTCTTTCTACAAGCTCCCATACTTCATTTCTCTTGAAGTTGTTCAGCTCCTCTTGAATTGCAATCACCCAACATGGATCCTTTAGTGCTTTCTCTACTCTGTATGGTTCCAGAAAAGAGACAAAAGAGTAATATTCATAGAAATTAGCTATGCTATATCTAGTTGTTACTACCTTAGCAATGTCTCCAATGATGTTGTTGCAAGATGATCTCTTTGTATACTCTGATGTACTCTTGGGTGAGGGACTTGTGAAGTTGCTTTCACTTCATTTTCATCATTGTCAATGTCTCCCCCTATATCATTGCTTCCATGGTTATATTGATCTTACTGATCTTGATCTTGTGCATGAGCTCCCCCTAGATCATTGCTTTCCTGTTGAAGTTCATCTTGGGCACTTGAGACATGTGGTTGCTCTTGAGGTCGAATATCACCAAGTGCCATCCTTCTCAATGCTTGACATGGGGCTTCTTATTGACCTAGCACACACTTATCAACTTGCTACACTTGGGAGCCGTTAGTTTCATGAACACTACGTCACGTGCTATTTCAACAATGCTAGAGACTTTGTTGAAGACACGATAGGCGTAGGCATTCGAATCATAACCAAGCAAGAAACCTTCATTAGGTTTTGAAGCCAATTTTGAAGTCCTCAGTTTCTTGTCAAGATAAAACACTTGCTTCCAAATACTACAAAATATGAAACATTGGGTTTATTACCAGTGAGGAGCTCATATGGCGGTTTCCTTAGAAGTGGGTGAAGATATAGATGATTTTTGGCGTGACAAGCAGTGTTTACCGCTTCAGCACAAAATCGGACTCAAGTCTTGTATTCATCCAACAATGTCCTCGCCATCTCGATGAGCATTATGTTCTTCCTTTTAGTCACCCCATTTTGTTGAGGGAAGTAGGGCGCCGAAAACTCATGTTTTATTCCTTCTTCATCTAGGTACTCCTCAACTTGAGTATTCTTGAACTCCATTCCATTTTCACTTCTAATGTTATTAATGGTTGAGGAGAATTCACTTCGCGCTCTTTTCAAATTTTCTTTAGGATCCCCAGGGTTTCTTATTTATCATGGAAGTATAATACCCATGTAAATCTAAAAAAAATCATCAACAATAACTAAATTGTTTTTGTTACCACCGATGCTTATATAAGCAATTGGACCGAAGAGGTCCATGTTAAGAAGTTCTAGCGGTCTTGAGGTAGTCATCACGTTCTTGGTGGGGTGTGGTGCTCCAACTTGTTTTCCCGCCTGACATTCGCTGCACGACTTGTCTTTCTAGAAAATAACATCTTTAAACCTCGGATGTGACCATCTTTTAGAAGTTTCTGCAGATTCCTCATCCCAACATGGGCTAGCTGTCAATGCCACGACCATCCCATGTTAGTTTTTGCAACCAAGCATGTGTTGAGTTCAATTTTATCTTTGTTAAATTCAACAAGATAAAGCTTTCCCTTCAACATTCCCTTGAATGAAATGGAGTCATTGCTTCTTCTAAAAACAGTCACACCCTCATAACTGAGTAAACAATTATAACCTTTGTCGCATAGCCAAAATATGGACAAAAGGTTATAATCTATAAAATCGACATGTGAAATATTTGAAAGAGTATGTCGAGAAGAAATTTCAATTTTACCACTACCAAGGACCATTCCTTGGCTATTGTCTCCATATTATATTCCTTCACTTGGATCTGTGTTGTGCTCATACTCCATGAAACATACTCCTCTCTCTGGTCATGTGATTAGTGCATTCACTATCCAGCACCCACTTTGATTCCTTGGGTCCTCGCAGGTTTCACCCACACACGAGTTTTTGAGTTCTTGAGCCGGGGCCTTGCATATTTAGTAAATACATGTCCACATTTGTCTTTCATGAGTACATGGGAATCATCAAAAGTACGGAACAATATTTGCAATTAAAATTCATGTGATGTTTCCTTAACAAAAGTAATTTGCTTCTTAACATGAACATTAGTGGACATTTTTTTATTTTTAGTAAACCAAAGACCATCTTTAACGTTAAGAGGTCTAGTGACCATGTATGTACTATGTGCATATTTAATCTTTTCCTTGTCAAATATGCCACTTTGGGATGGATGTTTAGCATGTGAAACAGAAGAATCATCTTCAACAATATTTTTCTTACTAGAGCATGTGCAAGTTACAGTTGTTATCGAATTTACACCTTTGGAAGATGAGCTCTTGGAGGAGGAATCACTTTGCTTGAGTGACGCAACTTGCACTTCAAGGATTTTGTTAACTTTTGACAAGTTAGCATGTTCATCCTTGATTGCAATGTGTGAGTCTTCTAGTCTTGAGTAAGTTTCCTTACTCAAGGCTAGCTCATGCTCAAGTGACTTACTCTCCTCCTTCTCAAGCTCAAGGATTTTCTCAACCTCTTGATGTCTCTTCCTTTCGCGGATGAGCATATCATCTTGTCGGTTGACAAGCTCCTCCTTCTCAAACATTTCACCCGACAACATTTTCATTTTCCTTAAAGCAGTTTTACTTGAACCTTTAAACATTTCCTCATTTTCACTAGAGCTATCAAAATCATCAATGGAGGAATTAAGTGAGGGAAGTGTAAGTCGAACCTTTTTTTGCCTTCCTTAGCCATGAGGCAAGTATGATTATGAGTCTCCCTTCCACCCATGTTCTGGAAGAGCGTAGACTTCTTGGTAGGCTTCTTGATGGCAATGGTAGCCATCTTCTCTTCTTCATCAGAGGAGGACTCGTCGTTTGAGTCCCATTCCTTGCCAATATTGCTCTTGGTGTGCTTGCCTTCTTTTCTTGAAGGTCTTCTTCTCTTGTGGCTTTGCTTCCTTTTTCTTCTTATTTTTCTCATATGTGCAGTCAACCATAAAGTGATCGTATTCGCCATAGTTGTACCAGGTACATCATACTTTGGATTTTCCTTTGTCTTTGATTTTCCCATCACTTGAGTTGCTGTCCTTCCTTCTTCTCATCATGCGCTCGAATTTCTTGATGAAGAGCACCATCTCTTCATCATCAAAATCGGTACTCACGTCACTTGTGTCTTATTCATCTTGTGCTTCATGAACTTCCTTTCCTTTAGGCTTGCAAGTTGCTTTAAGGGCAACTTCCTTTTTCTTGGAGGAGGTAAGTTCAGCTAAGTCTTTGACATATTAGGCCTCCTTCTCCATCATCTCATGATTGATAATCTTGCTCAAGAGTTTATCCAGAGTCATTTTTGTGGAACACCAGGCTTTCTTGAATCATAGAGCACAAGGTGAAATTTCTTGGCATAAATGCTCTAGTCATTCTTTTGACTACCTCATGGTCAGTCAGCTTCTTGCTTCCATAGGATTGGATCTTGTAGATGAGCGCCTTCATTCCGTTGTACATCTCTTGAGGTGATTCGCCTTCCTCGATGGCAAACCTCCCCAATTCTCCTTCAAGTATTTCAATTTTTGCTTTGCAAACTGAGCGATTTCCTTCATGTGCGGTCTTGAGTGTATCCCATATTTCCATGGAACTTTCCAGTCCATCAATCTTGGTGAACTCTTCTTGGCTCAAGGAAGAAGTGATCACTGCAACAACTTGTGCGTTGTGGTGAATTTCTTGCTCTTGCTCCAAAGTGAGTTCATCATCGATATCCGGGATGTCTACACTTGTACACATAACATGCCATAGAATTGGTTTTAAGGAGATAAGGTGCATTCATATTATACTTCCACATGGTATAATCATTTCCGTTGAAATGAGGAGGTTTTCCATGGGAATTGAAAGATATTGATTGTTAGAATTAAGACGATCATAACTATAAGTATATTGGTAGTAGTCATGCTGAGCACTCCCTATTGTCTTCTCGTCTTCTTCCTTGCCCTTTTTGCTTAGAAGTTTCTTTCTTAGAAGTGCCTTTAGTTTATGCACTTATTCATCATCGTGTTTGTTTTTCTTGAGTATATTGTGTGCCTTTGTGTCTTTTTCATCTTTGGTGTTGGGTAGCTTTGGGATCTCATTGTTCTTGTCAGAGGACATTGATCTCTCCGAGCGGCGAGTCTGTGAGACCTATGTGTGCTGAATACATTGGCTATGGCGATAAAAGTTTTAAATATCACCAAAACACCTTTTCAACAAGGTCCGAGCTCCACCAAGGTCCGACAATAGGTTCGACTTGTTTTGGGTAGCGCTGGCAAGGTTTGACGTAAGGTCTGACTTGCTTTTTCTAGGTCGGACTTACTTTGGCTAGGTCTAACTTATTTGTCTAGGTCCAACTTATTTTGGTTAGGTCTTACTTGCTGTGTCTAGGTTTGACTAGCTTTGTTAAGCTCTGGTGCTAGATCCGACTAGCTTTGGTAAGCTCTGGCACTAGGTCATGCAAGGTTTGGTAAGCTTCGGTTCAAGGTCCGGATAGCTTTGTCAAGGTCTGTAGCTTGATCTCAGTGATTCTGCTTTTAACTCGCAATGTTTCAAACTTGTTTATTTTTGTCTTATGGGAAGTTTGCTTTGTATTCTTTTACTATGTTTTTGGTATGCTTTGGTGGTTATGGCTGATATTGTTTTGCTATGGTTTGCAACATGCTTATGTGAGGTGCTCACGTAAGGTGTTGTGGTTATCAGAACTAACGAGAGTCATGTCGAGGACTTGTTCTTGGAAGTATTGGTTGTTTATTCATGTGCAGGTGTTGCTTGAGTTCAAGACATGGCTGGTGACGAGATCCATATAACTAGTCATATGAATAAGATGAGGTTCAACAACCAAGTTCGGGAGGAATTGTGTTTGAGTTGATTTGGAGGTTGCGCAACATGTTTGAATAAAAATAAATGCATATAAAGGTAATGTGGACATCGCTGGAAGATGTTTGCACGTGTGAAAGGAGTGCATTAACGTGGCTACATGGTTCCAAGGCATGATGAAGAGATGTAGACGTAAATAATTGGTTGGAAAGGTCTAACCGACTAGGTTATTGACTCAAGTTGCGGCTGAGTCGGGTTTGACTCAAATATGGAAAGATTTGAGTTGGTTGCATTAGGATTTCGTGGTGAGCAAGAAGTTGGGTTGTTTTAGGATTGTAGAATGTGTTCCTAAGTTGTTTAGAAGTCTTAAGATTGTTTCTATCTGCGTATGGAAGAGTCTTGAGAAGTTATGGAAAGTTTCGATTGAAACTGAGTAGGATACGAGTCCTAATTTGGTTTGGGTTGGCCTCGTGGCTGGTTATATAAGCAAGGGAGGCAAGAGATCGTGATAGACGACTTTGGGGCTGCTCCTCTTGTGGTTTGATCAATAAAATTCATAGTTTAAATGTAACTTTTGTGCCTTGTTCGTCCGACTTGTTTTCATCAAGTCTTTCCCATTGAGTTTCTACACAACACTACCTTGCTTCGGTGGTTTTATCATAACTCTAGTTTTACAGATCCAATTGATGTGATTATTTTTGGGTTGTCTTCACGACTCAATTATCTGTCATCGGTGAAAATTTCGCGGTCATTGGATTTGTGGTTTTGGATCTACACGAGTTTATTTGCAAGGTTGCACATCTGGTTTTTCTCGGGTAGAACAGATTAACCTTCGTTCAATCTTTCAATTGTAACTTGAGTTTTTCTCGACGGTTTTTCGTGATTCTTGTTGTCGTGTCTTTGTGAATTGATTATCCACAATCTATACTAGTTTTGTAACGATTGATCACGTTTAGATTAGTTGCACACACGATTTAACATATTGATTTTCTACCGAGGGGTTTTTGTTGCTTCCGCTAAAAAGTTTTAACCTACCATTCACCCCCCTCTGGTAGCTTTTCACGTGCTCTTCGATCCTTCAATTGGTATCAGAGCCACGGTGCTCTAATCTTAGTGATTTGCATGTGTTTTTGATTAATCATCATGGAGAAATACTCCGCAAAACCTTTTGTGTTTAGTGGTATTGATTTTCAAGTTTGGAAGGTACGTATGGAAGCCTTCATCCAAGCGCAGGGCTTTGCATTATGGGAAAAGGTGTACAGATCCTACGAAGTGCCGCCAAATGATCAAGTTACAACTTCAAATTTGAGAGATGTCGACAACAACAACAAGGCTCGGAACTTGATCATACAAGGATTGACTCAAAGCGACTTCGACCGTGTTGCTCACCTCCGATCTGCATACGATGTTTGGAAAGCTCTATGTGATTACCATGAAGGATCCAACGCGATCAAGTAGGTAAGGCAAGACATGTTCAAAAAGGAGTACATGTGTTTTGAGATGCATCCCAACGAGTCAATCGATGATTTTTTTCCTTGCTTTAACAAAATTCTTAGCAACTTGTGTAGTGTCAAAGTTAAATTTTCAGATGTTGAGAATGATAGGCAATTATTAAGTGCATTAGACATGTCAATTTGGGAGATGAAAGTCACATCTATTAGTGAAACAACTGTGATGAGTACATTTACTTTAGATGTTCTATATTCTAAACTAAAAACTCATGAAATTGACATAATCCCACGTAAGAACCTCAGCAAGTCTCTTGCATTTGTTTCTCAACGTGACATGACTAGCTCCAACCAATCTTCATCTTGTGGAACACTTGTTTTGTTGTCCTCTCTAACCCTTGAACAGATTGAAGAGTTTCCAGAGGAAGAACTTGCACTCATTTCTACCCGGTTCTCAAAAGCATTGCAAATGTGAGAACTAGAAGGAGAGGGAGTGCTGGACCTCAACAATACTTCAAATCTGGTAAGACAGGACATTTTCGCACGGCTTGGCCAAGCCTTTCAGGTACTACATCCCTTGACGAAAAGCAAACAAGGATGAAACACTCCTATGCAAACAACAACATGAAACAGAAGGGTTTTACAGGAAGCCAATTAGTAAACAGTTTTATCTCCGCACTTCAGGAACTTGGCTCGGGCGATGTGGACATTGGAAGTGATGAAGATGAAGATGATCTGGCAATCTTGTGCTTCATGGTGGGCAAGTCATGATCAAGTATGGAGGAGGCAGAACACAACAACGACACTAAAGAGGTATGTCCTACTTGCAAAGAAATGTGTGATGCTATTTCTCGTGCCACTGTTATAGTTAAGAAAAAGGACAAAAAGCTTAGGGACAATGCTGTTAAATTGAGTCACTAGAATCTGAAATTAATCGCTTGGAATCTTTCATTCATAGTGATGATTTTTGTTCCACATGTGATTTAATATATGAACAATTGTCCTCTCTACGATGTGCGCACACCTCTAGAATTGATAAACTTGAGTTAGAAATTAAAAAGAATAGAGAGCTTGCTGCACTTAATGATAAAAACTTGAAAGATGCTAGCTGTTCTACAATTGATTTGAGTTGTTCTACTTGTGATGATCTTGATAAGAAATTGCATGATGCTATGGATGAATTTCTATTTTGAACAATGCTTTACGTGCTCATGAAGTTAAAAATTGTTCTGATTACAAATTAAAAGGAAAAACTTCATGTGAAAATTGCCTTGATCTGTCCAATAAACTTGATGACATGCATAGGACATTAGATCAGTTTTGTAATGCAAATAAGAACCTAAACTTGCTACAAAATTCTTCCAAGTCTTGTAATGATAAAACTGGTTTAGGTTTTGATTCTCATGCTCAAGCTATGGCACATCCACGTAAAATTGTAAATTCATTAGGAAGTGGTTTGATTTAAATAGTTCCTAAACAAAAAGAAGTGGTTTTCAAATCTGCAGGGGTGCAGTTCCTAAACAAAAAGAAGTGGTTTTCAAATCTGCAGGGGTGCTATCTCATTCAGCTTTTAATAAACATGTTTTTTGCTCATCTAGACATGAACACAAAGTTAAATTTCATTATACTCACTGTGGTAGAGATGGTCATGTCATAGATTTTTGTTATAGACTAGCTAAACAACATAAAAAGGAAAGAATGCAAGCTAGATCTCATAACACTCATGCAACATTTGCTGCACATGCTAAACCGAATGATATGAACATGCAACCTGTTGTAATGAGTCGAAAACATGCAACGTTTGCTCCCAAACCTACTTTTTTTCATGCTACACATATAACACCTCATAGGTCTGTAGTAGGTTACAAAAATCCTCAAGCTTTGACTTATAAACCTGCTATTTTATCTCAGCTTTCACGTTTTATTCCTGTTGGAAATCGTGTGACTCAATACTAGATTTCTAAATGCCTTCTGACTAAATCTAGTATCGAGTCATCGATGTATTGTGCTTCTATGTAGGTTACACGCTTGACGAAGGAGAACATTTGGATTGTGGATTCAGGTTACTCACGCCACATGATCGGTAACAAAGAATGGTTCTCCTCACTCTCTTTTGTGTCACATGTATAGAATGTTACTTTTACCGATAATTCTTCAACTCCTATAATTGCTAAGGGTTCGGTTAGAGTAAATGATCAGTACACTTAGAAGGATGTGGCACTTGTCAAAAATTTGAAATACATCTTGCTTTCTGTTTCACAATTGCTAGATGAAAATTTTGAGATTATTTTCAATAAAAATTGCTGCAAAGTTGTAGGTTCAAATAGTGAGCTTATTTTTAACATGTTTCGATTTGGAAGAGTTTTTAAGATGATTTTGATATGTCTTCTTCTAAGCATTGGTGTCTAGTTGCTAATGATTCCAAATACTTATATTTTTGGCATCATAGACTAGGTCACGTAGGCTTTGATCATCTCAGGCGTGTCGGTGCTCTTGATCGCATACGTGGGCGGCCTAAGCAGAAAGGGGACAAAGAAATTGTGTGCTCTTCTTGTAGACATGCTAAGATGGTTGCAGGTTCACATGCTCCTCTCACAATAACCATGACAACTGAATCGGGTCAACTTTTGCACCTTGACAACGTAGGAGCTTCACCTATTCAATCCTTCGGAGGTAAATGGTATGTTCTTGTGATTGTTGATGACTATTCAAGATACTCTTGGTTTTATTTTATGGCATTTAAGAATGAACCTTTTTGTCACTTTAGAACTTTATTTCTTAGATTATCAATTGATCACCTAGGATCTTTGAGAGCAATTAGAAGTGATAATGGAACTAAATATAAAAATCAATCTTTTGATCACTTTTGTGCTAAAAATGGAATAGATCATCGATTTACTTCATCATATGTTCCTCAACAAAACGGTGTTGTAGAAAGAAAGAACATAACCATAGTTGAGATGGCTAGGACTATACTTGATGAATATCAAATTCCTACAAAATTTTGGGCTCATGCAATTGCAACCGCTTTTTATGTCTTAAATCGTGTTTTCTTGTGTGCTAAGCTAGGTAAAACACCATATGAACTCCGGTTTGGACATAGACCAAGTGTCACACAGTTTCAGGTCTTCGGTTGCAAATGCTTTGTTAAGATTCATGGTAATCTTGATAAATTTTAACCTAGATCTTTTGATGGCATGTTTCTTGGTTACCAATCTCATACTAGAGGCTACCGTGTGCTTTTACATGACACTAACAAAATTGTGGAGACTTGTGAGGTTTCTTTTGATGAAGCTAGCCCAGGTACTAGCTCAAATATTGCAGGTCCTGATCTATATACGCAGGGGGAGAGTATTTTCGTTGAAGATGAGGAAGAAGAGGTGCTGCTCCCCAAAAATTTAGCAGCTAATGACATTGTACTAGCTCTTGATTTTGATTCATAACCAGCACCGACGACCACCATTTCTGGTCCAGATTGTCCTCATGTCACAAGCACTTCGATTTGTGACGAACATGAAGAATAAGAAGCTTGTGAAGTGTCCACTCCCCTCTGGGTTATCAAAAGTCATCCTCCACAACGAATTACTGCAAGCTTGCACGAACGAGTCACATGGTCCAGGTTTTGCGATCCAAACTCTCATGCTCATTCTGCTCTTGTTGCTTCTTTTAAACATAAAGATATATCACACAAACTCACTAATGAGTCTTGGGTTATTGCCATGCAAGAAAGATAGAAAATTTGAAAGAAATAATGTTTGAAAACTTGTACCTCCACCTCAAGGTTAGACTTTAATTGGAACTAAATGGGTGACCAAAAATAAACAAAGAGAGGATGGGGTTGTGGTTAGGAATAAGGCTAGGTTGGTTGCTCAAGGTTTCACACAAATTGAAGGTCTAGATTTTGATGAAACTTTTGCTCCTTTTGCTAGATTAGAAGCCATAAGAGTTTTGTTAGATTTTGCTGCATCTAAAGGCCTCAAGTTATATCAAATGGATATTAAAAGTGTTTTTCTTAATGGCTACATAGATGAGGAGGTTTATGTCAAGCCACCACTGGGTTTTGAAATTCCAGATTTTCCTAATCATGTTTACAAACTGTCTAGAGCCTTGTACGGTCTCAAACAAGCCCCTAGAGCATGGTATGATAGGTTAAAAACATTCCTACTTGAAAAAGGGTTTACTGTGGGCAAGGTTGATAAAACTCTTTCTGTACTTAATCATGGCAATAACTCGTTACTCCTTCAAGTGTATGTGGATGATATTATATTTGGTTGTGTTTCTCATGATCTTGTGTCGATGTTTTCAGCTATGATGAGTTCAGAATCTGAGATGAGTATGATGGGAGAACTCATGTACTTTTTTGGGGCTGCAAATCAAGCAAACCAAGGAAGGTACCTTTGTGCATCAAACAAAGTATACAAGAGACCTTCTTAAGAGCTTCAACATGGACAAAAGCAAGCCTCTTCAGAAACCAATGGTACAACAATGACACTTGAACTTGATGAAGATGGTGAACCTGTGGATCAAAAAGAATATAGAAGCATGATCGGATCACTTATGTACCTCATGGCATCAAGACCAGATATACAATTCAGTGTATGTTTTTTTGCACGATTTCAAGCTTCCCCACGTGCTTCACATCATCAAGCCATGAAAAGAATTCTCATGTACTTACATGGAACTCAAGAATTTGGTATTTTTCTTCCTTCTCCCTCAATCATTACTTTGAAAGCTTTTTTAGATGCTGATTTTGGGGGTTGTAGGATTGATAGGAAAAGTACTTCCGGTGCTTGTCATTTTCTTGGTAATTCACTTGTTGCTTTGTCCTCTAGAAAACAAAACTCAGTTGCACAATCCACAACCGAATCTAAATATGTAGCTCTTGCTAGTGCTTGCACACAAATTCTTTGGATTGTTCAAACACTTAATGACTATGGGGTTGATCTAGATAGTGTTCCACTGTTTTGTTATAACACTAGTGCCATTTGCATTGCTAAAAACCCTGTTCAACATTCGAGAACAAAAGCACATTGACATTAGGTATCACTTTCTCTGTGATAATGTTGAAAAAGGAAACATTGTGCTTCACCATGCAGGTAGCAAACAACAATTGGCTCATATTTTCACAAAACCTTTGGATTTCACTCGTTTTTGTTTCATTCGTAGTGAAATAGGGGTTATGCATCCTCATGGCTTAAATTGAAGGGCAGTTTTGAAACTTGGAAAGTCTATATGTGAATCTGAAATAAAAATAATATGAGCACAGTATTTGATACATATATGACTTTGTGATTCCTTTTACGTGCTGAAAGTTCTTACTACATTACTCATGTTATACATTTTGTAGTTTTTGCCATGACTAGTAATTGGAATAATTACTTGCACTAAATCTGGTCATGATCGAACTTTCTTGCTGTTTTGAACTTGTTGCGTGCTCACAAATGCTCTTAATAATGAAAAATTATTCAATCAACTATCCATATGTTGAGCTTTTATGATCAAATAAAAATGAGAAAAGATCAAGAGAATATGCACGCATCACACTTCTTCTTTTGAGGTGGCTTATCATTGCACTTAGATATGAACTTAGAAGAAGTTGTGTATGACTAAAACCATGAACTTAAGCTTCTGATTGTCAAATGACATAGGCTTGGCTTGAGTTGGTTAGAATAAGGCAGATGTGGCATATAATCTCTTGCAAATGTTAATGATCAGATTTGTGCTTTAAATAATACTGAAAATGAAAATTGCAGCAAGAAGTGTCATGCTTTATGGTTTTGAAATAGTTAAGTTTGTGAAATCATGGCTTGCTTAAATTGAAAACTACACTTAATCTCTAGCATGGCTTACATCACTTTATGTATTTCATGGATGTGATAGTGTAAATCACTTGATAGTATGGCTTGGATGAGTTTTGTTTTATATGTATATGTCATATTATGCTCATACAAATTAAAATTTCTCTTTTGTACCTTGCTGAATACATTTTCAAAGGGGGGGAGGGGAATTGACCACACATTACACACATTAACAAGTGTTTTGGCATGATTCTTCTCATGGGGAGAATTTTTGTTTTTCTTCTCAATTTATTTCTAATTTACAAAGGGGGAAAATATTTCGGGGAGAAATTGTTTTCAAAACTATTAATGTGAATAAGCCAATGTTCGGATTTTAAGTGGTGTTGCCAATGCATACATCAAGGTGGATTGTGAGACCTATGTGTGATGGATATATTGGCTATGGTGATAAAATTTTGAATATCACCAAAACACCTTTTTGAACAAGGTCTGAGCTCTAGCAAGGTCCGACAATAGGTCTAACTTGTTTTGGGTAGCTCCGACAAGGTCCGACGTAAGGTCTAACTTGCTTTATCTAGGTCCGACTTACTTTGGCTAGGTATGTCTTCTTTGTCTAGGTCCAACTTATTTTGGTTAGGTCCGATTTGCTGTGGCTAGGTCCAACCAGCTCTGGTAAGCTCTAGCGCTAGGTCCGGCTAGCTTTGCTAAGCTCCAGCGCTAGGTCCTGCTAGCTTTGGTAAGCTCCGGTTGAAAGTCCAGTTAGCTTTGGCAAGGTCAGGAGCTTGATCCCAGTAATTCTGCTTCTAACTAGCAATGTTTCAAACTAGTTTTTTTGGCTTATCAGAAGTTTGCTTAGTATTCTCTTACTATGTATTTGGTGTGTTTTGGTGGTTATGGCTGATATTGTTTTGCTATGGTTTGCAACATGCTTATGTGAGGTGCTCACGTAAGGTGTTGTAGTTATCAGAACAAACGAGAGTCAAGTCGAGGACTTGTGCTCAGAGGTATTCGTTGTTTATTCATGTGCACATGTTGCTTGAGTTCAAGACATGGCTGGTGATGGGATCCATTGAACTAGTCTTAGGGAGAAGATGAGGTTCAACAACCAAGATCGGGAGGAATTTTGGTTGAGTTGATTGGGAGGTTGCGCTCATTATAAATCAAGAACAATGCAAGTAACGTATACTTCGTTGGAATATGTTTGCACGTGTGAAAAGAGTGCATGGACGTGGCTACATGGTTCGAAAACGTGATGAAGATATGTTGACATAAAGAATTGATCAGAAAGGTCCAACCGACAAGGTTATGAACTCAGGCTGCGGATGAGTCGAGTTTGACTCAAATATGGAAAGATTTAAGTTGGTTATGTTAGGATTTCGTGGTGAGCATGAAGTTGAGTTGTTTAAAGAATATACATTCCTAAGGTGTTTGGAAGTCTTAAGATTGCTTCTATCTGCGTATGGAAGAGTCTTGAGCAGTTATGGAAAGCTTCGGTTGATACTGAGTAGGATACGAGTCCTAGTTTGGTTTGGGTTGGCCTCATAGCTGGTTATATAAGCAAGGGAGGCTAGAGCTCAAGGTAGACAACTTTGGGGTTGTTCCTCGTGGTTTGATCAATAAAATTCGTAGTTTAAAGGAACTTTGGTGCCTTGTTCGTCTGACTTGTTTTCATCAAGTCTTTCTCATCGAGTTTCCGCATAGTACTACCTTGCTTCGGTGGTTTTATCATAACTCGAGATTTACAGACGGAATTGACGTGATTATTTTTGGGTTGTCTACACAACTTTATTATCTATCATATGTGAAAATTTCACAGTCATTGGATTTGTTGTTTTGGATCTACACAAGTTTCTTTGCAGTGTTGTACATCTGGTTTTTCTCGAGTAGAACAGATTGACCTTCGTTCAATCTTTCGATCGTAACTTGAGTCTTTCTTGAAGTTTTTTCGTGATTCTTGTTGTCGTGTCTTTGTGACTTGATTCTCCATAATCTATACTGGTTTTGTCACGATTGATCACGTTTAGATTAGTCGCACACATTATTTTTTAACAGATTGATTTTCTACCGAGTGGTTTTTGTTGCTTCCACTGAGAAAGTTTTAATCTACCATTCACTCCCAACTGGTAGCTTTTTACGTGCTCTTCGATCCTACAGAGTCTTGTAAATAGAGAACCTGCTCTAATACTAATTTAATGTGGCCTAGCGGGGGTGAATAGGCTTAGAAAGTTTTCCTGCACACTTAATCAAATCGTTAAATTCCTGGTGGATCAGACTTGTCCGGTGTAAATGCGGACTAGTCCGACGTGCTTGTGTTATGTGAACTGATCAAGTGTTAGAGAAGAAATCGTATGTGTTATAGCAGCAGAATTTAAATGATTATTCAAACAAACTTGATTGAAAAACTAGTGTTGCAAACTTGCACCGGGAACACAAATAACTTGATAGATCAATTCTAAAGCCCTAGATAATGAAACTTGCAAAATTAAAAGAGATGAGCACACGAGACACATATTTTTAGCAAGGTTCGATCTCACCAAAGAGATCTACGTCCTCATTGAGGAGGCCCACACAGAGTCGGGTCTCTTCAAACAATTTTCCCTTGTCAAGTCACCACACAAAGCCGACTTGATTCCACTATCACGGTTAATCACTGAGTTGGTGGGGCAAACTCAGACATTGAGGGTTTCTGCAAAGATTACAGCAGAAAAAATGATCTAATACACTCAAAAAGATTATAAGTAATGCAAGAGTGTAAAGATATCAAACCACTAGAGCTCAGTGACGCGTAGACAATGATCTCCCAATTCCAAATCTGAATACTCAAAGATTTTCACTTTTGAGGACCTTAGATGTGTGGGAAGATTTGTTTTGTGCTCTCGGGACAAATAGCGGCGTTAGGGTTTCAAATCTTGAAAGTAGAATGCAAGAGTTGTGTTTGTGGGGTCATGGATGTCCTATTTAGAGTGTTTCCAAAATTATTACCGTTAGGGATCCTGACGGCCGGACTAGTCCACTTCGGGGACCAGACTTGTCCGGTGTGCTGTGTAAAATTCGTGTGGAATGTGTAGCACACTAAAAACGCTAATATGTGTAACGTATACTGAACTAGTCCGGTAGGTGTCCGGACATGTCCTATTACTTGAGTATTGGAACATCAGAAAGTTTCTCAGACTAGTCTGATCCATGAACGGACTTGTCCGGTGCATAGTGTTATGAAACATCAAAAAGTTTAACGGACTAGTCCGGTCCATGAACGAACTAGTTTGGTGCATTATGAAGTGAGACTACAAAAAGTTGAACAGACTAGCTCGATTTGGTAATGGACTAGTCTGGTGCCTAGTGAATCATTAAAGTTGATTTTAATCCCTTACCCCTACGCAAAGACTTGGGCTCTTGAGATGTGTCTCTCACACACATCCTATACAATTAAGTGTACTTTGTGCTTTATTCATCATTTGGGTCTTTTTCTTTTTCTTCATCACTTCATTTTTCTCCTTTTTGAGTGCACCAACTATCTAATCTTAGTTAACCGGCATTTTGTAGGATCGAAGAGCATGTGTAAAGCTACCAAAGGGGGATGAATGGTAGATTAAAACTTTTTCAACGGAAGCAACAAAAATCCCTCGACAGAAAAATGATCTGTTAAAAAAACCTTGTGTGCGGCTAATCTAAATGTGATCAATTGTGTCAAAGGTAGTATAGATTGTGTAGAATCAGCTCAAGAAGACGCCACAAGAAGAATCACGAAAATCCATCGAGAAAAACTCAAGTTACAATCGAATGATCGAACAAAAGTCAATCTGTTATAGCCGAGAAAAATCAGATCTATAACACTGCAAAGAAACTCATGTAGATCAGAAACCACAAATCTAACGACCGTGAAAGTTTTACAGATAGTAGATAATGAAGTTATGAAGATAACAAAAAATATCACATCAATTGGATCTGTAAAACTTGAGTTATGATAAAAACCACCAAAGCAAGGTAGTGCTATGTAAAAACTCGACGAGAAAAATCTTGTCTGAAACAAGTCGGACGAACAAGGCACAAAAGTTCCTTTAAACCACAATCTTTATCTAATAGAACACATGAGGAAAAGCCCAAAATCTGTGTACCACGAGCTCTGGCCTCCCTAGCTTAAATAACCAAACATGGGGCCAACCCAAACAAAACAAGGACTCGTACCCTACTCAGTTTTCACCAAAAATTTTCATAACTGCTCAAGACTCTTCTATACGCAGATAGAAGCAATCTTAATTGTTCCAAACATCTTAGGAACCTATCCCACATTTCTAAAACAACTCAACTTTGTGACACACACGAAATCCTAACATAACCAACTCATATCTTTCCATATTTGAGTCAAACACGACTCATTCGCAGCCTGAGTCCATAACCAAGCCGGTTGGACTTTTCTGACCAATTCTTTATGTCCGCTTCTATTCATCACACAATGGAACCATGTTGCCACGTCCATGCACACCTTGCACACATGCAAACATCTTACAACAACATACATGATACCTTCATATGCATTGTTCTTGATTCAAACATGATGCACAACCTCCCGATCAACTCAACCACAATTCCTCCTGAACTTGGTTGTTGAACCTCATCTTCTCTCTAAGACTAGTTCAGTGGATCACGTCACCAGCCATGTCTTGAAATCAAGCAACACCTGCACATGAATAAACAACCGATACTTCCGAGCACCAGTCCTCGACTTGACTCTCGTTAGTTCCGATAACCACAACACATTACATGAGCACCTTACATAAGCATGTTGCAAACCATAGCAAAACTATATCAGCCATAACAACCAACACACAACAAAAACTTAGTAAAAGAATACTAAGCAAGCTTTCCATAATCCAAAAACCAAGTTTGAAAATTGCAAGTTAAAAGCAAAACCAATGCAGACTAGCACCAGAGCTTACCAATGCTAGTCGGACCTAGCGCTGGAGCTTACTAAAGGTTAGTAGGACCTTGCCAAAGCAAGTTGGACCTAGACAAAGAAGTCGGACCTAGCCAAAGTAAGTCGAACCTAGACAAAGTAAGTCAGACCTAGAAAAAGAAGTCAGTCCTAGCCAAAGTAAGTCAGACCTAGTCAAAGCAAGTCGGACCTAACGTCGGACCTTGCCAAAGCTGCCCAAAACAAGTCGGACCTATTGTCGGACCTTGCTAGAGCTTGGATCTAGAGCTGGACCATGTTGAAAAAGGTGTTTTGGTGATATACAAAACTTTTATTTCCATAAACAATGTATTCGGCACACATAGGTCTCACACATGCATCTCAACAAGTTTATTAAGATCTCGTTTGTTTGTCATAAATCGTCCAAAACCCACAAGGGAATGCCTGGATGCACTTTCAATGTATGTGCTTGCTGGTGGATTTACACCTTTCTTTCCTCAACCCACCCCTATCGAAAGTGGACTATGCCTTGATGCCAAAGTTATCAAGTGACATTGGTTTACTGGGTTCCAGATGCCCAGTATGCATCCGGTACAGTTCATACTTGTCCAGCAGGGCCGCACACGGATCGGTCCTCAATCAACACAGGCAGCGCTATGTACGTGAGACAATGTCTCGCTGCTTCCTATGCTGCTGCCCAGTCTCAGATTCATATTCATATGCCATTCTCTACAAAACCAATCTCGTGCGATATAAACCCTATCTTGCAAGTAGATTCCATATACTCGTCTTCTACCAAAATCCTGAAAACATTAGCATGATATTTCTACTCATCGAGCTGTAGACTACCTAGTAATCCATACAATTTGGGGTCATGCAAGTGGAGTTTCAATCACCTTAGACATAATGCACATATCTCACCCTAGACATAGGTGATACAAATCAAAACTTTGCAAAAGCACTTAAATGCAAATCTTTGCTTGCCTGGCTGTGAGTCAGAGGGGAAGTTAGCTTCTGGTGGTATGCTCTCCAAGGGATCTGGCTCCTCCTCGATCTCAGTCACTATATGATATGCAATATATAAAGTACATGAGTGATATTGAAACTATATAAAAGACCTTCTAAGCAACTGAATAGGTATGAAGATGATTTTAACTGGCTTTGGTATTTTTATAGTAGATACTAGGTACTATGATGAGGATCTGGGCCACGAATTGGTGATGTTCAAGGAAGATTGTTGTCTCTAAAATTCCAACAAGTAAATGGTTTATCTAAATTTTGGTGCTAATCCTGTAGATTTAACATAGCTAACAGTGGATGATCTTGGTAGAGGAGGTATCACTGGTTCTAGGAAAATTGTTCTGAGCTTCCTACAGTGAGGAATTGATTTTACAAGTTTGGGATAAAATCTGGAAATGTTTCTGTATATTTCTGAATTTTCAATTGACATAGAGAATTGAAACACTAATTCACCCTGTATATGAAGTCCAATGAACATGAAATTTTTACTGGCCATCAAGTGCTTTTGAATGAGTATTCTGACCTAAATTTGAAATTTTCCAACTAGCAGAACTGGAGTAACTAATTTCCCAAGCAGTTAGCTCAAAGGAATTAATTAAGAAAATTTTCCAACTTTCATGTCCAATAAATTGCACCACTGCAAAACTGGGATCAATATGAGTCTACCAGAATTTTTTGGGAATTATTTGAGAAAATCTACTAGAATTGATTGTATTTTAAAGTTTGGATGAAATCTGAATTTAATTTCCTATTGAAAAGTTTGAATTAATCCAGCCTGGCCCCACTGGTTTAAAAACTGCCAATGGCATTGATGCCACAGGTGGCCACACAGTTTCACCCGTACAGTCGCAAAGGTTCTTCGGACATCGTGGATCCCGTGGGAGGAAAAGGACACCGACAGGTGGGGCTCGTCCCCTTCTTCTTCCTCCCGACAAGGGCGGCGTTCCTCACTGGAGCAGCAGCGGCGCACCGCCGGCCTTGCTGCATCATCCTCTTCCCGAGCTGAGGTTGGCCGCCTGGGCCTAGGTTTGCATGATGAACACGATGGTGACCTCGGTTAGACACCCCGATGGCCGGAAGTGGCAGCATGGCGACAACGGCGGCAGTTAGGGTTCCAACGATGTTGAAACCGCCGCCCCGTAGCTCATACGCCTTGGAAAATGATTGGGAAGGTTTCTGGTTTTGTCGGGAAGATGATTATGAGGTGTAAAAGGAGTGGAATGCCCCTGAACATCAGTTCACTGTCGACCTCCCCCAATCTCACCGCTGGTGAGGAAAACATTGATTATTCCATCTCTGGTCGATGGTTTGCTTTGGTTTGTGATCTAGAAGTGCTAGGTGTAACAGAACATGTTCTCATTCTTATTTGGAAATGCTTACACCTAGAATTAGAATTAAAGCTGAAACCTAATATGAGAACCGCGAGCTTGCTGTGAAGAAAATGGAGATTTCATTTTCGATAAGGGATGGAATGGAGTATGGTTTTCACCGTGAGGAAGTAGATGTGACCGTGCCTTTTCTCTGTTGGAGTCGACGCTTGAGAGGGTCTAGTTTGCTGGCCTGACATCAAAGCAGAGGAGGTCCTCCTCTGCAGCCAACGGTGGAACCCGCCAAAACTTCAAAATAACGAACCACGGTGAGGGAGCTCGGGAACAAGTTGAGGAGATGATAGAGTGCAAGCAAAGGAACGTTTTTGCTTTTGGTTGCCTGCTCACCGGATGAACAACTCAGGCTGGCTAGTGTATAACAGAGGAGGGCAGCAATGGCGTCGGGCGGCAGCACAGAGCGGAGAAACGATGATTTTTACCGTGGGAGAGGGTAAGGCTGGGAGAGGGAGGTATGTGCTCGCCTTCAATGCGAGAACCAGCTGGGAGGCAGGAACTTTGGTGCCAAGGCAAGGCCATCGCCTTGGCTGCATGCGTCGTTGCCGTGGCAAGCAAGGAGATAGAAGAAAAACGGCGTGCAGAGCAAGTGGCCTGACCAGTGGGTCCCACCTTCCCTTCTCAAGCACACCTTCTCTGGTTCTTCAATTCTCCTACCAGCTTTGGTCCAAAAATACTAGATTTTTGTGGGGAGACCAAATCAAAGATGAAAAAATTGATTCTGAAATCAAATCACTGGTTTGATTGAATTTCACTTGAATTCAAATTTGAATTCCAATTCAAATGGATTTCAATGCATATATTGAAATCTATATCAAATGGCCTTCAAAAATACTAACTCGCAGGGCCACTATTAGAATTATTTGGAATCCAAAGATCAACTCAATTCTTCATGTTAACCTCATTTGAACAGTAGCTTAATTTATTTTTTTGACCCTCTTTTAGCATTTGAATTACTTTGTTTTTCTCATTCCTCTTTATTTCTTTCTCTCATTCAAAATTTTAATCCTTCTAACTAAACTTTGTACTATGAAAATTAGGGCTTTTAAAGTTTTAAAATAGCACTCAATCATGCAAGTTTGAAAACAGGCCATTGGTGCATTGCTTGAAAACATAGGTTCAACATGATCAAGAAAGTTAGAGCCCGCCTTTAAACTCTCCGAGTAATGTTTATTCGAAGTCGGAGTTTTCGCGATCTGAGTCTTGAGATTCCTCTGTGAACTCTTCGATTACAAAGGTTCGTAGCTACGAGAATAAAATACAAATCTTCGATAAAGATCCAAAAAATTTAAATGAAACTCCAATAAACACCAACAATCATTCAATAAAAGGTTCTTATAAGGCTCCTTGTAGAACACATCATTTTTCTAGTTACTTAATTTGGAAATGCTACTATTTCGTTGGTCGACTAGATGTTCATAGACTCACTAGAAGTCTATAGGGGTGTTATCGATCTATTTGTTTATTTGTCTAAGTCTCAATTTTAGTACACTATAATCTTCCAATATTGTCTTCATGTAATTAATGGTGACTTAATTTCAATGTTTAGGGTTTAGCAATGTTATCTTCATGCTTCTAATCATTTACCTAGTTACTAACAATTATGGTTATTCCACTTACATACACATAGATTTCTTATGTTGTGGTCCACGAGTTAATCTTTATGTTTATTGGTTTGTCTTTAATAAATTATATTCACTTGAATATGCTTACTAGAGTTTTATTTATCCCATCTTACTTATTTTACAGGCTAAACTTGAGCTCTAGCATCTTTTATCTAAACGAACATTTGTATTAGGAACTAGTGAATACTTTATCAATTTATACCGTGTATTAATCTACTCTTTTCTTGATGTGTTCTACAAGTCCTGAACTTATTTTAGAACTTATTTAGCGTATGGCTATTAGGACTGTTAGAGATTACTAGTGAGGATACTACTTTATTTTGAGCTTGCGTACTAGTTTCTATTATTTCTAACTCTATAGTTACTTTTTTTATAATGACACAAATTAGTTCGCTATCCTATGTTTTATTTCAGTCATTTAATATTATAATGCCTTAGTAATATGTTTCTAGGAATATTTAGAAGGTTGTTTGTGGAGGTATTATCTAATTAGGAGCTTCTATGTGTATTTTACTAATTATGATTATTCACTTGATTTTCCTATGGGAATGATAATCAATTCTCTATCCTAATATATATTAGTTAATTGTCACTCACATGTCAAACGATATAATCTATTACCATTTAGATAATTAGTTGTAAAGGTTTCTCATATTAGTGGCTAAATATAGATTTCTCAAATTTCCTAGTTATCTAATTGATTTTATTAACTACTAGTAAGTCCCGTATTTTCTACAGTTTATTTTGTCTCACAAATTGTCGTTTTAGGTTCTAATAGTCATTAAATGATTTTGGTGAATTCCTAGAAAATTATTTGTAAGTGGTTTCTAAATTTAGAGCCCAAATATAATTCCTTATTAATTTTTTAGTTGACAAATTCATTTTTTGTGAACTAATAATATTTACCACAACATCTACAAGCAATTGACACCATCAACCAGTCCTATTATGTTCTAAAAGTGATTAAGGATTTTTAGGAATTTTTCCATAATTTAAGAGATGCATTTTCTAAATGTCTATGTGCACTAAGGGGTGTACCTAATATTTACTTGCGCTTGAGCAAAGACTGGGCTGTGGGGTTGGAGCAGGCCGGGTGCACCTGCGCGTGTGCCTAGCATTTCTGTTGCTCACCGCGGCTGATGCGTGGGACTTAGAGGTTAGTGGGCTATCTGCATTCGGTCTTGGTGGACCGACTGTACGAAAGGGGGAGTCCCAGCCTTGGTGCACATGTGGCCAGCCCTGCTTAGGTGGCGTAGAGGTGCTACCTTGATGTCAACCATGTGGGTGCCATGTGGGCGCCATGTCGGCGTTTCACGTGCCGAAATAGAGGAGGAAGCCAGGAAAGGTGACTTTGTAACACCATCATTTTTCATCATCATGCATTGCATTCATCCCCATACACGGTAAACATAAAGAAATACAAAAAGGAATAAGTATAAAGGGAATTAGAAGCAAAAGAACAAGTAAAACTAATCCAGAGTACGGAGTTATTCGGTCTAACCCCAGACTAGTTTGGTATACCCGTCTGCACATACTTAATTCAGTGTTATATTGAGCAATGGACTTGTTCGTTTTTGTGCGGACTAGTCCAATAATGCTACTATTCCAATTCGGATTTGTCCGGATATTTTAAATGTAGGACAAAATCCCTTCTTCGGTGTAGGACAGCGGACATGTCCGGTATTTAGGGTTTCAACACGGATTCAAACTTTCCACCATGACGGTTTATTTGGTATTTGAGATACTTAGACCCTAAAACGTCGTGCCCCACACCTTTTGAGCCCAGGTGGGACCCCACCAAGGCCCCCACCCGTTCCCACCATGTTCTACTATGATTCCACCCCATCCGCACCACTCCTCCCCTATATAAGAAACCAAAACCCTCCTCTCACCCCTTCCCATGTGAGAAAACCCAACTGCCCTTCTGTCGCACCAAGAGCTGCCGTTCGCAAGAGGAAGATCTAGCCGCGAGGAAGGAAGGAGAAGGAAGAGAAGGGGGAGGAATGAGAAGAGGAAGTAAGAAGAAGGAGGAAGTAGAAAGATCATCACTGCTGCTACGTTCTTATTCGTCAACTCTTCATCATCAATGTTTTCATCTATGTCGCACCACTGATTCGTCGTCAACAGATCTAGACATTGAATTTCACGTGCTACGCCCAATCTACGATCGTTGAACCGTTGCACTCACGGTTACCCTAGATCCAACTTTCCACGTAAATTTTGACCCCCTTCTCAAATCAAACTATGCTCTAGCTGGAAAGTTCGCAAAACCCTAGACCACTACAGACTACTTTGGTCTAGCAGCGAACTTGTCCCACCCCAGTGCGGACTAGTGCGGTGTTTGAATTCCAGAAAACCCTGAAACTTTCACTAATTCCCTAGAAATGATCCGAAACTTGCTCAAACACGTAAAACATAATTGTACCCAATTAGTAAGCAATAGTAGTAACTTAATAACATGTATTACACCATAATTGCGTCATTCATGCATATAATGGTACATTGTTTAATATATGAGCATTTATTTATTGCAATGTTTGTTTCACATATTTGTCACGTGAAATAGAAGGAAATGCTCAAGACGGTACTTACAAGGACCTTCAACCCCAGAGCTTTGAAGCTCTCGACCCAAACCAGCCACCAGAGTAAGGCAAGTGCCCTTGAACATTGTTGAAAGTCATTATATACCAATTTCGACCTTGAATATAAGTCAATTAAGAATACCTTCCCAGCCAATCAGATGCCAGCATGTGGTAGAACATGGATCAAATTGCTCACCTACAGGAGCATCCGAGGGCATCCAAATGCGTAGCACCCCGAAGAGGTCAGAGGACCCACCTAGCAGCCACCTGGAGAAAGAACATCGCGATTGGTGCCAGGACCAGGTTGGCAGACTAGGGGGGTCTGCCGACCTCTTCCTGGCACCAAACGCGATCAACTTCCACGTGTCAACTTTCTTTGGTGAGCTGATTTGCGTTCTTTTGGTGGCAGTAACCGCCTCTATTCCGTGTATAAAAAGAGGGGAGAGGCTTCACTTCACTACACACCACTCAAGCATTCTCTCTTGTATACAATAGTTCTCCTAGTTTCTTAGTGGAGATTAGACTGTAGAGAGGAACCTCTAGTCCCAAGTCAAAATTAGGAAAGGTATGGCTCATGTATCTTTTCTTGTATTTTGTGATATTATGCTTTAAATTATTATTACTATTAGTCTTTACTTATTCATATACTTGGATGAAGCGTTCATGTTTGGTTGTGGAGTCCATGTATGTGTTAGGTGTAGATGTTATTATACTCTATTTATAATGCCTTTATCATGTTGTCATAAACATCATACACCACCACTATTGTCTAATAAAGTATTAATATGATTATGTTAATAAGAGTAATGTAGTGCTTGGTTCCGACATTGGTTTCAAAGATGTTTAGGTTTGTCATTGCCTTAGGATGGGGCCTGTACCTAGGATCTTATGGTATCTACATAACATGTAAGCATGTTGCTTAGATAGTTAAGTAGCATTGGATGTCTCATAGACCCACTGGTTGTAGGGGTAGGCGGCAGGTGGTGACAGCCCTGTTCGTCCTTCATAAACCCCCACGTTCGGCTACACCACAGGATCATGGCGGGAATCGTCCTAATATTCTCAGGGGTAAACCCATGCCCGATGTGTTGGACGACCAAACCCTAGTACTTATCGTTAGCATACCCATATGTACACTAGTTGACTATGTATATGAATATCTAAAGCACAGTAGGAGTAGCTCCTTTCCTAACTTATCCTCCACTAGGACATTCTTACCCCTTAGAGTAGTTTTCTTAGGTGTGTGCAAACTACCCCTATTATCATCTTACCCCAGTTCTGATAAACACTTAGTACCCTATACCTTGATCATAAGAATAGTGTTTAACTCACTTCACCGTCTTCCTTTGGGATAAATATGATACCCTTGGGAATACTCTTGGGTGAAATGCAACAACGGTACCTTCCGTGCACTTGTGGATTTCATCTCCTATATTGGAGATGATCTGTGGTGTTAAGAAATACCAACAAGCATTTCTGGCACTTTTTCCGGGGAGGGCAACGAAGTGAAGGATAGCTATTACTTATGATTAAGATATATGTACTAGTAGTTATTACACATGATTACACTTGCTTTGCTTTTTCCATTATGTGAAAATAGGGTAGTGTTTGGCTAGCGCATTGTTTGGGAAAGCTAAAAGAGGATGCAAGAGCTTAACTCCATTAATACTTCAAGGCGTTCCTCAACAAATTCTTCCTGTTGGGCAACATCGATGCCCACTACAGGATGATTCGCCAGCTGTTAGTAGGAGCCAAAGGCATCTATCTCCAAAGCTTGAGGGAGGCTCCAAGATTATATCTTGCTTTGCCTTAATCATGGGGGTGGATATTTGCTTCATCGTCCAACAGTCCTACAACGGGTTGACTTTTTCGACCAGTGATCAAATTCATGTTGAATTAGAGAGAGACCTCTTCTCATTCATCATGAGAAGGTTTTTTTGAGAATATTGTTACCATTCAAGGGGTGGATCCGTGAATGCTTCTGTTCTGTTGGCATGACATGCACACCAATGACAAGATGGACATGCCAGCCAAGGAACTGGAGCTCCTATTGAAAGATCAAGAAGGTCAAGCCAATAGAGAAGGGTTTGGATGATCCAAGTCATGGATATTCCCATGATTTGTGAAAATACATGTCAACATGGGATATTTGGGGGTTTTATTTCCCTAAGACCCATGATGATCTTTCATTTCCAAACAACTCCAAAGGCTACCACTAACAATGAGCTCAAAAGTGGAATCAATATGATCAAGGAGGCTATGTGAATTTGAATTCAAACGTGTTCAACTTCAAATAGCCTACCTTGATGTATCTTGTCCATGGCAAGGGAGAAATCAATGACATGATCATGAAGCATTTGGCCAAGTACAAACCACTTTGAAAAGCATCAAAGATACAAGGGTTCCACAATCGCTTGTTGAACCCTACACTTCGACCAAACAAATGCAACTTTTGGCCAAACAACATTGTGGATGAAGCGTTTCTTGTTTCATTGTGTAGTCCGCATGTCGTTACACCCAAGGAAGCCTCTTGATCCTAGATAAAGCATGGGTTTACTAAAAAGAATATCGTGAAGGTCAAAGCGACACTCCCATAAGTGGACATCTTGATTTTCCTTCATAAGGAATGAGGAGACTCTGTCATCCACAATGACATTGTAAGAAGACGGAGAAGCCAAGGCCATCCGAATGGCCCAAGTCCAATAAGCCACCAACAAGGGAATGGCGAAAGAAGGACCAGCCTTACTAGGCTCATAAAAGAATATCTCCAAAGCGGAAAGTCATCGCAACATCAACAAGTCTTCATAAAAGCGACGACGTTGCTGGGGACACCACGGGCCCCACTTGTCCAAGATGGTAGCCAAAGGAGGTTTTTCTTGCCAACAAGGGAAGTCATCCATGCCTTCGTCTTCGGGCATGGATGACACATCATCAGGCTAAACAGGACGGATGTAAGACCTACTCATCGGACTTCAAAAATTAGGTGAGTCCTTGCCAATAGGTTAATTGAAAGTTATCTCATATTTGATTTTTTTCAATTTTATATTTAAATTCATCGTCAACCCTTGCATTTGCATTTGGCATGATTGAATTTTCACTTGCATGTTGGAAAGTAAAATTCCAACCAACTTAAAATTAAAATTTTGAATCAGGAAATAAATTTATTTGGATATGAACTTTGGGCATAACCACTTGAATTCACCTTCCTAATTCAAACCAAAAAGATTTCCCTTGTTCCTCATTGCATTTGCAAGTTGCTTCAAGTTGGACAAAACAATTAGACAAAGGGTTCAATTTTCTTTTGGCTAACATAACCCTTTTTTGAGTTGTTTTGTTCATTCTTGATTTTAGTACAGCCAGGACAATTTGTAAAGAGGTTCAAAGGCCTCATCAAGCCCAACACACTATCGGGAGAATTCAAGCATATATCCCTCTACCGATCTCATTCAGAGTTCATGGTGGAGGAATGTTCAAGATGATGGGCCAGTGGAGGAGCAAGATGAAGCTAATTCAACTCCTACCTCAACTTGGCAAAAGGTATCCAACATGAAGGCTACACCAAAAATCCATGATCGGTGAGTTCTCACACAATGACCTTCAACCCGAACTACTCTTCAATTGAGATATGAGTTTAAAATTTTCCGGCGTTTGAATTGCATTAGGATTGAATGATTTTTTCTTACATTGGCGAGGAAGGTGTAGACCTCCTCATTATTTAATTATTTAGCATTCTCACAAGAGTAAGTGTTGGAATTTCTCTTTTTGATTCTTCAAAAAGTAATGTCACCTTACTTGGAAATAAATATAAACAAGTAACTAGAATTTCACGAGCATTATTTAAATAATTCTTATGAAATGACTAAATGGTTGAATTGGCATGTAGCATCCTAGGAGTAGTGACGTCCATAATTTTGATTTGAACTCATTCATACATGGATCACTAAATTTCAAATTCCTAGGCAAGAAATTAAAAATGTTTTGGAGGTTAAAAATTGAAATTCTTGTTTGCCATGATCCACATGATAAATGTTTGCTCTTGTAAAATGTAAAGATGGTTAGAAAGTTTAAAAGATGTAGGAATCAATAGAGTGTACATTTATCACTTGCATTGCTATGAGAAGGAGCTTTAAAAGTTTGTAAATTGATTAATTTATAAAGGTACACTCCTATATCAATGAACAACACAATGTTTATATATGCACTCGAATTTGAACCCATTATATTATTGTTGTTTTTGTTCCCTGGATGTACAAATGAAATTCAGTCATTAGGCTCGAACTTTTAGTTGTACAAGTGTCACGAGCTAACCATCTTTCTATATAGACATGCAAGAAGTCGATCTAGAGGTACCATTTCAACATCTCTTGGCCAATGAAGAACCAAACTTGGTTGAAACCTAGAAGGAATTAATCCTTTGGGCAAATCATAGCTTTATGAGTCCAGATGTTTGATATGGAAACCTTCCATGGGCAACCAATGGGCTGCTATGAACAAGTGGGATCCCTACGTTCCCAACTTTTCTAAGCACCCATTCAAGCTCAAGGGAGTTGCCACCATTGTTATATGCACATTGTTCCTCTGTGGCTAAAGGTTATTTAACCTTAGCCAAGGAACGATAGATTGTTGGGTGCATGTTGTTCCTTTGTGGCTCAAGGTTATTTTGACCTTAGCCAAGGAATGGCTAGTCACACCCAGCACATGATGGGTACACCTATTTCATTTGTAGTTAGAGCTTATTATGACCTTAGCCAAGGAATAAAGGATGACACCCGACGTATGGGAGACCTTGAGTTGTGGATAAACGACATTGACAACACTCCCCTTGAGCACACTCATGGAACCCATGGGAGGCACACAACATTGACACTCAACCCTCTAATTCCAAAGCCATACTGAAACAAGGTTAGGCCAACGTCACAGTCTAACCCCGTCGTTTGGGTTTCAATCCCTATCATGGACCTGGACCAAGAACAAGCTTGGGGGAGGACCCACACTTGAGGTAAGTTGTACCACACCCCATTTGCAATCCTTTATTTTATTTCTTTGTTTCCACCACCTTTGCATCTAAAGAAATATAGTAGTATAAGATAGGATATAATAAAACAAAAGATGTGTGGTAAGAATATTTTTACTTTGCGTAAGTTGAAATTGTGAGACCTATGTGTGCTCAATACATTGACTATATTGATAAAAGTATTGAATATTGTCAAAACACCCTTTTCATCAAGGTCCGACATGTTTTGGTAGCTCCGGCAAGGTCCGACATGTTTTGGCTAGCTCTGGCAAGGTCTGACAATAGGTCTAACATGCTTTGGCTTGGTCCAGCACAAGGTCCGGTTAGCTTCGGATAGGTCCGAGGAAAGGTCCGGTTAGCTTTGGCTAGATCTGGCGCAAGGTTCGGTTAGCTTTGGCATGGTTTGGTGCAAGATCACAGTGGTTCTTCTTTTAACTTGATATGTTTCAAACTTTTTTTTTGGCTTATGGGAAGTTTGCTTAGTGTTCTTTTACTAAGTTTTTGAAGTGTTATGGCTGTTTACGGTGGTTAATGTTTTCATATGGTTTGGAATATGCTTATGTGAGGTGCTCACATAAGGTGTTGTTCTTTTTGGACTAACGAGAGTCAAGTCGAGAACATGTGCTCGGAAGAATTGGTTGTTTGTTCATGTGCATATGTTGCTTGAGATCAAGATATGGCTAGTCACGAGGTCCACTGAACTAGTGTTAGGGAGAATATGAGGTTCAACAACCAAGTTCGAGAGGAATTGTGGTTGAGTTGATTGGGAGGTCATGCAACATGTTTGGTTCAAGAACAATGCATATGAAGGCATCGTGAATGTTGTTATAAGGTGTTTGCACGTGAGAAAGGAGAGCATGGATGTGGAAACATGGTTACAAGGCACAGTGAAGAGAAGTGGACGTAGAGATTTGGTCGGAAAGCTCCAACTGGCTGGATGATGCCTCAGGTTGCGGCTAAGGTGGTTATGTTTGTTTATGGAAAGTTTCGAGTTTGATTTGATTAGATTTCGTGTGGGTCACTATTGATGGTTCCTATGCACTACTAACAATTCATCTCTAGCAGCTGTGCCATAAATAATTGTTAATAGATTTTAGATTATACATATAAATCCGCAAGCGCACGTAAACTATCGATGTAGGATTTGCCCTCTAAGAGTATTTCAAAAGGGTGTCATTTATATTCTTCCAAAGGAAGGCTAGATGGAAGTAAAACAATAATCAAGTGGAGAGGCTAGGTTAGTCTAGGTAGGGTTCTAGCAATCATGGATAAATGATAAATTGGAGTAGTGTGACACACACAAGAGCATTCTATCCTAAGGGGATAAATGACGTTAAGGGTACTAGGCTAAGGGTTAGGTAAAGACTCCTACTATGCTTCTAATGTACATATACATGGCCTAAGTAAGTTACTAATGATCATGTCAATTTTGATTTCACGTGCTAAATGGATTAACAAATCGGGCACGGGTTTACACCTATCAATATTAGGACGACTCCTGCCAAGAGCCTATGGCATAGCCGAACGTGGAGGATTACAAAGGACAGATAGGGCTTTCACCACCTACTATTGACGTTTGCTACGCACTACTAACAACTGATCCCTAGCAGAGATGCTAGAAATTCTTGTTAATAGATTTTAGATTGCACATGTAAATCTGCAAGTGCATTTCCCCTCTAATAGTATTCCTAAAGGGTGTCATTTATATTTTTCCAAGGAAGACTAGATGGAAGTAAAACAATAATCAAGTGGAGAGGCTAGGTTCATCTATGCAAGGTTCTAGCAAGGATGGATAAATGATAATTGGAGTAGTGTGACACACACAAGAGCATTCTATCCTAAGGTGATAAATGGGGTAAAGGGGGACTAGGCTAAGAGTTTGGTAGAGACTCCTAGAATGCTTCTAATGTACATATACGTAGCCAAAGTTACTTACTAATGATGATGTTAATTATGAATTCTCATGCTATGTGGATTAACACATCGGGCATGGGTTTACCCCTAGCAATACTAGGATGACTCCCGTTGAGAGCCTGTGGCATAGCCGAACGTGGAGGATTAAAAACGACAGATAGGGCTGTCACCACCTATTGCCTACCTGTTCAATCCGTGGGTCTACGAGACATTCAACGCTACTCTCTATCCTAGCACCATGCTAGTATATTAAGTAATTACCTTAGAAGCCTAGGCACAAGCCATCCTAAGGCAATGAACTAAATCATCGTTGAACCAATGCTAATTCATAGCATAAGTGTTTCATGTTAACATAATCATATCATAGCTAATTAGACTATATTTGGGGTTTGTAGTGTTTAGGATGATATAATGATAATGGTATAGCGTAATCATAAATACTACTTCTACCACATACATGGAATCCATAATCAAATAAGAAATGCTTCATTCAAGTATATGAACAATAGAAGACTAAAGAAAATATATTTATTAAGAATAAAGTCACAAATACAAATATAAATATAAGAGGCATACCTTTCCCAATCAGCAATTGCGAAGAGACTCCTTCTACTCCTCTCCTACTTGGACTATGGACCAGAGACTCTCCTCTCTACAGCCTATTCTCCTGTAAACTATGGAGAGTAGTTGATACAATGGATGAATACTCAAGTGGTGTGTGTTGAAGTGAGGGGTGAGGGGTCCTATTTATAGCTTGGAGAAGGGTCGGTTCCTGCCACCAAAAGTGCACGAATCAGTCCCCCATGACCTCTTCAAGCCGGGAGGAGCCAACACGTGTAGTTTGAACGTGAAAGGTGCCAGGACCTAGTCGGCCGACTAGGGGAGTCAACCGACCTGGTCTTGGCTCATTTTGCGGTGTGCTTCCTCTAGGTCTCCTCCAAGTGGGTCCCATTGACTGATATTGGTGCTACACCGTTGGATGGCCTCAGATACTTTTGGTTGTTGGCCATTTGATCCATGTGGTGCCACATGTCATTGCTTGATTCGCTATAATGATATTTTATAGGATCCATCCCCTTGTTTCACTTGAATTCTGCATAGAATCCCTGCATTGCACTACTTTCTCCAGGGACAAGTAGAAATATTTTAAATAGAAAGGTGATGTGTGTAGGAAATGATGTTTCCTTCACATAATTGAGTTATATTTACAGGTGAATTCAAATTCTACTCAAATTCCGGAGAGTCCAATTTAGATTTTAAGTATCTCAATTTGATTAGCGTCTCCTTTGTGTGTAGTGGAAATATATCCTCACCAAGGCATTGTGCCTAAATTAATCCTACCTCTACATAAGGCTTGTATGTGGAGCTTGGTAGGAAATATAGTACGCATATTTGCAAAACATAATATTGCTAAGTCAAAAGAGCAAGCCTTAGGAGAAATCAATTCAAAACAATTTGATTCAAGACTTGTGCATGTGTGATGGAATGGAGTGGATGTGGATATTGAGATGACTCCTTTTTGAGTGGACTCTCTTATTTTGCAGGGATGAAACATGACTACTTTTTTTCTCATGCTTATGATGTAAGCATGCATTTTTTTCTTGTTCTTTTTCTTTTTTCTTTTTCTTGTAGCCATGTATTCTACTCTCTTTTATGCAATACATTATTGGAGTACTAAGCATGAATGATACGGAGTTTCTCTTTTTATTATGGAATGGTGGTATGGTGAAAATTTGCTTACTTATAGTGTATAAGCATAGCATGTGCAAGTGAAGTCTTGAATTCAAAAAGTAACGAATGAAATCTAACATAGATCTATATTAGTTTGACGACTCTTAATGTGAAGACAAATAGCATATGCATAAGGTCTATCAATATAATGTGTCATATGGCTTTGGTAGGTATTTCCAATCAAATGAGAGTAACTTAAATCTTTTTAGAATTTCTCCAGAAATCTATGTTTCACTTTCAAACTAGGAATAGCAGCCCTATCACTGTATCATATCTCACAACAACTTAGAATGGATTGAACTTTTGCTACCCACAATTTCCAAATCAAGGCAAAAGCAATTTTAGCCAATGAGAGCAATATGTTGGAGAGTAGTAAGTTGTAAACTAGAGACTTAGGAAAATTAAAACATAGCAATTATTCATCATTTCATCTATGTGAATTCCAAACCATACTTACCGCACATCATTTATTTTATTTGAAAGCAAACCTATCCTATATTTTTTTATATATATATGCAAGGTGAATGATGGTTGAATGGGAAATAAATGTGCAAGGGTGTGATACAATTTCCCTCAAGTGGGGATCCTCCCCCAAGCTTGTCCTTCACTTACCTCCATGATGAGGGTTGAACCCTTGATGACGGGAGTATACCGCGAGATCGGCTTGTTGTTTTGTAGCATGGAGTTGAGATTGATGAAATGAGCCTTCATGTGTTGTTGCCAATCTTGGGTACCTTGGACATGCCCTTGGAGAGTGTTGTAGATGTCACACGTTCTCACTTCAAGCTCATACATACGTCCAGTGAGATATGTCATTCCTTGGCTATAGTCATGATGACTTCTAACTGAAGAGGAATGACATCTTCTCATGGACGATGGAGGCAAGCTGCTAGAGCTTGAAGTGGATAGGGGTGGCTTCCATGTGGCACCTTGCCATCCATGCAAAGATGGACCTTCGGTCTCATACGATTGAGATTGAGTCCATCCAGTTGCATCACCCATTGGGTTCTCTTCCTCTTTGTACTAATGGATTGTTGAGGTTGTTGGAGGCATGTCCGCTCTCCTTGTACGGCTTCGAGTTACCCTACAAGAGACATTACTTCTTCCTGCTTCATCAATGGGAAGAAGGTCAATGGTTAGCCTCCGACATTTGTACAAATGATAATCCGGGTTAGGTAACTGAATTTCATTGACAAAGCCGGGATAAAAAAATAACAAGGATCCATCTTGATTATGCTTAAGAGTATGTCCCTGCACTAAATAATCTTCATCAATTAATTCTCTTTCATTTTCAATATACTCAAATGAAGAATTTTCTAGTGATCCTACCCTAGTAGCAATACGGGTAATCAATGAAGTGCATTCAATTGACCATGTTCTTGGAATGTAATCTAATCATTGTGTCATCATGGCAATAACTGGAGCAAATTTTATCTTTTTAATCATGGCAAATAAAATTTTTAGCTCATCATCACGCACTACCCTTACGTCTCCTCTAGGGAACATAGTCATAGCCACCCATCTATACATGAAGCGTAAAGTAGGGTTGTGTAAGTGGCTATTCCTAGGTGCACTACATCTGACCTCACAAGTTAATTCTTGCCAAAAACTATATTTGTTAAACTTAAGAAAACCGTCTAAATCTAGCAAACATCGTCTATGGAAGCCTAGGACATCACTAAATTCTTTCCATAGGATACTGTATTATTTTTGAAATAATTTAAAAGTAATACCATCAAATCCTATCTTGAGTGTGCAAAGGAATTGTATGGAGAGAAGGCGTGAACCTGTCTCCTCTATGTGAGCAAAGTTTTCCCATCCTATTGCACGCCAAATGGAAAAGATTTCGGAATCCATACCTATTTTGGAGATCAAATCCAGATCATAAGCTTTTGTATGAGAAAAATCACGATCTTGGAGGAGCTTGCATGCTTGATCTTCAACTTCACTTTGTATGTCGAGGTCGTCGTCTTGAAGAAGATGATGAGGGTTGCTCCTCTCACCCATGGGAGTGTCCTCACCTACACTCCTCCTCCATGAACTTGGTGTAGCAACGGAAGAGGAGCGTGCACTTGAGTCTCCACCATGGCCCGAGCTTGCAGCCCCCTTCCTCTTTTCCAAACAACCTCTTCATCCCTTTCATGGCCACAACAAACAAGAACACAACAAGGAAAAAACTTGAAAGAGGTGATGTTAGCGAAAGCAAAACCCCGATGAGTTCTCCCTTGATGAAGTTGAGAGTAAATTGCAAATGCAAGCAAAAGCAATTCTTTTTGAATTGGGAATTGATCAAGAGCACTTCAATGAAGAGCAAGAAAACAATGTGAGCATGAGTGACTTTGGGGAGGTAAGAAATGAGGTGATGTGTAAGGATAAGTGTCCCCTCACGACCACCATTTATATTGTGCACTCCCCAACGGTCACTAGGGTACCAAATGTAGCCGTTGGAGGAGAGAGAGCCAAAATAGCTCCTTCCCCTAGTTGGCCGAACAGGGGAGTCGGGCGCACTGACAAGTAGGCCCCCCTGTTCTCCCTTTTGGAAGGTGGCTCCCCAACGGCTATGGGATTAGCACGTTGGTGAATTACCACTTTTGCAGCTCCTAAAAATTGTTTTCAGAATAAAAACTCTTTTTTCAAAACCCAACAATTTTCTTTTTATGAAAATAAAGAAATGATAGTTGAGAATATAAGATTCTCATCTTACTAAGTAAATCAATATGCAGTGGGGAATGTCAAACTAAATGGGGAAAACCAAATAAAGAGAAAAGAAAAACAAATAAAAGGATAACTGCCAATTTAACCTATTCGCTAGGTCTCACCACCGTCCGATGAGATCGACATTCCTCCTTCTTCATTTCTTGACATCCGGGCGCAGAGGGAAGAGCTCGAATCGCTTGTCTTGCTTCTTTCGCCATACCTTCTTTGGCAGCTTCGTGGACTTGGGCCCTTCGAAAGGCCCGGACTTCTCTGTCTTCTTGGGGTTTTTTGCATAGATCAAATTCCCCATCGATGCAATGAGCGGGTCCACCTTTGGGTGATTTAGACCTCTTGAATGTTTTAACATTTATCCCATACTTTATATGGATCATGAAGAATTGCTCCATCTTTGGGCGAAAGTTAAACTTCTCCTCCTTGCCATTGATATGGAAGTGGATTTCTTCAGCTCCCACATCTATATGAGCCTTTGCGGTGCTAAGGAATGGTCGCCCAAGAATGAGTGGCGTATCCTTCTCGACCTCCATGTCAAGCACCACGAAATCCACAGGTATGAAGCAATTCCGGATTTTCACCGCAACATCTTCAGCGATACCCGCTAGATAACAGACCGAAGAATCAGCCACTTGGAGCTGCATTGATGTTGGAGTGAGTTCCGTGAAGATCAGCTGGTCGAAAACCACCCTGGGCATCACACTCACACTTGCTCCAAGGTCCCAAAGAGCCTTGTAAATGTGGTGAGCCCCAATTGAGCATGAAATTGTAGGACATCCAGGGTCCTTCAGCTAGTTGTCTCCTTGTAGAGAAATCATGTTGGCACTTTCCATAGGAGGTTCAGGCTGTCCTAGCATCTTGACATTCTCCACTGCAGGAACAACAACTACCAGTTGAGCCAATTGAGTTTCCAACATCTTGTTGAAACTCAATTGATTCTTGAAGGCTGAGGATAGTTATTTAATCTTGGCATTAATGCTCTCTAGTGTCTTGTCATTGGCTGACAACTTCTTGGATATAGTTTAATTGATCTTCAGCTGTCCAATGGCAAGTTCTCTCAAAATGGGTTAATTTCCATTATTGCCATTTTTGTTGTACCCTCCATGAAAGAATGGGCGTGGTTGGCTCTACCCTTGACCTCCTGGATGATAGCCATTGTTGTTTCCATTGTTGGCTATGTATAGGACATCCTCACGGGTTTCTGGGTTGTCATTGCCCAAATGGTCCGTGTTGCCACAGACTTCGCAAGTGGTGTGAGAGTCTAAGGCATATGCATTGCCACATACCTCACCATTGCCATGTCCATCAATTTTCTTCATAAGGAGGTCCAATTTGGCAGCGATCATGTCCACCTCCTTCAAGGTGCGCATGCCTCGCTGGCGGGTATGGAGATGCTCGTCGCTCCAACCCATGTTTGGCACCATCTTCTCAATAAAATCTTTGGCTTTGGGAACCGTCAATAAGAAGAAGGCACCTCTAGCGGCAGCATCAACATGGTCACAGGCGCAAGGGATCAACCTGTTGTAGAAATTTTGGATGATGAGCCAGTCATCCATCCCATGGTCGAGATAGGCGAGGATGTACTCCTGAAGCCTTTCCCAAGCTTCGGGAATAGATTCCTTAGTGTCTTGCTAGAAGCTGGAAATTCTTCCACATAGGGCATTGGTCTGGCCCAACGGGATAAACTTGGTGAGAAATGCTATAGAACACTTCTCATAAGTTTCTACAACACTTCAGTTGCGTAGAACCACTGTTTCGCTCTCCCAAGAAGACTGAATGGAAACAGCCTAAGACGGACAACAAGAGGAGATACATCCTTTATCTTAAAAGTGCTGCGGATCTCAGGGAACTGTTGTAGGTGAGCACTTGCATCCTCGTTAGCCTTCCCACAAAATGGTTTAGCTTGCACCGTAGTGATCAGGCCAGTCTTGATTTCGACGTTTACGTCTTTCGTGTTAGCAGTGGGCCCAACAGGCACATTGTTAGCAGAGGGAGCTAAAAACTCACGAAGGGTCTTCTGGGCCATTAGCATGTCAGTTGTTGGTGCAGTTGTGCTGGCTTGCTTTGTCGCTCGAAGCTTCTGAGGAGTAAGGACACGAGATCGATCTCTCAGAAGGGATTCGAGATCTTCAACAAAGTTTTCCAGCAAGCGGAAACGAGACATACACTACCCTGTTTTCACATAAAATGCAAAAACAAATAAGGGTCATTCTACTAAAACCTACCAGGGTCCTATCCTATTCACTCAATCATGCAATACTTTGGCTGTCATCCCCAACAATGGTGCCAGAAATGCTTGTTGATGTTTCCTACGCACTACTAACAATTCATCCCTGGCAGGGATGCTAGAAATGCTTGTTAATAGATTTTAGATGACACATATAAATCCGCAAGCGCACGAAATCTATCGATGTAGCATTTCCCATCTAAGAGTATTTTTAATGGGTGTCATTTATACTTTTCCAAAGGAATGCTAGATGGAAGTAAAACAATCATCAAGTGGAGAGGCTAGGTTTATCTAGGCAAGGTTCTAGCAAGGATGGATAAATGATAATTGGAGTAGTGTGACACACAAGAGCTTTCTATCCTAAGGGGATAAACGGGGTAAAGAGGAGTAGGCTAAGAGTTAGGTAGAGACTCCTACGATGCTTCTAATGTACATATACACAGCCTTAGTTAGTTACTAATGATCATGTTAATTATGAATTCTCATGCTAAGTGGATTAACACATCGGGCATGGGTTTACCCATGACAATACTAGGATGACTCCCACTAAGAGCCTGTGGCATAGTCGAACGTAAAAGATTACAAAGGACAAACAGGGCTGTCACCACCGACTGCCTACCTCTTCAATCTGTGAGTCTACAAGACATTCAACACTACTCTCTATCCTAGCACCATGTTAGCATATGAAGTAGTTACCTTAGAAGCCTAGGCACAAGCCATCCTAAGGCAATGAACTAAGTCATCGTTGCACCAATGTTAATTCATAGCGTAAGTGTTTCATGTTAACATAATCATATCATAGCTAATTATACTATGGTGGGGGTTTGTAGTATTTATGATGATATAATGAGAATGATATAGCATAATCATAATTACTGCTCCTACCACATACATGCAATGCACAATAAAACAAGAAACGCTTCATCAAAGTATATGAACAATAGAAGACTAAAGATAACATCATTATTAAGAATAATGTCACAAATACAAACATGAATATAAGAGCCATACCTTTCCCAAATTAGGAATTTGGAAGAGACTCCTTCTACTCCTCTCCTACTTGGACTAAGGACTAGAGACTCTCCTCTCTACAGCCTATACTCCTCTAAACCTATCGAGAGTAATGGATACAATGGATGAATACTGAAGTGGTTTGTATTGATGTGAGGGGTCCTATTTATAGCTTGGAGAAGGATTGGTTCCCGCCACCAAAAGCATGCGAATCAGTCACCCATGACCTCTTCAAGCCGAGAGGAGCTAACACGTGGCGTTTGACCGCATTTGGCGTCAGGACCTAATCGGCCAACTAGGGGGGTCGACTGACCTAGTCTTGGCTCATTTAGCGGTGTGCTTCCCCTAGGTCTCTGTCCAATGGGTCCCATTGACTGATATTGGTGCTACACCATTGGATGGACTTGGATACTTCTGTTTGTGGGCCATTTGATCCATGTGGTGCCACATGACATCGCTTGATTGGCTGGAATAATATTTTATAGGATCCATCGCCTTGTTTCACTTCAATTATGCATAGAATCCATGCATACACTACTTTCTACAAAGACAAGTGGAAACAGGTTAAATGGAAAGGTGATGTGTGTAGTAAATGATATTTTCTTCACATAATTGAGTTACATTGATGGGTGAAATTGGTATATAACAGCCATCAATGGTCACGAAGTTGAGTTTTTTTTGGAATGTTTAGGATGTTCCTAAGGTGTTTTGAAGTCTTAAGATTGTTTCTATCTGTGTATGAAAGAGTCTTGAGCTGTTACGGAAAGTTTTGGTTGAAACTGAGTAGGATTAGAGTTCTAGTATGGATTGGGTTGTTCTAAGGGCTGGTTATATAAGCAAGAGAGGCCAGAGCTCATGGTGAGACGACTTTGGGCTGTTACTATTGTTTTTTTATCAATAAAATTTGTAGTTTAAAGGAACTTTTGTGCCTTGTTCATCTGACTTGTTTCAGACAAGTTTCTCGTCGAGTTTCTGGTCAGCACTATGTTGCGTCGGTATTTTTATCATAACTCGAGTTTTACAGATCCAATTGGCGTGTTTATTTTTGGGTTGTATTCACATCGTGATTATATATTATATGTCAAAATTTCATGATCATTGGATTTGTGGTTTTGAATCTACACGAGTTTCTTTGCAGTGTTGCAGATCTGTTTTTACTCGGGTACAATAGATTGACCTTTGCTCGATCTTTCGATCATAACTTGAGTTGTTCTTGATGGTTTTCCACGATTCTTGTTGTCATGTCTGCATGACTTGATTCTATATAATATATACTACCTTTGTCACATTTGAACTTGTTTAGATCAGTTGCACACATGGTATCTTAACAAATAGATTTTCTGTCGAGGGGTTTTTGTTGCTTCCGATGAAAAAGTTTAAATCTACCATTCAACCCCCCTCTGGTAGCTTTTCACGTTCTCTTCAATTCTACAATTGGTATGAGAGCCATGATGCACTAATATTTGTAATTTCCACGTGTTTTTACTAATCATTATGGATAAACACTCCGCAAAACCTTGTGTGTTTAGTAGCATTGATTTTTAGGTTTGGAAGGCATATATGGAGCCTTTCATCCGGGCACAAGGCTTCGCAATAGGGGAAAATGGGTACAAGCCTTACAGTGTGCCGCCAAATGATTAAGTCAGCCCTACGAACATGAGAGATGTTGAAAACAACAACAAGGCTCAAAACTTGATCATACAAGGATTGACTCAAAGTGACTTTGGTCGAGTTGCACACCTCCGATCTACGTACGATGTTTGGAAATCTCTATGTGGTTATTATGAAGGATCCAACACTATGAAGGAGGTAAGGCAAGATATGTTCAAGAAAGAATATATGCGCTTTGAGATGCAACTAGGTGAGTGTATTGACAATTTATTTGCTTTCTTGAATAAAATTCTCAGCATCTTGCGTAGCGTCAATGTTAATTTTTCAGCTGCTGAGAATGCTAGCCAATTACTAAGTGCATTAGACATGTCAATTTGGGAGATGAAAGTTACATCTATTCGTGGATCCACTATCATGAGTACACTTACATTAGATGTGCTATGTTCTAAGATGAAAACTCATGAAATTGACATAATCTCATGTAAGAACCCCAACAAGTCTCTTATATTTGTTTCTCAATGTGACATGCCTAGCTCTAGCCAATCTTCATCATGTGGTACACTTGCTTTTCTGTCTTTTCTAAGCCTTGACCAGATTGAAGAGTTTCCAGAGGAGGAGCTGTCACTTCTCAGTTCTCAAAAGCATTGCAAAATGTGTGAACTAGAAGGAGAGAAAGGGTCGGATGTCAATGATGCTTCGAATGTGGTAAGACAGGATATTTTCGTACAAATTGCTCTAATCTTTCAGGTCCTACTTCCCGTGATCAGAAGCAAACAAAGTTCAAGTCATCCTCTGCAAACAACAACAACAAGAATGGTTTTACAGGTCGTCAATTGGTAAACAGTTTTATCTCCGCACTTCAAGATTTTGGCTCGAGTGACGTGGACATCGGAAGTGATTAAGATGAAGGGAATTTGGCAAATATGTTCTTCATGGCAGGCAACTCAAGATCAAATATGAAGGAGGTAGAGCACAATAGAGACGATGAAGAGGTATGTCCCACCTGTGAAGAAATGTGTGATGCTATTTCATGTGTCACTGTTATTGTTAAGAAAAAGGACAAAAAATTTAAGGACAATGTTGTTAAAAGTGAAAACTGGAATCTGAAATCAATCATATAAAATCTTTGATTCCTAGTGGTGATTCTTGTTCCTCATGTGAGCTTATATATGGACATTGTCCTCTTTAGGAACTACGCACACCTCCACACTTGATAAGTTTAACCTTGAAATTGAAAAGAACAGAAAGCTTGTTGCACTTAATGATAAAAAATTGAAAGAAGCTTGTTGTTCTACAATTAATTTGCATTGTTCTACTTGTGATGATCTTGACAAGAAACTACATGATGCTATGAATGGGATTCCTATATTGAACAATTCTTTATGTTCTCATGAAAGTAAATATTGTCCTAATTGCAAACTAAAAGAAAGAACTTTTTGTGAAAACTGACTAGACTTGTCTAAAAAACTTGATGACATGAATAGGACACTAGAGCCGTTTTGTAATGGGAATAAAATCTAAACTTGCTGATGAATTGTTCCAAGACATGCAATGATAAAACTGGTTTAGGTTTTGATTCTCATGCTCATGCTAAGGCATACCCACCTAAAATTGTAAAGTCATTGGGATGTGGTTTGATTCAAATAGTTCCTACACATAAAGAACTGGTTTCAAAACTGCAGGGGTGTGGTCTCATTCGAATTCCAATAAATATGTTGCTTGCTCATCTAGACATGAATAAAATGTTAAATTTCATTGTACCTATTGTGGTAGAGATGGCCACGTCATAGATTTTTGTTATAGACTAGCTAAACAACATAAAAAGGAAAGAATGCAAGCTAGATCTCATAACTCTCATGCGAAATTTGCTGCACATGCTGCACCGAATGTAAGAAACATGAAACATGCTATAATGAGTCAAAAACATACAAAGTTTGTTCCCAAACCTATTATTTTTTTGGGCTACACATGTGACACCTCATAGGTCAGTAGTTGGGTACAAAAATCCTCAAATTTGGCTCATAAAACTGTTGCTTTATCTCAGCTTTCGCGTGTTTTTCCTATTGGACATTGTGTGACTCAGTACTGGATTCCTAAATGCCTTTTAACTAACCCCAGTATTGAGTCATCGAAGTATTGTGCTTCTATGTAGGTTACGCGCTTGAGGAAGATGAACATTTGGATTGTGGATTCAGGTTGCTCACGCCATATGACCGGTAACAAAGAATGGTTCTCCTCCCTCTCTTTTGTGTCACGTGTAGAGAATGTTACTTTTGCCAATAATTCTTCAGCTCCTATAATTGTTTAGGGTTTGATTAGAGTTAATAATCACTACACTTTGAAAGATGTGGCACGTGTTAAAAATTTGAAATACAGCTTGCTTTCTGTTTCAAAATTGCTAGATGAAAATCTGGAAATTATTTTCACATAAAATTGCTGCAAGGTTGTAGATTCAAATAGTGAGCTCATTTTTAACATGTCTCAATTTGGAAGAGTTTTTAAAGCTGATTTTGATATGTCATCGTCTAAGCATAGGTGTCTCATTGCTAATGATTCAAAAGACTTGTATTTTGGCATCATAGACTTGGTCATGTAGGGTTTGATCATCTCACTCGTGTTAGTGCGCTTGCTCGCATACTTGGGCTGCCTAAGCTTGAAGAGGAGAAAGAAATTGTGTGCTCTTCCTGTAGACATTCTAAGATGGTTGCAGGTTCACATGCTCCTCTCACAATGACCATAGCAAATGAACCGGGACAACTTTTGCACCTCGACACCGTAGGTCCTTCACGTGTTCAATCTTTTGGAGGTAAATAGTATGTTCTTGTGATTATTGATGATTATTCTAGATATTCTTGGGTTTACTATATGACATCGAAGAATGAAGGTTTTAGTCAATTTAGAACTTTATTTCTTAAATTATCAATTGATCACCTAGGATCTTTATAAACAATTAGAAGTGATAACGGAACCAAAATTTAAAAATCAATCATTTGATCACTTTTGTGCTGAAAATGGAATAGATCATCAATTTTTATCACCATATGTACCTCAACAAAATGGTGTTGTAGAGAGAAAGAACATAACCTTAGTTGATATGGCTAGGACTATGCTTGATGAATATCAAACTCCTTTAAAATTTTAGGTAGATGCAACTGCAACCGCTTGTGTGTTCTTGCATGCTAAGCTAGTTAAAATCCCATATGACCTTCGGTTTGGACATAGGCATAGTGTCGCACACTTTCGGGTCTTTGGTATAAATGCATTATTAAGAAACATGGTAATCTTGATAAATTTGAACCTAGATCTGTTGATGGCGTGTTCCTTGGTTATCCATATCATACTAGAGGCTACTGTGTGCTTTTACTTGATACTAACAAAATTATGGAGACTTGTGGGGTTTCTTTTGATGAAGCTAGCCCATGTACTAGCTCCAATATTGCAAGTTCAGATCCATATCCACAGAGGGAGAGTATTTTCATCGAAGAAGACCAAGAAGTGGTGTTGCTGCCCGAAAATTCAGAAGCAAATGATGTTGGTCACTCTGCTAATTTTGCACCACTACCAACACAACCAAATACTGCAGCTGGTACAAATCATCCTCAAGTCACAAGTTCTTCAATCTATGATGAACTTGAAGAAGAAGGGGCTTGTGAAGTCTCTACTCCCATCCGCGTCCTCCAAAGTCATCCTCCACAACAAATCATTGGAAGCTTGCACGAACGAGTTACACGGTCTAGGTTTTGCGATCCAAACTCTCATGCTCATTCTGCTTTTGTTGATTCTTTTGAACCCAAAGATATATCACACGCACTCACTAAAGAATCTTGGATTATTGCCATGCAAGAAGAGTTAGAAAATTTTGAAAGAAATAATGTTTGGAAACTTGTACCTCCACCTCATGATCACACTATAATTGGAACTAAATGGGTGTTTAAAAATAAACAAACTGAGGATGGGGTTGTGGTTAGGAATAAAGCTAGGTTGGTTGCTCAAGGTTTCACACAAGTTGAAAGTCTAGATTTCGATGAAACTTTTACTCCTGTTGCTAGATTACAAGCCATAAGAATTTTATTAGAATTTGGTGCATCTAAAGGTTTCAAATTATATCAAATGGATGTGAAAAGTGCTTTTCTTAATGCTACATAGTTGAGGAGGTTTATGTTAAGCATCCACTCGGTTTTGAAAATCCAGATTTTCCTAATCATGTTTACAAACTGTCCAAATCCTTGTACGGTCTCAAAAAAGCCCCTAGAGCATGGTATGATAGGTTAAAAACATTCTTACTTGAAAATGGGTTTACCATGGGCATGGTTGATGAAACTCCTTTTGTGCATAAGCATGGCAATGACACATTATTCGTTTAAGTGTATGTGGATGATATTATCTTTGGTTGTGGTTCTCATTACATTGTATCCAAGTTTTCAGATATGATGAGTTCAGAATTTGAGATGAGTATGATGGGAGAACTCACGTACTTTTGGGGGCTGCAAATAAAGCAAACAAGGAGGGCACTTTTGTGCAACAAACGAAGTATACAAGAGACCTTCTTAACCGCTTCAACATGGACAAATGCAAGCCTCTTCGGAAATCAATTGGAACAATGACAACACTTAAACTTGATAAAGATGGTGACCCAGTCGATAAAAAAGAATATAGAAGTATGATTGGATCACTTTTGTACCTCACGGCATCAAGACCGGACATACAATTCAGCGTATGTATTTGTGCACAATTTCAATCTTCCCCACGTGCTTCAAATCATCAAGCCATCAAAAGAATTCTCAGGTACTTACATGGAACTCAAGAATTTGACATTTTTCTTCCTTCTTCCTCAACCGTTACTTTGAAAGCTTTTTTGGATGCTGATTTTGGGGGTTGTAGGTTTGATAGGAAAAGTACTTCGGGTGCTTGTCATTTTCTTGGTAATTCACTTGTTGCTTGGTCCTCTAGAGAATAAAATTTAGTTGCACAATCCACGGCTGAATCTGAATATGTACCTGCTGCTAGCGCTTGCTCACAAATTCATTAGATTGTTCAAACACTTAAAGACTATGGGGTTGATCCAGATAGTGTTCCACTATGTTGTGATAACACAAGTACCATTTGCATTGCTAAAAACCCCGTGCAACATTCTAGAAAAAAATATATTGACATTAGGTATCACTTTCTCCATGATATGTTGAAAAAGGAAACATTGTGCTTCACCGTGTAGATACCGAACAACAATTTGCTGACATTTTTACAAAATCTTTGGATTTCACTCGTTTTTGTTTCATTCGTAGTGAAATAGGGGTTATGCATCCTCATGGATTATACTGAGGGGGAGTTTTCAAACATGGGAAGTCTATGTGTGAATCTGAATTTAAAATAATATGAGCATGAGTACTTCATACATATATGAATTTGTGATTCTTTTTACATGTTGAAAGTTCTTACTACATTATTCGTGTTATAAATTTTATAGTTTTTTCCATGACTAGTGAAAGTTCATCTAGGACTCCCTTGTGGGTTTTGGATGATTTATGACAAGCAATTGGGATCCTAATCCTTTCGTTGAGATGAATGCAGGCAAATGATGAAAAATGAGCAAAATGCCAAAAAGAAGGGAAATGAGAAGCAAAGTGAATTTGAGCTCAAGAAGAAGAAAATAGTAGATTATTATGTATAGAGTGTGTTAAAGAAACACACCCAAGAGCTCAATCACTTTCAAGCACACACATACAATGCACAAAGTTATACAGGACCGGACTAGTCCGATATCAGCCGGACTAGTCCGATATCACATTCTGCACTAGATCGGACAAGTCCGGTCTCCACCGGACTAGTCCGATATCTTTCTGATCCACTTCGGACTAGTCCTCCCCAATGCGGACTAGTCCTCAACACAATGCACAAGTCACACAAAATCGGACAAGTCCGTTGTGATCCGGACTAGTCCGATATTCATTCTGATCCACTTCGGACAAGTCCGGTGTCTACACGGACAAGTCCTCCAAGTGCGGACTTGTCATCCCAAACACTTAGGGTTTCATATGTCCGGACAAGTCCGATGGCAATCGGACTAGTCCAAAGATTTCCAGTAGCGAAATCGGACAAGTCCGTTTTCAACCGGACTAGTCCGATTTCAACCGGACTAGTCCGATATTCCTGGACACTTAGGGTTTGCTACACACAGCACACCGGACTAGTCCGGTGACCTCCACGGACTATCTTTCTGAACCCTAACGGTCACTTTTAGAAACCCCATATAAATAGAGGTGCACGGCCCACTTTTACTCTCTCTCGAACCCTAGCGTCGTCACACCTCCCAAGAGACTCAAAAACCATCTCTATCCACGAAATTAAGTGCAAAATCAATCAATCTATTGAAGATCACTTCTAGATCATTGGAGAGACACTTGGCACACATCATTGAGCTCTTGGTTTGATTCTCTAACACACTCTTACGTTTCAATTTGTAATTTTCGAGTGTGTTATTGGTGTCATTGTGAGTTGTAATCAAGGGAGCTCTCAACGTGTGAGAACGCCCCTTCAACTTGGTTATTTACCCCTTGTGAGTAGTGGAAGAGGATTGGCCTTCGTGGCGATCCGACGAGGAAAGGGTTGGAGAAGACCCGGTCCTTTTGTGGGCTCCTCAACGTGGATGTAGGTTGCCTTCGTGGTAGCCGAACCACGGGATAAATCGTGTGTCTTGTCAATTTGTGTTCTTCATCTAATTTGTTCAACTTAATCTAGGGTTTGATTCACTTTATTCAATCTAAGTCTAATTGTTGATCAAGAGCTTTAACTACAATAGAATCTGACATACAACTATTAAATTGAGATTCAAGTTTATATTTCTGCTGCAAACATTAACGAATCAATCAAATTGTCTCAACTTCAACCTAGCCCGTGAAAACCGGACTAGTCCGCAAATTACCGGACTAGTCCGATATCTCTGGTATTGACCTTGTTGTTGAGTGTTACAGGAATCGAGAAAAATCAAAAAGGCCTATTCACCCCCCTCTAGGCCTACATTCAATTGGTATCAGAGCAGGTTCTTCAAGAAAGAGTGCAACCACTCGAAGAGATCATGTCGGACATGAAAGATGTTCAGAAAATCAACAACCAGGAAGAAGTAAACAAAGACAAGAACCAAAAGCTGGAAAAGTATCTCGAAGCAATTCAAGACTTCGATGATGATGACGAGGAGACGCTGGAGCTGAAAGCACTACTCAGAAAGAAAGCACTTTCCAAAGGGAAAGCTAAAGTTGAAGAAAAGAAGAAGGGGAGTAGTCACACCGACTACTCCCGATATCTTTTCAACTATGATCGTTTAAATTCAAACAACAGCCATTACCTATCTATTCCTCTTGGAAAAGCCCCACACTTCGATGGGAGTGATTACTCCATGTGGAGGCAAAATATGAAGATGCACTTGATTTCCCTGAACCCAAGTTTATGGCATATTGTGTGCACAGGAATAGACATCCCAGATGACGACGAAGAGCTCACTCCAAGTCAAGAGCAAGCCATCCACAGAAATGCTCAAGCCGCAACCGTGATCACCTCCTCTCTAAGTCGAGATGAATTCACAAAGGTGGACGGACTGGAGATTGCCAAGGAAATATGGGACACACTACAAACAGCCCATGAAGGTGACCGGCATGTGCGGAAGGCCAAAATAGAAATGATTGAGGGCGAACTAGGAAGGTTCGCAATTGAGGAAGACGAGTCTCCCCAGGACATGTACAACCGATTGAAGACACTTGTAAACAAGGTTCGATCATATGGGAGCAAGAAGTGGAATGACCACGAGGCTGTAAAGCTCATCCTTAGAGCCTTTATGCCTCGCAATGTCACACTATGCTCTATGATCAGAGAAAGTCCCGGGTACAAGAGGATGACTCCAGATGAATTGCTTGGCAAAATCATCAATTTTGAAATGATGGAGAAACAAGCCAAGCACGTCAAAGAAATAGCCGACCTCACATCGGCCAAGAAGAAGGGAGTTGCCTTAAAGTCCACACTCAAGCCTCTATCCAAAGAAGCAAGAGAAGCACAGTTTGAGGAGGATAGCAATGACGAAAGTAGTGAGCTGGACGAAGAGGATATGATTTTGTTCATGAAAAAGTTCAAAAGAATAATGAAGAAAAGACAAGGAACAAAATCAGGTGAAGGCAAGTACAAGGAAAGGACAAAGCCAAAGGTGAGGCGGGCGTGCTATAATTGTGGTGAGTATAACCACTTTATAGTCGATTGCCCGTATGAGGACAACAAGAAGAAGAATAAAGAAACCAAGCCTCAACCGAAGAAATTCTTCATAAAGAAGAAACAAGCTGAACAAGCACACATTGGAAAGGAGTGGGACTCAAACGATGAGTCCTCATCATCCGATGAAGAAGAGATGGCTAGCATAGCCATTGAAAGCTCGTCCAAGAAACCCACACTCTTCCCCACGCTCGGTGCAAAGAAGGGACATGGCACATGCCTCATGGCAAAGGAAGGTAAACGCAAGGTAAACATCAAAACTCCTTCCATGCATTCGTACTCAAGTGATTATGAACTAGATAGTGATGATGCAGATATGTTAACTGGATTAGATAGAAAAACTGCTGCTAAAATGAAATTTTTACTTGTCCAACTTGTTGAGAAGGAATCGCTAATTGATTGTCAAGAAGACATGATTATCTCCCAAAAGGAGAGGTATGTCGAACTTGACAATCTTCTAGTTCTTGAAAAGGAGAAAAACAACTCACTAGAGCTTGAGCTAGCTTCAAGCAAGAAAACTTGTTTGGAATTAACCAACTCAAATGTTGCAATCAAGGATCAACTTGATGACCTGATCAAGGTCAACAAGATCCTTGAAGTGCAAGTTGAGTCACTCAAGCTAAGTGAACCTTCCTCCTCTTCAAGTCTACCTTCTCAACACACTTCAACTAATCCTGTTGATATGTGCAAATGTGGTAAAGTCGACATCAGCTTGAAGGAAAAGTCTACCTCCGCAAAGGATAAAAATCCTACCCAATGTGGAATATTTGACAAGGAGAGGATCAACTATGCACGTAGTGCATACTTGGTCCAAAGACCTCCAAACGTCAAGTATGGCATTGGTTACTCTTACGATGGAAAGCAAAATGCTGGAAGTCATAAGAATAACAAGGGAAGGATTACCTTTGTGAAGGGAGGACCCTCACAACCTGGTAACTCAAAAATTAAGAATCTGAACTCTCATAAACGCCGGACTAGTCCGGTGGAGGTCCGGACAAGTCCGGTCATTCGGACAAGTCCGGTTACCCAGACTAGTCTGATCCATAAACAACAGCAACTCTTGTTCAAAACCTTTGATGCCTCTTATGTATTAATGAGAAACAATATTGGTAAAGTTTATGCTTATTATGCTGGGCCACGCCATGGGAACACAAAATCCCATGTGTGGGTGCCCAAATGTATTGTAACTAACCTCCAAGGACCCAAGCAAACTTGGGTACCTAAAACCAAGGCATAATTTGTTTCTGCAGGCCTATTCCTCCGGTGGATCCAAATGGGTGCTAGATAGTGGATGCACCAACCACATGAACGGAGAAAAGAGGATGTTCGTGGAATATGAAGAAAACGAGGAACCAAACGAAGGCATCTACTTCGGAGATAATAGTCAAGGAAGGGTGCTCGGTACTGGTAAAATAGCAATATCCTCTGAACACACTCTTTCTCATGTTCTACATGTTGAATCTTTAGATTATAACCTGCTGTCCATATCTCAATTATGTGACAAAGGTTATAATTGCTTGTTTACTAACGAGGGTGTGACCGTCTCAAGGAGGAGTGATGGTTCCGTTGCATTCAAGGGTATGTTGAAGGGAAAGCTTTACCTTGTTGACTTCAACAAGGATAAAGCCGAACTCGACACATGCTTGATTGCAAAAACCAACATGGGTTGGCTGTGGCATAGACGGCTAGCACATGTTGGTATGAGGAATCTTCAAAAACTCCTCAAGGGCGATCACATCCGAGGTTTGAAAGATGTTGTTTTTGAGAAAGACAGGCCTTGTAGCGCGTGCCAAGCCGGGAAGCAAGTAGGAGCACATCATCCTGCAAAGAACATTATGACTACGACAAGACCGCTCGAACTACTTCATATGGACTTGTTTGGTCCAATTGCTTACATAAGCATCGGCGGTAATAAATATGGTTTAGTCATTATTGATGATTTTTCCCGCTTCACTTGGGTGTTCTTTTTGCATGACAAGTCAGAAACACAAGGAACGCTTAAGAAATTCTTCAAGCGAGCTCAAAACAAGTTCTCACTATCGATCAAGAGTATTCAGAGTGACAACGGCACGGAGTTCAAGAACATACAAGTGGAGGAGTACCTTGATGAGGAGGGAATCAAGCACGAATTTTCAGCACCATACTCTCCACAACAAAATGGAGTCGCCGAAAGGAAGAACCGAACGCTCATAGAGATGGCAAGAACAATGCTCGATGAATACAAGACTTTGGATCAATTTTGGGCGGAAGCAATTAACACCGCTTGCCACGCCGCAAATCGACTCTACCTTCATCGACTACTCAAGAAGACTCCTTATGAGCTACTCACCGGTAACAAACCCAACATTTCATATTTTTGAGTTTTCGGCTCTCCATGTTATATCTTGAACAAGAAGCCCAGGACTTCAATGTTTGCTTCGAAGTCCGATGAAGGTTTACTTCTTGGCTATGATTCGAACACTTACGCCTATCGTGTTTTCAACAAGGCCTCCGGACTTGTTGAAGTGGCACGTGACGTAGTGTTCGATGAAACTAATGGCTCCCAAAAGGAGCAAGTTGATCAATGTGAATTAGGTAAAGAAGAAGCTCCTTACCAAGCATTGAAGAGAATGGCTCTAGGCGATGTTCGTCCACAAGAGTCATCGTCACAAATACAAGAGGAAAGTGAACCACAAGAGGAGATCAACAATCAAGGGGTAGTCTCGATACAAGATCAATCACAAGAATATGAAGATGATCAACAAATCAACGAGGGCAACCACTCAGGGGGAGAAGAAAATGATCACCAACACTCAACTCCCCAAGTGCCACACCCAAGAGTACACCAACGCACTCAAAGGGATCACCCAATCGACAACATCATCGGTGATATCCAAAAGGGAGTAACCACTAGATCTCGTATGGCTAATTTTTGTGAGCATTACTCGTTTGTCTCCTTTTTGGAACCACGCAGGACTGAGGATGCATTGAAGGATCCAGACTGGGTGGTGGCAATGCAAGAAGAGTTGAACAACTTCAAGAGAAACGAGGTTTGGGAACTTGTGGCAAGACCCAATGCAAACATAGTGGGCACCAAGTGGGTCTTCCGCAACAAGCAAGACGAACATGGGGTGGTGACAAGAAACAAGGCACGACTTGTGGCCAAAGGTTACTCACAAGTCGAAGTGCCTTCCTCAACGGACCGATCAAGGAAGAGGTGTACGTGGAGCAACCACCCGGATTTGAAGACGAAGAGTTCCCCAACCACGTGTATAAACTGCGTAAGGCTCTCTATGGCCTCAAACAAGCTCCTAGAGCTTGGTATGAGTGTCTTAGAGATTTTTTAATTGATAATGGCTTTCAGATTGGCAAAGTAGATTATACACTATTCACGAAAAATCTAGATAATGATCTTTTTATTTGCCAAATCTATGTTGATGACATAATCTTTGGGTCAACTAACCAATCTTTCTGTGAAGAATTTAGTAGAATTATGACAGACAGGTTTGAAATGTCAATGATGGGAGATATGAAGTACTTCTTGGGATTCCTAGTGCGGCAACAAAAGGAAGGAACATTCATAAGCCAAACCAAGTACACGCAGGACATACTCAAGAAGTTTGGCATGGACAAGGCAAAGCCCATAAAGACTCCCATGGCTACGAATGGCCACTTGGATCTCAATGAAGATGGACCGAGCGTCGACCAAAAGGTATATCGCTCCATGATTGGATCTTTACTTTACTTATGTGCATCTAGGCCAGATATTATGTTCAGTGTATGTTTGTGTGCAAGATTTCAAGCCAACCCTAAGGAATGTCACTTGACAGCCGTAAAAAGAATCTTGAGATATTTAGTTCATACACCCAACCTTGGTCTTTGGTACCCAAAAGGCTCCAAATTCAATCTCATTGGTTACTCCGATGCAGATTATGCCGGGTGCAAAGTTGATAGAAAAAGCACCTCTGGCACATGCCAATTCCTAGGAAGATCTTTGGTTTCTTGGTCATCTAAGAAACAAAATTCCATTGCTTTATCCACAACTGAAGCGGAGTATGTTGCAGCCTGGAGTTGTTGTGCACAACTTCTTTGGATGCGACAAACTCTAAGGGATTACGGTTACAATATGAACCATATTCCTCTCCTTTGCGACAATGAGAGTGCCATTAAAATAGCCCACAATCCAGTTGAGCACTCTAGGACTAAACACATAGACATAAGACATCATTTATTGAGAGACCATTCCATGAAAGGAGACATAACCATCTCACATGTCAACACACAAAAACAATTGGCCGACATATTCACCAAGCCACTTGATGAAAAGCGTTTTTGCGAACTCCGAAATGAGCTAAATATTCTTGATTCTCGGAGTGTGGCTTGAAAAGTTGCATACCTATATGATTACTTCAAAAATGTTGATTGATTTGTGAAAATTACCCCTCCCTATTTTCCTCTCGAAAAACTATGTCAATTATTAGATCTTGATGAATTTTGATCATTGTATGATTGTTGTATGCTTAGTGGTCAAATTCATCAAGATTGCTTGAATTGTTTTGCCTCTCTATTCTCTATTATTGAACCTTCAAATATATATGAATGGGCTATGTAATACTTTCCTGGTAACCACGGACTAGTCCGTGGTTATCCGGACTAGTCCGCCCATGCAGACTAGTCCGCAGAGTGCCGGTTAGGCCGGACTAGTCCGACGGACCACGGACTAGTCCGATATAGGTCTCTGGATGACTTCGGACTAGTCCGATCAAGTCCGGACTTGTCCGATTTCTCGTGTCCATAACCCTAGCCGCCACCAAACCCTAATCTTCTCATCCCCACATTTGCTCACGCCTTTCTCTCTCTTGCGCTCGAGCTCCCAAAGCAATCTCTTGTGTCCTCCGTCGAAAAGCCACAAGTTTGGGCGGAGATCAAGCTTGAAGACTTGGGGATTGATTCCACCGGACTAGTCCGGCCTCAAACCCCCAAAACTTCAAGTCTCCAATGATTTCTTCGGTAAAAACCTTCAAGACCCTAGAAATCGTATTTTTCTCAATCATTGATCGTTTGGCCTAGCACCCTGCACTAGTTACATGTTTAGCTGATGTACTACGTGTATGCTAGACTAGAATTGCATTAGGGATTGTGTCCAGTTCAATCTGTTAGGTTTTTGAGGATGAACACCGGACTAGTCCGGTCCATGCACGGACAAGTCCGGTACCCCGTACTAGTCCGTGCCTAGGCACCGGACAAGTCCGATGTTTCTGAACCTGAACCTAATTCCTTAATTCCCTAATGCCATCCATTACTATCATGTCTTACCTATGCCTTGCATAACTTGTCATCTTTCTTGCTCATTCATTCTCAGATCATGTCGAGCTCCGACAACAAAATCTCCGACTTTGAGGCCGAGTTGGACCGCGAGGTGGCATCTCAGTCCTCGGCGGGTCTTGGCAAACGCCAAGAAAGACCTTCCGGGCCTGCTACATCTCCTCCCCAAGTTCGGAGGAAGGTCTGTGCCAAGAAGCCCGCCTCGAAGGCTGTTACATCTTCAAGCGGCCTTCAGCAAGCAAAGGGAAAGGGCAAGGGAGTTGCAACGGGGCCAGTTGGGCCCTTGAGGCTCCATGCTCCCAGGGAAGGGGTCCGGGACCCCACTGAGGAGAAGTTCAACGGAAAAGGCAGTGATTCTGCAGCAAAATACAGGAGCATTGACTGGTATGGCAGGCCAAAGACAGCTGTCGATAGAAGGTTTTGGTGCAACTTCAATGCAGACTTCTACAAATCAGTGTACCTCCCGATGAAGACACCGGTGGTGCGCAGTCAGTGGATTGACTGGGCCCACCTAGAGAATAAGAAGTGCTCAGCCTTTGATGAGGTCATTGCCGCAGCTGAGAGGCATGGCCTGAAGGATCTCTTTGCCTTCAAGCATAACTGGAATGATGAAGTGATTGCACAGTTCTTTGCAACGTGCCACTTCTCAAGTGAGGATGAAGAGAGTGTTACTTGGATGACACACAGATCTAAGTATAGTATCACTCAAGAGGAGTTCAATAATCTGCTCCATCTGGACACCTCTGGACCTGACAGGCTGATCATCCACAACATTGGTGTCATGGAGAAGGATAGGATGAAATTCCTATATGAGCCTAACTCAAAGTATGTTCCTCCCTCTACAAAGCACATGAAACCATTCTTTGTGGTCCTCAACAGAGTGCTGAGGAAGACTATTGCTCCTAAAAATGGAGATGCTGGGAGCGTGCAGGGTTACCTCAGAACCCTAATGAGAGTCATAAGCAGGGACCGCCCATTTGATGTAGTGGAGTACATTTGGAATGATATGGTCAACATATCCTGTACGCCTAACAGGTCATGTGGCTATGCTCCCTACCTCATGTATGTGATTGAGAAAGTCACAGGTATTGAGTTCATGAAGGATGTGGAGCAGACCCCCTTGAGGCCTCAGAAGCCTCAACCAGTGAGCATCCAGGCTGCTCCCTCACCGGTCTCCAGTCCCGAGGCACCGACAGGAGCAAGAAGCAGAGCTAGGGAGGTCCCTACCTCTAGGGAAGCCCCTCAGAGAGGATCCGCCAGTGGGATCCTCAAATACTTGTCAGCAATCTTCTCCTCCTGCAAAAAGACCGAAGTGAAGGTCCACAAACTCAACAAGAAAAGAAAGGAGGACATGAAGTATATAAAGGCCAATGTGGAGCAAATCTGTCGGAAGCTGGAGATCGACCCCATTGGATCTCCAGTGATATCTGAGGAGTCTGACCTGGATTTCACCGAGCTCGGGCCCTTGTCCCCTTCCGAGCTTGCCTATTTTGGCATTGGGGGCTCGAGCAGCTCCGCTCCTCCTCCTCCCTCTCCTCCTCGTCAAGCAGAGAGCGAAGAAGATGAAGACGATGACGAGAGGACCGACAGTGAAGAGTGAAGACCCTAGGACCCTCCTCTCCTTCTTTTTGGTGTCTTGATGCCAAAGGGGGAGAGATTGAGGGGGGGTCTTAGCTTTAGCTGTGATAGGGTGCGAGGAGAGAGTTCTCTTTATCTTTTATTTGTGGTTGTAATAGGTTAACTCTGTTTTCATATTAAGTTTGGTCCTGTGATGAATTGCTTAATTTATTTGGAGTGTGTGATGAAAACTGTGTTTTTGCCCCTGGAATGTCATATGCATTTGATATCGGTTGGTTAATGCAAATTCTATCATTCTCAATGTATTCATGCACTTAGTATGCATCCCACCATAAAGAATGCACATATGGATAATTCTCTTGTTGCTTGATGTATTTTTGAGTCATATGTGCATACTTTATGAAAATCTCATTTTTTTTGCCTTATTTTGTGAAATCTCAATTGGTTGTCATCAATCACCAAAAAGGGGGAGATTGAAAGTGCATCTAGGACTTCGTTGTGGGTTTTGGATGATTTATGACAAGCAATTGGGATCCTAGTCCTTTTGTTGAGATGAATGCAGGCAAATGATGAAAAATGAGAAAAATGCCAAAAAGAAGGGAAATGAGAAGCAAAGTGAATTTGAGCTCAAGAAGAAGAAAATAGTAGATTATTATGTATAGAGTGTGTTAAAGAAACACACCCAAGAGCTCAATCACTTTCAAGCACACACATACAATGCACAACGTTATACAGGACCGGACTAGTCCGATATCAGCCGGACTAGTCCGATATCACATTCTGCACTAGATCGGACAAGTCCGGTCTCCACCGGACTAGTCCGATATCTTTCTGATCCACTTCGGACTAGTCCTCCCCAATGCGGACTAGTCTCAACACAATGCACAAGTCACACAAAATCGGACAAGTCCGTTGTGATCCGGACTAGTCCGATATTCATTCTGATCCACTTCGGACAAGTCCGGTGTCTGCACGGACTAGTCCAATATACACACTGATCTAAATCGGACAAGTCCTCCAAGTGCGGACTTGTCATCCCAAACACTTAGGGTTTCATATGTCCGGACAAGTCCGATGGCAATCGGACTAGTCCGAAGATTTCCAGTAGCGAAATCGGACAAGTCCGTTTTCAACCGGACTAGTCCGATATTCCTGGACACTTAGGGTTTGCTACACACAGCACACCGGACTAGTCCGGTGACCTCCACGGACTATCTTTCTGAACTCTAATGGTCACTTTTAGAAACCCCATATAAATAGAGGTGCACGGCCCACTTTTACTCTCTCGAACCCTAGCGCTGTCACACCTCCCAAGAGACTCAAAAACCATCTCTCTCCACGAAATTAAATGCAAAATCAATCAATCCATTGAAGATCACTTCTAGATCATTGGAGAGACACTTGGCACACATCATTGAGCTCTTGGTTTGATTCTCTAACACACTCTTACGTTTCAATTTGTAATTTTTGAGTGCGTTATTGGTGTCATTGTGAGTTGTAATCAAGGGAGCTCTCAACGTGTGAGAACGCCCCTTCAACTTGGTTATTTACCCCTTGTGAGTAGTGGAAGAGGATTGGCCTTCGTGGCGATCCGACAAGGAAAGGGTTGGAGAAGACCCGATCCTTTTGTGGTCTCCTCAACGTGGATGTAGGTTGCCTTCGTGGTAGCCGAACCACGGGATAAATCGTGTGTCTTGTCCTTTTGTGTTCTTCATCTAATTCGATCAACTTAATCTAGGGTTTGATTCACTTTATTCAATCTAAGTCTAATTGTTGATCAAGAGCTTTAACTACAATAGAATCTGACATACAACTATTAAATTGAGATTCAAGTTTATATTTCCGCTGCAAACATTAACGAATCAATCAAATTGTCTTAACTTGATCAACCTAGCCCGTGAAAACCGGACTAGTCCGCACATTACCGTACTAGTCCGATATCTCTGGTATTGACCTTGTTGTTGAGTGTTACAGGAACCGAGAAAAATCAAAAAGGCCTATTCACACTTACACTAAATCTGGTCATGATCAAACTTACTTGCTGTTCTGAACTTGTTGCATGCTCACAAGTGCTTTTAATAATAAAGAATTAATCAAGTAATCAACTCACATGTTGAGTTTTTATGTTCAAATAAAAAATTGAGAAAAGATCAAGAGAATATGCATGCCTCACACTTCTTCTTTTGAGATGGATTATCATTGCACTTAGATATGAACTTGGAAGAAGTTGTGTATAACTAAAACCATGTCCTTCAGCTTCTGATTGTCAAATGACATAGGCTTGACCTGGTTGGTGAGAATAAAGATGACGCGGCATATAATCTCTTGCAAATGTAATAAGATGAATTTTTTCCTTAAAAGAAAATAAAAATGCAGCAAACATGTCATGCTTTCAGGTCTTGAAGTAGTTAAGTTCGTGAGATCATGACTTGCTTAAATTTAAAAAATTACACTTGATCTCTAGCATGGCTTACACTACTTTATGTATCTCATTGATGTGATAGTGTAAGTTACTTGGATGAGCTTTGTTTTATATGTATATGTTATAATATGCTCATAACCATTAAAACTTCTCTTTTGAACCTTGCTGAATACATTGCCAAAGGGGGATAAATATTTATAGGGGGAGAAATACTTTTGAAATCTCTTTCTCATTTGATTTTCAAAAGGTGGAGAAAATTGCTTTCAAAAATTTTCATGTGAATAAGTCAATGTTCATTTTTAAAGTGGTGTTGCCAATGCATTCATCATGGGGTAGATTGTGAGACATATGTGTGCTTAATACATTGGCTATTTCTATAAAAGTTTTGAATATTGTCAAAACACCCTTTTCATCGAGGTCCGACTCTAGGTCCAAGCTCTGGAATGGTTCGACAATAGGTCTGACATGTTTTGGGTAGCTCCTGCAAGGCAGGACAATAGGCTCAACATGCTCTGGCTAGGTCTGGCTCAAGGTCCAGTTAGCTTTGGCTAGGTCCGGCGCAAGGTCCGGTTAGCTTTCGCAAGGTCCAATTAGCTTTGGCTAGGTTTGGCGCAAGGTTCGATTAGCTTTGGCAAGGTCCGGTGCAAGATCGCAGTGGTTCTGCTTTTAACTTGAAATATTTCAAACTTGTTTTTTGGCATATGGGAAGTTTGCTTAGTGTTCTTTTACTAAGTTTTTGATGTTTTATGGATGTTTACAGTGGTTAATGTTGTGATATGTTTTGCACATGCTTATGTGAGGTGCTCACATAAGATGTTGTTGTTTTTGGACTAACGAGAGTCAAGTCGAGGACATGTGCTTGGCAGAACTGATTGTTTGTTCATGTGCAGGTGTTGCTTGAGGTCAAGACATTGATTGTTACAAGATCCATTGAACTAGTTTTAGGGAGAAGATAAGGAAGTTCGGGAGGAGTTGTTGTTGAGTTAATCCGGAGGTCACGCAGCATGTTTGGGTCAAGAACTATGCATAGGAAGGTAATGTGGATGTTGTTGAAAGGTGTTTGCACGTGAGCAAGGAGTGTATGGACATGTCAACAAGGTTCCAAGACGAGATGAAGAGAAGTGTACATAAATATTTGGTCGGAAAGGTCCAACCGGTTTGATTATGCCTTAGGCTGCGACTGAGGTGGTTATGGTTCGTTTATGGAAAGTTTTGAGTTTGTTTTTGTTAGATTTATTGTGGGTCACGAAGTTGAGTCATTTTAAGAATGTTTAGGATGTTCCTAAGGTGTTTTGAAGTCTTAAGATTGCTTCTATATGGGAATGGAAGAGTCTTGAGCAGTTATGAAAAGTTCTGATTGAAACTGAGTAGGATTAGAGTCCTAGTTTGGATTGGGTTAGCCTAAGGGCTGGTTATATAATCAAGGTATGACAGAGCTCATGGTGATACTATTTTGGAGTTGTTCCTCTTGTGATTTGATCAATAAAATTCGTAGTATAAAGGAACTTTTGTGCCTTGTTTGTCCGACTTGTTTTAGACAAGATTTTCTTGTCGAGTTTCTGCTCAGCACTACGTTGCATCGGTATTTTTTATCATAACTTGAGTTTTACATATCTAATTGTAAGACCTATGTGTGCTGAATACATTAGCTTCTAGTGAATACACTTGGCTTTGATGATAAAAGTTTTGAATATCACCAAAACACCTTTTTATCAAGGTTCGACTAGCTTTGGTCAGCTTCGGTGAAGTTTTGTCTTTAGCTCCGGCATGTTTTTGCTAAGCTCCGAGTTGATTTTTGTTAGCTCCGGCTCAAGGTCCGGGTTGCTCTGGCAAGGTCCGGAAGTTGACCGCAATGCTTCTGTTTTTCATTTGCAATGTTTCGTACTTGCTTTACATCTCTGGAAAGATTGCTTAGTATTCATTTGCTAAGTCTTTGGTGCGTTTTTGGTTGACATGGATGATATCGTGTTACTGTGGTTTTGCAACATGCTTATGTGAGGTTCTCACATAAGGTGTTGTGTTAGGAACTAACTTGAGTCAAGTCGAGGACTTGGGCTTGTATAGATTGGTTGTTTATTCATGTGCAAATGTTGCTTGAGTTCAAGACATGGCTGGTGATGGGATCCATTGGACTAGTCTCAGGGAGGAGATGAGGTTCCAACAATCAAATTCAGGAGGAATTGTGGTTAAGCTGATCAGGAGGTTGCGGAGCATGATTGAATCAAGAACAATACATGTGAAGGTATCGTGGACGTCATTGGAAGATGTTTGCACGTGTGCAAAGAGTGCATGGACGAGGCTACATGGTTCCGAGACGTGACGAAGAGATGTGGACGTAAAGAGTTGGTCGGAAAGGTCCAAGGGACAAGGTTATGGACTTAGGCTACGACTGAGTCGGGTTTGACTCAAATATGGAGAGATTTGAGTTGGTTTTCGTGTGGGTCACGAATTTGAGTTGTTTAGGAATGTGGGATATGTTCCTAAGGTGTTTGGAAGTCTTAAGATTGCTTCTATCTGCGTATAGAAGAATCCAAAGCAGTTATGGAAAGTTACGATTCGTGAACAGAGTATGATTAGGTTCCTGATTTGAGTTGAGTTGGCTTTCGAGCTGGTTATATAAGCAAAGGAGCCCAGATCTCATGGTGCATGACTTGGGACTGTTCCTCTTGTGTTCTATTGAATAAAATTCGTAGTTTGAAGGAACTTTTATGCCTTGTTCGTCCGACTTGTTCCAGAGAAGTTTTACTCGTCGAGTTTCTGGACAGCACTACCTTTCGTCGGTGGTTTTATCATAACTCGAGTTTTACAGATCCAATTGATTTGATTATTTTTGGGTTGTCTTCACAATTTGATTATCTATCATCTTTCAAAATTTCACAGTCATTGGATTTGTGGTCTATGATCTACACGAGTTTCTTTGCAGCGTTCCAGAACTGTTTTTTCCTCGGGTAGGGCAGATTGACCATTGTTTGATCTTTCGATCATAACTTGAGTTTTTCTCGATAGATTGAGTGATTCTTCCTGTGTTGTCTTTGTGACTTGATTCTCTCTGATATCTATCACTTTTGTCACGGTGAAACACGTTTAGATTAGTCTCACACACGATTTCTTTAACAGATCATTTTTCTGCCGAAGGGGTTGGGGTTTAATTGTTTCCGCTGCGTAAGATTTTTAAATCTACCATTCACCCCCCTCTGGTAGCTTTTCACGTGCTCTTCGATCTTACAATTGGTATCAGAGCCATGGTGCTCTAATCTTTGTGATTTGTGCGTGTTTTTGACTAATCATCATGGAGAAGTACTCTGCCAAACCTTGTGTGTTCACTGGTATTGATTTTCAGGTTTGGAAGGCATGCATGGAGGCTTTCATCTTGGCACAAGGCTTTGCAATATGGGAGAAGGTATACAAGACTTACGAAGTGCCATCAAACGATCACGTTACAGCTACAAATCTGAGAGATGTCGACAACAACAACAAGGCTCAGAGCTTGATCATACAAGGATTAACACAAAGCGAATTCGATCGTGTTGCACACCTCCGATCTGCATACGATGTGCGGAAAGCACTTTGTGACGACCATGAAGGATCCAAAACGATCAAAGAGTTAAGGCAAGACATGTTCAAGAAAGAATACATGCGCTTCGAGATGCAAGCCGGTGAGTCTATTGATGACCTTTTTGCTCGCTTTAATAAGATTCTCAGCAACTTGCATAGTGTCAATGTTAATTTTTTAGATGCTGAAAATGCTAGGCAATTGTTAAGTGCATTAGACATGTCAATTTGGGATATGAAAGTTACATCCATTCGTGAATCTACTGTCATGAGTACACTTACTTTAGATGTGCTATATTCCAAGCTAAAAACTCCTGAAATTGACATAATATCCGTAAGAACCCCAACAAGTCTATTGCTTTTGTTTCTCAACGTGATATGCCTAGCTCCGGCCAATCATCATCTTGTAGTACACTTGCTTTGTTGTTCTCTCTAACCCTTCAACAGATTGAGGAATTTCCAGAGGAGGAGCTAGCACTTCTCTCTACAAGGTTCTCAAAAGCATTGCAAAATGTGAGAACTAGAAGGAGAGGAAGCTCCGGACCTCAACGATGTTTCGAATGTGGTAAGACAGGACACTTTTGTACAGATTGTCCTAACCTTTTAGGTCCTACCTCCCGAGAAGAAAAACAATCAATAATAAAGCACTCCTCAACAAACGATAAGAAGAAAAAGAAGGGCTTTACAGGTTGCCAACTGGTGAACAGTTTTATCTCAGCACTCCAGAAACTTGGCTCAAGCGACGTGGACATTGGAAGTGATGAAGATGAAGATGATTTGGCAAACTTGTGCTTCATGGTGGGCAAGTCAAGATCGAGTATGGGGGAGACAGAACACAACAGCGACAATGAAGAGGTATGTCCTACTTGCGAAGAAATGTGTGATGCTATTTCTCGTGCCACTGTTATTGTTAAGAAAAAGGACAAAAGGCTGAGGGACAATGCTGTTAAAATTGTGTCACTAGAATCTAAAATTAATCGTTTGAAATCCTTGATTCCTAGTGATGATTCTTGTTCCTCATGTGACTTAATATATGAACAATTGTCCTCCCTAAGAAGTGCACATACCTCCACACTTGATAAACTTGAACTTGAAATTGAAAAGAACAAAAAGCTTGTTGCACTTAATATTGGAAACTTAAAAGATGCTTCTTGTTCTACAATTGATTTGTATTGTTCTAGTTGTGATGATCTTGATAAGAAACTGCAAGATTCTATGAATGAAATCTCTATATTGAACAATGCTTTACGTTGTCATGAAGTTAAATATTGTTCCAATTGCAAATTAAAAGGAAAAACTTCATGTGAAAATTGCCTTGATCTGTCCAATAAACTTGATAACATGCATAAGACATTTGATCGGTTTTGTCATGGGAATAAGAACCTAAACTTGCTGCTGAATTCATCCAAGTCTTGCAATGATAAAACTGGTTTAGGTTTTGATTCTCATGCTCATGCTAAGGCACATCCACCTAAAATTGTAAAGTCCTTAGGAAGTGGTTTGATTCAAACAGTTCCTAAACAAAAAGAAGTGGTTTTCAAATCTGCAGGAGTATTGTCTCATTCGGTTTCAAATAAAAATGTTGTTTGCTCATCTAGACATGAGCACAAAGTTAAATTTCATTGTACCTACTGTGGTAGATATGGTCATGTCATATATTTTTGTTATAGACTAGCTAAACAACAGAAAAGGGAAAGAATGGTTGCTAGATCTCATAACTTTCATGCAAAATTTGCTGCACATATTAAACCGAATGTACAACCTGCTGTTTTGAGTCAAAAACATTCAAAGTTTACCTCCGGACCTTCTGTTTTTGCCTCCGTAGCTACTGATTTTTGTGCTACACAAGTAAAACCTTATAGGTCAGTAGTTAAGAATATAAAATCTCAAACTCTGACTCATAAACCTGCTGTTTTTTCTCAGCTTTCGCGTGTTTTTCCTGCTGCACGTCACGTGACTCAGTACTGGATTCTTAAATGCCTTTTGACTAACCCCAGTATTAAGTCATCGACGTATTGTGCTTCTATGTAGGTTACACGTTTGAGGAAAGAGAATATTTGGATTGTTGATCCAGGTTGCTCACGCCACATGACCGGTAACAAAGATTGGTTCTCCACCCTCTCTTTTGTGTCATGTGTAGAGAATGTTACTTTTGCCGATAATTCTTCAACTCCTATAGTTGCTAAGGGTTCGGTTAGAGTAAATGATCACTACACTTTGAAGGATGTGGCACTTGTCAAAAATTTGAAATACATCTTGCTTTCTGTTTCACAATTGCTATATGAAAATCTGGAAATTATTTTCAATAAAAACTGCTGCAAAGTTGTAAGTTCAAATAGTGAGCTTATTTTTAATATGTCTCGGTTTGGAAGAGTTTTTTAAAACTGATTTTGATATGTCTTCCTCTAAGCATAGGTGTCTAGTTGCTAATGATTCAAAGGACCTATATTTTTGGCATCGTAGACTTGGTCACGTAGGCTTTGATCACCTAACGCGTGTTAGTGCTCTTAATCACATACGTGGGCTGCCTAAGCTTAAAGGGGACTAAGTAATTGTGTGCTCTTCTTGTAGACATGCTAAGATGGTTGCAGGTTCACATACTCCTCTCACAATGATCATGACAACTGAACCATGTCAACTTTTGCATCTTGACACCGTTGGACCTTCACGTGTTCAATCCTTCGGAGGTAAATGGTATGTACTTGTGATTGTTGATGATTATTCTAGATACTCTTGGGTTTACTTTATGGCGTCTAAGAATGAAGTTTTTAGTCACTTTAGAACTTTATTTCTTAGATTATCAATTGATCACCCAGGATCATAAAAGCAATTAGAAGTGATAACGGAACTGAATTTAAAAATCAATCTTTTGATAACTTTTGTGCTGAAAATGGAATAGATCATCAATTTTCTTCACCATATGTACCTCAACAAAACGGGGTTGTAGAAAGAAAGAACAGAACCTTAGTTGAGATGGCTAGGACTATGCTTGATGAATATCAAACTCCTAGGAAATTTTGGGCTGATGCGCTAGCAACCACTTGTTATGTCTCAAATCGTGTTTTCTTGCGTGCTAAGCTAGGTAAAACAACATATGAGCTCCGGTTTGGACATAGGCCTAGTGTTACTCACTTTCGGGTCTTTGGATGCAAATGCTTCATTAAGAAACATGGTAATCTTGATAAATTTGAACCTAGATCCATTGATGGCATGTTTCTTGGTTAGCCATCTCATACTAGAGGCTACCGTGTGCTTTTACTTGACGCTAACAAAATTGTGGAGACTTGTGGAGTGTCTTTTGATGAAGCTAGCCCAGGTACTAGCTCAAACATTGCAGGTCCAGATCCATATCCGCAGGGGGGCAGAATTTTCGTTGAAGACGAGGAAGAATTGGAGCTGCTGCCCGAAAATTCAGCAGCTAAAGACTTTGGTTCAGCACCGGATGTTAATTCTCAACCAGCACCGAAAACCTTCAATGCTGATTCAAATCATCCTCAAATCACAAGCTCATCGATTTGTGATGAACATGAAGAAGAAGAAGCTCGTGAGACATCTGTTGCCCTACGGTTTTACAAAGATCATCCCCCACAACAGATGATTGGAAGCTTGCACGAACGAGTCACACGGTCCAGGTTTTGCGATCCAAACTCTTATGCTCATTCTTCTTTTGTTGCTTCTTTTGAACACAAAGATATATCACATGCACTCACTAATGAATCTTGGATTATTGCCATGCAAGAAGAGTTAGAAATTTTTGAAAGAAATAATGTTTGGAAACTTGTACCTCCACCTCAAGGTCACACTTTAATTGGAAATAAATGGGTATTTAAAAATAAACAAAGTGAGGATGGGGTTGTGGTTAGGAATAAGGCTAGGCTGGTTGCTCAAGGTTTCACTCAAGTCGAAGGTCTAGATTTTGATGAAACTTTTGCTCCTGTTGCTAGATTAGAAGCCATAAGAATTTTGTTAGCTTTTGCTGCATCTATTGGTTTTATGCAATATCAAATGAATGTTAAAAGTGCTTTTCTTAATGGCTACATAGATGAGGAGGTTTATGTCAAGCAACCACCAGGTTTTGAAAATTTAGATTTTCTTAATCATGTTTACAAACTGTCCAAAGCCTTGTACGGTCTCAAACAAGGCCCTAGAGCATGGTATGATAGGTTAAAAACATTCTTACTTGAAAAAGGGTTTACCATGGGCAAGGTTGATAAAACTCTTTTTGTGCTTAAGCATGGTATTGACTCATTATTCGTTCAAATGTATGTGGATGATATTATCTTTGGTTGTGCTTCTCATGATCTTGTGTCCAAGTTTTCAGCAATGATGAGTTCCGAATTTGAAATGAGTATGATGGGTGAACTCACTTTTTGGGGCTGCAAATCAAGCAAACCAAGGAGGGTACTTTTGTGCATCAGACAAAGTATACAAAAGACCTCCTAAGGTGCTTTAACATGGACAAAAGCAAGCCTCTTCGGACACCAATGGGAATAGCAACAACACTTGAACTTGATGAAGATGGTGAACCAGTGGATCAAAAAGAATATAGAAGCATGATCGGATCACTTTTATACCTCACGACATCAAGACCAGACATACAATTTAGCGTATGTCTTTGTGCATGGTTTCAAGCTTCCCCACGTGCTTCACATCGTCAAGCCGTCAAAAGGATTCTCAGATACTTACATGGAACTCAAGAATTTGGAATTTTTCTTCCTTCTTCCTCAACTGTTACTTTGAAAGCTTTTTTGGATGCTGATTTTGGGGGTTGTAGGATTGATAGGAAAAGTACTTCGGGTGCTTGTCATTTTCTTGGTAATTCTCTTGTTGCTTGGTCCTCTAGAAAACAAAATTTAGTTGCACAATCCACAGCCGAATCTGAATATGTAGCTGCTGCTAGTGCTTGCTCACAAATTCTTTGGATTGTTCAAACACTTAAGGACTATGGGGTTGATCTAGATAGTGTCCCACTGTTCTGTGATAACACTAGTACCATTTGCATTGCGAAAAACCCTGTGCAACATTCTAGAACTAAGCACATTGACATTAGGTATCACTTTCTCCGAGATAATGTTGAAAAAGGAAACATTGTGCTTCACCATGTAGATACCGAACAACAATTGGCTGACATTTTTACAAAACCTTTGGATTTCACTCGTTTTTGTTACATTCGTAGTGAAATAGGGGTTATGCATCCTCATGGCTTAAATTGAGGGGGAGTTTTGAAACTTGGGAAGTCTATGTGTGAATCTGATATTAAAATAATATGAGCATAGTATTTTATACATATCTGACTTTGTGATTCCTTTTACATGTTGAAAGTTCTTACTACATTACTCGTGTTATACATTTTGTAGTTTTTGCCATGTCTAGTAATTGGAATAATTACTTACACTAAAACTGGTCATGGTCGAACCTTCTTGCTGTTTTGAACTTGTTACGTGTTCACATGTGCTTTTAATCATTAAGAATTAATCAAGTAATCAACTCACATGTTGAGTTTTTATGAACAAATATAAATTCAGAAAAGATCAAGAGAATATGCACGCATCGCACTTCTTTTGAGATGGCTTATCATTGCACTTAGATATGAACTTGGAAGAAGTTGTGTATGACTAAAACCATGTCCTTAAGCTTCGATTGTCAAATGACATAGGCTTGGCTTGGTTTGTTAGAATAAAGCAGATGCGCATATAATCTCTTGCAAATATTATATGATCTAAATTTATACTTTGAAAAATAATAAAATGCAGCAACTAGTGTAATTGTTTCAGGTTTTGAAATAGTTAAGTTTGTGAGATCATGACTTGCTTAAATTGAAAATTACATTTGATCTCTAGCATGGCTTACACTACTTTATGTATTTCATTGATGTGATAATGTAAGGTACTTGATAGTATGACTTGGATGAGCTTTGTTTATATGTATATGTTATAATATGCTCATAACAACTAAAGGGGGAGAGATAATTTGACTATATGCTCATGACTTCCTGAATACATTGTCAAAGGGGGAGAGATAAGCATGAAGAGAAAGAGAATATGTGCATAAGGAGAGATAATAAAGGGGGATAATATGGGAATTTTTGTTTTCATTTTACTTTTGAATTACAAAGGGGGAGAAATTGTCTTCAAAAATTTTATGTGAATAAGCCAATGTTCGGATTTTAAATGGTGTTGCCAATGCATTCATCAAGGGGGAGATTGTAAGACCTATGTGTGTTGAATACATTGGCTTGTAGTGAATACACTTGGCTTTGATGATAAAAGTTTTGAATATCACCAAAACACCTTTTTTATCAAGGTTCGACTAGCTTTGGTCAGCTCCGGTGAAGTTTTGTCTTTAGCTCCGGCATGTTTTTGCTAAGCTCCAAGTTGATTTTTGTTAGCTCCGGCTCAAGGTCCGGGTTGCTCTGGCAAGGTCCGGAACTTGACCGCAATGCTTCTGTTTTTCATTTGCAATGTTTCGTACTTTCTTTACATTTCTGGAAAGATTCCTTAGCAATCATTTGCTAAGTCTTTGATGCGTTTTTGGTTGACATGGATGATATCGTGTTACTGTGGTTTTGCAACATGCTTATGTGAGGTTCTCACGTAAGGTGTTGTGTTCGGAAATAACTTGAGTCAAGTCGAGGACTTGGGCTCGTATGGATTGGTTGTTTATTCATGTGCAGATGTTGCTTGAGTTCAAGACATGGCTGGTGATGGGATCCATTGGACTAGTCTCAGGGAGGAGATGAGGTTCCAACAACCAAATTCAGGAGATATTGTGGTTGAGCTGATCAGGAGGTTGCGCAACATGATTGAATCAAGAACAATGCATGTGAAGGTATCGTGGACGTCATTGGAAGATGTTTGCACGTGTGAAAGGAGTGCATGCACGTGGCTACATGGTTACGAGACATGATGAAGAGATGTGGACGTAAAGAGTTGGTCGGAAAGGTCCAACCGACTAGGTTATGGACTTAGGCTACGGCTGAGTCGGGTTTGACTCAAAATATGGAAAGATTTGAGTTGGTTATGATAGGATTTTGTGTGGGTCACGAATTTGAGTTGTTTAGGAATGTGGGATACGTTCCTAATGTATTTGGAAGTCTTAAGATTGCTTCTATCTGCGTATAGAAGAATCTAAGCAGTTATGGAAAGTTACAATTCGTGAACAGAGTAGGATTAGGTTCCTGATTTGAGTTGAGTTGGCTTTCGAGCTGGTTATATAAGCAAGGGAGCCCAGAGCTCGTGGTGCACGACTTTGGGGCTGTTCCTCTTGTATTCTATTGAATAAAATTCGTAGTTTGAAGGAACTTTTGTGCCCTGTTCGTCCGACTTGTTCCAGACAAGTTTTACTCGTCGAGTTTCTTGACAGCACTACCTTTCGTCGGTGGTTTTATCATAACTCGAGTTTTACAGATCCAATTGACGTGATTCTTTTTGGTTTGTCTTCACAATTTGATTATATATCATCTTTAAAAATTTTACGATCATTGAAGTTGTGGTCTATGATCTACACGAGTTTCATTGCAGCGTTCCAGAACTGTTTTTTCCTCGGGTAGGGCAGATTGACCTTTGTTTGATCTTTCGATCATAACTTGAGTTTTTCTCGATAGATTTGAGTGATTCTTCCTGTATTGTCTTCGTGACTTGATTATCTTTGATACCTATCACTTTTATCACAGTGAAACACGTTTAGATTAGTCTCACACACGATTTCTTTAATAGATCGTTTTTCTGCCAAAGGGGTTGGGGTTTAATTGTTTCCGCTGCGTAAGATTTTTAAATCTGCCATTCACCCCCCCTCTGGTAGCTTTTCACGTGCTCTTCGATCCTACACTAATATATGTGATTATTTTTGGGTTGTCTTCACAACTTGATTATATATCAGTTGTAAAAATTTCATGGCCATTGTATTTGTGGTTTCGGATCTACATGAGTTTCTTTGCAGTGTTGCATATCTGTTTTTACTCGAGTAGAACAGATTGACCTTTGATCGATCTTTCTATCATAACTTGAATTTTTCTCGAAGGTTTTCGTGATTCTTTTTGTCTTGTCTTAGTGACTTGATTCTCTATAATATACATGACTTTTGTCACATTTGAACACGATTAGATCAGTTGCATACACGATATCTTAATAGATTGATTTTCTATCGAGGAGTTTTTGTTGCTTCCACTGAAAAAGTTTAAATCTACAATTCAACACCCTCTAGTAGCTTTTCACGTGCTCTTCGATCCTACAGAAATGATGAATAGTTGCTCTGTTTTATCTTATCTATTTCCTTGCATACAACTTAGTATTCTCTAAGTATTGCATTTATTAGCTTAGAATATCCTTGCCTTAAACTTGGAAATTATTGGTAGCAAAGGTTATGTCCAATTCTACGTTGTTGTGGGGTATGGTATAGTGACAAGTGCAGCTATACCCTACTTGAAAGTGAAACCTGATTTCTCGAAAAAAATTTAAAATGGAGTTCCTCGTTTGATAGAAATTCCTACCGAAGCCATATGATGATTTGAATTTGATAAACCCTATGCATATGCTATTTGCCTTCACACTGAGCCCAGTAAAACTACAATAGACCTACGTGAGAATCTTTTCATGCTTTTATGACTAAGATTGCACGGGCACATGCTAAACTTCAACACTAGAAGTTAGCAAAATTCCATTATACCATACCACTATCAAAAAGATATCCATGTATTCCTTGCATAATACTCTCTTCAAAATATTTGAAAGGAAAAGAGGAGTACAAGACATGGCTACAAAAAAATGCATGCTTATGTAAAAGAGCATGAGAAAAAAAAAAGAGAATAAGTGTCATGTTTCATCCTTAAAAAAATGAGTGCAAACAAAGGAGTCATCTTTATGTTTCCACTTCACAAATATTCTATCACACATGCACAAATCTTGATCAAAAGTGTGATTTGTTTTCTCCTAAGGCTTGCTCTTCTGACTTAACAATACATGTGTTGCAAATATGCCTACTCTTGATCCCTACCAAACTATTTAGATGTAGGACAAGAGTGAGGATACAAATACCACTTCCACATAGGAGTGGTTGGGTGCATCATTCGAGGAACTTAAATTCAAACACTATTTGAAGTTTTCTGGAAATTTGAGTGGAACAAATGCATTAGGTGATGTATGTTCTATCCTTCAACCACCCAAGAAAATGATGAGGCATAAGCCCCATAATGACTAGGAAAAAGGGTGACGTACCATAGCCAATTTATTCAATGCAAGGTAGAATATTTTGATGTTCACTTGGTACTTTTTTAAAATAGGACATTGTAGCAACTCCTGCTAAACGACCTTAGTCTTTATCTTTGCTTTGGGATGAGAAAATGGTAAGCTTGGGGGGAGTTTGTTAATTATTGTTATATACCAATTTCGGACCATCAATATAACTCAACCACGTGAAGGAATAAATATTTCTTACACATACCATTGTTAGAAATAATCTAGTTCCACTTGTACTTGGAAAAAATGGAGCATGCAGGAATTTCATACAAAATTGAAGTGAATTCAAGGGAGGAATCCTAAACAATATCTTCCTATGCAATCAGATGCCGACATGTGTCAGCACATGGATCAAATGGCCCAACTACAGAGTATCCGAGGGCATCCAACGGCGTAGCACCCCAAAATGGTTAGAGGACCCACCTGTCAGCCACCTAGAGAAAGCACACTGCATTTGGTGCCAGGACCAGGTCGGCCGACATCTTCCTGGCCCCAAATGCAATCAACTTCCATGTGTCTACTCGCTATGGTGAGCTGATAGAGATGGAGACTAATTCACATGCTTTTGGTGGCGGGAACCGCCTCTACTCCGTGTATAAATAGGGGAGAGGCTTCACTTCACTACACACACCACCCAAGCATTCTCCCTTCTATACACTAGTTCTCCTAGTTTCTTAGTGGAGGTTAGGCTGTAGAGAGAAGCCTCTAGTCCCAAGTCCAAATTGGGGAATGTATGGCTCATGTATATTTTCTTGTATTTGTGACATTATGCTTTAAATTAATATTATTAGTCTTTACTTATTCACATACATGAATGAAGCGTTCCTTGTTTGGTTGTGGAGTCCTTGTATATGTATTGTGTAGAAGTTATTATGTTCTAGTTATAATGCTTTTATCATGTTATCATAAACATCATACACCACCACTATAGTACAATAAGGTATTAATATGATGTTAATATGAGTAATATAGTGCTTAGTTCCAACATTGGTTTCAACGATGTTTAGGTTCGCCATTGCTTTAGGATGGTGCTTGCATCTAGGCTGTTAAGGTATCTACTTAACATGTATGTGTGATGCTTAGATAGTTAAGTAGCATTGGATGTCTCGTTGACCCACGGATTGTAGGGGTAGGCGGAATGTGGTGGCAGCCCTGTCCGTCCTTCGTAATCCCCAACGTTCGGCTACACCGCAGGCCCCTGGCATGAATCGTCCTGCTGTTGTCAGGGGTAAACCCGAGCCCGATATGTTGGATGACTAAGCCCTAGTACTCATCATTAGCATACCCGTATGTACATTAGTTCGCTATGTATATGAATACTTAAAGTACTGTAGGAGTAGCTCCATCCCTAACATAGCCTCCGCTAGGACATTCTTACCCCTTAGAGTAGTTTGCTTAGGTGTGTGTCAAACTATCCCCATTCTGATAAACACTTAGTACCCTATACCTTGATCATAAGAATAGTGTTTACTTCACTTCACCGCCTTCCTTCAGGATAAATACGATACCCTTGATAGGAAGATGAGTCCTGATCTTCCAAGAGGTATGGTAAACTTGATTGGGTGAAGATCTCGACGTTGATGATCCAAGGCTCCGAACGAATGAAACCCCACAATCAATACACCACATATCCGTTGGTTATCACCCATGTCACAAGAACGACCTTGCCACGAAGGAACACAAGGAAGAACAGAGAAGTTGCAATCAAAATTGAATTGATCACGAAATTGAGGTCTCACAACCGATGATCGGAGACACTGTTCAATGACAGATTGTATCTAAGAAAAACCCAACCCTAATGTGGTGACAGATGCTGTATAAATAGGAGTTTAGGGGCGTGCAAGACCCCTGGACGCAACCCTAATGGGCTTCCACATGATACACCGGCCAGCAGCCCAAAAGACGGTGGCGCAGCACCGGACTGATTCTGTGTGTCCACTTGTTTTGCTGATTCCCGTCAACTTAGAAAGAATTTTGATGTGGGTCTGGTTCCATTGGAAGCTTTATGAAATCATGGTTCCAACCATATATAGAACGTCCAAATCAACTCCGTATGTCTCCGGAGCGTCAATTTTGGTGAAGGCAGCTCCTGAAACCCGAGGTGGAGTCGAAGTCGAGTTAGACTTGGGCTCCCCCTTGGTGTGCACGTCCTATCTCCTCCTCCTTGACTCGTTCGACTCCTCTAAGCCCTTTCTGGTCCTCTCCATTGTTCCTAATAAATAAAATATGCATGGAAACAAGTGTAAGTTCTGAAAAACAATTGACAAGGTTAGAACAGACCTAGAGATCCAATTGTCGTGCACGTGTTCTAGTGATTGGTCCTTGCATTGTATGCAATGGAGAGATGTCCTCATCATCCTTCCCCTCTTGAACTGGACTCGTCTTCGACTCAAGCTAATCTTCCTCACCCAAGTATGGCTTCAAATCTAATATGTTAAATGTGGATCTAACCCCAAACTCGGGAGGCAACTCAAGTTTATATGCACTGTCATTTATCTTCTTAAGAACCTTAAAAGGTCCAGCAGCACGTGGCATGAGTTTGGTCTTCGTCAAATCCGGGAACCTATCTTTTCTTAAATGAACCCACACCAAATCATCGGGTTCCAATTTTACCTCCTTCCTACCTTTACCAGCAGTAATGCGATACTTTTAATCATTTTTTCAATTTGTAACTTAGTAGTTTCATGCAACTTAAGAATAAATCCAGAACGTTATGTAGCATCTAAGTTCACAATTTTAGTATGTGGTAAAGGTAGCAAATCAATTGGAGCACGAGGATTAAGACCATAGACTACCATAAACGGACTTAACGTGGTTGTGGAGTGAATAGACCTGTTATAAGCAAACTCAATATGTGGCAAACACTCCTCCCACAACCTCAAATTGTATTTCAAAACAGCCTGCAACATAGTAGATAAGGTACGATTAACTACCTCCGTTTGCCCATCAGTTTGTGGATGACAAAGTAGTAAAAAACAGCAACTTTGTTCCCAATTTACACCATAAAATTCTCCAAAAGTGACTCAAAAACATAGCATCCCTGTCAGAAACAATAGTATTGGGAACACCATGCAAACACACAACCTCATTAAAGAACAAATCAACAACATGTGAAGCATTATAGGTCTTGTGGCAGGGTATAAAAAGATCCATTTTAGAGAAACGATCAACAACCACATAAACACTATCCCTCTCCCTCTTTGTTCTAGGCAATCCTAAAACTAAGTCCATAGAAATATCCTCCCAAGGTGCACTAGGAACAGGAAGAGGCGTATAAAGACCATGTGGGTTAAGTCGAGACTTAGCTTTGTTGCATCTCGTGCAACGTGAAACGTAGCGCTCCACATCATGCCTCATTTGTGGCCAAAAGAAGTGAGCGGCCAGCACATCCTCTGTCTTTTTAACAGCAAAATGTCCCATCAAACCACCTCTATGCGCTTCTTGCAACAACAAAAGATGAACGGGGCTAGCTGGAACACACAGCTTGTTAGTACGGTAGAGAAGGCCTTCATGCAGCATGAATTTTTGCCACATTATTCCCTCTCTACAATTTTCAAAGGCGTCTTTGAAGTCCAAGTCAGTAGCATATAACCTCTTTATGGTTTCCAAACCAAAGATTTTATGAGAAAGTTGGGACAGCATGGTATAACGTCTAGATAAAGCATCGGCAATCACATTGTCTTTCCCTTTCTTATGTTTAATGATGTAAGGAAATGATTCTATGAACTCAATCCATTTAGCATGACGTTTGCTCAGATTAGCTTGTCCTTTAAGATACTTCAAAGACTCATGATCTGAATGTATGACAAATTCTTTAGACCATAGGTAATGTTGCCAAGTTTGCAAGACACGCACTAAAGCATAAGGTTCTTTGTCATATGTAGAATAATTCAGCAAAGGCCCATGCAATTTTTCACTAGAGAAGTCAACAGGTTTACCTCCTTGAATTAGCACTCCTCCAATGCCAATGCCGCTCGCGTCACATTCAAGCTCGAAGGTCTTCTCAAAATCAGGAAGTTGCATCAATGGTGCTTGTGTGAGCTTCGACTTGAGAACATCAAAAGCTTGATGTTATGATGGTCCCCATCAAAACAGCACTCCATGCTTTGTCAACTCGTGGAGAGGTGCCACAATGGTGCTAAAATCCCGCATGAAACGTCGGTAGAAACCCTCGAGACCAAGAAAACTCTGAACCTGTGTGACCATAGTCGAAAGTGGCCAGCTCGTGATGGCAACAATCTTTGCCTCGTCCACCTCAATGCCCTGCGAAGTGACAACATAACCAAGAAAAGACACACGATCGGTGCAAAAGGTGCACTTCTCAAGGTTACCAAATAAACGTGCATCGCGCAAGACATTAAAAATAGCACGCAAATGTTCAAGATGCTCATCATATGACTTGCTGTAAATAAGGATATCATCAAAGTAAACCACCACAAAATTACCAATGAAATCACGTAAAACCTCATTCATCAACCTCATGAAAGTGATGGGTGCGTTAGTTAAACCAAATGGCATGACTAACCATTCATAAAGTCCGAATTTAGTTTTAAAAGCAGTTTTCCATTCATCACCTAAAGCCATACGAATCTGATGATACCCACTACGCAAATCAATCTTTGAGAAAATAACAGAACCACTCAACTCATTAAGCATGTTATCCAATCTAGGAATAGGATAGCGATAACGAAAGGTAATGTTATTGATGCTTGTACAATCAACACACATGCGCTATGTGCCATCTTTTTTAAGAACCAAAAGAACAGGAACAGAACAAGGACTAAGGCTCTCATGAATGTACCTGCGGTCCAAAAGATCTTGTACTTGTCGCTGAATTACCTTAATCTCATCGGGGTTGGTCCTGTAGGCGGCATGGTTTGGCAAGCTCGCCCCTGGAATCAAATCGATCTCTTGCTCAATGCCTAACACAGGTGGTAATCCCGGGGTATCTCTGATGGAAAAAACATCCATATATTCCTGCAAAATGTTAGCAACATCAGGTGGCAATACAATGGATGTATCCTCAATGGAATATAAAGCATGTTTGCACACTAAAGCATAACAAGTTCCATTATCGTCATATAAATCATCAAGATCAGATTTAGTTGCAAGCAAAACAGGATTTTTCAACTTAGTAGGTTGCTGAATTTCAGAATTGAAAACACCCTTTTGCTTGGAATTATTCTTTTTCTCCTGCTCAAATTGCACAATTTCAGTGGGACTCATAGGAAGCAACACAATTTTCTTGCCCTTATGCATGAGAGTATACTTATTAGATCGACCATGGTGAATAGCATCAGTATCAAACTCCCAAAGACGTCCCAACAAAAGAGAGCAAGCATCCATAGGTACCACATCAAAATCAGCAAAATCATGATAAGAACAAATGGAAAAATGTATCCTTGCTGTTTGCGTTACCTTTACCTTACCATTGTTGTTAAACCATTGAATGTGATAAGGGTGGGGATGCTCCCTTGTGGTCAAGCCAAACTTCTTGACCACCTCAACATTCACCAAATTGTTACAGCTACCACCATCAATGATGGTATGTACACGACAGTCCTTGACGACGAGAAACATGTTGAAAAGGTTGTGACGTTGGCGGTTGTCATCCTCTCGAACTATGGTACTCAAAGCTTGCTGCACAATCAAAGTCCTATAGTTGTTGGTCGCAGATCTACCAAGAACCTCCTCAGCACCATCATCCGAATCTGAAATGTTAGTTGCAATAATATTTTCATCTTCAATATCAGAAGCACTAACATACCCACCATCAGCAGTGACAATGATCGCCCGTTTTCAGGGGCAATCTCATTGCATATGGCCAAGTCCATGGCAGCGGTGGCACCTGATGTCAGAGGTGCGACTTGTAGAAGTGTTGGGTGCAGCCGCCTTTGCTGCAACACCTGGAGGTATCTGTGACTTGCTGTTATCTTGTCCCCGTGATGTAGAAGGTGCGGTGCTGCTGCGTATAACACTGGTGGAGGGTGGCGTAGAAGCACGAACGCTCGAGGAGGGCACAACTTTGGATGGCACCGGAAGCTGTCGTGGCGTGAAGGTGTTGTTCTGCCGCTGCTGTTGGCAACCCTGCACTTCTTTTTCTGCTAACATAGCAAGTTGAAATAAACATTGAATAGAATGATATTCCTTGTAGTCAACTATGTCCTGGATCTCACGCCGCAAGCCCCCATAAAACCTAACAATTTGGTCTTCCTGATCCTCAACTACACCACAATGAAGCATACCTTTTTGCAACTCTTTGTAGTACTCTTGGACAGTCAAGTCACCCTGATCAAAGCGTTGCAATTTCTTAAGAAAGATCACGTCTACATGAAGGAGGAACAAACCTAGCGCGCATCTCTTCTTTTAATGCAGCCCATGTCTGTGGTGCACTACGTGTATTGACAAGTTTATTCCACCAAATTAAAGCAAAATCTTTAAACTCACTAGTGGCTTCTCTAACTCTATGTCACTCAGGAACAAGATGAGAGCTAAATTTTTTTTTCTACCGTCATCTCCCAATCCAAGTAAGTCTCGGCATCACAACATCCATAAAATGGTGGAATAGAAAACTTAATCTTAGTGTAAGGATCATTATCTTGTTCAGAAGCATGGGGACGAGGTCTACCTCCCATACCTTGACGATTTAGTCAAGGACGACGACGTTGCTATGCATCAACCTCATCGTCATTGAAGTCATCCGCTTTGTCGTAGTGAGCATGTGCATCAGCATCAAGGATCATAGAGGGTGTAGCTTGTTGGAGAAGACGAGTCTCCGTCTCGTCCAACCGTGTGGTCAGACCAGCAACACTTATATGGAGCCTCTGAAAGGTGGCTGTTGTAGTGGTCTGGTAATTGTTGAAAGCTTAGGTCATCGCCCGCATCGTGTCCCTTAGTTCCATATGGGACACGCACTCATTGTCATCTGGAGGTGTAGAACCAGAGGTCTTATCCATAGGCTTCTTTCCTGTCATTGTTAGTACAAAACAGAAACAAAGACAAAAAGATCGTGAAGAACCCTATTACTACGCTCTATGAAGTGGAAGTGGAAATTCGATCTGTAAGATGCGTTTTACCCCGCTCTTACAAGTTTCTTACCAGCACTGTAGGTGGCCAATGGTGATCAGTGTGAAAGCAAGTAGAGAGTGGGTGTGATTGTAGAGGTTACCTGTTCTGCTCGAGAGAAAGTGGTGTTTGGAAGGCTCAAATGCAGTATATGTATATGGCACACAAATTAGTAACAGATAGTAATGTTGAATAAGTGTACAAAGAATATTACATAGTTGCTGGTCTAAGAATGTATTAGAACAGTTGTGGCAACAACCAGGGAGAATGATGAACGATGATGATCAACAAGGACAATATCAGCAAGTATCCAACACTCACACAGACACAGCACAACTAGAAAACCCCTTAGCTTCTTTTTTTGTCTTTAAGCACTAGTAGAAATCAAAAAAAAATTCTCTTTATTTTTTTGATATTTTTTTCTCAAACAGGGGCACAACAATAGAAACATCGCCAAGTATTAGCTCAAACCGATGAAATATATGATCGGTACAAATTTAGGAGCTATTGGAGAAACTGGTGATGGAACTTCAAAGTTCGAAATGAGGGCCTTCTTAATTTTTTTAATTTTTTTGAAAACATCGTGACCGGCGTAGCAGGTGTATCGTATGTGGATTTTTTTGAGACCTTTCTGGAAAAAAAAATGCGCCTCAATCGGAGTTCCGAGCGAAAAGTTATGCCCGTTTTAAGGAGGATACCCCGAATCAGGTTTTGGTGGTAGTGGAAACTGCAACAGAAATGCATCGGTTGATGGAATTTTTTGTAGACTGATTTTTTGTAGATGGCAATGGATGGATGACACAAAAATGAACCAAAAAAAATCTAAACCAGCAACCAGACTCAACCTAGGACACGAACTCAGAACTACGGACTCCGAAACTAAATTGTGCAAATGGCTGAGCGGGGGTCGTAGGTCAGGGAAAGTAAAGATTTTTTGTGGCTTTTTGTGGACGATAGGACTAAAACAAAATAAATCTAAAGGGAACACAAGTATACCTCATGGTGAACCTAGAAATATGATACGAATTGATAGGAGGATGAGTCCCAATCTTCTGAGAGGTATGGTAAACTTGATTGGGTGGAGATCTCAATGTTGATGATCCAAGGCTCCGAATGAATAAAACCCAATCACTACACCACTGCTCTGTTGGTTATCACCCATGTCACACGAATGACCTCGCCATGAAGGCCTATCCCTACAAGCACAATCAAGAACACAAGCAAGAACAGAGAAGATGCAATCAAAACTGAATTGATCATGAAATTGAGGTCTCACAACCGATGATCGGCGACACTGTTCAATGACAGATTGTATCTAAGCAAAACCCAACCCTAATGAGGTGACGGCTGCTGTATAAATAGGAGTTTAGGGGCGTGCAAGACCCCTGGATGCAACCCTAATGGGCTTCTACACGATACATGGGCCAGCAGCCCAAAAGACGGTGGCGCAGCACCGGACAGATTCTTTATGTCCACTTGTTTTGCTGATTCCCGTCCACATAGAAGGAATTTTGAGGTGAGGCTGGTTCCATTGGAAGCTTTATGAAATCACGGTTCTAACCATATATAGAACGTCCAAACCGACTCTGTATGTGTCTGGGGCATCAATTTTGGTGAAGGCAGCTCCAAGAACCCGAGGTGGAGTCGAAGTCGAGTTGGACTTGGGTTCCTCCTTGGTGTCCATGTCCTATCTCCTCCTCCTTGACTCGTTGGACTGCTCCAAGCCCTTGCTGGTCCTCTCCATTGTTCCTAATCAATAAAACATGCATGGAAACAAGAATAAGTTCTGAAAAACAATTGACAAGGTTAGAACGTACTTGGAGATCCAATTGTCGTGCACGTGCTCTAGTGATCGGTCCTTGCATTGTATGCAGAGGACAGATGTCCTCATCAACCCTTGTGAATACTCTTGGGCAAAATGCTACAGCATTATCTTTCGTGCGCTTGCGGATTCCAACGCCTACCAGAGATGATTTGTGGTGTTAAGAAATACCAACAAACATCTTGATCTCATTTTTTAAATATATTTCAAACTTGAATGCTTGTGTCAAATTAATGGGAAAACCCATGAATATGAGTTTAATAGAATTGTATGCCCATCCTAAAAGATTCAGGAAAGGTTTTTTACATTTTGCCTTGCTTTGCTTAATTGGGATCAGGAAGAACCAAATAACTTGATTATGAACTTTGAATCATGTGTACTATGTAAGATGAGGATAATGACCCTTAGCAACATTAAACCTATGGATCTAAGCAAGCCGGTTATACAGAATGGGTTGGATGATATGGTTGTTTTGCTTGCTTTAGTTCTAAGGACCAGTTCATGGAGCGACCACCTAGGATTCAACACTGCCACCATAGGGCCAAGTATGTGTGTAGCTTAGCCAATTAATTAAGTGTATTGTCAGCATCATTCGGATCATTTGGAAGATCGGAGAATGGGAGTCGGTTGGGTTTGTAATAGTGGTGGGGTTGCACTGGGATCCAAACGAAACAAGAGGGGGCACTTGAATGTATGTGCTCAGTTGTGAGACATCACCTCCAGTGAAACCTTAGTGGGTCGGCACATGTTGGTAGTCCCTTTGTAAAGGCTATTTTGTTATCTATTGGCCATACACCATTGATAATGTATTTTAGCATAACGGAGGTTCTCTAATCGCCGATGGTTGACAAAATCACGAACTTGTGAATATAGTGATGCAACCTCTGCAGATTCTAAAACTATCATGATAGGCGTGCTCCCGAGCAACCTAGACCCTCACATGATTAGAGTATGGACTTGAGTATGTTGGTTAATAGCTGGAAATGGGATTGGGTTATGTACTCAGTTATGGTGAATCGAATATGAATTATTATGGATGAACATGGATGGTTATGGTTATTTATGTTGGTTGGTTATTTAATGGTTGAGGTTGGTAGATGATGGAATTGGATGGTATTTGCTGGTTATTGGTGTTATGATGGGATAGACTGTACCTAGTAATTGTAAGTTAAATTTCAACTCTTGTGAATGAAACACGCTTTTGCAATGAAACATTTGTATCATCCTTATTTAAGCTACATGTCACACTTTCCACACATGTTGAGTACAATATGTACTCACCTTTGCTATCCCCACATTAATTTAGCTAGAGATGATAATTTGGAGTATGCTGAGGATCACGAGTACTAGGCGTATGTGTTACTGTCAAATTGCCTGTGGAGCTGGAGTTATACTAAGTTGTTTAGTTTTTCGCTGCAATAGTATTGTTCAGAGTTTGTCATTTGAGTCTATTGGAACTATTGTAATAAAATAATATTTACTATTCATAATATTGTTATTATCTGAATACTGTTTGTGATTCACTCGTATATGTGTGATGATCATCCTGAGCACACATATGTGTTTGTATGTGTGATGAACATCCTAGGCACACATGTGCGTTTAATTAGGTTCATTCTTGGATTCGAGTGTCACAAATTGGTATCAGAGTCAAGTTTGACCGTAGGACGCAAGCCTAGGTAGAATGAACACCTCATATCACTTAGGAATTCTCTCCTTTTCTAATTTATCCGTTTCTACATTATTTTGCTTTCTACTAATCATATTCCTGTCGCAAAATGTGTGGTTTTTCTGCTGCTGCTGCTGCATTTTTACCCCTTTTTCTCTTCTTTTTGAAATGTCGTATGTCCTCCTACCTTGTTTTATGGCTGCTGCAATTTCAGATTTCCATTTACACTCTTCTCGAATGTTCTTATGATTTCTCTATAGATGCCTACCACTAGGATGACAGCACGTAAGAAGGCTCGTTTGCCACCTCTTGGAAGCAAGCTTAGGCCCCACGAGGATTTAAAGGATTCAGCCCAACAAGAGGAGGGAGTGAACTCCCATGCAAAGGACGTTGAGCATGAACACTCCAACACAACGGAGGAAGATCCGGAAGAGATGGAGCCTTATGAGGAAGATGAAGATGAACCACGTGAGGATGATCAAGAAGTGGAGCCCCATGAGGTTGAGCCACAGGGAAACGACTAGGAAAATGAACCCGCAGCTCGAGAGGACGAACCTGCAGCCCAAGGGAATGAACTTGCAGTACTGGAAAATGAACCCGCGCCGGTTGAAGCAAAAAAGAGGATAAGGGTCCTGTTTTTCATTTTGCTCAATAATTCCATTATTGTGGAACTAATGGAGTATCTGCAGCTAGGGAATTGAATGAGTTTATTGACATTTGCAATTTTCACCCAGAGTACTAGATAAAGAGGATTCCTCGCTATGGACGTGAAGAATGAAAGGCTCAAGTTAGTATTCTCTCTAAGGACGTTGTCGTCACCCGACACTTTGCGCCCACTGGATGTCCACCAGGGAGCAAGCTATTGATGATGTTGCTTGGGATGCACTTACAAGACTGTGTTACTCCTACTGCGAGTAGCTTGGAGGTACTAGCTTTGCGCTACACCCATGTCCAAAGAGTGAAACAAGGGAAATCATTGGACCACAAGAAGGAGCTCAGTCTAACCCTCACACCATTGATAGGTCATAGAGGATGCTTTTGAAGCTAGGAAATTGTTATGCCGATGCCCTAGAGGAAATACGCTACCTCCGCAAGAGATTGTACATCGTGTAGAAGCAAGAGGAGATCTGGACCAACGTGGTAACCAATGGTGTGGCAAGCACCCTAGCGCCTACATGGACGGCCAACTCACCTTGGCGTGTGCCCGTGTATGACCCGCCACCTCCGTCCCTTCACCGCCTCATGACCAAAACAGTCATGGCTTTCACAATTAAGTTTTGGTCTCCTATTGAGAAGTTTTGAAGACACTTAGATTGTAATATCTATAATTAGTGTGTTGTGCTGAATTTTCTATGGTGTGTGCTTGTGTGTTTGGTGTGAGTTGTGGGATGCCTCGGTGATTGTCCACATTTGCACATAGTAGAGAGATGTGGGATGCTTCAGTGCTTGTTCACATCCTCATATACACTACATGAAACGATGAATAGGGTGTCGGTTTATCTATATGTGTCGTCCCCAACGCATTTAACACGTTAAACCGACACCCATAAGTTAGAGGCGTAGGTTTTCTAGAGCCAACCAACGCACATATTAATAAAAGAGTTTCTTAGTTTCATATACCTTGATGTATATAGTTGGGAATTCGTTCAATCAATCATTTATATCTTGTTCGACCTCTACTTCAATGGAAGATGGACACAACTAGAAGATTTATTATTTCAGACGAAGCTACATTGTGAGATGAGGAGGAGTATAGTTTGTGAAACAAGTAAGTATTAAAATAAGGGGTTAGATTTATTTAGGATCAAAGAGCACGTGAAAAGCTACCAAAGAGGAGGGTGAATGGTAGATTACAACTTTTTCGGCAGAAGCAACAAAAACCCCTCGGCAGAAAATTGATTTGTTAAACAAATCGTGTGTGTGACTAGTATAAACGAGTTCAGCTGTGACAAAAATTGTACATATTATAGAGGATCAAGTCATTAAGACAAGAAAACAAGAATCACTGATATCCATCGAGAAAAACTCAAGTTACAATCAAAATATTGAACGAAGGTCAATCTGATCTACCCGAGAAAAACCAGATCTACAGCACTGCAATGAAACTTGTGTAGATTCAAAAAAAAATACAATGACCGTGAAACTTTCAAAGATGATAGACAATCAAGTTTTGAAGACAACCCAAGAAGAATCACGTCGATATTCAATCTGTAAAACTCGAGTTATGATAAAGCAACCATAGCAAGGTAGTGTTGTGTAAAAACTCTACGAGAAAGACTTGACGAAAACAAGTTGGACACAAAAGCTTCTTTTGGACTACGAAATTTATTGATCATAACTCAAAAGGAACAGCCCCAAAGTCGTGCATCACGAGCTCTGGCCTCTCTTGATTATATAACGAGCCCTTAAGCCAAACCAATCCTAACTAGGAATCAAATCCTACTCAGATTCAACCGAAACGTTCCATATTTGCTAAAGGCTCTTTCATATGCAGATAGAAGCAATCTTAAGACTTCCAGACACCGTAGGAACATATCCCACATTCCTAAAACAACTCAACATTGTGAACCACACGAAATCCTATCATAACCAACTCAAATCTTTCCACATTTGAGTCAAACCTGACTGAACCGCAGCCTAAGTCCATAACCTAGTTGGTTGGACCTTTCCTACAAACTCTTTATGCCCACTTCTCTTCATCATGACATGGAACCATGTATTCATATCCATGCACTCCTTGCGCACGTGCACACAACTTCCAACGACGTATAATATACCTTCATATGCATTGTTCTTGATCCAAACATGTTGTGCGACCTCCTGATCAACTCAATCACAATCCCTCCCAAACTTGGTTGTTGAACCTCATCTTCTCGCTAAGACTAGTTCAATGGATCCCGTCACCAGCAATGTCTAGAACTCAAGCAACACCTGCACATGAATAAACAATTGATACTTCTGAGCCCAAGTCCTCGACTTGACTCTCGTTAGTTCTGAAACCACAACACCTTACGCGAGCACCTCACATAAGCATGTTGCAAACCACAGAATAAAGATATCAACCATAACCACCAAAATACACCAAAAACTTAATAAAAGAATACTAAGCAATTTTCCATAAATGTAAAGCATGTTCGAATCAATTCAAAGTATAAGAAAAACCATTGCAACCTAGCTTTGGACCTTGCCAAAACTAACCGGACCTTGAGCCGGAGCATACCAAAGCTAGTAGGTCCTAGCATCGAAGCTTACCAAAGCTAATCGGACCTAGCGCCAAAGCTTACTAAAGTTTAGTCCGACCTTGCCAAAGAAAGTCGGACCTAGACAAAGAAGTTAGACCTAGCCAAAGTAAGTCGGACCTAGACAAAGCTAGTCGGACCTTACGTCAAACCTTGCCAGAGCTAACCAAAACAAGTCGGACCTATTGTCGAACCTTCCTAGAGCTCGGACCTAGAGTCGGACCATGTTGAAAAAGGTCTTTTGGTGATATTCAAAACTTTTATCGCCATAGACAATGTATTCAACACACATAGGTCTCATAATCTCCCCCTTAAGGAATGCATTGGCAATAGCACTTAAAATCCGAACATTTGCTTATTCACATGAAAAGTTTTGAAAACAAAATTCTTCCCCTATATATATTTCTTCACCTTAGTAAATCAGAAATAAAAAAAAGAAAAACAAAAATACAAAAATTCTCCCCTTGAGAAGAATTGTGCCAAAACACTTTTGAATGTGTGCAATATGTGATCAATTTCTCCCCCTTTGACAATGTATTCAGCAAGGTACAAAAGAGGAATTTTCATTATTATGAACATATTATAACATAGACATATAAAACAAAGCTCATCCAAGTCATACTATCAAGTAACTTACACTATCACATCAATGAGATACATAAATTAGTGTAAGCCATGCTAGAGATCAAGTGTAATTTTCAATTTAAGCAAGTCATGATCTCACAAACTTAACTATTTCAAAACCTAAAAGCATGACACTTGTTGCTGCATTTTTATTATATCTTATTATCATTTAAAGCATTAATTTATATCATATAACATTTGCAAGAGATTATATGCCGCATCTGTCTTGTTCTAACCAACCAAACCAAGCCTATGTCATTTGACAATAAGAAGCTTAAGGACATGATTTTAGTGATACACAATTTCTTCCAAGTTCATATCTAAGTGCAATGATAAGCCATCTCAAAAGAAGAAGTGTGATGCATGCATATTCTCTTGATCTTTTCTCAATTTATATTTGATCATGAAAGCTCAACATGAGAATAGTTGATTGATTAGATTTTCATGATTAAAGGCACTTGTGATCATGCAACAAGTTCAAAACAGCAATAAAGTTCAATCATGACCAGATTTAGTGTAAGTAATTATTCCAATTACTAGTCATGGCAAAAACTACAAAATGTATAACACGAGTAATGTAGTAAGAACTTTCAGCATGTAAAAGGAATCACAAAGTCATATATGTATGAAATACTATGCTGATATTATTTTAATTTCAGATTCACACATAGACTTCCCAGGTTTCCAAAAAAACTCCCCCTCAATTTAAGTCATGAGGATGCATAACCCCTATTTCACTACGAATGTAACAAAAACGAGTGAAATCCAAAAGTTTTGTAAATATGTTAGCCAATTGTTGTTCGATATCTACATGGTGAAGCACAATGTTTCCTTTTTCAACATTGTCACGGAGAAAGTGATACCTAATGTCAATGTGCTTTGTTCTTGAATTTTGCACAGGATTTTTAGCAATTCAAATTGCACTAGGGTTATCACAAAACAGTGGAACACTATCTAGATCAACCCTATTGTCCTTAAGTGTTTAAACAATCCAAAGAATTTGTGAGCAAGCGCTAGCAGCAGCTACATATTCAGATTCGACTGTGGATTGTGCAACTAAACTTTGTTTTCTAGAGGACCAAGCAACAAGTGACTTACCAACAAAATGACAAGCACCCGATGTACTTTTTCTATCAAGCCTACAACCTCCAAAATCAGCATCCGAAAAAGCTTTCAAAGTAATGGTTGAGCAAGAAGGAAGAAAAATGCAAAATTCTTGAGTTCCATATAAATACCTAAGAATTCTTTTTATGGCTTGACTATGTGAAGTATGTGGGGAAGATTGAAACTGTGCACAAAGACATACACTAAATTGAATGTCCGGTCTTGATGCCGTGAGGTACAAAATTGATCCAATCATACTTCGTATTTTTTTTTGATCCACGGGTTCACCATCTTCATCAAGTTCAAGTTTTTTTGCTGTTCCCATTGGTGTCCGAGGAAGCTTGCTTTTGTCCATGTTGAATCACCTTAGGAGGTCTTTTGTATACTTCGTTTGATGCACAAAGGTACCCTCCTTGGTCAGCTTGATATGCAGCCCCAAAAATTATTTGAGTTCTCCCATCATACTCATCTAAAATTCTGAACTCATCATAGCTGAAAACTTGGACACAAGATCACGAGAAGCACAACCATAGAAAATATCATCCACCTACACTTGAACGAATAACGAGTCATCGCCATGCTTAAGCAAAAAAGATTTTTATCAACCTTGCCCATGGTTAACCCCTTTTCAAGTAACCATGTTTTTCACCTATCATACCATGCTCTAGGGGCTTGTTTGAGACCGTACAAGGCTTTGGACAGTTTGTAAACATGATCAAGAAAATCTGCATTTTCAAAACCCGGTGGTTGCTTGACATAAACCTCCTCATCTATATAGCCATTAAGAAAAGCACTTTAACATCCATTTGATATAACTTGAAACCTTTAGATGCAGCAAAAGATAACAAAATTTTTATGGCTTCTAATCTAGCAACAGGAGCAAAACTTTCATCAAAATCTAGACCTTCAACTTGTGTGAACCTATAGCAACAAACCTAGTCTTATTCATAACCACAACCCCATCCTCACTTTGTTTATTTTTAAACACCCATTTAGTTCCAATTAAAGGGTGACCTTGAGGTGGAGGTACAAGTTCCCAAACATTATTTCTTTTAAAATTTTGTAACTCTTCTTGCATGTCAATAATCCAAGATTCATTAGTGAGTGCGTGTGATATATCTTTGGGTTCAAAAGAAGAAACAAAAGCAGAATGAGCATGAGAGTATGGATCGCAAAACCTGGACCGTGTGACTCGTTCGTGCAAGCTTCCAATAATTTGTTGTAGAGGATGACTTTTGAGAACCCGAAGGGGAGTGGACACTTCACAAGCTTCTTCTTCTTCATGTTCATCACAAATCGATGAGCTTGTGACTTGAGAACGATCTGGACCAACAATGGTGGTCGTCGGTGCTGGTTGTGAATCAAAATCAAGAGCTGGAACAATGTCATTAGCTGATGAATTTTGAAGTAGCATCAACACTTCTTTCTCATTTTCAATGAAAATACTCTCCCCTTGCAGATATGGATCCTGACCTGCAATATTTGAGCTAGTACCTGGGCTAGCTTCATCAAATGAAACTTCACAAGTCTCCACAATTTTGTTAGTGTCAAGTAAAAGCACACGGTAACCTCTAGTATGAGATGGATAACCAAGAAACATGCTATCAACAGATCTAGCTTCAAATTTATCATGATTACCTTGCTTCTCAACAAAGAATATGCAACCAAAGACCCTAAAGTGTGTGACACTAGGCCTATGTCCAAACCAATGTTCATATGGTGTTTTACCTAGCTTAGCATTCAAGAAAACACGATTTGAGTTATAACAAGCGGTGGCAATTGCATCAGCCTAAAATTTCCTAGGAGTTTGATATTCATCAAGCATAGTCCTAGCCATCTAAACTGAGGTTCTATTCTTTCTCTCTACAACACTGTTTTGTTGAGGTACGTAAGGTGAAGAAAATGATGATCTATTCCATTTTCATCATAAAAGTGATCAAAAGATTGATTTTTAAATTCGATTCTGTTATCACTTCTAATTGCTTTTAAAGATCCTAGGTGATCAATTGATAATCTAAGAAATAAAGTTCTAAAGTGACTAAAAGCTTCATTCTTAGATGTCATAAAGTTAACCCAAGAGTATCTAGAATAATCATCAACAATCACAATAACATACAATTTACCTCCAAAGGATTGAACACATGAAGGTCCTACGGTGTCAAGATGCAAAAGTTGACCCACTTCAGATGTCATGGTCATTGTGAGAGTATCTTGTGAACTTGGAACCATCATAGCATGCATACAAGAAGAGCACACAATTTCTTTGTCCCCTTTAAGCTTAGGCAGCCCACATATGCGATCAAGAACACTAACACGCATTAGATGATAAAAGCCTACCTGTCCAAGTCTACGATGCCAAAAATACAAGTCCTTTGAATCATTAGCAACTAGACACCTATGCTTAGAGGAAGACATAAAAATCAACTTTAAAAACTCATCCAAACTGAGACATATTAAAAATAAGCTTACTATTTGAATATACAACTTTGCAGCAATTTTTAGTGAAAATAATTTCAAAATTTTCATCTAGCAGTTGTGAAACAGAAAGCAAGTTGTATTTCAAATTTTTGACAAGTGCCACATCTTTCAAAGTGTGGTGATCATTTACCATAACCGAACTCTTAGCAATTATAGGAGTTGAAGAATTGTCAGCAAAAGTAACATTGTCTACACATGACACAAAAGAAAGGGAGGAGAACCATTCTTTTTTACTGGTCGAGCAACATGAATCAACAATCCAAATATTCTCCTTCCTCAAGTGTGTAACCTACATAGAAGCACAATACGTCAATGACTCAATACTGGGGTTATTCAAATGGCACTTAGGAATCTAGTACTGAGTCACACGACGTCCAACAGGAATAACACGTGAAAGTTGCGATAAAAGAGCAGGTTTTTGAGCCAAAGCTTGAGGATTTTTGTACCCAAATACTGACTTACGAGGTGTTACATGTGTACCACGAAAAACAGTAGGTTTGGGAGCAAACTTTGCATGTTTTTGACTGATTACAGCAGGTTGCATGTTCCTATCATTCGGTTTAGCATGTGCAGCAAATTTTTGCATGAAAGTTATGAGATCTAGCAATTATTCTTTCCTTTTTCTGTTGTTTAGCTAGTCTATAACAAAAATCTATGACGTGACCATCTCTACCACAGTAAGTACAATGAAATTTAACTTTGTGTTCATATCTAGATGAGCAACCAACATTTTTATTTCAAACCGAATGAGACACACTCCTACAGATTTGAAAACCACTTCTTTTTATTTAGGAACTATTTGAATCAAACCACTTCCTAATGACTTTACAATTTTAGGTGGATGTGCCTTAACATGAGCATGAGAATCAAAACCAAAACCAGTTTTATCATTGCAAAACTTGGAAGAACTAAGCAGCAAGTTTAGGTTATTATTTGCATTACAAAACCGATCTAATGTCCTATGCATGTCATCAAGTTTATTTAACAGATCAAGGCAATTTTCGCATGAAGTTTTTCCTTTAGATTTGCATTTGGGACAATATTTAGCTTCATGAGAAAGTAAAGCATTGTTCAATATAGAAATTTCATTCATAGCATCTTGTAGTTTATTATCAAGCTCATCACAAGTAGAACAATGCGAATCAATTGTAGAACAACTAGCATCTCTCATGTTTTTATTCTTAAGTGCAGCAAGCTTTTTGTTGTTTTCAATTTCAAGTTCAAGTTTATCATGTGTGAAGGTGTGTGCACATCTTAGAGAGGACGATTGTTCATATATTAAATCACAAGAGGAACAAGAATCATCACTAGGAATCAATGATTTCAAATTATTAATTTCACATTATAGTGACTCAATTTTAACAGCATTGTCCCTAAGCCTTTTGTCATTTTTCTTAACTAAAGCAGTGGCACGAGAAATAGCATCACACATTTCTTTGCAAGTAGGACATACCTCTTCATTGTCGGTGTTGTGTTGTGCCTCCTCCATAATTGATCTTGACTTGCCCGCCATGAAACACAAGTTTGCCAAATCATCTTCATCTTCGTCAATTTTGATGTCCACATCGCTCGAGCCAAGTTCTTGAAGTGCGGATATAAACCTATTCACCAAGTGGCATCTTGTAAAACCCTTTTTATTCTTCTTCTCATTTGCAGAGGAGTGCTTCATCCTTGTTTGCTTTTAATCATGGGAAATAGTACCTGAAAGGTTAGGGCATTCGGTGCGAAAATGTCCTGTCTTACCACATTTGAAGCATCATTGAGGTCCGACACTTCCTCTCCTTCCAGTTCTCACATTTTGCAATGCTTTTGAGAATCGAGTAGAGATGAGTGCAAGTTCTTCCTCTAGAAACTCTTCGATCTGTTCAAGGGTTAGAGAGGACAACAAAGCAAGTGTTCGACAAGATGAAGATTGGTCGGAGCAAGGCATGTCACATTGAAAAACAAACACAAGAGACTTTTTGGGGTTCTTATGTGACATTATGTAAATTTCATGAGTTTTCAATTTACAATATAGAACATCTAAAGTATGTGTAATCATGATAGTAGATTCACGAATAGATGTGACTTTCATCTCCCAAATTGAAATGTCTAATGCACTTAGTAATTGTCTAGCATTCTCAGGATCTGAAAAATTTGTTCATTGACACTACGCAAGTTGCTGAGAACTTTATTAAAGTGAGCAAATAATTCGTCAATGAACTCACCTGGTTGCATCTCAAAGAGCATATATTCTTTCTTGAACATATCTTGCCTTACCTCCTTGATCATGTTAGATCCTTCATGGTAGTCTCAAAGCACCTTCCACACATCGTACGCTGATCGGAGGTGTGCAACACGACTGATGTCGCTTTGAGTCAATCCTTGTATGATCAAGTTCTGAGCCTTGTTTTTGTTGTCGACATCTCTCAGATTTATAGCTATAACTTGATCATTTGGCGGCACTTCATAGGAATTGTACACTTTTTCCCATATTGCAAAGCCCTGCGCCTGGATGAAGGCTTCCATACATGCCTTCCATTAACTAAAAATCAATACCACTAAACACACAAGGTTTTGGGGAGTATTTCTCCATTATGATTAGTCAAAAACACATGCAAATCACAAATATTAGAGAAACATAGTTTTGATACCAATTGTAGGATCGAAGAGCACATGAAAAGCTACCAGAAGGGGGTGAATGGTAGATTACAACATTTTCAGTGGAAGCAACAAAAACCCCTCAGCAAAAAATTGATCTGTTAAAGAAATCATGTGTGCGACTAATCTAAACATGGTCAACTGTGACAAAAATGAAATATATTATATAGGATCAAGTCACGAAGACACGACCACAAGAATAACTTAAATCCGTCGAGAACTACTCAAGTTATGATCGAAAGATTAAACGAAGTCAATCTGCTATACCTGAGAAAAACCAGATCTGCAGCACTGCAATGAAACTCGTGTACATCTAAAACCACAAATCCAATGACTGTGAAAATTTCACTGATTATAGATAATCAATTTTTGAAGACAACTCGAAAAGAATCACATCAATTGGATCTGTAGAACCCGAGTTATGATAAAACCACCAAAGCAATGTAGTGCTATGCAGAAACTCGACGAGAAAGGCTTAACGAAAACAAGTCAGACGAACAAGTCACAAAAGCTCCTTTAGACTACAAATTTTACTGATCAAAACTCAAAGGGAACAGCCCCAAAGTCGTGCACCTCGAGCTCTGTCCTCCCTACCTTATATAACCAGCCCTTAGGCCAACCCAATCCTAAGTAGGACTCAAATCCTACTCAGATTCAACCGAAACTTTTCATATCTGCTCAAGACTCTTCTATATGCAGATATAAGCAATCTTAAGACTTCCAAACACCTTAGGAACGTATCCCACATTCCTAAAACAACTCAACTGCGTGACCCACCCGAAATCCTATAGTAACCAACTCAAATCATTCCATATTTTAGCCAAACCCGACTCAGCCGCAACCCGAGTCCATAACCTAGTCGGTTGGACCTTTCCGACCAAATCTTTTCGTCCACTTCTCTTCATCACGCCTCAGAACCATGTAGTAACGTCCATGCACTCCTTGCACACATGAAAACACCTTCCGATGATGTCCACGCTACCTTCATATGCATTATTCTTGAACCAAACATGTTACGCGACCTCTCGATCAACTCAACCACAATTCCTCCCAAACTTGGTTGTTGGACCTCATCTTGTCCCTAAGACTAGTTCAATGGATCTTGTCACCAGCCATGTCTTGACCTCAAGCAACACTTGCACATGAATAAACAACCGATACTTCCGAGCACAAGTCCTCGACTTGACTCTTGTTAGTTTCGAAACCACAACACCTTGCGTGAGCACCTCACATAAGCATGTTGCAAACCTTAGCAAAAAGATATCAACCATAACCACCAAAGTACACCAAAAACTTAGTAAAAGAATACTAAGGAAACTTTCCATAGATGTAAAGCAAGTTCGAATAAATTCAAAGTAAACGCAAAACCATTGCAATCTAGCTTCGGACCATGCCAAAAACTAACCTGACCTTAAGACGAAGCTTACCAAAGCTAGCAGGACCTAGCACCGGAGCTTACCAAAGCTAATCAGACCTAGCGTCGGAGCTTACTAAAGCTTAGTCGGACCTTGCCAAAGCAAGTTGGACCTAGACAAAGAAGTCAAACCTAGCCAAATTAAGTCAAACCTAGACAAAGCAAGTCGGACCTTACGTCGGACCTTGCCGGAGCTACCAAAAACAAGTCAGTCCTATTATCGGACCTTGTTGGAGCTCTGACCTAGAGACAGACCATGTTGAAAAATGTTTTTTGGTGATATTCAAACCTTTTACCGCCATAGCCAATGTATTCAGCACACATAGGTCTCAATGTTTCCTCTCCAATCTCATTGTTCTAGATTCACAAGGACCAGAAATAATACCTAGAATGGACTGGCTACAAAAGCATAATAGAGTGATCCAGTGTGCCACAAGGACGGTACAATTGACTAATGCTGAGGGAGACAATATAGAATTCAATGCAATTCGATCAACAAATGGAAAGGTAATGCTGAACCATATAGAGGGAGGGACATTGAAAGGCCTTCCGATTGTTCGCGAGTATCCGGAAGTGTTTCTAGAAGAATTGCCAGGTATGCCACTTAATCGTGACATCGAGTTCGTCATTGACTTACTACCTGGAACTGCACCTATAGCAAAATGTCCGTATAGAGTGCCTACTAATGAACTAGTGGAGCTCGAGAAGCAGATTCAAGAGCAACTAGAGAAGGGTTTTATATGCCCAAGTTTATCAACTTGGGGAGCACCAGTGCTCTTTGTAGATAAGAAATATTGATCCCAAAGGATGTGTGTGGATTATAGATCTCTCAATTAGGTGACAGTCAAGAATAAGTACTCGTTACCCTGCATAGAGGACTTGTTTGATTAGATGAAGGGAGTTCGAATTTTCTCTAAGATCAAGCTTCCATCGTGATACTTCCAGCTGAACATTAGACCTTCAGACATACCCAAAACAACTTTTCAAACGCGGTATGGGTCATATGAATACAATGTTGTGTCACTTGGGTTGACAAATGCGCCAGCATACTTTATGTACCTCCTGAATATGGTCTTCATGGAGTACTTGGATCAGTTTGTCGTAGTGTTCATTGATGATTACATTGTACTTGAGAAGTGAAGAAGAGCATGAGGAGCATTTAAGGTTGATGTTGCAAAAATACAAGAACACCAGTTGTATGCCAACTTTAATAAGTGTCAATTCTGGTTGAGAGAGATATCATTCTTAGGCCACATTATCTCCGAGTGAGGAGTGTCTATTAATCCAGTAAAAGTAAGAGATGTGTCAAAGTGGAACCCTCACAGAATGTGAAGGAGATTCGTAGTTTCCTAGCAATGGTTGGATACTATAGCCGATTCATCAAGGACTTCTCTAAGATAGCGGAGCCCATGACTGAGCTACTAATGAAGGGGAAACTGTTCAAATGGACTCAGTGTGACACCCGGTTCCGAAAAACGAACCTAGTGCAGTGTATGTGTGCCCGGGATGTTGCTTCACACATACACATCAATATCACAAATGACAATCAGAATTTAACCATGTCACGAATAATGAATATACCTTGATTCTATTGCAGCGGAAAATAATCTAGCGTAGGCGACTCCAACTCCACAGGCAATCGACGGTAGTACGCACGACTAGTGATCCATGTTGTCTTCCAAAATATCTCATGTAGCTGAATTAAGCGGGGGAATAGCAAGAGTGAGTACATGTCGTAATTAGCAAGTGTGGGAAAGTATGACATATAGCTAAAAACAAAGATGATAATAAATGGCTAGTTGCATAAAAATACATTTAAATTCACAATTATGTTAAAGTAGCCTACAATCTCTAGGTGAGTTAAAATCTCATGGTAACCCTAGTAATTACCATATCATATATCCAACATTCTCATTTACCATCATAATTCATTTATTACAAGCAAACAATTAATATCATAACCATATGCCAATTTCATATCTTCTCATAACCAACCATGCTCATATGACATAACACAAATCTTATATTGAACTATCCCAAAACCCAAGTCCAATTCTAATCATTTATGTCATCCAGGTGCTCTTAACTAAAAGGCAATCATGATAGTTTTTAATACTCTGCAGAGGTTGTACCACTTTCATCACCTGTCAGCAACTAAAGAACCTCCATCGTGCCAAATACACTACCGTAGGCGTATGACCAAGATATCACAAAATAGTCTTTACAATGGGACTACTAGCATATTCAGATACACTAAGGTTTCACCAGTGGTGATGCCTCCAACTGAGCACATCCAACCAAGGGCCTCCTCTTGTGCCGTTCAGATCCCAGAGCAGTCCCACAACTATTGCAAACCCAACCTACTCCCATTCTCCACTCCCCCAAATGATTGAAACAATGCTGGTAATACACCTAATTAATCAACTAAGCCGCACCCGTACTTAGCCTTGTGGTGGCACTGTTGTCCTGGCATATTCTCGAATGAACCGGTTTTTAGATCTAAAGCAAGCAAACCACCATATCATCCAACCCATTCCACAAAACCATGCTTGCTTAGATCACCCAAACCCCTTATCACTAAAATGATTCAGCATTATTGCATCTTCATTAATCCACAAGATTAGAGTTTTTAAAAAAGTTTATTTTGTTTCCCATAACCCTCTAAAGTGATGTGACCCAAAAGAGAAACACCACATACCTGACTCATCATGTACCCGACAACAAGGGATGGCAAGTAATACTAGTAAACTCCTACAGATAGGTTTCCCATCATGTTGAACAAGCATACAATTTTGCAAACAAAACATTTAAAACATAGGATCAATATGGTCAAGTACACTTGCCTTATATTCCGCAATTTGATGCTCAAGCAAATCAAAGTCTTGTGCATGAAGATCCTCGGATATCCGCTTCTCGATCGTAACCACTTGAGCATACTCGTTTACTCGCAATCAACCACATACAAAGCAAACTTACACAATAAATACATTGCAATCAACACTAACAAATATGCAATGAAATGAATGCACGTGAATATTTTGTTATGATGATTAATAATTTATTACATGTGTTTCATATTTATTAACAAATATTTAAGAAAGACTAAGATTAATTGCGCTTTAAACAACTACTATACAACATTATATCAGCTGAAAATAATATTAATAATTTTCTACGTGTTTGAGCAAATTTTAGAATAGATCACGATGATTTTATAGGCATTAATAGCCGCTGAAGGTAAATTAACCTCTAAGCGCATTGTCTAATATAAATATTATGTCAACTGCGTCGTTTATTAATTATGTGCAACAAATTCTCAAGTATTCACATGTATTTGAATAGATCATGGTGGGTTTTGTGACGACTAGGGCTGCTGAAATTTACTAGGTGCAACTACGGTTTAATTCCGGGTATTAGATCTATTACGTTGTTAAACTCGGAAAACGTACCGTACCATAGATGCAGCAGCTTCAAGGGTCGCGAGACGGAGGCGTAGTGTAGACGAAGAAGATGGCGCTGCGATCCTCCGGCGATGAGACGGCGGCGGCGCGTCGATCTCCTGCGGACAGCGGCTCCTTCCTTCTCCTTCTCTTATTCTTTTTTCTCTCTTCCCTCTTTTTTTTTCCTTGCCGCGACCTCTCTTTTCTCCCCTGACGGCTAGAGTTTCTCTCCCTTCTTTTCTATCATGGCTGCGATCCTTACGGTGGCTGGAATTGCCTAGCATGCAGGGTGCAGAAAAACCAGGGCCTCGGTGTCTTAAATAGCCGGAGGCGACGCACGGACGTGGAGTCCCGGTCGGCTATGGGAGACCAAGTCCAGCTCGATTACCGGAGGGTCCAGTGAGAGAAAGCTTCCCCAGAATCTTCCAGAGTTTCCCCCAGAAACTTCTAAAGCTTCTCCCGGAAACTTCCAAAGCTTGTCCCGAAAACTTCCAAAGCTTCCACTGGAAACTCGCAAAGCTTCCCTCGGAAACATGCAGAACGTTCCAAAAACTTTTGGAAAATACCAGAAACTTCTGGAATGTTTCAGAAACTTCCGAAAAGTTCAAATTTTTTATTTTTTTCTTTCTGTATAGATTATATATATATATATATATATATATATATATATATATATATATATATATATATATATATATATATATATTGTCTTCTTTACCTTTTTTCCATCTTGGCGTCCGTCCAGCTTGGCCGTGTTTCACTTTTTTTGTTTCATTTTCGTTTCTAATTTTTCTATATTTTTTTCTTTCATATTAGTTATGGCAATTTATTTTTAGTATATTTATTTTGGTAATAAACATCTTTTAGCTTATTTATTTTGGTAATAAATTTTCAATGCATGACGATGAATGCAATATGCAATATGAGATGCATATATTTTATATTTTTCTTTATAAAAACAATGTCTTTCTATTATTAAACTCTAACTTCCTATTCATGTTTTAATTCGCCAAAGTTTGAAAATTGGAATGTTACACTCAGGCTTGTTAGCATAATTTCGAGGAATAAAAGAAGAGGCTGACCACTGCACCATACTGGCGCTACCAGATGTGAGCAAAAGTTTTGACATATATTGTGATGCCTCAAGACAGGAACTTGGATGTGTGTTAATACAAGAAGGCCAAGTAGTAGCTTATGCATCAAGACAACTCAAGAAGAATGAATCAAACTACCCAACGCACGATCTTGAGCTAGTAACCGTGGTACATGCCTTGAAGATTTAGAGGCACTATATTCTTGGACACCGATGTAAGATCTCTACGAGACACAAGAGTCTAAAGTACATATTCACGCAAACAGATCTGAATTTGAGGAAACGAGGTTTCATGGAACACATCAAGGACTACGATGTGAGAATCAACTATCACCCAAGAAAGGCCAATGTAGTGGTAGATGCCTTGAGCCGAAAAGGAGCAAGTCACTGACTCATTGTTCGGAAGTTACCACCTGAGCTATATAAGGAATTCGAACAATTGCGTCTCGGGTTCATGAACAAGATGGGAGCAATGGAGTTAAATCTGACACTAGAACAAGAGATACGAGAAGGTCAAACAACGTATAAGGAAATCTAGAAGATTCAGGAAATGATCCAAGAGGGAAGAGAATGGAGGTTCGACGAAGGCAACAATGGCACACTATGGTTGGGAAAATGGATTTATGTGCGCATCCGCGACACAATACTAATGGAGGCACATGACACGCCTTATTCTATTCATCCCGGTTGTACAAAGATGTACAAGGACTTGAAAACTTGCTATTGGTGGGATGGCATGAAGAAAGACATAGTTGAATATGTTGCTCTATGTGATATATGACAATGGGTGAAGGCCAAACATCAGAGGCCAGCTAGACTATTGCAGCCACTGAAGATACCAGAATGGAAGTGGGAAGAAGTTGACATGGACTTCATTGTCGGGCTGCCGCACACTCGGTCAGGGTGTGATTCAATATGGGTTGTTGTTGATCGGTAGACCAAATATACACATTTTATCCCTGTCAAGACTACCTACAGCGGTGCAAGGATAGCATAACTGTATATGGGGATAATAATGTGTTGACATGGATTGCCTAAGAAAATAGTATCTAAAAGAGGTTCTCAGTTTACCTCTAGAATTTGGTAGAAACTGCATGCGTACTTGTGAACCCAACTGAATTTTAGTTCCGCATATCATCCCCAAACGAATGGGCAGACCGAAAGGACAAATCAGATACTAGAAGACATGTTGAGAGCATTTGCATTAAAGTATGGATGAAGCTGGGACAAAAGGATGTCGTATGCTGAGTTCTCATATAATAACAGTAACCAAGCTAGTATGAAGATATCGCCCTATGAAGCCTTGTATGGAAGAAGGTGTATGACACATCTGTTCTGGAATGAGACAGCAGAAACCCAAGTATTTGGACCTGATGTGATATAGGATGCCGAAAATCAAGTTTGGATAATACGTGAAAACTTGAAGGCTGCTCATCCGCGTCAAAAGGGCCATGAGGATAATAGGCGAAGAGACATAGCTTTCAAAGTGGGAGACTTCGTGTATCTATAGGTATCACCTATTTGAGGTCACAAGCGATTCAACGTTAAAGTCCAGTTGGCACCTCGTTGTATTGGACCATTCAAGATTTTGGACAACTTGGGGAAGTGGCATATCAATTGGAGATGTCGGTCCATCTTTCCGATGTTCATTATGCGTTCCATATGTCTCAACTCAAGAAGTGCCTAAGAGTATCAGAAGAGCAAGTACCAATAGACGAATTAGAGCTAAAGTAAGATTTAACCTATACCAAACTACCTATCAAAATCTTGGATATTGTCAGTACCCTGCGTACCGGATACCGCTTGGAACTGCAAAGAGTGCAAAGGAACTCCACCTATCTGAGTTGAAGACCTCCGAAGGCCCCACGTGTTGCTCGTAAGCGGACCTACCTCCCTCATATGGTTGGTCCCAGTGCCGCCACATGTATCATAAAACCGAAGCTACAATCCCTACATGGGAATGCTCCGGACTGGATACCTGTGTGGCACCCCCGGACCTAACCCCCGACAGAGGGAAGCTCCGGTACTGACACGTGTACCACGGCACCGGATCTTCTCGTCCAAGATGGTAAGCTCCAGAGCTGCCACGTGTCCAACCGCTAGACCTTCAACCTCAACAGGTAGATTGGTGGACCTTCAATGGCTCGGACCTTCAAGGGACATTAAGGAATTCAAGACCTAATTATGTGTCATTAATGCTATCTTAATGACACACGATCGGATGACCCTTAGTACCAGTAATGCCACTATTAAAGGGCATTATCACACTATTAAGGGGAATTAAGAAAATTAACTGTGTATTAGGCATCAGTAACTGCCAGGGCCACATGTCGGGCCAGGCTAACGATGTAACGGCCAACCCTTGCACTATAAAAGGACTGGCCGAGCGATACACGAGGAGGCTCTTCTAGACTGGCTAGAGACTCTTCCAGACCATCTAGAGGCTCTAGACTCTGGTCTCTGACTCTCCAGAGACTTTTTTGGCCTCTCTCTGGTTCACACTCTCATACACTCAATACAACAACAACAACAACAACACACCTGTGGAGTAGGGTATTACACTCAGGCGGCTCGAACCACGAAAATCCCCGTGTTGATTTACCATCTTGTTCTGAATCTCCGCACGCCCCAACCAAGCTAAGAAACTCCATGGGCTGCCAAAGGTAGTATCGAGAGAATTGCTAGAACCAGACTCCGACAGTTGGCGCGCCAGGTAGGGGGCCTGAGATTTAAAGATGGTGAATTCTGCTGCTGGATCGTCCAACGGTAACCACGCTGAGCAACCTGCTAGAGGCAATCCCTCCAACATGCAGCAGCCAGAAGGTGCTGTGGCCCCAACAGAAGTCATGCCACCACCACCACCATCCGCACCGGTGAATCAACCCAGAAACCAAGATGGGGCGTCCCCGTCGATCACTGCATCGGCGAACAACAACCCCGAACACGCGCTTAATGCTGTGCGTGCTCTTCTCCAACGTCCAACCCCTCCAGGAGCACCCCAGGGTGCAATGGAGCAGTGGAGAGCCGATGTGGATCATCTGGTTGCAGCAGCGGCCGATGGCATCAGCAATCAAGGTCCTCGCCCCTCGGGGCGGGCCCTATCGCAGCGCCGGACCTTGTCGGGTAGGCTCGGTCCGCAAGCTTCGCAGCATAGGGGGCGTGCTGCATCTCAACAGGCTATGTCGCTACCTTCTAGGGCGCGACGTACTCACACAGTAACAAGGATTTCGACTCATGACCTCCGAGCAGAGCTCGATCGTTGTTACCGGCAACAAGACGAACGCGTCCACATCGAGCATGCTCGCGAGAGGTGAGAGGCTCGGGACATTCCTGCTCCTGAGGGAGTAGGAGGAGGCTGTTCTACCTTGGCCATGCACCTATGCATGGTCAGATGGCCGCAGAAGTTCTGGCCTCACTTGCCAGAGAAATTTGACGGGACTGTTAACCATGCCGAATTTCTTCAAATCTACTCCACTGCTATCCTTGCAGGTGGGGGCAATGAGGCCGTGATGACCAATTATTTCCCTATGGCTTTGACTGGGACTGCCAGGTCTTGGTTCATGAGCCTTCCGCCTGACTCCATCAATAGTTGGGAGGAGTTGTGTCAACAGTTCACTGCCAATTTCGGGAGCTCATACACCCGACCAGGCGGAGAACTGAATTTTTTTGTTGTCAAGCAAAAAGGGGGAGAGTCCTTACGGTCTTTCATCCGGAGGTTCTCCCAGGTATGAAATACCATTCCTTATATCTCAAGCGCTTCTGTTATTGTAGCATTCAGATAGGGCGTTCGAGACAAGAAAATGCTGGAGAAGTTGGTGACCAAGGAAGTCACCAGTGTCACAAAACTCTTCAGCTTGGCAGACAAGTGTGCCAAGGCTGCGGAGGGCCATGAAATGCACTCCAAACCACCTCCGGAGGACAACAAAAAGTCCTCCAAGGGTGAAGCCATTACCTCCTGGAGTGGCAAGAAGAAGAAAAAGTCCAACGGCAAGAAGAAGCCGACGGCCGGCACGCCCACTGCTGTAGCTGCCGCAGCTCCGGGTGGCCTAGGGCCACGCCCTGAGAAACGACCTCGGCTGTCGTCTATAGATGGTGGAAGCTCCAAGATGTGGTGTCTCATACACAAGACGGACAGCCACAATCTGGAAAACTGCCGAGAGGTCCGTAACCTTGCCGAGTGCTACAACAAGCACCGGGAAGAAGCTCCTTTCCGTCAAAGGGAAGGAAAACAAAAAGTCGACGAAGCTCCAGCTGAAGAGGAGTTAGGATTCTAGGACCCCAAAAAGGTCTTGAAGGCTGTTTACACCTCCGTTGACGACGACTCCGATGTCCCCGACAACGAGCATCGGAAGACCATGAACACCATCTTTGGTGGTTCATGTGACATCACTTCCCGCCGTGTCCTCAAGACAATGTGGCGGGACATGGCCTCTATAGCTCCCACCACCAGGGCGGAGCCTCATCAGAAGTGGATGGATACTGCCATCACCTTCGATGTTTCGGACTGCCCTCGGAACATGATCGAAGCTGGTCAACTTCTGCTGATGGTATCTCCGACCATCAATAACATCCAACTCCACCACGTAATGGTGAATGGAGATTCAGGGCTAAACCTCATAAGCTTTGAAGCCTTTGTCAAGCTTCAGCTCCAACCGCTTACTGCTCTGGAAGAACTCCACGCGCTTGCTACAGTGCAGGAGGAAGAATCCGGAAAGGAGTAAGCTCCGAATCCCCCGAGCATTCGTCATCGAGGCTCAACTTCCGCACCTCGTTTGCAACCAAGCGGCGACATCGACATTCCCGTCAAGGTCGTCCAAATTGGTTCCGACACTGCTTAGACCACCCGTATATCAGGAGGTCTGAACGACAAATAGGAACTCATGCTCATCACTTTGCTCCGTGCTAATGTCGATGTGTTTGCCTGGCAACCGTCGCAAATGTTTGGGATCCCTAGGGACGTGATTGAGCATAATCTAAAGATTTATCCCGACGCTCGGTCTGTACATTAGAAGCCTCGGAAGCAATCAGTAGAGCGACAAAACTTCATACGTCAAGAAGTGAAGAAGTTGCTCGAAGCTGGATTCATCCGGGAAGTATTCCACCCAAAATGGCTGGCAAACCCAGTCGTTGTACCTATGGTCGGCAAGAAGCTTTGGATGTGTATCGACTACACAACACTAAATAAGGCATGTCCAAAGGATCCACTTCCACTACCTAGAATAGATCAGATAGTGGATTCTACCTCCGGGTGTGAATTACTGTGTTTCCTAGACGCATATTCTGGGTACCATCAAATTAGAAAGTCTAGGGAAGATGAAGAGCATACTGCCTTCATCACAGTAGATGGATTATGCTGTTACAGAACTTTCGGTATCGAAAACGCTGATTCAATGTTTGTGTGAACTATGTACAAAACTTTTGGAGAGCTCATCAAATATGTAGTGAAAGTGTACGTCGATGGAATCATCGTCAAGATCAAGAACAAGGAGTCATTTCTTGACACCTTGCAAGCTGTCTTTGACAAGTTGCGAATCACACGCACAAAGTTGAACCCGAACAAGTGTGTCTTTGGTGTTAGCTCCGGAAAGCTTCTTGGATTCTTGGTGAACCACCGAGGAATAGAGGCGAATCCGGCGAAGATTAAAGCTATTGAAGACATGCGACCACCAGCTCACATCAAGGATGTCCATAAGATGACAGGATGTCTAGCTGCCCTCAGCCGGTTCATCTCAAGACTGGCGGAACACGCGCTACCCTTCATCAAACTATTGAGGAAGTGAATGGTCTGAAGAAGCAGAAAAGGCATTCCAAGAGCTGAAGCAGCTCCTCACCACTCTACCAACTTTGGTAGCTGTGAATCCTGCTGAGCCACTTTTGCTTTACATTTCAGGAATTGACGAAGTTGTCAGTATGGTCCTGGTTGCGGAAAGACCAGAACTATCTCCAATTCAGGAATGCAGACCCCTTCGGGAAGGTGCGGAGCTACCTGAAGGCGAGTCTGGGTACCAGCCCCCAGACCCGGATCCTCAAGGTAAGACGCTAGAGGACCAACCTCTTTCAAATTAAGGAGTCACTATTGCTGAACAAGATGATCCGGATCCTTTCAGGAGGGTCCAGGTCACTTAAGAAGAAGCTCTGGGTTCTTCTAGCAAGAACCGGGAGGTTCCCGAAAAAGGTCCGGACCCCTCCGGGAGGGTCCAGGTTGATGAGGAGGAAGCTACGGGCCCCTCCGGGAGGGTCTGGACAGTCCAGCGCCCAATATACTTCATCAATGAAGTACTCCATGATGCCAAGACTCGGTACCTAGAATTGCATAAGCTGCTTTACGCAGATCTTATCGCCTCTAGGAAGCTTCATCACTACTTCCAAGCTCACAAGATTTCAGTGTTAACCTCTTATCCACTGCGTGGAATCTTGCATAACCCCAACTCTACTGGGAACATTGCAAAGCAGGCAGTGGAATTGGCTGAGTTCGATCTCAAATTCGTCCCAAGACAAACGATCAAGAGTCAAGCATTGGCAGACTTTGTTGCGGAATGGACCCCCTCTCCATCAAATCCTGGGGGCCCAGTGAGCAGAAGCTAGAACATAAGGTTCCTGTCTTCACTGAACCTCATTGGACTCTCTATTTCGACGGGTCCATGCAGAAGCAGGGGGCCAGAGCTGGAGTCCTTCTCCTTGCTCCGACTGGGGAGAAGGTCAAATAAATGGTTCACCTTGACTTCAAGGCGACCAACAACATGGGGGAGTATGAAGCACTAATCTATGGGCTCAAGGTGGCACTATCATATGGTGTCAAGCAGTTGTTGGTAAAGGGTGATTCGCAGCTCATTATAAAACCAGTCAAAGGTGAATTCTGCTGCAACAACCCCCAACTAGCTGCATATCTTCTTGAAGTCCAAAAGCTTCAGATGGATGTTGAAGTCCTGGATCTTTGCCATGTCCAGCGTCTCAACAACAGTGAAGCTGACGAACTCTCAACGAAAGCTTCAACCGGAGCTCCAGCTCCCGATGGAACCTTCGTCCGGAGATTGTCAAGACCAACAGCTCAGCCTGTCGAACTGAGCGAAGGGGCGAGACCAACACCTTGAAGCTGGCGGTCCCGATGGCCCTGTTACCATGGCGTCCATCAAGGGTCATAGGTGCTGCAGGAATGTGAGACCTATGTGTGTTGAATACATTGGCTTGTACTGAATACATTGGCTATGTCAATAAAAGTTTTGAATGCTGCCATAACATCTTTTTAGCAAGGTCCGACTCTATCTCCGAGCTTCTGCAAGGTCTGACAATAGGTCCGACTTTCTTTGTCTAGATTCGACATGTTTTTGGGTAGCTCCGGTGAGTTTTGTCTTTAGCTCCGGCATGTCTTTGATAGCTCCGGCATGTCTTTGTTAAGCTCTGATATGTTTTGCTAGGGCCGACTTATGTTGGTTAGCTCAGACATGTTTTTCTATCTCCGACTTTTGGGACGACTAGTACCAACTAGTTATGGTTAGCTCCGGTGCTAGGCTCCGACGCTAGGTTGTACTAGCTTTGGTAAGCTCCAGCTCAACCTCCGGTTAGCTTTGGCAAGGTTCCGAGCTTGATCGTAATGTTCTGGATTTTAATGTGAAATGTTTCGAACTTGCTTTTCATTTTTTGGAAAGTTTGCTTAGTATTCTTTTACTAAGTTTTTGGTGCGTTTTGGTTGATATGGCTGATATCGTTTTGCTATGCTTTGCAACGTGCTTATGTGAGGTGCTCACGTAAGGTGTTGTGTTCGGAACTGACTTGAGTCAAGTCGCGGACTTCGGCTCGTACGGATTGGTTGTTTATTCATGTGCAGGTGTTGCATGAGTTCAAGTCATGACTGGTGACAGGATCCTTTGGACTAGTCTCAGGGAGGAGATGAGGTTCCAACAACGAAATTCGAGAGGAATTGTGGTTGACCGGGTCAGGAGGTCGCGCAAGATGATTGAATCAAGGATAATGCATATGAAGGTTACATGATGTCGAAGGAAGGTGTTTGCACGTATGCATGAAGTGCATGACATGGAAACATGGTTCCGAAGATGGTTTATGGATGGGAAGATCTGGTTGGAAGGATCGGATCGTATCGGTTGATGACTTTGGCTGCGGCAAAGTCGGTTATGGCTCGGTATGGAATGTAGCGAGTTGGTTATGATAGGATTTCATGTGGGTCACGAATTTGAGTTGTTTTATGAATGTGGGATACAATCCTAAGGTGTTTGGAAGTCTTAATATTGCTTCTATCTGCGTATAGAAGAGTCCTAACTAGTTATGGAATGTTTTGATTCGTGAACGGAGTAGGATTAGAGTCTTGATTTGAGTTGAGTTGACTTTCGAGCTGGTTATATAAGCAAGGGAGGCCAGAGCTCGTGGTGCACGACATTAGGGATGTTCCACTTGTGTTCTATTGAATAAAATTCGTGGTTTGAATGAACTTTTGTGCCTTGTTCGTCCGACTTGTTCAAGACAAATTTTACTCGTCGAGTTTCTGGACAGCACTACCTTTCGTCGGTGGTTTTATCATAACTCGAGTTTTACAGATCCAATTAATGTGATTCTTTTTGTGTTGTCTTCACAACTTGAGTATCTATGATCTGTCAAAATTTCACGGTCATTGGATTTGTGGTTTCTTATCTACACAAGTTTCTTTGCAGCGTTCCATAACTGTTTTTCTCGGGTAGGACAGATTGACCTTTGTTTGATCTTTCAATCGTAACTTGAGTTTCTCTCGACGGATTTGAGTGATTCTCGTGGTGGTCTTAGTGACTTGATTCTATCTGATATCTATCAACCTTTTCACGGTGAAACACCTTTATATTAGTCTCACACACGATTTCTTTAACATATCGTTTTTCTGCCGAAGGGGTTGGGATTTAATTGTTTCCGCTGCGTAAGATTTTTAAATCTACCATTCACCCCCCTCTGGTAGCTTTTCATGTGCTCTTCGATCCTAAAATTGGTATCAAAGCCACGGTGCTCTAATCATGGTGATTTGCACGTGTTTTTGACTAATCATCATGGAGAAATACTCAGCCAAACCTTGCATATTTGCTGGTATTGATTTTCAGGTTTGGAAGGCACGCATGGAGGCTTTTATCCAGGCCCAAGGCTTTGCCATATGGGAAAAGGTGTACAAGCCTTATGATGTGCCGTCAAACTATCAAGTTACGGCTACAAACCTACGGGACGTCGACAACAACAACAAAGCATAGAACTTGATCATCCAAGGACTCACTCAAAGCGACTTTGACCGCGTTGCACACCTTCGATCGGCATACGATGTATGGAGAGCACTCGTTGTGACTATCACGAAGTATCCAACAAGATCAAGGAGATAAGGCAAGACATGTTCAAGAAATAATACATGCGCTTCGAGATGCAACCCAGTGATTCCATCGATGATCTCTTTGCTCGCTTTAAAAAAATTCTCAGTAACTTGCCTAGTGTCAACGTTAATTTTTCTGATGCTGAAAATGCTAGGAAACTTCTTAGTGCATTAGACATGTCAATCTGGGAGATAAAAGTTACATCTATTCATGAATCTACTGTCGTGAGTACAGTTACTTTATATGTGCTTTACTCTAAACTCAAAACTCATGAAATTGACATCTTATCACGTAAGAACCCAAATAAGTCTATTGCATTTGTCTCACAACGTGATATACCTAGCTCCGGCCAATCATCATCTTGCAATACTCTTGCTTTGTTGTCCTCACTAACCCTGTAGCAGATTGAGGAATTTTAAGAGGAGGATCTAACACTTCTCTCTACTAGGTTCTAAAAAGCATTGCAAAATGTGAGAAATAGGAGAGAAAGCTCCGGACCTCAACGATGCTTTGAATGTGGTAAGACGGGACACTTTCGTACAGAATGCCCTAACATTTCAGGTTCTACTTCCCGAGAAGAAAAACAATCAAGGACGATGCACTCCTCAACAAATGATAAGAAGAAGAAGAAGGGCTTTACAGGTCGCCAAGTGGTGAACAGTTTTATCTCCGCACTCCAGGAACTTGGCTCAAGCGATGTGGACACTGGAAGTGACGAAGATGAAGATGATATGGCCAACTTATGCTTCATGGCGGGCAAAACAAGATCAAGATCAAGTCAGGAGGATGCAGAACACAACAGTGACAACGATGAGGTATGTTCTACCTGTAATGAAATGTGTGATGCAATTTATCGTGCAACTATTATTGTAAAGAAAAAGGACAAAAGCTTAGGGATAATGCTGCTAAAATTGAATCACTATAATCTGAAATCAACCGGTTGAAAACTTTGATTCCTAGTGATGATTCTTGTCCCTCATGTGATTTAATCTATGAACACTTGTCCACACTAAGAACTGCACACTCCTCCACTCTAGATAAACTTGAACTTGAAATTGAAAAGAACAAAAAGCTTGCTGCACTCAACATTGGAAACTTAAAAGATGCTTCTTGTTCTAGTTGTGATGATCTTGAAAAGAAACTAAAAGATGCTATGAATGAAATGTCAATATTGAATAATGCTTTACATTCTCGTTAAGTTAAATATTGTGCTAATTACAAACTAAAGGGAAAAACTTCATGTGAAAATTGCCTTGATCTGTCCAATAAAATTGATAACATGCATAGGACATTAGATCGGTCTTGTAATGGGAATGAGAACCTAAACTTGCTGCTGAATTCTTCCAAGTCTTGCAATGATAAAACTGGTTTAGGTTTTGATTCTCATACTCATGCTAAGGCACGTCCACCTAAAATTGTAAAGTCATTAGGAAGTGGTTTAATTCAAACAGTTCCTAAACAAAAAGAAGTGGTTTTCAAATCTCCAGGGGTGTTGTCTCATTTGGTTTCAAATAAAAATATTGCTTGCTCATCTAGACATGAACACAAAGTTAAATTTCGATGTACCTACTGTGGTAGAGATGGTCATGTCATAGATTTTTGTTATAGACTAGCTAAACAACAGAAAAAGGGAAGGAATGATTGCTAGATCTCATAACTTTCATGCAAAATTTGCTGCACATATTAAACCGAAAGCCAGGAACATGCAACCTGCTGTTATGAGTCAAAAACATTCAAAGTTTACCTCTGGATCTTCTGTTTTTGCCTCCGGAGCTACTGATTTTTATGCTACACAAGTAACACCTCATAGGTCAGTAGTTAAGAATAAAAAACCTCAAACTTTGACTCATAAACCTGCTGTTTTATCTCAGCTTTCGCATGTTTTTCCTGTTGCACGTCGTGTGACTCAGTACTGAATACCTAAATGCCTTTTGACTAACCCCAGTATTGAGTCATTGACGTATTGTGCTTCTATGGGGGTTACACGTTTGAGGAAGGAGAACATTTGGATTATGGATTCAGGTTGCTCACACCACATGACCGGTAACAAAGAATGGTTCTCCTCCCTCTCTTTTGTGTCACGTGTAGAGAATGTTACTTTTGCCGATAATTCTTCAACTCCTATAATTTCTAAGGGTTCGGTTATAGTAAATGATCACTACACTTTTAAGGATGTGGCACTTGTCAAAACTTTGAAATACAACTTGCTTTCTGTTTCACAATTGCTAGATGAAAATCTAGAAATTATTTTCAATAAAAATTGCTGCAAAGTTGTAGGTTCAAATTGTGAGCTTATTTTTAACATGTCTCGGTTTGGAAGAGTTTTTAAAGTTGATTTTGATACTTCTTCCTCTAAGCATAGGTGTCTAGTTGCTAATGATTCAAAGGACTTATATTTTTGGCATCGTAGACTTGGTCACGTAGGCTTTGATCACCTAACGCGTGTTAGTGCTCTTGATCGCGTATGTGGGCTGCCTAAGCTTAAAGAAGACAAATAAATTGTGTGGCCTTCTTGTAGACATTCTAAGATGGTTGTAGGTTCACATACTACTCTCACAATGATCATGACAACTGAACCGGGTCAACCTTTGCACCTTGACACCGTAGGACCTTCACGTGTTCAATCCTTCGGAGGTAAATGGTATGTTCTTGTTATTGTTGATGATTATTCTAGATACTCTTGGGTTGACTTTATGGCATCTAAGAATGAAGCTTTTAGTCACTTTAGAACTTTATTTCTTAGATTATCAATTGATCAACTAGGATCTTTAAAAGCAATTAGAAGTGATAACGGAACTGAATTTAAAAATCAATATTTTGATCACTTTTGTGATGAAAATGAAATAGATCATCAATTTTCTTCACCATATGTACCTCAACAAAACGGTGTTTTAGAAAGAAAGAACAGAACCTTAGTTGAGATGGTCATGACTATGCTTGATGAATATCAAACTCCTAGGAAATTTTAGGCTGATGCAATTGCCACCGCTTGTTATAACTCAAATCGTGTTTTCTTGAATGCTAAGCTAGGTAAAACACCATATGAACATTGGTTTGGACATAGGCCTAGTGTCACACACTTTAGGGTCTTTGGTTGCATATTCTTTGTTGAGAAGCAAGGTAATCATGATAAATTTGAAGCTAGATCTGTTGATAGCATGTTTCTTGGTTATCCATCTCATACTAGAGGCTACCGTGTGCTTTTCCTTGACACTAACAAAATTGTGGAGACTTGTGAAGTGTCTTTTGATGAAGATAGCCCAGGTACTAGCTCAAACATTGCAGGTCCAAATCCATATCCGCAGGGGGGGCATTTTCGTTGAAGATGAGGAAGAATTGGAGCTGCTGCTAGAAAATTCAGCAGCTAAAGATTTTGGTTCAGCTCCAAATGTTAATTCTCAACCAGCACCGACAACCATCAATGCTGATTCAGATCTTCCTCAAGTCACAAGCTCATCAATTTGTGATGAACATGAATAAGAAGCTTGTGAGACATCTGTTCCCTTATGGTTTTACAAAGATCATCCCCCATAATAGATAGTTGGAAGCTTGCACGAACGAGTCACACGGTCAAAGTTTTGCGATCCAAACTCTCATGCTCATTCTGCTTTTGTTACTTCTTTTGAACCCAAAGATATATCACACGCACTAACTAATGAATCTTGGATTATTGCCATGCGAGAAGAGTTACAAAATTTTGAAAGAAATAATGTTTGGAAACTTTACCTTCACCTCAAAGTCACACTTTAATTGGAACTATATGGGTGTTTAAAAATAAACAAAGTGAGGATGGGGTTGTGGTTAGGAATAAGGCTAGGTTGGTTGCTCAAGGATTCACTAAAGTTGAAGGTCTAGATTTTGATGAAACTTTTGCTCCTGTTGCTAGATTAGAAGCAATAAGAATTTTGTTAGCTTTTGCTGCATCTAAAGGTTTTAAGCTACATCAAATGGATGTTGAAATTGCTGTTCTTAATGGCTACATAGATGAGGAGGTTTATGTCGAACAACCACCGGGTTTTGAAAATCCAGATTTTTCTAATCATGTTTACAAGCTATCCAAAGCCTTGTACGGTCTCAAACAAGCCCCTAGAGCATGATATGATAGGTTAAAAACATTCTTACTTGAAAGAGGGTTTACCATGGGCAAGGTTGATAAAACTCTTTTGTGCTTAAGCATGGTAATGACTCATTATTCGTTCAAGTGTATGTGGATGATATTATCTTTGGTTGTACTTCTCATGATATTGTGTCCCAGTTTTCAGCTATGATGAGTTCAGAATTTGAGATGAGTATGATGGGAGAACTCACATACGTTTTGGGGCTGCAAATCAAGCAAACCCAGGAGGGTACCTTTGTGCATCAAACGAAGTATACAAAACACCCCATAAGGCGCTTCAACATGGACAAAAGCAAGCCTCTACGGACACCAATGGGAGAAACAACAACACTTGAACTTGATGAAGAAGGTGAACCCGTGGATCAAAAAGAATATAGAAGCATGATCGGATCACTTTTGTACCTCACGACATCAAGACTGGACATACAATTTAGCGTATGTCTTTGTGCACAGTTTCAAGCTTCTCCACGTGCTTCACATCGTCAAGCCATCAAAAGGATTCTCAGGTACTTACATGGAACTCAAGAATTTGGAATTTTTCTTCCTTCTTCCTCAACTGTTACTTTGAAAGCTTTTTCCGATGCTGATTTTGGGGGTTGTAGGATTGATAGGAAAAGTACTTCGGGTGCTTGTCATTTTCTTGGTAATTCTCTTGTTGCATGGTGTAAGGATCGAAATGCCCAAGAGGGGGGGTGAATTGGGCTTTCTTTCAAATTTTAAAGCAATTTAAGATTAACAACCTAAAGCCCAATTCCCTATGCAATTTAAACTATGCAATCAATATAAATTAGAGTTGCGGAATGGAGATTGCATAAGAGTAAAGGAAGAGGGATGCAAACGCTCAAAGGACACGGAGTTTATCCCGTGGTTCGGTAAGATCACAAGGATCTTCCTACGTCCACGTTGTGGCACCCTCCGATGGGTTTTGCCACTCCCAAGTCACCGAGACTAGGGGCTTCTTCACTATTCTTCTCCGTTCGCCAACCTCGGCAAGGTGGAGCTCAAGCCTTGTACACTTTTGGGATCCTCCGGGCTTCCACAAACCACTTGGCAAGCTCCGGAAGTTACACACACCAAGGGACACTCCCTTGTGGCTCTCACTATGCTAGAGACTCCAATCACCTAGAGTGGAGGCACCCAAGCACTATCTCTAGCTAGTTCTAGCCTATCTCTTGGTGTACAATTGATGTGAAATTGATGTGAAAGTGGTAGCTCTCTTGCTTGAATGCTCTAGGATGTGTAGAGTATGTCTGGGCTTCAAGTCATGTCGATTTGACAGGTTGAAGGGGTATAAATAGCCAGCCTCCACGAGATAGCCGTTGGAAAAGTAGGCTGACATCACTTGTCTGCGAACACCGGATGATCCGATGTCTCCCCTTCAGTTATCATCGGTCAAAGCCAAATTAGCTGATGTCACTATGTCAGATATGACCGTTGTTAGACCGATGTTGAACTGTCTTCTCATCGGATGATCCGGTGGCTCTTCCTCCAGAATTCTGCTTGATCTTGAAGCTTCCTGGAGTGATCGACCGATGTGTACAAACCTGCACATCGGATGATCCGGTGCTTCACTTGGTCCAATGGTGTTGCAATCTGTGATGATGGACCGATGCACTAAGCCACTTACATCGGATGATCCGGTGAGTGTATTTGTCTGAGGTCTTCTTCTTCAGTTGAACCAATTTGACCGATGCAGTCAACTCCAAGTACATCGGATGATCCGGTGTGTTCGACTTGTTGACTTCAAGTTGTTTTGAGTTGTTCTTTTTGGAATTTTGAACTTGTGACCTCTTTGACATTTGTTCGAAGTGTTGTTCTGATTGTCTTCAAGCATTGATTGATGTCAAGTTAGAGCTTTCACTTCTTGTTCTTCACATGATTCGTTTTGATCTCATTTGTTGATTTCAGATGGGTCTCCAATGTAATTTTGATTTTATTTGATTGAGTGCTATTGAGACCTTGCATTCACAAATTCATTAGTAATATCGAATGGTTGTCATTAATCACCGAAACCGTACCTCATGGGGCCTAGATGCTTTCAATCTCCCCCTTTTTGGTGATTGATGACAACACAAAAATTTAAAGCACAATAATAATGAATTTGATGATAGTGTTCAAGTAGATATGCAATGAATACAAGATAAGACACATTAAGCTTGTAAAACGCAAATGAAAATTATGGTGCGAAAAGCTCAATCGATTAAAATCATAAGCAAATGAGACAAGTGAAGGAGTGCTTATTTAAAATTACAAAAGAGTATGAATACAAAGCATGAAAACAAAGATACAAAGGATAACCACGCAACCACGCACTCACACTCCCCCTGAAACTACTACTCCCCCTGACTCTCCTACACCTTCTCCCCCTTTGGCATCAAGACACCAAAAAGGGATCAGAACGCCTACTGACCCTGAGAGCTAGGCGCGAGGACGAACTGGGCACCGTCGCAGTCGTCGGAGCTGGAGTCGCCGGTCGAAGGGGCTGCCGGAGCGGTGGAAACTGGAGGGTCCGCTGCCGGTGCTGGAGGAGAGGAAGCAGGGACCGAAGGTGCTGGAGGAGCTGGAGGAAGTGGAGCGCTCACCACGGACGCCGGTGTCTGCTGGAACAAGGTCGTCGCCGGCAGTGGTGAGTGAATCGGTGCGCTAGGTGCCAGAAGAGGTGACATACTGATCGAAGGGATAGGAGTAGTAGGCACCTAAGCGACACCTGGAGCCAGCCCCAGTCCAGGCTGCTGTGAAGGAAGGGCGATCCCGGTCTGAGTGTATAGGTTGGTGATCAACCCTAGGATCCCCATCATGGCCTGCTGGGTCTGCTGCTGCTGGTCGAGGGTACGGCGGTGCATCTGATCTACCAGGTTGGTGAACCTGTCCGTATCCTCTCGCCTCTGACGGGCGATCTCAAGCTGGAGCTCCTGCTGCTGCCTCTGCAGCTGTGCCAAGTGAGCAGCCTGCTCTGCCCTGGCCTGCTCAGCAGCGAGCCTGTCCTGGCGCTGCTGCTCGATCATCTGCTGGAGAAGCGACGTCAGCTCAGACGGCTGCGTCACCTGCGCCTCGGACACAGGAGGTGGTGTCGGTGGCGGAGCAGCTGATCCTCCTGCCTCGGCGTCGTGCGGCCTCGGTGAAGGTGGAGGGGGAGGGAAGTACTCCTCGACACTGTCGTCGGTGTCGCTCTCAGACCAGATATGCTGCAGGTCCTCCCCCTGAGCCTCAGCCTCAGCAAGTCTCTCGTCCTCCCGCTCTAGGTCGGACCAGTCTTCCTCAGTCAAGCGGGCCCGGACCTGGCGCTCAACTGGACGGCCAAGACGGCGGTCTCCAGGAGCGGACGCACGGTAGTGACCGAAGCGGGTCACGCTCTCGTCTGCAAGCCGGGCCTGTGCTGAGTGCCCCTCTGGCACTACCATAGAGCAAATAAAACTGATCCAGTGCCCATAGACCATCTGTCTCATCATCCCAACCCCATCAGTGATTACGTCCTCCATCTCGCAGAGAAGTATGTCTATGATATCGAAATCCATCCCGTTCATTATGTAGAACAAGAGGGTCTGCTGGAGACTCGTGAACCCCTCCAAGTACCCTGACCTCGGCAGGAGCGTGCGGCGCAAGGCGAGGTGCACAATGCGCGCAGCTGGAGTCAGGAGGGCTGGGACTCTCGGCTGGTCCGGAGAGAAGGAGGAGCCAAACAGGGAGCGGATCTCGTCTAGCTGTGGAGCTACCCCTCCAGTAAGTGGCCTCCTCAGTGGATCTGCCTGCCCATAGACCTTCTCATGTATGCTGGTGTCGTGCAGCTCCAAACCAAGAATGTGCCCCAAGGTCTGCCTCGTGAGGTGGTAGTACTGGCCATTGAACATGAAAGCAATGGACCGCCTGCCTTCCGAGATGTACAGGGTCGCGTAGAAGACACGGACCCATTCTTCCACATAGGCACTCCTCTCATAGTCCAGTAGATCCACCAACCCTCTGTATCTCTCAAAGAAGGGGCGGACATCAGTCTCCGCGGCCACTGCAAGCTGCCTCCAGTCCAAGTGGTTGTGCTGAAAGAGCTTGTGGCCACGGCGTCTGTAAGTCTCGTAGAGAGACGCCTGCGTGACCGTCCAGAACCGACTATCCACAAGAAGCTCTCGGGGCTGTGGGTACCATTCCTCAAGCAGTACACTCCATCTGAGCTTCCGTAGTTGCTTCGCCTTCATCTTTCTGTAATCCACAAGACGGACTCCTTCACGGACCAGGACGGTCATGTCCATCTCATGGATGTCCCTCTCAGCCTCCCTGTCCTCACGACGGTCGGCAGCCGTCGGTCTTGGACGAGGAGGAGCCTCGGCGTGACCCCCACGTGTCCGGGCTGAGCGCCGGCGGACGAGGGGCGCGACCGGCTCCTCTTCGACGTCGGAGTCGTCGACCACGGGAGGCGGCCTCGGTCGGGCCTCGCGGATCCTCAAGGAACCCCCACGGCCGCGCTCACGCTCCTCGGCGGCGCGAGCGGCCATCAAGGCCTTCTTCTCGTCCTTGGATAGCTTCTTCTTCTTCGCGGCGGGCTCCACAATGGCCTTTCCTTTGTTCTTCCTGTCGCGACCCATCTAGTCGACGGAGAGCTAGGGTTAGGCGACGATGACGAAAGAACGACGAGAGAAGCAAATGAGATATGTCGCATGGCACGGGGCTCACCTTAGCGACGATGATCAACCGGGCCGAGAAACCCTAGCGAGGAGGTGACCGGAGATGGCGTTGCTTGGGTGGAGGTGCTTCGACGGAGGGAGAGAAGCGTGGAGTGCTTGGGTGCTGGTGGAGCACGGCGGCGGCGGCGCCTAGGGCGGCGGCGGCGGCTGGCGATGGAGGTGCGCGAGCACGGGCGGCGATGGCGCGTGGGGAGGCAGCGGCGGCGGTGCTGCGGGTGGAGGCGGCGCTGGGCGGCGGCGCTGGGCGGCGGCGCTGCGGGCGGCGGCGGCGGCCGGCGGCGGCGCTGTAGGCGACGGAGAGGCGGCGACGTGAGCACGGGGGCGCGAAGGGTCGGGGAGAGAGAAGGTGGCGGCGGCGCGGGCGATTAAATAGTGGGGCCCAAACCCTAACCGTTTTTAACACACCGGATGGTCCGATGATAAGTACGTTGCACGTCGGTCAAATGCCACAGTAAGGATATTCAAGAATTGCTGTTGACATCGGATGGACCGACGTTTAGGGTTTGGGACATCGGTCGAAAGGCACAGTAAGGGTGTTCAGCCGAGTGAAGTTGACACCGGATGATCCGACGTAGGGGAGAGGTAAACATCGGTGGAATTGATCACAGCTCCAGAAGAGTGAACATCGGATGGACCGATGTTTTTCAGGATGAACGCGTCGGATCATCTTGAGGTTCTGACTGAAATTGGCTTTGAAGAATGAACACTTATTGGACCGATGAGGGTTAGACAAAGGCATCGGATAATCCGATGACAACAGAACTAAAACATCCCATATATGTCCTTTGACCGAACAAACAATTGAGAAGAAAACACATGTCTTAGGACTTTTTGGGCAACCCCTTACCCCTTAATATGCCAATAGCTTGGCTAGGCCTTAATGCAAATGGAACACCGAGAAAAATAGAGGAAAAATATCCAAATAAAATGTAAGGCCCATGCTTTGTGAGGTAGAGTATGAAAACTTCTATCTCATTAAAGCGTGTTCCTTTAGAATTTTGCTCTTTCCACATCATATGAGTTGAGATATTGCATTTCAAACAAGTCTCCTTCTCATGATGTGGGTTCCCCTTTGTGACAATTCTACCGTATGCAATGCCAAACAAATTATAGTGCAAGACATTAAATGAGTGCAAGTTTATATGGCAGGGATCATGCAAGGCATAAAATAAATCTATCTTGCCAAGTTTAAACCTTCCAAAGGCTTCCTCAGGGAAAACTATTTCTAGCTCACCCCTATCCTTTGGGAGTTAGACAAGACCTATATGATATGCAACCTTACATGACCATGGCAACTTACATGACGTTAGATGCATCTAGCACATTTAATTCACTTCTAAGTCTAGAAAAGGTTTTCTCATCAAGTGGTTTCGTGAAGATATCTGCCAATTGTTCTTCGGATCTAACACCTTGCAAAGAGATGTCTCCTTTAGCCTCATGATCACGCAAGAAGTGATGGCGAATATCAATGTGCTTAGTGCGGGAGTGTTGAACGGGGTTTCTAGCTATCTTAACCGCACTTTCATTGTCACAAAGGAGAGGCACACAACCAAACTTAATTCCAAAGTCCAAGAGGGTTTGCTTCATATATAGGATTTGGGCACAACATGCACCAGCCGCTATATACTCCGCCTCCGCGGTGGACAAAGCCACGGAATTTTGCTTCTTGCTCGACCAAGAAACTAGGGAACGCCCAAGTAAGTGGCAACCCCCGGAGGTACTCTTGCGGTCTACACGGCATCCGGCAAAGTCCGAATCCGAGTAACCTAAGAGATGAAAACTAGCGTTCTTGGGGTACCACAAACCTACACTTGGGGTATGCTTGAGATACCGAAGTATCCTAAAGACCGCCTTCTTGTGCGATTCTTTAGGTGCCGCTTGAAAGCGAGCACACAAGCACACACTAAACATAATATCGGGCCTAGATGCGGTAAGATATAGCAATGAACCAATCATGGAACGGTAATGAGATTGATCAATAGATTTACCGTCCATGTCCGCGTCGAGATGACAATTTGTCGCCATTGGAGTGCTTCTTGAGCTACAATCTCCCATCTCAAATTTCTTCAAGAGGTCCTTAGTGTACTTCTCTTGATGGATGAAGGTCCCCTCTTGAAGTTGCTTGATTTGAAATCCTAGGAAGAAGTTGAGCTCTCCAATCATTGACATCTCGAATTCCCTAGACATCATTTTGCCAAACTCATGGCTAAGAGCTTTGTTAGTTGAGCCAAAAATAATATCATCGACATAAATTTGACAAAGAAATAAGTCTCCGTCGATGTCCTTGGTGAAGAGTGTAGTGTCCACCCTCCCAATCTTGAAACCTTGCATGACGAGGAAGTCCCTTAAGCGCTCGTACCATGCCCTTGGAGCTTGCTTGAGTCCATAGAGTGCTTTGTTTAGCCTATAGACATGGTTAGGGTTTCTTGGGTCCTCAAACCCGGGAGGTTGCTCAACAAACACAAGTTCATTAATATAGCCATTGAGAAATGCACTCTTAACATCCATTTGATAAAGCATGATATTATGATGAGAAGCAAAAGCAAGGAGTATGCGGATAGCTTCTAACCGTGCTACCGGGGCGAATGTCTCCCCAAAATCCAAACCTTCAACTTGAGCAAATCCCTTCGCCACAAGCCTAGCTTTGTTGCGGACCACCACGCCATTCTCATCTTGCTTGTTGCGGTAGACCCACTTCGTTCCAATCACATTCTTGTCCTTGGGTCGCTCCTCCAACACCCAAACTTCATTGCGGGTGAAGTTGTTGAGTTCTTCTTGCATAGCCATCACCCAATTTGAGTCTTGGAGAGCTTCCTCAATGCTTTTGGGTTCTACACACGACACAAAAGAGTAGTGCTCACAAAAAGATGCAACATGACGTGAACGAGTACTTACTCCCCGTGAAGGACTTCCAATGATTTGATCCATTGGATGTGCCTTGGAGATGCGCCCATGTCTCATCAACGGTTGTGAGTCACTTGGTGGTGGTGAAGCATCTTGCTCATCTTGTGGTTGGACTTCATCTTGGACTTCATCTTCTTCTTGGTGTTGTGTGGCTTGTTGGTCTTGCATAGGCAGTGGATCATCTTTGTCTTCTTCTTCATCCACTTGAGGCGCCATGGAGGTATTGATGTTCGGACTTGAAGCTCCCCCTTGATCATGGCTCTCCTCAACTTCGGGCTTGATGTCGCCTATGGTCATGTTCTTCATAGCTTCTCGTAGAGGCTCATCATCTATATCATCATGACCAAAACTCTCCTCTTGGGAGCCATTAGTCTCATCAAACTCAACGTCACAACTTTCTTCAACTAACCCGGAGGTTTGGTTGAATACTCGATATGCCTTTGAGTTTGACGCATAACCAAGGAAAATACCAACATCGCACCTTCTTTCAAACTTACCAAGTCTTTTCTTGCGGTAGATGTAGCACTTGCATCCGAAGACCCGGAAGTAGGAGATGTTGGGCTTTCTCCCAATGAGGAGCTCGTAGGGAGTCTTTTGGAGAAGTCGATGAAGGTAGACTCTATTTGCGGCATGGCATGCCGTGTTGATCGCTTCCGCCCAAAACTTCTCCGACGTCCCATAATCATCAAGCATGGCTCTCGCGAGGGTGATTAGTGTCTTGTTCTTTCTCTCAACAACACCGTTTTGTTGAGGGGTGTATGTAGCCGAAAATTCGTGCTTGACTCCTTCATGGTCACACCACTCCCCAATATTGTAGTTCTTGAACTCGGTGCCGTTGTCACTCCGGACCTTGATGATGGGAAGTTGGAATTCTCGTTGAGCTCGTTTTGCAAAGGTCTTGAAGACTTCCGGAGTTTCACCCTTGTCACCTAAAAACAAAGTCCAAGCATAGCGAGAGTAATCATCAACAATAACGAGACAATAGAGATTACCGCCAAGGCTTTGGTAGGTGGACGGTCCGAAGAGGTCCATGTGAAGTAGTTCGAGCGGCTTGGAGGTAGACACCATTGTCTTCATCGGATGGTGCGAAGCCACTTGCTTCCCGGCTTGACATGCGCTACATAGCTTGTTCTTTTCAAATGTCACGTCCTTTACGCCGGTCACCATCCCTAGCTTGAAGGACTTCTTGAGCTTGCTCATTCCTATGTGAGCAATCCTCCGATGCCATAGCCACCCCAAACTTGTCTTGGTGAAAAGACAAGTGGTTAGACTTGCGTTCTTGTTGGAGAAGTCCACCAAATATAGATGACCATGCCTAAAGCCCTTGAATATTAGCTCTTTGCTAGCTACGCTAGTCACCACAACACCATCTTTGTCAAATGTGCACATCAGTCCAAGATCACAAAGTTGAGCAATAGAGAGTAAATTAAAGCTAAGAGACTTAACGTAAAGCACATTCGAGATGGACAAGTCATTAGAAATTGCAATTTTACCTAAACCAATTACCTTCCCCTTTGAGTTATCACCAAAGGTGACTTGTTCATGATTGCCGGGGTCTTCTATGGAGGTGAACATACCATCATTGCCGGTCATGTGTTGAGTGCACCCACTATCGAGTACCCAATGTTTTCCTCCGGCTTTGTAGTTCACCTACACACATGAATTTAGTTTTTGAGTTTAGGAACCCAAGCCAACTTAGGTCCTTGTATGTGTGATACAAGTGATTTTGGGACCCAAAGTTGCTTGGGGAGCTTCCCCTTCATGCCCTTGATGTTTTTGCCAATGAACTTCGCTTTCACCTTTCCACCTACTTTGCTCAATAGATAGTGACAATCATTGAAAGTAGATGAATAGCTAGGAGGTAATTTTGGAGAAGGACGAGTGGGAAGAGGGCACTCCCTAGTGTGATGTCCGGTGACCTCACAATGTTGGCAATAGGATCCCACTTCCTTGATGAAGCTTGTCCTAAGCTCCGGTGAGGGCACCTTCCATTTGTTGGGCGTAGGGAAGGTCCCAAGTCCCCTCTTGTTGAAGCCTTTAGCTTGTTGGAAGAGGATCTCCTTGTGCTTGTCCTCTCCCTTGGAAAGTCTAGCCACACTAGTGCGGAGACTTTCGATCTCGTCCATTAGCTCCTTCTCCCTATTAGCTTTCAATGGCAAAGACTTATGCAAATTGTTAGTGGCATGTGAACTAGCGGGTGTTTTGCCATCAAGAGTTTCTTTCTTCAAGTTATTCAATTTTAGTTCCATTGCTTCATAGGAAAGACTAAGTGTCTCATGCTCTTGAACTAACTCGTTATGCTTAGCCAATAATGCCGTGTTAGCTAAGTCAAGCTCATGGAACTCAAGCTTGATTTGAGCCTTCTCCTCCTCGATTTGCTTGACATGTGACTTGAGCGTTTCATGCTCATTAAGTATGGTGACATACTTGTCTTGCAAATCGAGGTTGGCACCCTCTAGCTTGGCGCGAGTTAGCTCAAGTGCCTTAACCTTAGCCTTTTCCCTTTTGATAATGGCATGATATTCATTGATCATAGATGCTAGTTCATCGGGAGAAAGTTCATCATCACTTGAGTCATCACATACCTTTGTGTTACCTTTCGCCATGAGGCACATAGGCGGTGGAGGAAGGGGTGAGTCATTCTTGTTGACGATAGCGAGGTTTGCCAAGTTTTCTTCCTCATCTTCACTATCATCACTTGTTTCTTCATCGGTGACCCACTCATTTGCTTCGCACATGAAGACCTTTTGAGGTCCTCTTCTCTTCTTTGGAAAGAGCTTGGTCTTCTTGCCTTTGTCAAGTTTCTTCTTTCCAAAGGTGCGCTTGGGCTTTGCATCTTCATCATCCTCACTCTCTTCTAGTTTGCGATGCTTGCCCTTGTCCTTCCTCTTGTCCGGTTTTGGACAATCATATGATATGTGGCCTTGATCGCCACAATTGTAGCACGTCTTGTTTTCATCTCTCTTTGGCAAGAAGGCTTTCTTCTTGGGATCAAACGAGTATCCCTTCTTGGCAATCTTTGAGTTGAGACGTGAAAACTTCCTCATCATCAATGCAAGCTCATTGTCATCATCATCTTCACTTGTAGCTTGTTCTTCCTCACTTGAGCTAGGCTCAATCACTTTCTTTTTCTTGATATGTGTCTTCTTGGTTGAGGCCTTGAGAGCAATGGTCTTTGATGATGATGACTCCTCCATCATTCCAAGCACACTCATCTCATGAGCATGTATCTCTCCAATGAGTTCCGAAACCTCAATGTTGTCAAGTGACTCCTTTTGGAGCATTGAGTTTATGATGTTGTACTTGGGCTTGGGAAGTAGCATGAGGATCTTGCGGTTGATGAGTCCCTTGCCAAGAGAAGCAATGTCAAGAGCATTAATTTCCTCAATGAGTACATTTAAGCGAGAAAACATTTGATTAACATTTTCATGAGGAAGCATTTTAAAATCATCATACTTGGATTTAAGCAAGTGATATTTGAGCTCTTTGACACGAGAGGAACCCTCATGGATCTCAATCAAGCAAGCCCAAATTTCACAAGCTTTTTCCTTACTTGCAATTCTAGCAAACACATCTTGACTAATGCACTCATAAATAGCATTCCTAGCCTTAGCATCCCATTTTAGTTGATCACCAATATATTCATGGTTGCCAAACCCCGCATGGGTCGCTTCCCACACTTCGGGAGAAATTGCCTCAAGGTAAGCGCGCATGCGTGCTTTCCAATAAGCAAAATTCTTGCCCTCGAAGGTAGGAACCGAACCCCCATTCTTGGCCATTTTTGCTCTCTAGCGGTGAAGCTAGAATGATCCAATGAGCAACCTTGCTCTGATACCAATTGTAAGGATCGAAATGCCCAAGAGGGGGGGTGAATTGGGCTTTCTTTCAAATTTTAAAGCAATTTAAGATTAACAACCTAAAGCCCAATTCCCTATGCAATTTAAACTATGCAATCAATATAAATTAGAGTTGCGGAATGGAGATTGCATAAGAGTAAAGGAAGAGGGATGCAAACGCTCAAAGGACACGGAGTTTATCCCGTGGTTCGGTAAGATCACAAGGATCTTCCTACGTCCACGCTGTGGCACCCTCCGATGGGTTTTGCCACTCCCAAGTCACCGAGACTAGGGGCTTCTTCACTATTCTTCTCCGTTCGCCAACCTCGGCAAGGTGGAGCTCAAGCCTTGTACACTTTTGGGATCCTCCGGGCTTCCACAAACCACTTGGCAAGCTCCGGAAGTTACACACACCAAGGGACACTCCCTTGTGGCTCTCACTATGCTAGAGACTCCAATCACCTAGAGTGGAGGCACCCAAGCACTATCTCTAGCTAGTTCTAGCCTATCTCTTGGTGTACAATTGATGTGAAATTGATGTGAAAGTGGTAGCTCTCTTGCTTGAATGCTCTAGGATGTGTAGAGTATGTCTGGGCTTCAAGTCATGTCGATTTGACAGGTTGAAGGGGTATAAATAGCCAGCCTCCACGAGATAGCCGTTGGAAAAGTAGGCTGACATCACTTGTCTGCGAACACCGGATGATCCGATGTCTCCCCTTCAGTTATCATCGGTCAAAGCCAAATTAGCTGATGTCACTATGTCAGATATGACCGTTGTTAGACCGATGTTGAACTGTCTTCTCATCGGATGATCCGGTGGCTCTTCCTCCAGAATTCTGCTTGATCTTGAAGCTTCCTGGAGTGATCGACCGATGTGTACAAACCTGCACATCGGATGATCCGGTGCTTCACTTGGTCCAATGGTGTTGCAATCTGTGATGATGGACCGATGCACTAAGCCACTTACATCGGATGATCCGGTGAGTGTATTTGTCTGAGGTCTTCTTCTTCAGTTGAACCAATTTGACCGATGCAGTCAACTCCAAGTACATCGGATGATCCGGTGTGTTCGACTTGTTGACTTCAAGTTGTTTTGAGTTGTTCTTTTTGGAATTTTGAACTTGTGACCTCTTTGACATTTGTTCGAAGTGTTGTTCTGATTGTCTTCAAGCATTGATTGATGTCAAGTTAGAGCTTTCACTTCTTGTTCTTCACATGATTCGTTTTGATCTCATTTGTTGATTTCAGATGGGTCTCCAATGTAATTTTGATTTTATTTGATTGAGTGCTATTGAGACCTTGCATTCACAAATTCATTAGTAATATCGAATGGTTGTCATTAATCACCGAAACCGTACCTCATGGGGCCTAGATGCTTTCACATGGTCCTCTAGAAAACAAAACTCAGTTGCACAATTCATAGCCGAATCTGAATATGTAGCTGTTGCTAGTGCTTGTTCACAAATTCTTTGGATTGTTCAATCACTTAAGGACTATGGGGTTGATTTAGATAGTGTTCCACTATTTTCTGATAACACTAGTGCCATTTGCATTGCTAAAAACCCAGTGCAACATTCTAGAACTAAGCACATTGATATTAGGTATCACTTTCTCCGTGATAATGTTGAAAAAGGAAACATTGTGTTTCACCATGTAGATACCGAACAACAATTGGCTGACACTTTTACAAAACCTTTGGATTTCACACGTTTTTGTTACATTCGTAGTGAAATAGGGGTTATGCATCCTCATGGCTTAAATTGAGGGGGAGTTTTCAAACTCTAGAAGTCTATGTGTGAATCTGAAATTAAAATAATATGAGCATAGTATTTCATACATATATCACTTTGTGATTCCTTTTACATGCTGAAAGTTCTTACTGCATTAGTCATGTTATACATTTCGCAGTTTTTGCCATGTCTAGTAATTGTAATAATTACTTACACTAAATCTTGTCATGGTTGAACTTTCTTGCTGTTTTGAACTTGTTGCATGCTCACAAGTGCATTTAATCATAAAGAATTAATCAAGCAATCAACTCACATGTTTAGTTTTTATGAATAAATATAAGTTGAGAAAAGATCAAGAGAATATGCCTGCATCGCACTTCTTTTGAGATGGCTTATCATTGCACTTAGATATGAACTTGTAAGAAGTTTTGTATGACTAAAACCATGTCCTTAAGCTTCTGATTGTCAAATGACATAGGCTTGTCTTGGTTGGTTAGAATAAGGCATATGCGCATATAATCTTTTGCAAATATCACATGATCTAAATTTGTGCTTTGGAAAATAATAAAATGCTGCAACAATTGTCACGCTTTCAGGTATTGAAATAGTTAAGTTTGTGAGATCATGACTTGTTTAAATTGAAAATTACATTTGATGTCTAGCATGGCTTACACTACTTTATGTATCTCATTGTTGTTATAGTGCAAGTTACTTGATAGTATGACCTGGATGAGCTTTGTTTTATATGTATATGTTATAATATGCTCAAAACAATCAAAATTTTTCTTTTGAACCTTGCTGAATACATTGTCAAAGGGGGAGAGATAATATGGTGAAATATGCAAGGGGGAGAAATATGTATATAGGGAGAAATTTATTTCTATCTCATTTTATTTCTATTTTACAATGGGGGAGAAATTGTTTTCAAAACTTTTAATGTGAATAAGCCAATTTCGGATATTAAGTGGTGTTGCCAATGCATTCATCAAGGGGGAGATTGTGAGACCTATGTGTGCTGAATACATTGGCTTGTACTGAATACATTGGCTTTGTCAATAAAAGTTTTGAATGCTGCCATACCATCTTTTCAGCAAGGTTCGACTCTAGCTCCGAGCTTCTGCAAGGCCCGACAATAGGTCCGACTTTCTTTGTCTAGATACGACATGTTTTTGGGTAGCTCTGGTGAGTTTTGTCTTTAGCTCCGGCATGTCTTTGATAGCTCCGACATGTCTTTGTTAAGCTCCGATATGTTTTGCTAGGTCCGGCTTATGTTGGTTAGCTCCGACATGTTTTTCTAGCTCGGGCTTTTGGGATGACTAGTTCCAACTAGTCTTGGTTAGCTCCGATGCTAGGTTGTACTAGCTTTGGTAAGCTCCGACGCTAGGTTGTACTAGCTTTGGTAAGCTCCGGCTCATGCTTCGGTTAGCTTTGACAAGGTTCGGAGCTTGATCGTAATGTTCCTTCTTTTAATGTGAAATGTTTCAAACTTGCTTTTCATTTTTGGAAAGTTTGCTTAGTATTATTTTACTAAGTTTTTGTTGTGTTTTGGTTGATATGGCTGATATCGTTTTGCTATGCTTTGCAACATGCTTATGTGAGGTGCTCACGTAAGGTGTTGTGTTCGGAACTGACTTGAGTCGAGTCGCGGACTTGGGCTCGTACGGATTGGTTGTTTATTCATGTGCAGGTGTTGCTTGAGTTCAAGTCATGGCTGGTGACAGGATCCTTTGGACTAGTCTCAGGGAGGAGATGAGGTTCCAACAACAAAATTCAGGAGGAATTGTGCTTCAGCGGGTCAGGAGGTCGCGCAGGATGATTGAATCAAGGATAGTGCATATGAAGGTTACTGTACATCGAAGGAACATGTTTGCACGTATCCATGCGGTGCATGATGAAGCAACATGGTTCTGAAGATGGTTTATGGATGGGAAGATCTGGTTAGAAGGATCGAATCATATCAGTTGATGACTTTGGCTACGGCGGAGTCAGTTATGGCTCGGTATGGAAAGTATCGAGTTGGTGATGATAGGATTTTGTGTGGGTCATGAATTTGAGTTGTTTTAGGAATGTGGGATACGTTCCTAAGGTGTTTGGAAGTCTTAAGATTGCTTCTATCTGCGTATAGAAAAGTCCTAAGTAGTTATTGAAAGTTTCGGTTCGTGAACGGAGTAGGATTAGAGTCTTGATTTGAGTTGAGTTGGCTTTCGAGCTGGTTATATAAGCAAGGGAGGCCAGAGCTCGTGGTGCACGACTTGGGGGCTGTTCCTCTTGTGTTCTATTAAATAAAATTCGTGGTTTGAAGGAACTTTTCTGCCTTGTTCGTCCGACTTGTTCCAGACAAGTTTTACTCGTCGAGTTTCTGGACAGCACTACCTTTCGTCGGTGGTTTTATCATAACTCGAGTTTTACAGATCCAATTGACGTGATTCTTTTTGGGTTGTCTTCTGCAGGAAGCTCCGAGTAACCCATCACGCAAGACTCAGAAGCTAAAGTTATCTCTGATGCATGGATCTCGGAGATCTGGAGCTACTTCAAAGACAACATACTTCCTGAAGACAATGTATCTGCTGACCGGATAGTCAGATTGGCTAAAAGATACACACTGGTAGAAGGGTATCTCTACCGGTGTGGTGCCAACGGCGTCCTAATGCGGTGCATTGCAAGGGAAGAAGGCCGCGAGCTCCTCTCGGAAATCCATGGAGGCAAGTGTGGGAACCACACGTCTTCTCGCACGTTGGTCGGTAAAGCCTTCCGGCATGGTTTTTACTGGCCTTCAGCACTCCAGGATGCAACCGAGCTAGTGAAGAAATGTGAAGCATGCCAATTCCATGTGAAGCAAATTCACACACCAGCTCAGCCACTACAAATGATACCTCTGACATAGCCATTCGGTGTGTTGGGGATGGATATCTTGGGACCTTTCCCAAAAGCCGTCCGAGGTTACAAGTACCTATATGTCACCATAGAAAAGTTCACTAAGTGGCCGAAAGCAACTCCAGTTGTGACAATAAGCAAGCACTCAGCTATCAATTTCTTGCATTCCATAGTATGCAGATTTGGAGTCCCAAACAAGATCATAACTGACAACGGGACCCAATTCACAAGTTTTGCTTTCCAAGGATATTGCGAAGACCTCGGCATTCAGGTCAGCTACGCTTCCATGGCTCACCCGGCAAGCAATGGCCAAGCTGAGAGAGCAAATGCAGAAATCCTAAAGGCACTCAAGATGCGCACATATGAGCGCTTGAAAAAACATTGAACCAACTAGATCGAGGAGCTTCTGCCCACCTTGTGGGCAAACAGGACAACTCCAAACCGGACAACTGGAGAAACACCCTTCTTCCTGGTGTACAGAGTTGAAGAAGTCCTTCCTCTAGAAATCACCTTGGGGTCGCTCTGGGTCCGGACCTTCGACGCAGCCACGCAGGACCAGCTCCGGCATGAATACCTTGACCTCGTTGAAGAGGGAAGGTGTCGAGAAGCTGTTCGAAATGCACAATACCGCCAAGCGCTTCGGCATTATCACCAAAGGCATGTGCATAGCCGACAGCTCAAGGAAGGCGATCTGGTGCTACGGAGTATACAAACTCGAGAAGGGTTAAACAAACTTTCCCCCAGCTGGGAAGGACCCTTTCGAGTGATCAAAGTATCCCGTCCCATATGCGTTCGCTTGGCAACCGAGAATGGGACACCACTCCCTAATCCTTGGAACATTGAGCACCTCCGTAAGTTTTACGCTTAACATCACGGATGTGAGTCTGTAATTACATATGATATATGTTATAGCATCATTGTACAGAGATGGGTAGCTCCTCCGGGAGGACAGCTAGACCTTTTCAGGAAGGTACGCAAAGTTCAAGCAACACTTGACACAGTCTCAGAACTAAAAGTGTAGATAGCTACCCTGGGTTGAACAAGAAATGTAACCCACTTAGTTTGGTTTCGTACCCTAAGAGTGTACTTGTCTCCCCTGTGCCCCGGACCTATAATGAAAGGCATGAATATGTGAAAAGAGACTCCACGTGTATTTATTTTGTACAGACTCATTCTTTTTTATTTTTCTCTTTCTTGTCTATAACAAAGTTGTGCAATTCTTAAGAAGCTTTAGCTGGAACAATTCATATATAATTCAAGTTGCATTGTTATTTCTTTCGGGTCTTAACATCATTGAATGGCCTACTCGCATGAACGCAAGCCAATCTAGGTCCGGAGTGTGCTATCGACTTAGCCTTGTTCTGCACCCTAAGTACGCCACTCTACCTACACCCCGGCATGCCTAAGTAAGGTGACTCATGAAAACGATTGGACCTAGAGAAAATAAACATACGCGCTTGATTGTATATAGAATTTCTGTCGACCTAAAATTTCATATGGGAATAGTAAGTCGCAAATGAGTTATAGATAAGAAATGGATTTTACTATTTTTCTTGACTTTAATGTGCAGGAAAAATGAAAATCCCATGATAATGGTCGATAATGCCAGAGCTATCAAAGTTTCGATATCCCCAAGAGGGCCCACCGTCGATGTTTTAAACATTGATAGTGGGTATCGTCGGAGCTACCAAGTTCCCACGAATCCAGGGGGCCAGCCGTCAACGTGAAGAAATAAAAGGAGTTGAATAGAAGATGGTAGAAGGACACCCCAATGGGATTTGCTGTCGACACTCTACGTGTTGATGGTGGTCAATGCCGGAGCTACCAAGCTCTGACAAACCCTGAGGTCCGACCTTCAATGCTCTACGTGTTGATGGTAGTTACTACCGGAGCTACTAAGCTTCAACAACCCCAGGGGGCCTCTGTGGTCGATGCAACAAAACTTCGGACCTATACTCCACAAGTTTGAAGTACTCAAGTCTTCAACAAAATGCTACATCCTTTTGGTACATGTTCGCAATCAAATTGTGTACATCTACCAGGGGGCCAAGTAATCCAAAGGTTGAAGACAAAAAATGATATTCATAATTTTTTTGGATTTCAGTCATCTGAAGACAAGAGATTACAAAATTAGGGAAAAGAAGAGAAGATACAAGTGGGAGCTAAAAGGCAAAAGTCCTAAGTTCTATGGAAGAACGAGGCGACCTTTTGGGCAAGCTCCGACACGCTGGTCTTGGTGGCGTCTCCCTCTCCGTCGATCGGACCTTCAAGCAATGGGTTTAGTGGGAAATGAGGATCCCGACTTGTGTAGCACGTCAACATGTATTCTGTGACGTTCTGTGCAAGGGATTTTCCTTCAGTTTCCAATTGATCCGTGATGACATCGCCCATCACGCTGAGTTTGTTGCCAACCGAGCTCAGCGCCCCCAATGCATGGTCCAGCTCCGGCTCCGGATTGCCTGGAAGCACGGGGCTAAAACCCAGCGGTGCCAGCGTGACATCAGCTTTGCCCACGAAGTCCCATACTTGTTGAGACTTTGTATCCCTTGAGCCTCGAATCTCCTCTAAGGGCCTCTTGGCTGCCGCAAGCTCCGAACCCTCCCGGGCAAGGCGCTCGACCTCCTTGGCGTGCTGCTGAATCCTCTCAGTAACTTGCTTTTCAAGGTCACCAAGCTCCTTCTCCCGGACGTGGATCTGGTTCCGGCGATCAACCTGTCTTTCTATCGGCCTCGTACCTTCTTCTCCCTGGCAGTGACTTCGTCCTCCCTTTTGGTAAGGTCCTGTATCCGCTGCCAGGCCTTCTGCTCCTTGCTCTTGGAGAGCTCCTCTAGCTTCTTGGTGCGCTCTACAAGGCTATTGTCACCCGGAGCCAGCCTTTGGGGGAGATCCTCCTCCCACTTCACGAGGTCATCCCTCAACTAAAGGAGTTTTTGCTCTTCCTCTTCGAGCTTTTTCTCTCGCTCGTCGAGACTCTCCCGGTGCTTGATGAGACCTTCATGGATGGTATTGAGGCTCTCCTGGCGATCATTCGCCGCCTCATTAGCAGCCAGGGCTTGTTCGTGTATAGTGATAGTATTTCTTAACACCACAGAGTTATCCACAAGCGTACGGAAATATCGTTGTAGGACTTCCCCTTAAGGAGTATTCCCAAGGGTATCGAATCCAAAGAACGTGTGTGCTAATCTTTCGAACTAGCTCACCCAAGGACACAAAGTTGTTTGGTAGGCAAGCAACAGAGAGGAATTCAAAGTATTGATCCTAATTCAAGGTAGTTTATAGTAGATGCTTGCTTCGGGCACGGGCTTACTCCTAGCAATACTAGGACGACTCCCGCCAAGAGCCTATGCCATAGCCGGATGTGGAGGATTACGAAGGACAGATAGGGTTGTCACCACCTACTGCGTACCTCTTCAATCCATGGGTCTACGAGATATCCACTGATGATTTATAACCTAAGCACCACGCTTACATTCTAAATCACTACTCTTAGTTGTTTCGAACACAAAGCTACAACTAGAGCCTCTAATGAATTAAAGCAGTGAACCCACAAGTAACTACTTGTGCAAACTACTAAGAATAAAAGATCAAAATTGTATTGAATTCACAAAAGCTTACTTGATTGAGTAAAACTTTTGTAGGGGTACAAGTCTATAAGAGGGACTTGACAAGCCCAAGCCTCCTTCTCCTAGACTCTTCACCACACTCTCCTTCTACTTTGGTAGCCTCTAAGACTACTCTATACCTTTGGAGTGTAGCACTATTCTCAACATTTGGTGTGTGTGAGAAGTGAGGTGAGGGGGTCTATTTATAGGTGGAGAAGGGTTAGTCCCCGCCACAATTAACGCGCGAATCAGTCACAATTGACTCCAGGGAGTCGGGAGGAGCCAACACATGTCATTTGACCGAGTTTGGCACCAGGAAGAGGTCGACCGAACCCCTGGTTCAGCCGACCTGGTCAAGGCACCCCTCGGGGAGTGCTTCCTCCAGGTGGGCCCCATTGATATATCTAGGTGCAACACTGTTGGATCTCCTCGTATTGTTCTGTTTGTGGGCCATTTGATCCATGAGTTGCCACGTGTCATTGCCCGATTCGTTGAAATCCATTTCTATGGATTCATCCCTGCATGTTTTGTTATTTTGGGTAATAATTCACCTGCATACAAATAAACACCAACACTTGTGTAATTGGGTTAGTGTATAACCCTACCACTATGTTTTGTGTTTCTTTTATGCACATTATGAGATGAATTGATAGTCAAAATGTTGTACTTAAGGACCGTCAACAAACTCCCCCACACTTAGTCCTTTGCTCGTCCTCGAGTGAAGTCAAGAAGAACTAGAGTGTTGTCATTTGTCAAAAGGTAGAAAAGAAGGATACTAGATATTTCAACTTATACATGAATTCATGGATCTTCTTTGTGTATGTGGCTACCACATCAATCTTGGGAGTTTGAAAAGTGGAACGGTTAGAATGAAGTTCCCTTGGATCATTCTCTGCTGAAATTATTTGGCAATTGCTATATTTGAAAGTCATAGGAACTTTTGCCCTTGCCTTCTCGATCGGAATCTCTCAAAGTGTTTGAGTCCTCAACATGGCATGTTTTGCCAATTTTTTCCCTATACTAAAAGTGTCTATATCTGGAGCTTGGTAGGGATGAATGTGGCACACATTTGTAATTCATGTGTTACTAAGTCAAAAACTTGATCCTATGAGAGACTTATGCAATGAACAAAGTGAAGGGAAAATTCTTGTGCACATGAATGGAATGGAGGGGCGAGGTGATAACTCCCATGAATTTTTTCTCTCTTAAGGATGAAACATGGCTAACCTTTTTTTTAGCACTCTTACTCTTTTCAAGAGTGGATGCTTTTTCTTTTTCTTGTAGCCATGTCTTCTACTCCTTTTTATTTTTTTAGAGAGGCTTTCATTTGTAATGTATGGAGTTTCTTTTTGGCGGATGGGTAATCGATGGATGCAAACTCTCAATGTGAGAATTTTTTGCATGAATGGAGTGCACAAGAGTTTTCAATTCAAAAAGTTCATGCATGTCACTCAATTGGGTCATCAGTTTGACAAAGTTCAATGAAAAGCAAAGTGGCATATGCTTGTGGTTCTCAATGAATGTATCATATGGCCTTGGTGGGTATATAAATTTCCAATGAGAGATTTAGGCAAAGTTCAAGAATTCGAATAGTTACAAATGTCAAAATCAATTTCAAGCAAAAGGGTGATTTCTAAAGAACTCATTTACCATATCATACTAGTCAAATACCTAGATGATGTGTTTTTCCTATTGAATTATGGGAATCATAAACAAGGTAATGAATTGAAATTTAAAGTATTCAAATTTTCAGCTTAAGCAAATTCTTGGCTACCAAATTTTATTTCAATTTGTTGAGTTGATTCATTTTAGATATGCAATGAAAAATATGAAATCAACTCAAACAGCAGGGCGGCGCATAAAAGTGGGGATAGGAAATTCAAACTGATTTTCTGGAGCGAAACGGAGTCGTATGGAGCAGAAGACAGCTCGGCCGACCAGGGGGTTCGGCCGACCTTCTGTTGGCTCTTCCGTGGCTCTGTTTCGTTGGGTCATTTTGCTCATTCGGTCGCGACGTGTTTTGATATGCAACGTTAATTTTTCACGTCGGGATTTTGTGACTTGGGGACATGTTTCTCTCACACTTGTTTCCTGAATTCTTTATTCAACAAAAAAACTACAGGGGGAACTTTACCGGTGTTAGATGAACCGGAAAGTTCACTTTATGGAAATCAAAATATGGGGATGCTTACATTATTTATCCTAACTTTAGAAAATAAATGTTTGTAAAAGAATAAAATCCTAAGTAGTAAGCATCCTATGCTGTCAGGACATCTAAACTATGGTGCGTTGTAGATGTCGGGCTCCTCGACGGCACTGCACAAGCGCCGCAGTTTGGCGCACATGCCACAGTGAACACCATCAATCTCCTCCCAGAGGGCCATGATGTCATCCTTCAGTTCTGCCCTCTTGATGCGCCCTTCAGCAACCAAGTCAGTCGGCTTCTTGTTCTCTAAGCGGAGAGAAGCGAGTTCCTTGGTCAGCTGTGCCACTTTAGGGGCACGAGGAGAGTCCCCATCATTGCCCTCAAACTGGTCGGGTGGCCTGTTGATGGCAGGTAGTGGGATGTGCCGCCTATTCTTGGAGGGCGACGAGCCCCTCGACTCCTCCATTGCCAGATTATCCACGCGCTTGAATAAGCCCTTAGCGTAGCCTCCTTCAGGTTTGCGCACCCCGTGGATAAGAAAACGATCTCCCATGCGTTCCTCTGAGGTACAGGTGGGCGTCTTGTAGTGGTGGCTCACTACATCGCCCGTCTTAGTCTTCAATGTATACATGAACTCCTTGTCGGACAGCAACGATGGGAGAGACTCGTCTTTTCCGTGGAAAAGACGTGTCTTGACTGGGCTCAGCCCAGCCAAAGTCGAACGGTCTGGCGTCATCGACTTCATCGGCGTTTTCCGAGGGGAGAGCGACCGGGCAGTGCTACAAGGTGTAGGTCTGCGCCCGCTCGGTGTCATCGCATGCGGGATCATGGCAAGGGGCTTGACATCGATCACCGTGACAGAATCCAAGACGAGAGAAGTTTTGTTGTTGCCCGGATTAATGTCTCTGCTCAGGTTGAAGATTGAGCTGGAGGAGTCATGGGGCACAATCTTCTTGTTGGCCATGACGAGGACGGGAGGAAGATGATTATTCAATGAGGTGTATAGCTTTCCTCTCTGTTTCCGTCTTTTAAATAGGCAGGGAATGTTGCGTTTCACTGAGGATTTTGTGGAGGATATCGAGGAGGATCAACACGAGAAAATAGAACGTGAATGGTGCGAAGGGAAAGTCGGCCGACCCTAGGGTTCAGCCGAACCCCTTCTGGTTCCGTTCGGGCCACATTTTCTCGGATCGATTAAATGGGCCTTCTAGATGAAGAATTGGATGGGCCCATTAGTTCGACGTGGAGAATTTAAACAAAATTGAAAGAAATGGAATGGAAATCGATTAGATTTACCACGTCAAATTCTTTTTCTGTATCCTTTTGCGAATCGAGAAATAATTTGAGTTGGTGCCCATTAACTTTGAATAGTTGACCGTTGTCACCTTGGAGTGTGATTGCTCCATGGGATGAAGTTTCTACTACAGTGAAGGGTCCTTCCCATTTACTTCTAAGCTTCCCATGTCCAAAGAGTTTAGCCCTAGAGTTAAAGTGTAAAACTGTATCACCAGGTTTGAACTCCTTCAGCGTAATCCTCTTATCGTGCCATCTTTTCTCTCTTTATAAATTTTGGCACTGTGGTACGCCTTATCTCTCCATTCCTCCAACTCAGAGATTTGCTTCAATCGGTGATTTCCATCTTTGTTAAGATTCATGTTCCACCGCTTGATGGCCCAATACACTCTATGTTCCAATTCTCAAGAAGCTGGCAAGTCTTCCCATGGACAAGTTGGAAATGAGACATGCCGATAAGTGTCTTGTAGGCAGTACGATATGCCCACAATGCGTCGGGTAGCTTTTTCTTCCATCCCGTTCCCATTTCCAAGACAGTCTTTTGGAGAATATTATTAATCTGCTTAGTAGATGTTTCTGCTTGACCTCTTGTCTGTGGGTGGTATGGGGTAGCAATGTTATGCTAGACTCCAAGTTCCCTTAAAAAGTTCCGGAAGGTCTTATCTATGAAATGTGACCCTCCATCACTTATGACCACACGGGGAGTTCCAAAGCGTGGGAAAATGATCTCATGGAACATTTTCCTCGCTTGATTGGAATCAGCATTTTTGCATGGCAATGCTTCTACCCATTTTGACACATAATTGATGGCGACCAGAATATACTCATAATCATAAGACCTAGGAAAAGGTTCCATGAAATCAATACCCCATACATCAATTAATTCCACTTGGAGATTGTATGTTAGAGGCATCGCATCACGAGCAATGATTCCTCCATGCTTCTGGCATTTCCAACATCTGCGGATGAATTCCTTGGTATCTTCATATATTGAAGGCCAACAGAATCCACTCTGCCAGATCTTTGCCTGAGTACGGTAAACACCTAATGACCACCATAGGGGCCAGCATGGCATTTCTATATAATTTTGGTTCCTTCGATTGATGGGACTCACCTTCTAAGAAGGCCATCAGAACATACTCGATAGAGGTAAGGGTCATCCCAAAGGTGTCTACGACTCTCATAAATGAGTTTCTTTTTGTTCTCCCCTGGTGGTACGTATCCCGTGACCATAAAGTTCACGATATCCTCATATCAAGGGTGAGAGTCTGTCACCTTGAGGAGCATATCATCTCGTAGGAAGTCATTGATAGGTATATCCATGGTTTATGTGACTTCCATATGTGAAAGGTGATCTGCTACTGAATTCTCTACTCCTTTCTTATCTCTTATTTCCAGATTGAATTCTTGGAGTAGAAGAATTCATCAAATTAGCCTAGGTTTAGCATCCTTTTGGTAAGCAGATATTTCAAGGCAGCATGGTCTGTGTATACTATGACCTTTGCTCCAACCAAATAGGATCTAAACTTGTCGATAGCAAAAACTACTGCTAGGAGCTCTTTCTCAGTTGTGGCATAATTGAGTTGGGCTCCTGTCAGAGTTTTGCTAGCGTAGGCTATTGCGTGATGCTTTTTATCTTTGGTTTGGCCTAAAACCACACCAACAGCAAAGTAACTGACATCACACATGATTTCGAATAGCAGTGTCCAATCAGGAGGTCGGATAATTGGAGCTGAGATGAGTGCCTTTTTGAGTATATAAAATGATTTAAGGCATTCAACATCGAAATCAAAGGGAGATTCTTTAGCTAATAGGTTGGTGAGGGGTCTAGTGATTTTGGAGAAATCCTTAATAAATCGTCGGTAGAACCCCTCATGACCTAAAAAGCTGCAGATTGCCTCAACATTGATTGGAGGTGGAAGTTTTTCAATAACTTCAATTTTAGCTTTGTCCACCTCTATCCATCTCTCGGACACCAAGTGTCCAAGAACGATGCCTTCCCGCACCATGAAATGGCACTTTTCACAATTAAGCACAGGGTCCTTCTCCTGGCATCTTTGTAAGACCCTATCTAAATTTTGTAGACAATGATCAAATGTTTTTCCATAGACGGAGAAATTGTCCATGAAAATTTCCATGATATCCTCAATCATGTCTGAAAATATAGACATCATGCATCTTTGGAAAGAGGCAGGAGCGTTACACAGTCCAAAGGACATACGGCGGTAGTCATAGGTCCTGTAAGGACATGTGAACGTGGTCTTACTTTGATTATCGGGATGGATAGGAATTTGATAATATCCCGAATACCCATCAAGGAAATAGAAGTAGGAGTGATTTGCCAATCGCTCTAACATTTCATCAATGAAGAGCAATGAAAAATGGTCTTTCTTGTTGCCTTGTTATGTTTTTGGTAGTCAATGCACATCCTCCATCCTGTGACGGTCCGTTGAGGAATTAATTCATTCCTCTTATTTTGAACGACCGTCATACCTCCCTTCTTAGGCACTACTTGAATTGGACTTACCCATTCACTATGAGGAACAGGGTAAATAATCCTGACATGCAGAAGTTTCAAGGCTTCTTTCTTGACAACTTCCTGCATTGCATTATTCAATCGCCTTTGAGGTTCCCTTGAGGGGACACTCTCAGGGTCAATAGGAATACGATGGGTGCACAACGCAGGACTAATTCCATTGAGATCCTGAAGTGAATATCCAAAAACAGCTCTATGCCTTTCTAACATGGCTATGAGTTTGAGAGTTTCATCATCTGAAAGCTTGTCACTTATGATGACAGGAGCTTCCAAATCGCCATTTAGAAAGGCATAACGTAGGCCTGGAGGTAGAATCTTGAGCTCAATAGGAGGTTTTGGGGAGGGCTCTTCTTTTGGCAATTCAATTCCCTCTTGAAATGCGTCCTCCTCTTGGACAAAGTCTTCTTCTCCTTCAATTTACGGGGGTTCTAAAAATTGAAGAGTACTAACCTCCTCCATTGGCTCATCTTGGATGGGAGATTCTGCAGATGTGTTCTTTGAATGCAGAATAGGTATGGAGAAATTTCTCCCTCCAAGATTGATATTGAGGCTCCTTCCAAAGGAACTTCTATGAGAAATTTCTCTATGGGAATCCCTATCATGATGTCGAAATCTTGGATTTCGAACACGTGAAAATCTAGGAGAGCCTCAACATCTTTGTGCCTAACAGACACTTGTTGCAAAACCCCACATCCTTCAAGAATGGTTCCAAATGAATCTCGGAAGGATTTGCATGTTGGTGCCAATGGCACATCACCAAGAATGGCGAGAGCACAAGAATCAGAAATGATATTTGCTCACACAGTAGGGTTGTATGGGATTCTCGTTGGTGTCCCTCTAATAGAACATAAAATGGTAGCCAAAGATGAGGTCATCTGAAGAATTTCGGGTGAATTCTCGACTTCAGTTGTCCACTGTCTGCTTAGGATAGAGGTCAACTCCTTGACCGTTTGACGGACGAACACCCCGTCAGGTGGTTCAGGTGGAGTTGGTGGCAATGAAGGTTTCCTATAGCAACAATACTTCGAGGTATCTCCATAATCTTCAAAAAGCTCTTCCTCAAAGTAAAATGGAAACTATGAGGGTTGAATTTCTTATACCTTCGTAGTCTCAGGTTCGGGGGAGGATTCCTCTGGCATGGATCGGGGTAAACAAGAAATGGGTTCATCCTTGTCAAAGAGCGTATCCTCCGTTCTTGACACGACTTCCTCTTGGGGAGGCTCATTAAGACCCATAATGAAAGAAGAATTTTCTAGAATTCTGTCCAGAAGATCCTTGCCTTCTTCTGGTGTCTTATGGAGGAAAGATCCTCGAGCCGTAATGTTCAATCCCATGAAGAAATGTTGCAAAAGCATTGGATCAGGGATTATCAAACCTGGGCCAGAATTTTTCAAAAGAGAAAATCTGTCCCAAGCTGCGCCTATGGATTCCTTCTCCATTTGCTGGAAGCATAGCACTTCCTTTTGTAAGGAAACAATTCTGGCAATTGGAAAGAAAGCAAGACAAAACTTGTTTCATAATTCACTCCAATCACTGTTTGTCTTCCTAACGTAGTGGTTGTACCATTGTTTGGCTTTTTCCTTGAGGGAAAAAGGAAACAACTTACATTTGAGAGTTTCCTGTGTTATACCTTTGATTAGAAGGCATGAACACAGTTGTTCGAACTCTCGTAGATGGTGGTAAGGGTTTCACAATCCGTTCCTGAGAAGGATTGTTCCCGAACCATGGCTATAAAGTCAGGGCGAAGTTCATAGCTGGTTGAACAAATAGGTTCCGCTGAAGGCGCTGGCTCACGGAACATGCCCTTCGGAGCAGAGTAAGAAAGAATGATGGGTTGCTCCATTGATATGGTGGTGGTAAGGTAAGAATAAGAAAGGTAAGATGATAGATAAGGAGGATATGATATGAGGGTGATCTTAGTTCGAAGATTAACAGCAACCGTTCCCTAGCAACGGCACCAGAAATTATTGTTGGTATTTCTTAACACCACAGAGTTATCTGCAAGTGTACGGAAATACCACTGTAGAACTTCCCCTTAAGGAGTATTCCCAAGGGTATCGAATCCAAAGAACGTGTGTGCTAATCTTTCCAACTAGCTCACCCAGGGACACGAAGTTGTTTGGTAGGCAAGGAGCAGAGAGGAATTCAAAGTATTGATCCTAATTCAAGGTAGATTGCAGTAGATGCTTGTTTCTGGCACGGGCTTACTCCTAGCAATACTAGGACGACACCCGCCAAGAGCCTATGGCATAGCCGAATGTGGAGGATTACGAAGGACAGATAGGACTGTCACCACCTACTGCCTACCTCTTCAATCCATGGGTCTACGAGATATCCACTGATGATTATAACCTAAGCACCACGCTTACGTTATAAATCACTACTCTAGTTGTTTCGAACACAAAGCTACAACTAGAGCCTCTAATGAATTAAAGTAGTGAACCCACAAGTAACTACTTGTGCAAACTACTAAGAATAAAAGATCAAACTTGTATTGAATTCACAAAGGCTTACTTGATTGAGTAAAACTCTTGTAGGGGTACAAGTGTATAAGACGGACTTGACAAGCCCAAGCCTCCTTCTCCTAGACTCTTCACCACACTCTCCTTCTACATTGGTAGCCTCTAAGGCTACTCTAAACCTTTGGAGTGTAGCACTATTCTCAACTTTTGGTGTGTGTGAGAAGTGGGGTGAGGGGGTCTATTTATAGGTGGAGAAGGGTCGGTTCCCGCCACAATTAATGCGCGAATCAGCCACCATTGACTCCAGGGAGTCAGGAGGAGCCAACACGTGTCATTTGACCGAGTTTGGCGCCAGGAAGAGGTGAGCCGAACCCCTGGTTTAGCTGACCTGGTCAAGGCTCCCTTCGGGGAGTGCTTCCTCCAGGTGGCTTCCAGGTGGGCCCCCTTGATATATATGGGTGCAACACCATTGGATCTCATCGTATTCTTCTGCTCGTGGACCATTTGATCCGTATGTTGCCACGTGTCATCGCCTGATTCATTGAAATCCATTTTCATGGATTCATCCCTGCATGTTTTGGTTTTTTGGGTAATAATTCACCTGCATACAAATAAACACCAACCCTTGTGGAATTGGGTTAGTGTATAACCCTACCACTATGTTTTGTGTTTCTTTTATGCAGATTATGAGGTGAATTGACGGTCAAAATGTGGTACTTAAGGACCGTCAACATATAGCCCAGGACTGATTGTCAAGGGATCACACCATGCTTTTCCTCTCATCCAGCAACTGGCCCCAGTACTCCATCCGGGCCTTCTCCCTCTTGACCCACTCCTTGTCGTCGGCCAGCCTTGTTTGCGCCAGCATAGTATCAAATTGGAGTCGGTTGCGCCACCTCCTAAGAGCTTGGTGATCCTCCTCGAGGGCCTTGCTTTTGTGATAAAATGCAAGCTGGACCCTATGAAGGCTGGAGCAGGCATTGTTGATGGATAACGACAGTGGGATTGGCTCCGAACCTGTCGGGGTCCTCTCTGCTAACTCCAGCGGGTCCTCTAGAACAAAAATTGGGTCCCACTATACCATAGCGGTCCCCTGAGCTTTCGCGGCACTAGGGCCGCCCCCCAGGAGTGCCTCTGTCGTCACCAAGGAAGGTCCTACCACAGGAGTTTCTACCTCTGGAGTCAGCTCCGAAGGTCCCGCCGCCAGGTCATCATCAACTGGCCCCTCAAGCAAGGGACCGGCCGCTTCGTCTTGGCACCCTGGCTCAGGAACGGGTAACTCCGGAACTACCACCTCCGCGGTAGGCATTGAAGACCCAGCAGGAGCTGCGTCCATCTACGGCCCCGACGCTGGTGCTTCCTCCAATATCGGTTCAGGTACCGGCGCTTCGACCTCCATGGCGCCTGTTGGTTCAAGCACCAGCGTTTCGACCTCCACCGGTTCAGGTGCCAGCACCTCAACATCAATCGGCTCAGGCACCGGAACTTCATCAACCGCCAGCTCCACCGCCTGGGCTTCAGTAACATCCGGCACAAAGGCCGGAACTACCGCTACCTCTTGCTCTGAGGCCAGAGCCTCCGTCATCGCAACATCCAAAACCAGAGCTTCAGCCTCCAGAGCTGGTGCCGCTGGTACATCTTCATTCCCGTGGTCCGGCGCTACCACGGGAGCTTCGGGAGATGTGTCGAGAACCACGACAACTAGCGCCGGAGCTGCCGTGACCTTAGCTACCACCTGAGGCGGTGCTGGAATTGGAGCCGGAGCCTCCGCCTGTATAGCATCAGCTGCTGTCACAAGAACCGGAGCTTCAATCCCTTTTTTGGAGACCTTGTAGATGAAGGAAAAAGAAACTCAAAATATGGTTACAACAAAAACAACCAACTGAGGTAAAAAAATCAAATTTACCTTGGAAGGATTCCGCTCCAGCTAGCGCAGAACCTCCTCGCTGGACGCTTAGAGCCCGACCCAGTCGCAACTGGTGTAGCAACTCCGGAAGGCTCTTCGGAGCTTGCCGCCGCTGTCAGCGACGTCTTGGTTGGGGGGCCCCTCGACTGAGAAGGACCCTCGGACCTAGAGCCCTTAGCTGGCCCTGGTGCTGGAGTCACCTGGTCGGAGCTGGCGTTCCGGGGAGACGCTGATGCTGGAGTTGATGTCGCCGTCGAAGACCTCCCCCACCAGGGAGAAGGAGCTGTTGTAGAAGGAGCAGGTCTGACAGGCCTCACATCAGAGTGCTTCAACTTCCTCTTTCGGCTGGAGGGCTCAGCCAACTCTTTGCCCTTGCCCATGACTTCAGCTCTTTGTCTCAGGGCGGAAGCAGGGCCACCTTCGGAAGCTCCGGGGATCACCAATCTGGTGGTCGGACGCCTCTCTACCTCACCGAGGTCGTCAAGCACCAGCATCTTCCTCCGGAGCTCCCTGCTGAACTCCGCCTCCATGTTCAGAGGGAGGAAAGCCGCCAGTGGAGTTAAGTCATCGCCCTCGACGTCGATGCCATGCTAGAACATCTTGAGATGAAGCTCCAAAGCAGAGCCATCCAAATTGGACATCATACCAGTTTCAATCCGGTCATCATCCATCACGCTGTTGAGGGCCCAGGCAAGCTTCTCCCTTTTCTTCAGCGGAGCCCACCTGTCGACCTGGAAGTTGCAGAAGACCATTTGGGGGGTCACCCCTCCTTCCACACATTTGCGGATCTTGGTCAATACAGGGTTGAAGGCCTCTGACAGCAACAGAACCACACTCCAGGTGTCAGTGTCAACATTGGGAAGACTCTCAGGTGGCTACAGCTTCTCATGCTCCTCTGCCATGACGATAATCCAGTCCTTCTTCCAGTCGTCCCACATGCCGGAAGGAAACGACCTCAAATACTTGTAGGGGCATTTCTTGTGCTTCACAAAATAGTAGAAGCCAAGATACTCGGAACTCTTGCCGGTGGTATGGATGGTGAAGATGGTACGGAAAAGCTCGACATAGGGGGAATACCCACCCACATCTCGAAGAAGTGGACGGATGTTGACACAAGAAGAATAGAGTGGGGGCCAAGGTGGTACAACTGCAGACCATAGAAGTCTAACAACATCAAGAGGAATGTTGAGAAAGGTGGGATCAGCCCCACCATGGCGTATGCAAAGAAGTACACCATGTCGCCGCCATGCTTCTTCTAGAACAGGAGCTCGCCGGCGCGGACCAGGTGGTTGAAGGAGTCGTTGGACCACCCCATGTAGGTCCGGACCTTCTTTAGATCGTTGTCGCTTGTCAGACGGCTCTTGCGGAGACCCATCTCCATCGCAACACGGCTGGGCGAGAGAGGAAAAGCAAGCGAATGTTTGGAGGATTCGAGCGCAAGTTCAAATGAAGGCGTAAGGAATCCCCAAACCATGTGCGCTTTCCTTTTTAGGTAAGCCACCGCAACGCTTGGATGGAAACCACAAAAGGGCCAAGGATACATCTCAAAAATTTCACCCTGCCAATGACAAAGGGGCCCAGGGCCACACAGACGATCAAGTCCAGGTTCTTACCCCAGGCGAACAGTTGTCATGATGAGAGTCGGGAAACCCAAGGGCGGCGGTCTGACAGGGTGCGCGGAACTGATATGATTTTCGTATCAGGAACCAGCGACCTTCAATTGCGTGAGATCTGCACGCGCAAACCTCACCTGCCACATCCAGAAGATGCCACGCGTCAATGGCTTAACTACGAACTATCACCTCAATGGTACATCCAAAAACCCTTGAAGACACGGCGCAAAAATCGAAAGATGGACCCAACTTCGGCAGAACGACTTAATCCAGAGGGTCTCTCCCAGAGGTGGGCCAGGGGGCCACTGTCGGTACCATGTGTACCGGATACCCCTTGGAACTGCAAAGAGTGCAAAGGAACTCCACCTATCTAAGTTGAAGACCTCCGAAGGCCCCACGTGTTGCTCGTAACCAGACCTGCCTCCCCCATATGGTTAGCCCCAGTGCCGCCATGTGTATCATAAAACCGGAGCTACAATCCCTACATGGGAATGATCCGGACTGGATACTTGTGTGGCACCCCCGGACCTAACCACCAACAGAGGGAAGCTCCAGTACTGACACGTGTACCACGACACTGGATCTTCTCGTCCAAGACATTAAGCTCCAGAGCTGCCACGTGTCCAACCGTCGGACCTTCAACCTCAACAGGAAGATTGGTGGACCTTCTACGGCTCGGACCTTCAAGGGACATTAAGGACTTCAAGACCTGATTATGTGTCATTAATGCTATCTTAATGACACATGATCGGATGACCCTTAATACCAGCAACGCCACCATTAAAGGGAATCATCACGCTATTAAGGGGAATTAAGCACATTATCTACGTAGTAGGCATCAGTAACCGCCACGGCCACATGTCGGGCCAGGCTAACGATGTAACGTCCAGCCCTTGCACTATAAAAGGACTGGCCGAGCGATACATGGGGAGACTCTTCCAGACCGGCTAGAGACTCTTCCAGACCGGCTAGAGGCTCTAGACCCTGGTCTCTGACTCTCCAGAGACTTTTTTGGCCTCTCTCTAGCTCAGGCTCTCATACACTCAATACAACAATAACAACACACCCGTGGAGTACGGTATTACGCTCAGGCGGCCCGAACCACGTAAATCCCATTGTCGATTTACCATCTTGTTCTGAATCTCCGCGCGCCCAACCGAAGTAAGAAACTCCGCGGGCTGCCAAAGGTAGTACCGGGAGAATTGCCGGAACCAGACTCCGATAGATATAATGAAGAGGGTCACAAGGAACAAGGTGATCTGATAGTGCAAAGTACAATGGAACCATCCTACGGAATCTGAGGCTACATGGGAGCATGAAGATGATCTCAAGAAGGAATTTCCCCATCTTTTCTCTACTACATCAAATCTCGAGGGCAAGATTCATTTTAAGAGAGGTAGGTTTGTAACACACTCATTTTTCATCATCATTCATTGCATTCATCCCCATACATCGTAAACATAAAGCAATACAAAAAGGAGCAAGAATAAAGGGAAATGGAGTCAAAAGAACAAGTAAAACTAAACCATGGTACAAACTTGTTCGATCCAACCCTGAACTAGTCTGGTGCACTTGTATGCACAAACTTAATTCAGTATTTTTTTAGGAACGGACTTGTCCGTTTTTGTGCGGACTAGTCCGATAATGCTATTGTTTTAATTCAGACTTGTCCGAATATTTTCAATCTAGGACGAAAAAATCCCTTCTTTGTTGTAGTACAACGGACTTGTCCGCTCTACAACGGACTAGTCCATTGTGGTACAGAGAGGAAATTGGACTTGTCCGGTGTAAAACGGACTAGTCCAGTATTTAGGGTTTTGACTCGGATTCAAACTTTCCTCCACGGCGGTTTATTTAGTATTTGAGATATTAAGACCATGAAAAGTCGTGGCCCACCCCTTTTGAGCCCGAATGGGACCCACCAAGGCCCCCACCTGTCCTCACAAAGTCCTACTAGGGTTCCACCCCAACCCCACCACTCCTCCCCTATATAAGAAACCAAAACCCTCCTCTCACCCCTGCCCACACGAGAAAAACCAAACGCCGTGCCGTCGAACCGTGAGCTGCCGTTCACAAGAGGAAGCTCAAGCTGCAAGGAACAGAGGTGAAGGAAAAGAAGGAGGAGGAATGAGAAGAGGAAGGAAGAAGAAGGAGGAACTAGCAAGATCTTCATTGAAAGTGCATCTAGGCATTCCATTGCGGGTTTTGGACGATTGACTAAAAACGAATAAGATCCTAATGAACTTGTTGGGATGAATGCAGGTCAACTCAGATGAGATAGTTTGGTGCACTCAAAAGGTGAAAATGAAGTGATGAAGAAATAGGTAAAGGTCCAATTGATGAATAAAGCGCAAAGTAGACTTAATTGTATAGGATGTGTGTGAGAGACACATCCCAAGAGCTCAAGTTTTTGCATAGGGGTAAGAGCTTACAATCAACCTGAATAATGCACTGAGCACTAGACTACACTGCAAGGATTCCGGTTTATCGCAATGAAAAAATTCATCGCAATAGGTTGTTTTTCATCGCAATAGTTCGCTGCTGCAATGAAAAAGAGCGTGGTGATAGTTTTTACGAATCGTCGTAATAATTCCCACGGCGATAGGTTATTTGCGACGCCTTGGCATCCATGGTGAATAGTATGATATTGCAACGATTTTACATCGGTGGCAAATAGGACGCTATTGCAACGTTTTCATGTATTGCGATGATTTAACGTATCACAACGAATTGTATAGTATTGCAACGGGTTCACGATCATGGCAAATAGTACGGTATTGCAATGATTTCATATTCGTGGCAAATAGTAGTTTGTTACAACGATTTAGCGTATTGCGACGATTCAACGTATTGCAACAAACAGCATGGTATTGCAACGATTTCACATTCGTTGTAATTGTATGTGGTTGCAATGATTTCACGGGCGTGGCAATAGTACAGTATTGTAACGATTTCACATTCGTGGCAAATAGTATGTTATTGCAATGGTTTAGCGTATTGCGACGATTTAACATATTACAACAAATAGCATTGTATTGCAACGATTTTTCACGTGTGGCAATAGTACGGTATTGTAATGATTTCACATTCTGGACTAGTTCGTTCAACTTTCTATAGTCTCACTTCACAGTGCACCGGACAAGTCCGTTCATGGATCGGACTAGTCCGATAAACTCTTTGATGTTCCATAACATTGTGCCTGGACAAGTACATCCTTGGACCAGACTAGTCCGAGAAACTCTCTGATGTTTCATAACACTATACACCGGACAAGTCCGTCATTGGATTGGACTAGTTTGACAAACTTTCTAATGTTCCAATACGGAGGGCATCGGACATGTCCGGGCTCCTACCGGACTAGTCCGGTATACCTCTACATATTAGGAATTTTAGTGTGCTACACATTCCACGCGAACTTTACATAGCACACCGGACAAGTTCGGACCCTGGAGCAGACTAGTCCGGCCGCGGGATCCCTAACGATAATAATTTTAGAAACACTATAAATAGGAGATCCACGACCCCACAAATACAACTCTCGCATTCTACTGTCATGAACTAAAACCCTAGCTCTGCCACTCTCCCCAAGAGCAAAAAAAAACATCTCCCCATGCATCTAAGGTCTTCAAAAGTAAAATTCTTTGAGTATTTAGATTTAGAATTGAGAGATCATTGTCCACACGTCATTGAGCTCTTGGGGTTTCATCTCTTTACACTCTTGTGTTACGTGTAATCTTTTCGAGTGTATTAGATTATCCTTTTCTGCTGTAATCTTTTGTGGGAGCCCTCAACGTGTGAGGCCGACCCACCAACTCGGTGATTACCCATGATAGTGGAATCAAGTCAGCCTTGTGTGGTGACTTGATGAGGGAAAAGGGTTTGAAGAGATCCAGCTTTGTGTGGGCTTCCTCAATGAGGAGTAGATCTCTTTGGTGAGATTGAACATCGGTAAAAATTTGTGTCTCGCATGCTTTACTCTTTTACTTTTGCAACTTTCATCATCTAGGGAATTAGAATTGATCTATCAAATAATTTGTGTTCCACATGCATGTTTGCAATACTAATTGTTCAATCAATTTTGTTTGAATAGTTATTTAAATTTCACTGCTATAACACATACAAATTCTGCTATTACACTTGGTTAGTTTATACCACACAAGCACATCGGACTAGTCCGCAGTCACACATGACAAGTCCGATCCACCAGGAATTTAACAATTTGATTAGGTGTGCAGGAAAACATTCAATGCCCATTCACCCCCCTCTAGGTCACATTCAATTGGTATCAGAGCAGGTTCTCTATTTACGATACTCACCGCTCAGAAATATCAATGGCCTCGGACAAGAACAACGAGATCCCGACAGTGACCAACACCAATGATGAACAAGACACCAAGGCATTTGTTGTACTCAGGAAAAACAAACACGATGATGAAGAAGTGCATCAACTCAAGGCACTTCTAAAAAAGAAACTGCTAAGTAAAAAGGGCAAGGAAGAAGATGAGAAGACAACAGGGAGTGGTCGTCATGACTACTCCCGATATCCTTCCGATTACGATCGTCTTAATTCTAGCAATCATTATCTTTCAATTCCCATGGGAAAACCTCCTCATTTCAACTGAAATTATTATACCATGTAGAAACATAATATGGAAATGCATCTTATCTCCTTAAACACTAGTCTTTGGTATGTTATGCATACAGGTGTGGATATCCCATATACCGATGATGAACTCACTCCGGAGCAAGAGCAAGAAATTCACCGCAACGCAGAAGCCATTGCAGTGATCACTTCTTGATAGTCGAGAAGAGTTTACCAAGATTGATGGACTATAAAGTGCCAAGGAAATATGGGATACACTCAAGACCGCATATGAAGGAAATCGCTCAGTTCAAGAAGCGAAAATTGAAATGCTCGAAGGAGAATTGGGGAGACCATTGAGGAGGGCAAATCATCTAAAGAGATGTACAACCGAATGAAAGCACTCATCAACAAGATCAGATCCTATGGGAGCAAGAAGTCGACTGACCATGAGGTGGTCAAAAGGATGATTAGAGCATTTATGCCAAGAAATGTCACCTTGTTCTCTATGATTCGAGAAAGCCTGGGGTTTCACAGAATGACTCCGGATGAACTATTGAGCAGGATTATCAACCATGAGATGATGGAGAAGGAGGCAATATGTCAAAGACTTAGCTGAACTTACCTCCTCAGAGAAGAAAGAAGTTGCCTTCAAAGCAACTTGCAAGCCTAAAGGAAAGGAAGTTCATGAAGCACAAGATGAAGAAGACACAAGTGATGTGAGCACCAATTTGGATGATGAAGAGATTGTGCTCTTCATCAAGAAATTCAAGCGCATGATGAGAAGAAGGAAGGGGGGCAACTCAATTGATGGGAAGAGCAAAGAGAATGGAAAATCCAAGGCACGACGTACCTGCTACAACTGTGAAGAGTATGGTCACCTTATGGTTGACTGTACATATGAAGAAAATAAGAATTAGAAGGAAACAAAGTCACAAGAGAAGAAGAAGGAAGCGAAGTCAAAAGACCTTCACGAAAAGAAGGCAAGCTCACCAAGCGCACATTTGCAAGGAGTGGGACAAAAACGACGAGTCCTCCTCCAATGAAGAAGAGGAGATGGCTACCACTACCATCAAGAAGCCCACCAAGAAGTCTATGCTCTTCCCGAACATGGGAGGACGAGAGACTCATAATCATACTTGGATCATAGCTAAGGAAGGCAAGAAAAAGGTTCAACATACACCTCCCTCGCTTAATTCCTCCATTGAGGATTATATAGCTCTATTGAAAATGAGGAAATGTTTAAAGGTTTAAGTAAATCTTCTTTAAATAAAATGAAAATATTGTCGGATGAATTTTTTAGAAGGAGGAGCTTGTCAACCGACAAGAAGATATGCTAATCCGCGAAAGGAAGAGATATCAAGAGGTTGAGAAACTCCGTGAGCTTAAGAAGGAGAAGAGCAAGTCACTTGAGCATGAGCTAGCCTTGAGTAAGGAAACTTACTCAAAACTAGAAGACTCACACATTGCAATCAAGCATGAACTTGCTAAATTATTAAAAGTTAACAAAATCCTTGAATTGCAAATTGAGTCACTCAAGCAAAGTGACTCCTCCTCCTCCAAGAGCTCACCTTTCAAAGGTGTAAATTCGACAACAACTGTAACTTGCACATGCTCAAGTAAGAAAAATATTGTTAAAGATGATTCTTCTGTTTCACATTCCAAAGTGGCATCTTCGACAAGGAAAAGATTAAATATGCACATAGTGCATATATGGTCAGTAGACCTCCTAACGTCAGAGATGGTCTAGGGTTTACTAAAAATAAAAACATGACCACTAATATTTAGCTTAACAAGCAAATTACTTTTGTTAAGGAAACATCACATAAATCTGAATTGCAAATACTATTCTGTACTTTTGACACTTCATATGTAGTCATGAAAGATAAATCTGGCCATGTATTTGCTAAATATACAGCGCCACGCCATATGAACTCAGAAACTTGTGTGTGGGTGCCCAAGACTCTTATGACTAACCTGCGAGGACCCAAGCAAGCTGGGGTACCTAAAACCAAGAAATAACTCTGTTTTGCAGGCCTACTCCGGTGGATCGAAATCGGTGTTGGACAGTGGATGCACTAATCACATGACCGGAGAGAGGAGTATGTTCGTGGAGTATGAGCACAACGCAGATCCAAGTGAAGGAATATACTTTGGAGACGACACCAAGGAAAGGTCCCTGGTAGTGGTAAAATTGAAATTTCTTCTCAACATACTCTTTCAAATGTTTTACATATCGATTCTCTAGATTATAATCTTTTGTCCATATCTCAGCTATGTGACAAAGATTATAATTTTTTATTCACTAATGAGGGTGTGACTGTATTTAGAAGAAGTGATGACTCAATTGCATTCAAGGGAATGTTGAAGGGAAAGCTTTATCTTGTTGATTTCAAGAAAGGTAAAGCTGAACTGAACACTTGATTGGTTGCAAAAACTAACATGGGATGGCTGTGGCATAGACGGCTAGCCCATGTTGGGATGAGGAATCTGTAGAAACTTCTAAAAGGTGGTCACATCTTAGGTTTAAAAGATGTTGTTTTTGAGAAAGACGGGCCGTGCAGCGCATGTTGGGCGGGAAAACAAGTTGGAGCACCACACCTGCCAAGAATGTGATGACTACCTCAAGACCGCTTGAACTTCTTCACATGGACCTCTTCGGCCCAATTGCTTATATAAACATCGGCGGTAACAATACGGATTAGTTATTGTTGATGATTTTTCTAGATTTACCTGGGTACTTTTCTTGTATGATAAATCACCACTCAGGGGATCCTAAAGAAATTTCTAGAAAGGGCGCCAAATGAGTTCTCCTCGACCGTAAAGAATATTAGAAGTGACAACAGAACGGATTTCATGAATACTCAAGTTGAGGAGTACCTAGATGAGGATGGAATAAAACATGAGTTTTTGGCACCCTACTCCCCTCAACAAAATGGGGTGACCGAAAGGAAGAACAGAATGCTCATCGAGATTGCAAGGACAATGCTGGATGAATAAATGTCTTTGGACCGATTTTGGGTAGAAGCGGTAAACACCGCTTGTTGCGCCACAAATCGGGTATATCATCACCGACTTCAGAAGAAAATGCCATTTGAGCTCCTCGCTGGTAATAAATCCGATGTTTCATACTTCAGAGTATTTGGAAGCAAATGTTTTATCTTGAACAATAAACCGAGGACTTCGAAGTTCACTTTGAAATCTGGTGAAGGGTTTTTTCTTGGTTATGATTCGAACGCCTAAGCCTATCGTGTCTTCAACAAAGTCTGTAGCTTCCTCGAAGTAGCACATGACGTAGTGTTCGATGAAACCAAGGGCTCCCAAGTGGATAAAGTTGATAAGTGTGTGCTAGGTCAAGAATAAGCCCCATGCCAAGCGTTGAGGATGATGTCACTTGGTGATATTCGACCTCAAGAACAACCACGAGACTCAAGTGCTCAAGATGAACCTCAACAGGAAAGCAATGATCAAGGGGGAGCTCATGCACAAGATCAAGATCAAGAAGATCAATATAATCAAGGAAGCAATGATCTAGGGGGGGATATTTATAATGAATAAAATGAAGTGCAAGCAACTTCACAAGTCCCTCACCCAAGAGTACTTTAGAGTATACAAAGAGATCATCCCGTCAATAACCTTATTGGAGACATTGCTAAGGGAGTAACCACTAGATCTCGCATAGCTAATTTCTGTTAATATTACTCTTTTGTCTCTTTTTTTGGAACCGTACAGGGTAGAGGAAGCACAAAATGATCCAGATTGGGTGATTGCAATGCAAGAAGAGTTAAGCAACTTCAAGATAAATGAAGTATGGGAGCTTGTAGAAAGACCAAGGGCGAACATCGTAGGAACCAAAAGGGTCTTTCGGAACAAGCAAGATGAACATGGAGTAGTAACAAGAAATAAGGCGCGACTTGTAGCAAAAGGTTACTCACAAGTCGAAGGTTTAGACTTTGACAAAACTTTTGCTCCCGTAGCTAGACTTGAGTCCATTCGTATTTTATTGGCAAATGCTACTCACCATGATTTTAAGCTGTATCAAATGGAAGTCAAAAGTGCTTTCCTTAATGGTTCCGTTAAGGAGGAAGTATACGTGGAGCATCCACCGGGATCTGAAGATCAAGAGTACTCCAACCATGTGTATAAACTGCGTAAGGCTCTCTATTGCCTCAAACAAGCTCACCGAGCTTGGTATGAGTGCCTTAGAGATTTTCTGACTCAAAATGGGTTTAAAATTGGAAAAGCTAATTATACTTTGTTCACAAAACATTTTGATGAGCTTCTATTTATATGTCAAATTTATGTTGATTATCATTTTCGGTTCTACTAATAAATCTCTTTGTGAAGAATTTAGCAAATTTATGATAGATAGATTCGAGATGTCGATGATGGGCGAATTGATGTTCTTCTTGGGATTCCAAGTGAAGCAATTAAGAGAAGGAACCTTCATAAGCCAAACCAAGTACACGCAGGACATCGTCAAAAAGTTCAATATGGACAAAGCCAAGCCCGTCAAGACACCCATGGCAACTAATGGACATCTCGATCTCAACGTAGATGGTCCAAATGTGGATCAAAAGGTATATCAATCTATGATTGGTTCATTACTTTATTTATGTGCATCTAGGCCGGATATCATGCTTACTGTTTGTATGTGTGCAAGGTTTCATGCTGCACCTAAACAATGCCATTTAATAGTTGTATAAAGAATTTTAAGATACCTTGTGCACACACCAAACTTGGGCCTTTGGTATCCCAAAGGATCCATGTTTAACTTAATAAGATATTTCGATGCCGACTGTTGAGGATGTAAAGTCGATGGAAAGAGCACGTCGGGAACTTGCCAATTTCTTGGCAGATCCTTAGTTTCATGGTCATCTAAAAAGCAAAACTCCATTGCTCGTTCCACAGCCGAAGCAGAGTATGTGGCAGCTGGTAGTTGTTGCGCACAACTACTTTGGTTGCAACAAACTTTAAGGTATTATGTTCACAACCTGAACCATATTTCACTCCTATGTGATAATGAAAGTGCCATAAAAATTGCACACAATCCAGTAGAACACTCAAGAACTAAGCACATAGACATTCGTCATAATTTTCTAAGAGATCATTCACTAAAAGGTGATATAATAATTTCACATGTTAGAACTGAAAAACAACTTCAAATATATTCACAAAGCCACTAAATGAAAAGAGATTTTGTAAGCTAAGAATTGAACTTAATATACTTGACTCTCGAAACGTGGCTTGAAACACTACATATCTGATTGAATTTTCAAAGTTACTTACTTTGTGAAAAACTATCCCTTATCTTAAATTTTCTCTTGAAAACTATTTAAATCATTGAGTCTTGGTGAATTATGACAATTGAATGATTGTTGATTTCTTACTGACCATGATCATCAAGATTATTTGTGAAATGATGTCCTTTAGATCACTATTACATCAAAATTCCCATATCACCTTGGTTCTTATTCTAATCAGTCCAGCTGACCCGGACTAGTCCGCCGTCAGCACCGGACTAGTTCGTTGTTTCACACTAGTCTGGCCCTGGTCTGGCGTAACGGAGTTGTCCGGCCCTATACTGGACTAGTACGTATCCCTAGGGTTTAAATGCAGCCCAACATCCAGACCACTTCTTCCTCCTCTCACAATCGCATTTGCATTCTCTCTCCTCAAAACCTAGCTCTCAAGGCGATTTTTGCTTTTGTCCACCAAAATCGAAGTTTTCTCCACTCGAAATCTTCTCCTCGGCGCGAAGCTTCATCATTCCGAACCAATTCGGACCCTGCTCCTCTCCTTCAACCTCAAATCTTCAATTTTTCGGTAAAAACCTCACTTAACCCTAGTTCTCACCTTTCCTTCAATCCTGCTTATTTTTCTTGATTCCTAGGGCATACATTACCTTTCTAGATGTATTCCTACTCGTTTTGCATCAATTTGAGCTATATTGGTTGAAATAGGATGTTAGGGTTCATACCTTAGTCCGGACTAGTCCGGTGTCTAGTGCGGACAAGTCCGGTCCTCCGGACAAGTCCGCACTTTGAAAATGGACAAGTCCTGTACCCTAACAAATTGAACCATTCAATTCTTGTTTCCACAAAGTCTACAATCCATTCTTATCAATCCTTGAATTCCCACATCAGGCACGATGTCGTCAACTTTCAAGGATAGCTCATTTGATTATGAAGTCGAGCGTGACCGTGAAAGGGTACAAAGAGCCAAAGAGAAAGTCATGAAGAAAAGGCATGACTACAATGCTCACTCCTCTCCTCCCGGCGATGATCTTCCTAAGAAGAGAATAGTGGTAGTGAAGAAAGCTATAAGCAAAGATGGTGCTGGTGCCAGCTCACTAGCACCTAGGAGAAGCATCAACAAGGGCAAAGGACTGGCTAGTGGTCCTATCGGTCTGTTGAAGATGAAGGCCCTTATTCACGGCAACAGGCAACCTTCCGATGATGATTTTACTGGAAAGGGAAATGAACTGGCTGATAAATACATGTAGATTGAAGTCTATGGGCAGCCTAAGCAGTCAGCTGATCCAAGGTTCTAGAGCAATTTTCATGCTCACTATTATGAGCGTGTTTACATGAACACGAGGAATCCGTTGATTGAAAGTCAGTGGCTCAATGTCACCTACCTCCAATCCAAGAAGTGCCAGGCTTATGAAGATGTTCTGGAGGCATTGGAGAGACATGGTTTGAAGGATCTTCTATCCTTCCGGTATAATTGGAACAATGAAATCATAACCCAATTTTACTCTACTCTCTACTTTGCCCGTGTTGATAGGGATATGATTATTTGGACGAGACATGGATCCATGTATAGTGTCACTTATGAAGAGTTTGCAAGGATACTCCATCTTGAGAATTCCATGGACAATGATCTTATAATTCACAACCTAAAGCCTTTGGAGGAGGAGGAGCTTGTTGAAAGTGATCAGACAGAGATGAACTTTCAATGTCTTTAAGTATATCTACAATGACATTGTGAACATCTCCATTACTATGCACCGTATATCATGTACATGATTGAGAAGGTGACAGGACTTGAGTTTGTTAAGGATATTGAGCACACATGCCTCAAGACCCAGAAGCCAACAATATACAATATTCCTTCTGCTCCTGCCTCACCTATAGTGGAGCAGAGATCTAAGCAAGCTCGTGAAGGAACAAGGACTCCAGCTGCTACATCTGCTCCTCCATCCTCGAAAGAGTCCTCCAATGGTGTGCTAAAACTGCTTTCCTCCATGTTTGCATCCTGCTGCAAAGTGGAAATTAAACAACACAAGGAGGGTTTGGTCAGGAAGTGACACCAAAGACACATGAAGGCCGACATCAAAGCTATTTGTGAGAAGCTAGAAATTGAGCCAGCGGGATAACCTCAGATTTTAGAGAATTCACAAGAAGATATCACTGAGATGGATCCCCTCACTGAGCAAGAGTTGAGCATATTTGGACTAGCAGGTGTCTCCGCTCCTCCTCCTCAGCATGGACTTGAAGAGTAAGATGAAGAGAGGTCCGAGCGTGAGGGAGGCAGTGGCGAAGAGTGATTCCACTCAATTTTTCCCTTGTTGGTGCCTTGATGCCAAAGCGGGTGAGATTGAGACTAGTAGTTTATATTGTAACCTTAAGGACTAGTGATCGAAGACATGTATATTTATTTCAAATTATTGTAATCTCCTTTGGATATGCCTATGTTATTTTATCTAAATGTGTGATGCTTATTCAATATTGCCATTATAGTTGCTATTATAATTGATATGTTCTTATCTTTTTGCACATCACAATATTTGATCACACACTATATAGGCACCCCACCATAAAGAGTGCGTATATGTGAGAAGTTTTTATTGTTCATTTTTCATTCTCATATATGCACACTTTATGATAAATCAATTTTTACTCTTAATTGTAAAATCTCAATTGGTTATCATCAATCAACAACAAAGGGGAGATTGAAAGTGCATCTATGCATTCCCTTGTGGGTTTTGGATGATTGATGACAAACGAATGAGATCCTAATGATCTTGTTGAGGTGAATGCAGGTCAACTCAGATGAGATAGTTTGATGCACTCAAAAAGGTGAAAGATGAAGGGATGAAGAAAAAGGAAAAGGCCCAATTCACGAATAAAGCGCAAAGTAGACTTAATTGTATAGGATGTGTGTGAGAGAATCATCCTATAACAGTCGGTTTTGACAAATGAACCAAGCATAATGCATACGTGTGCCCAGGATTTTTAACACACATACACAAGTGATTCACAAATAATAAACAGATCAAACCATGAGTCAAATTAGAACACTAATAATAGTACCTTATTACAAATCAAGTAGTCGTGAATACAAGCTCTAAACTGCTGTAGCAGAAAACACTAAAACACTAACGACTCCAACTCCACAGGCAAGCTTGACGGTAACACGCACGCCTAGAACTCCTCAAAGACCTCCTGGTACTCCACATTGTCGCCTGCGTCTGAATTGGTTGGGGGATAGCAAGGGTGAGCACATGTCATACTCAGCAAGTGTCGAAAAGTATGACATGTAGCTTAAACAAGGAATGATAATAGATAATGGCTATTTGCATAAAAGTACATAAAAACAGTTGAAAATGCAATTATATGATCATTAAGTATGGTCCTTCGCAAAATAACCCAAATAACATAAATTTCAACTTAAGTAACTAATTCCAGCAATAATAATCCATAATTAATTCATAACTGCTCACCTGTCTCAATTTCATCCATTCCATATCCCAAAACCAATTAATGAACCAATACCAACGCCCAACCAATTCCAGCCATTAAACCATGTTCAATGTCCATAACTCTAATCATGTGAGGGTATAGGTTGCTCATAACCGCGAGCACGGCTATCATGATAGTTTTTAACACACTCTGCAAAGGTTGTACCACTTTACCCACAAGTTCATGATTTCATCACCTTTCGATGACTAAGGAATACTAATTATACCGTCTCACACTTCCTTTGGTGTGTGGCCAAGAGATCACAAAATAGCCTTTACAAAGTGATTACTAGCATATTTAGACCCCTCTGAGGTTTCACCGGTGGTTATGTCTCCAACCGAGCACATCCAACCAAGGGTCCCCTCTCGAGTCATTCGGATCCTAGGGTAGTCCCACCATCACTACAAATCCATCCGACTACCCCTTCAAGGAGCCTTTCTAATGGTCCAAATAGTACTAGAAATACACTAATTAGTCAACTAAGCCGCACCCATACTTGGCCCTGTTGCGGCACTGTAAATCCTGGATGGTCGCTCCACGAACCATTCCTTAGATCTAAAGCTAGCAAAACCACCAAAATAGTCCAACACATTCCACATAACCGGCTTGCTTAGATCCCTAGGTACCATGTTGCTATGGGGTCATTATTATTAATTTCCACCATTCATGTGTTCAATAGTTCATAATTAAGCAATATGATTGTTTCCCAACCCAATTGAAAGTGCATATAGGAATCCCTTGTGGGTTTTGGATGATTTATGAAAGGCAAATGAGATCCTAACCACTTTGTTGAGATGAGCACATGTTCTAATGAGAAAATGAGCAAGGTGTCAAAAAGAAAGGAGAATGAGGAATAATGCGGAAAAGAGCTCAAGAAACAAGTGTAGTATATCATTGTGTATGGAGTGTCTTAAGGAAACACAACCCAAGAGATCAAGCACAAATAATCACACACACTGCACAAATTCATATAGGATCGGACTAGTTCGACTGACCCCGGACTAGTCTGATATCTCTCTGCACAAGATCGGACAAGTCCGATATCACCACGGACTAGTCCGATATCTCTCTGACTAGAATCGGACTAGTTCTCCCCAGTGTGGACTAGTCCTCCAAACACTTCACAAGTTGCACAGAATCGGACAAGTCCGATATTAGCACGGACTAGTCCAAAAAACCCTCTAACCAAAATCGGACAAGTCCTCCAAGTGCAGACTTGTCCCCAATTCACTTAGGGTTTCACCTTTCCGGACAAGCCCGATATCCATCGGACTAGTCCGAAGATTTCAAGAACCAATATCAGACAAGTCCGCTCTCTGCCAGACTAGTCTGATATTTCGAGATTTGATCTGGTTGTTAAGTGTTGCAGGTTCCGACAGATAATCAAAAAGGCATATTCACCCCCCCCCTCTAGGCCACATTTAATTGGTATCAGAGCAGGTTCTGCAAAAGGAGACTAACTGCTTGAAGAGATCACGTCGAGCATGAAGGACGTACACAAGAGCATCAACCAAGAGAAGGTTGAAGAAGACAAGAACCAAAAATTGGAGAAGCTCCTCGAAGCCATTCAAGGCTTCGAGGATGATGATGTGGAGACGCTGGAACTCAAGGCGCTCCTATGGAAGAAAACCCTTTCCAAGGGAAAGGTGAAGATCGAAGATGAGAAGAAAAAGAAGGGGAGTTGTCACACCGACTACTCCCGATATCCTTTTAATTATGATCGTCTAAATTCTAACAACAATTATTATCTATCTATTCCACTTGGAAAAGCCCCACACTTTGATGGCAATGACTACTCAATGTGGAGGCAAAACATGAAAATGCATTTGATTTCTCTCAATCCAAGTTTGTGGCACATAGTATGCACAACAATAGATATCCCTGATGATGATGAGGAGCTCACACCTAGCCAAGACCAAGCGATCCATCGAAATGCCAAAGCTGCTGCAGTCATTACTTCATCACTCAGTTGGGATGAGTTTACAAAGGTGGATGGACTCAAGATCGCGAAGGAGTTATGGGATACGTTGCAAACCACACATGAAGGCCATCGTCATGTGCGAGAAGCGAAGATCGAGATGATTGAAGGCGAGCTAGGAAGATTCTCCATCGAAGAAGATGAGTCGCCACAAGATATGTACAACTGACTAAAGACGCTCATCAATAATATGCGAGCATACGGAAGCAAGAAATGGAACGACCATGAGGTGGTAAAGCTCATTCTTAGAGCCTTCATGCCTCGCAATGTCACTTTATGCTCCATGATACGAGAAAGGCCCGGGTACAAGAAGATCACACCGGATGAGCTACTTGGGAAAATCATCAACTTTGAGATGATGGAAAAGCAAGCCAATCACTTTAAGGAGATCGCCGATCTCACCTCGGCAAAGAAGAAAGGGGTTGCTCTGAAGTCCACCCTCAAGTCCTTATCTAAAGAAGCGTGGGAAGCTCAATTATAAGAAGACGGTGACGATAAGAGCAGCGACTTGGATGAAGATGACATGATACTATTCATGAAGAAGTTCAAAAGAATGATGAAGAAAAGACAAGGTGCTAAGTCAAGTGAAGGAATGTACAAGGAAAGATCAAAACCAAAGTTGAGGCGGGCATGCTATAACTGTGGTGATTATAGCCACTTTATAGTTGATTGCCCATATGAAGAGAACAAGAAGAAGACCAAAGAAGCAAAGACTCAACCCAAGATGTTCTTCAAGAAGAAGAAGCAAGCTGAACAAGCACATCTTGGGGAAGAATGGGACTCAAATGATGAGTCCTCATCCGAAGAAGAAGAAGAGATGGCTAGCATAGCTATTGATAAGACATCCAAGAAGTCCACTCTCTTCCCCACTCTTGGCGCACGAAAGGGGAACAGCACTTGCCTCATGGCAAAGGAAGGTAAACGCAAGGTAACAACAAAACCCTCTTCCATACATTCCTATTCTAGTGATAGTGAAATTTCTAGCGATAATGAAGATATGCTCATTGGACTAGATAAGAAAACAGCCACTAAAATGAAATTCTTACTTGATCAACTTGTTGAGAAGGATAAGTTGATACATCGTCAAGAAGACATGATTATCTCCAAAAAGGAGGAATATGTTGAACTTGACAAGCTTCTAGAACTTCAAAAGGAGCGAAGCAAGTCACTAGAGCCTGAGTTAGCGTTAAGCAAGGAAGCTTGCTTGGAGTTAAATGATTCAAATGCTACAATCAAGGATAAACTTGCTAACCTAATCAAGGTTAACAAGATCCTTGAAGTACAAGTTGAGTCACTCAAGCAAGGTGGCCCTTCATCCTCTTCAAGCTCACCTTCTCAACCACTTAAAATCGAAACTATCATTACTTGTTCATGTGGTAAAGTTGACACCAGTTTGAAAGACAAGTCAACCTCTACCAAGGATAAGCATCCTGCCCAAAGTGGCATATTTGATAAGGAGAAAGGTCAAATATGCACGTAGTGCATACTTGGCCACAAGACCTCCTAATGTCAAATATGGCATTGGGTATTCCTATGGTGGAAAGCGAAAAGCTAGAAGCCATAAGAATGACAAGGAAAGCATTACCTTTGTAAAAGGAAGACCCTTTCAAACTGGAAAATCCAAAGTTAACATATCCAACTCGCAAGATCACCGGACTAGTCCGGTCGGGGTCCGGACAAGTTCGGTCCTTCGGAGAAGTCCGATCTCCCAGACTAGTCTTGTTTATAAACAACAAAAGTCGCTATTTATAACTTTTGATACATCTTATGTTTTAATGAGAAGTAATTTTGGTAAAGTCTATGCTCGTTATGTTGGTCCACGCCATGGGAACACCAAGTCTCATGTGTGGGTGCCTAAATCTCTTGTAACTAACCTCCAAGGACCCAATCAAGCTTGGGTTCCTAAAACCAAGGCATAATTTGTTTTTGTAGGCCTACTCCTCCGGTGGATCTAAATGGGTGCTAGACAGTGGCTGCACCAACCATATGATCGGAGAAAGAAGGATGTTCGTTGAGTATGAAGAAAATGAGGATCCAAGCGAGGGCATCTATTTTGGAGACAATAGTCAAGGAAAGGTGCTCGAGACCGGTAAAATTGCCATATCATCACAACATACTCTTTCTCATGTGTTACATGTTGATTTCTTAGATTATAACCTGCTGTCCATATCTCAATTATGCGACAAAGGTTATAATTGTTTGTTCACTAACAAGGGTGTGACCGTCTCTAGAAGGAGTGATGGTTCCATTGCATTCAAGGGTATGTTAAAGGGAAAGCTTTACCTTGTTGACTTCAACAAAGATAAAGCCGAACTTGACACATGCTTGATTGCAAAGACCAACATGGGTTGGCTGTGGCACAGATGGATAGCGTATGTTGGTATGAGGAATCTTCAAAAACTCCTCAAGGGCGATCACATTCGAGGTTTGAAGGATGTTGTTTTTGAGAAAGACAGGCCTTGTAGCGCGTGTTAAGCAGGGAAGCAAGTTGGAGCACCTCATCTCGCTAAGAACGTCATGACTACAACAAGACCGCTCGAGGTACTTCACATGGACTTATTTGGTCAAACTGCTTACACAAGCATCGGCGGTAACAAATATGGTTTAGTAGTTGTTGATGATTTTTCTCGCTTCACCTAGGTTTTCTTTTTAGATGATAAGGCAGAAACACAAGGAACACTCAAGAAGTTCTTCAAGAGAGCCCAAAATGAGTTTTCATCAACGATCAAGTACATTGGAAGCGACAACGGTACAGAGTTCAAGAACACACAAGTTGAGGAGTACCTAGAGGAAGAAGGCATAAAGCACGAGTTTTCAGCTCCTTACTCCCCTCAAGAAAATGGAGTTGCCGAAAGCAAGAACCGAACGCTCATTGAGATGGCTAGAACAATGCTCGATGAGTACAAGACCTCGGATCAATTTGGGGCTGAAGCGGTCAACACCGCTTGCCACGCCATAGATCGACTTTATCTTCATCGACTACTCAAGATGACATCATATGAGCTACTCACCGGTAACAAGCCTAATATTTCATATTTTCATGTTTTTGGTTCCAAATGCTATATTTTGAACCAGAAGCCTGAGACTTCAAAGTTCGCTTCGAAGTCCGATAAAGGTTTCTTGCTTGGTTATGATTCGAACACTTACGCATATCGTGTCTTCAACAAGACCTCTGGACTTGTTAAAGTAGCACGTGACGCAGTGTTCGATGAAACTAATGGCTCCCAAAAGGATCAAGTTGGTCCATGTGTGCTAGATAGAGAAGAAGCTCCTTGTCAAGCATTGAGAAGAATGGCGTTAGGCGAAGTTCGACCACAAGAGCCACCTCTACATATGCATGTGGAAAATGAACCACAAGAGGAGGCCAATGATCAAGGGGGAGCTTCCATACAAGATCAACCTCAAGAAGACGAAAATGATCTACAAGTCAATGAGGGCAACCATTTAGGGGGAGAAGAAGATGATCATGAAGCTTCAAGACAGTAAGTACCACACCCAAGAGTACACCAATGCGTCCAAATGGATCACCCAATCGACAACATCATCGGTGACATACAAAAGGGAGTAACTACTAGATCTCGTATAGCTAATTTTTGTGAGCATTATTCGTTTGTATCCTTTTTGGAACAACGCAAGGTTGAGGATGTATTGAAGGATCCATATTGGGTAGTGGCCATGCAAGAAGAACTCAACAATTTCAAGCAGGACGAGGTGTGGAAACTAGTCAAAAGACCCAAGTCCAACATCGTCGGCACCAAATGGGCCTTCCGCAACAAACAACACGAACACGGGGTGGTGACAAGGAACAAGGCACGACATGTGGCCAAAGGTATTCACAAGTCGAAGGTTTGGATTTTGATGAAACCTTTGCTCCTATAGCTAGACTTGAGTCTATTAGAATATTACTTGCATATGCGACTCACCATGATTTCAAGCTCTATCAAATGGATGTGAAAAGAGCCTTCCTCAACGGACCAATCAAGGAAGGGTTGTATGTGGAGCAACCCCCCCCTGGTTTGAAGATGAAGAGTTCCCCGACCACGTATTTAAGTTGGGTAAGGCTCTCTACGGCCTCAAACAAGCTCCTAGAGCTTGGTATGAGTGTTTTAGAGATTTCTTAATTGAAAATGGTTTTAGGATCGGTAAAGTAGATTATACATTGTTTACAAAGAAATTTGACAATGACCTCTTTATTTGTCAAATTTATGTTTATGATATAATCATTGGTTCAACTAACAAATATTTTTGTGAGGAATTTAGTAAAATTATGACAGATAGGTTTGAGATGTCTATGATGGGAGATCTAAAGTACTTCTTGGTATTCCAAGTGAGGCAACAAAAGGAAGGGACGTTCATAAGCCAAACTAAGTACACTCAAGAAGTTTGGAATGGACAAGGCGAAGCCCATAAAGACTCACATGGCAACGAATGGCCACTTGGATCTGAATGAAGATGGTCCAAACGTCGATCAAAAGGTATATCACTCCATGATTGGATATTTACTCTACTTATGTGCATCTAGGCCAGATATTATGTTGAGTGTATGCTTGTGTGCAAGGTTTCAAGCCAACCCAAGAGAGTGTCATTTGACAGCCGTTAAGAGAATCTTGCGGTATTTAGTTCATACACCCAACCTAGGCCTTTGGCATCCCAATGGTTCCAAATTCAATCTCATTGGCTACTCTGATGCAGGTTATGCCGGATGCAAGGTAGATAGAAAAAGTACCTCCGATACATGCCAATTCCTAGGGAGATCCCTAGTTTCGTGGTCCTCCAAAAAACAAAACTCCATTGCCCTATCCACGGCTGAAGCGGAGTATGTTGCATCCGGGAGTTGTTGTGCACAACTCCTTTGGATGCGATAAACTCTAAGGGATTACGGTTACAATATGAACCGCATTCCACTCCTTAGTGATAATAAGAGTGCCATTAAAATTGCCCATAATCCCGTTGAGCACTCTAGGACCAAACACATAGACATCCGACATCATTTTTTGAGAGACCATTCAATGAAGGGAGATATAGCCATTTCACATGTCAATACCGAAAAGCAATTAGCCGATATATTCACCAAGCCACTTGATGAAAAACGCTTTTGCGAACTCCGAAATGAACTAAATATCCTCGACGCTCAGAGTGTGGCTTGAAATCTTGTATACCTTAATGCTATCTTCAAAACTCATTGACTGTGTTGTGAAAATCTTCTCTCCAAATTTTTCTGAAAAACAATGTCTATTGCTAGATCTTGGTGAATTATGATCATTGCTTGATTGTTGTATGCTTACTGGTCATATTCATCAAGATTATTTGATTTAATTTGCCTCCCCTTTTCTTAATAAGTACCTTCGAATATATACGAATGGGCGAGCTAATCTTGTCTGGTGACCACGGACTAGTCTGTGGTTACCCGGACTAGTCCGCATGTGCAGATTAGTCCACATAGTGCCGGTTATGCTGGACTAGTCCGGCAGACCACGAACTAGTCCAACATAGTCTCTGGAAAAGTTCAGACTAGTCCGATCATTTTCGGACTTGTCCGATTTTTCGTGTCCATAACCCTATCCCCCGTCAAACCATAATCTTCCTCACACCCACACTTGCCTCAATTTTTCGCTTAGGGAAAATCATCAAAAATCTCCATCAACCCCAAGGCGATTCGACGATTTCTCCATCAAAAATCTTCAAGGTTGGGTGGAAATCAACCTCCTTCGCTTAGGGATTGAAGACCACGGACTTGTATACCCTTCAACCCCCTCTTCTATGAAATTCAAGCGATTTTTCGTTAAATTTTCCCCCAAACCCTAGAAATCTTCATTTTCTTCATTGTTGATCGAATAGCCTAGCTTTTGTCACCTAATACAAGTATCCTTGACGTATTACACTGCTGTTAGGATAGTTTTGCATTGAGCAACTCCATTTGTCTCATAGATAAGGTTCTTGAGGATGAATACCGTACTAGTCCGGTCCATGCACGGACAAGTACGGTCACCCGGACTAGTCCGTGCCTGTACACCGGACTAGTCCGATTTTTCTGAACACAACCCTAAGTTCTTAATCCCTCAATGCAATTCCTTGTCATCTATTCACATCAATACCTTGTGCAATCCATTCTCAGGGCATGTCGAATTCACACGACGAAGTTTCTGACTTTGAGGCCGAGATGGACCACGAAGCCGTGCTTCGGTCCTCGACAAGCCTAAGAAAGAAGCGCCAAGAGCACCCCTCCGAGCTGCCACCCTCTCCTCCTGAGGCTCGAAGGAAGGTGCTCGCGAAGAAGCCAGCATCCAAGGCTTCTGCTGGAGGTGGCCCTCGCCAAGCCAAGGGCAAGGGCAAGGGAATTGCAATAGGCCCGATTGGCCCCCTAAAGCTGTCAGCTCCAAGAGAAGGGGCCAGGGATCCCGCAGAGGAGAGATTCAACGGAAAGGGCAGTGACACGGCAGGCAAATTCAGAAATGATGATTGCTACATCCATCCCAAGCAAGCTGCTGATGGGAGGTTTTGGAGCAACTTCCATGCAAACTTCTACAAGTCTGTATGTCTGCCAATGAAGACGCCCGTGGTGTGCAACCAATGGATAGATTGGGCGCACTTCGAGAAGAAGGGCTGCTCACCCTTTGTTGAGGTGGTGGAGGCAATGGAAAGGCATGGCATGAAGGATCTTTTCTTCTTCAGGAACAATTGGAATGATGAGGTCATCGCACAGTTCTATGTGACATGTCACTTTCCTAGTGACGAGGAAGAGCGGGTGACTTGGATGAATCATGGATCCAAGTACACCACCACATATGAAGAGTTTGCAAGATTGCTGCATCTTGACACCTCGAGCAATGATAATGTGATCATCCACAACATTGGTGTCATCCAGAAAGACGGGATGAAGTTTCTTTATGAACCCAACTCTAAGTTCAACCCTCCTTCCACAAAGAACATGAAGCCCTTCTTTGTGGTGTTGAACAGGGTTCTAAGTAACACAATTGCCCCCAAGGATGGGGATGCAGGAAGTTTGCAGGGGTATCTCAGGACCATGATGAAGGTCATTAGCAAAGACAGAAGATTTGATGTCTTTGACTATATTTGGAACGACATGGTGAACATCTTCTGCACACCAAATAGGTTCTGTGGCTATGCACCTTACCTCATGTTTATGATTGAGAAGGTCACGGGAATAGAGTTCGTCAAGGATGTGGAGCACCTTCCCTTGAGGCCCCAGATGCCTCAAAAGCCAAGTGTTCAAGCTGCTCCATCACCGGCCTCCAGCCCTGAGGATGACATGACATATGTCAAGGAGAACATGAAGTAGATTTGCCAAAAGCTGGAGATCGAGCCCATTGGACCTCCAATAATTTCTAATGACTCCGACTCTGATTACACCGAGCTCGGGCCCTTGACTCCCTTTGAGCTTGCCTATTTTGGCATTGGGGACTCGAGTGGCTCTGTTCCTCCACCTCTTCCTCATCAGCCAGGAGATGAAGATGAAGACAATGAGAGGACTGACAACGAGGCTTGAAGACTTTAGGTCCCTCCTCTCCTTCTTTTTGGTGTCTTGATGCCAAAGGGGGAGAGATTGAGGGGGAGTCTTAGGTTTTAGCTGTAGGATGCGAGGAGAGCTTCTTCTTGTGTCTTTTGTCTATTTTGTGGGTTGTAAAACTTTTAGAGCCCGTTTGGATTGAAGAATCAGTTCTGATTCACTCTTAGAACTTGAGAATCCAATCCAAACGCAAAAAGTGAGAACCGATTCAGTACAGAATCAGAGCGGAACCGGGCGGCAAAATGAACTACGGACCTGGAACACCCGAAAAGGTGTTCTGCATAGCGAATCGGGATTTTGTTCGTAACTGGGCTCAATTTTCGCGGTATTTACCCGCTTCTGCCACTGCCCAGGATGACGAATCCTTCTCGACGATTCGTCTCGCGAAGGTGGCCGTAGTCGCCGGCATCTCCTTCGGTAGTCTCCGCCGCCTCCCCACATCTCCTGCTTCCGGTAATCCCCTGCTCGTCCTGCTCACGCGCGCCGCCAGGATCTGCTGCATGGCGATGGCGGTGTCGTCATGTTCCTCCAAGGCGGCGTCACCCGCGGTAATCCCCTGCTCGGCACTGGATTGCCGCAGATCCCTTACGCTGGCACCGCCAGGTGCCCTACTCGCCGCCGGCGCCCAAGCCACGCAAGTCGCCGGTGCCCGGCCTCTCAGTTGCCTCGCCAAGTTCTGTCGCCAACCCCAAGTGCCTCGCCGCCTGCCAAAGACCGGTAGCCGCAGCGCAGTTCCTTCGCCAGCATGCATTTCCTTCGCCTGTGCCAACTGCCAAGGTAATTGTCTTGCCATTTTCTTGATCTGAACAAATCGCTACTCACACACAAAAGGAACCAGCTCCGTGAGATGTTCTTACCAGAATCTCACTTGGGATCTCCATAATGCTGGCTAAAAGGCTCCTCAGCTCTATCATCACAACGTCCTGCTCGCTCTTCACCTACGCACACGGAAAAAGGAAACAAAATTTACCATACCAGAATATGGTGCAAGTGCGGGCAGCCCGCATACTGAATAGAGATCGAGCCAAGTGTTATTTTTTATGTTTGCTTGCCATCGTTATGACTTGTTGCTCAACGTATAAAAGATTTTTGCAGCTTTGTCTTGTTGTTTGACGTTAAGTCATGATCCTGCAACATACATATAGACATGGTACAGCTAAAGAAAAAAACGGTATGAAATAGGTATAGTTGGAATAAAAAATGTATAAGTAACATTTAGGGGTATATAGGTCAATCTGTCTCTCTTTCCCTTTTCATTGAAACTGAAAAAAAAAACTAGCCAAACGGATTTTAAACTGATTCCGTTTCAGGTTCTGGAACCGATTCAGTGGTGAAACTGAAATGATTCTAATTCTGAGTGAATCTGGAACCGTACCAAACGGGCCCTTAATATGCTCTTATGATACTTATGGTCTTGTGATGCAATTATTTGAACTACTCATGGAGAAATTAGAGAAATCTGTGATTTTGCTATAAGAATGACATATATGCTTGTTGCTGATGTGTTAATGTCAATTATATCATTCTCATCATGATTATTGCTTCGATACACTTAGTTATGTATCCCACCATAAAGAGTGCACATATGAATCATGTTTTCATTGCTTAATGTGTTCTAAACTCATATGTGCACACTTTATGAAAATCTCAATTTTTTATCATATTTTGTGAAATCTCAATTGATTGTCATCAATCACCAAAAAGGGGGAGATTGAAAGTGCATCTAGGAATCCCTTGTGGGTTTTGGATGATTTATGACAAGCAAATGAGATCCTAACCACTTTGTTGAGATGACCACAGGTTCTAATGAGAAAATGAGCAAGATGCCAAAAAGAAAGGAGAATGATGAATAATGCGGAAAAGAGCTCAAGAAACAAGTGTAGTAGATCATTGTGTATGGAGTGTGTTAAGGAAACACACTCCAAGATCTCAAGCACAAATAATCACACACACTGCACAAATTCATACAGGACCGGACTTGTCCAACTGACCCCGGACTAGTCTAATATCTCTCTGCACAAGATTAGACAAGTCCGATATCACCACAGACTAGTCCGATATCTCTCTGACTAGAATCGGACTAGTCCTCCCTAGTGCGGACTAGTCCTCCAAACACTTCACAAGTTGCACAAAATCAGACAAGTCCGATATTAGCACGGACTAGTCCGAAAAACCCTTTGACCTAAATCGGACAAGTCCTCCAAGTGCATACTTGTCCCCAATTCACTTAGGGTTTCACCTTTCTGGACAAGTCCGATATCCATCGGACTAGTCCGAAGATTTCCAGAACCAAAATCGGACAAGTCCGCTCTCTGCTGGACTAGTCCGATATTTTGGGATACCTAGGGTTTTCTACACACAGCACACCGGACTAGTCCGGTGTCCACCACAGACTAGTACAATATTTGTAAACCCTAACGGTTACTTTTAGGAACCCCGATATAAATAGCTGTACACGGCCCATCTTTCAAAACTCTCGACCCCCTGCGCCATCACACCTCCCAAGAGCCTTAGAAACACATCTCTCCTTGAAATCAAATGCAACAAAGATCAATACCTTGAGGATACACTTCGGATCATTGGAGAGACACAGTTCATTGCTCATTGAGCTCTTGGTTTGGTTCCCTAACACACTCCTGTGGTTTTTATTGTGATATTTCGAGTGTGTTCTTGGTTGTGTTCTTGTTGTAATCTTTGGGAGCCCTCAACTTGTTAGAAGGCCCCTTGAATTTAGTTATTTGCCCTTTGTGATAAGTGAAGAGGATTGGCTTCCGTGGCGATCCGACGAGGGTAGGGTTGGAGAAGACCCGGTCCTTTTGTGGACTCCTCAACGTAAACGTAGGTTGCCTCTGTGGGAACTGAACCATGGGATAAAATCATTGTGTTCTTCCTTTGTTCTCATTGTTCTTACACTTCATATACATCAAGGGTTTCGATCAATCTTGCTCACCTTACGTTGAAACATTGAGTATAAGATTAAATTGTGATACATCCTAGTTCATAGTAGTGCAACACTTAAATTACAAGTCTTATTTTGCTGCTTACATCCTAGGATCAAGTTAATCGATCAAATTGATTAACCTAGTCACTACACACCGGACTAGTCCACACTTGACCGGACTAGTTCGATATCTCGAGATTTGATCTAGTTGTTAAGTGTTGTAGGTTGCGACAGAAAATCAAAAAGGCATATTCACCCCCCCCTCTAGGCCACATTCAACAATTGAGTATAGTGGGGCAAACGAGTAAAAGACCCTTCCCGACTCTCTACATTGTGTTCAAGCGACAATGGTGGTCATACAAAATTAGTAAACTCCTATTATTTTTTCCATCAATTTTACACAAGCATGCAAATTTTGCAAACAAAGCATTTAAAACCTGGATCAAAACGATCAAGGACACTTGCCTTGCTCTTGAGCTTTGTTTGGATTGAAAGCTTCGATGTTTTTGTTATTCGGGTCCTCGAAAGCACTCTCTACAGTGATACATTTTATTCCGCGCAACAATCATGCTTAACAAACATTAAAATCAAATAATGCTCATATATTATTCAATATGCCATGATACGCATGATTTGTGCAATTGTAAGGTACAGTTGGTTAATGAGTTGCTATTAATGTTTAATAACTAGTTGTAATGGTTTTTAACATGTTTGAACAAGACTTGAATTAATTTAGATCAATTTGGAATTAATTCAGCACAAAACAGATCAGAAAGCTAGACAAGTCGGTGGTTGCAAAAGAAAAAGGGTTTCCGGACTAACATTTGGCAAGATCGAACTAGTCTGTACAAAGGTCAGACAAGTCCGAAAAGGATCGAAACCTAGATCAGACTAGTCTGCATATTGTGTTGAATAAGTCCGGGTTCTGAAGAATCTGAATTTTTTAAATAGCATAGGGATACCGGACTAGTCCAGGTTCGGGGTCGGATAAGTCCGCTCCCTAACAAGATTAAGTTGCCGATTAGACCTAAATTCATTTTAATCTTGTTCTTTCTAAGGTTGCTTCATGTTAAACATGTATGGGGATGCATGCAATGCATTATGCATGAAAATAAGGGTGTTACAAACCTACCCCCTTAAAATGAATCTCGCCCTCGAGATTCAACATGAAAGAAAAGAGATAGGGAAATTCCTTCTTGAGATCATATTCTCGCTCCCAAGTTGCTTGTAATTCTGTATGATGCTTCCATTGCACTTTGCACCTCGAATGACCTTGTTCCTTGTGACTCTCTCCTTGGTGTCCAAACTTTTGATAGGCTGCTCAGCATTGGTCATATCTTCCTCGAGCTTCAATTCTTCCATCGGTACTTGCTCTTCCGGAGCCCTCAAGCACTTCTTGAGCTGAGAAATGTGAAACACATCATGAACATCAAAAGATGTGCCAACATTTCCAACTTATATGCTACATCTACGTGTTTGTCCAAAATCTTGAATGGTCCAGTATAGCGACGTGCCAACTTGCCTTTGACATTAAATCACTTGTGACCTCACATGGGTGACACTTTGAGATATATGAAGTCTCCCACCTCAAAAGCTAAGCTTCATCTTCTAGTATCCGCATAGCCTTTTTGTCTTGACTGAGCCCTTCTCAAGTTCTCGCAGATTGTCTAGACATGCTTTTTGGCATCCTGGATTACATCAGGGCCAAATACTTGAGTCTCTCATGTCTCCTTCCAAAACAAGGGTGTTCTACACCTTCTCCCATACAATGCTTCATATGGCAACATCTTCAAGCTTGCTTGATAACTGTTGACGAAGGAGAATTTAGCATATGGCAATCTCTTGTCCCATCTTCCTCCATACTTAGCGCACAAGCCCTTAGCACGTCCTCTAATATCTGATTCGTTCTCTCGATTTGCCCATCCATTTCAGTGTGATATGCAGAGCTCCAGTCCAATTGAGTTTCCATCGACTCGTGCAGCTTTTGCCAGAACCTTGTGGTAAATTGAGAACCTCTATCGGACACTATTTTCTTTGGTACTCCATCTAAACACACTATTCTTCCCATGTATAATTCTGCCAACTTTGCTCCACTATAAGTGGTCTTGGCAAGAATGAAATGCGCCGATTTCGTCAACCGATCTACAATAACACATATTGAATCATAAACCATTGAAGTGCAAGGCAAACCAACTATGAAATCCATACAACCTCTTCCCACTTCCATTCCGGAATCTTCAATGACTGCAATAATCCAGCCAGCCTTTCATGTTCAGCCTTGACTCGTTGCCATACATCACACAATGCAGCATATTCAGCAATGTCCCTTTTCATAACATCCCACCAGTAGCACATCTTAAGGTCCTTGTACTTCTTTGTATAGCTAGGATGGATGGAGTAAAGTGACTCATGTGCCTCTTTTAATATCGCTTGCCAGAGACGCTTCTCATTAGGCACAACAATCCATTTTCCAAGCCATAGAGTACCATGGTCGTCCTCATCAAATCAGAATACTCTCCGTTCTTGGGTCCTTTCCTTGATTTCCTGAATTTCCTTATCCTTCATTTGTCCCTATCAAATTTCTTGTTCCAATGTCATATTTAACTCCATTATTCCCATCATATTCACAAAACCAAGATTCAACCGTTCAAACTCCTTGCAAAGCTCGGATGGCAACTCCCTAACGGTGAGCTGGCGGCTTGCTCTTTTTCGACTCAAAGCATCACCACTACGTTAACCTTTTCTAGATGATAATTGATTCCCACATCATAATCCTTAATGAGTTCCAACCATAATTGTTGCCTCAAATTCATATCCATTTTCGTGAATATGTACTTGAGACTCTTATGATCCATGTAAATATTGCATCTATGGCCAAGAACGTAATGTCTCCAAATCTTCAACGCATGCACTACGACTACAAGTTCGAGATCATGTGTAGGATAGTTCTGCTCATGCTTCTTCAATTGTCTAGATGCATAAGCTACTACTCGGCCTTCTTGCATCAATAGACAACCAAATCCTTGCCTTGAAGCATCGCAGTAGATATCAAAGATCTTGCTCACGTCTGGCAATACAACCACGGGTGTTGTTGTTAACCTCTTCTTTAGCTCCTCAAAACTGTCCTAACAAGCTTGAGTCCACTTTAAAGGATTCTCCTTCATTAAAGATCAGTCATGGGCTTCATTATCTTGGAAAAGTCCTTGATGTACCAACGGTAATATCTGGCCATTCCAAGGAAACTCCTTATTTCGTTCACATTCTGTGGCGGTTCCCACTTTAGCACATCTCTATCCTTTCCCAGGTCAACTGACACTCCTCCTTCAGAGATGACATGGCCTAAGAATGATATTTCTCTCAACTAGAATTGGCACTTGTTAAACTTGACATACAACTGGTGCTCTCGCAATTTTTGCAACATCAGCCTCGAATGCTCTTTGTGCTCCTCTTCACTCTTTGAGTAGATCATGAGGTAATCAATTAACACTATCTCGAAGTTATCCAAATACTCCATGAAAACATTATTCCTGAGATACATGAAGTATGCGAGTGCATTGGTCAATCCAAATGACATGACCGTATACTTAGTATCCATACCGTGTCCTGAAAGCTATTTTGGGTATGTCTGATGGTCTAATCTTCATTTGGAAATATCCCGATCTATGATCAATTTTAGAGAATATTCTGGTTCCCTTCATTTGGTCGAACAGATCCTCAATGGGGGGCAATGTGTACTTATTCTTAATTGTCACCTCATTGTGAGACGGTAATCCACACACATTCTATGGGATCCATCTTTCTTATCTACGAAAAGCATTAGGGTTCCCAATGGAGATGAGCTTGGGCGTATAAAATCCTTCTCTAACTGCTCTTGAATCTGCTTCTTGATCTCCTCTAATTTCTTAGGAGGCACACTATATGGCCTCTTTGCTATAGGTGCAGTTCCAGATATTAAATTAATGATAAACTCGATGTCACGATCAGGTGGCATACCTGGCAATTCCTCAGGAAACACTTCTGAGTACCCCTGAACAACCATAATTTCCTCCAATGTTACTCCTTCTGCATGATGTACCATTGCCTTCTCAGTTGTCGGCTGAACTACCTTGAACTCTATACTGACTCCTTCCTCATTTGTCAATTGCACTGTCCGAGTGGCACAATGAATCACTCTGTTATGCTTCGTTAGCCACTCCAATCCAAGTATGATTTCCAAGCCTTGCGAATTCAAGACTATAAGGTTGGTGAGGAAATCTACCCCCCTTATGGAAATACTTACTTTTTGAAATATTATATTCGTCCTCATCTCCCCACCAGGAGATTTAACCAACAGGGTATACATCAGGTATGATATAGGCATGTTATGCTTTGCAACATACTTTGATGATATGAATGAATGGGGTGCTCCAGAATCAAATAATATAGTAGCGGGGTTGGAGTTTGCGAAAAACATACCAAACACAACATCTTCAGCTTGTTGAGCCTCTTCTGCAGATAAATGGTTCACCTTGCCAGAAGCAAAATTCTGCAGTCCTCAGTAGCCTTGAGTTACTCTTCCATTGGGTCTAGGATTCTTCCTTGGAGCATTGTCATCTGTCCCTGACCTGATTTTGGTCATTGGTTTGCAAAATATCCCACTTGACTACAATTAAAGCAAGTCTTCGCACCAGTGGTGCTAGAGAAGTTAGGGCGAGGCTGATTTTGAGCATAGGCAGTCATATTTGGACGCAGTGCAGGCTGCATAGGTAAGCGAGGTGCTTGCATGGATGGATGTGACTGCATTGGCTGTTGCAGTCGAGGTGGATAAGCAGGGCGGTATGCAGCAGCAGACGGGTTGTAATATGGTGCGGAAGGTGGTGCATAGCGAGGACGAACATTGCTTCCTTGAGGTTTTCCATGATATGTCATCCTCCTCTTGTGATCTAGATCCATCTCACAAATCTTGTTCTCAACCACAATGGCTTTGTCAACAAGCTTCTAAAAGTTTGCATAGTCAGTATTGAGCAACTGAACTTGAATTTCATTGTTGAGACCTCTCATGAATAGATACTGATTCCTGCTATCAATGTTGATGTCCTTTGGAGCGTACCTAGGCAGTTGAGTGAATTTGTTGAGATACTTACTCACACTCATCCTTCCTTGCTTGAGGTTTTCAAGTTCCTACCTTCTAAGTATCATAACTCCCTCGGGTACATAGTGAGAATGGAAACTTTCCTTGAATTTAGCCCATGTGATTCTTTCATGATTAGCGTGGGCATTGCATAGAGATTCCCACCAATCTGCAGTAGCTCCAAGCAACTAGTGTGAGGCAAAAAGAACCTTTTCTCTGTCACCGCACTGGACGATAGCAAGTTTCTTCTCAACAGACTTCAGCCAATGATCAGCTTCCATAGGGTATGTGGCTTGAGCAAAAGTAGGCGGCTTGGTCCTCAGGAATTCTCCCAAATTGTTGTGGGGTGGAGGGGTGGTGGTGGTGGAGGCATGTGGGGCTGATTGTTGTTGCCATCTTGCAGCTGTCCCATGGTCTGCATGAGCTGGTTCTGCATTGCCAACGGCTGCTCAAGGTTGATAGCCCCATGTCCAAGTCCATTGTTGTTCTAAGGTGCTCCATTGTTCTCCTTCTTACTGTTGGCATTCCTTTGGTTGCCAGTCCTTGACATCTGTTGTTGAAAGAATAGTAGAGACGAAAGAATTTATAATTTGAAAAGAACACCTCCGACGATACGCATCAAGGTATATGGAACTAAACAACTCTCTTATTAAACTAAAAACCCTATTAGAGGATGTGGGAAACGATCCCACAACTCTATACTACATGCGAGATGTGGACAAAACGCTAAGTATCCTACAACTCGTACCAAGCACACACGCACAAGCACACACCACGAAAATTCAGCACACCACACTAAACAAAACCAAAACAATCTAAACGCTTTTCTAACTTCTAGATAGGAGACCTAGATTTAATTGTATGAACCGTGGTTGTCCTGTCCATGAGGCGGCGAAGGCGGCGGCGAGGCATACATGGGCGCACGCCAAGGTGAGTTGGCCGTCCATGTAGGCGCTGGAGAGGTTGCTACACCATTGACCTCTATGGTGGCACGAACGTCCTCTTGCTTTTCCATGTTTAACAACTTCTTACGGAGGTAGCGGATCTCTTCCATGGCATCCGCATAGCGATTTCCCAAATTCACCAATACTTTCTGAGATCTATCAATGGCACGAGAACTGACTTGAGATCCTTCTTGTGGTCATAAGACTTCCCTTGTTCACTTCTTGCATTGCGGGTGCAGCGCAAAGCTAGTACCTCCAACTTGCTCTCGGTAGATGTGGCACAATCTAGTAAGTGCATCCCAAGCCACATCATCGATAGCTTGCTCCCTGGTGCATCTTCATGTGGACGCAAAGTGTCGGGTGACCACCTCATCTTGGGCAATAACGGTAACTTGATCCCTCCATTCTTCATGTCCATGGAGAGGAATCCTCTTGACGTAATACTCCAAATGCATCTTGCATGGATAAAGGAACTTCTTCAATTTCTTAGCTACAAATTCTCCATCAGTGATGTCGAAACGGAATTATTGGGCATCACGGTGAACTAGGCATTTGTCCTCCTTTCTAGCTTCACTAGGCTGTGATGCATTCCTTTGGGCTTTGTCTACTTCTTCTTGTGCAACGGGTTTGTCATCTTCTTGCGGTTCCTCCTCATCTTGGGCTTCATCCTCATTCTCCTCATGTGTTTCACATTCCTCTTCCTCACTATCATAGAATTCCACCATCTCAGGTTCTTCCTCCTCTTCATCATCATAGGATTCCACCTCCTCAGGATCTTCCCCCGTCGTGTTGGAGTGTTCATGCTCAACTTTCTTTGCGGAGAACTCACTTCTTCCTCCTCTTGGGCTAGTTCCATTTGCGGCTCCTCGCGAGGCCTAAGCTTGTTTCCAAGGGGTGGCAAACGAGCTCTCTTGCGGGCTGTCATTTTGATGTGAGCCATCTATAAGAAAACATGAGATTATTAGAGGAAAACGCAAATATCTGGTCTGAAATTGCAGCAGCCATAAATTTAGATGAGAGGATGTGCATTTGCTCAAAAAGACGGAAAAACGGCAAAAATTGCAGCAGCAGCAGCAGCAAAAGCATGGATTTTCCCCACTTTATATAGCTAGTGGGGCAAAATAATTCAAAACAACTAAATTTTGACTAGGAAATAAGTCCTAAATGATTTTTGTTGTCCATTCTACCTAGGCTTGCATCTTACGGTCAAACCTGGCTCTGATACCAATTTGTGACATTTGGTTTCGAGAAATGAACCAAACGTAATGCATATATGTGTCCATGATGTTTAACACACATACACGAGTGATTCACAAATGATAAACAGATTAAACCATATGTCGAATTATAACACTAATAATAGTACCTTATTACAAACAAAACAGTCTTGAATACAAGCTCTAAACCACTGCAGCGGAAAACACTAAAACACTAAAGACTCCAACTCCACAGGCAAGCTTGACGGTAACATGCAAACCTAGAACTCCTCAAAGACCTCCTAGTACTCCACATTGTCACCTGCGTCTGAATTTGTTGGAGGAATAGCAAGGGTGAGCATATGCCGTACTCAACAAGTGCGGAAAGTATGACATGTAGATTAAACAAGGAATGATAATAGCTAATGGCTATTTGCTTAAAAGTACATTCAAAACAGTTGGAAATGCAATTATATGATCATTAAGTGTGGTCCTTCCCAAAATAACCCAAATAACATAAATTTCAACTTAAGTAACCAATTCCAGCAATAATAATCCATAGTCAATCCATATCTGCTCACCGGTCTCAATTTCATCCATTCCATATCCCAAAACAAATTAATGAACCAATACCAACTCCCAACCAATACATGTTTAACATTAATCCACATAAAGAGGAATAAGTTTAAAATTGATTTGGAACAAAACCGCACTTAAAATGCTAAAAAGTGGGGACTAGTCCGATTTTAGTGAGGACTAGTCCGATTTCTCTCTGACCTTGATCAGACTTGTCCTTTTTGCTGCGGACTAGTCCAATTTTTCCTCTAGACACGTCCGGACTTGTCGGATCTTATGCGGACTAGTCTGGTGTTCCCAGAATCCTTGAAAATTTGCCAAGTCCCTGGAGTTGTCTGGACTAGTACGGTGTTCCAGCGGACTTGTTCGTTTTCCTCTCTAACTAAAGTTGAACTTGTCTGATCATTAGCCAGACTTGTCCGATTCCTTTCTAACTAACTTCGGACTAATCCGGTCCTTTTCGGACTTGTCCGATATTTCGCGACTCTGAGTTGATCTTTTGTTTCACGAGTTGTTTCTTGGGGTTCACGTTAAGTTGTCCTAGGGACGTCATGCCTAACTCTTTTAGAGCCCATGTGGGACTCTAAACCGGCCTCTACTCATCTCAAACTCGAAATCCATCTAACCCTAGCCTCCACCTTCATATAAACAACCCCACCACTTGGCTTGACATCTATTTTCCACTTTTCCACCCCACCCAAACCCTAGTTCGTGGAGAGCCACCATCAAGGAGGGAGGAGGAGATCCCAAGCAAGAAGAAGAAGAGGAGGAAACAAAAGAGGATCAAGATCTCCATCAAGTTTCGTTCTTCATCACCAGTTCATCATCAAGTTCATCACCAACCCTAGATCATCAAGATCCAAGTGTTGCTTCCAAGTTTCTCGATTCATTAGAGTCCTAAACACCTGGTATACCTTTTATTCTCTTTTTTTTTACGTGAATTCAACCCCAAGTCTCCAAATTCATGTCGATCTAGAAACCCTAATATGTTGATCTCGCGCAGTGCGGACTTGTCTGGTCCCTATCGGACTAGTCCGATTTTCCTAGTTAAATTGTGTTGAATTAATTTTAAATTTTGATCTAATCAAATCCAAACCTGTATAAACTTGTTAAAATCTATTATAACTGGATAGTGATCATTTAAAAGCAATATATTAATAAGTTCTACCATGCCTTCGCATTAATCGTGCATGTCATGTCATATTGAGTAATATTTGTGCACTCTTTGATTGTGTTTCTTTTCTTGTATGGTTATTGTGTGGATTAGACAGATTTGCGCTAGTGAGTGCCGCGGAGGATCTGCAGCACCAAGAGTTTGAAGGCTTTGACTCGAATCAAGCCCAAGAGCAGGACAAGTGTTTGGAGACCGGGGTCCGCACCTCCGAGGATCTCATTGGGTGGTGCTGTGCGATGCGGCACCTAACAACACACACGAAAAGAATACAAAAATATACAAAGTTTTCATTTCATAATTATATTCAGAGTTTACAAAACAGTGTACATCAGAAGTACACACGCAGCGGAATTACATACTCATATTCTCACCTATCTAAGCATAAGAGAAAACGTCCATGCCCTAGGACACTTCTCACTAGCAACATGACGATCATATAGCAGCGGCGTGGTTCACATGAGATTTATCTCGATAACTCGAGTCTCATGTACAAACTGAATAGCAGAAATAAAACTAATACCTGCAAAAATCATTAAAGCGCAAACGTGAGCATAAGGCTTAGCAAGGCTTAACCGTCTCACTAGACATATGCAGGGGTAAGTACTAAGCATGGGTAAGGAATAGCATAAAGGACTAGCCTACAAGTGGATCCTTATATTCATGTTTTAAGTAGCAAATGACATTCTTCAGGCACGACACATCATGGGTTCCACAATCAAACAAGGAACGCTTTGCCGATGATATGACATGCCCAAAGCACATAATGCTATTACAGGTAAAGTATGGGGAAACTGTAAACTTTTAATTATACTATCTCTAAGCCAAACAAGGTTGCAATACAATGATTAAGCAGATCGGCAATATTTATCATCATTCCATTACTCTTATTTACTACGTCACAACTCAGTGAACAAGTGGTACTCTATTACCGCGAGGGACGGTGATTGCAATCAGGACACACCCGGAATACACGACACATACGCCCGCTCGGAAGTACCTTTCACTGTACTCCACTCACACGTCGTATGTGGCCACCTTTCACCCGTCATCTTGATGTCGAACCTGTTCTACCGTCCCAAAAGTAAGGTCCCTAACCGAGCACGTCGAAGTTGCTCCTTAGAGGTTCCACCTTACGATCATCCCCGAAGGACGGCGGTATAAGTTTCGACATGAGGGTGCCCGAGCTACATCAGTTTAATGGACCCCATTAATCCATTATGTAACCGGTACTATTCAAACTTGCTCAACAGGGCCGCACACGAGACGGGTCCTTAACCGACACAGACGGGGCTACAACCAACCTCCACATTTGCCTTACCCTTACCGGCCCAGGCCCAAATGTGGTCGCAAGCATTGTCCCCCTCAATATGGGATCAGACAACCTTGCGCGTCCCGTCCTACAGGAACATCCCGTCCACATCTCCAATTATTAAGAGTGAACATTTTTGTAACATCTCGCGAGTAGGTTTCCCTTACTCGACTTCTCTCGCAAGTAGAATTCAACTACTTGACTTGTGATCAAATAAAATGTGATCCTCTCGCTAGTAGATTCCAACTACTCGACTTCTACCAGATTTCCTATACATTAGCAAAGTAGTTACTACAGGTCAATATGTAAACCGTTCCAACCAATCCTCGGGATTTGTAGTCATGCAAGTGGAGTATCAATCACCCTATACATAATGCACATATCAAACTTAAGATGTAATGTGAGAAATACTGCAAAACTCTGTAAAGCTTTTAAATGCAAACCGGGGCTTGCCTTGTTTGCGACTCTATAACAATGTCAGTTGTTAGGGCTTGGTCTTCCTCCGGAGAACCTGCCATGGAACTTCAGTGGAAACACCTTGTCCTTCTCCTCCAAGCGAAGTTTCTTGTCGATCACCTATCAGCACGTTCCTATCGACATGATATGCACATAAGTAATTAAGTAATTTAAGAATAGATTCCACGGGGTTGTGTAAACTCTAAGAATGAGGAGTTTGACTAGGAAGGACAGATATGCCTCTGTTGTGTGGATAAACAAAGGATGGAGTCAAGTGGTCATAGTAGTATTGAGATGTGAATTGAAAGGTGCAACGTAAGCACACATTGCAACTTGGCACTCAACACTCGATGCTATGCCACTCAAGGATGATAAAGCTGAATGGTGTGGAAGTGTTGGACTGGTAATGTAAGGATGACTAAAGAATCAAGGGGGGCATCGAAAGCTTGAGTATGAGTGGAGTGTACAAGACGAATGTTGCGATTTAGCAGTCGACCACTGAACTTGACTTAACTCATTGTAACACCCTAAATTTTCGCATCCTGCATTGCATACATGATTATGCATTAAACATTAGTAGGATAAAAGAAAAATAATAAAACATAAAAGATGAAGTATATATATATAAATGTATGTAGCAAAAGAAGAAAAAAAAATAATAATTATATCCTAAAACCTGTAATAAGGAATAAGTATAAAAATAATAATAAAAATATATATAAGAACATATGTAAATAATATATAACAATAGATAAAATATTAATGTTAATAGTATATGTTATAAAAAAAAATAAATAATAAATAATAAATATAAAACAATAATAATAATATATAAAAAGAAATATATAAATAAATTATATAACAATAAATATATATATAATAATAAATAAAATAAATAAGATAAATAAAAATAATAAAACTTAAATAATAATATATATAAAAAAATAATATAAATAATAAATAAATAATATAAAAAAATAAAATAAAAAATATAAATTATAAAATAATAATAATACTAAATGAAAAAAAAAAGAAAAAAAGAAAAAAAAACAACGGCCAGCGGTCGAGCCGCCAGCCGGCCCCGCCGCGCGCCCCGAGGCGCTCCGCGCCGCGTGCCCGAGCGCGCCCGCCCGGGGGGGCCCCACCCTGACGCGACCCGCCGAGGCGCCGGCCCGCTCCCACGCCGCCTCGATCGCCCCCCCCCCCCCCCCCCCCCCCCCCCCCCGCTGACCCGCGCCGCACCGGACCCCCCCCCCCCCCACCCTGCCGCCGCCTTGGCCCACGTGCCGCACCGCGCCTCCCACCCCGCGCTCGCCCCGCCCCGGTCCCCGCCTGCCCCCCCTGACCGCGCCGCCTGCGGTCACGCCGCCCGGGCCCCGCCGCTGCAGCGCCTGGCGCTGCGCCTCCACACCCGGCCCCACCCCGCCAGCGGCCGACACTCCCACCCCGCCTGCCGCCCACGCGTGCCCCGCCTGCCGCACCGCTCGCGCCTCCCACGGCAGCGCGACGCGCCGGGCCCCACCCCATCCCGTGCGCGACGACTCCGCGCACCGTGCGACAGACGCCAAATCCCCGTGCCTCCCGCGCTTTTTCCGCGCGCCCTCCCCCGCTCCCGCGGAATCCCGCGCCCCGCCCCGATTTTTCCGCCGAATCCCACCGCTCGCCCGTACCGACTCCCCGTTGACTCCCGCGCCTATAAAAAGGACCGTAGGTCCCTAGGGGTCTCCGCTGATCCTAAAAACACCGCCGCACAGAGAACCACGCCGCCAGGAAAAAAGGCACCAGAGGCTGCGCCGCCAGGGGAAGAAAAAGAAGAGAAAAAAAGGGGAAGAAGAGGGAAGAAAGAGAGGAGGGTACCACCGTCCACCGGAGATCGTCGCCGTCGTCGTGCCGCCGAGGAACTGCTGCGCCATCCACTTCGTCTACGCATTGTCCCCATCCCGCGACCGTCAAGCCGTCAGATCTACGGTAGGCCATGTTCCCGATGCGAATTTTAGTGACGCATTAAGATCTAATAGACGTAAATTGATTTTAGTTGCACCATAAATTTTATTTCAGCAGCATTAATTAACCCTAAAACCCCCGTAAACTCATATGAACACGTATGAACTAGTCACATCTAATTAATAAACAACCATAGTTAATTAGTTATTGAATTATGCATGCATGCATGTCATCGCATGTTGATTAATGCGTGTGCATCATGTTGAATTGTATGTATTTTCTTGTATGTGTGATCACGAGTAGAGGGAAGTGCTCAAGTGGCCGCATACGAGGATTTTCAGAATCAAGATTTCGAAGCGCTTGAACAACCCCATCCGCCGGAGCAAGGCAAGTGTCCTTGAAGCATATTGATCCTGTTTTAAAATAAATGTTTTGTTTGCAAAACTGCATGCTATGTCAATTTGATGGGAATCCTATGGTAGGAAGTTTACTAGATTTGTTAAACCAACCTTGTCACCTGGAATTTATGGTAGAGAGTCGGGAAGGGTTTTTACCTTTTTGCTTCGCTTAATTAATTGGGATAGCAAACAACACTACACATTTAATTACGCATTAATGATGTTCTGGTTAATGTGAACTGGTCGATACGGTATGGTGATGGGTGATCTAAGCAAGCTTGGTATGTGAATGGGTTGGATGTTATGGTGGTTTGCTTGCTTTAGATCTAAGGACCGGTTCATGCGAGAATACGCCAGGACTACAGTGCCACCACGAGGCCAAGTATGGGTGCGGCGTAGCTGATTAATTAGGGCTTTGCTAGTGCTGTTTGGACCATTGTGGATGCTTGGGGAAGGGGTAGTCGGATTGGGTTTGTTGGTGATTGGTGGGACTACCCTGGGATCCGAATGGCTCAAGAGGGGGCCCTTGGTTGAAGATGTGCTCAGTTGGAGACATCGCCACTGGTGAAACCTCAGTGGGGTCTGAATAGGCTAGTAATCCCTTTGTAAAGGCTATTTTGTGATCTCTTGGCCATACATCAAAGGAAGTGTAATTGGCATAAGGGAGGTTCTTCAGTCGCCGACGGGTGATGAAATCACAAACACGTGGGTAAAGTGGTACAAACTCTGCAGAGTGTTAAAAACTATCATGATAGCCGTGCTCCCGGTTAAGAGCGCCTGGATGACCTACATGATTAGAGTTGGAATTGGGATTTGGGATGGTTGTGTGTGGTTTATGGTTATGGGTTGGTAATGGTTATGGTTTATGGATTATGGTTACGGATATGAATTTGAGTTACGGTAACTGGACATGGATAATGATGATGTTGGCAATAATTGCATATGGTTAATATTTTGTTAATATGATGGTTACGATGGGATTGTCTCACATAGACGTAGGATAATGCTTTTCAAATGTTTTACTGTACTTTTCAGCACTTAGCCATTATTATTGTCGTCATTTGAATAAGCCACATGTCATACTTTCCACACTTGCTGAGTACGACATGTACTCACTCTTGCAATCCCCCACCCCAACAGTTGCAGGTCAGAATTGTGAGTTTAATGGCGATAATGTGGAGATCTAGGCCGTGTCTACCGTCAGCTTTGCCTGTGGTGTTGCATGGAGCTGCGCTATCCCTTTTGCTTAGTTTGCTTAGTTGCTTAATTAGTTTATTTCCGCTGCTTTAGTTGAACATGTCATTAATATTCATTAGAGCTTGTATTCGAGGATTTAATGAATTATGTAATAAGAGTACTTATTTAATAATTTGAGCTGTGGTAATTATCTGTTTATCATTTGTGAATCACTCGTGTATGTGTGTTGAACATCCTGGGCACACATATGCGTTAGCTTGGTTCATTTTCGGAACCGGGCGTCACAGATTGGTATCAGAGCCACAGGTTGACCGTAGGACGCAGCCTAGATAGAATGGACACTTTAAAACACATAGGAGCACTCAGGAAACGATGTGTTTTTGTTGGTGTGCTGTTTGCTATATATTGTTTGCTTGCGTGCTTAATAGAGGATTTTGGGATGCCTTAGCATTGCCATGTCCACCTAGGCTAGTGTAGCTAGTTGGTTAGCTTCATATCCCTTGATGCATATAGTTGGGGACGTTTCTAAATTCTTACCTATTGCTTTTCTCTAGATGGTGAGGACTCGCAACCAGAGAGATGCCAATGACGAGGAGGAGAACAATGGAGAACCTCAGAACAACAATGGACAAGGACCTGCTCATGGAGCTATCAACATTGAGCAACTCTTGGCTATGCAAAACCAGCTCATGCAGACCATGATACAGACCATGGGACAGCTGCAGGCTGGCAATATCAACAATCAGCCCCACATGCCTCCACCGCCACCTCCGCCTCCTCATGACCGATTGGGAGAGTTTATGAGGACTAGGCCGCCAACCTTTGCTCAAGCTGCTGACCCTATGGATGCGGATGATTGGCTCAAGTCCGTGGAGAAGAAACTTGCTATTGTCCAATGCAGTGACCGAGAGAAGGTCCTATTTGCTTCTCATCAACTCGTTGGAGCAACTGCAGATTGGTGGGATTCTTATTGCAGTGCTCATGAGAACCAAGAAAGAATCACTTGGGCTGAATTCAAAGAGAATTTTCGTTCTCATTATGTCCCGAATGTGTTATGCTCTTGAAGAGGCAAGAATTTGAGAATTTAAGGCAAGGAAGATCAAGTGTGAGTGAATATCTCAACAAGTTCACTCAACTCTCAAGGTATGCGCCCGAGGATGTTAGTCGAGACAGCCGGAAGCAATATTTGTTCATGAGAGGCCTCAACAATGAGATCCAAGTGCAACTACTCAATTGCGATTATGCCAATTTCCAGAAGCTGGTGGACAAAGCAATTGTAGTTGAGAACAAGATCCGTGAGATGGAGCAAGAAATCAAGAGGAAGGCGCCGTATCAAGGACAGCAACAAGGAAGTAATGGGCGCCCTCGCCTTGCACCACCCAACGCACCCCATTACAGCTCCCCTATTCCTGCTCAGCGCCCTGGTTATGCACCACACCCAACTCAGTTTGTGCAACAGCGCCCTGATATGCAAGCAATGCCTTATGCACCTCATGCTGATTTTCCTGGAACCAATGCTCAAAACCAAGCTCGTCCTAATAATTCTGGTGGAGTCAAGAGGTGCTATACTTGTGGAGAAGCTGGACACTTTGCGAATCAATGTCCTAAGTCAGGCCTTGGTCAAAGAAGCAATGCGCCGAGACAAAACCCAAGACCTAATGGAGTACAACCACAAGGAAACCGTGGACAGCAGAATTTTGCTCGTGGCAATGTGAACCATGTCTCTACGGAGGATGCTCAACAAGCGAATGACGTGGTCATTGGTATGTTTCTTGCTAACTCCAACTACGCGACTATGTTAATTGATTCTGAAGCATCGCATTGATTCATTGCATCAAAGTATGTTGCCAATTATAGTTTGCCCATCTCTCATATGAAGTCTACTCTATTGGTTAAGTCTCCTGGAGGAGAGATGAGGACAAATATAGTATGTCTAAAAATAAGCCTTAGAATAAGGGGGGTAGACTTCTCCACCAACCTCATTGTTTTGCATTCACAAGAAGTAAGAGGATCCGTTGGTGCAAAGCGCAATGGAAACACCATACGGAAACCGAAGCTATATGGGAACGTGAAGAAGACCTGAAGGCAGAATTCCCTCACCTTTTCTCCACGCTATCGAATCTCGAGGGCGAGATTTATTTTAAGGGGGGTAGAATTGTAACACCCTAAATTTTCGCATCCTGCATTGCATACATGATTATGCATTAAACATTAGTAGGATAAAAGAAAAATAATAAAACATAAAAGATGAAGTATATATATATAAATGTATGTAGCAAAAGTAGAAAAAAAAAATAATAATTATATCCTAAAACCTGTAATAAGGAATAAGTATAAAAATAATAATAAAAATATATATAAGAACATATGTAAATAATATATAACAATAGATAAAATATTAATGTTAATAGTATATGTTATAAAAAAAATAATAAATAATAAATATAAAACAATAATAATAATATATAAAAAGAAATATATAAATAAATTATATAACAATAAATATATATATAATAATAAATAAAATATATAAGATAAATAAAAATAATAAAACTTAAATAATAATATATATAAAAAAATAATATAAATAATAAATAAATAATATAAAAAAAATAAAATAAAAAAATATAAATTATAAAATAATAATAATACTAAATGAAAAAAAAAGAGAAAAAGAAAAAAAAAACAACGGCCAGCGGTCGAGCCGCCAGCCGGCCCCGCCGCGCGCCCCGAGGCGCTCCGCGCCGCGTGCCCGAGCGCGCCCGCCCGGGGGGGCCCCACCCTGACGCGACCCGCCGAGGCGCCGGCCCGCTCCCACGCCGCCTCGATCGCCCCCCCCGCTGACCCGCGCCGCACCGGACCCCCCCCACCCTGCCGCCGCCTTGGCCCACGTGCCGCACCGCGCCTCCCACCCCGCGTTCGCCCCGCCCGCATCGCGCAGCGCGGGCCCCGCCCCGGTCCCCGCCTGCCCCCCCTGACCGCGCCGCCTGCGGTCACGCCGCCCGGGCCCCGCCGCTGCAGCGCCTGGCGCTGCGCCTCCACACCCGGCCCCACCCCGCCAGCGGCCGACACTCCCACCCCGCCTGCCGCCCACGCGTGCCCCGCCTGCCGCACCGCTCGCGCCTCCCACGGCAGCGCAACGCGCCGGGCCCCACCCCATCCCGCGCGCGACGACTCCGCGCACCGTGCGACAGACGCCAAATCCCCGCGCCTCCCGCGCTTTTTCCGCGCGCCCTCCCCCGCTCCCGCGGAATCCCGCGCCCCGCCCCGATTTTTCCGCCGAATCCCACCGCTCGCCCGTACCGACTCCCCATTGACTCCCGCGCCTATAAAAAGGACCGTAGGTCCCTAGGGGTTTCCGCCGATCCTAAAAACACCGCCGCACAGAGAACCACGCCGCCAGGAAAAAAGGCACCAGAGGCTGCGCCGCCAGGGGAAGAAAAAGAAGAGAAAAAAAGGGGAAGAAGAGGGAAGAAAGAGAGGAGGGTACCACCGTCCACCGGAGATCGTCGCCGTCGTCGTGCCGCCGAGGAACTGCTGCGCCATCCACTTCGTCTACGCATTGTCCCCATCCCGCGACCGTCAAGCCGTCAGATCTACGGTAGGCCATGTTCCCGATGCGAATTTTAGCGACGCATTAAGATCTAATAGACGTAAATTGATTTTAGTTGCACCATAAATTTTATTTCAGCAGCATTAATTAACCCTAAAACCCCCGTAAACTCATATGAACACGTATGAACTAGTCACATCTAATTAATAAACAACCATAGTTAATTAGTTATTGAATTATGCATGCATGCATGTCATCGCATGTTGATTAATGCGTGTGCATCATGTTGAATTGTATGTATTTTCTTGTATGTGTGATCACGAGTAGAGGGAAGTGCTCAAGTGGCCGCATACGAGGATTTTCAGAATCAAGATTTCGAAGCGCTTGAACAACCCCATCCGCCGGAGCAAGGCAAGTGTCCTTGAAGCATATTGATCCTGTTTTAAAATAAATGTTTTGTTTGCAAAACTGCATGCTATGTCAATTTGATGGGAATCCTATGGTAGGAAGTTTACTAGATTTGTTAAACCAACCTTGTCACCTGGAATTTATGGTAGAGAGTCGGGAAGGGTTTTTACCTTTTTGCTTCACTTAATTAATTGGGATAGCAAACAACACTACACATTTAATTACGCATTAATGATGTTCTGGTTAATGTGAACTGGTCGATACGGTATGGTGATGGGTGATCTAAGCAAGCTTGGTATGTGAATGGGTTGGATGTTATGGTGGTTTGCTTGCTTTAGATCTAAGGACCGGTTCATGCGAGAATACGCCAGGACTACAGTGCCACCACGAGGCCAAGTATGGGTGCGGCGTAGCTGATTAATTAGGGCTTTGCTAGTGCTGTTTGGACCATTGTGGATGCTCGGGGAAGGGGTAGTCGGATTGGGTTTGTTGATGATTGGTGGGACTACCCTGGGATCCGAATGGCTCAAGAGGGGGCCCTTGGTTGAAGATGTGCTCAGTTGGAGACATCGCCACCGGTGAAACCTCAGTGGGGTCTGAATAGGCTAGTAATCCCTTTGTAAAGGCTATTTTGTGATCTCTTGGCCATACATCAAAGGAAGTGTAATTGGCATAAGGGAGGTTCTTCAGTCGCCGACGGGTGATGAAATCACAAACACGTGGGTAAAGTGGTACAAACTCTGCAGAGTGTTAAAAACTATCATGATAGCCGTGCTCCCGGTTAAGAGCGCCTGGATGACCTACATGATTAGAGTTGGAATTGGGATTTGGGATGGTTGTGTGTGGTTTATGGTTATGGGTTGGTAATGGTTATGGTTTATGGATTATGGTTACGGATATGAATTTGAGTTACGGTAACTGGACATGGATAATGATGATGTTGGCAATAATTGCATATGGTTAATATTTTGTTAATATGATGGTTACGATGGGATTGTCTCACATAGACGTAGGATAATGCTTTTCAAATGTTTTACTGTACTTTTCAGCACTTAGCCATTATTATTGTCGTCATTTGAATAAGCCACATGTCATACTTTCCACACTTGCTGAGTACGACATGTACTCACTCTTGCAATCCCCCACCCCAACAGTTGCAGGTCAGAATTGTGAGTTTAATGGCGATAATGTGGAGATCTAGGCCGTGTCTACCGTCAGCTTTGCCTGTGGTGTTGCATGGAGCTGCGCTATCCCTTTTGCTTAGTTTGCTTAGTTGCTTAATTAGTTTATTTCCGCTGCTTTAGTTGAACATGTCATTAATATTCATTAGAGCTTGTATTCGAGGATTTAATGAATTATGTAATAAGAGTACTTATTTAATAATTTGAGCTGTGGTAATTATCTGTTTATCATTTGTGAATCACTCGTGTATGTGTGTTGAACATCCTGGGCACACATATGCGTTAGCTTGGTTCATTTTCGGAACCGGGCGTCACACTCATAAAGAAGTAAACCTAGTTAAGTGAGCAGTGCTGTCGTAGGGTCCTGACTTAGGATGCACCATGATGGAACCTAACGACACTTGGGACTGAATTGGGATCAACATGGCTTGGACTTAAGAAGTCATTACAAGCACTGTTAACCTATCACGAGTACCGAGACAACGTCAAATGACTTGTAGGTAAAGTAGTTTCTACGGCAAGCTTCTCGAGCATCGTTCAAGTGCTTACATGACACTATTGCAGTGTCCTTTGCAAGATTGTCCAGATGAGCTCAGTGAACTCCTGGAACTCAAACATGATGCGAGACCTTGTCGTGACGGTCATGCTTTGCCATCACGAGAAGATCGGATTAGCCAGGTCCACATCGACCTGGACTCGTCAATGGGGTGAGCGGAATCCCGAACACCACTTTGTGAGTCTTAAGGCTAGTGATGTCGACTCGGTTGTTGATAAGCGACTCGACGAACCTGCCGTCGATGAAGTGGTACACCAAGTTAACCAATCCTATGATCGGTTAGGGAACATCCTCGACACAACCAAGGAACTCTTATCCAAGGATCCCCTTGGTCTAGTTTTCCTTGTCGGTCGCAACGTTCTTGCAGACCTCTACCCCAGGTCATCGGTGATCACCGACACACCTGGTTTGACCTAGAAGGCATTTCATCGAGCACCTTGGCTACACCTAGGACTTGATGAATCTCACCTCGACTAAACCCTAATTTGGCCAAACGGCCATCACTCGTTGTGTCGTGGTTGTGTTCCCGCACTATCTATATCCCCAACATTACTTGCCTTGTTGCTAGGACACACCCATGACATGGAACGTCGTGACGATGTCAAGCGGACAACGACGACAAAATATTGGCTTGAGCTGGTGTGCCAAGTGAAAGGTAAACGACCTAAAGGAAACTTTAGTGGAGTTGTAGGGTGTAGCGGCACAACACAATATATTAGGCTCCCCTTTGTGCATCAAAGTTATGATGCAGGTGTGGGCGACACGCTCACCATGGTCAACGCACAGGCGTGACCATGGCACGAGCAGGGCAACAACACAACCCTGGTGGCGACGTGACAAACAGAAGGGAATCACAAAGCATGGCCGGTGTGGATGAGAATAAGAGTGTGCAGTCACTGTGACATTGTGAGCACGGTGATGGTCACTGCAACAAGTTGATGACAATGGCGCACTAGAGCGCGACAAGCAGTGGCATGACACATAGCAGTGAAGCATCATAGCGGCATTTTATCGAGTAGGCACTGCACGACGCACGATGTGGCGCGGAGCCCGCAGCGTGGAACGAAGACGAGACACCGGGGCGAGGCACATAGGGGTACGGCGCTGCATGGGTCAGCAAGGGCCGGGCGAGATGCGGCTTGCGTTCTGGCGGCATGGGTTGGGCGAGCAGATGGCATCCATGGCACGCCGCCGCCGGCGGAGAGCAGCGCGCAGGGACGAGGCCAGGAGGCGGCGAGGTGGAGGAGAGGAGCACGGGCCAAGCCACTCACCTTGAGGACGATGGGGACGGAGCAGAGCGCCGTGGCGCTAGCGCCAGCGGCCAGGCGAGCGGACGGACAGCCAGTGGCCGGTGTTGGGCGGGGTGCCGGCGTCGTCGGGAAAACGGGACTGCAGGCGGTGCGGGGTGGTACGGTTCCGGTGAGGATGCGTGCGCGACATTGGCGGCGCATGGGGGGCGGCGCAAGCCGGCGGCCAGGCGATGCAGGGAGGAGGCGTGTGCGGCATTGGCGGCGCGGTGCTGTGACCGGACGGGGTCGGGAGGGGGCGACACCGCGGCGGTCGGGAGCGGCGCAGCCAGGCCGAGCAGAGGGACGGGAGCAAGGGAGCTGACCTAGTACGGCGCGAGTAGCCATCAGCGGAAGGTAGGGCGCCGGCGAGAAGACGCGCACCGGTGGCTGGCGTTGGCGAGTGGGAGTGGGGCGCGCGCAGGCCGGGAGGTGGAGCACCGGCGAGGAGCAAGCGGTGGCGTGGGCTGTGGCGAAGTGTCGTGGATAGGACCGGGAGAAGGCACGGTGCTGGGGATAAGGACCGGTGAGACGTCACGGTGGCGCTGCATGCGGCTGCATGGAGGTAGGGGAGGAAAGAGAAAGGATGTGCCGACCTGACCTGTGGGGACCACCTGTGGGACCCACTTCCCACTTTCTTTCCAAAATTCAAATAGGGCTAGCAAACATGCTTCAAAAATAGTTAACTTTGGCCCAATGACCAAATAAAATGTGAGGAATTTTATGGTGCAATCAGATTTCAAAACTAAACAAGTTGAATTTCGAACTCAGGTTTGAATTGGAATTCAAGCGGTGATACTTGATTCAATGAAATAAATGGTAGATTAGGTTAAAAAATCCTGAAACTTTAGAGTTAACCTTTTTGAACCATAAGGGACCTAGGGAAAAATTTGGAATGGATTTGGACAAAGTGAAGTATAAAGTTTAAATTTGAAGTCGCATGTGATTAAACTCTCAGTGCGTGTCCAATAAATGGAAAACGTGCTTCAAAATTTTTGAAACTTTACCGAGAGTCTATTTGGAATATTAGAAGGTCATGGAAAAATTTACGGCCTGAGATTTGAATATTTTTGGATGTCCAATTTTAGGGTTGGAATAATTCCTTTTTCTTTCTCTCTATTTTGTTTTATTTTCTCCTTTAATTTTTTTATTGAAAAATGTGGACACTTGGAAATTAAAGATTTTATACCTTAAGTTCCAATACGTTAGCAAACATGTTCTATATATGAAATTTTTAACAAGTCCCTATTTTTAGTGAACGTTGGTTAACTCATATGGTTCATGTGAGTTTGGATTTCCAAGTCCATTTTCAAAATTTTTAAGTTCGCATTTTTGCATTTTTGTTCCTCCTAAAAGCGGGCTTTTACAAAGTGTCCTTGAAGCATATTGATTCTGTTTTTAAAATAAATGTTTTGCTTGAAAAGCTACATGCTTGTGTCAATTTGATGGGAATCCTATGATAGGAAGTTTACTAGCTTTGTTTAACCACCTTTGTCACCTGATATTCATGATAAAGAGTCAGGATGAGCTTTTTTATCTTTTTTCTTCGCTTAATTAATTGGGATGGAAGAACAACTACACTACTTAATTTAATTATGCATTAATGAGATTGTGGTTGACATCAACTGGTTAAATCAGATATGGTAATGGGTGATCTAAGCAAGCCTGGTACGTGGATGGGTTGGATGTTATGGTGGTTTTGCTTGCTTTAGATCTAAAGACCGGTTCGTGGAGCGACCATCCAGGATTTATAGTGCCACCACGAGGCCAAGTATGGGTGCAGCGTAGCTGATTAATTAGGGCTTTGCCAGTGCTATTTGGATCATTAAGGATGCTCGGGGAAGGGGTAGTCGGATTGGGTTTGTTGATGATTGGTGGGACTACCCTGGGACCCGAATGGCTCAAGAGGGGGCCCTTGGTTGAAGATGTGCTCAGTTAGAGACATCGCCACCGGTGAAACCTTAGTGGGGTCTAAATAGGCTAGTAATCCCTTTGTAAAGGCTATTTTGTGATCTCTTGGCCACACACTTACGGAAGTGTGAGACGACATAATTGAGATTTTATAATCATCGAAAGGTGATAAAATCACAAACACATGGGTAAAGTGGTACAACCTCTACAGAATGTGTCTAAAACTATCATGATAGCCGTGCTCCCGATCATGAGCAACCTGTACCCTCACATGATTAGAGGAAAATTGGGATTTGGTATGGTTATGGTTGGTATTAAGGTTATGGATGGTTATGAATTGAATTTTGGTATCGAATATGGATATTGGTATATGATGATGGATATGGAGTATGGACTGGTATTATGATAACTACATGGCTTATGATGGGTTTATTTCATATGCATATATTATATTGCTTTTCAAATATTTTAATGTACTTTTCAGCACTCAACCATTATTATATTCGTCATTTGAATCATCCACATGTCATACTTTCCACACTTGCTGAGTACGACATGTACTCACTCTTGCAATCCCCCCCCCCCCCAAAATAGTTGTAGGTCAGGATTGGGAGTTTAATGGCGATAATGCAGAGTTCTAGGTCGTGTCAACCGTCACCTTGCATGTGGTGTCGCATGGAGCTGCGCTATACCCTATCGCTTATGCTGCCTAGCTGTTTAGTTTGCTTATTTAGTTTATTTCCGCTGCATTAGTTGAACTTGTCATTAAGATTCATTAGAACTTGTATTCGAGGATAATATGTCTCATGCAATAAATTTTGTTTAATTAATCTTGTTCTGTGGTAATTTTCTCTATACTCTTTTTTGAATGCACTCGTGTATGTGTGTTCATCATGGGCACACATATGCGTTCACTTGGTTCATTTTCGGAACCGGGTGTCACACCAAGAGATCAGAAAATAGCCTTTACAAAGTGATTACTAGCATATTTAGACCCCTCTGAGGTTTCACCGGTGGTTATGTCTCCAACCGAGCACATCCAACCCATCTGACTACCCTTTCCCCAATCCTTCCTAATGGTCCAAATAGTACTGGCAATACACTAATTAGTCAGCTAAGCCGCACCCATACATGGCCCTGTGGTGGCACTGTAAATCCCTGGATGGTCGCTCCACGAACCAGTCCATAGATCTAAAACAGGCAAAACCACCAAAACAGATCAACCCATTACACATAACCTGCTTGCTTAGATCCCTAGGTACCATGTTTCTATGGGGTCATTATTATCAATTTTCCACCATTCATGTGTTCAATAGTTCATAATTAAGCAATATGATTGTTTTCCAGACCCAATTGTGTATAGCGGAGTAAAAGAGTAAAGACCCTTCCTGGCTCTATACATTGTGTTCAAGAGACAAAGGTGGTCATACAAAACTAGTTGAATGTGGCCTAGAGGGGGGTGAATAGGCCTTTTTGTTTTTTAAGCAGAACCTGCAACACTTAGCAACTTGATCAAATACCAGGAAATCAGACTAGTCCGGTAGAGTGATACTAGTCTGGTGCGTGCAAACTAGATTGATCAAGTTAGATCAATGATTTCAGTACAAGCACAGTACGCAGCGGAATATAATATATAACTTGAAAGTATTGAATCAATGAAGTTAAGTGTAGCACAAACTAACTTTGATTTCAATGTTTTAACGTAAGATGGACAAGATCAAGTAAAACCTAGAATATGATATGAAAAACTTAAAAACAAGTTTGACACAAGATTTTATCTCGTGGTTCGGTTCCCACAGAGGCAACCTACGTCCACGTTAAGGAGCCCTATGTTTTCACCAACCATAACCTCGTTGAATCGCCATGAAGGACAATTCTCTTCCTTTATCACAAAGGGTAAATCACCAAGTTCAAGGTGTCTTCTCACAAGTTGAGGGCTCCCCAAGATTACAAATCGAACACCACCAAGAAAACACTCTTAAGATCAACAATGAAACAATAGGAGTGTGTTAGAGAATCAAACCCAAGAGCACAAACGTGTGAATCGTGTCTCTCCTTTGATCCAAGATGAATCCTCAAGAATTTTATCTTTCTTGCGTTGGATTGCGTGGAGAGATGTGTTTTCTAAGCTCTTGGAGGGTGTGACGGCGCAGGGAGTCTTGAGAGTTGAAAGTAGGGTCGTACAGATCTATTTATAGGGTGTTTCCAAAAGTTACCGTTAGGGTTTCGAGGGTTCGGACTAGTCCGTGTTGGAGTCCAGACTAGTCCAGTGTGCAGAGTGTAGTAAACCCTAAGTTCTCAGGAACATCGGACTTGTCCGGCCTTGGGCGGACTAGTCCGATTTAGGCTCTGGAAGAATTCGTACTAGTCCAGTTATTATGGGACTAGTCCAGCTGTGGTGAACCCCTTAGTAAATTGAGAACAAGTCTGCACTTGGAGGACTTGTCCGATTTTAGTCAAAGAGGTTATCGGACTTGTCCGGATATTATTGGACTTGTCCAATGTCATGCAAAGTTATGAAGTGTTGAGGACTAGTCCGCACTGGGGAGGACTAGTATGATTTTAGTCAGAAAGATATCGGACTAGTCCAGTTTGTAAACCTGGACTGTGTAGACAAGTCCGCACTGGGAGGACTTGTCCGATTTGAACAGAGGGGTTATCGGACTAGTCCGGGGTATATAGGACTAGTTCGGACCTGTATAAATTTGTGCAGTGAGAGTTATTAAAATGCTTCAGCTCTTGAGTTGTGTTTCTCCAACATACTCCACAGACACACAAGTATTATCCTTTTCATCTCTTGAGCTCTATCTAGCTTGATTCCTCACTCTTCCTTCTTTTTGCTCTTACTCCATGTTTTTATTAAAACCTGCGCTCATCTCAACAATTTGGTTAGGATCTTATTTGTTTGTCATAAATCAACCAAAACCCACAAGGGATGCCTAGATGCACTTTCAATCTCCCCCTTTTGGTGATTGATGACGACTAATTGAGATTTAACAAAATATGATAAAAATATAGAATTTTCATAAAGTGTGCACATATGAGTTAGGTAAAAGTTTAGCAATAAAAACATATGTCATATGTGCACTCTTTATGGTGGGGTGCAAAACTACGTGAGTGTGAGCAATAATCGTGATGCGGATGAAGCAATTGACATGGAAATACAAATATCAAGCACATAAGTCATTTCCAAAGAAAAATCACATATTATCTCAAATCATCATCACAAATTTCATAACATAAGCATAAACATAGTCATTAATGGTAGAGATAACAGAATTGTAGTTTTACACCCCAAAGAGAGACACAAAAAGATACACAAATGAAACTCTCATCTCTCAACCTACAGCTAGGATCTAGAGACTCCCCCTCAATCTCTCCCTCTTTGGCATCAAGAGGCCAAAAAGAAGGAGAGGAGGGATTTAGTGGCTCATTGCTCACTGTCGGTCCTTTCCTCATCTTCATCTTCATCATCATGCTGTGTAGGAGGAGGAGGAGGAGCGGATCCACTTGAAGTGCCCCCAATGCCAAAGTAAGCAAGCTCGGAGAGAGTCAAAGGTCCGAGCTCAGTGAAATCAGAGGTTCAATCTTCAGAGATGACAGGGGATCCAATGGGCTCGATCTCTAGATTCTGGCAAATATGCTTGACATTTTGTTTCACATATCTCATATCTGCATTCCTTGCCTTGTTCATCTTGTGAAGCTTTACCTCAGCCTTCTTGCGTGAGCCCAAAATGGCTGCCAAGTACTTTAGGATTCTAATAAGAGATCCTTTTTGGGGAGGGGCCCTAGTGGTGGGAGCAGTCTTCTCATCTTCTCTAGCTCTCCTTGGTGCCTCTTCACTAGACACTGGAGATGGAGCAGCTTGGACAGTGGCTTGGGGGGGCTTCCGGGGCCTCAAAGGAGTGTGCTCCACATCCTTCACGAACTCGATGCCTGTGAGTTTCTCAATCATAAACATCAAATAAGGTGCATAGCCACAAGATCTTTTTGGTGTGCAGGAGATGTTGAGCATATCATTCCAGATATAGTCAAAGATATCAAACTTTCTGTTCTTGCTCATTACTTTCATCATGGTCCTCAAGTATCCTTGGACACTTCCTGCATCCCCATCTTTTGGTGCTATGGTTTTCCTCAGCACCCTGTTAAGAACCATGAAGTAGGGATCCATGTTCTTAGTCGAAGGGGGGTTGTACTTCAGGCTAGTGTCATAGAGAAAGTCCATCTTGTCTTTTGCCAAGACACCGATGTTGTGGATAGTCAACTCATTGTTGCCTGTGTCTTTTAGGTGAAGGAGTCTTGCAAAATCATCATAAGTGATAGTGTACTTGGATCCATGTGTCATTCAAGTCACTCTCTCCTCCTCATCACTAGCAAAGAAGCATGTGGCATAAAGCTGAGCTATAATCTCATCATTCCAGTGATATCTGAAGGCAAACAGGTCCTTCAGTCCATGCCTCTCCACTGCCTTTATAACCTCATCAAATGCTAAACAACTCTTCTTCTCGATGTGATTCCGGTCAATCCACTAGCTGCAGACAACTGGAGTCTTCATGGTAAGATACACAGAGCTATAGAAATCTGCATGAAAGTTCATCCAAAACCTCGCATTGGATGCCTTATTGGGTCGGCTGTAGCAATCCAAAAATCTAAGCTTTGAAGTCGTATCGCTTCCCTTGCCGTTGATCTTCTCCTCTGAGGGATCCCTATTCCCTTGCCTCGGAGCATTCATCTTGAGAGGGCCTATCGGGCCCGAGGCTATCCCTTTTCCTTTGCCCTTAGCTTGGCGAGAGGTCGCCGAGCTAGGGCCAGCTGCATCCTTGGCCTTGGACGCGGGCTTCTTGGCTTGCACTTTTGCGTCGCACCTGAGGTGTGGAAGGTGCAGGCTCAGAGGGACGATCTTGCCTCTTCTTTCCTTGGCCCGTCGAGGACTGAAGCAAGGATTCTTGGTCCAACTCGGCCTCATAATCAGAGATTTCATCATCGGAGCTCGACATTGTCCTAAGAAGGGATTACACAATGTATGGATGAGAATTGATGACAAGGAAGTTCATTAAGGAATGAGAAATTAGGGTTGAATTCATTTAAAAATCGGACTTGTCCGGCGTATAGGTACGGACTAGTACGGGGGACCGGACTTGTCCGTACATGGACCGGACTAGTCCGGTGTTCATCACCTCAAACCCTAACTAGACGACAAATGGTGATTCCCACTGCAAAACTAGTTCAAGGTAAATGTAATACATCAAGGAGGCATGTATTAATAGGAAGGAACTAAGCTTTTTGGTCAACAACAATAGAAATCACGATTTCTAGGGTTTCAGAGGAAATTTTGCTGAAATTCCTCGATTCGTGGAGACGGATGGGTTGAAGGTGTGGACATGTCCGTGGTCTTCAATCCCTATGTAATGGAGATCGATTTCCACCAAACTTGGCGAGATTTGATGGAGAACGATGGAAATCGCCTTGGGAGCACTCGAGCGAGGAGTGAGAGTGTGAGGTGAGTTGTGAGGATGAAGGATATTAGGTTTTGGCGGCGGATAGGGTTACAGAGTCAAAACATCGGACTAGTTCGTGGTCTATCGGACTAGTCCAGACAACCGGACCTCTGTGGACTAGTCTGTAGTGTGCGGACTAGTCCGGATCACCATGGACAAGTCTCTTGTCTCCAGAACAGATATAATTAGCCCATTCGTATATATTCGAAGGTTATTATAGAGGAAAATAGGGGTCAAAACAATCATGCAATCTTAATGAATATGATCAGTAAGCATACAATAATCGAGCAATGACCATAATTCATCAAGATCAAGTAATTGAAATAGGTTTTCGGAGAAAATTGAGAGAGATGATTTTCATAACACAATCAACATTTTTGAAGAAGTCATATAGGTATGCAAGTTTTCAAGCCACATTCCGAGCATCAAAGATGTTTAGTTCATTCCGGAGCTCAAAAAAATGTTTTTCATCAAGTGGCTTGGTGAATATATCGGCTAGTTGTTTTTCGGTGTTGACATGGGAAATGGCTATGTCTCCTTTCGTCGAGTGGTCTCTCAAAAAGTGGTGTCGGATGTCTATATGTTTGGTCCTATAGTGCCCAACGGGGTTGCGGGCAATCATAATGTCACTCTCATTATCACAAAGAAGTGGAATACGGCTCATATTGTAACCATAATCCCTTAGAGTTTGTCGCATCCAAAGGAGTTGTGCACAACAACTCCCGGCTGCAACATACTCCGCTTCAGCCGTGGATAAGGAAATGGAGTTTTGTTTCTTGGAGGACCAAGAAACTAGGGATCTACCTAGAAATTCGCATGTACCGGAGGTGCTTTTCTATCTACTTTGCATCCGGCATAATCAGCATCGGAGTATCCAATGAGATTGAACTTGGAACCTTTATGATACCAAAGTCCTAGGTTGGGTGTATGAACTAAATACCGCAAGATTCTCTTTATGGCAGTCAAATGACACTCTTTTGGGTTGGCTTGAAACCTTGCACACAAACATACACTCAACGTAATGTCTGGCCTAGATGCATATAAACAAAGTAGGGATCCAATCATGGAGCGATATACCTTTTTATTCATGTTTGGTCCATCTTCATTGAGATCCAAGTGTCCATTTGTTGCCATGGGAGTCTTTATAGGCTTCGCCTTGTCCATTCCAAACTTGTTGAGTATGTCTTGAGTATACTTGGTTTGGCTTATGAACGTCCCTTCCTTTTGTTGCCTCACATAGAATCCCAAGAAGTATTTTAGCTCTCCCATCATAGACATTTCAAACCTATCTGTCATTATCTTACTAAATTCTCCACAAAAGGATTTGTTAGTTGAACCAAAAATGATATCGTCAACATAAATTTGGTAAACAAAGAGATCATTATCAAAATGTTTTGTGAATAATGTATAATCAGCTTTTACAATTTTAAAACCATTTTCAATCAAGAAATCTCTAAGACACTCATACCAAGCTCTAGGAGCTTGTTTGAGGCCGTAGAGAGCCTTACACAATTTAGAGACGTGGTCGGTGAACTATTCATCTTCAAATCCGGGGGGTTGCTCCACGTACACCTCCTCCTTGATTGGCCCTTTGAGGAAGGCCGTTTTCACATCCGTTTGATACGGATTGAAATCATGGTGAGTAGCATATGCAAGTAATATTGTAATAGATTCAAGCCTAGCTACAGGAGCAAAGGTTTCATCGAAATCCAAACCTTCGACTTGTGAATACCCTTTGGCCACAAGTCGCGCGTTGTTCCTAGTCACCACCCCGTGTTCCTCTTGTTTGTTGCGGAAGACACATTTGGTACCGATGACGTTGAACTTGGGTCTTTCGAAGAGTTCCCAAACTTTGTTTCTTTCGAAGTTGTTAAGTTCTTCTTGCATCGACACCACCCAATCCGAATCCTTCAAAGCATCCTCAATCCTGCGTGGTTCGAAAAAGGATACAAAGTAGTAATGTTCACAAAAACTAGCTATGCAAGATCTAGTCGTTACTCCCTTTTGGATGTCACCGATTATGTTGTCGATTGGGTGATCTCTCTGGACGCATTGGTGTACTCTTGGATGTGGCACTTGAGGTGTTGAATCTTCATGACCATCTTCTTCTCCTCCTAGATGGATGCCATCATTTACTTGTTGATTATCTTCATCTACTTGATGTTGATCTTGTGTGGAAGCTCCCCCTTGATCGTTTACCTCCACTTGTGGTCCATCTTCTACATTTGCGTTTGGAGGTGGCGCTTGTGGTCGAACATCGCCCAACGCCATTCTTCTCAATGCTTGACATGTAGCTTCTTCTATATCTAGCACGATAATCGTAAGAGTTCGAATCATAACTAAGCAAGAAACCTTCATCAGACTTCAAAGCGAACTTTGAAGTCCTAGGCTTCTTTTTCAAAATATAGCACTTAGAATCGAAAACTTGAAAATACGAAATATTAGGCTTGTTACCGGTGAGTAGTTCATATGATGTCTTCTTGAGTAGCCGATGAAGATAGAGTTGGTTTATGACGTGCAAGCAGTGTTAACTGCTTCCGCCCAAAATTGATCTGAGGTCTTGTATTCATCGAGCATTGTTCTCGCCATCTATATTAGGGTTCGGCAACTCTATTTTGTTGAGGGGGATAAGGTGCTAAAACACGTGCTTTATCCTTTCTTCATCTAGGTACTCCTCAACTTGAGTGTTCTTGAACTCCGTGCCATTGTCACTTCGTATGTTCTTGATCTTCAATAAGAACTCATTTTGGGCACACTTGAGAAACTTCTTGAGGGTTCCTTGAGTTTTTGTCTTATTATGCAAAAATAAAACCCACATGAAGCGCGGAAAGTCATCAACAATTAATAATCCATATTTGTTAACACCAATGCTTATGTAAGCGATTGGACCGAATAGGTCCATGTGAAGTAGCTCGAGCGGTCTTGTTATAGTCATGACGTTCTTCGCAGGATGAGGTGCTCCTACTTGCTTCCCGGCTTGGCACGCGCTACAAGGCCTGTCTTTCTCAAAAACAACATCCTTTAAACCTCGGATGTTATTGCCCTTGAGGAGTTTTTGAAGATTCCTCATACCAACATGTGCTAGCCGTCTATGCCACAGCCAACCCATGTTGGTCTTCGCAAGCAAGCATGTGTCATGTTTGGCTTTATCTTTGTTGAAGTCAACAAGATAAAGCTTTCCCTTCAACACATCCTTGAATACAACCGAGTCATCACTCCTTCTAGAGGCGGTCACACCCTCATTAGTAAACAAGCAATTATAACCTTTGTCACATAGTTATGATATGAACCGCAGGTATAATCTAAGGAACTGACATGTAAGACGTGAGAAAGAGTATGTTGAGATGATATTGCAATTTTACCGGTACCGAGCACCCTTCCTTGACTATTGTCTCCAAAATAGATGCCCTCGCTTGGATCCTCATTTTCTTTATACTCAACGAACATCATTCTTTGTCCGTTCATATGGTTGGTGCATCCACTGTCTAACGCCCATTTCGATCCACCAGAGGAATAGGCCTGCAAAATCAGATCACGCCTTGGTTTTAGGTACCCAAGCCTGCTTGGGTCCTTTGAGGTTAGTTACAAGAGATTTGGGCACACACATGAGACTTGGTGTTCCCATGGTGTGGCCCAACATAATGAGCATAAACTTTACCAAAACATTTCATAAGAACATATGATGCATCAAAAGTCCTAAACAATAGTTGTTGTTGTTGTTCATGAGCAGAACTAGTCTGGGAAGCCGGACTTGTGCTAAGAACCAGACTTGTTCGTACGGGGACCGGACTAGTCCGGTTTTCATATGTGTTAACTATCATGGACTTATTAACATCATTAGTCTTTCTAGCTTGAGAGTGGTTTGCCCTCACGAAGGCAATGCACTCCTTGTTATTCTTATGGTTTCTAGCACTTTGCTTTTCACCATAGGAATACCCAATTCCATATTTGACATTAGGAGGTCTTGTGGCCAAGTATGCACTACGTTCATATTTGACCTTCTCCTTGTCAAATATGCCACTTTGGGAAGGATGCTTGTCCATGGTAGAGGTTTACTTGTCTTTCAAGCTAGTGTCAATTTTACCACATGCACAAGTAAAAGTAGTTTCAATTTTAAGGGGTTGAGAGGGCGAGCTTGAAGAGGATGAAGGGTCACTTTGTTTGAGTGACTCAACTTGCACTTCAAGGATCTTGTTAACTTTCATTAAGTTAACAATTTCTTCCTTGATGATTGCATTTTAGTCGGTTAACTTCAAACAAGCTTCCTTGCTTGAAGCTAACTCAAGTTCAAGTGATTTGCTTTGCTCCTTTTCATGTTCAAGGAGCTCATTGATCTTGAGATACTCCTCCTTTTGGAAGATGATCATATCTTCTTGACGATCAATCATCCCCTCTCTATCAACAAGCTTATCCATTAAGAATTTCATTTTAGCAGCAGTTTTCTTGTCTAAGCCAGCTAGCATATCCTCGTCATCACTGTAGTTGTCACTATCACTATCAAAAGAACGCGAAGAGGTAGATTTTGTTGTTAACTTTCGTTTACCTTCCTTCGCCATGAAGCAAGTGTCGTTGCCCTTCCATGCACCGAGAGTTGGAAAGAGGATGGACTTCTTAGTTGTCTTCTTGATAGCTATGCTAGCCATCTCCTCTTCCTCTTCAGATGAGGACTCATCATTTGAGTCCCACTCCTTTCCTAGGTGCGCTTATCCATCTTGCTTCTTCTTCATGAAGAATTTCTTGGGTTGAGTCTTTGTTTCCTTGGTCTTCTCCTTGTTTTCTTCATATGGGCAATCAACTATAAAGTGGTCATATTCACCACAGTTATAGCATGCCCGCCTCAGCTTCGGTCTTGATTTTTCTTTGTTTTTTCCTTCACTTGATTTGCCCCCATGTCTTCTCTTCATCATTTTCTTGAATCTCTTCATAGAGAGGATCATGTCCTCTTTGTCAATTTCGCTGCTCTCGTCATCATTGTCCTCTTCTTGCTGAGCTTCTCGAGCTTCTTTTGACAAGGGCTTGCAAGTGGACTTCAAGGTGAACCTATTTTCTTTGCCGAGGTGAGGTCGGCAATTTCCTTGACATGTTTACCTTGCTTTTCCATCATTTTGAAATTGAAGATCTTCCCAAGTAATTCGTTTGGGGTCATTTTCTTGTACTCGGGACTCTCTCTAATCATTGAGCATAGGGTAACATTGCGAGGCATGATGGCTCTAAGGATGAGCTTCACTACTTCGTGATCATTCCACTTCTTACTTCCGTATGCTCGAACCTTGTTCATGAGAGTCTTTAACCGGTTGTATATGTCCCATGGCGACTCATCTTCGTCTATGGTGAATCTTCCCAATTCGCCTTCAATCATTTCGGTCTTCGCCTCTCGCACATGATGATCGCATTCATGTGTAGTTTGCAATGTGTCCTAGATTTCCTTTGCAATCTCGAGTCCATCCACCTTGGTGAACTCGTCCCGACTTAGTGAAGATGTGATGACTGCTGCAGCTTGAACATTCTGATTAATTTCTTGCTCTTGGCTTGGTGTAAGCTCTTCATCGTCGTCTGAGATATCTATTCCTGTACACACAATATGCCACAAGCTGGGATTGAGTGAGATTAAGTCCATTTTCATGTTTTGCCTCCACATTGAGTAATCATTGCCGTCAAAGTGTGGGGTTTTTCCTAAAGGAATAGACGAATAATGGCTATTGTTAGAATTTAAACGATCTTAGTTCAAAGGATATTGGGAGTAGTCGGTGTGACTACTCCCCTTCTTCTTGTCCTCGATCTTAACTTCCCCTTTGGAGAGGGCTTCCTTCCTTAGGAGTGTCTTGAGTTCAAGCTTCTCCTCATCTTCATCCTCAAAGTCCTGAATGGTGTCGAGGAGCTTCTCCAATTTTTGAGCTTTTTCATCTTCAACCTTCTCTTTGTTGAGACTCTTGTGCACATGCTTTCATGTCCGACATGTTCTCTTCGAGCGATTAGTCTCTTGCGAAGAGTTCGGCTCTGACACCAATTGAATGTGGCCTAGAGGGGGGTGAATAGGCCTTTTTGATTTTTAGTCAGAACCTGCAACACATAGCAACTTGATCAAATACCAGGAAATCGGACTAGTCCGGTAGAGTGCGGACTAGTCCAGTGCGCGCAGACTAGATTGATCAAGTTAGATCAATGATTTTAGTACAAGCACAATACGCAGCGGAATATAGTATGTAACTTGAAAGTATTGAATCAATGAAGTTAAGTGTAGCACAAACTAACTTTGATTTCATTATTTTAACGTAAGATGGACAAGATCAAGTAAACTATAGAATATGATATGAAAAACTTAAGAACATGTTTGACACAAGATTTTATCCCGTAGTTCGGTTCCCACAGAGGCAACCTACGTCCACGTTGAGGAGCCCATGAAAGGGCCGGGTTTTCACCAACCCTAACCTCGTCGAATCGCCACGTAGGTCAATTCTCTTCCACTATCACAAAGGATAAATCACCAAGTTCAAGGGGCCTTCTCAAAAGTTGAGGGATCCCCAAGATTACAAATCAAACGCCACCAAGAAGACACTCTTAAGATCAATAATGAAACAATAAGAGTGTGTTAGAGAATCAAACCCAAGAGCTCAAATGTGTGAATCGTGTCTCTCTTTTGATCCAAGATTAATCCTCAATAATTTGATCTTTCTTGCGTTGGATTGCGTGGAGAGATGTGTTTTCTAAGCTATTGGAGGGTGTGATTGCCAAGGGAGTCGAGAGAGTGAAAGTAGGGCCGTGCACATCTATTTATAGGGTGTTTTGAGGGTCCAGACTAGTCCGGTGCGTAGAGCGTAGTAAACCCTAAGTTCTCAGAAACATCGGACTTGTCCGGCCTTGGGCGGACTAGTCCGATTTAGTGTCTGGAAGACTTCGGACTAGTTCGGTTATTAACGGACTAGTCCAGCTGTGGTGAACCCCTTAGTGAATTCAGAACAAGTCCACACTTGGAGGACTTGTCCGATTTTAGTCGGAGAGGTTATCGGACTAGTCCGGATATTATCGGACTTGTCCGATGTCGTGCAATGTTGTGAAGTCTTGAGGACTAGTCCGCACTGAGGAGGACTAGTCCAATTATAGTCAAAAAGATATCAGACTAGTCCGGGGTGATATCGGACTAGTACGGTCTGTGTAAACCTGGACTGTGCAGACAAGTCCGCACTGGGAGGACTTGTCCGATTTTGAACAGAGGGGTTATCGGACTAGTCCGGCGTATATCGGACTAGTTCGGACCTGTATAAATTTGTGCAATGAGAGTGATTAAAAGTGCTTGAGCTCTTGGGGTGTGTTTCTCCAACACACTCCACACACACAAGTATTATCCTTTTCGTCTCTTGAGCTCTATCCGGCTTGATTCGTCACTCTTCCTTCTTTTTGCGCTTACTCCATGTTTTCATTAAAACATGCGCTCATCTCAACAATTTGGTTAGGATCTCATTTGTTTGTCATAAATCAACCAAAAGCCACGAGGGATGCCTAGATGCACTTTCACTAGTAAACTCCTATAATTGGGTTTCCCATCAATTTGACAAAAGTGTGCGAATTTTGCAAACAAAGAATTTAAAACCTAGATCAAAATGATCAAGGACAGTTGCCTTGATCTTGAGCTTGGTTTGGATCGAAAGCTTCGAAGTTCTGGTTCTGCAGGTCCTCGAAAGCACTCTCGATAGCAATACCTTCTATTTCGCATGACAAACATGCGAAACAAACATTATAATCAAATAATGCTAATATATTACTCAATATGCCATGATATGCATGATTTGTGCAATTGTAAGGTAAAACTAGTTAATGAGGTACTATTAATATTTACTAACTAGTTCTAATGGTTTTTAACATGTTTGAACAAGAGTTGAATCAATTTAGATAAATTTCAAATTAATTCAGCACAAAATAGATCAAAAAAGCGGGACAAGTCCGGTTTGCGAGGCTGGACAAGCCCGGGGTTGCAAAAGAAAAGGGTTTCTGAACTAAAATTTTGCAATATCATACTAGTCCGTACAAAGGTCGGACAAGTCCGAAAAAAGATCAGAACCTAGATTGGACTAGTCCGCGCATTGTGTCGGATAAGTCCAGGTTTTGAAGAATTTGAATTTCTCAAACAGCGGAGGGATATCGGACTAGTCCGGGTTCGGGGCTGGACAAGTCCGCTCCCTAACAGGATTAAGTTGCTGATTAGACCTAAATTCATTTTAATCTTTTTTCCTTTTAAGGTTGCTTCATGTTAAACATGTATGAGGATGAATGCAACACATTATGCATGAAAATGAGGGTGTTACACATCCCAAGAGCTCAAGTCTTTGCGTTGTGATAAGGGCTTAAAATAAAACTTAATAATTCACTGAGCATCGGACTAGTCCGTTCACAAATCGGACTAGTCTGTTCATCTTTATGTAGTCTCACTTCATAGTGGACCGGTCTAGTCTGTTCATGGACTGGACTAGTCTGATAAACTCTTTGAGGTTCTATAACACTATGCAATGGACAAGTCTGTCTGTGGACCGGACTAGTCCGAGAAACTTTCTGATGTTCCAATACACAGGGCACCAGACATATCCAGACTCCTCCCGAACTAGTCTAGTATACCTCCACATATAATGGTTTTTAGTGTGCTTCACATTCCACGCGAACTTTACACAACACACCGGGCATGTCCAGTCCCCGAAGCGGACTAGTCCGGCTGTCGGGATCCCTAACGGTAGTAATTTTGGAAACACTATAAATAGGAGAGCTACGACCCCACAAATACAACTCTCGCTTTCTACTGTCAAGAACTAAAACCCTAGCGCCACCACTTGTCCCAAGAGCACAAAAACACATCACCCCACGCATCTAAGGTCCTCAAAAGTGAAATTCTTTGAGTATTCAGATTTGGAATTGGAGACCGTTGTCTACGCATCATTGAGCTCTTGGGGTTTGATCTCTTTACACTCTTGCATTACTTGTAATGTTTTCAAGTGTATTAGATCATCCTTTTCTTCTGTAATCTTTTGTGGGATCCCTCAACGCGTGAGGTTGCCCCACCAACTCAATGATTACCCGTGATAGTGGAATCAAGTCTGTAGGATCAAAAAGCACATGGAATGCTACCAGATGGGGGATGAATGGTAGATTTAAACTTTTTCAGCAGAAGCAACAAAAACCCATTGGCAAAAAATGATCTATTAAAGAAATCGTGTTTGTGACTAATCTAAACGTGTTCAGCTGTGATAAAAGTAGTATATATTGTATATAATCAAGTCACAAAGACACGACAACAAGAATCACGGAAATGCTTTGAGAAAAACTCAAGTTACTATCAAAAGATCGAACAAAGGTTAATCTGTTCTACTGTGAAAAAAACGGTTCTGCAATACTGTAAGGAAACTCGTGTAGATCCAAAACCACAAATCAATGACCATGAAATTTTTACAGATGATAGAAAATCAAGTTGCAAAGAGAACCCGAAAAGAATCACGTCAATTGGATCTGTGAAACTTGAGTTATGTCAAAACCACCTAAGGAAGGTAGTGCTGTGTAGAAACTCGACGAGAAAAACTTGACGAAAACAAGTCGAACGAACAAGGAACAAAAGTTCCTTTAAACTATGATCTTTATTCAATAGAACACAAAAGGAATAGCCCAAAAGTCGTCTACCACGAGCTCTGGCCTCTCTTGCTTATATAACCAGCCTGAAGGCCAAGTCAACTCTAACTAGGACTCTAATGCTACTCTGATCACGAATCGCAACTAACCATAACCGCTCAAGATCTTCCTATTCCTAGATAGAAACGATCTCAAGACTTCCTAACAAACTCAGGAACGTATTCCACATTCCTAGAACAACATAACTTTGTGTCTCACACGTAAACTATCATAACCAACTCGATACTTTCCATATCTGATTCATAACCGACTCCACCGCAGCTGAAGTCATCATCCGATATGATCTGATCCTTCTAACAAGATCTTTCCTTCCATAATTCTATCTCCAGAACCATGTTGCCATGTCATGCATCGCATGCATATGTGCGAACACCTTCTTTCGACATCCAGATTCCTTCATATGCACTGCCCTTGATTTAATCACCCTACATGACCTCCTGATCAGCTCAACGACTGTTCCTCCCAAACTTGATTGTTGGAACATCATCTCCTTCCTGAGACTAGTCCAATGGATCCCATCACCAGCCGTGTCTTGAAGTCAAGAAACACCTGCACATGAATAATCAACCGATACATCCGAGCACAAGTCGTTGACTTGATTCACGTTAGTTTCAAAACCACAACATCTCACAATAAGCATGTTGCAAACCATAGCAAAATGATATCAACCATGATCAGCCAAAATGCACCAAAAACATAGTAAATAAATACTAAGCAAATTTTCCATCAATGTAAAGCAAGTTTGAAACATTGCAAGTTAAAAGCAAAACCACTGCCATCAAGCTCCAGACCTTGCCAAAGCTAACCGGACCTTAAACTGGAGCTTACCAAAACTAGCAGGACCTAGCGTCGGAGCTAACCAAAGCTAGTTGGACCTAGCACCGACGCTTAACAAAGCCATGTCGGAGCTATCAAAAACATGTCGGAGCTAAAAACAAAGCTCACCGGAGCTACACAAAAACATGTCAAACCTAGACAAAGCAAGTCGGGCCTTACGTCAGACCTTGCTAGAGCTACCCAAAACAAGTTGGACCTATCGTCAGACCTTGCTGGAGCTTGGAACTAGAGTTGGACTTTGTTAAAAAGGTGTTTTGGTTGTATTCAAAACTTTTATCATCAAAGCCAATGTATTCAGCATACATAGGTCTCACAAAGTCGACCTTGTGTGGTGACTTGATGAAGGAAAAGGGTTTGAAGAGACCCGGCTCTATCTGGGCTTCCTCAACAAGGAGTAGATCTCTTTGGTGAGATCGAACCTTGGTAAAAATCCGTGTCTCGTGTGCTTTACTCTTTTACTTTTACATGTTTCATCATCTAGGGCATTAGAATTGATCTATCAAGTAATTTGTGTTCCACGTGCAAGCTTGCTATACTAATTGTTCAATCAAGTTTGTTTGAATAGTTATTTAAATTCCGCTGCTATAACACTTGATGAGTTCATACCACACAAGCACACCGGACCAGTCCGCAGTCACACCGAACAAGTTCAGTCCACCAAGAATTTAGCGATTTGAATAAGTGTGCAGGAAAACTTTCAAAGCCTATTCAACCCCCCTCTAGGCCCATTCAATCATCGCTGCTGCGTTCTTCATCAAATCTATGTCATCAACATTATTCGTCTATGTCTCACCATCAATTTGCCGTCAATGGTTCTAGACGTCAATTCTCACCGTGCTATGCCCAATCTACGGTCGTTGAACCATTGCACTCATGATTACTACCCTAGATCCAACTTTCCACGTCAATTTTCACCCCCTACTCGATTTAAACCATGCCCTACCTAGAAAGTTCACAATACGCTGAACCACTGCGGACTAGTCCGGTTCAGCAGCGGACTTGCCTGCTCGGTGCAAACTTGTCCAGCCCCAATGCGGACTAGTCCGGTGTCCGAATTCCAGAAAATCCTGATACTTTCACCAATTCCACAAAAATTAATCAAAACTTGCTCAAACATGTAAAACTTAATTGTACCCAATTAGTAAGCAATAGTAGTAACTTAATAACATGTATTACACCATAATTGCATCATTCATGCATATCATAGCATATTCTTTAATATATGAGCACTCATTGATTGCAATGTTTGTTTCACATATTTGTCACGCGAAATAGAAGGAAACGCTCAATAGGATACTTATGAGGACCTTCAACACCAGAACTTTGAAGCTCTCGACCCAAACTAGCCACTCAAGTAAGGCGGGTGCCCTTGAACATCTTGATCCCGTTTTTGAAATGTTTTATTTTGAACTTACATGCTTGTGTCAATTTAATGGGAAAACCTATGAATAGGAGTTCAATAGAATTGTATGCACATCCTTGTCGCTCAGGATGTTGTAAAAGAGACGGGAAGGGTATTTTACATTTTTACCTCGCTTTGCTTAATTGGTATCGGGAAGAACCAATAACTTGATTATGAACACTACGAGAATCACGATCATTTGCGATGGCCAACTTTATTTGTGACAGTCGTCCGTCGCAAATAACGTAAATTGCTACGGTCGGAGAGCGGCCGTCACAAAAATGAAGGTCGTCACAAATAACACCCTATTTGTGACGGCTGCACATGAAGCCCTCGCAAATAAGACTTATTTGCGACAGCCAGCCCAAGGGCAGTCGCAAATATAGATGCCATCGCAAATAGTTCATTATTTTCGATGGCTTAGACCTAGAGCTATCGCATTTAAGGCGGCCGTCGCAAGTAAGGGCTATACCGTGCCCCGTTGGCCCCCGATAGACTCACTCTCACACACAACCGACACGCGCTGCCACCCCAACACTCGTCGTCGCCCCCGCCACCGCCTCCGCTCCACCCCCTCCGCTGCCGCCCCCTCCGCCGCCTCGCCGTCGCTGAGGTCGCCGCCTCCTCCTCCTCTGTAAGTTCCTCCCTCCCCTCCCTCTTACCTCCATGGCCGCCTCTCTCTCTCCATGGCCTCCCCCCTCCCCCCTCCATGGCCTTTCCCCCTCCATAGCCGCCACCCCCTCCTCCATGGCCGCCCCCTCCCCTTTCCATGGTCGGCCCCACCCCCCCTCCATGGCAGGCCCCCTCCTCCTACATGGTGTCCTCCCCTCCCCCATCCATGGCCCCCTCCTCCATGGCCTCCCCCCTCACTCCTCCATGGCCGGCCCCTCCTCCCCTCTATGGCCGCCCCCCTCTCCGCCTCCTCTCCCCCATGGCCGCCCCATGTAGAATTGAATTAGTTGACTATAGGATAGAATTGATTAGTTGATTAGAGGATTGTTGATTAGTTGATTAAAGGATTGAATTGTGTAATTTGTTGGTTAAATTGGTGATTAGTTGATTGTAATTCGTAGATTAAATTGTTGATTAGTGGAAGATTTTTTCTACTAAATTGATAATGCTTATGTATATGTTAATCATGCTTAGCTAGGTTTAGATTTAATTATGTTTAGGTTTATTTATGCTTAGGTTCAATTTTTATTGATTGCGATTAAATTTGCTAAGCTAGGTTTAGATTAATGCTTATGTCTATGTTTATGATATAATTGTTTACGTTAGGTTTATGTTTATTAATTGATAAATTACAATTGAATTATTGTTATGTTTAAAATTGTTTACATTTAATTGAATTGCTTTGTTTTTTCTATTATGGTTATAATTTTTAATTTGATTGCTTGAGTGTTACTATATGTACAAAAATAGGATTCGGGATAGGAGGTGTAGTGTTAAATAGGCAGCGTTATGCAGTTGAAATTTGAGGACCTATTCTGGACGTGGACGGGTGGTTGTTCAGATTCAGGTTTTGTGTCCCGTCATAAGCAGGATAAATCCTGCATACATTACTGATAATTTCTTCCGCTTTAAACAGCAGAGTCAAACATGGGTGAAGATCGCAGTTAGATGTATACTGGCTGGAAGAGCAGAACTGATGGTCATTCGAATGAGTGGTACATCAAGTTAGATAATTTTTTGGATCGAGCATTTTCGTTTTCAACGGATGATATGGTGCGGTGCCCATGTACGAAATGCCAGAACACCAAGTTTTTCAAGAGATTGGATGTTTTGTTTCACTTATGTCGAAACGGTTTCACTCAACATTATGAGGTGTGGACCTTCCACAGCGAGACTAAATCTTGAGTCATAGCAGAAGTGGATGAGGATGATGATATAACAGAGGTTGATAGGATGGATGAGATGCTAGAAGCTCTGGAAGCGGAGGATCCTCTTAGAAATGAGGCAGAGGAGTTCTTCGAGGAGCTGAAGAAATCAAAAGAGCCGTGGCATGAACACACGGTTGTGAACGTACTTGCTTTCATGACCAGATTTATGGAAATTAAGTCCAAGTACTTTTTTCCATCAACTGCAAAAATGATCTTATGAAATTGATCTGCGATATCCTTCCACAACCTCACAAAGCGCCTACAGATATGTATCACACAAAGATCAATATATCTGGTCTCAGTATGAACAATGAGAAAATCGATGTGTGCCCAGACAATTGCATGCTATTCAGGAAAGAGCACGCTAATGAGAACATGTGCTTGAAATGTGGTAAACCGAGGTATGTTGAAGTTGTTAATGATGATGGAGATAATGTGATGACAGATGTCACACATAATCGGCTTCGTTACTTGCATGTGACACCTCGTTTGAAGAGGTTGTTTCTTTCATAAAGAACCGCAAGACACAAGAGATGTCACAAAGAAGGTAAACGTGAGAATAAAGAATTCTTGACGCATTCGTTCGACGGTGATGCATGGAAGGTGATAGACTATTTCGATCCAGATTTTTCTCATGATGCGAGAAATGCTCGTGTTGGATTAGTGACAGACGGATTCTAACCGTTCAGTACAAACGCCGCACCATACTCTTGTTTGCCCGTATTTGTAATCCCGTACAATCTGCCACCGACACTTTGTACGAAGAATGAGTTCATGTTTCTCTGCCTCATTGTACCTGGACCCGATCATCCCGGGTCACATCTCAACGTGATATTGAAACCGCTGATTGAAGAATTGAAAGTCGTGTGGACATGAGTCGAAGCATATATCAGTTACAAGAAGCATAAATTCAACCTTCATGCTGCTTATTTGGGTTTGTCCATGATTTGCTGGCATACCGCATGTTTTACAGATGGAGCACTCATGGTCGTTTGACGTGTCCGATATGTGCTTCAGAAATGGATTGCTTTCGACTAACTCATGGAGGGAAAATATCTTACTTCGATTGTCACAGACGTTAGCTGCCTTCAAGTCACATATTTAGGTAACAAAGGCATGTCCTTAGAAAGAACACCGTTGTCACTGAAGGACCACTGAAAAATCTCAACGGGTCCAAAATTTCTAATATGTTGGACAAACTGGTGCCAGATGAAGGTCGTCCTAGATATTTCGTAAGTTATGAAGAGTAACACAATTGGACTCACATATGTGAACTTTTGGAGCTACCGTATGTGAAGTCATTGATTCTCATGCACAACATTGATGTCATGCATCAGGAACGTAACATGAGCGAAAGTATCATAAGCACTTGCATGGATATGCCTGGCAAAACGAAAGACAATACAAAGCTGGACTAGATTTGGCAGACATTTGTCACAGTCCAACTCTTGCAATCTCTGAAAGTGGTAGGAAGCCACATGCTTTTTTCTATCTCTGATCTAAAAAAAAGAAAGAAGTCATGAAATGGATGAAAACTTTGAAATTCCCATATGGTTATGCAGCTAGCTTGAAAGGAGCCGTGAATCTGAACACAGGAAACCTCACTAGGTTGAAGAGTCATGATTATCACATTATAATGGAAAGACTCTTACCTGTTATGTTTCATGCTATCTAGATGATGCGGTGTGGAAGGTTTTAGTCGAGCTCAGCTATTTCTATAGACATCTTTGTTCTAAAGAAATCAAGATAGGGATGATGGATAAGTTAGAGAAGGAGATAGCCATACTTTTATGTAAGATGGAAATTTTTTTCCACCTGGTTTCTTCAATCCAGTGCAACATTTGCTTATCCATCTTATATTCAAAGCTAAAGTTGGCGGTCCTGTGCAATACAGGTGGATGTATCACATTGAAAGAGCGCTACGATATCTGAAACCAATTGTTGGCAACACGGCAAGGGTGGAAGGGTGCATCGCTGAAGCATATGCTCTTAAGGAAGTAGGATACTTTCAAGTGTCTGCTTTGTAGAAGGAAACAATATCAATACTTCAACAATGTGGTACAATGTGGACGAAGCACCCTCTTTAAGCGACCTGTCCATTTTTCAAACGAGAGGCACTACCGTTGGTAGCTACACGACCTACGTGCTATGCGAATGTGACAGGACTGTTGCTTTACTCTACATGTACACAAATAAAGAAGGCATGCAGGAATATTTCGAGTAAGTGCTTGTCCTACATATATGATAATCGACATATTTTGCTACTCATGTATTCTAAAAGATGTTTTTTCACATTCAGCGAGTTCCACAGACAATGTTGGCCATATAGGCATCAACCTACGGCCAAACAAGTAGAAAGGATGCGAATAGAAGGAATAAATGGAGGGTCAGGTTTCCTATCTTGGTTTCGAGATTATGTAATACTCTCTCATGTTCTATATATTATAAGTTACTATTATTAAAGAAATATTATTTTAACTTACGATCATTTTGTACTGTGTCGGACTCACAATGTCCATGAAGATTTGCAGCAGCTATCTTATGGATTGGTGAATGTTAGATATGATGTAAATGGCTTTCGATTCCGTACAACTCATTTTAAAGCTCTTCGTCCTCTTGCGACAACATCAAATTCTGGTGTTGTGATGAGAGCAATTGACACTCACGGGAATGTAACCGATTATTATGGGATCATTAACAAAATCCTTGAATTAACTTTTACCGAAAATAAGACCCTTCAAGTTGTTTTTGTTGATTGTGACTGGTTTGATCGCACTCATGGAACTCGAGAAAACCAATTTGGAATGGTGGAAGTGAAACATAAGGACTGACTATGAGGTTACGATACATTTGTTCTTGCACATCTAGTGGAAAAAGTATATCATCTACCTTATCCATGCACGAAGCTCAGTGCTTGGTGGGTGGTATATAAGGTGAATCCTCGTGAGCGGTTATATACTCTTGGGGATGAAGGTTACCATGATAGTGAAGACATTGAAAAAGTGTACCAAGAAGAAGAGTTGCCAGATACTTTTATCGTTGAGCTTGGTGCAAGACTCGATCAATTAGATGGAGATGTTGAAGATATAAAGACATATGATATGCGAAAATGGAAATTAGAACAGGCCACGATGGAAGATCTTTGGGATGGTTTAAGGAGTAGGGCACATGATAATGATGTTGATGAATTTTGAAAGTGATTACAAGTAATATTTTCTTGAAGATAGTAACATGAATTATGTATATCTTATTTGCATATTTACTGATTATCTATTAAAACAGGATGGCGTTAAAGAATGGTAAGAAGGTGCCGCCGTCGAGGGGGTTCTACCCATCTAGACCTGAGGACTCTTTCACCGGTGCCTCGCTGACTGGGAGCACACGCTCTCAGCTGTTGGGGCAAGTTCTGAGCAGCTCTAGAGCTTCGTCACAGGTATATTTCACTCGTTTTGACAAATTCTTCAAATTCAATTTCCAATTAAACTTACTTATAAATCATTTGAATGTTGCAGTCCTCACTGAATGACTCAGAGGCTATAGTGCCAGTTGAGCTTGGCTAACCTTTGGTAAGCCAGCCCTCAGCCAGCCAGTCCTTTGCTGGCGAGCCTTCTGTTCCTGAGCCCTTTGACTCGGCTGGTGACAAACCTTCTGGGTCACCTGATGTGGCACCTCAGCAGACGCGGAGGATTAGGAGGACTCACTTTGTTGGTTCTCCTGCGGTCCCTTCACAGAAGATTGTGATTCGTTCGCTCGGAGATATGTAATAAAAATTGTAGTGTTCAATTCTAGTTTCTTTTGGTTACTTAAGTAATGAATTAATAAATATCTTGTAGAGTTTGGTACGACGCGTCTTTCATCGATGAGAGACACCAAAGATCGGTGAACGGTGTCCTCCGGTCCTTAGTGCATTTGCACTATCCCGGGGTCATCGACCGGGTGCCTGCTCTTTCATGGGAGGACTACACACTCGTTCATCACCAGGACCACAACAACCTTCTGGAATCGTATGGGCTGATTTTATGCTAAGTATGTAAGAAAAGTTTCTATGTTTTAACTCTTAAACTCTTTAAATGAACATCGCCTCAATATATTCCTTATCACAGGCAAGGTATATTTTAGAGGACCCGAATGACCCTCGCATGTTTGAGGATGCAAGGAGAGTGTTTCACTGCAACGCTGCGAAGGCGCTTCGGCAAGCTTTGTTGACCGCTCGTGTTCAAATTATTAATGACCACTTGAAGGCGAACCAACACCACGTGATACACTTCCGACAAGAGAGCGAGAGGCACCTAACGGAGGAGGAGTACGCGTAGGTACGTGGGGTGTTATAAGTATTTTTTCTGATAATTTTCTCGATGGTATTTTTAACGACCTACAACTATGTGCAGAGCCACGTGAGCTGGTTGCAGGGTCGGTATCATGTATTTCGGGCCCTTTGTCGGTACTGGGCTAGCGATGAGTTTAAGGCTAGGTACGGGAAGGCTCGAGAGTGTAGAGGGGTCGAGGGGAAGAGCAGGCACGACCAAGATAACCACTTACGTTTAGCTAAACACATGGTAAGTGTATGTAACTTATGTTTATATATTTATAATATATTGTTCATACTAACACGTATTGACAGGAGCGTGAGACAGGGGTGCTGCCGACCTCTGCTGAGATCTGGAAGAGAGGTCACAGGGACCCTTCTCAGCCTCAGGGGTGCAGTCAGGCTACAGCCGAGTGATTGGTAAGTTTAGAAATCATTCATAATAAATATAACTATATGGATTGTTGAACTTACACGGTTTTCTTGTTTTCCAGGCTAAGTACATGGAGGAGGCTAGGAAGATACACGGTGAAAATTTCGATTGGGAACATGAACCAATCGATCCTCAAGCCGCGTATACAAGCAGAGGTGGAAAAGCACACGGAAGGTGAGTTCATAAGTCATTTTATCATTTTCAATTCAAGGTATTCAAGATATTTCAATTTCGTATTACTAACTGTTTTTTTTATAGGCTTGCCATATTTGAGGGAGTTGTCGAATTGAGTGTGGCGAGACCTGCGAGATGCAGCTCCACGTAGGCTTCATCGGTGGGCACGTCAGGTTGCCGCGTCTCGCAGAGAGACATCGAGATGCAGTCCCTCCGACAAATCGTAGAAGAGAACATCAGGCGACAGGAGGAGGAAAGGAGGGAGGCAGAACAACAAAGGTTCGTGGCGGACCAACAAAGGATCATGATGGAGGCCACGATCTCTTCCCAGGCAGCCTGGATGGCGCAGATGCGAGACACAATGACAAAATAAAAACTGAAGTTCTTAGTAATTCAGCGTAAAAGACTTACTAATAGGTAACATTTAATGTTTGCAATGACAAGCCATGGCTCGAGTGCAAGGTCTGGGGATCCAGCTACCGCCACTACCGTTCCTTCCAGGCGATCCTTCTTCTGCGGGTCAGTTAATTTTCTATGTTAACTTAACAATTCTAGTCTTACCTGAACTTAACCAAAATAAAGCGAGGAAGTAGAGTGACAGTGAGAGATAGTTAGATAGAGTGAGATATGGAGTTAGAAGAGTGAGGAAGATAGAGAGAAAAGGATTGAGATAGAAGAAAGAGGGAGATAGTTAGATAGATGAAAAGGATTGAGATAGAAAATAAGTGAGTGATGGTTAGATAGAGTGGGAGTGGAATGAAGAGAGAGAGGGAGATCTAGATGGAGATAGAGGGAGATGTAGATAGAGATAGAGGAAGATAGACGGAAAAGGATAGAAACAGAGAGATAAAGTGAGAGAGAGACATTGAGATAGAGAGAGAGGAATGCAAAGAGTGAGGAAGAGAGGGGGATCTAGATCGAGATAGAGGGAGAGGAAGGGAGAGAGAGAGATGTTGATGCATTTATATTCTAACTCTAAGTTTCATTAATTGCAGGGATTTGTGAAGGCTGCTCAAACTCCATCGTCGTCGTTACGCCACCTGGAATGAGGCACCACGACGACATCGACTTCGGAGGTGGCTTCGAAGATAAGACGGGCGAGTTAGCCCTTGTTTGCTTTGTTGATGGTGATGTGCAATGTATCGATGATATATTGTGTTGTCTGTTCTGTTATTGTGATATATTGTGTTGTCTGTTATGTGATTCTGGCCATCGAGCTGGGTAGCATTTTCTGTTTTTTAAAAACAACATAAAAAACCTTATTTGCGACGGCTTTTTATACAGTACCGTTGCAAATAAGGCTCCTAGCCATCGTAAACTAGCCTCTGTTATATGTGACGGCCAGATCATTGCAAATAAGTTCTTATTTGCGACGATCAGGCTGTCGCAAATGGCCACGTGGGTCCTGTTGGTTGGCAACGTGGGTCTTATCGTCTGGTCTTATTTGCGACAGCCAGGCCGTTGCAAATAGCCGCACGGGGCCCACCCGCCCCTGGCAATAACTTGCGACGGCTATAGCGAGCCATCGCAAATAGCGTTATTTGCGACGGTGGCCGTTGCAAATAAGCTTAATTGCGACGAGTAACTTGCAACGGCCAAAAACTATTACAATAAGCGAAGCCGTTGCAAATAGCTTATTGCGACAGTTTTTCCCTTATTTGCGACGGCCCTGACCGTCGCAAATCATCAGGATCCTGTAGTGGAACTTTGACCATGTTGACTATGTAACATGATGATAAAGACCCTTAGCAACATGGAACTTAGGGATCTAAGTAAGCCAATTATGCAGAATGGGTTGGATGATATGGTGGTTTTGCTTGATTTAGATCTAAGGACTGATTTGTGGAGCGACCACCCAGTATTCAACAATGCCACCACACGGCCAAGTTGGCACGACTTAGCCAATTAATTAGGTGTATTCCCAGTATCATTCAGATCATTTGGAGGATCGGGGAATGGGAGTCAGTGGGGTTTGCAATAGTGGTTGGACTGCCCTGGGATCCAAACGGCACAAGAGAGGGCCCTTTGATGGATGTGCTTAGATGTGAGACATCATCTTCGGTGAAACCTTGGTGTGTCCGCACATGTTGGTAGTCCATTTGTAAAGGCTATTTTGTGATCTCTTGGCCATACACCAACGGTAAGGTATATTGGCATAATGGAGGATCTCTAGTCGTCGACGGGTGACAAAATTACGAACTTGTGGGTAAAGTGATCAAACTTCTATAGAGTATAAAACTATCATGATAGTCGTGCTTCCGGTCATGAGCAACCTACATTATAGGAAACACGACCATTTGTGACGGCCATACTAGTTTGCGATGGCCAGCTGTCGAAAATAGATTAACTTGCGACGACCAGCAAGTTAAACGATGGTCGTACATGGAAGCTCAAATTGAGACGGCTAGCCCAAACACTGTTGTAAATTAGACGGCCGTCGCAAATACAGGCTTACCTTGCGACAGCCAAACCTTACACTGTTGCAAGTTAAGTAATTTACGACAGCCAACCCTAGTAGGCCTATCGCAAATTTATGGATATACCCGTTTACACGCTCGGCCCAACTCCATTTCACTCACACGCCGCCGACACCTCGCTCACTCGCTCCCGCGCTGCCGCCCGCTCGCTACTACCGTTGTCGCGTGCTGCCGCCCGCCCCTCCCGGCCGCCCTCACAGTCATCCTCTCCGCACCTCACTAACACTGCTGCAGCCCGCCCCTCCCGTGCCCTCCTGCGAGCGGCCCTCCCGGCTGCCCTCCCAGCCTGTGTGCCCCTCCCGGTTGCCCTCCCAGCCACCGCGCGCCCCTCTCGTGTGCGCCCCGCATGCTCCTGTCGGCCATCGTGCCTCCCAGTCGCCGCCCTCCTCCGGTGCAATAGCCCGCCGACCTCCTCTGGCACTGTCCAAACGTCGGTTTATCTTCTCCCTCGCTCTAGATTCAATTTTCTTATTTAGCTCTATTGATGCTTGAATTATTTAGCTAGATTGATGCTTGAGTAATTGATGCTCGAATAATTGTGGTTTATACAATGTGAATTGTTCAATGTATGTTATTTGTTCAAAAATTAATTGTTCAAATTGTGAATTGTTCAAACATCGGTTATTCTTCTCTCTCTCTCTAGATTCAACTTTTTATTAATTGATGCTTGAATTATTTTGTTAGATTGATTCTTAAATAGTTGTCGAGTATACACATTATTTAGCTCTATGTTTGCAATGTATGTAAATTGTTCAAATTGTGAATCATTGCTGCTGCCCAAACCACCACTGTCCACGCTGCTGCTGCCGACACCGCCACTGACCACTTCGCCGCTGCCCACGCTTCTAATGCCGAAACCGCCACTGTGCACTTCGCCGCTGCCCACGCCACCGTCGCCGCTGCCCATGCCACCGCTGTCCACGCCGCCGCGGTACACAAATTATATGGTTTTAATGTTAATTAGTTGTTGATTGTTAATTTAGTAGCTGATTATTTGTTTAATTGTTTAACTCGTATTATAATTGCTCATTAATTGTTTAATTATTATTTTTTGATTGAGTGATTATTTACTATATGTATATAAATGGGCTTCGGCCTGGCCCAGCTCGTTTAGGGCACATCATAGCCAATTTAGTGGTAATGTTCTTTCCTCCTCTCTCATTCTTTCCTCGCCTTCTCTTTCGTTCTTCCTACTTACGACGGCTAACCCTAAAACCTCGTAAGTTCATTTTGGACAGTTGACCCCTAAGCTTGAAGAACTGCACTATTTTTTGGGGGTGCAGTGTAAACCAGAGGAGGTTATGCAGCCGAAATTTTATTTGAATTCAGGTTTTGTGTTTTGTCATAAGAAGCATAAATCCTGCATATATTGAAATAATTTCACCATCTTTAAACTCCAGAGTCAAACATGGGTGAAGACCGTAGTTGGATGTATACTGGTTGGAAAAGCAAAACATGAAAGTGCATCTAGGCATCCCTTGTGGGTTCTGGTTGATTTATGACAAATAAATGAGATCCTAACCAAATTGTTGAGATGAGCGCAGGTTTAATTGAAAAAATGGGGTAAGCGCAAAAATAAATGAGATAGGGGATCTATATGGAAAAGAGCTCAAGAGCTAAATAGATTGGATCTTTGTGTAGGGTGTGTTGGAGAAACAAACCCCAAGAGCTCAATTATAAGAAAACTCACTCACTGCACTAATTTATACAGGTCCGGACTAGTCCAATAATATCCGGACTAGTCCGATAATCCCTCTGTTCAAAATCAGACAAGTCCTCCCAGTGCAGACTTGTCTGCACAGTCTGAGTCTGCACAGACCGGACTAGTCCGATGTTACCACAGACTAGTCCGATATCTTTTTCACTAAAATCGGACTAGTCCTCCACAGTGCGGACTAGTCCTCTACACTTCACAGATCTGCACGAAATCGAACAAGTCCGAAATCACCACAGACTAGTCCGATAACCTCTCTGACTAAAAGCGGACAAGTCCTCTAAATGCTGACATGTCCCAATTCACTAAGGAGATCACCACAGCCGGACTTGTATGAAAATAATCGAACTAGTCCAAACTTTTCCAGAGCCTAAATCGGACTAGTCCGCCCTAAGTCGGACAAGTCCGATCTTCCTGAGAACTTAGGGTTCCTACACGCCGCACACCGAACTAGTCCAGACTCCACCACAGACTAGTCCAGACCCTCGAAACCCTAACGGTATCATTTGGAAACACCCTATAAATAATTGTGCACGCCCCTACTTTCAAAAGACTCGACCCCCTGCGCCGTCACAGCCTCCAAGAGCTTAGAAAATACATCTCTCCAAGCAATCCAACGCAAGAAAGATCAAATCCTTGAGGATTCACTTTGGATCAAAGGAGAGACACGATTCCACACGTTTGAGCTCTTGGGATTGATCTCTAACGCACTCCTGCTGTTTCATTGTTGATCTTAAGAGTGTGTTTTTGGTGGTGTTTGCTTTGTAACCTTGGGGAGCCCTCAACTTGTGAGAAGGCCCCTTGAACTTGGTGATTTACCCTTGTGATAGTGAAAGAGAGGCCTTCGTGGCGATTCGACGAGGTTAGGGTCAGTGAAGACCAAGTCCTTTTGTGGGCTCCTCAATGTGGATGTAAGTTGCCTTTGTGGGAACCGAACCACGGGATAAAATCTTGTGTCAAACTTGTTCTTATGTTTTTCATATCATATTCTAGGGTTTACTTGATCTTGTCCATCTTACATTAAAACATTCAAATCAAAGTTCATTTGTACAACATTTGATTTCATTGACTCAATACTTTAAATTTACATACTATATTTTGCTGCGTATTGTGCTTGTATTGAAATCATTGATCTAACTGGATCAATCTAGTCCGCACGCACCGCACTAGTCCGATTTCCTGGTATTTGATCAAGTTGCTAAGTGTTGCAGGTTCCGACTAAAATTCAAAAGGCCTATTCACCCCCCCCCCCTTTTGGCCACATTCAATTGGTATCAGAGTCGGACTCTTTGCAAGAGACTAATCACTCGAAGAGAACATGTCGGACATGAACGATGTGCACAAGAGTCTCAACCAAGAGAAGGTTGAAGACGAAAAAGCTAAAAAATTGGAGAAGCTCCTTGACGCCATCCAGGACTTCGAGGATGACGATGAGGAGACGCTTGAACTCAAGGCTCTCCTAAGGAAGAAAGCCTTATGTAATGGGAAAGTGAAGGTCGAGGACGGGAAGAAGAAGAAGGGGAGTAGTCACACCGACTACTCTCGATATCCTTTCAACTATGATCGTCTTAATTCTAACAATAACCATTACATATCTATTCCTCTAGGAAAAGCCCCACACTTCGACAGCTATGACTACTCAATGTGGTGGCAGAACATGAAAATGCACATAATCTCACTCAATCCCTGCTTGTGGCATATTGTGTGTACAGGAATAGATATCTCGGACGACGATGAAGAGCTTACACCAAGTCAGGAGCAAGCAATTCATCGGAATGCTCAAGCTACAACAGTCATTACATCCTCTCTAAGTCAGGACGAGTTCACCAAGGTGTATGGGCTCGAGATTGCGAAAGAAATCTGGGATACATTGCAAACTACACATGAAGGCGATCGTCATGTGCGAGAGGCAAAGATCGAAATGATCAAAGGCGAATTGGGAAGATTCGCCATAGAAGAAGATGAGTCACCACAAGACATGTACAACCGGTTAAATACACTCATCAACAAGGTTCGAGCATACGGAAGCAAGAAGTGGAACGATCACGAGGTGGTGAAGCTCATCCTTAGAGCTTTCGTGCCTCGCAACGTCACCTTGTGCTCGATGATTAGAGAAATCCCCAAGTACAAGAAAATGACCCCGGATGAGCTGCTTGGGAAAATCATCAATTTTGAGATGATGGAAAAGCACGCAAAGAATGTCAAGGAGATTGCTGACCTCACCTCGGCAAAGAAGAAAGGGGTTGCCTTGAAGTCCACTTGCAAACCCTTGTCAAAAGAAGCTCGAGAAGCTCAACAAGAAGAGGAAAATGATGATGAGAGTAGCAACATAGGTGAGGAATACATGATCCTATTTATGAAGAGATTCAGGAGAATGATGAAGAGAAGACATGGGGGTAAATTGAGTGAAGGAAAACACAAAGAAAAATCAAGATCAAAGTTGAGGCGGGTGTGCTATAACTGTGGTGAATATGACCACTTTATAATTGATTGCCCGTATGAAGAAAACAAGATGAAAACCAAGGAAACTAAGTCTCAACCGAAGAAATTCTTCAAGGAGAAGAAGCAAGCTTGACAAGCGCATCTAGGAAACAACAACAACTATTATTCAGGACTTTTGATGCATCCTATGTTCTAATGAGAAGTAATTTTGGTAATGTTTATGCTCATTTTGTTGGGCCACGCCATGGGAACACCAAGTCTCATGTGTGGGTACCCAAATCTCTTGTAACTAACCTCAGAGGACCCAAGCAAGCTTGGGTACCTAAAACCAAGGCATGATTTGTTTTGCAGGCCTATTCCTCCGATTGATCGAAATGGGTGCTAGACAGTGGTTGCACCAACCATATGACCGGAGAAAGAAGGATGTTCGTTCAGTATGAAGAAAATGAGGATCCAAGCGAGGGCATCTATTTTGGAGACAATAGTCAAGGAAAGGTGCTCGGTACCGGTAAAATTGCTATATCATCTCAACATACACTTTCTCATGTGTTACATGTCGATTCCTTAGATTATAACTTGTTTTCCATATCTCAATTATGTGACAAAGGTTATAATTGCTTGTTCACTAATGAGGGTGTGACCGTCTCAAGAAGGGGTGATGGTTCCATTGCATTCAAGGGTGTGTTAAAGGGAAAGCTTTACCTTGTTGACTTCAACAAAGATAAAGCCGAACTTGACACATGATTGATTGCAAAGACCAACATGGGTTGGTTGTGGCATAGACGGCTAGCGCATGTTGGTATGAGGAATCTTCAAAAACTCCTCAAGGGCGATCACATCCGAGGTTTGAAGGATGTTGTTTTTTAGAAAGACAGGCCTTGTAGCGCGTGCCAAGCTGGGAAGCAAGTAGGAGCACCTCATCCCGCGAAGAACATAATGAGTACAACAAGACCGCTTGAGCTACTTCATATGGACTTATTGCGGTAACAAATATGGCTTAGTAATTCTTGATGACTTTTCATGCTTCACTTGAGTTTTCTTTTTGCATGATAAGACAGAGGCTCAAGGAACCTTGGAGAAGTTCTTCAAGCGTGCTCAAAATGAGTTCTCATTGAAGATCAAGAACATTCGAAGCAACAACAGCACGGAGTTCAAGAACACTTAAGTTGAAGAGTACCTGGACGAAGAAGGGATAAAGCATGAGTTTTCAGCACCTTATTCCCCTCAACGAAACTGAGTTGCCAAAAGAAAAAACCGAAACCTCATAGAGATGGCGAGAACAATGCTCGATGAATACAAGACCTCAGATAGGATTTGAGCGGAAGCTGTTAACACCGCTTGCCACGCCATAAATCGACTCTATCTTTATCGATACACAAGAAGACCACCTATGAGCTACTAATCGGTAACAAGCCAAATATTTCTTATTTTCGAGTTTCTGGTTCTAAATGCTATATTTTGAACAAGAATTAGAGGACTTCAAAGTTCACCTCGAAGTCCGATGAAGGTTTCTTTCTTGGCTATGATTCGAACTCCTACGCCTATCGTGTCTTCAACAAGACCTCTGGACTCGTTGAAGTAGCACGTGACGTAGTGTTCGATGAACCTAACGGCTCTCAAAAAGAGCAATTTGATCCATTTGTGCTAGATAGAGAAGAAGCTCCTTGTGAAACATTGAGAAGAATGGCGTTGGGCGATGTTCGACCACAAGAGCCACCTCTACATGTGCATGAGGAAGATGAACCACAAGTGGAGGCCAATGATCAAGGGGGAGCTTCTACACAAGATCAACCTCAAGAAGACGAAGATGATCAACAAGTAAATGAGGGCAACCATCTAGGGGGAGAAGAAGAAGATCATGAAGATACAAGACCGCAAGTGCCACACCTGAGAGTACAACAATGCGTCCAAAAGGATCACCCAATCGACAACATCATCAGTGACACCCAAAAGGGAGTAACAACTAGATCCCACATAGGTAACTTTTGTGAGCATTACTCTTTTGTGTCCTTTTTGGAACCACGCAGGATTGAGGATGCATTGAAAGATCCGGACTCGGTGGTGGCGATGCAAGAACAACTGAACAACTTCAAACGGAAGGACGTGTGGGAAATCGTCGAAAGACCCAACGAGAACGACGTCGGCAACAAATGGGTCTTCCGCAACAAACAAGACGAACACCGGGTGGTGACAAGGAAAAAGGCACGACTTGTGGCCAAAGGGTATTCACAAGTCGAAGGTTTGGATTTCGAGGAAACCTTTGCTCCCATAGCTAGACTTGAATCAATTAGAATATTGCTTGCATATGCTAGTCACCATGATTTCAAGCTCTACCAAATGGATGTGAAAAGCGCCTTCCTCAATGGTCCAATCAAGGAGGAGGTGTACGTGGAGCAACCTCCTGAATTTGAAGATAAAGAGTTCCTCGACCACGTCTTTAAACTGCGTAAGGCTCTCTACGGCCTCAAACAAGCTCCTAGAGCTTGGTATGAGTGTCTTAGAGATTTCTTAATTGAAAATGGTTTTAAGATTGGTAAAGCAGATTATACATTATTTACAAAACACTTCGACAATGATCTTTTTATCTGTCAAATCTATGTTGATGACATTATCTTTGGTGCAAGTAACAAATCCTTTTGTGAAGAATTTAGTAAGATTATAACAGATAGGTTTGAGATATCTATGATGGGAGAGCTGAAGTACTTCTTGGGATTCCAAGTGAGACAACAAAAGGAAGGGACATTCATAAGCCAAACCAAGTACACTCAAGACATACTCAAGAAGTTTGGGATGGACAAGGCGAAGCCTATCATGACTCCCATGGAAACTAATGGACACTTGGATCTCAATGAAGATGGACCAAGCGTGGATCAAAAGGTATATCACTCCATGATTGGATCCTTACTCTACTTATGTGCATCTAGGCCTGATATTATGTTGAGTGTATGTTTGTGTGTGAGATTTCAAGCCAATCCTAAGGAGTGTCATTTGACAGCCATTAAATATATTTTGAGATATTTGGTTCATACACACAACCTAGACCTTTGGTATCCCATAGGTTCCAAGTTCAATCTCATTGGATACTCCGATGCAGACTATGCTAGATGCAAAGTAGATAGAAAAGGTACCTCCGGCACCTTCCGATTCCTAGGTAGATCCCTTGTTTCTTGGTCCTCCAAGAAACAAAATTGCATTGCCTTATCCACGGCCGAAGCGGAGTATGTTGCAGCAGAGAGTTGTTGTGCACAACTCCTTTGGATACGACAAACTCTAAGGGATTACTATTACAATATGAGCCGTATTCCACTCCTTTGTGATAATGGGAGTGTTATTAAGATTGCCCATAACCCTGTTGAACACTCTAGGACCAAACATATAGACATCCGGCACAACTTTTTGAGAGATCACTCAATGGAAGGAGACATAGCTATTTCCCATGTCAACACCGAAAAACAACTAGCCGATATATTTACCAAGCCACTAGATGAAAAAGGTTTTTGCGAGCTCCAAAATGAACTCAATATCCTTGATGCTCGGAATGTGGCTTGAAAACTTGCATACCTGCATGGACTCTTCAAATATATTGTTTGAGTTGCGAAAATCATCTTTCTCAATTTTCTCCAAAAACTGTTTCAACTACTTGATCTTGATGAATTATGTTCATTGCTTGATTGTTGTATGATTACTGATCATATTCATCAAGATTATTTCATTTGTTTTGCCCTCCTATTTTCTTAATAAGTACCTTCGAATATATACAAATGGGCTAAGCATTTCTGTTCTGGTGACCACAGACTAGTCCGTGGTTACCCGGACTAGTCCGCCCCTGTAGACTAGTCCGTAGAGTGTCCGATAGTCCGGACTAGTCCGGCACACCATGGACTAGTCCAATTTTTCTACTCCATAACCCTAGCCGCCGCCAAGACCTAATCTTCTTCGTCCTCAAAACTTGACCCATGCTCTCTCTCCCCGCTCGAGTGCTCCCAAGGCGATTTCTTCTGTTCTCCATTGAATCCCTCCTAGTTTGGGTGGAAAACGATCTCCATTGCATAGGGATTGAAGACCACGTACTTGTCTGCACCTTCAACCCCTCCATCTCCAAGAATCAAGGATCTTCGGAAAAATTTCCTCCCAAACCCTAGAAATCGTGATTTCCTTCATTGTTGACTAAATAGCCTAGTTCCTCTCGGTTAATACATGCCTCCTTGCTGTATTACATTTATCTTGAACTAGTTTTGCATCGGGAATCACCATTTGTCGTCTAGTTAGGGTTTGAGGTGATGAAAATTGGACTAGTCCGGTCCATGTACGCACAAGTCCGGTTCCTCGGACTAGTCCGTACCTGTACACCGGACAAGTCTAATTTTTCCTGAACTCAACCCTAATTTCCCTTTCCTCAATGAACTTCCTTGTCATCATTTCTTATTCATACATTGTGTAATGCTCTCTCAGGACAATGTTGAACGAGAACATTTCCGACTTTGAAGATGAAATAGAAAAAGACATGTTGCCACGAGCTTCGGAGTCTCGCGCCCAGAAGAGGCAAGAGTGCCCCTCTGAGCCCGCACCTTCCCCACCTCAGGTGCGGCGCAAGGTGCCTGCCATGAAGCCTGCGTCCAAGGCCAAGGACGCAGCTGATTCCAGCTCGGCCGCTCTTTGCCAAGTGAAGGGCAAACGGAAGGGAATTGCTTCGGGCCCCATTGGCCCACTCAATATGCTTGCTCCGATGCAGGGAAACAGAGATCCCTCCGAGGAGAAGTTCAACGGCAAGGGAAGCGATGCTGCTTCCAAATTCAGATTTATTGATTGCTACAACCGTTCCAAGAAGGCTGCTGATGCAAGGTTTTGGAGCAATTTTCATGCAGACTCTACAGCTCAGTGTATTTTACTATGAAGACTCTGGTGGTCCGCAGCCAGCGGATCAACTGGAATCACTTTGAGAGGAAGAGCTGTGGAGCCTTTGATCATGTGGTGGAAGCGGCTGCTAGACATGGACTGAAGGACATGTTTGCCTTTAGATATCACTGGAATGGTGAGATCATTGCCCAACTCTATGCCACTTGTTTCTTTGCTAGTGATGATGAAGAGAGACTTGGATGACACATGGATCCAAGTATACTATCACCTATGATGAGTTTGCAAGACTCCTTCACCTAGAAGACACCGGCAACAATGAGTTGACCATCCACAACATTGGTGTCTTAGGAAAAGACAAGTTGGACTTCCTCTATGACACCAGCCTGAAGTTCAATCCTCCTTCCACCAAGAATATGAAGTCATTCTTTGTGGTCCTCAATAGGGTCCTGAGGAAGACTATTGTCTCAAAGGATGGGGATGTAGGGAGTGTCCAAGGCTATCTCAGGACACTGATGAAGGTGATAAGCAAAGACATGAAGTTTGATGTCTTTGACTATATGTGGAATTACATGGTCAACATCTCCTGCACACCGAACAAATCCTGTGGCTACGAACCTTACTTGATGTTCATGATTGAGAAAGTCACAGGGATCGAGTTTGTGAAGGATGTGGAGCACACTCCCTTGAGGCCCAGAAGCCTCCCCAAGCAAATGCTCAAGATGCTCCTTCTCCAGTGTCTAGTGAAGAGGCACCAAGGAGAGCTCGAGGGGATGAGAGGACTCCTACCTCCACTAGGGCCCCACCCCAAAAAGGGTCTCCTAGTGGAATCTTGAAGTACTTAGCCGCTGAAAGCATCTAGGCCCCCATGAGGTATGGTTTCGGTGATTAATGACAACCATTGGATTTTACTAATGAATTTGTGAATGCAAGGTCCCCATAATTACTCAGTCAAATGAAATCAATATGTCATTGGAGACCCATATTCAATCAATGTATGAGATCAAATCAATGATATGAAGACAAGAAGTGAAAGTTCTTATGTCAAAATCATTCAACTTTAAATTGACAACATTCAATGCTTGAAGATCATCAGAAATGCCTTTGCAACATATATCAAAGAGGTCAATCGAGCAAGATACAAAATCACTTAGAAACAACTCAAAGCAAACAAAATCAACTCACTGGATCAACCGATGGTTCCAGAAATATACACATCGGTCGAGTTGGTTCAGCTAAAGAAGAAGACCTCAGAACAAAGCACTCACTGGATCATCCGATGTGAATGGCCCATCTACATCAGTCCATCAGTACAGTTTGAAATATCATTGGACCAAGTGCAGCACCGGATCATCCGATGTACAGAAATATACACATCGGTCAATCACTCCAGTAAGCATCAAGTTTGAGTCAATTCTGGAGGAAGAGCCATCAGATCATCCGATGAGAAGACAGGAGCAACATCGTTCTAACAACGGTCATATCTGACACAATGACGTCAGCTAAAGTAAACTTGACCGATGATAACTAAAGGGGAGACATCGGATCATCCGGTGTTCACAATAAAGTTTTGTCAGCCTACTTTTCCAACGGCTATTTCGGGGAGGCTGGCTATAAATACCCCCTAATCCTGTCATTTCGTTAAGTCTTGATCACCAGACACTATCAACACATCCACAAGCATTCAAGACCAAGAGCAATCACTTCCACACCATTTCGATCACCTATACACCAAGAATTAGGCTAGAACTAGCTAGAGAGAGAGCTTGTGTGCCTCCATTCTGGGTGAGTGGACTCTCTAGGATAGTGAGAGAGCCTCAAGGGAGTGCCCTTGGTGTTTGTAACTGTGAGGAGACTTCCGGAGCTTGCCAAGGCGTTTGTGGAAGCCCGGAGGGTCGAAGTTGTACAAGGCTTGAGCTCCACCTTGCCGAAGTTGGCAAACGGAGAGGAATAGTGAAGATCCCTCGTCTCGGTGACTTGGGTGTGGCAAAACCCTTTGTTGGGTGCCACAACGTGGATGTAGGAAGATCTTGACGATCTTGCCGAACCACGGGATATATCCTCGTGTCTCCTCGGGAGTTTGCATCCTCCTCCTTTCCCTTACGTTTATGCATTTTACATTCCGCAATGTTCCTATTTACTTGAATGCATAGATAATTTGCGTAGGGATTTGGGCTTTTAGGAATTAAGTTTTATTGCTTAGATTTTTTAAAGAAGCCCAATTCACCCCCCCTCTTGGGCATTCGATCCTTACAATTGGTATCAGAGCAAGGTTGCTCATAGGATCATTCTAGCTTCACAGCTAGAGAGCTAATGTGGCCAAGGTTGGGGGTTCGGTTCCTATCTCCGAGGGCAAGAACTTTGCCTATTGGAAAGCACGCATGCGCACTTATCTAGAGGCTATTGCTCCCGAAGTATGGGAAGCGACCCACGCGGGGTTTGGAGAAAATAACTATGTTGGTGATCAAATTAAATGGGATGCTAAAGATAGGAATGCAATCTATGAATGTATTAGTCAAGATGTGTTTGCTATAATTGCTAGTAAAGAAAAAGCTTGTGAAATTTGGGCTTGCTTGATAGAAATTCATGAGGGTTCTTCTCGTGTGAAGGAACTTAAATATCACATGCTTAAAGCAAAATATGATGAATTTAAGATGCTACCTCATGAAAATGTCAATGAGATGATCTCTCGCTTGAATGTACTTATTGAAGAAATTAATGCTCTTGACATTACTTCTTTTGGCAAGGGACTCATCAACCGCAAGATCCTCATGCTCCTTCCCAAGCCAAAGTACAACATCATCAACTCCATGCTCCAAAAAGAGTCACTTGACCACATTGAAGTTTCGGAGCTCATTGGAGAAATTCACGCTCATGAGATGAGTGTGCTTGGGATGATGGAGCAATCATCTTCAAAAACAATTGCTCTAAAGGCCTCCACCAAGAAAACAAGCCTCTAGAAGAAGAAGGTGGTTGAGCCTAGCTCAAGTGAAGAGGAGCAAGCATCAAGTGAAGATGAAGATGATGAGCTTGCATTGTTAATGAGGAAGTTCTCACGCTTGAACTCCAAGATTACCAAGAAGGGATACACCTTTGATCCCAAGAAGAAAGCGTTTCTACCAAGGAGAGATGATCGCAAGACTTGTTACAGTTGTGGTGATCAAGGCCACATCTCCTATGATTGTCCAAAACCGGACAAAAGAAGAGAGAACCACAAGAGCAAGCATCGCAAGCTTGATGAAAGTGATGATGATGAAGAAGAGGCCAAACCCAAACCAAGAGCCTTTGGAAGAAGAAAAATGACAAGGGAAAGAAGGCAAGACTCTTCCCAAAGAAGAGAAATGGCCCACAAAAGGTGTTCATGTGTGAGGCAAATGAATGGGTCACCGACGAAGAAACAAGTGATGAAGAGAGTGAAGCGGAAGAAGAAAGTTTGGCCGGCCTCGCCATTGCCAACAATGATGACTCACCTCTTCATCAACCGCCCATGTGCCTCATGACGAAAGGTAACACCAAGGTATGTGACGACTCTAGCGATGATGAGCTTTCCCCCGATGATTTAACTTCTTTAATAAATGAATATCACACTATCATTAAGAGGGAAAAGAGTAAGGTTAAGGCTCTTGAAGGAACTCGTGCTGAGCTTGAGAGTTCTAACCTTGATTTGCTTGACAAGTATGAAAGCATACTCAAAGAGCATGACACGCTCAAATCCCATGTCAAGCAAGTTGAGGAGGATAAGGCTCAAATCAAGCTAGATCATCATGAGCTTGACTTAGCCCACCAAGCACTCTTGGGAAAGCACAATGAGTTAATCCAAGAGCATCAAACACTTAACCTTGCTTATGAAGTGCTTGATCAAGAGTTAAAAACTATGAAGAAACAAACTCTTAATGATATGATATCCATTACTTCTCATGCCACTAATGCTTTGCACAAGTCTTTGCCTTTGAAAGAAAACACTAGGGAGAAGGACTTGTTGGAAGAAATTGAGAGTCTCCGCACTAGTGTGGCTAGACTATTAAAAGGAGAAGTCAAGCACAAGGAAATCCTCTTCCAACAAGCAAATCCCTTCAACAAGAGAGGACTTGGATCCTCCCCGGTGCCTAAAAAAGGAAAGGTGCCCTCACCGGAGCTAAGAACAAGCTTCATCAAGGAAGTTGGTTCTTATTGCCAACATTGTGTGGTCACCGATCACCACACAAGGGAGTGTCCTCTTCCTAACCGACCTTCTCCAAAATTGCCTACTAACTACAAATCTACTTTCAATGATTTATTATCTCTTGAGTGAAGTACATGGCAAGGTGAAGGTAAGGTTCATTGGCAAAGACATGAAGGGCATGAAGGGGAAGCTCCCCAAGCAACTTTGGGTCCCAAAAACACTTGTATCACACATACAAGGACCTAAGTTGGCTTGGGTGCCTAAGGTCAAAAATTGAATTCATGTGTGTAGGTGAACTACAAAGCCGGAGGAAAGCATTGGGTACTCGATAGCGGGTGCACTCAACATATGACTGGCAATGATGGTATGTTCACCACCATAGAAAACCCCCACAATCATGAACAAGTCACCTTTGGTGATAACTCTAAGGGAAAGGTAATTGGGTTAGGTAAAATTGCTATTTCTAATGACTTATCTATTTATAATGTTTTGTATGTTAAGTCACTTAGTTTCAATTTACTTTCTATTGTTGTGAGTAGTGAAACAAGCCAAGACATAGTCTTCAAAGGATTTCGGCATGGACATCTCTACCTAGTGGACTTCTCCAACAAGAATGCTAGCTTGACCACTTGCCTTTTCACTAAGACAAGTTTGGGATGGCTATGGCACCGACGCATAGCACACATTGGGATGAGCAAACTAAAGAAGTCATTCAAGCTTGGGATGGTGACCGGCGTGAAGGATGTCACATTTGAGAAGAACAAGCTTTGTAGCGCTTGTCAAGCCGGGAAGGAAGTTGCTTCACACCATCCGATGAAGACAATGGTGTCAACCTCCAAGCCAATTGAGCTACTCCACATAGACCTCTTCGGACCGTCCACATATCAAAGCCTTGGCGGTAACCTCTATTGTCTCGTTATAGTTGATGACGATTCTCGCTATGCTTGGAGGTTATTTTTAGGTGACAAGAGTGAAACCCCGGAAGTGTTCAAGACCTTCGCCAACCGTGCTCAAAGGGAATTTCAACTTCCCATCATCAAGGTCCGGAGTGACAACGGCACCGAATTCAAGAAATACAACATTGGGGAGTGGTGTGACCGTGAAGGTGTGAAGCATGAATTTTCGGCCACATACACCCCTCAACAAAACAGTGTCTTTGAAAGGAAGAACAAGACACTCATCACTCTTGCAAGAGCAATGCTTGATGACTACGGCACGTCGGAGAAGTTTTGGGCTGAAGCATTCAACACGGCGTGCCATGCCACAAATAGGGTATATCTCCATCGACTACTTCAAAAGACCCCGTACGAGCTTCTCATTGGGAGAAAGCCCAACATCTCCTACTTTCGAGTCTTTGGATGCAAGTGCTACATCTACCGCAAGAAAAGGCTCGGTAAGTTTGAAAGAATATGTGATGTTGGTATATTTCTTGGTTATGCATCAAACTCAAAATCATATCGAGTATTAAACCAAACCTCCGGTTTAGTTGAGGAAAGTTGTGATGTTGAGTTTGATGAATCTAATGGCTCCCAAGAGGAGAGTTTTGGTCATGATGAAATAGATGATGAGCCTCTACGAGAAGCCATGAAGAACATGACCATTGGAGACATCAAGCCTGAAGTTGAGGAGAGCCATGATCAAGGGGGAGCTTCAAGTTCCAACAACAACACCTCTATGGCGCCTCAAATTGACGAAGAAGAGAAGGATGATCCATTGCCGACTCAAGACTTACAAGCCCAACAACATCAATATGAAGAAGAAGTCCATGATCAAGTCCAACCACAAGAGGAGCAACACGCATCACCATCGCCAAGTGCTTCACAACCACTTACGAGGCATGGACGCATCTCCAAGGTGCATCCAATGGACCAAATCATTGGAAGTCCGTCAAGGGGTGTAAGTACACGTTCTCGCCATTTCGCATCATTTTGTGGGCACTACTCGTTTGTTTCGTGTGTAAACCCCACTCACATTGAGGAAGCACTCCAAGACCCAAATTGGGTGATGGCCATGCAAGAAGAACTCAACAACTTCATCTGCAATGAAGTTTGGGTGTTGGAGGAGCGACCCAAGGACAAGAACATCATCGGAACAAAGTGGGTGTACCGCAACAAACAAGACGAGAATGGCGTTGTGGTCCGAAACAATGCAAGACTTGTGGCCAAAGGGTTCTCGCAAGTTGAAGGACTAGACTTTGGGGAGACATTTGCCCCGGTCGCTCGGCTAGAAGCCATCTGTATACTCCTTGCTTTTGCTTCACATCATAATATTAGACTTTATCAAATGGATGTGAAAAGTGCCTTTCTTAATGGTTACATTAACGGGCTTGTTTATATTGAACAACCTCCCGGTTTTGAAGATCCGAGGAATCCTAATCCTGTGTATAGGTTGCACATGGCGCTCTACGGGCTCAAGCAAGCACCTAGGGCGTGGTATGAACGACTATGAGATTTCCTTATCATGCAAGGATTCAAGATCAGGAGGGTGGACACCACACTCTTCACCAAAGACATCAACGGAGATTTGTTCATTTGTCAAATTTATGTTGATGATATTATTTTTGGTTCAACTAACAAAGCTCTTAGCCATGAGTTTGGCAAAATGATGTCTAGGGAATTCGAGATGTCAATGATTGGAGAGCTCAACTTCTTCCTTGGATTCCAAATCAAGCAACTTCAAGAGGGGACCTTCGTCTATCAAGAGAAGTACGTCAAGGACCTCTTGAAGAAATTTGAGATGGGAGATTGTAGCTCAAGAAGCACTCCAATGGCAACAAATTGTCATCTCGACGCGGATAAGGACGGTAAACCTATTGATCAATCTCACTACCGTTTTATGATTGGTTCATTGCTTTATCTTACCGCATCTAGGCCCGATATCATGTTTAGTGTATGCTTGTGTGCTCGCTTTCAAGCGGCACCTAAAGAATCGCATCGGAAGGCAGTCTTTAGGATACTTAGGTATCTTAAGCATACTCCTAGTGTGGGCTTGTGGTACCCTAAAGGTGCAAAATTCCACCTCTTGGGATACTCGGATTCGGACTTTGCCGGATGCCGCGTTGATTGCAAGAGTACCTCCGGTGGGTGCCACTTGCTTGGGTGTTCCCTAGTTTCTTGGTCTAGCAAGAAGCAAAATTCCGTCGCCTTGTCCACGGCGGAAGCGGAATACATAGCGGCCGGTGCATGTTGTGCCCAAAGTCTTTATATGAAGCAAACCCTTTTGGACTTTGGTATTAAACTTGGTTGTGTGCCTCTCCTTTGTGACAATGAAAGTGCGGTTAAGATAGCTAAAACCCCCGTGCAACACTCCCGAACTAAGCACATTGATATTCGCCATCATTTCTTAAGGGACCATGAAGCTAAGGGAGACATCTCTTTGAGAGGTGTTAGGTCCGAAGAACAATTGGCGGATATCTTCACTAAACCACTTGATGAGAAAACTTTTTCTAGGCTAAGAAGTGAATTAAATGTGCTAGATGCATCAAACGTCATGTAAGTTGCCATGATCATGTAAGAATGCATATCATATAGGTCTTGCCTAACTCTCAAAGGATAGGGGTGAGCAAGGGTTAGCTTGGGATGGTGGTTCTTTTGGGTTTTCCCAAGGCTTGGAGAGTGGCTCTCCCTGAAGAAGCCTTTGAAAGGTTCAAATTTGGCGAGATAGATTTATTTTATGCCTTGCATGATGCCTGCCATATAGACTTATAATTTCATGCATTATAAAATGTTTGACATTGCATACGGTAGATTTTCACAAAGGGGAACCCACCTCATGAGAAAGAGACTTGTTTGAAATGCAATATCTCAACTCATATAAGGTGGAAAGAACAAAATGTTAGGTGCGTTAATGCCTAGAGGAACATGCTTTAAAGAGATAGAAGTCTTCATATTCTAGCTCACAAAGCATGGGCCTTACTTTTTATTTGGATAATTTCCTTCCTATTTTTCTTTGGTGTTCTATTTGCCTTAAGGATTAGCCAAGTTATTGGCAAATTAGCATTTTTGAGGGGTAAGGGGTTGCCCAAAAAATCCTAAGACATGTGTTTTTATTTGCTTGTTTGTTTGGTCAAAGGACATATATGGGATGTTGCTGTTCAGTAGTCATCGGATTATCCGATGCCTAGGTCAATCTCTCATCGGATCAATTGGTGTTCAATCTCCAAGAGTCAGTTCTGTCAAGTGTGACAAATCGACCGACGAGTTCATCCTGAAAAGCATCGGTCCATCCGGTGTTCACAATTCTGGAGCTGTGCCAAATTCCACCGATGCTACTTCATCCCACGTCGGACCATCTGGTGTCAACATTCCATTTTTGAATACCCTTATCGTGCCATTCGACTCATGCTCCCATCCTTCAACGTCGGTCCATCCGGTGTCAACGGCACTTTTCTGAAAAAACTTACTTTGGCATTCGACCGATGCATCTATCGTTCAACATCGGTCCATCCGGTGTTAAAAAGTCGGCTAGGGTTTGGGACCCACTATTTAATCGGCCGTTCATCTTTTTCCCTTCTCTCTCCCGATCCCGACGTCGCCACGCACCTCCGCCGCCGACCTCACTTGCCTTGCGCCACCGCCACCGCCGGACGCCGCTGCCGCCCTCCAGCCGTTGCCGCCCGTCGCCGCCGCCGCCCTCCGGCCGCTGCTGCCCGTCGCCGCCCGCCGCCTCCGGTCGCCGCCCGCCGCCTCCGGTCGCCGCACCACTGCCGCCGCCGCTCCACCATCTAGCGCCGCCGCTCCACCCAGCCGACGCCGCCGCTCCACCCAGCCGACGTCGCCGCTCCACCCAGCCGACGCCGCCGCTCCACCCAAGTGCCGCCGCCGCTCCACCATCTAGCGCCGCTGCTCCACCCAGCCGACGCCGCCGCTCCACCCAAGTGCTGCCGCCGCTCTCCCTCATCACCACAGCACCCAAGCGCCGCCTCCTCCCATGCACATCGTCGCCGTGGTGCCTTCCCCCAAACGGTCGCGTCTCACCGCCGTTAGGATTTCTGGCCGCGTCTATCGTTGTTTCGTGCACGTGACTTCGTCAACCTCACTCTCGCGCATCGCAATGGCTTGCGACAAGGAAAACAAGGGCAAGGCCATCGCAGAGCCGGCCGCGAAGAAGCCAAAATTGTCGAAGGAGGAGAAGAAGGCGTTGATGGCCGCTCCCGCCACCGAGGAGCATGAGCGTGGCTGAGGTGGATCTTTGAGGATCTGCGAGGCTCGTCCGAGGCAGCCTCCCGTGATCGATGAGTCCGAGGCCGAAGAAGAGCCGGAAGAGCCACTCGTCTGCCGGTGCTCAGCCCGGACCCGTGGGGGACATCCCCCGGCAGCACCATGTCCGAGACCGATGGCTGCCGGCCGTCGTGAGGACTGGGAGGCCCAGAGAGCCATCTACGAGATGGACACCTTCCGTGTCGGTGAAGGTGTCCGTTTGGCTGATTACCGGAAGATGAAGGCCAAGCAGCTCCGCAGACTCAGGTGGAGTGTGCTGCTTGAGGAGTTGTACCCGCAGCCTAGAGAAGCTCTTGTGGACAGTCATTTCTGGACTGTGACGCAGGCGTCCCTCTACGAGACCTACAGACGCTGAGGTCACAAGTTGTTCCAACACAACTTTCTGGACTGGGATCAGCTCGCTCTGGCTGCCGAGACGGAGATTTGCCCATACTTCGAGAGGTACAGAGGTTTGGTGCACCTGATGTCCTATGAGAGGAGTGCTTATGTGGAGGATTGGGTACGCGTGTTCTACGCCACCTTCTACGTCTCTGAGGGCAGAAGATCGATTGACTTCATGTTCACGGGCCAGCACTATCACTTGACGAGGCAGACACTGGCACATCTGCTAGGTGTGGACCTGCACGACACTTGCGTGCATGAGAGAGTGTATGGTCAGGCAGATCCACCGAGGAGGCCACTCACTGGAGGAGTGGCACTAGCACTGGAGGAGATCCGCTCTTTGTTTGGCCCGACCTTCTCTCCAGACCAGCCGAGGGTACCGGCTCTGTTGACCCCAGCTGCGCGCACAGTGCACCTCGCCTTGCGCCGCACGCTCTTGTCGTGGTCAGGTTACTTGGAGGGGTTCACCAGCCTACAGCAGACTCTCCTGTTCTACATCATGAACGGGATGGAGTTCGACATAGTGGACGTCCTCATATGCGAGATGGAGGATGTGATCACTAACGGAGTGGGGATGATGAGGCAGCTCGTGTATGGACACTGGATCAGCTATTTGCTCTCCATGATGGTCCCTGAGGAGTCTGCCGTGCATGACCATCTCACTGACGAGAGTGTCACACGGTTCGGTCACTACCGTGCCCCAGCTCCTGGAGACCGCCGCCTTGGCCGTCCAGTCAAGCGTCAGGTCCGTGCACGCCTATCTGAGGAGGACTGGCCGGACCTGGAGAAGGAGGATGAGAGGCTAGCTGAGGTAGAGGCACAGGGTGAGGACTTGCAGCACATCTGGTCCGAGAGCGACACCGACGATAGTGTCGAGGAGTACTTTCCACCTCCACCCTCACCGAGACAGCACGACGCGGAGGCTGGAGGCTCTACAGTGCCACCACCTACTCCACCTCCCATCACTGAGGCACAGGTCTCCCAGACGTCAGAGCTCACGTCACTTCTTCAGCAGATGGTTGAGCAGCAGCGTCTGAACAGGCTTGTAGCTGAGCAGGCCCGAGCGGAGCAAGCCGCCCGACTTCTGGAGCTCCAGCAGTAGCAGCAGGAGATGCAGCGTCAGATCTCCCGTGAGAGACAAGAGGACACTGACCGTCTGACGGGGCTGATCGACCAGATGCATCAGCGCTCCCTCAACCAGCAGCAGCAGACGCAGCAGGCGATGATGGGCATCCTGGTGTTGATCACCAACGTCTACACCCAGACCGAGATTGCCCTCCCGTCGCAGCTGCCAGGAGTTGCTCCACCACCACCAGTCCTAGCTCCAGCTGTCGCTCCGGTGCCGTCTACGCCAATCCCCTTCTTCAGCATGTCTCTTTTGCTGGCTCCTAGCGCACCGATTCACTCCTCGCTGCTGGCTACGACCCTGTTCCAGCAGACGCCAGTCTTCGTTGTTAGTGCCTCGGTTCCAGCAGCTCCTACACAGCAGGCACCGACGGTGGCTCCTACAGCTCCGACAGCTCCTTCCACCGCTACTCCAGGCAGCAGCTCCGACGACAGCGACGATGACCAGTTCGTCATCGCGCCCAGTTCTTAGGGTCCTTAGGCACTCGGATCCCTTTTTGGTGTCTTGATGCCAAAGGGGGAGAAGAGTTAGAGTCATGGGGAGGAGAGCTTAGTCTCAGGGGGAGTGTCCTAGCTATAGGGGGGGTCCTTCTTTCGAGTTATCTTTTGTAATTTGGAGTTTACCTATATTATCTTGTGTAATTCAATGCTTTTGCTACTCGTTTGGCATTTATTGAGTACTCTTAAGTTATTAATTGATTGAGCTTATTTGATGTCTATTTATATCTTGTGATCACTTGATTTTGAGCCTTCAAATTTTAAGTGTGATAATCTTGTATTCATTACATATCTGTTTAAGTTTCATTCTATCAAATTCATTACTATTGCGCTTTAATTGTTGTGTTGTCATCAATCACTAAAAAGGGGGAGATTGAAAGCATCTAGGCCCCCATGAGGTATGGTTTCGGTGATTAATGACAACCATTGGATTTTACTAATGAATTTGTGAATGCAAGGTCCCCATAATCACTCAGTCAAATGAAATCAATATGTCATTGGAGACCCATATTCAATCAATGTATGAGATCAAATCAATGATATGAAGACAAGAAGTGAAAGCTCTTATGTCAAAATCATTCAACTTTAAATTGACAACATTCAATGCTTGAAGATCATCAGAAATGCCTTTGCAACATATATCAAAGAGGTCAATCGAGCAAGATACAAAATCACTTAGAAACAACTTGAAGCAAACAAAATCAACTCACCGGATCAACCGATGGTTCCAGAAATATACACATCGATCGAGTTGGTTCAGCTGAAGAAGAAGACCTCAGAACAAAGCACTCACCGGATCATCCGATGTGAATGGCTCATCTACATCGGTCCATCAGTACAGTTTGCAATATCATTGGACCAAGTGCAGCACCGGATCATCTGATGTACAGAAATATACACATCGGTCAATCACTCCAGTAAGCATCAAGTTTGAGTCAATTCTGGAGGAAGAGCCACCGGATCATCCGATGAGAAGACAGGAGCAACATCGGTCTAACAACGATCATATCTGACACAATGACGTCAGCTAAAGTAAACTTGACTGAAGATAACTAAAGGGGAGACATCGGATCATCCGATGTTCACTGTAAAGTTCTGTCAGCCTACTTTTCCAATGGCTATTTCGGGGAGGCTGGCTATAAATACCCCCTAATCCTGTCATTTCGCTAAGTCTTGATCACCAGACACTATCAACACATCCACGAGCGTTCAAGACCAAGAGCAATCACTTCCACACCATTTCGATCACCTATACACCAAGAATTAGGCTAGAACTAGCTAGAGAGAGAGAGCTTGTGTGCCACCATTCTGGGTGAGTGGACTCTCTAGGATAGTGAGAGAGCCTCAAGGGAGTGCCCTTGGAGTTTGTAACTGTGAGGAGACTTCCGGAGCTTGACAAGGCGTTTGTGGAAGCCCGGAGGGTCGAAGTTGTACATGGCTTGAGCTCCACCTTGCCGAAGTTGGCAAACGGAGAGGAATAGTGAAGATCCCTCGTCTCGGTGACTTGGGTGTGGCAAAACCCATTGGTGGGTGCCACAACGTGGATGTAGGAAGATCTTGACGATCTTTCCGAACCACGGAATATATCCTCGTGTCTCCTCGGGAGTTTGCATCCTCCTCCTTTCCCTTACGTTTATGCATTTTACATTCCGCAAAGTTCCTATTTACTTGAATGCATAGATAGTTTGCGTAGGGAATTGGGCTTTTAGGAATTAAGTTTTTTTGCTTAGATTTTTTAAAGAAGCCCAATTCACCCCCCCCCCCCCCTCTTGGGCATTCGATCCTTACAGCCGCAACCTTTGCCTCATGCAAGAAGGCCGAAGTGAACACTCACAAGCTGAACAAGGCGAGGAAGGCAAATATGAGGTATGCCAAAGAAAATGGCAAGCATATTTGCCAGAAGCTAGAGATCGAGCCTATTGGATCCTCAGTCATCTCTGAAGATTCAACCTCTGATTTCTTTGAGCTTGGTCCTTTGACTCCCTCCGAGCTTGCCTACTTTGGCATTAGGGGCACTTCGAGTGGGTCTGCTCCTCCTCCTCCACAGCCAGAAGATGAAGATGAGGAGATAACTGAAAGCGAGGAATGAGCCACAAGATCCCTCCTCTCCTTCTTTTTCGTGTCTTGATGCCAAAGGGGAAGAGATTGAGGGGGGGTCACTAGTCCTAGCTGTAGGTTGAGAGATGGAGCCTCATAACTTCATTTGTGTATATTTTTGTGTATATCTTGGGTTGTAAAATGTTAATACTGTTATCTCTATCTTTGGTTTTGTGGTGTGATGGAATGACTTTGCTTATGTTATGAAATTTGCGATTTTGCTTTGAAATTCACATATATTGCTTGATACTGGTATTTCAATGTCAATCACTTCATTCTCATCACGATTATTGCTCACACTCACGTAGTTTTACACCCCACCATAAAGAGTGCACATATAACCTATGTTTTTATTGCTTAACTTATACCTAACTCATATGTGCACACTTTATGAAAATTTTGTCTTTTATCATATTTTGTGAAATATCAATTGGTTGTCATCAATCACCAAAAAGGGGGAGATTGATAGTGCATCTAGGCATACCTTGTGGGTTTTCGTTGATTTATGACAAACAAATGAGATCCTAACCAAATTGTTGAGATGATCGCAGGTTTTAATGAAAAAATTGGGTAAGCGCAAAAAGAAAGGAGAATGGGGATCTATATGGAAAAGTTCTCAAGAGCTAAATAGATTAGATCTTTGCGTAGGGAGTGTGTTGGAGAAACACACCCCAAGAGCTCAATCACAAGAAAACTCACTCAGTGCACTAATTTATACAGGTACCGACTAGTCTGATAATATCCGGACTAGTCCGATAATCCCTCTGTTCAAAATCGGACAAGTCCTCCCGGTGCGGACTTGTTTGCACAGTCCGAGTCTGCACAGACCGTACTAGTCCAATGTTACCATGTACAAGTCCGATATCTTTCTGACTAAAATCGGATTAGTCCTCCCCAGTGCGGACTAGTCCTCTACACTTCACAGATTTGCACGAAATCAGACAAGTCCGAAATCACCACGGACTAGTCCGATAAACTCTCTGACTAAAATCGGACAAGTCCTCTAAATGCGGACATATCTCAATTCACTAAGGAGATCACCACAGCCGGACTTGTCCGAAAATAATCGGACTAGTCCGAACTTTTCCATAGCCTAAATCGGACTAGTCCGCCCTAGGTCGGACAAGTCCGATCTTCCTAAGAACTTAGGGTTTCCTACACGCCGCACAACGGACTAGTCCAGACTCCACCACAGACTAGTCCGGACCCTCGAAACCCTAACGGTAACTTTTGGAAACATCCTATAAAAAGATGTGCACGACCCACTTTCAAAAAACTCGACCCCCTGCATCGTCACACCCTCCAAGAGCTTAGAAAACATATCTCTCCAAGCAATCCAACGCAAGAAATATCAAATCCTTGAGGATTCACATTGGATCAAAGGAGAGACACGATTCCACACGTTTGAGCTCTTGGGTTTGATCTCTATCACACTCTTGTTGTTTTATTGTTGATCTTAAGAGTGTGTTCTTGGTGGTGTTTGCTTTGTAACCTTGGGGAGGCCTCTCTTTGTGAGAAGGCCCCTTGAACTTGGTTATTGTAGGATCAAAAAGCACGAGAAAAGCTACCAGAGTGGGGGGTGAATGGTAGATTAAAAAATCTTACGCAACAGAAACAATTAAATCACAAACCCTCCGGCAGAAAAACAATCTGTTAAAGAAATCATGTGTGAGACAAATCTAAACGTGTTTCATCAGGACAAAAGTGATAAATCCGTCGAGATAAACTCAAGTTATGATCCAAAGATCGAACAAAGGTCAATTTGTCCTACCCGAGAAAAACAGTTCTGGAACGCTGCAAAGAAACTCGTGTAGATCAGAAACCGCAAATCCAATGGCCGTGAAATTTTGACAGATGATATATAATCAAGTTTTAAAGACAACCCAAAAAGAATCACGTCAATTGGATCTGTAAAACTCGAGTTATGATAAAACCACCAACGAAAGGTAGTGCTGTCCAGAAACTCGATGAGTAAAACTTGTCTGGAACAAGTCGGACGAACAAGGCACAAAAGTTCCTTCAAACTACGAATTTTATTCAATAGAACACAAGAGGAACAGCTCCAAAGTCGTGCACCACGAGCTTTGGCCTCCCTTGCTTATATAACCAGCCCTTAGGCCAACACAATCTCAACTAGGACTCTAATCCTACTCCGTTCACGAATCGATACTTTCCATAACTGCTTAGGACTCTTCTATACGCAGATAGAAGCAATATTAAGACTTCTAAACACATTAGGAACATATCCCATATTCCTTAAACAACTCAAATTCGTGACCCACACGAAATCCTAACATAACCAACTCGATACTTTCCATACCGAGCCAACCGCCGCAGCCAAAGTCATCAACCGATACAATCCGATCCTTCCAACCATATCTTCCCATCCATAAATCATCTTCGCAACCATGTTGTCACGTCATGCACCGCATGCATATGTGCGAACATCTTCCTTCGATGTTCAGTAACCTTCATATGCACTGTCCTTGATTCAATCATCCTGCACGACCTCCTAACCCGGTCAACCATAATTCCTCCTAAATTTGGTTGTTGGAACCTCATCTCCTCCCTGAGACCAGTCCAAAGGATCCTGTCACCAGCCATGTCTTGAACTCAAGCAACACCTGCACATGAATAAACAACCAATCCGTACGAGCCCAAGTCCGCGACTTGACTCGAGTCAGTTCCGAACACAACACCTTACATGAGCACCTCACATAAGAATGTTGCAAAGCATATCAAAACGATATCAGCCATATCAACCAAAACGCACCAAAAACTTATCAAATGAATACTAAGCAATCTTTCTTAGAATATAAAGCAAGTTTGAAACATTGCAAGATAAAAGCAGGAACATTGCGATCAAGCTCCGAACCTAGCCAAAGCTAACCGGAGCTTGAGCCGGAGCTTACCAAAGCTAGTATAACCTAGCGCCGGAGCATACCAAAGCTAGTATAACCTAGCGCCGGAGCTTACCAAAGCTCGTACAAACAAGCGCCAGAGCAAACCAAAACTAGTCAAAACTAGTCATCCCAGAAGCCGAAGCTAGAAAAACATGTCGGAGCTAACGAACATAAGTCAGACCTAGCAAAACATATCGGAGCTTAACAAAGACATGCCGGAGCTATCAAAGACATGCCGGAGCTAAGGACAAAGCTCACCAGGGCTACCCAAAAACATGTCGGATCCAGACAAAGGAAGTCGGACCTATTGTTGGACCTTGCAGAAGCTCGGAGCTAGAGTCAGACCTTGCTAAAAATATGTTATGGCAACATTCAAAACTTTTATTGTCAAAGCCAATGTATTCAGCACACATAGGTCTCACAATCTCCCCCTTGATGAATGCATTGGCAACACCACTTAAGATCTGAAAATTGGCTTATTCACATTAAAAGTTTTGAAAACAATTTCTCCCCCTTTGTAAAACAGAAATAAAATGAGAAAATGAAATTCTCCCTCTGAGAAGAATCGTGCCAAAAACAATTGTGAATATGTACAATGTGTAATCAATTTCTCCACCTTGCATATTTGTTTTTAAAAATTCACATATTATCTCTCCCCCTTTGACAATGTATTCAGCAAGGTTTATAAGATAAATTTTAATTGTTATGAGCATATTATAACATATATATATAAAACAATGCTCATCCAAGTCATACTATCAAGTAACTCACACTATCACATCAATGAAATACATAAACTAGTGTAAACCATGCTAGAGATCAAATGTAATTGTCAATTTAAGCAAGTCATGATTTTTGCAAGAGATTATATGTGCATCTGCCATATTCTAACCAACCAAGACAAGCCTATGTCATTTGACAATCAGAAGCTTAAGGACATGGTTTTAGTCATACACAACTTCTTCTAAGTTCATATCTAAGTGCAATGATAAGCCATCTCAAAAGAAGAAGTGCGATGCATGCATATTCTCTTGATCTTTTCTCAACTTATATTTGTTCACAAAAACTCAACATGTGAGTTGATTACTTGGTTAATTCTTTATGATTAAAAACACTTGTGAGCATGCAACAACTTCAAAACAGCAAGAAAGTTCAACCATGACCAGATTTGGTGTATGTAATTATTCCAATTGCTAGACATGGCAAAAACTACAAAATGTATAACCAGAGTAATGTAGCAAGAACTTTTAGTATGTAAAAGGAATCACAAAGTCATATATGTATGAAATACTATGCTCATATTATTTTTATTTCAGATTCACGCATAGACTTCCCAAGTTTCAAAACTCACCCTCAATGTAAGCCATGAGGATGCATAACCCCTATTTCACTATGAATGAAACAAAACTGAGTGAAATCCAAAGGATTTGTAAAAATGTCAGCCAATTGTTGTTCGGTATCTACATGGCGAAGCACAATGTTTCCTTTTTCAACATTATCACGGAGAAAGTGATACCTAATATCAATGTGCTTAGTTCTAGAATGTTGCACAGGGTTTTTAGCAATGCAAATGGCACTAGTGTTATCACAAAACAGTGGAACACTATCGAGATCAACCCCATAGTCCTTAAGTGTTTGAACAATCCAAAGATTTTGTGAGCAAGCACTAGCAGAAGCTACATATTCAGATTCAGTTGTGGATTGTGCAACTGAATTTTGTTTTCCAGAGGACCAAGCAACAAGTGAATTACCAAGAAAATGACAAGCATCAGAAGTACTTTTCCTATCAATCCTACAACCTCCAAATCAACATGGGAAAAATCTTTCAAAGTAACGGTTGAGGAAGAAGGAAGAAAAATGCCAAATTCTTGAGTTCCATGTAAGTACCTGAGAATCCTTTTGACAGCTTGACAATGTGAAGCACGCGGGGAGGCTTGCAATCGTGCACAAAGACATACGCTGAATTATATGTTCGGTCTTGATGCCGTGAGGTACAAAAGTGATCCTATCATGCTTTTATATTCTTTTTGATCCACGGGTTCACCATCTTCATCAAGTTCATGTGTTGTTGCTGTTCCCATTGGTGTCCAAAAAGACTTGCTTTCGTCCATGTTGAAGCACCTTAGGAGGTCTTTTGTATACTTCATTTGATGCACAAAGGTACCCTCCCTGGTACAAGATCATACTCATCTCAAATTCTGAACTCATCATAGCTGAAATCTTGGATACAAGATCATGAGAAGCACAACCAAAGATAATATCATCCACATACACTTGAACGAATAATGAGTCATTGCCATGCTTAAGCACAAAAAGAGTTTTATCAACCTTGCCCATGGTAAACCCATTTTCAAGTAAGAATGTTTTTAACCTATCATACCATGCTCTAGGGGCTTGTTTGAGACCTTACAAGGCTGTGAACAGTTTGTAAACATGATTAGGAAAATCTAAATTTTCAAAACCCGGTGGTTGTTTGACATAAACCTCCTCATCTATGTAGCCATTGAGAAAAGCACTTTTATCATCTATTTGATATATCATAAAACCTTTAGATGCAGCAAAAGCTAACAAAATTCTTATGGCTTCTAATCTAGCAACAGGAGCAAAAGTTTCATAAAAAATCTAGACCTTTAACTTGAGTGAAACCTTGAGCAACAAACCTAGCCTTATTCCTAACCACAACCCCATCCTCACTTTGTTTATTTTTAAACACCCATTTACTTCTGATTAAAGTGTAACTTTGAGGTGGAGGTACAAGTTTCCAAACATTATTTCTTTCAAAATTTTCTAACTCTTCTTGCATGGCAATAATCCAAGATTCATTAGTGAGCGCGTGTGATATATCTTTGGATTCAAAAGAAGCAACAAAAGCAGAATGAGCATGAGAGTTTGGATCGCAAAACCTGGACCGTGTAACTCGTTCGTGCAAGCTTCCAATTATCTGTTGCGGGGGATGATCTTTGTAAAATCGTAGGGGAACAAATGTCTCAGAACCTTCTTCTTCTTCATGTTCATCACAAATCGATGAACTTGTGACTTGAGGACGATCTGAATCAGCATTAATTGTTGTTAGTGCTGGTTGATAATTAACATCCGGAGCTGAACCAAAGTCATTAGCTCTGAATTTTCGGGCAGATGCTCCACCTCTTCCTCATCTTCAACGAAAACGCTCCCCCCCTGCGGATATGAATCTGGACATGCAATGATTGAGGTAGTACCTAGGCTAGCTTCATCAAAAGACACTTCACAAGTCTCCACAATTTTGTTAGTGTCAAGTAAAAGCACACGGTAGCCTCTAGTATGAAATGGATAACCAAGAAACATGCCATCAATGGATCTAGGTTCAAATTTATCAAGATTACCATGTTTCTTAACAAAGCATTTGCATCCAAAGACCCGAAAGTGTGTAACACTAGGCCTATGTCCAAACCGGAGCTCATATGGGGTTTTACGTAGCTTAGCGTGCAAGAAAACATGATTTGAGACATAACAAGCGGTTGCAATCGCATCAGCCGAAAATTTCCTAGGAGTTTGATATTCATCAAGCATAGTCCTAGCCATCTCAACTAAGGTCTTGTTCTTTCTTTCTACAACACCGTTTTGCTGAGGTACATATGGTGAAGAAAATGGATGATCTATTCCATTTTCAGCACAAAAGTGATCAAAAGATTGATTTTTAAATTCAGTTCTGTTATCACTTCTAATTGCTTTTAAAGATCCTGGGTGATCAATTGATAATCTAAGAAATAATGTTCTAAAGTGACCAAAAGCTTCATTATTAGACGCCATAAAGTAAACCCAAGAGTATCTAAAATAATCATCAACAATAACAAGAACATACCATTTATCTTCGAAGGATTGAACACGTGAAGGTCCTACGGTGTCAAGGTGCAAAAGTTGACCAGGTTCAGTTGTGATGACCATTGTGAGAGGAGTATGTGAACCTGCAACCATCTTAGCATGTCTTCAATAAGAGCACACAATTTATTTGTCCCCTTTAAGCTTAGACAACCCAAGTATGCGATCAAGAGCACTAACACACATTAGGTGATCAAAGCCTACGTGACCAAGTCTACGATGCCAAAAATATAAGTCCTTTGAATCATTAGCAACTAGACACCTATGCTTAGAGGAAGACATATCAAAATCAGCTTTAAAAGCACTTCCAAATCGACACATGTTAATAATAAGCTCACTATTTGATCCTACAACTTTGTAGCAGTTCTTATTGAAAATAATTTCTGGATTTTTATCTAGCAATTGTGAAACAGAAAGCAAGTTGTATTTCAAATTTTTGACAAGTGCCACATCCTTCAAAGTGTAGTGATCATTTACTCTAACCGAACCCTTAGCAATTATAGGAGTTGAAGAATTATCATCAAAAGTAACATTTTCTACACGTGAGACAAAAGAGAGGGAGGAAAACCAATCTTTGTTACCGGTCATGTGGCGTGAGCAACCTGAATCCACAATCCCAATGTTCTCCTTCCTCAAGCATGTAACCTACATAGAAGCACAATACGTCGATGACTCAATACTGGGGTTAGTCAAAAGGCATTTAGGTATCCAGTACTGAGTCACACGATGTGCAGTAGGAAAAACACGCGAAAGCTGAGATAAATCAGCAGGTTTATGAGTCAGATTTTGAGGTTTTTTATTCTTAACGACAAACCTATAAGGTGTTACTTATGTAGCACAAAATCAAAAGCTTCGGAGGCAAAAACAGAAGGTCCGGAGGTAAACTTTGAATGTTTTTGACTCATAACAGCAGGTTGCATGTTCCTGGCATTCGGTTTAATATGTGCAACAAATTTTGCATGAAAGTTATGAGATCTAACAATCATTCTTTCCCTTTTCTGTTGTTTAGCTAGTCTATAACAAAAATTTATGACATGACCATCTCTACCACAGTAGGTAAAATGAAATTTTACTTTGTGTTCATGTCTAGATGAGAAAACAACATTTTTATTTGAAATCGAATGAGACAACATCCCTGCAGATTTGAAAACCACTTCTTTTTGTTTAGGAACTGTTTCAATCAAACGACTTCCTAATGACTTTACAATTTTAGGTGGATGTGCCTTAGCATGAGCATGAGAATCAAAACCTAAACCAATTTTATCATTGCAAGACTTGGAAGAATTCAGCAGCAAGTTTAGGTTCTTATTCCCATTACAAAACCGATCTAATGTCCTATGCATGTTATCGAGTTTATTGGACAGATCAATGCAATTTTCACATGAAGTTTTTCCTTTTAATTTGAAATTGGAACAATATCTAACTTCGTGAGAATGTAAAGCATTATTCAATATTGAAATTTCATTCATAGCATCTTTTAGTTTCTTTTCAAGATCATCACAACTATAACAATGCAAATCAATTGTAGAACAAGAAGCATCTTTTAAGTTTCCAATGTCAAGTGCAGCAAGATTTTTGTTCTTTTCAATTTCAAGTTCAAGTCTATCTAGAGTAGACGAATGTGCAGTTCTTAATGTGGACAATTGTTCATTGATTAAATCACACGAGAGACAAGAATCATCACTAGGAATCAAGGTTTTCAAATGATTGATTTCAGATTCTAGTGATTCAATTTTAGTAGCATTATCCCTAAGATTTTTGTCCTTTTTCTTAAAAATAATAGTTGCACGAGAAATTGCATCACACATTTCATTACAGGTAGAACATACCTCATCGTCATCATTGTTGTGTTTTGCATCCTCCTGACTTGATCTTGATCTTGTTTTGCCCGCCCTGAAGCATAAGTTGGCCAAATCATCTTCATCTTCATCACTTCCAATGTCCACGTCGCTTGAGCCAAGTTCCTGTAGTGTGGAGATAAAATTGTTCACCAGTTGGTGACCTGCAAAGCCCTTCTTCTTCTTATCATTTGTTGAGGAGTGCTTCGTCCTTGATTGTTTTTCTTCTCGGGATGTAGAACCTGAAAGGTTAGAGCATTTTGTACGAAAGTGTCCTGTCTTACCACATTTGAAGCATCGTTGAGGTCCGGAGCTTCCTCTCCTTCTAGTTCTCACATTTTGTAAGGCTTTTGAGAACCTAGTGGAGAGAAGTGCTAGCTCCTCCTCTGGAAATTCCTCGATCTGCTCCAGGGTTAGTGAGGACAACAAAGCAAGAGTATTGCAAGATGATGATTGGCCGGAGATAGGCATATCATGTTGTGAGACAAATGCAAAAGACTTATTTGGGTTCTTACGTGATAAGATGTCAATTTCATGAGTTTTGAGTTTAGAGTAAAGCACATCTAAAGTAAGTGTACTCATGACAGTAGATTCACGAATAGATGTAACTTTCATCTCCCAGATTGACATGTATAATGCACTAAGAAGTTGCCTAGCATTTTCAGCATCAGAAAAGTTAACGTTGACACTACGCAAGTTACTGAGAATTTTGTTAAAGGGAGCAAAGGGATCATCGATGGACTCACCGGGTTGCATCTCGAGGCACATGTATTCTCTCTTGAACATGTCTTGCCTTACCTCCTTGATCGTGTTGGATCCTTCATGATAGTCACAAAGTGCTCTCCATACATCGTATGCCGATCGGAGATGTGCAACGCGGTCGAAGTCGCTCTGAGTGAGTCCTTGGATGATCAAGTTTCGGGCTTTGTTGTTGTTGTCGACGTCCCGTAGGTTTGTAGCTGTAACTTGATCGTTATGTGGCACATCGTAAGGCTTGTACACCTTCTCCCGTATTGCGAAGCCTTGCGCCTAGATGAAAGCCTCCATGCCTGCCTTCCAAACCTGAAAATCAATACCAGCAAACACACAAGGTTTGACGTAGTATTTCTCCATGATGATTAGTCAAAAACACATGCAAATCACAATGATTGGAGCACTATGGCTCTGATACCAATTGTAGGATCGAAGAGCACGTAAAAACCTACCAGAGGGGGTGAATGGTAGATTTAAAAATCTTGCGCAGCGGAAACAATTAAATCCCAACCTCTTCGGCGGAAAAACGATCTGTTAAAGAAATCATGTGTGAGACTAATCTAAATGTGTTTCACTGGGAAAAAAGTGATATATATCAGAGAGAATCAAGTCACGAATAAAATACAATAGTAATCACTCAAATCCGTCGAGATAAACTCAAGTTATGATCAAAAGATCGAACAAAGGTCAATCTGTCCTACCCGAGAAAAATAGTTCTGGAACACTGCAAAAAAACTTGTGTAGATCAGAAAACACAAATCCAATGACTGTGAAATTTTGACAGATGATATATAATCAAGTTGTGAAGACAACCCAAAATGAATCACGTCAATTGGATCTGTAAAACTCGAGCACCAGTGAAAGGTAGTGCTGTCCAGAAACTCGACGAGTAAAACTTGTCTGGAACAAGTCGGACGAACAAGGCACAAAAGTTCCTTAAAACTACAAATTTTATTCAATAGAACACAAGAGGAACAGCCCCAAAGTCATGCACCACGAGCTTTGGCCTCCCTTGCTTATATAACCAGCCCTTAGGCCAACCCAATCTCAACTAGGACTATATTTCTACTCTGTTCACGAATCGATACTTTCCATAACTGCATAGGACTCTTCTATACGTAGATAGAAGCAATCTTAAGACTTCCAAAAACATTAGGAACATATCCCATATTCCTAAAACAACTCAAATTCGTGACCCACACGGAATCCTAACATAACCAACTCAATAATTTCCATACCGAGCCATAACCTTCCTTTGACGTTCAGTAACCTTCATATGCACTGCCCTTTATTCAATCATCCTGCGCGACCTCCTGACCCGCTCAACCACAATTCCTCCCGATTTTGGATGTTGGAACCTCATCTCCTCCCTGAGACTAGTCCAAAGGATCCCGTCACCAGTCATGTCTTGAACTCAAGAAACACCTGCACATGAATAAACAATCAATCTGTATGAGCCCAAGTCCGGGACTTGACTCAAGTCAGTTCCAAACACAACACCTTACGTGAGCACCTCGCATAAGCCTGTTGCAAAGCATATCAAAACGATATCAGTCATATCAACCAAAGCGCACCAAAAACTTAGCAAATGAATACTAAGCAATCTTTCTAAGAATATAAAGCAAGTTCGAAACATTGCAAGATAAAAGCAGGAAAATTGCGATCAAGCTCCGACCCTAGCCAAAGCTAACCGAAGCTTGAGCCGGAGCTTACCAAAGCTAGTATAAACTAGCGCCGGAGCATACCAAATCTAGTGTAATCTAGCGCCGGAGCTTACCAAAGCTAGTACAACCTAGCGCCGGAGCTAACCAAAACTAGTCGTAACTAGTCATCCCAAAAGTCAGAGCTAGAAAAACATGTCGGAGCTAACGAACATAAGTCGGACCTAGCAAAACATATCGGAGCTTAACAAAGACATGATGGAGCTATCAAAGACACGCTAGAGCTAAAGACAAAGCTCACCGGATCTACCCAAAAACATGTCCGATCTAGACAAAGGAAGTCAGACCTATTGTCGGACCTTGCATAAGCTCGGAGCTAGAGTCGGACCTTGCTAAAAAGATGTTATGGCAGCATTCAAAACTTTTATTGTCAAAGCCAATGTATTCAGGACACATAGGTCTCACAGTGATTTACCCTTGTGATAGTGAAAGAGAATTGGCCTTTGTGGCGATTCGACGAGGTTAGGGTCAGTGAAGACCTGGTCCTTTCGTGGGTTCCTCAACGTGGACGTAGGTTGCCTTTGTGGGAACCGAACCATGGGATAAAATCTTGTGTCAAACTTGTTCTTAAGTTTTTCATATCATATTCAAGGGTTTACTTGATCTTGTCCATCTTACGTTAAAACATTCAAATCAAAGTTAATTTGTACAACACTTGATTTCATTGACTCAATACTTTCAGTTTACATACTATATTCTGTTGCGTATTGTGCTTGTATTGAAATCATTGTCCTAACTTGATCAATCTAGTCCGGACGCTCCGGACTAGTCCACACTCTATCGGACTAGTCCGATTTCCTGGTATTTGATCAAGTTGCTAAGTGTTGTAGATTCTGACTAAAATTCAAAAGGCCTATTCACCCCCTCCCCCCTTTAGGCCACATTCAAAACTGGTGGTCACTCGAATGAGTGGTTCACCAAGTTAGATAAATTTTTGGATCGAGCATTTTCGTTGTCAACGGATGATAGGGTGTGGTGCCCATGTACAAAATGCTGGAATACCATGTTTTTGAACAGAATATAACTTTCGTTTCACTTATGTCAAAATTGTTTCACACCACATTATGAAGTGTGGACCTTCCACAGCGAGACTAAATCTCGAGTCGTAGAAGAAGTGGATGAGGATGATGATAGAACATGGGTTGATAGGATGTATGAGGTTCTAGAAGCTATGCAAGCGGTGGATCCTCTTACAATGGAGGCAGACAAATTCTTCGATGAGCTCAAGAAATCAGAATAGCCGTTGCATGAACACACAGATGTGATGGTCCTTGCTTTCATGAATAGATTTATGGCAATTAAGTCTAAGCATTTTTTCCATCAACTACTAAAATGATCTTGTGAATTTTATATGCGATATCCTTCCACAACCTCACAAAGCGCCTAAAGATATGTATTAGTCCATGAAATTGGTAGAGGCGCGGAAGGCCGCGATGCAGGCCACCATCTCCTACCAGCAAGCCTGCATGGAGCAGATGCAGGAGGCGATGGAGGTGCAAAGGCGGGCTATGGCGGTAAGTTAAAGTAATTTAAATTTATCGCATTCTTAATAATGTGTAATAAATTGTAACATTTGCAATGACAGAGTTTCTTTCAAGGTCAGGGAAGCCAATGGTGCAGTGTGACACCCGGTTCCGAAAATGAACCAAGTGCAGTATATGTGTGTCCAGGATGTTTAACACACATCCACAAGTGATTCACAAATTGTAAACAGATAATTACCACAACACAAGTTAAATAAGTACCTTTATTAAATTATTCAAGAGATCCTCAAATTACAACTCTAATGATCACTAATGATAATACTACTGCAGTGGAAATAATCTAACTAAGCAAACTAAGCAAACTGAGCGAATAGAGTAGCACGGCTCCAAGCAACACCACAGGCAAGTCGACGGCAGCACATAGCCTAGTACTCCACATTATCCTCAGGATACACCCAAACATGACCTGAAACAGTTGGTGGGGGAATTGCAAGGGTGAGTACATGTCGTACTCGGAAAGTGTGGTAAAGTATGACATGTAGCTTAAACAAGGCATTAACAATAAATAATAGCTATTTGCTGAAAAGTACATTTAAAACATATGAAAGGCATCATACTATGTCTATGTGAAATTTATCCCATTATATCCCCAATAAACATAATAATTCATATCCATCATTCATTAATCATATATACCACATTCTTACCATCATCGATAACCATATTCAATTATCACCATCCAATCCATAACCACAACCACAACCATTAACATAACCAAACAATAACTATAACCATCCCAAATCCCATGTTCCACTCTAATTATAGAAGTTGTCCAGGTGCTCTTAACCGGGAGCATGGCTATCGTGATAGTTTTTAACACTCTGCAGAGGTTGTATCACCTGAACCACAAGTTCGTTATTTTGTCACCCGTCGGTGACTAAAGAAACCTCCCTTATGCCAATTACACTTCCTTAGGTGTATGACAAAGAGATCACAAAATAGCCTTTAAAAAGGGACTACCAGCATATTCAGACCCACTAAGGTTTCACCGGTGGTGATGCCTCCATCTGAGCACATCCAACCAAGGGCCCCCTCTTGTGCATTTTGGATCTCAGGGCAGTCCAACTACTATTGCACACCCAACCGACTCCCATTCCCCAGTCCTCCAAATGATACGAATTGATGCTAGTAATGCTCCTAATTAATTGGCTAAGCTGCACCCATATTTGGCCTTGTGGTGGCACTGTTGTCCTAGCATATTCTCGCACGAACCGGTTCTTAGATCCAAGGCAAGCAAACCACCATATCAACCAATCCAATCCACAAACCATGCTTTCTTGGATCTCCCATGTCCCATATTTACCAATTAACCATGTTCATCAATTTACATCATCCGTAGGGTCTTTAATCCATAATTCAGCCATTTAGTTGTTTTCCAACCCTAATTGATTAAAGTGAAGCAAAAATGTAAAAATCCCTTCCTGAAACTCTACAATGTATTTCAAGCTAGAAGGATGGTTAAACAAGTCTCGTTAACACCTATAAATGGGTTTCCCATCAAATTGACACAAGCATGCGATTTTGCAAACAAAACATTTAAAAACAGGATAAAAATGGTCAAGGACACTTGCCTTGCTCCTGAGCTTGGTTAGGTTCAAAAGCTTCAAAGTTTTGGTACTGGAGGTCCTCGACAGCACCCTCTATAGCAACACATTATATTTCGCACAATCAATATACATAACAAACATTACAATTAATAATTGCTCATATGTTACTCAATATGCCATGACATGCATGATTAATAAAATTATGAGGTGAAACTTGTTAATAAGTTGCTATTAATGTTTACTAACTAGTTACAATAGTTTCTAGCAAGTTTGGACAGGTTTGGAATTGATTCGAGTCAATTTGGAATTAATTCAGCACTAAACATATTCAGATATCAGACTAGTCCGATTTTAGGGGCCGGACTAGTCCGCTCTTATCATAAATGGAATTTAGGGTTTTCTTGATCTGTGAGAATTGGGATTGAATTCACATGGAAAAGTGGAAGTAGAGGGTGTACCACGTGCTTAGAGCTCCAAGGGTCAAGAATTGGGTGCAACACTTGGTTCTTAACCGTTAGGGCTTTATGGTGGAGAGTTGAGGGTGAATTGGTGATGAAGAATGAAAAGTCGAAGAAGATCATGCTTGGTTGATCCTCCTTCGTGTTCTCCCCCTCATCTTGCTACTGGATCTTCTCTTGATGGAGGCTCCCACGAAATAGGGTTTGGAGTCTCTCAATTGTGACAAAGAGATGAAAAGTTGGGGTGGTGGGTTGTTTATATAGAGGTGGAGGTGGTAGGGTTTGATGGATTTGGTGTTTAGGGTGTTGGAGGCAGTGTAAGGGTCCCACATGGGCTCCACTAAGGTTGGGCACGAAGTTATTGAGCCCAATTAAGGCAATTAACGAAATACCAATCATGGAGGAATAACAGAATTCGATATGGTTTCTGCAGGCCGGACTAGTCTGCAGTAAGGATCGGACTAGTCTGATATTGAACAGAGATATCAACAGACAAGTCCGGCGGGGTGGCAACGACAAGTCCGTTTTGGAACAGAGACATTTTTGGAAAAGTCCATTGTTGCTCCGGACAAGTCTGATTTGGAACAGAAACAAAAGCGGACAAGTCCGGGGTATTAGGCTGGACAAGTATGGGACAGTAAAGAAAAGGTTTTGTAGACTAAAATTCAACAAGGAACGGACTAGTCCACTTGGACCACGGACAAGTCCGGACAAAATCCGAGACCAAACCGGACTAGTCCGCATATTGTGTCGGAAAAGTCCGGGCTCTGAAAGAAATTGAATTTTTTTCTGGAGAAGAATAGGGTAAACAGACTAGTCCGGGTTATGGCCAGACAAGTCCACACCCTGATAGTTTTTAATTGTTGTTCCGTCCAAAATTCATTTTAATCTTTTTCCTTTTATGTTGCTTAAGGTTAAACATGTAGAAGAATGTATGCAATGCATGATGGATGAAAATTAGGGTATTACTAACCTACCTCCCTTAAAATGAATCACGCCCTCGAGATTAAACGTAGATGGAAAGAGATAGGGAAATTCTTTCTTGAGTTCCTCTTCCGCTCCCAAGTTGCTTCCGATTCTGCATGATGCTTCCATTGTACTTTGCACCATCGAATCACCTTGTTCATTGTGACTCTCTCCTTGGTTTCCAAGATGCTGACCGGTTGTTCGACGTAAGTCAAATCTGCTTCCAATTCCAATTCTTCCATTGGCACTTGTTCTTCCGGTACCCTTAAGCACTTCTTGAGTAGAGAAATGCGAAACACATCATGAAAATGAGCAAGATGTGTTGGCATATCCAACTTATACGCCACTTCTCCATGTTTGTCCAAAATCTTGAATGGTCCCAAATAGTTAGGTGCCAACTTGCCTCTGACATTAAACTGCTTATGACCTCGCATAGGTGACACTTTGAGATATACGAAGTCTCCAACTTCAAAGGCCCTCAAATTCTCACGGATTATATGAACTTGCTTTTCACCCTCTTGCAACACATCCGGTCCAAACACTTGCTTGTCTCCAGTCTCATTCCAAAACAAAGATGTTCTACACTTCCTTCCATACAGTGCTCTTCATATGGCGACATCTTCAACCTGGCTTGGAAACTGTTATTGTAGGAAAATTCAGCATATGGCAAGCTTTTGTCCCAGCTGCGTCCATGTTTCATGGCAGAATCTCTCAACATATCATCCAATATTTGATTTGTCCTCTGGGTTTGTCCATCGGTTTGTTGATGATATTGCTAAACTAAAATTTAACCTTGTACCCATAGCTTCATGCAGTTTCTCCCAGAACCTAGAGGTGAATTGAGAACCTCGGTCAGACACTATTTTCTTGGGTACTCCATGTCAGCATACAATTTTCTCCATGTACAACTCAGCTAACTGTGCAGCGGTATACTTGATCTTGACGAGAATGAAATGAGCCTATTTGGTCAACTGATCCACAATAACCCATAACGAGTTATAGCTGCACTGGGTTGGAGGTAATCCAACTATGAAGTCCATACCGATTTTTTCCCACTTCCATTCTGGAATCTTCCGTGGCTGCAATAATCCAGCTGGCCTTTGATGTTCAGCTTTGACTCGTTGGCATACATCACATAGTGCAACATACTCTGCTATGTCCTTTTTCATGCCAGTCCACCAATAACATGTCTTCAAGTCCTTCTACATCTTTGTACAGTCGAGATGAATTGAGTAAGGTGAGTCATGTGCCTCCTTTAATATGGTGTCGTAGATTTGCTTTACATAGAGTACCATGGTCATCCTCATCAAATTCGGATTCTCAACCTTCTTGGGTCATTTCCCTGATTTATTGAATTTCCTTATCCTTGGTCTGACCTTCTCGAATTTCTTGCTCCAAGGTCAGATTTAACTCCATTATCCCAATCTCATTCACAAATCCAAGATTCAACCGTTCAAAATCCTTGCATAGCTCAGGTGGTAACTCTCGAACTGTGAGTTGGTGGCTTACTCCTTTCCGACTCAAAGCATCGGCAACTACATTAGCCTTCCCTGGATGATAGTTGATTCCCACGTCATAATTCTTGATGAGCTCCAACCATCTTATTTGCCTCAAATTCAGATCCATTTGGGTGAAAATGTACTTGAGGCTCTTATGATCCGTATAAATCTCCCACATGTGAACAAGAATGTAGTGCCTCCATATCTTCAAGGCATGTGTAACACCATCATTTTCATGCATCATGCCCTACATACATTCATATACATGTTTAACATTAATCCACATAAAGAGGGACAAGTTTAAAGTTGATTTGGAACAGAACCACACTTAAAATGCTGAAAAGTGCAGACTAGTCAGATTTTGGTGAGGACTAGTCCGATTTCTCTCTGACTTCAAACGGACTTGTCCGTTTTTGCTGCGGACTAGTCCGATTTTTCCTCTGGACACCTTCGGACTTGTCCAATTTTATGCGGACTAGTCCGGTGTTCCAAGAATCCTTGAAAATTTGCTAAGTCCCTAGACATGTCCGGACTAGTCCGGTGTTCCAGCGGACTTGTCCATTTTCCCCTCTCACTAAAGTCGGACTTGTCCGATTTTTGGCTAGACTTGTCTAATTTCTTTCTGGCTAACTTCGGACTAGTCCGGTCCGTTTCGGACTTGTCCGATATTTCGCGAATCTGAATTAATCCTTTGCTTTATGACTTGTTTCTTGGGTTTCACGTTAAGTGGGCCTAGGGACGTTGTGCCTAACTATTTTAGAGCCCACGTGGGACTCTAATTAGGCCTCTACTCATCTCAAACTCGAAATCCATCTAACCCTAGCCTCCACCTCTATATAAACAACCCCACCCCTTGGCTTGACATCAATTTGCCAGTTTTCCACCCCACCCAAACCCTAGTTCATGGAGAGCCACCATCAAGGAGGGAGGAGGAGATCCCAAGCAAGAAGAAGAATAGGAGAAAACGAAAGAGGATCAAGATCTCTATCAAGTTTTGTTCTTCATCACCAATTCACCTCCAAGTTCATCACCAACCCTAGATCATCAAGATCCAAGTGTTACCTCCAAGTTTCTTGATTCATTGGAGCCCCAAACACCTGGTATACCTTCTATTTTCTTTTCCTTATGTGAATTTGACCCCTAATCTCCAAGTTCACGTAGATCTAGAAAACCCTAGTTCGCTGCTTCTGCGAAGTGCGGACCAGTCTGGCCTTCTGCAGACTAGTCCGATTTTACTGACTAATTTGTGTTGAATTGATTCTAAAAGTAGATATAATCAAATCCAAACCAGTATAAACTTGTTAAAATCTATTGGAACGAGTTAATGATCATTGAAAGCAATCTATTAACAAGTTCTACCTTACATTTGCATTAATCATGCATGTCATGTCATATTGAATAATAAATGTGCACTCTTTGAATGTGTCTCTTGTCTTGTATGTTTATTGTGCGGATGAGACGGATTTGCACTAGAGAGTGCCGCGGAGGATCTCCCGCACCAAGAGTTTGAAGGCTTTTACTTGAATCAATCCCATTAGCAAGGCAAGTGTCCTTGAAGCATATTGATCCTGTTTCTAAAATAAATGTTTTGTTTGCAAAACTGCAAGCTTGTGTCAATTTGAGGGGAATCCTACAATAGGAAGTTTACTAGATTTGTTTAACCACCCTTGTCACCTGGAATATATGGTAGAGAGTTGGAATGGGATTTTTACCTTTTTGCTTGACTTAATTAATTGGGATGGAAGAACAATTACACTGTTTAATTTGATTATGCATTAATGAGATTGTGGTTGACATGAACTGGTTAAATCTGATATGATAATGGGTGATCTAAGCAAGCCTGGTATGTGGATGGGTTGGATGTATGGTGGTTTTGCTTGCTTTAGATCTAAGGACCGGTTCGTGGAGCGACCATCCAGGATTTACAGTGCCACCACGAGGCTAAGTATGGGTGCGGCATAGATGATTAATTAGGGCTTTGCCAGTGCTATTTGGACCATTAAGGACATTCGGGGAAGGGGTAGTAGGATTGGGTTTGTTGATGATTGGTGGGACTACACTTGGATCCGAATGACTCAAGAGGGGGCCCCTGGTTGAAGATGTGCTCAGTTGGAGACATCGCCACAGGTGAAACCTCAGTGGGGTCTAAATAGGCTAGTAATCCCTTTGTAAAGGCTATTTTGTGATCTCTTGGCCACACACCTAATGAAGTGTGAGATGACATAATTGAGATTCTATAGTCATCGAAAGGTGATGAAATCACAAACACGTGGGTAAAGCGGTACAACCTCTGCAGAGTGTGTCTAAAACTATCATGATAGCCGTGCTCCCGGTTAAGAGCAACCTGGACCCTCACATGATTAGAGGAAACTTGGGATTTGGAATGGTTAGTTGGTTATGGTTATGGTTTGGTAATGGTTATGGATGGTTATGAATTAATTTCTGGTATTGAATATGGATGTTGGTATATGATGATGGATATGGAATATGGACTGGTATTATGATAACTACATGGCTTATGATGGGTTTATTTCATATACATGTAATTGATTGCTTTTCAAATGTTTTTAATGTACTTTTCAGCACTTGACCATTATTATATTCATCATTTGAATCAGCTACATGTCATACTTTCCATACTTGCTGAGTTTGACATGTACTCACTCTTGCAATCCCCCCCCCAACAGTTGCAGGTCAGGATTGGGAGTTTAATGACGATAATGCGGAGTTCTAGGGCATGTCTACCATCAGCTTGCCTGTGGTGTTGCATGGAACTGCGCTATACCCTATTGCTTATGCTGCCTAGCTGTTTAGTTTGCTTATTTAGTTTATTTTTGCTGCATTTGTTGTACTTGTCATTAATATTCATTAGAACTTGTATTCGAGGATAATATGGTTTGTGCAATAAAATTTGGTTAATTAATCTTGTTATGTGGTAATTTTCTGTATACTCTTTTGTAAATGCACTTGTGTATGTGTGTTGAACATCCTGGGCACACATATGTGTTCACTTGGTTCATTTTTGGAACCGGGTGTCACAACATGCACTACGGCTGCAAGTTCAAGATCATGTGTAGGATAATTCTGCTCATGTTTCTTCAATTGTCTCGTTGCATAGGCTACCACTTGACCTTATTGCATGAGCACACATCCAAGTCCCTGCCTTGAGGCATCACAATAGATATCAAAACTCTTGCTCACATCTGTCAATACCAACAGAGGTGTTGTTGTCAACCTCTTGTTAGGCTCTTCAAAGCTGCCCTGACAAGCTTGGGTCCATTGGAATGCTTTCCCCTTCATTAATAATTCATTCATGGGCTTGGATATTTTGGAGAAATCCTTGATGAACCGACGGTAATATCCAGCCATTCCATGGAAACTCTTTATTTTCTTGACATTCTGCGGCTGTTTCCACTTTAAAACATCCCTCACTTTTCCTCGGTCAACCGATACTCCTGCTCCCGAGATGATATAACCCAAAAATGACACTTCCCTTAACCAAAACTGACATTTCTGAATTTGACATATAATTGGTGTTCCCTCAATTTTTGCAATGTGAGCCTCAATCGCTCTTCATGCTCCTCTTCACTGTTCGAGTAGATCATAATATCATCAATGAACACTACAATGAACTTATCCAAGTACTCCATGAAGACCTTATTCATGAGGTACATAAAGTATGCAGATGCATTTGTCAATCCAAAGGACACAATTGTGTACTCATAAGACCCATACTGTGTTCGAAAAGCCATTTTTGGTACACTGCAAGGATTTTGGTTTATTGCAACGAAAACATTCGTCGCAATAGGTTGTTTTTCGACGCAATAGGTCGCTATTGCAATGAAAAAGAGCGTGGTGATAGTTTTTACGAATCGTCGTAATAATTCCCATGGCGATAGGTTATTGTGATGCCTTGTCATCCGTGGTGAATAGTATGGTATTGCAATGATTTCACATCGGTGGCAAATGGGATGCTATTGCCATGTTTTCATGTATTGCGATGATTTAACATATCGCAATGAATAGTACGGTATTGCAACGGGTTCATGATCGTGGCAGATAGTATGGTATTGCAACGATTTCATATTCGTGGCAAATAGTATGTTGTTACAACGATTTAGCGTATTGCGATGATTTAATGTATTGCAACGAATTGCATGGTATTGCAACGATTTCACATTCGTGGTAATTGTATGTGGTTGCAACGATTTCACAGGCAGTGCAATAGTACGGTATTGTAACAATACCACATTCGTGGCAAATAGTATGTTATTGCAACGGTTTAGCGTATTGCGACAATTTAACGTATTGCAACGAATAGCATTGTATTGCAACAATTTCGAGTTCGTGGTAATACTATGTGATTGCAACGATTTTCACATTTGTGGTAATTGTATGTGGTTGCAACGATTTCACAGGTGTGGCAATAGTACGGTATTGTAACGATATTACATTCGTGGCAAATAGTAAGTTATTGCAACGGTTTAGCGTATTATGACGATTTAACGTATTACAACGGATAGCATTGTATTGCAATGATTTTGAGTTCGCGATAATAGTATGTGATTGTAACAATTTTCACATTCGTGACAAATACTAAAGTATTGCAACGATTTTCACAGTTATGGCAAATAGTACCATATGGCAACGAGTTATGGTATTGCAACGATTTACCATATTGCAACGAATATCACAGTATTACAACGATGTCACAACCGTGACAAATAGTATGGTACTGCGACGGTTTAATGTCCGTGGCAAATAGTATGTTATTACAGCGAGTCAACAAACGTGGCGAATAGTACCGTATTGCAACGATTTCAAATCCGTGGGAACTAGCCTGGTACTGCAACGATTTCGCATCCTTAGCGAATAGTTTGGTATTGCAACGAGTCCACAAACGTAGCGAATAGTACCGTATTGCAACGATTTCAGATCTGTCCGAACTAGTATGGTACTGCATCGATTTTGCATCCGTGGCAAATAGATTGGTATTGCAACGATTTCTTATCTTTGGCAATAGTGTTTTAATGCAACGTTTTCTACGTGGTGGCAATAGCAGTCTAGTGCAACGTTTTTTTAGTCGTTGCCAAATGTTTATACTACAACGTTTTGTAATTCTTGACAATAGCTTCCTATTGCAACAATTTATCATTCGTGACAAGAAATTCGTAATGCCACATTTTATAAATAGTGGCAGTAGAACCCGAATGCACCAGGTTTGAAAATTTGTGTGACATCCGGTTCCGAAAATGAATCAAGTGAACGCATATGTGTGCCCAGGATGTTCAGCACACATACACGAGTGCATTCACAAAAGAGTATACAGAACATTACCACAAGACAAGATTAATTAACCACTTTTATTACAGAATTTAGAATATCCTCGAATACAAGTTCTAATGAATACTAATAACAAGTTCAACTAATGCAACGGAAATAAACTAATTAAGAAACTAAGCAAACTAAGCAAAGGGGTATAGCGCAGCTCCATGCAACACCACATGCTAAGCTAACAGTAGACACAACCTAGAACTCTGCATTATCGCCATTAAACTCCCAAACCTGACCTGCAACTGTTGGGTGGATTGCAAGGGTGAGTACATGTCGTACTCAGCAAGTGTGGAAAGCATGACATGTGGTTGATTCAAATGACGAATATATTAATAATGGTTGAGTGCTGAAAAGTACATTAAAACATTTGAAAAGCAATATATTACATGTATATGAAATAAACCCATCATAAACTATAAGCAATATTATAGTACCAGTCCATATTCCACATCCATCATCATATACCAATAACCATATTCAATACCAGAAATTAATTCATAACCATCCATAACCATAATACCAACCATAACCATCCCAAATCCTAATTTTCCTCTAATCATGTGAGGATCCAGGTTGCTCATAACCGGGAGCACGACTATCATGATAGTTTTAGACACACTCTGCAGAGGTTGTACCACTTTACCCATGTGATTGTGATTTTATCACCTTTCGATGACTATAAAATCTCAATTATGCCGTCTCACACTTCCGTAGGTGTGTGGCCAAGAGATCACAAAATAGCCTTTACAAAGGGATTACTAGCCTCTTTAGACCCCACTGAGGTTTCACCGGTGGCAATGACTCCAACTGAGCACATCTTCAACCAAGGGCCCCCTCTTGAGCCGTTCGGATCCCAGGGTAGTCCCACCAATCATCAACAAACCCAATCCGACTACCCCTTCCCCGAGCATCCTCAATGGTCCAAATAGCACTCGCAAAGCCCTAACTAATCAGCTATGCCGCACCCATACTTGGCCTCGTGGTGGCACTGTAAATCCTGGATGGTCGCTCTACGAACCGGTCCTTAGATTTAAAGCAAGCAAAACCACCATAACATCCAATCCATCCACATACTAAACTTGCTTAGATCACTCATTACCATATCAGGTTTAACCAGTTCATGTCAACCACAATCTCATTAATGCATAATTAAATTAAGTAGTGTAATTGTTCTTCCATTTCAATTAATTAAGTGAAGCAAAAAGGTAAAAATCCCATCCTAACTCTCTACCATATATTCCAAGTGACAAGGGTGGTTGAACAAAACTAGTAAACTTCCTATCACAGAATTCCCATTAAATTGACACAAGCATCCAGTTTTGCAAACAAAACATTTATTTTAAAATAGGATCAATATGCTTCAAGGAAACATGCCTTGCTCTTGGGATTGATTTAGACCAAAGCCTTCAAACTCTTGGTGCAGGAGATCCTCCATGGCACTCTCTAGCGGAAATCTCTAATTCGCACAATAAACATACAAGACAAGGAACATGATCAAAGAGTGCACAAATATTACTCAATATGACATGATATGCATGATTGATGCAAATGCAAGGTAGAACTTGTTAATATATTGCTTTTAAATGATCACTAACTAACTATAATAGCTTTTAACAAGTTATACTGGTTTGGATGTGATTAGATCTAATTTTAGAATTAATTCAAAAGAAATTAACCAGGAAAATCGGACTAGTCCTCTAGGGACCAGACAAGTCCGTACTTCGCAGAATTTGCGAACTAGGGTTTTCTAGATCGACGTGAAATTGGAGACTTGGGGTTGAATTAACATAAGACAAAGAGAATAGAAGGTATACCAGGTGTTTAGGACTCCAATGAATCGAGAAACTTGGAGGTGGCACTTGGATCTTGATGATCTAGGGTTGGTGATGAATTTTGAGATGAATTAGTGATGAAGAACGAAACTTGATGGAGATCTTGATCCTCTTTTGTTTCCTCCTCTTCTTCTTCTTGCTTGGGATCTCCTCCTCCCTCGTTGATGGTGGCTCTCCATGAACTAGGGTTTGGGTGGGCTGGAACAGTGGCAAATAGAGGTCAAGCCAAGGGGTGGGGTTGTTTATATAGAGGTTGAGGCTAGGGTTAGATGGATTTTGAGTTTGAGATGAGTAGAGGCCGGTTTAGAGTCCCTCACAAGCTCTAAAAGATTTAGGCACGACGTCCCTAGGCCAAATTAACGTGAAACCCAAGAAACAAGTCGAAAACAAAAGATCAATTCAGAGTCGCGAAATATCGGACAAGTCCCACAAGGACCGGACTAGTCCAAAGTTAGTCAGAAAGAAATCAGACAACTCTAGCAAAAAATCGGACAAGTCCAGCTTTAGCCAGTGAGGAAAACGGACTAGTACGGACAAGTCTAGGGACATAGAAAATTTTCAAGGATTCTTGGAACACCAGACTAGTACGCATAGGACTGGACAAGTCCAAAAGTGTCTGGAGGCAAAATCGGACTAGTCTGCAGCAAAATCGGACAAGTTCGATCGAGGTCAGAGAGAAATCAGACTAGTCCTCACCAAAATCGGACTAGTTCGCACTTTCCAGAATTTTAAGTGCGGTTTTGTTCCAAATCAATTTTAAACTCATTCCTCTTTATGTGGATTAATGTTAAACATGTATATGAATGTATGTAGGGCATGATGCATGAAAATGAGGTTGTTGCAAACCTACCCCACTTAAAATGAATCTCGCCCTCGAGATTCGACGCGGAAGAGAAGAGATAGGGAAATTCCTTCTTGAGATCATAAAACAACTCCATGTTGCTTCTTTTTCTATGTGGTGCTTCCATTGAACTTTACACCATCTAATAACCTTGTTCCTTGTGACCCTCTCCTTGGTTTCCAAGATTTTGACCAGTTGCTCGGCACAAGTCAAATCTGGCTCTAATTCCAATCCTTCCACTGGCACTTGTTCTTGCGGTACTCTCAAACACTTTTTTAGTTGGGAAACATGAAAGGCATCATGTACATCTAAAAGATGAGTTGGCATCTCCAACTTATAAGCTACTTCTCCTCTTTTGTCCAAAATCATGAATGGTCCAATGTAGCGAGGTGCTAGCTTGGCTCTTATATTAAACCTGTTATGACCTCTCATTGGTGACACCTTGAGGTAAACAAAATCTCCCACTTCAAAGGCTAATTTCCTTCTCCTATTGTCCGCATAGAATTTTTGTCTTAATTGGGCAGCCCTCAAGTTTTCACGAATTATTTGGACTTGCTTTTCGGCTTCTTGCAACACATACGGACCAAATACTTTAGTTTCTGCTGCCTCGTTTCAAAATAAAGGTGTCATACACTTCCTTCTATAAAGCGCTTCATATGGTGACATTTTCAAGCCTACTTGGTAACTATTGTTGTATGAAAATTCTGCATATGGCAAGATCTTGTCCCGACTTTTCCCATGCTTAAAAGAACAAGCTATTAACATGCCCTCTAAAATCTGATTGGTCCTCTCAGTTTGTCCATCCGTTTGAGGGGGATATGTTGAACTAAAATTCAACCTTGTTCCCAAAGCTTCATGCAATTTCTGCAAAAATCTGGAGGTGAATTGTGAACCTCCATCTGAGACTATCTTCTTCAAAACTCCATGCAAACAAACTATTCTTCCCATATATAGTTCCGCCAATTTCACTCCATTATAGGTGGTCTTGATGGGAATAAAGTTGGCTGACTTAGTTTACCGATCCACAATAACCCAAATTGAGTCGTAACCGGACTGAGTACATGGTAAACCAACTATGAAGTCCATACCGATCTCTTCCCACTTCCACTCTAGAATCTTCAATGGTTGCAATAGTCCATCTGGCCTTTGATGTTCTTCCTTGACTCGTTGACACACATCACACAATGCTACATATTCAGCTATGTCCTTCTTCATGCTAGCCCACCAATAACACATCTTCAAGTCTTTGTACATCTTTGTACAACCAGGATGGATTGAGTATGGTGAGTCATGTGCCTCTTTTATTATTGTCTCCCGAATATACTTCACATTAGGCACGACAATCCTCTTACCAAGCCATAGAGTACCATGCTCATCCTCATCAAATCTGAATTCTCTCCCCTCTTGGGTCATTTTCTTAATTTCTTGAATTTCCTCATCCTTAGTTTGACCTTCACAAATTTCTTGCTTTAATGTTGGGTTTACCTCCATCATCTCCATCTTATTTACAAATCCAAGGTTCAACCGTTCAAACTCCTTACATAACTCAGATGGTAACTCTCGTACTGTGAGTTGATGACTTACTCCTTTTCTACTGAAAGCATCGACCACTACATTGGCTTTTCCTGGATGATAGTTGATCCCTAAATCATAATCTCTGATGAGCTCCAACCATCTCTGTTGCCTCAAATTCAAATCCGTTTGTGTGAAAATATACTTCAAACTCTTGTGATTCGTATAAATTTCACACCTATGTCCAAGGATATAGTGTCTCCAAAATCTCAATGTGTGTACCACGGCTACAAGTTCTAAATCATGTGTTGGGTAATTCTGCTAATGTTTCTTCAATTGTCTTGATGCATAAGCGACCGCTTTACCTTCTTGCATCAATACACATCCAAGTCCTTGTCTCGATGCGTTGCAATAAATGTCAAAACTCTTACTTACATCCGGCAAAATCAAAACTGGGGCTGTAGTTAACCTCTTCTTCAACTCCTCAAAACTTTCTTGACAATCTTGAGTCCAATGGAAAGCTATTCTCTTCGTTAGTAATTCTGTCATTGGCTTGGCAATCTTGGAGAAGTCCTTGATGACTCGACGGTAATATCCAGCCATCCCAAGAAAACTCCTTATTTCCTTTATGTTTTGTGGGGGTTCCCATTTCAACATGTCCCTCACCTTTCCTGGGTCAACCGATACTCCTCCTCCTAAGATTATATGTCCCAAAAACGACACCTCTTTCAACCAAAACTGACACGTTGAACTTGGCATAAAATTGATGCTCCCTCAATTTCTACAACGTAAGCCTCAAGTGTTCCTCGTGTTTCTTCTCATCCTTCGAGTAGATCATAATGTCATCAATAAACACCACAACGAACCTATCCAAGTACTCCATGAAGACCTTATTCATGAGGTACATAAAGTATACAGGCGCATTTGTCAATCCAAAAGACATCATGGTGTACTCATAAGATCCATACCGTGTCCTAAAAGCTGTCTTGGGTATGTCCGATCGTCTAATCTTCATTTGAAAGTATCCCGACCTCAAATAAATCTTATGGAAGACACAAGCACCCTTCATCTGATCAAACAAGTCTTCTATGCGTGGCAAGGTGTACTTGTTCTTGATTGTTACCTTGTTTTGGAGGCACGTCATTCGGGATCCATCCTTCTTGTCCACAAATAGAACGGGCGCTCCCCACAGTGAAGAGCTGGGCTGAATGAAACCCTTCTCTAGTTGCTCTTGGGTCTGCTTCTTGAGCTCTGTTAAATCCATAGGAGGCATCCTATATGGCCTCTTAGCTATAGGTGCAGTTCCTGGTATTAAATCAATAACAAACTCAATGTCTCCATCATGTGGCATACCTGGCAACTCACCTGGAAAAACATCCAAAAATTATCACACCACCGGAATCTCCTCAATTGCGGCACTATCCATATGATTCATCTCCAATCGCTTCGGTGCGGGTTGAGATGCTTCAAATTCTACGATGATCCCTTCTTCATTAGTCAACTTCACCATCTTTGTGACACACTCAACAACTCCATTGTGCTTCCTCAACTAGTCCATACCAAGTATAATGTCCAATCCTTGAGAATCCAAAACAATGGGGTTGGTAGAGAAGTTTACCCCCTTATTCTAAGGCTTACTTTTGGACATACTATATTTGTCCTCACCTCTCCTCCTAGAGACTTAACCAATAGAGTAAACTTCATATGAGAGATAGGCAAACTATACTTGGTGACATACATCGATGCAATGAATGAATGCGATGCTCCAGAATCAAACAACATAGTCGCGGGGTTGGAGTTGGCGAGAAACATACCAATGACCGCGTCATCTGCTTGTTGAGCATCCTCCGTAGAGACATGGTTCACGTTGCCACGAGGAAAATTCTGTTGTCCCCGGTTTCCTTGCGGCTGTCCTCCATTGGGTCTTGGGTTTTGTCTCGGTGTAGTGCTTCCTTGACCAAGGCCTAACTTAGGACATTGATGCGCAAAGTGTCCAACTTCTCTGAGAGTATAGCACTTCTTAACTCTATCAGAATTATTGGGACAAGCTTGGTTCTGAGCATTGGCACCAGGATAGTTGGCATGAGGTGCACAAGACATTGGAGGCCTAGGAGCTTCCATAACAGGGCGCTGCTGCACAAACTGAGCTGGGGGCGGTGCAAATCCAGGGTGATGAGTAGGTGCAAAAATGCTGAAGTAAGGCGCATTGGGTGGTGTGAAGCGAGGGCACACATTACTTCCTTGTTGCTGTCCTTGATATGGCGCATTCCTCTTGTTGTCTTGCTCCATCTCACGGACCTTGTTCTCAACCACAACTACTTTGTCCACAAGCTTTTGAAAGTTGGCATAATCATAGTTGAGTAGATGCACTTGGATTTCATTGTTCAAGCCCCTCATGAATAAGTATTGTTTCCGGCTATCCCGACTAACATCCTCAGGCGCATACCTTGAGACTTGAGTGAATTTATTGATATATTCACCAATGCTCGATCTTCCTTGCCTCAAGTTCTCAAATTCTTGCCTCTTTAGAATCATAACACCTTCCGACACATAATGAGAATGGAAGCTCTCATTAAATTCTGCCCAAGTAATTCTCTCTTGGTTCTCATGAGCATTGCATAGTGAATCCCACCAATCGGCAGCTGCTCCAACTGGTGGATGAGAAGTGAAAAGCACTTTCTCCCGATCACTGCATTGGACTATAGAAAGCTTCTTCTCCACGGACTTGAGCCAATCATTCGCATCCATAGGGTCAACAGCTTGAGCAAAGGTCGGTGGCCTAGTCCTCATAAACTCTCCCAACCGGTTATGAGGAGGTGGGGGTGGCGGTGGAGGCATGTGGGGCTGATTGTTGTTATTGCCAGCCTGCAGCTGTCCCATAGATTGTATCATTGTCTGCATGAGCTGGTTCTGCATAGCCAAAAGCTTCTCAATGTTGATTGCTCCCTGAGCAGGTCCTTGTCCACGGTTATTCTGAGGTGCTCCATTGTTCTCCTCCTTATCATTTCCATCCCTCTGGTTGCGAGTCCTCACCATCTGAAGAAAAGCAGTAGGTAAGAATTAGAAAACATCCCCAACTATATGCATCAAGGGATATGAAACTAGACAACTAACTAGCCTACGTGGACACGGCAATGGTAAAGCATCCCAAAATCCTCTATTAAGCACACAAGCAAGCAATATATATAGCAAGCAGCACACCAAGAAAGAACACATCGATTCCTGAGTGTATCTATGTGCTCTAAAGTGTCCATTCTATCTAGGTTGCATCCTACGGACAACCTATGGCTCTAATACCAATGTGTGACACCCGGTTCCGAAAATGAACCAAGTGAACGCATATGTGTGCCCAGGATGTTCAACACACATACACGAGTGCGTTAACATAATAATATACAAAAAAATACCACAAGACAAGATTAATTAAATACTTTTATTACAGAATTCAGAATATCCTCGAATACAAGTTCTAATGAATAATAATAACAAGTTCAACTAATGCAGCAGAAATAAACTAATTAAGCAACTAAGAAACTAAGCAAAAAGGTGTAGCGCAACTCCATGCAACACCACAGGCAAAGCTGACGGTAGACATGACCTAGAACTCCGCATTATCTCAATTAAACTCCCAAACCTGACCTGCAACTGTTGGGGGGGGGGGGTTGCAAGGGTGAGTACATGTCGTACTCAGCAAGTATGGAAAGTATGACATGTGGCTGATTCAAATGATGAATATAATAATAATGGTTAGTGCCAAAAAGTACATTAAAACATTTTAAAAGCAATATATTACATGTATATGAAATAAACCCATCATAAACCATAAGTAATATCATAGTACCAGTCTATATTCCACATCCATCATCATATACCAATATCCATATTCAATACTAGAAATTAATTCATAATCATCCACAACCATATACCAACTATAACCATCCCAAATCTCAATTTTCCTCTAATCATGTGAGGGTCCAGGTTGCTCAAAACCGGGAGCACGACTATCATGATAGTTTTAGACACTGTCGAAGTGTTGGATATGAAACTTCTCCTGGACCCGCTGAGAAGCAGCCCGCGGAGGTTCTTTTGTGGTTGGGGCTAGCATAGATCAATATCAAGATGATGACACTAGAGATTTACGTGGTTTGGGCCTCCTGAGCATAACACCCTACTCCACGTGGTTTGTGTTGTTGTATTGTGCTAGTATGTTCACTAGGATCAGCCTGAATCAGATCCCATCAGATGTCCGTGCAGTACAACCCTTTTATAGTTCTAAGGACTGACCGTTACAAAGCTTGCCTGACCCGACATGTGGCCCTAGCGTATTTAATGACCTAATACACTGTCTAAAGAGTATTAAGTATAATTAGTTGTGTGATAACGTGCCTTAATTGACGCGTTATCCCTATTAACAATGCATTGATCGTGTGTCATTAATACGGCATTAATGACATGTTATCAGGCCTTGTAACTACTGCTTTAACCGTCCTTAAATGTTTGTAATGGACATGATCTGCTTGTATTTCTGTTAGCAATGAAGGTCTGGAGGCTCCACATGTTGCAGATCCGGAGCTTTCCCTTGCCGGAGGGTAGGTCTGGGGTTGCTTTATACGTGTCGGCACTAGAGCTCCTCTCTGACGGGGGCTAGGTCCGGGGCTGTTGTACACGTGTAGTCGTCGGAGATTCCCTTGGTTGGGAGTTAAGTTTCGGTCTTCTTTTACACGTGTTAACCCGGGAGCCAGCCATGTGAGGGGAGTGGGTCCGGTGCAATGTGACATGTGGGACCTACAAGGGCCTTTGACTCTGGCGGGTGGAACTTTCTTGCACTTTTTGCGGTATCATGGGGTATCCGGTACCTAGGGTACCGACAGTGGCCCCCGGGCCCACCTCCGGGGGAAACCCTTTGCGTTAAGTTATTCTGCCAGAGGTGGGGCTATTCTCGATTCCCGTGCTTTGATTTTCGAAAATCTTCTGATGCGCAAATAGAGTGACGGTCCGAGAATGAACCTTTGATGTGTGGCTTGTTATGAATACGACAGATGAGATCTTTGAGTGCAGATCTCACGCAATTGAAGGTCGCCGGTTCCCAATACAAAAACCGTATCGGTTCTATGCGCCGAGTGCCGACTTTGGGCTTCCCGCCGCTCATCATGACAATGGTTCACCTTGGGTAAGAACCTCGATCTCTTCGTCGAGGTGGCCTCAGGCCCACTCGTCATTGATGGGGTATATTTTTGAAAAGTGCCTTCGATCTCACCGCGGTTTCCATCCAAGTGTTGCGGAGGCTTACTTAAGAAGGAAAGTGTGCATGGTTTGAGAACTCTTTACGCATTCGATCATCTTTGCGCTCAGAGCCTCCCAAACTCCACCTAACTTCCCTTCCTTTGCTCTGCTTTTCTGCGATGGAGTTGGGTCTCCCCAATAGCCGCCTCAAGAGCGGTGATGATCTGAAGAAAGTCCAGACCTTCATGGGGTGGTCCAGCGACTACTTCAACCATTTGGGCCGCGCCGGGAAGCTCCCGTTCAAGGAGCGCAATGGCAATATGGTGTACTTCTCAGCGTACGACATGGTGGGATTCATTCCACCTTTCTCTTCTTTCCTTTTTATGCTGCTAGACTTTTATGGTCTGCAGCTGTATCACCTTGGCCCCCATTCTCTTCTTCTCGTGGCGACATCGTCCACTTTTGCGAGATGTGGGTGGGTATTCCCCCGTCCGTCGAGCTTTTCCGCACCTTCTTCACCATCCACACCACTGGCAAGGGGTCTGAGTTTCTTGGCTTCTACTATTTTGTGAAGCGCAAGAACTGCCCCTACAAATACTTGAAGTTGTTTCATTCTGAGAAGTGGGACAACTAGAAGAAGGATTGGATCATCATTGCGGCGGAGGAGCGAGAGAAACTGGAGCTACCCGAAGGTCTCCCCAATGTTCACACTAATGCTTGGAGCGTAGTTCCGGTGCTGTCAGATGCCTTGAACACTGTCTTGACCAAGATCCGCGAGTGCGTGGAAGGTAGAGTGACCCCCAGATGGTCTTCTGCAACTTCCTGGTCAACAGGTGGGCTCCACTGAAGAAGAGGGAGAAGCTCGCGTGGGCCCTCAACAACGTGATAGATGACGACCAGATTGAAACTGATCTGAAATCCAACTTTGATGATGAATCCTTGGAATTTCATTTGAAGACATTCTACCATGGGATTAACGTCAACGACGACGACTTGGTTCCGCCAGAAGCCTTCCACCCCTTGAAAATGGAGGCCCAGTTCAGTAGGGAGCTCCAGAGGAGTATGCTGGTGCTTGACGACCTTGGCGAGGTAGAGAGGAGTCTGAACACAAGATTGGTGATCCCCGGAGCTTCCAAGGGTGGTCCTGCCTCTGCCCCGAGCCAAAAGACTAAAGACACCGGCAAGGGCAAGGGCAAAGAACCAGCTGAGCCCTCCAGCCGGAAGAGGAATTTGAAGCACGCTGACGGGAGGTCCATCAGACCTGCTCCTTCCACGATGGCTCCTTCTCCTCGGCGGGGGAGGTCTTCTGCAACTACCCATGCCCCGGTGCAAGTGCCTTCAAGAGGCATCAGCCCCGGGCAATCGACGCAGGCCTTAGTGCCGGCTAAAGGCTCCAGGCCTGGGAGTTCTTCCCGACCTAGAGAAGCTCCGGCCAAAAGAACTCCGGCTGCTGCGAGTGGTCCTCAACTGAGGTCAGAAGTAGTTGTCTCACCAAATTTGGTGGGCTCTAGCTCCGGGCCCAGAAGAAGAGGTTCCGAGGCGACTGGGGTGGGAGCATCCCTAGGTAAGCATTGTTTGCTTGCCCTGACATGCCAACCTTGTTCTTGACATGTTTTTAATCTTCTCTTCCCTTTGTTTCTAGGGTGTCAAAGAAGGGGCCGGGAGCTTCAGCGCCTGTTGCAACGGCCAAGGCTGTGCCTGCCGAAGCTCCGGCTTCAAGCGCTGAGTCTCCTCGTCAAGCGGAGGCAGAAGTCACGACAGCTCCAGCGCCAGCTGTTGTGAGCTTGGACTTGGAGTCCTCACCCGAAGCTCCTGTGGTAGCGCCGGACCACAGGAGAGAAGTTGAAGATGTACCCCTTGCGGTGGAGGCTGATGCTCCAGCACCGGCGATTCCAGAAGATTCGGCTTTCAAGCCACAAGTTGTCGAAGCCCTAGCTGCTGAGCCAGAGGTAGTTGAAGCCTCGAATATTGAGCTGGAAATCACCCAAGCTCGGCCCTTGTGCCGGAAGCGGTTGAAAGTCCAGCGGTTGAGCCGGAGGCGCCTGAAGCTCCGATCGTTGAACTGGAGTTAGCCGCCATGCTGGAGCCTGAGCCAGCGACGGTTGAGGCCCCAATCGAAGCACCGACTGATGCTCCGGAGGTGGTGGTCTCGGAGGTACCTGGGTCGGAGCCAGAGCAGCATGAAGAACTGGCGACATGTCCTCTGACTTCGGAGCCGTCAACTGAAGACCCTGAAGCGGCACCTTCAACTGCTTTGGAGGTGGAAGTTCCCCAGTGGGTTCTTCTGCTGCCGCTGAAGGGTTCCAGGAGAGTGGCCCTAGCATCGCAGGAGTACAGGGGACCACTATTGTAGAGTGGGACCCAATTTTTGTGATGGAAAACCCATTTGAGCCCGCGGAAATGGTCTCAGCAGGCCCAGAACCTATCCCTCTGGTGTTGTCCATAGACAACGCGTGCTAAAGTATCTGATAGGTCCAGCTTACCTTCGATCATGAGAGCAAAGCCTTGGAGGAGGAGTGCAGCACCTTGAGGCGTTGGCGCAACAGACTCCATTTTGAGACCAGGTTTGCCCAGACGAGGTTGGCTGACCCGAAGGAATGGATCAAGGGGGAGAAAGCCCGGTTAGAGCACTGGAATAAGCTAATGGAGGAGAAGGAAGACGCCATCCGGGCGCTCGATGCTAACTCCAGGGAAATCCTGGAGCAAGCCAAGGAGAGACGTGACGCTGCTGACGAGCGTCACGAAAAGCTCACTGAATTGAATGAAATTCTCCTAAAGTGTCGAGCAGACCGGGAGGCAAAAGAGGAAAAACTCCTAGAGCAGCAGGAGGATGTGGTGAGGAGAGAGGCGGAGGTCACTCAGAAGTTGACTCTGGATGTGAAAAATTTGGCACATCACAGCAAAAATCTAGATCTCTGGAAGGAGGAAGAAAGGAAGAAGAACTGGAAGGTGGGGCAAGAGCTTTCGAAAAGAGAGTCTGACGTTGCCGCTAGGGAGGAGAGAGTCAAAGGCAGGGAGAAAGACCTTGCTGGAAGGCGGAACCGCATCCACCTCCGGGAGACAAAGCTGGCTGAACGGGAAATGCAAATTGATGAGAACATGCAGCAACATGCTAAGTTGGCTGAGGGCCTTGCCCGTGAAGGTTTGTAGCTTGCGGCTACTCGGAAGTCGCTGGAGGAGATGCGGAGCCTGAAGGAGACTGAAGCCATTCAAGTGTGGGACTTCTTGGGGCGGGCCAACTCATGAACTTGGAGATGAATTGGTGATGAAGGACGAAACTTGATGGAGATCTTGATCCTCTTTCGTTTCCTCCTCTTCTTCTTCTTGCTTGGGATCTCCTCCTCCCTCCTTGATGGTGTCTCTCCATGAACTAGGGTTTGGGTGGGGTGGAAAAGTGGCAAATAGAGGTCAAGCCAAGGGGTGGGGTTGTTTATATAGAGGTGGAGGCTATGGTTAGATGGATTTCAAGGTTGAGATGAGTAGAGGCCGGTTTAGAGTCCCTCATGGGCTCTAAAAGAGTTAGGCACGACATCCCTAGGCCCACATAACGTGAAACCCATGAAATAAGTCGTAAAACAAAAGATCAATTTGGAGTCGCGAAATACCGGACAAGTCCGACAAGGACCGGAGTATTCCGAAGTTAGTCAGAAAGAAATCGGACAACTCTGGACAAAAATCGGACAAGTAAGACTTTAGTCAGAGAGGAAAACGAACAAATCAGCTGGAACACCGGACCAGTACGGACAAGTCAGGGACTTAGCAAATTTTCAAGAATTCTTGGAACACCGGACTAGTTCGCATAGGACCGGACAAGTCCGAAAGTGTCCAGAGGCAAAATCGGACTAGTCTGCAGCAAAATCGGACAAGTCCAATCGAGGTCAGAGAGAAATTGGACTAGTCCTCACCAAAATCGGACTAGTCCGCACTCCAGAATTTTAAGTGCGGTTTTGTTCCAAATCAATTTTAAACTCATTCCTCTTTATGTGGATTAATGTTAAATATGTATATGAATGTGTGTAGGGCGTGATGTGTGAAAATGAGGGTGTTACAATTAGTGGCAACAGAATCACGAGTTTAACAATAAACATCCATCAATTGATATTACAACACGCATAACAACACTCAAGGATTACTAAAGCGACGTGCTTGCATGCTAAGAGTTTTCCTAAGCTGACCGGGACTAATTGTTGGAGCAGGTGGCTTATGGCGGTTCCTTTGGTGGACCTTTTGTGGAGTGGTCTCCATCATCATTTTGTGCATTTCAGCCATTGAGGTGCGCATGTCCTGCATTTCCTTAGCTATTTGTTCACGATCATCTGCTATCTGACCTTGTAAGTTCTGTACTTGAACATTTAACTCTTCATTCTTCTAGTTTATGCAGTCCATCTGGGTGTTTAACTATCATTTTTTCCTTCCAACTCCTGCACTATTTGATTGAGGCCTGGATTTCTATCTTCTAAGTTTCAAACTTGGTCGTTGAGGTGTTCACACATATGGATACGCATACGTTCACGTTCGGGACCAGTTGGGTTAGCTATATAACCATGCCCCCGAACCTGTGATCCTGTACAACCGATTGAGGATCTATAACAGCGCTGGAAGATGTGGTTTCTCTCCTCATGTGGAATTGGGCCTCCCTGCTCAGCTTCCATGTCGTCCACTTGGGCACGTGCCTGGATATATATACAAAAATAAAAGTAAAAGGTAATTTGTAAATATTTATTTAATTGGGGATTGTTTGAAGTGTTACTCACATGTACAGCTTTTGCCAGCTTGTTTGCCAAGTTACCGTTCTCCAACAAATGGCTTGCCTCCCACAGTTGTATGTCATCGGGTTCTTCTCCGGTCTCTGGGTCTCGCTACATAAAATACAAGTAAACTTCAACATGTTGGTATACATATTGTTTGCAGCGCAAAGTAAAAGTGTGATTTATTTTTCATACCTTCTCGTAACTAAGTTGGGCGTAGGATTTGGAGCCAAGCAAGTGACTCGCCTTTTGTGTACTTCGATTTTGAGAATTGGTCCTGCTTATTGAGTGCAATAATTTTAAGAATTAATTCCACAAATGAAAGTAAACGAAATATTTTTTGTATGATGCGAAGCTATTAAAAAGTTAGCTGACCTTGAATCGCTCAGACCCAAAGTATTCTATTAGGTGCAACCACTCGGGCGCCGTTACGTCAGCAGGCTTGTTTCGTATACATTCTTCATCGGTAGAATAACTCTTATAGGTGGCATGCTAAGTCGAGCACCACCCCTTGTACCGCTCACCAGCAATTTTCAAAATTTATCTTGCGCTCTCCGGTGTGTCCTCCATGTCCCAGGAATCCTGTACATTGTATAACAAGTTGCTATAAACGTACAGGATGGAGATTGCAAGAAAAAAATACTTGTGTGGGGGTGTGACAACACTAACCAGAATGTCTCGTACTATATCTCTCTTGTTACTATGGCCAACTTCTGCCTACTTCCTTGCACCGCTGAGGGATGCATGTCTTTTTGTAAACATAACCACATCATCGACAAAGTGCCACTTATTAATACCAACCGAAGCACCCAACCTAGCGGAGAACTGAATTGGTAGCTTCACATGCTTCGTACTACTAACTTGGGATGCATAGCGTATTCTGGCAACCTTAAGTCCTTTAGCCACAATTCTTCCTAGCTTCCTTCCTTCTGTTACATTGATTCAAACAGTAAATGATTAAAGCAAATTACCACCTGAACAAGTTTAGTATCATGTAAAATAGTGTGAAAAGAAGAAAAGTCTGATGTTCATACCATCTTCAGGACGAGTGTGGCAAATACGAGTGTGGGATGACCGCGTCGTCCCAGCACCATTTTGTTCTGTAGTACTCCCTCCTGGTTTATATTAATTGTCATATCAGACCAACAAATGAATTAAAAATGAACTACTAGTTAGGATTGTCTGAACGACAACTATTTTGATTGGGGGGGGGGGGGTACATTGTTGACTTCTTTGTTGCTGTTCATACCCTAAAATGAGCCATCGTGTACACATGTCAGTGGTGGTACGCACTCGTAGTACTGCAGATGATTTTTAGTCCATGAGCGAAGCAGGCAAGACTGTGAGGGGGCATGCAGCTGGCAATGCTAGACTACACAAAGATAGAGTTCGCTAGTTCGGTCTAACTAACATCAGCCAGAGCGCATCTTGAAGAGAATTATAAGTTGCAGGTCAAGTAATGAACGCTAGCGGTAGCAGGTGGCGAATGTAAGACAGATAAGGCAGGCAGCTTGCGGGATTGAAATCCTCCGCAGTACTGCACCTGCATTAGCTGCCACTGACATGTGGGCCCATGAGACATCATGTCCACTTGTCAGTGGCGGCTACTACAGGTGCAGTACGCATAGTGCCAGCTTACGACGCTCAACAAAGCGAGGGTTGGGTCTCGCCAAAACTCTTAAGGAGGATTGGTGGCAGGGCGAGTAATGGCCAGGGATTTGCGGGCGGCGGGGTAACCATGGCACACAAAGGATGGGACGTGGCGATGGGCGAGGGAGACGCGTCAGGGAGGACACTGAAGTGACTAGTAGCTAGGTGTGGGCGCCGGTGCCGGCCGAAGTGGCCGGCGGCATGAGAGCACAACGTAGAGGTAGAAAAAATCACGCCATCACACAGGCTGATGAACTGTTAACTATAAAGACTAAGTAATAAGAAATTAGAATCGCAAGGCATGCTAAAACAATTAGTAGAGCCTAGGAAAGAATGCAAATGACCATGATACACCCATCATCAATACATCTAAAGGACAGAATGTAGTCTCTCAAAATGCTCCAAATTCAGTGCCAAAGGAGTAAAAAACTAGCACGCTCTGCCAAAACAAATGGCACGGTAGACAAGCAGGTAGTAATGTGATGTGATATGGGTAGTTTGAAGCTACCGATAGAGTAGGAGTGGGACATTTTTTAAGCTCCAAAAGTAAAGTTACGCTGGGGCGGAAGGAGTATTTCTAGTTTGTATATCTATACCTGTTGTTGGTTCATGAATCGTAGTACCAGGGAGTGAAGAACCTCGGGGTTCCTGAACATCATGCGCTGCAATATTCTCTGCGTACCATGGAAAGGATTTAATGTTGTCTAATTTTGTTTAATTTTGATAGTAAACACATTTATAGTTATACCAGGTGCTTGTTGGCCACCATGAATGCTTGTAGACGACATCACGATTTGATGTATTGTTCATAATGTAAAGAGCATTGTAAGTAGTCATTCCAAATAACAGTGATAACGTCAGATTACATGATCGACGTAGATTTTTGATCGGACGGTGTGCTTTCTATAAACTACAGTGTTTGTTACGGACGGAGGAATTAGAAAAGAAAGAATAGAAAAAACATACGATCCGAGAAAGTCACATGAAAGAAAAAAGTGTAAAAACCATGGGAACTAAAAATCTTAGGATTACAAATTAGTAAAATAGGAATGAGAGTACAACATTTAGAGTGGTTGATCAGATAACCCGTGCGTCATTTACTTATAAATCCAGAAATTACATACTACTACCTCTGGTTTTTAGTATTTGTCGTTCCCGGCTAGGAATCGAACTAGAAATACACTACCGTAATAAGCTGTTGGAACGACATTTATTTAGGGTCAAATGTAGTATATGCTATATATATATATATATATATATATATATATATATATATATATATATATATATATATATATATATATATATATATATATATATAACTAAATTCGTGAAATAGAAGACCACATTTCTTCTTTGTTAATTTATTTAATCTTCGTATATCAGGATGGATCGTGTATAACTTAACTAGCCCAAAACTGCATGGATCATGTAGAACCAAGCCAATATAGCTCTATAAAAAGACGGCATGGATCGTGTAGTTTACCTATCACAAAACTGGAGTCCGGGATGCGATGTTGCAGGGAAGTGCCGGCGACGAAGAGGTTCGGTAGAGCCCATCAAAGTTGGTCGCCCGGTGTTGTACCCAGGAGTCAACACCACCAGGAGCTTCGATGTGTCACTGCGAGATCCATGGGGAAAAAATTGTAAAAACCGTGGGAAATGAAAACACGGGAATTTCTCAGGAATACGAGTGTGGAACATAGGATAGAGAGACAACACTTTTAAAGTACTGTGAGATCACCGGAAGGGCGGGGCAGCGGTGTGTCCGTAACGGAGGCCAGTATTTCCATTTATACTCATTGTGGCTGAAATAGAGTTACAATAATAGGCGGGACTGAAATTGAAGGCGCATGTAGTGAAAATTGAATTGTCAAAATCTCAAATGTGGCACGCCAAGTAGAACGAAAAAAATTTCGCGGGAGTGGAGAATTTGACGAAAGATGTGCCCTTGTGCACGCATGCAATCATGATTAATTACATGTCATGTCACGTCGATTCCTGCACATGGTGCATGTAGCTAGAGGGGTAGACTTCGTCTTAGGACAACTTGCTCGCTTCTTAATTCATCTTTGTTGCCGTGCATGGAGATCAAAATCTAAAAGCAGTCATCTACTAGCTAGTGGGACATTCCAAAAAATACAAAAAAAAATATGAATTGCCAAATGTAAATGTGCTAATGCAAACGATATGCAAATACAGAACATCCAAGTCCATGAATGGACGATGGCAAACAATCAGTATTCTGTAACATTAATCATAACGAAATGATAACATGTAGTATATACTACTACTAAAAATACTTTTTCCCATGCGCCGACTACAAATGAAAAAATTGAGTGAAAGAACACAAAATAGGAGAAATGTAGCCTCAACCACGATCTCAATGGAGTTTCAACCAAGAGTCGTCGATTGTCGCAACATAAAAAATTCTTGTCTAGACATTGAACAACAATTATCTCGCCCCTTTTTCAAAAAGGAGTTGTTTTTCGATACTGCATAGGACACATTGTTCATGAACAGAAAAGATATTTTTCATTAACATAAAAACAACACATATAATACAAACAAGAACTACGAAAGCACATAGAAAACAAGAAAAAAAAAACTACAAATACTACTCTACTCGGAGTCGAAGGAGATCTCCTCCACCTCCTTCTCTGCCACCGCCGCCTCCTCCTCCGCCACTGCTGCCGCCGCCGCCTCCTCCGCCGCTGCCACCGCCGCCTCCTCCGCTATCGTCACTGCTGCTGCCTCCTCTGGCATATGAGTCCGAAGCTTCCGGGCGACGGCCTGCAGAAGATGCTGGCGGCCCTCCACCCCAGCCACATCGCCGATCATCTCGTAGAGGACGTTGAGACGACCGGCCACAAACCCTAACCCGAAGCAGTAGTGGCCGGCGGGGTCCATGCTGGTGCAGGCGGGAAGTTTCCCAAGACCCAGACGGTCACAGGAGCGAGATGTATTGGAAAATACATCCCGCGCCAATTTGTCGATCTTTTCTGCGCACCCGCCGATGGCGGAAAGGTGCACGGTGGCCTCCTTCAGGCGCCGATCGAGTTCATTGAAGCGATGTTCGACGAGGCAGACAGTCTCGTGAACCCAAAAGGGATGAGGAGGTGCAGGCGCCACGGGCGGAGAAGGGGACAGAGGAGGTGCGGGTGCCGCCTCCAGTTCCACCGGCATTGGCTGCCACAGAAATGGAAAAGAAGGAGGTTCAGAGGACGTCGACGGCCTGGAGCGCTTCGGTGCGGGGCTACCCACTTGTGCGGTGACAGAGGTGCGGAGAAAGAGCGAGAGGTGGTCGGTAATTGTGCGGTGGTGAAGCAAGAGAAGTTTGGAGGCTACGATCGATGGAGATGGAGTGGTGCGGCGCTAACGCAAGAGGACGGGTGTGCCTTTATAGCGGTTCCTCATCTAAGTGGACTGCTGTGCAATCTGGACTCCTGTGCAAGTGTGCAATATGCGAATCTCAGTCATTAGACGGACATCCAAGGGTGGCTGACATTTTACACATAAATCTTTCCACCTGTCCGTGTAAAGGGAAGGATCTATGTGTAAAATATCAGCCACCCTTGGATGTCCGTCGAATCGGTGAGATTCGTGGATTACACGCTTGCACAAGAATTCGGATTGCATAGCAGTCATTGACGTCTAAGCACGCGAGTGGAGATGATCGGACGATTCGAAAACTGCATTATCATATTAATCCAAACCGCGGTTGGCTTCCTCTAAGTTGTTGCAATGGCTCGACGCGTCCCATCTCCGCTTCACAGGAAGTTTTTTAATTTGACACGCAAAAGGTCCAGGGTATGCAGTGGCCCACCTAGCATACTTTGTAGGTCCGTCCGACGGTGTTTTAGTTTTTCAGTTCTAGTTTTTAAGTTTGACACGCAAAGGGCCCACCGGCCCAAGGTATATGCAATGTTCCAGTTTTTTTCAGTTTGTCACGCAAAAGACCTCGATCATGTTTCATGAAGTTACGTGTTTTCTTTTTTTTTAAAGATTGTCATATATATATATATATATCACAAACCCTCATTCATGTTTTCTCAGTTTGACATGCAAAAGACCTCGATCATGCATGTTTGATAACGTTAGGTGTTTTCTAATTTTGTTGAAAGATCGTCATATATATATATATATATATATATATATATATATATATATATATATATATATATATATATATATATATATATATATATATATATATATATATATATATATATATATATATATATATATATAGTTTGGCTCGTTGATCATATGTTTGGGGCGTAGGGTAGCATGCATGGACAACTATTACATGCATGTGAGAGAGACATCGATGATCATATATACTCCCCCCGTCTCCATGAACTTGTCACTTCGTGGTTCATTTTTTAACTACAAATCCGCATCATAAGAGCTTGTTTATGGGCTCATGGACAAGGAAAATTCTTTGTACGTAGTACAAAAAGTATAAGTTCGTCGGCGTTGTCGTTCGTACGCGAAGGATGCGGCCAGGTAGTTTCTCTTGCAAGTGTATGCTAATTACGTGAGTGTTTAGTCAGGTCATGTGGTTAGTCCCCACGATGCACCCTAAACCCGGTGTTGAGGCCGTGTATTTGTAATTTATGCGTACACTCTAGTGACATGTGACAAAGTGCTCAGTCATCAATTGCGTTTGGTTTGACAGCGAAGTTGGATTGGACATATAGGATCATCCATTTCTTTATGTCTTGGATGATCCAAATTAACGTTTGGTTGGATGGACTGGACGATCCAATTTTTTGTTGGTAGGTTGGATGAAACTTGATTGGATTATTGAATCATGTAAGTTGATAATTTCATAATATTAATTGTTTATATACTAATTATCATATTACTAGCAAATATTAATGTTAATATCATAATTGTAATTATTAACCAACAATAATCAAGGTAATTATCACTGGACCAAAACAAAGTCTAACCGCAAAACAAATAACACATGACTGGACCATCCAAGTCAATTCAATCAAAGACAAGCAACCAAACACAGATCTTTTTGGCCGCGTCGTACGTGCTCGTGCGCATGATGACGGATCGTGCACGCCGAGCGCTGAGGTATTTGGATCACTAGCAAATTTCGGATGTGGAGTTCGTGTGCTCGTGTGCGTTGCAAGATTCGGTGCATTCGCGTACATGGCAATCATCAGGGCAGGGTGGCACAGAGGCGGGAACCGTGCAGTGCACCCTTGGCTGTAAGATTTGGAGCATGAACGTACGTGGCAACCATCTAGGCAGGGTCGCACAGAGACGGCTGTGCGGAAGGGCCGCAGAGAATTCGATATCCACACTAAGGGGTTAAGAGATAAGACCATCTGATTTACGGGCCGCAGTCCAGTAATGGTGTTTGGGAACACGGTATTTTTGGAGTTTTAGAGCAATACCGTGGTATTTGATATTACTATGGTATTTTTTTAAAAAAATTGGGTTTTGTCAACCAAACAGCCCTATGTATTGCAAAATCGTGATATTACAAAACTGTGTTATTGAAGTACTTTGGTATTGTCATGTCTTTTAAAAACTGTGGTTTTCAAAACTTTAGTATCGAAAAACTGTGCTCCCAAACACAGCCTAAGCTTTACCGTGAACCACTGTGGATGGTCTTAAAGGCAGGCCCGACTCTGGGCCTAGGTGGGAGGGGCTACTGCCTAGGGCCAGTCCGGTGGGTGGGGGTGGTGGGGCGAGCACGATGACAACTGGTAAAGAGAAAAGAAGTAAAATTAATTAGTGTGTAGCTTTTTATTTTCATAATTTTTTAAAATATAATTCTACTACGTACGTCCTACTAATGTGTATAATACTTCCTCCTTATCTTTTAAATTGTCGTTCGGATAGCAAGTTCTAGTTCATATATAGTTCAATGATTTGTCCAAAACGTTAAATAAAAGAATAAGGAGGGAGTATTTATTAGATACAATATACTATTACTAATGTGTTAATTTTCCATATGCGATGTTTTTCGATAAAAGGAGGAGTTTTTCATTAGTGCATGTACTGTAGGACACATTGTTCATGAACATAAAATAAAAGACATTTTTCATTAACAAAAAAACAACACATATATTACAAACAAGAAAAAAACACATAGAAAACATGAGAAAAAACTACTACTAATCCTACTCTACTCGGAGGAGGACTTGTCCACCTCTGCCGCCACCGCCTCCGCACCCGCCGGTGGCGCCTCCACCTCCGCTTCCGCCACCGGCACCTCCGCCTCCGCCGCAACCGCCAGCAGAGCATCCTCCAACACCAGATAGAACTTCTTATGGCTGACGGCGTTCACAAGTTGCTTGCGAAACTCCACCCCAGCCTCCTCACAGATCGTCTCGTAGAGGTAGTCAAGACAAGCGGCAATAAAGCCTAACCCAAAGAAGTAGTAGCCAGCGGAGTCCATGTTGGTGTGGTGGGGAAGGATACCAAGTCCCAATCGGCGACAGGAGTGAGATGTATTGTGAAATACATCCTGCGCCATTTTGTCGAGCGCTTTTGCTTGCACATTAGCGACGAATAGGCTGCCGGTGACCTCCTTAAGCTTGTCGTCGAGTTTGTCGATGCTTTCCTCAATGAGGCGGACAGTCTCATCATAGTTGTACGGAAGAGGTGCGGGCACCGCAGGTGGATATGGTAGTGGTGGAGGTGCGTGCGCCGCCTCTTGTTCCATCGGCCTTGGCGGCGACGGAAACGGAGAAGGAGGTTCGGAGGACGTTGATGACATCGAGCGCTTCGGTGCGGGGCTACCCATTTGTGCAGCAACGGAGGTGCAAAGAAAGGGAGAGAGGTGGTCGACGGTGGTGTGGCGGAGAAGCAAGAGGAGAAGTTTGGAGGCTAAAATCGATCGAGAGGTGCGTCGGAGAAGAAGAGGACGGTGTGCCTTTATAGTGGGTCATTGTCTAAGCGCGTGAGTGAAGATGACCGGACGCTTCAAAAACAGTGCTTTTGAATTGACGGTCAGAGTTACTCCAAACTGCGGTTCGCCTCCTCTTAGTTATTGCAATGGCTCAACACGTACCATCGGCCAATTTTCTAATTTGACACACAAAGGGCCCAGGATATGCAATGGCCCACCTGTCATACTTTGTAGGTCCGTCGCTGTGTTCGTAACATTTCGTGCAAATGATTTCAACGAGGTGTGGAGATTGAAGTGAACACGCGAGGCAATCGACCGAGAGTCCATATCTTTTTTTTAAGGATCCGACCGTTGCCGACCGAGAGTCCATATCGAACTGATAATTTTCATGATCATGGATGATGGTGGACACGAATGTAATGCATGTGAAAGAGACTCGCGATCAAGCATGTTTGGTCACGTGTTGAGAATTTTTGTGCCCCCTTGTTGAGGAACATGTTAATTGGATGACGTTGAGGATCAGATGTGGTGTACATGTTTTCACAAGTGTGTTCATTTGTTCCTAAAATCAGAACACGTACAGGCTAGTGCCTACGTCTGTCGTTTCTTAAAAAGACGAGTACAGCGATACAAAATGGCAGCATGTAATCGATTAATTTGATGAACCACGTACGTACATAGTGAGAGTTGTGTGCTTATTAGACGATGGTAGTCCAAATTCTATCCTCAAACAGTCGAGGGAACATACTTGTGTCAAATTTGTTATCTCTATTGATGACAAGATAATATTCTTCATTAGTGTGGTAGATAAACTGCCATATAGGTTGAGAGCATACACACTTGCATGGTAGAGAATATGATAATTATAGAAATATGTATACATGGTAGGAAATATAATTCTATTCTTGGAATACGTGTTTGGGACGTAGCATGCATATGTACGTCTAACATCCATGTGAAAGACCTAGATCATGTTTGGTGACGTTACAAGTTCTCTTTTTGTTGAGAGATCGTCATGTTTGAGGCTCGTTGATCACGTTTGGGGCGTAGCATGCATGGACAACTAACATGCATGTGAAAGACCTCGATGCGTGTGAAATAACATGCATGTTTTTAAAAGCAAGATATGGTGTTTCCTGAAGAAAAATAATTTTATGAGAGATTGGGCGCACAAGCACAAAAGCTAGAACTTTAGCGATGCACCTGCGAATTCCATACGCCGGGATGATCGATAGCATCCGATCTGCAAACTCGGTGGTAAGATCAGTACTCGCCGGAGAGCAGCTTGTGGCCAACCTCAAAGGAGACGAAGGCGTCGATGCACGCATAGCTGATCTGCTCGCCAGAGATATTGTACTTATCCAAGTTGCTCGTCCTCACCCTGTAAGGCTTCTCGATGTCGGCGCCAATCACGGTGCTCGCGATGTCCTTCAGCCCCATGTGGCGGAGGCTCGGGCGATCCATCTCCTCCGCCGCGAGCTCGGCCAGGTCTACCGTTTGGGCCACCTTCAGCTGTCAGTCCTTCCAAAGTCTGTCGGCGTCACCCTCCACGCCCACGCAAACGAAGTGATAGTCAGAATCACCGAGGAAATCTTCCAGCTCATCGGGGAAGTAGTCAGTGTGGATGACCTGGAAGATGAGGCAGCGGTGGCCGACGTAGAGCTGCAGAACAGCGACGGGGTTCTGGTCGGCGGAGTAGCTCGGGCCCCACTCGACGTCGAGCCCGATGACAAGCTTGTGAAGGCACCAACGATGGATGGAGAGGACCTCGTCGAGCCAGTCGTCCATAGCCTCGCCGGAGGATGTCACGGTGGTGGTGATCACGTCTTCCTCGAACGTCATGTTGTACACTTGAGTCCCTGCCATTGGGTCTCTCTCCTTGTCGTCCCTACGGTTGCCGTCTGTGGCGGTGTGGCGCAACTTCTCTCTTGTGCAAAACCTTCATCTACACCTTTAGTTCGGATTTTAATTGGAGATGGGACTGGATATATAACCGATGCAGTTACGATATGAGCGGAGGAATTTCTGAATTTGATGAGTCTGAGCCCGGAGTTAAGAGAGTAATAAAGATTTTTGAATCTGATATACTCTTTCTAATTTTTAATACTTATCATTATGACCACAAGTTGCATTGTCTCAACCTAACACCACGTACAACAACAACAACATTTCTCAGGGGCCCACCCACTCGGTAAGCCGGGTGGGCCACGGGATACACTGGGTCCAGTCACCAGAGAGTAGGTAGTGTGAATGCATGCTGGAGAGATCAGCAGAATCGGGAACTGGCCAATGAAGGTGGATATCAGCAGTGTCATGGTTCATGTATCGAAACGCGTGCCATCCTTTTTCTTCATACCCTTTTTCTTATAAGTTCGTATTATTTTCCAGCAATCTTCTAGCCCTCCTTTATTTGAAGTTGTACGGTTGGATCAGGATACGTGGCCGGCGTGAGGCGAGAGCCGTGTGTGCAACACCAGGCGGAACGTCGTGGGGAGACGTTGCTCCCCTTGTTGAATTTGATGATGTTGAGGATCGGATGTGGTGTACGTGTTTTCAAAAGTGTGTTCTTTTGTTCCTAAAAGCGGCTAGCGCCTACGGCTGTCGTTTCTTCAAAAGGAGGAGTACAGCATGGTTGGAAATTATATTGTACTGTACTGTGCAAGGCATGCGATTATATTGTACAGTATGGCCACACTGATACACCAAGTTCTAAAGATAAACAACAAGACTCAACCCGACACACTAGTGAAAGTAAAACACCCGATACATTTTATGACACACTTGTGAAAGTAAAATACCCGATACATTTTATTATTATGGCAGTCTATAACTAAGCTCAATCCAAAACGGGCAAAAATTTTGATGGCCCTGACTTCTAGTTTGTTTTTGGAAGCCATCCGAATCAAGTCTTTTTTGTCTTCACCCTTTTGCAATGACGCCGACGAGCATTTAATCTGGGCTAAAGTTGATACGTACTCCAGAAATTGTTGTTGCGTTTTTTGTTATTTACTACGTGCTTTGATGTTTGATTGCTCATTATGTTGGATCCGTGTTGGGTTTGAACATAGAGAGTGGGCTTCTCCCTGCTGGTCCTGGCAGATAAACTAGGTGGTAGTCACTTTCTGGATCTCCAGCTCAGTAGAGTTAGAAATGTGGAAATATATTTCATTATAAAAGATAAAAGAGATAAATAGTCCACTAGTTTATCGTTAGAACAGCAACATTAGAACTATTTTTGCGCACCAATGAACAGAAAAATAAAGTTCATTACCTTAAGACGATACATTACAAACAAGAAAAAATAAAAACACAAACTACAAACAAGAAAAGAAAAACAACACAACTAAGAACAAGAAAAAAACTACTTCTCCTCCACCTCGCTACACCTACTTATACTTCTCCTTCTCCTCCTCCTCCTCCTTGGGCTCCTGGCTCGGCGGGGGTGCCTCTCGCGGCGGAGATGGGAAGCCTAGTTTTCGGGACGTCACCGCCACCAGGTTGTCGCGGCCGGCGACGCCGAGCTCGTCCGCCAGCGTCTCCCAGAGGACGTCGAGGCAACCGGCCATGTGCGTCATGCCGAAGACGTAGTGGCCCATGGTCCCCATTGCAGCATACGGCCAAGTGCGTCATGCCGAAGACGTAGTGGCCCATGGTCCCCATTGCAGCATACTCTGGAAGGGGACCAAGTCCAAGGCGACGCATGGAGCGCGATGTATTGTCAAATACACCGCGCGCCATCTTCCGAAGAGCCCACGCTTTGTCCGGGGGGAAGTCCGGTCACGGACGCTTCCCCTTGGCGTCATTTGGCGGGCTTGGCGGTGGCATTTTCTTGTCAGCCATGGTGTTCTTGGCGCGGTTTTGGGAAGAGAGGAAGAGTGGCTGTGCGGAGAAGATGATGGAGTGCCCGGGTGATCTTATAGCGTAGTAGCAGCCTGGCTGTTCGTCTCTCGACGCGTGCAGTAGTGGTGATGGGACGCGGAGCGGTTCCAATTGAATTCAAAGATGCGCATGCGCTGCGCACGTTTAAGGCGCCTCGGTGATTGGCGCACACGTAAGCTCGGTGCGCCCAGTCGCATCAGCCGCCTGTACATATGGCTACGGCTTCAAGGACAAAACCTTAGAGCATGTCCAACTTATTAGCTATATGATGTGCTATCCTATTATTTAGCAAATCTAGAGCAAAAATCATCTCCAACCAGTTTGCTATTAGGATTGCTACTTTAGCCATTTGCTATATAGAGCTCTCGGTGTGCTACTAGTAGCAAATGCTATCCAGTTTGCTATTCCCGATTTCCTGTACATTATCATCGTTCCGTTGCAAAATAGTCATTGAAAATTAGCCGTTGGAAATACATCCATTGGAAAATAGTCGTTACAAATATAACCATTGAAAAATAGCCGTTATAAATATAACCGTTACAATATAGCCATTGCAACAATGTTATTTGAATTTTAAAATAATTATTATATACTAATAAAATATGAAAAAATTTAATATAGCACATCATATAGCAAACAGGTTGGAGATGCCCATGGAATGAGAGGCTAAATGTGGATAGCATATTTGTCATTTGAAATCATAGCAAACCAAAAATAACAAAGGGATTGGAGATGCTCTTATGCGGCAAACAGCAACGTATAATACTTCCTCTGCCCCAACTCAACTCGATTTCTATTTTGGCCAAACTTACCTTTGACCAATGATTTATATGAAACTTATTAACTTCAATAACATGTAGTACTAGATTGTATATTATGGAAATATTTTCATGGTGAATCTAAAAGTACAATTCTTGTATTGTTAAAACAGATCAAAATTGCGTAAATCATTGACAAAAGATAGATTTGACGAAACCTAAGACTTCATTTTGAAAAAGTTTATATTTTACATTATTTTTTCATATGTAATATGCACATAGGATATATCACTTGATAGTTTTGCAAAAAAACATGGAGCAGAAATATGTATATCCCATATGCTACTACGTAAATTAGGGGTGGGCAAAAAAAAAACGAGACCGAAAAACCGAAACCAAAAAAACTGAGACCGGAACCGAAAAGACCGAAATATCGGGTATCGGGTACTTTTCGGGTAGCAAATATAAATAAACGAAAAATAAATGTCGGGTTCGGGTACCACTCTCGGGTAACTAAAATAACCAAATAGTCGGTCCATCCAAATAATAAGTTAAATTATGTTTGGTAAACTATGAACAATTCAAATTTAGATATTTTAGTTTCAAGTTGTGATGTGTGAAGTTGTTCGATTTAACGTTTATTTTTTATTTTTCATTTGTCAATTTATAGTAAATTACCTCATGGGATTAAATTTATCAATCATATTAAATTTGTGCAAACATGACATGGATATAATATATAATTCGGATATATCGGGTAGGACCAAAGACCGAAACGGAGTTTTGGTACCCAAAATGTTCGGGTACCTAATATTATTACAACAATTCGGGTAGTGATTTCAAGAAACCAAATTTTGAAAAAGACCGAAATACCCAAACCTAAATATCGGGTAGACCGAATGCACACCCGTAACGTAAATCCACCCGAATTAATTAGTAATTTTGAGGATGAATGAAGTTGAGTTTGCGAGCTTGATGAGCACCGTCATTGTTTTGAGCAGCGACTAGTTTATGGCATCATCAAATCTGGAGTAATTTTTCTAGATTATTTGGGGCCGAAAAATTAGTTAACACACTATATATGAGGATGAAGATTGGGATATGCTACCTATTGCTTGTGTTGGATAACCCTGCGCCGTGGACAACGTATCCGACACTTCATTCTGGTCGCCAAGATCATTCTGCCCAAAGTCATCTGGGGCAACAGACGAAGGACCTTGATCATTAGGATAAGGACCAGGCAATAAATCATTGGTCAAAGGTATGTTCGACCAAAGCTAAAAATAGAGTTGAGTTTGGACGGAGGGAGGAGTACTTTTCACAGACCGCTTTGTGGCCCCGCTGCGGGCGATCTCTTGCCTGCTGACAACTCCAGTGGCTAAAGTAGCATACAGTTGCACTTTAGAAGCCATAACCCCAGTTTGCATTAAAGGAAACTCACGGGGCAGTTTAAAGGAATGGAATCCTCCGGAAGGGAAATACATTAATATGTGTTTCGCAAGAAGCATTCCAAAACAATGCACTTTAGAAGCCATAACCATCACTGCGCGCATCTCATCGTCTTCTCCGCGCGTACTGATAAAGACACACCATCCTCTTCGCTGCAATGCACACATGCCATCGTGTTCTCCGCCCGTACTCTTCCTCTTCGTCTCTGTCGCGCCCGCCCTCATTTGTTCCCTTCGAAGGCCATGGAGATCCCCTTGACGCACGATATTGCAGTCCTGATCGTGGGGTGGGTTGCCGCAACCTCCCCGCAGACCATGGACGACATCTCCAGTCTGTGCGCCACCTGCAAGGACATGCACGCAGTGTGCCGGGATCGCGCCGTGTGCAGGCTCGTGGCGCTGGAGCGGGAGAGAATCTAAAAGCTTAACTGGAGCTACGACCGTCTCGTGGAGCGCCTGGCAATCATCGGCAACCCTCATGCATGCTACATCACTGGGTTCGACCTCGTCTTCTTGCACGGTCACACGCAGCTAGGCACCCAGTTCCTTGCCAGGGCGGCCGCGAACGGCCACATGGTGGTGGCCTACGTCCTCACCATGCCCCGCTACGACACCGACGGCAGGGCATGCGACGCCTTTGAGTATATCCAGCAGGTCGAAGGTGAGGCCCAAGTCGGCTACAACGCGGCCAGGTCCCTCGCGATGAAGTGGACCAACAAGGAGTGCTGCCGGTGTCGGCATGAAGCCATGAATAGTATCGATGGTGTCGTTTGGAGGTTCCTGGGCAGGCCTTGTCCGGAAGCGCCACCGGTGGTGCTGCCCAACATTGATGATGATGCTTGGGGCTGCACAATAGGGGGGAACAAGGGAATTGCCCACGGTGGCAGGCCTACGTGGGGGGAGTGGAGAGTCTTCTGTATTGAGAGCTGTAGGATTAAGCACGAGCATGACTTGTTCTGCCGTCAAGCGTTGTACTCTTTGGGTTATATTCCCTCCATTCCCGTTTGGATGCACCCCTAGTTCTCCCAACCCCAATTAAAAGAGAACAAAGGGAATATATAAAATAGATTTGTAGTATATGTTTTTCCCCTATGCCCGCTCATCTCTAATGAATGTTGCACTTGTTGTGTTTCCCCTATGCACGCTCGTCTTTTGTTTAGCCCCGTTGGCATCATAGGAAACTCACGGGACAGTTTAAAGAAATGGATTCTTCCGAAAATGAATACATTCAATCATACAATAGTTTGGAACAAAGGAAATCAGTGTTCCCTTCTCTCTGTTCATTGTCTCCACTTTTCATTCCAGTCGTCGCTAATCGATAGAACTAGCTGTTACATAATCTCCAATAAACACAAAAAAACTAATCGGCACATCTAGTCCGCAACACTTCCCTTGAAGAAGTGGTAATAACTTCTGGCCGCATATAGGAGTAGTGGTAATGATTACACCGCGTATAGGGGCATAGGGGCAGTGGTACATTGGAGTTCTACCTATCTTTTCCTAACATTTTTCTCATCCTTTCTTTTCTTTTCTCTCTGTTAGTTCTCTCCACTTTTCTTTCCAGTCTCGCTACCTGTTACTACTTTACAGACCACTTTGCAGGCCCCACTGCGGGCGATCTCCTGGCACCTCCAGCGGCTAAAGTATCGTACAAGCATCTTTACAAGCCACCGACGGTGTGGAGGGTTGTTCATTAACAAAGAATGCAGATAGAACAAATAGTTCACTAAACAGCAGATATAAAACAAAATAACAGATGGAACAGACGAACAACATTGAGTTCATTATCATAAAACATTACAACCTCGTACCTATATTACTTGTCGTTAGAACAAGTTTTTTAGTTCATATTTGAACTAGAAAACTTGTCCTAATTATTAACGACAAGTAATATGGGAAGGAGGAAGTACAAAACATGAAAATCATCATCACTGAAAAAGAAAAAATAAAACATCACAAAAACAAGAAGAGAAAAACATCACGACTGGATTAATCAGGGTCAAAAGATTTCCTGTTTTAAAATTGGGTTGAACTAGAATGTAATCAGATGTTTGGTGCCATCGTGCAATCAACCATCTTCAACCGTTGGATCGATCTACATTACGGTCGTTGAATCTTTTTATTTAACCCCCTCCACTAGGTGGAGGGGTGGTGGTGGTGGTGGAAGGGGTTAAATGAAAAGATGTAATAACCGTAGGATGTATAGATCCAACGGATGAAAACCTTTGAGCCTAGGGAATAAAATATAAAATGAAGCTAGGCGGCTGGCCGGGTACACGTACAGTCCGGGCTGGTGTGCCGGTGCACCTTAACCCCTGTCATGCGTCGTCCCCGGTGGTTGTTGGGAAGACCCTTGCAGGTAGACCAAGATCGCCTGACGTAGTGAATTTTACTGCATCCTATTTTCAGGAGTCTTTTTAAATATGGCATTTTCTCATTAGTTATTGTGATCGATCTATACAACACTTAATGCTTTAGGCAAAAAAGAAACAAGATTGTACTTCATGCTGATGCAAACAAGAGGCAATCAAAATAAAAACTCTTGAGTTCTTGTCATGTTTACAAAATGAAAGCATCAGAACCCTCCCTAATGTCCCCGATAGTAAAATGGTGGATGCAGTCTTTACTGCACGCATGCAGAAAAATGTCGCTACGTCAGGCGATCCTGGTCCAGGCAGGTATGCTCCGATTCTTGTCCTCCAACTCCATATAGGCTTCCGATGACATAGCCAGTTCACCACCAGAATGTAGAAAGGATAAGCACGCACACATGTAACAGTCATTGTTGATTGCGTTGGTCTAACATCATTGTTTGACTGCGTTGGCCTGCGTTTAGTCATTAACGCTAGCTTTTGAATCTGTATAGTGCGAAAGGGTTTATTTTTGGTTTCACACTACACTAGCTAGCCCATACAAAGTGTATTTGTGTTCCCTGATGAATACAGAACGAACATTCTCCACACGGAATAGTCTCAAGTCCAGTAACCTTTCCCTGCATGCTTTCTCTTTCTTCTGCGGAGGTTCGAAGGAAACTAGTACACGGCTGGCTGGGTACAAGTACGGTACGGGTGTGCCGGTGTACCTTAACCCCGCGTCGTCCGTCCCCGGTGGTTGTTGGGAAGAGCCTTACGGGTATGCTCTGATTCCTGTCCTCCAACTCCATCTCTAGGTTTCTGATGACGCAGGCGGTTCACCACCAGACAAACCAACAAAGCCTCGGTGTTGAGTGGCATGCATGTTTTTTGATGAAAAACCAACAAAGCCCCGCAGTCAATTTTTCAACAAAAAACTTGCATGTCGCCCGCTTGCTTCCTCCCATTTATACTCCCATGCGTACTCCCGCTGACGTGTCATCATCTTATTTGTTGTGAAGGTATGGTAGTTAAACTAAGAATTAATAAGGGGACCAATAAAATTTTGACACATCAGCAGGATGACGCATAGGAAGACAGAACTGGAGGCACCCGCAGTCAGTTTTTCATCAAGAAACTTGCATGCCGCTCTTCATCGAGGCTTTGCTGGTTTGTCTGGTGGTGAACCGCATGCGTCATTGGAAACCTAGATGGAGTTGGAGGACAGGAATCAGAACATACCTGCAGGGGTCTTCCAACCACTACCGGGGACACACGACGGGGGTTATGGTACACCGGCACACCCGGACCGTACATATGTGCCGGTGAAGATGGAACTCAACAGACGAAGGTTATGGATAGAAAAAGGAGGAAGATAAAGGATGGCTCTCGTTTTGATCTAAGAACCGTGAGACTGCTGACTTCCATTTTAATTGGCTAGTTCCTGATTCCGCTGAGTCATTATTGTTGTACGTGGTGTTTGGTTGAGACAATGCAACTTGTGGTCATAACGATAATGATTATAAAGAAGAGTATATCAGATTAACAAATCTTCATTACGCCAGATCGTATGATGGCTGGACACTCTCCAATCCACTTAGATTGAAGTGGAACCACTCCTACCCAAACGAGGAAAAAATTTTTATGGATACGGTATGCATATCCAAGGTTGTGCATACCGTTCCATATTTGTGACATGTGTCCACATGAACGGACGGATGAAGTAGTTGCATGACTGTGACATGTGTGCACATGAACAAACGAGATCGTATGATGGTCGGACATGACAGGGATGACGCATGGATTAATTCCAGGAATCGTATCCTCGTCACCTGCAATCTATGCACCACCTAGGCCCAGGTTGTGCACTGGTCACCTGGTATATTCCCTACGTCTGCCCCTAAGAGCGGTGTCCGTAATGAATTTGTGTGAGCGATTTTGACAAGCTGTGAACGATTTGTCCCACCTCTGAAAGTGGAGCTCGTTGCAACTAGAATATAAGACAACGCGTGCTATTGTAGTTAGACATCTGATTGAAAAAATATGTCGTACAAGACTTATGCATGCTCCGTTCGACAGCGTCCGCTCGCTTGGTCGTCGCCCGGTCGAAGTCGAAAGGAATGTGTAGGAGGCGTGTGATGCCCGGTTCCGAAAATAAACCAAGCTGACGCATATGTGTGCCCAGGAAGTTCAACACACATACACGAGTGCATTCACATAGGAGTATACAGAAAATTACCACATAACAAGATTAATTAACCAAATTTTATTACACAAACCATATTAACCTGGAATACAAGCTCTAATGAATATTAATGACAAGTTCAACTAATGCAGCAGAAATAAACTAAATAAGCAATCTAAACAGCTAGGCAGCATAAGCAAATGGGGTATAGCGAAGCTCCAGTCAACACCACAGGCAAGCTGACGGTAGACACGGCCTAGAACTCTGCATTATCACCACTAAACTCCCAATCCTGACCTGCAACTGTTGGGAGGGGGATTGCAAGAGTGAGTACATGCCGTACTCAGCATGTGTGGAAAGTATGACATGTGGCTGATTCAAATGACGACAATAATAACAGCAAAGTGTTGAAAAGTACATTAAAACATTTGAAAAGCAATATATTATACGTATGTGAAATAAACTCATCGTAATCGTAAGTAATATCATAATACCAGTCTGAATTCACTACCATCATTAATAATTCCAGATTTCACCATTTCCAATAACCATATTCAATACAAGAAATAAATCCATAACCAACCGTAACCATCCCAAATACCATCCCAATACAAAGTTCCCTCTAATCATGGAAGTTGTTCAGTTGCTCATAACCGGGAGCACGGCTATCATGATAGTTTTATTATACTCGGCGACTAAAGAACCTCCCTTATGCATTACACTTCCTTTGGTCTTTGGCCAAGAGATCACAAAATAGCCTTTACAAAGGGATTACTAGCCTATTTAGACCCCACTAAGATTTCACTCGTGGCGATGTCTCCAACTGAGCACATCTTCAACCAAGGGTAGTCCCACCAATCATCAACAAACCCAATCTAACTACCCCTTCCCCGAGCATCCTTAATGGTCCAAATAGCACTGCAAAGCCCTAATTAATCAGCTACACCGCACCCATACTTGGCCTCGTGGTGGCACTGTAGTCCTGGCTTATTCTCGCATGAATCGGTCCTTAGATCTAAAGCAAGCAAACCACCATACTTCCAACCAATTCACATATCAGGCTTGCTTAGATCACCCATTAACATGTCGTATTTAACCAGTTCATGTTAACCATAATCTCATCCATGCATAATTAAATTTAGTGGTATAGTTGTTTCCAATCCCAGTTGATTAAGCGAAGCAAAAGTTAAAAAGCCCTTCTTGACTCTCTACCATATATTCCAGGTGACAAGGGTGGTCAAACAAAGCTAGTAAACTTCCTATCATAGGATTCCCATCAAATTGACACAAGCATGCAATTTTGCAAACAAAACAATTATTTTTAAACAGGATCAATATGCTTCAAGGACACTTGCCTTGCTCTTGCGGTTGATTAGGGTCAAAGCCTTCAAACTCTTAGTGCTATAGATCCTCCGCAGCACTCTCTAGCGCAAATCCGTCTAATCCACACAATAAACATACAAGACAAGAAACACAATCAAAGAGTGCACAAATATTACTCAATATGACATGACATGCATGATTAATGCAAATGCAAGTTAGAACTTGTTAATAGATTGCTTTTAATGATCACTAACTAGTTCTAATAGCTTTTAACAAGTTTATACATGTTTGGATGTGATTAGATCAAATTTTAGAATTAATTCAACACAATTTATTCAGCGAAATCGGACTAGTCCGCTAGGGACCGGACAAGTCCGCACTTTGCGAGATCAGCAGATTAGGGTTTTCTAGATCGACGTAAATTTGGAGGTTAGTGGTCAAATTCACATAAGGAAAAGATAATAGAAGGTATACCAGGTGTTTAGGACTCCAATGAATCAAGAAACTTGGAGGTAGCACTTGGATCTTGGTGATCTAGGGTTTATGAACTTGACGGTGGATTGATACTGAAGAACTCGAAGTTGATGGAGATCTTGATCCTCTTTCGTTTCCTCCTCTTCTTCTTCTTGCTTGGGATCTTCTCCTCCCTCCTTGATGGTGGCTCTCCACGAACTAGGGTTTGGGTGGGGTGGAAAAGTGGCAAATAGATGTCAAGCCAAGGGGTGGGGTTGTTTATATAGAGGTGGAGGCTAGGGTTAGATGGATTTCGAGTTTGGGATGAGTAGAGGCCGGTTTAGAGTCCCTCATGGGCTCTAAAAGAGTTAGGCACGACGTGCCTAGGCCCACTTAACATGAAACCCAAGAAACAAGTCGTAAAACAAAAGATCAACTCGGAGTCGCAAAATATCGGACAAGTCTGGAAAGAACTGGACTAGTCCGAAGTTGTCCAGAGAGAAAATCGGACAAGTCCGACTTTAGTCAAAGAGGAAAATGGACAAGTCCGCTGGGACACCGGACTAGTATGGAAAAGTCTAGGGACTTAGCAAATTTTCAAGGATTCTTTTGATATCGGACTAGTCCACACAAAATCGGACAAGTCCGAAAGTTTCCAGAGGCAAAATCGGACTAGTCCGCAGGAAAAATGGACAAGTCTGTTTTTAGTCAGAGAGAAATCGGTCTAGTCCTCAGTAAAATCGAACTAGTCCGCACTTTCCTGCATTTTAAGTGCGGTTTTGTTCTAAATCAATTTTAAATGCTCCAAATCAATTTTAAACTCTTTCCTCTTTATGTGGGTTAATGTTAAACATGTATATGAGTGTATGTAGGGCATGATGCATGAAAATGAGGGTGTTACAAACCTACCCCCATTAAAATGAATCTCGCCCTCGAGATTCGATGTGGAAGAGAAGAGATAGGGAAATTCCTTCTTGAGATCATCCTCCAATTCCCACGTCGCTTTATTTTCTGTGTGATGCTTCCATTGAACTTTACACCATCGAATCACCTTGTTCCTTGTGACTCTCTCATTGGTTTTCAATATCTTAACCGGTTGCTCGGCATATGTCAAATCTTCCTCTAGTTCCAATTCTTCGATTGGCACTTGTTCTTCTGGTACTCGCAAGCACTTCTTGAGCTGGGAAACATGAAAGACATCATGGACATCTGAAAGATGAGCTGGCATCTCCAACTTATACGCTACTTCTCCTCTTCTGTCCAAAATCTTGAATGGTCCAATATAATGAGCTGTGAGCTTGCCCCTTATGTTAAACCTCTTATGACCTCTCATTGGTGACACCTTGAGGTAAACAAAATATCCTATTTCAAAGGCTAGTTTTCTTCTCCTATTGTCTGCATAGCCCTTTTGTCTTGATTGGGCTGCCCTCAAGTTTTCACGAATTATTTGGACTTGCTTTTCGGCTTCTTGCAACACATCCGGACCAAATACTTGAGTTTCTCCTGCCTCATTCCAGAATAAAGGTGTCCTACACCTCCTTCCGTAAAGCGCTTCATATGGTGACATTTTCAAGCTTGCTTGGTAACTATTGTTGTATGAAAATTCCGCGTATGGCAAGCTTTTGTCCCAACTTTTCCCATGCTTTAAAGCACAAGCTCTTAACATGTCCTCCAAAATTTGATTTGTCCTCTCGGTTTGTCCATCCGTTTGAGGGTGATATGCTGAACTAAAATGCAACCTCGTTTCCAAAGCTTCATGCAACTTTTGCCAAAACCTGGAGGTAAATTGAGAATCTCTATCCGAGGCTATCTTCTTCGATACTCCGTGTCGACAGACAATATGCTCCATGTATATTTCGGCCAATTGTGCAGCTGTATATTTGGTCTTAACAGGGACAAAATGTGCTGACTTGATTAAGCGATCCACAATTACCCAGATTGAGTCATACCCGGACTGAGTACGTGGTAACCCAACTATGAAATCCATACCAATTTATTCCCACTTCCATTCCAAGATCTTCAATGGTTGCAATAATCCAGCTGGCCTTTGATGTTCTGCTTTGACTCATTGACACACATCACACAATGCCCCATATTCAGCTATGTCCTTCTTCATGCTATCCCACCAATATCTAGTCTTCAAGTCCTTGTACATCTTTGTACAACTGGGATGAATTGAGTAAGCTGAGTCATGTGCCTCTTTTAATATTGTCTCCCGAATATGCTTCACATTAGGCACAACGATTCTCTTTCCAAGCCATAAGGTACCATGTTCGTCTTCATCAAATCTGAATTCCCTCCCTTCTTCAGTCCTGTCCTTGATTTCCTTGATCTCCTCATCCGTGGTTTGTGCTTCTCGAATTTCTTGCTCCAAGGTCAGATTTAACTCCATCATCTCCATCACATTTACAATCCGAGGTTCAACCTTTCAAACTCCTTACATAACTCGAATGGTAACTTTCGAACTGTGAGTTGATGACTTACTCCTTTTCTACTCAAAGCATCGGCCACTACGTTGGCTTTTCCCGGATGATAGTTGATTCCCAAATCATAATCTTTGATGAGCTCCAACCATCTTTGTTGCCTCAAGTTCAGATCCATTTGTGTGAAAACTTCTAACTCTTATGATTCGTATAAATTTCACACCTATGTCCAAGAATATAGTGCCTCCAAATCTTCAATGCGTGTACCACGGCCGCGAGTTCCAAATCGTGTGTGGGGTAATTCTTCTCATGTTTCTTCAATTGTCTTGATCCATAGGCGACCACTTGACCTGCTTGCATCAATACACATCTAAGTCCTTGTCTCGATGCGTCTCAATATATGTCAAAACTCTTGCTTACATCCGGCAATATTAAGATTGGGGCTGTTGTTAACCTTTTCTTTAACTCCTCAAAACTCTCTTGCCAAGCTTGAGTCCATTGGAAAGCCTTTCCCTTCATTAGCAACTCCGTCATTGGCTTGGCTATCTTGGAAAAGTCCTTGATGAATCTACGGTAATATCCAGCCATCCCAAGAAAACTCCTTATTTCCTTGACATCTTGCGGCGCTTCCCATTTCAACACGTCTCTCACTTTTCCAGGGTCAACCGATACTCCTCCTCCTAAGATGATATGACCCAAAAACGACACCTCTCCCAACCAAAACTGACACTTGTTGAACTTGGCATATAATTGATGCTCCCTCAATTTCTGTAGCGTAAGCCTCAAGTTCCTCATGTTCCTTCTCATCCTTCGAGTAGATCATAATATCATCAATAAACACCACGACGAATCTATCCAAGTACTCCATGAAGATCTTATTCATGAGGTACATAAAGTAGGCAGGTGCATTTGTCAATCCAAAAGACATCACGGTGTACTCATAAGATCCATACCGTGTTCTAAAACCTGTTTTGGGTATGTCCGATGGTCTAATCTTCATTTGAAAATATCCCGACCTCAAATCAATCTTAGAGAATACACAAGCACCCTTCATCTGATCAAACAAGTCTTCTATGCGTGGCATGGTGTACTTGTTCTTGATTGTTACCTCGTTGAGAGCTCGGTAATCTACACACATCCATTGAGTTCCATCCTTCTTGTCCACAAATAGAACGGGCGCTCCCCAAGGTGAAGAGCTTGGGCGAATAAAACCCTTCTTTAGTTGCTCTTGAATTTTCTTCTTAAGCTCCGCTAATTCCATAGGAGGCATCCTATATGGCCTCTTAGCTATAGGTGCAGTTCCAGGTATTAAATCAATAACAAACTCAATGTCTCGATCAGGTGGCATACCTGGCAACTCGTCGGAAAAACATCCAAAAATTCACACACCACCGGAATCTCCTCAATTGCGGCACCATCCATATGATTCAGCTCCAATTTCTTTGGTGCGGTTTGAGATGCTTCAAATTCTACGGTGATCTCTTCCTCATTAGTCAACTTCACTGTCTTTGTGGCACACTCAATAACTCCATTGTGCTTCCTCAACCAGTCCATACCAAGTATAATGTCCAATCCTTGATAATCCAAAACCATGAGGTTGGCGGGGAAGTCTACCCCCCTTATTCTAAGGCTTACTTTTGGACATACTATATTTGTCCTCATCTCTCCTGCAGGAGACTTAACCAATAGAGTAAACTTCACATGAGAGATAGGCAAACTATACTTGGAAACATACTTTGATGCAATGAATGAATGCGATTCTCCAGAATCAAATAACATAGTCGCGGGGTTGGAGTTTGCGAGAAACATATCAATGAACACGTCATCCGCTTGTTGAGCATCCTCCGTAGAGACATGGTTCACGTTGCCACAAGAAAAATTCTGCTGTCCATGGTTCCTTTGTGGCTGTCCTCCATTGGGTATTGGGTTTTGCCTCGGTGCATTGCTTCCTTGACCAAGGCCTGACTTAGGAAATTGATGCACAAAGTCTCCAGCTTCTCCACAAGTATAGCACTTCCTAACTCCACCAGAATAATTGGGACGTGCTTGGTTTTGAACACTTGCAGCAGAAAAGTTAGCACGAGGCGCATAAGGCATTGGAGGCCTAGGTGCTTGCATAACAGGGCGCTACTGCACAAACTGAGTTGGGCGCGGTGCAAATCCAGGGTGTTGAGCAGGAATAGAAGAGCTGTAGTAAGGCGCATTGGGCGGCGCAAAGCGAGGGCGCACATTACTCCATTGTTGCTGTCCTTGATATGGCGCCTTCCTTTTGTGGTCCTATTTCATCTCACGGACCTTGTTCTCAACCACAATTGCTTTGTCCACAAGCTTATGAAAATTTGCATAGTCACAATTGAGCAATTGCACTTGGATTTCATTGTTCAAACCTCTCATGAAGAAGTATTGCTTCTGGCTGTCCCGGCTCACATCCTCGGGCGCATACCTTGAGAGTTGAGTGAACTTATTGAGATATTCACTCACGCTTGATTTCCCTTGCCTTAAGTTCTCAAATTCTTTCCGCTTCAAGATCATAACTCCCTCGAGCACATAATGAGAACGGAAGCTCTCTTTAAATTCGGCCCAAGTAATTCTATCTTGGTTCTCATGAGCATTAAATTAAGAATCCCACCAATCCGCGGCTGCTCCAACTAGTTGATGATAAGCAAACAAGACCTTCTCCCGGTCACTGCATTGGACAATAGCTAGCTTTTTCTCCCTGGACTTGAGCCAATCATCTGCATCCATAGGGTTAGCGGCTTGAGCAAAGGTCGGTGGCCTAGTCCTCATAAACTCTCCCAATCGGTTATGAGGAGGCGGGGGTGGCGGTGGAGGCATGTGGGACTGATTGTTGATATTGTCAGCCTGCAGCTGTCCCATAGTTTGTATCATGGTCTGCATGAACTGGTTTTGCATAGCCAATAGCTGCTAAATGTTGATAGCTCCCTGAGTAGATCCTTGTCCAATGTTGTTTTGAGGCACTCCATTGTTCTCCTCCTCATCATTGACATCCCTCTGATTGCGAGTCCTCACCATGTGGAGAAATGCAATAGGTAAGAATTAGAGAACGTCCCCAACTATATGCATCAAGGGATATGAAACTAAACAGCTAGCTACACTAGCCTAGGTGGACATGGCAATGCTAAGGCATCCCAAAACCCTCTATTAAGCACACAAGCAAACAATATAAAGCAAACAACACTCCAAGCAAACACACATCGATTCCTAAGTGCTCCTATGTGCTCAAAGTGTCCATTCTATCTAGGCTGCATCCTACAGTCAACCTGTGGCTCTGATACCAATCTGTGACACCCAGTTCCGAAAATGAACCAAACTAACGCATATGTGTGCCCAAGAAGTTCGACACACATACACGAGTGCATTTACAGAGGAGTATACATAAAATTACCATAGAACAAGATTAATTAACCAAATTTCATTACACAAACCATATTATCCTCGAATACAAGCTATAATGAATATTAATGACAAGTGCAACTAATGCAGGAGAAATAAACTAAATAAGCAATCTAAACAGCAAGGCAGCATAAGAAAATGGGGTATAGCGCAGCTCCAATCAACACCACAGGCAAGCTGATGGTAGACACGGCCTAGAACTCCGCATTATCACCATTGAACTCCCAATCCTGACCTGCAACTGTTGGGAGGGCGATTGCAAGAGTGAGTACATGTCGTACTCAGCAAGTGTGGAAAGTATGACATGTGGCTGATTCAAATGATGACAATAATAATGGAAAAGTGTTGAAAAGTACATTAAAACATTTGAAAAGCAATATATTACACGTATGTGAAATAAACCTATCATAATCGTAAGTAATATCATAATACCAGTCTGAATTCACTACCATCATTAATAATTCCAGATTTCACCATTTCCAATAACCATATTCAATACCAAAAATAAATCCATAACCAACCATAATTATAATACCAACCATAACCATCCCAAATACCATCCCAATACTAAGTTCCCTCTAATCATGGAAGTTGTCCAGGTGCTCATAACTGGGAGCACGGCTATCATGATAGTTTTATTAGACTCTGCAGAGTTTGTACCACTTTACCCACGTGATTGTGATTTCATCACCCGTCGACGACTAAAGAACCTCCCTTATGCCAATTACACTTCCTTTGGTGTATGGCCAAGAGATCACAAAATAGATTTTACAAAGGGATTACTAGCCTATTTAGACCCCACTGAGGTTTCACCGGTGGCGATGTCTCCAACTGAGCACATCTTCAACCAAGGGCCCCCTCTTGAGCCATTCAAATCCCAGGGTAGTCCCACCAATCATCAACAAACCCAATCCGAATACCCCTTCCCCGAGCATCCTTAATGGTCCAAATAGCACTAGCAAAGCCCTAATTAATTAGCTACGCCACACCCATACTTGGCCTCGTGGTGGCACTGTAGTCCTGGCTTATTCTCGCATGAACTGGTCCATAGATCTAAAGCAAGCAAACCACCATACTTCCAACCCATCCACATATTAGACTTTCTTAGATCACCAATTACCATGTCATATTTAACCAGATCATGTTAACCATAATCTCATCCATGCATAATTAAATTGAATGGTATGGTTGTTTCCCATCCCAGTTGATTAAGCGAAGCAAAAGGTAAAAAGCTCTTCCCGACACTATATCATATATTCCAGGTGACAAGGGTGGTCAAACAAAGCTAGTAAACTTCCTATCATAGGATCCCCATCAAATTGACACAAGCATGCAATTTTGCAAACAAAAAAATTATTTTAAAACAAGATCAATATGCTTCAAGGACACTTGCCTTGCTCTTGCGGTTGATTAGGGTCAAAGCCTTCAAACTCTTGGTGTTGTAGATCCTCCGCGGCACTCTCTAGCGCAAATACTTCTAATCCACACAATAAACATACAAGACAAGAAACACAATCAAAGAGTGCACAAATATTACTAAATATGATATGACATGCATGATTAATTCAAATGCAAGGTAGAACTTGTTAATAGATTGCTTTTAATGATCACTAACTAGTTCTAATAGCTTTTAACAAGTTTATACAGGTTTGGATGTGATTAGATCAAATTTTAGAATTAATTCAACACAATTTATTCAGGGAAATTGGACTAGTCCGATATGGACCGGACTAGTCCGCACTTTGCGAGATCAGCAGATTAGGGTTTTCTAGATCGACGTAAATTCAGAGGTTAGGGGTCAAATTCACGTAAGGAAAAAAGAATAGAAGGTATACCAGGTGTTTAGGACTCCGATGAATCAAGAAACTTGGAGGTAGCACTTGGATCATGGTGATCTAGGGTTGATGAACTTGACGATGGATTGATGATGAAGAACTCGAAGTTGATGGAGATATTGATCCTCTTTCGTTTCCTCCTCTTCTTCTTCTTGCTTGGGATCTTCTCCTCCCTCCTTGATGGTGGCTCTCCATGAACTAGGGTTTGGGTGGGGTGGAAAAGTGGCAAATAGATGTCAAGCCAAGGGGTGGGGTTGTTTATATAGAGGTGGAGGCTAGGGTTAGATGGATTTCGAGTTTGGGATTGGTAGAGGCCGGTTTAGAGTCCCTCATGGGATCTAAAAGAGTTAGGCACGATGTACCTAGGCCCACTTAACGTGAAACCCAAGAAACAAGTCGTGAAACAAAAGATCAACTCGGAGTCGCGAAATATCGGACAAGTCCGGAAAGGACCGGACTAGTCCGGAGTTGTCCAGAGAGAAAATCGGACAAGTCTGGCCTAAAATCGGACAAGTCCGACATTAGTCAGAGAGGAAAACAGACAAGTCCGCTGGGACACCGGACTAGTCTGGAAAAGTCCAGGGACATAGCAAATTTTCAAGGATTCTTGGAACATCGGACTAGTCCGCATAAAATCGGACAAATCTGAAAGTTTCCAGAGGCAAAATCGGACTAGTCCGCAGCAAAAACGGACAAGTCCATTTTTAGTCAGAGAGAAATCGGACTAGTCCTTAGTAAAATCGGACTAGTCCGCACTTTCTTGCATTTTAAGTGCGGTTTTGTTCCAAATAAATTTTAAATGCTCCAAATCAACTTTAAACTCGTTCCTCTTTATGTGGGTTAATGTTAAACATGTATATGAGTGTATGTAGGGCATGATGCATGAAAATGAGGGTGCTACAAGGCGTGTACGGGGCAGATGTTTTTTAGATAAAGCCCTGGGCCCTTTTTCCTGTCAAATTAAAAAACTACCATGCAAACCGCGGTTTTTTATAAGCACAAAATTTCCCGCATACACTGGGCCCTTCGCGTGTCAAGTTAAAATTTCTCCTTTTATCGAAAAACATCTCCTTTAATGACGCACCGGAGAGCAAGTGCATACCGTTCTCAGATGGTGCCACACGTACTTCCTTCTCGTGTCTTTAATTGTCGTTCCCTGATTGTGGCACCATCTATATACCGCTGGCCCCAATGTAACACTGGCCCAATGCTCCTATACACGGTGTAATCATTACCACTACTCCCATACCCGGTGTCCGTAACGAATTCGTGCGAGCGATTTTGACAAGCTAAGAATGATTTGTCCCATCTCGAAAAGTTGAGCTCGTTGCAATGAGAATATAAGGCAACGTGCGCTATTGTAGTCAGACATTCGATTGAAAAATGATGTCGTACGAGACCCCTGAACGCTTCATTCGATTTCGACTTGGCGAGCTCCATTTAACATCGTTCGCTCGCCCGGTAAAAATCAAATGGGACGTGTAGGAGGCATCTACATGGCAGATGTTTTTTAGATAAAGCTCTAGGCCCTTTCTGTGTCAAATTAAAAAACTGCCAGTGAAGCCGATGGGACATGTTGAGTCATTGCAATAACTGAGAGGGATGCAAACCGCTGTTTTTTATAGGCATAATTTTTCCCCATAAGCTGGGCCCTTTTCCGTGTCAAATTAAAAATTTCTCCTTTTATCGAAAAACATCTCCTTTAACCCTGCCAAATTTTACCCTTTGATCGGAATACCACCCCCATTGGTACATTAACTTATTTAGATTACAAATTGCCAGAGCCAGAGATGCGCGACCGTACATGGGCTCACGCGTCATGAGGACGAACACCAAGCGTCCCAGTGCAGCTTCGGACCAGGAATACAAAGTGACTCAGCGCAGTTTCAGCCCACGAATAACAAGCGGCCCAGCGCAGTGTTGGGCCTACTTTGATAGCTTCACGTACGCTTTGTCCTTGCTGCCTCCCTGCCAGACCCTTCGATCCACAATGGCCCCTCTCCTAATTGCATGAAACGCGCCTGGAGGAGCATCCGCCGGCCGCCACACTCTTGGAGGAACATTCGCCTGCTGCCACGCTCTTGGAGGAGCATCTGCCGGCCACCATGCTCTTGGAAGAGCATCTGCTGTCCACCGGCGTGGAGGAGCATCCACCGGTTGCCGCACGCGGAGGAGCAACAGTGCAAGGTACAATTGCTCACATAATGTTATTGTAGTTCAATCCTCTTACGGATACGCTAATTGAATTGTAGGAAGCGATGTCAGAAGATAAGACATGGATGGGAAAAGACAGGCGTACGAAGGAGTGACAGCATGGAATGAAGTCATTTTTCAATTTAGCATTCCAGGGCACTCATGAAGAAGAAACTAAGCCTTGTCCTTGCACGAAATGTCGTAATATTTTCCACGGGACACACAAGGAAGTTCATCTTCACTTGCTTCGTAATGGGATGTCATTTGATTATACTTGTTGGGTAAGCCATGGAGAAAAATGAGTTGAGAAAAATATTGCGGAGCAATCAGCAAATAATGAGGAGATAATTTCTGATGATGCTACTATGGAAATATGCTGTCCAGTCTTCTTAGAGGCACTGATCATGGTGGTACTTCAGCAGATGTGGATGACTTATTAAACCAGCAGGAGCCAACTGGGTGTGCAAAGGCATTCTATGACTTATTAAATAATGCCAAAAAGGAGTTGTATCTAGGTTGTGATAAGGTGACCCAATTATCCTTCATTGTCAAGTTGTACCAGATAAAGTGTTTAACTGGTTTGAGCAAAAAAGCATGTAAGTTGATCATTGAACTATTCTCATATGTGCTTCCAGAGGGCCATTGCATTCCTAATACACTTGATAAAGTTCAGAAGGTTGTTCGTGACCTCGGGCTGAACTGCAAAAAGATCGATGCATGTGTCAATGATTGTGTGTTATTCTGAAAGGACTATTCTCTGCTGGATCAATGTCCAAAATGTTGTGAATTAAGATGGAAAAATAGTACCGGTGGGGATGCAAGAGAGGCTTTACCTTGTGGAAAAGCCAAGAAGCTTGTACCACGCAAGATTCTACGATACTTCCCTCTTATTCCCCGTCTTCAAAGGTTTTATACTGGCACCAAGAAGAATGTATTGATGATGGAATATTATGCCATCCTGCAGATTCGAAAGAATGGAAGCATTTTGATAGCATTCACCCAAATTTCTCATTTGATCCTCGCAACATAAGACTTGGGCTAGCATCTGATGGTTTCAATCCTTTTGGAGTAATGAATGTTTCTTACAGTACATGGCCTGTGATTCTAATCCCTTATAATCTACCACCTTAGTTGTGTATGAAGCAACCTTATTGGTTGATGTCAATGATAATTTTTGGGCCAAAGTCACCTGGAAACAACATTGATGTGTATCTGCAACTTTTGATTGATGAGCTACTAAAATTATGGTCTGATGGTGTTGAAACATACGACAGTTTAAAGAAAGAGACATTTCTCATGTGAGCTTCTATATTGTGGACAATAATTGATTTTCCAGCATATGCAATGCTATGTGGATGGAGCACAAAAGGTAGACTAGCATGTCCATACTGCCATGTAAACACTGACGCCTTTTGGTTGAAACATGGACGAAAGTATTGCTACATGGTTATCGTCGTTTCCTACCTCAGGATCACCGGTGGCGTCGGGAGAAAGCTTCTTTCAACAACAAAATAGAGAATAGAGAGGCTCCAACATCACTCTCTGGTCACAAAGTACTCCAACAATATGAGACTTTTGATCAAGTAAGTTTTTGACAGACGAATAATAAGAGAAAGCACACTGAGGAAGATAGGTGGCATAGTGGGAAGAAGAAAAGTATATTTTTTCAGCTCCCGTATTGGAAGACATTGCTAATAGGGCATAACTTGGATGTCATGCACATTGAGGAAAACATTTGTGATAGCATATTGGGGACATTGCTTAATATGGATGGTAAAACAAAAGATAGTCTACAAGCTCGTTTTGATACGCAAGAAATGGGTATACGGCCAAAGCAACATCCGGTGGGTATGAAAGGGAAGTATGATTGTCCATCAGCATCATATACTTTGCAAAAAGATCAAAAGACCACCTTGTGCCAGTTTTTGGCGGATGTGAAGATGCCCGATGGTTATGCCTCAAACATTAAGAGAAGTGTGGACATAACAGCACGTAAGGTATCAGGTCTAAAAACTCATGACTGCCATATTATATTTCAGAAGCTCCTTCCTATTGCAATACGTGACATATTGCCTGAAAAGGTTGTTGACCTTTAATTGAGTTTAGAAGATTCTTTTCTGGAATTTGTTCTAAAGAATTGGCGGAACCAGATTTGGATAAGATGATTGAACAATTTCCTGAAACAATTTGTAAGCTTGAGATGTTGCTTCCTCCCGCTTTCTTTGATATCATAGTAAATCTTCGAATCCATCTTGGCGAAGAAGCTCGCTTGGGTGGACCTGTTTCTTACAGATGGATGTATCTAATTGAGAGGTACCTTGGTACATTGAAGAGGTATGTACGTAACAGAGCTCACCCGAAGGGTTCTATAGGTGAGGGATATATTATGGAAGAGTGTATGACGTTTTGTAGGCAGTTTTTGGATAACAGCAGCACCAAGCTTAATAGGCCAGAACGTCATGAAGCAGCAGCTAGGAATGAACCTTCTCTCGAGTCTAATATATTAACAGAAGTTGATAATTATAAAAAAGGGTTTAAATGGGGCCAACTTACTATGGTGGAACTACATAACATTAGGCATTATATTATTTCTAATGTTGAAGAGGCTGCTCCATGGATCAAGTACGTATAACTCAGATGTTCTATACTATATTGGATCATGCTTATTGTACATGGCTAATTTAATTTTGTACCCTTTTCAATGAGCATTTTGAAGAGCTAAAAAAGATTCATTCTCATGATGTTGAAAAACGCCATAGATATGAGTTTGTTTATTGGTTTCAGAAACGAGTAAGTACATGGAAGTTTTTACTTTGATGAAATATTGAAGAAATAATTGTTCTGAAGTTGGTTTATCAAAGACCCCTTTTATACTAATTAATGTGTACAGATTACGACATTACACAAAGAAGGCAAAGTAACCGATTATTTATATGCATTATCTAGAGGACCTGATCGTCGGGCACATTTTTTAGTCGATCATTCATAAATGGCTTCTTATTTCAAACAACAGAGGTGGAAAAAGATTTACGGATGCAAAACAGTGGTATTGTTGTTCGGGATGGTGATCATGAGTGGTATGGAGTAATCAAGAAAATGATTTATGTTGATTTTGAAAAAAGAAAGAGGTTCTATTATTTGAATGTGAATGGTTTGATCGGCCTCGTTCCAGTCAATTCCAAAGCAGAGGCTACAAAATAGATCGATACAGAATGATAGATGTTGACACTACTATTTCTCAATTTAACTATGAGCCTTACATTCTAGCTACCCAAGCATATCAAGTTTTTTACGTTAGAAGTGTGAAGCAACCTAAATGGGCTACAGTTGTTAAAACGAAGCCACGAAACCTTTTTGCCATGCCCCTTGGAGATAGTGAAAATAATGTCTCTGAGATGGAGGCTGAGGCATTTGATGATCGATGACTTACTGATATAAATGATGATATGAATGCATGGGATAGGAATGACATTGAGGGAGCAAGTGGTGATGCTTCTGCTCTTTCAAATGAAGATGACGACGACGACGATGACGATGATGATGATACATATATCAATGATGGTATTATACCTCCAATATTGGGGGAGGACAGAGAAAATGACGATTTTTTTATATAAGCATTGTGTGAGCTAGCTGTACGTGAAGTACTTGAATTTATTTTTTGAAAAGATAGAAGCCGCTATTCCATTTAGCAGCAAGCCACGAACTTGTGAATCGTGGCATAAGTTCCTAACGTGACATTTGTGTTTCGTGGCAATAGATAGTAATGCCACAAACTGATGAATCATGGCAAAAGTTCCTAATGCAACGATTGTGTTTCGTGGTGATAGACCCTAACGCCATGAACCGGTATTTCGTGGCAACAGATCCTAATGTAACGATTGTGTTTCGTGGCGATAGATCCTAATGCCACAAACCGTTATTTCGTGGCAATAGATCCTAATGCAACGATTGTGTTTCGTGGCGATAGATCCTATCGCCACGAACTGGTGATGCGTGGCAAAAGTTCCTAATGCAATGATTGTGTTCTGTGGCGATAGATGCTAGCGCCACGAATTAGTGAATCGTGGCAACAAATCCTAATGCAACGATCGTGTTCCATGGCGATAGATGCTAACGCCACGAACTATTGAATCGTAGCAACATATCCTAATGCAACAATCGGGTTCCATGGCGATAGATGCTAATGCCATGAACTAGTGAATCGTGGCAACAGATTCTAATGCAACGATTGGGTTCTGCGGCGATAGATGCAATGCCACGAACTAGTGAATTGTTGCAACAGATCCTAATGCAACGATCGGATTTCGTGGTGATAGATGCTAATGCTACAAACGAGTGAATCGTGGCAACAGATTTGTGGCGATAGATCCTAATGCCACGAACTAGTGAATCATGGCAACAGATCCTAATGCAACGATCATGGCAAAAGACCAAGCTTACTACAACGACTTAGTATTTGTTGCAGTACAATCGTTGCATCAGGGCGGAATCCTTGTCGTGGTATGTCCGACAGTCTGATCTTCATTTGGATGTAAAGTTGATCTTGGAGAAAACACAGGCGCCCTTCATCTTATCAAACAAATCCTCGATGCGGGGAAAAACTTGTTCTTGATCGTCACCTCATTGAGAGCTCGGTAATCCACACACGTCTTTTGGGATCCATCTTTCTTATCCATGAATAGCACTGTTGCTCCCAAAGGCGAAGAGCTTGGGCGAACGAAACCCTTCTCTAGTTGCTCTTGAATTTACTTTGAGCTTCGCTAATTCTATAGGAGGCATCCTATATGGCCCCTTAGCTATAGGTGCAGTTCCAGATATTAATTCAATAACAAACTCTATGTCTTGATCAGGCGACATACCTAGAACCTCATCCGGAAATGAAAATTCGCACACCACCAGAATTTCCACAATTGTTGTGCCGTCCATTTGATTCAGCTCCACTTGCTTTGGTGGGTGTTGAGATGCTTCAAATTCTATGCTTACCCCTTCTTCATTTGTCAACTTCACTGTCTTTGTGGCACATTGAATTATCCCATTATGCTTCCTTAACCAGTCCATACCAAGTATTATGTCCAGTCCTTGCGAATCCAAAACAATGAGGTTGGCAAAGAAGTATACCCCCTTTATTCTAAGGCTTACTTTTGGACATACTATATTCGTCCTCATCTCCCCTCCAGGATATTTTACAAACAAGGTATACTTCATATGAGATATGGGCAAACTATACTTGGCAACATACTTTGATGCAATGAATGAATGCGATGCTCCAGAATCAAATAACATAGTCGCTGGGTTGGAGTTTGCGAGAAACATACCAATCACCACGTCATTCGCTTGTTGCGATTCCTATGTAGAGACATGGTTCACCTTGCCACAAACAAGATCTTGTGGTCCACGGTTGCCTTGTGGCGCTCCTCCATTCGGTCTTGGGTTCTGTCTTGGAGCATTGTTTCCCTGACCAAGGCCTGACTTAAGACATTGAGATGCAAAGTGTCCTACCTTCCCACAAGTCTTGGATGACCTTGCTGTACCAGAATTGTTTGGGCGAGCTTGGTTTTGAGCATTAGCAGGAAAATTTGTGCGAGGCACTTGAGGCGTTGGAGGACAAGGTGCTTGCATAGCCTGGCGTTGCTGCATAGGCTGAGTTGGGCACGGTGGAATAGCAGCACGATATGCAGGAGCAGAGGGGTTGTACTAATGATGAATTTGGTGGCGCAAAGCGGGGGCGAACATTACTTCCTTGTGGATGTCCTTGATACAGCACCTTCCTCTTGTTATCTTGCTCCATCTCACGAACCTTGTTCTCAACAACAATTGCATTGTCCACAAGCTTCTGGAAATTTGCATTGTCACAATTGAACAATTGGACTTGAATCTCATTGTTTAGGCCTCTCATGAATAAATACTGCTTGCAATTGTCCTGGTTAACATCTTCCGGAGCATACCTTGAGAGTTGAGTGAATTTATTGAGATACTCACTCACACTTGACTTCCCCTGTCTTAGGTTCTCAAAATCCTGCCTCTTCAAGATCATAACACCTTCAGGCACAAAATGAGAATGGAAGCTCTCCTTAAATTCAGCCCAAGTGATCCTTTCTTGATTTCCATGGGCATTGCAAAGCGAGTCCCAACAATTCGCAACTGGTCCAACTAGCTAATGGGAAGAAAGAAGAACCTTCTCCTTGTCATTGCATTGCATAATAGCGAGCTTATTCTTCACAGATTTCAGCCGATCATTAGCTTCCATAGGATTCATGGCTTGAGCAAAAGTAGGTGGCCTAGTCCTCGTAAACTCTCCCAACCTGTTATGAGGCGGTGGGGGTGGTGGTGGTGGAGGCATATGGGGCTGATTTTGATTATGGCTTGCAGCTGTCCTAAGGTCTGCATCACGGTCTGCATAAGCTGATTTTGCATAGCCAGTACCTGATGAAGGTTGACAGCCTCAGGTACAAGACTATTCTTAACATTCTGAGGTGCTCCATTGTTCTCCTCATTCTCATTGGCATCCCTTTGGTTGCAAGTCCTTGGCACCTGAAGAAAGAGCAAGAGAGAGGAATTTAGAAAACATCCCCAACTATATGCATCAAGGGATATGAAACTATGCAACTACCTATACTAGCCTATGTGGATGTGGCAAATGCTAAAGGATCCCACAATCCTTTACTAAGCACACAAGCAACCATTATGTAGCAAACAGCACGCCAAACAATCCACAACGTTTCATGAGTGTTTCTATGTGCTCTAAAGTGTCACTTCTATCTAGGATGCGTCCTACGGTCAAACGCAGTTCTAATACCAATTTGTGATGCCCGGTTCTGAAAATGAACCAAGTGCAGTATATGTGTGCCTAGGATGTTTAACACACATACACAAGTGATTCAAAAATGATAAATAGATAATTACCATGGAACAAGTTAAATAAGTACCTTTACTACATTATTCAAGAGATACTCAAATTACAACTCTAATGATCATTAATGATAATACTATTGCAGCGGAAATAATCTAACTAAGCAAACTGAGCGAATAATGCAGCGCGGCTCCAAGCAACACCACAGGCAAGTCGACGACAGCACACAGCCTAGTACTCCGCATTATCCTCAGGATACTCCCAAACATCACCTGAAACTGTTGGTGGGGGAATTGCAAGGGTGAGTACATGTTGTACTCAACAAGTGTGGGAAAGTATGACATGTAGCTTAAACAAGGCATTGAAAATAAATAATGGCTATTTGCTGAAAAGTACATTTAAAACATATAAAGGCATCATACTATGTCTATGTGAAATTTATCCCATTATATCCCCAATAAACATAATAATTCATATCCAACATTCATTAATCATCCTTATACCATGTTCTTACCATCATCATAAAATATCAAATTATCACCATCCAATCCATAACCACAATCACAACCATTATCATAACCAAACCATAACCATAACCATCCCAAATCCCAAGTTCCACTCTAATCATCTAGGTCATTCAGGTGCTCATAACCGGGAGCATGACTATCATGATAGTTTTAATAGACTCTGCAGAGTTTGTACCACTTTACCCACGTGTTTGTGATTACATCACCCGTCGGCGACTAAAGAAAACCTCCATTATGCCAAAACACTACCATTGGTGTATGGCCAAGAGATCACAAAATAGTCTTTACAAATGTACTACCAGCATATTCAGACCTTTAAGGTTTCATCGGTGGTGATGCCTCCAACTGAGCACATTCAATTAAGGTCCCCCTCTTGTGTTGCTCAGATCACAGAGCAGTCCCGCCACTATTGCAAACCCAACCGACTCCCATTCCCCACTCCTCCAAATGATCTGAATCGATGCTGGTAATCCTTTTTATTAATTAGCTAAGTCACACCCATAGTTGGCCTTGTGGTGGCACTGTTGTCTTGGCATATTCTCGCACGAACCAGTCCTTAGATCCAAGGCAAGCAAACCACCATATCAACTAACTCAATCCACAAACCATGCTTGCTTAGATCTCCCAAGTCCCATATTTACCAATTAACCATGTTCATCAATTTTCATCATCCATAGGGTCTTTAATCCATAATTGAGCCATTTAATTGTTTTCTAATCCCAATTAATTAGAGCGAAGCAAAAAGGTAAAAAGCCCTTCTCGACACTCTATAATGTATTCCATGCGACAAGGATGGTCAAACAAGTATAGTAAACACATATAAATAGGTTTCCCATCAAATTGACTCAAGCATACAGTTCTACAAACAAAAGATTTAAAAATAGGATCAAAATGGTCAAGGACACTTGCCTTGCATATGAGCTTGTTTAGGGTCAAAAGCTTCAAAGTTCTTGTACTGGAGGTCCTCGACAGCACCCTCTAGAGCAACACCTTCTATTCTGCGCAATAAACATACAAAACAGACATTAAAATCAATAAATGCTCATATATTACTCAATATGCCATGACATGCATGATTAATGCAATTATGAGGTGAAACTTGTTAATAAGTTGCTCTTAATGTTTCCTAACTAGTTACAATAGTTTCTACCAATTTTGGGCAGGTTTGGAATTGATTTGAGTCAATTTGGAATTAATTCAGCACTAAACAGATTCAAATACCGGACTAGTCCAGTTTCAGGGGTCAGACTAGTCTGCCCTGATCAGAACTGGAATTTAGGGTTTTCTTGATCTACAAGAATTGGGACTGAATTCACATGTTAAAGTGAAAGTAGAAGGTGTACCACATGATTAGAGCTCCAAGGGTCCAGAATTGGGTGCAACACTTGGATCTTGACGGTTAGGGCTTGATGGTGGAGAGTTGAGGGTGAATTGGTGACGAAGAACAAAAATTCAATGAAGATCTTGCTTGATTGATCCTCCTTCGTGTTCTCCCCCTCCTCATGCTGTTGGATCTTCTCTTGATGGTGGCTCCCACGAACTAGGGTTTGAAGTCTCTCAATTGTGGCAAAGCGATGAAAAGTTTGGGTGGTGGGTTGTTTATGTAGAGGTGGAGGTGGTAGGGTTTGATGAATTTCGAGTTTAGGGTGTTGGAGGCCGTGTAAGAGTACCACATGGGCTCCACTTAGGTTGGGAACGAAGTTATTAGGCTCAATTAAGGCAATTACCAAAACCAATCATGGAGGATTAACAGAATTCGAGTTGGTTTCTTCTTGCCGAACTAGTACGCGGTAAGGATCGGACTAGTCTGACATTGAACAGAGACATCAACGGACAAGTCTGTTGGGGTGGCACGAACAAGTCTATTTTGGAACAAAGAAATTTTTGGACAAGTCCGTTGTTGCTCCGGAAAAGTCTGATCTGGAACATAAACAAAATCGGACAAGTCCAAGGTATTAGGCCAGGCAAGTCCGGAATGGCAAAGAAAAGGTTTTATGGACTAAAATTCAACAAGGAATGGACTAGTCCGCTTGGACCAAAGACAATTCTGGACAACATCAGAGACAAAACCAGTCTGGTCCACACATTGTGCTGGACAAGTCCTGGCTCTGAAAGAAACTGAATTTTTCTGGAGAAGAATAGGGTAACCGGACTAGTCCGGGTTAGGGCTAGACAAGTCCACACCCTGACAGTTTTAAATTGTTGTTTTGTCCTAAATTATTTTTAATATTGTTCCTTTTATGTTTCTTAAGGTTAAACATGTAGAAGAATGTATGCAATGCATAATGGATGAAAATGAGGGTGTTACATGCAGCTCGAGCTACCTCCACTGCCACCGCCACAAGTGCACCTACCGCTGCTGGTGCACCCTTCTCCAGGTTTTTAGGTAATCAAAAATGTTCTTACCTAGTCTTAATTCATCAAACATAGGCAAATCTAATTCAACTTAGCTATTGTATTCTTACTTAGTCTTAAATAATCAAACATAACCAAATCTAACTCAAATTATCAAAAGTAAGTCCAATACGATCAATTCTAGCTTGTTTAGTTAGTTCTAGTCAAAAACGAAGTTCCATACTAATCAATATGTCAAACAACTTCTATGTATTTCAGGGATCGGCGATGGAGGCTCAAACTCCATCGCTATCTATAGCGGCGCCTGGACTAACGCGCGGCGAGGACGTTGGTAGCTCGGGAGGTAGTTGAAGTGCTAGCGGATAGCCTCTCATCTTTGTTTTATGTTCTTGTTATGTGATATGCATGACACTATGTGATTTTACTGTGTAGTTGATGTTTTTGCTGCTTTTATGTGTGATGTGACTGTTATATGTGTGTTGTGTTTCTGGCCATCGAGTCGGGCAGCATTTTCATTTTTTTCTTTACAAAAACCTTATTTGCGACGGCTTTTATACAATACCGTCGCAAATAAGACCTCCACTATTTGCGACGGCTCCGGCTAGCTATTGCAAATAGTCGGGCCCAGACCTTCTGCTGCACCAGGACCCTTATTTGCAACGACTGTCGCCGGCCATCGCAATTGACTTAAATTGCGACGACAGCCATTGCAAATAAGTTAAATTGCGACAAAATTCGAGCGACGGCCGGAGACCATCGCAAATAAGGAAAACTGTCACAAATAGCTTATTTGTGATGGCATTTTTCTTATTTGTGAGGGCTTTGGCCATCACAAATCGTCAGGATTCTTGTAGTGCTAGACCCTCACATGATTAGAGTATGGACTCGAGTATGTTGGTTGAGAGCTGGAATTGGGATCGGGTTATGTACTCAGTTATGGTGAATCGAATATGAATGATTATGAATGAACATGGATGGTTATGGTTATCTATGTTGGTTGGTTATTTAATGGTTGAGGTTGGTAGATGATGAATTGGATGGTATTTGCTGGTAATTGGGGTTATGATGGGATAAACCGCACCTAGTAATAGTAAGCTGCATTTTAAGTCTTCTGAATGAAACATGCTTTTTTCTACAATGAACCATTTGTATCATCCTTGTTTAAGCTACAGGTCATACTTTTCAACACTTGTTGAGTATGACATGCACTCACCCTTTCTATTCCCACATTAATTCTGCTACAAGTGACAATTTGGAGTATCTTGAGGATCACAAGGAGTACTAGGCGTTCGTGTCACCGTCAAATTGCCTGTGGAGCTGGAGTCTACTAAGTTGTTTTGTTTTTAGCTGCAATAGTATTGTTTAGTGTTTGTCATTTGAGACTATTTGAACTATTGTAATAAGCTAGGTACTATTTACTATTCGAAACATCGTTATTATCTGAATATCATTTGTGATTCACTCGTGTATTTGTGATGAACATCCTTGGCACATATATGTGTTTCACTTGGTTCATTCTTGAAATAAGGTGTCACAGGCTTGACGACAGAGGGACGATGACTTCGCCAACATGGTGATGAAGCTGGCCGGTAAGGAGTCGTGTTGGCGTTCCAGGGTGCAGGTGCGGTTGTGAGCCTAGCCGGAGGAGGTTCAACGGCGGTGGGTGACGGTCGTTGGAGGCGATCAAGTTGACAGCGCGTCACGTCCTCACTTCCAAAGGCGTTCCACCACATCATGGTATTCTTGCACAACCTACAGTCTACAATGAGTGTAATGGGAAATGTATACCCGTGGGTGAAAGGGGCGTTGGGCCGGGGGAGAAAGAAGTGGGTCACGTGCAGGGGACGAAAATGGGGCCCACACAAGAAAGGAAAGTTGGGCTTTGCCCAAGGAACGGTTTTTCCTATTTATTTTCTTCTTGTATTCCATTTGACTTTGAATTTGAATTTAGGTTCATCTTAGGATATGGATTTTTTTGGAGTATAATTCTTATTCGAGTAAATTTTATACTTAGATATTTTTTAGTCATTTATTCTAGTATTTCTTATTCTATTTATTCATTTGTTTAAATATCTATTGTGCACGCTTATGCCGCTCAATTATTTTCTCCTCTTGATTATGAGACCATGTAGTTCAAATTTTATGTATGCTTGATTTACTTCTGTTTATTTTATGTAGTAATTTCTATTTGGAATATTTTCCAAGGTGGTTGTATTATTTAAATTTGAATTGTGCCTTGTTCGGGAATTTGAGTTCTAGTGTTTTGTTGGATTTGAATTGTTGTCACGCTATTTATTTAGTCATTCTTACTTTATTCTTGATGTTTTATATTCATAATATATGTTGAGTTCTTGTTTTATTGGTTTTCATTTTTAGGTCTGGATTGGACTCTATGATATTTTGTTAATAGATTGGTCTCCTTTATGTTCCTGTTTAGTTTAGTGGTAACCTCACCATTCACGTGCATAGGTTTGTATTTGTATTTTAGTTTGAATTGATTTTCTATTAATAATTAATTTTTTCAAGATTTGTTCAAAAAAATTTAATTAGGAGTGATTTTAACTTTGGCTGAATTTCGGCTTGTGCCAAATCTACACCACTTAAATGGAATCTCGTCCTCAAGATTCGAAGATTAATTGAGCAGGTGATCATCAATAGACCTCTGAACATTCTGTGAGTAGTCATATTTCAGTAGCACTTTCTCTGTCTATGGATGTAGCTTTCAAACTACACGCCGTAGGTTCTGTTATGTGATGTTGTGACTCATCCGTTATTATTTTCATCTTACGGTACACTTATGGTTTTGCGTACGACTTATTTCCTTGACAGTTATCAAATCTTTCAAATAGGATGATAATGGTCGTGTTTGTCCGTCTTGATGATTATTGGATGCATTAAAACCCTACCCCACTTTAATAGGGTTTCAATTTCTATGTATCCATGTCGACGATGTATAGAAACCACAGGGGTGCATCTACTAGCGAAAGGGTTTTGACAGGATAGCTGGTTGTGTACACGTAGCAACAACCATGAAGTAATGTTAGATATAGGGCTCCAAATTTCAACACTTTTTTTACAAGGACGGGGTTGGTCATTCACTGGTCATGTCGTCTAGTGATTCTTCAGCCTAATACATGTCATAGTGATTGACACGGTTTCGGCTAAATCTTTGTGTCGTGCCTTGTTGCTCAACTGGTTGTGGCTCAGGGTGTCCGCTATGAGATCCAATAATCCTTACTCCTGGGGTTGCTGGTCATGTAGTCCTTACTCCATTCTTGTAATATGGGCATGGAGCAATCCTATGTCTTAGTTGTTTGCAGTGGAAGCAATTTTTGAAGGTGTTTGATGCTTGTGTCATGTTGCTACGACCTTACTGGGGCTGGGTGATGTTGTGGTTCTTGAACGCTCATGTGGATGGGGATGGCTGGCTTTAGCAGTAAGGTGCTATTTTGTAGACCAGTATGTAGATTCTAGTGGTTGGTTGATCCTTGACTTCTCAAATTGCTCCTGGTGCGCGTGCTTTAGGGGTTGAATCCTTCTTCATTTTCCATCCATGGGGAAACGGTCATCATCTAAAGGTAGAGTCTGGTTCATGAGGATGTTGTTGTTAGAATGGAAGTCAGTGTCTAGCTGCTTTGTTTCCATACTGTTCGATTCTTTTCTACAACCGTTCTGCTTTATCCTATCCGTACGGGTCACTTTGCTAACTATCCTAGTAAGTCTTTTGAGATACATATTGGTGGTTATGACATCTTTTTGCAAGGTACGAAGCTCACTAGTTTCCATTTCCATGCCTTCATTTGGGTTGTGGTATTCTCGGAAGGCTTGTTTGAACTCAGCCCAACTAATCATAAATGTATATGGGGCTGCTTCACGATAGTTATACCACAGCACTCTAGCTTTTCCAGTTAACTGGTGGGAAGCTGGCATAACACGCTCTTGTTCATTAGTGGCGATAATATCGAGCTTCTGGTCAATGTCGCGTAACCAACTTTCAGATGCATGTTGTTCCTTTTGAATGACATCGTACACGGGAGGTTTTAATCTCATGAAATATAACATCTTGGACGGGTACTTAATTGCAGTTCCTTGATGTCCTTGCATTGGCCACGAGTTGTTTGTAGCAATTGTATCGGTGCATCTATCACATATGTCAGGGTTGCGATTGGAGGGGTTTTTTGTCTTCTGGATTATCCATGTAGTCTTCCACATTCATTTCCTCAGTTTTATCTTGAGAGTCCATTGTTGGGTTCAGATTGTCAACTTCCGTGATCTCTATTGGTGCTACCGCTAGAAGATCTCCCAGATATTCATGTGAGCATGTGAACACCATTGACACTCATCCCATGGACATAGATTCCAAACTAGGTGTCAAGGGCTCCATCACGTGCTCTGGTGCGACTTACTTCTTGTCGTTATTCCAGCATGTCTTGTTGTAGTGGTCTTATGATTGGCACAGGGTGTAAATCCTCGTCGAGGTGTCAACCAATCCATAAAGATACTCTCCACGTTGATTGACTTAGAGGCTTTTATGTCGGCTACCCCACTTAAGTAGGATTTTTAACTACTGATTATCTTTTTATGCCTTATTAGTTCAGGTTTAATATTATTATTGTCTCTATTATTTTGTCATTTGTTTTTATGTTTACATGATTTTGGTGATGATTTTTTTATTAATTACATATTTTCTTTTTATTGTATAACAATTATTTATTGTGAGGGTTCGCTATCCATACTTTGGATTGAGATGTGGTTCATGAGTGGCATGCCCATGATAAAGTTGGATAGGGCATTCCTCTTGAGGGATATTACATGGATAGGACAAGGAGTGAGTGATTTTGTTCTGGTTGTTACTATTTTATTCTTGCGTGTATAAATAGGCATATAAATAGTTTGGCTTTTATATTGTATAGCTTTTATCGGTGCATTTTATTTTATACACATATGGTATACGTGTGAAAGTATATATACACGCACGTAACCGATATGTATTTATTTTATTAAACGTCCAACTTATATTCTTTCATTTGGTTATTGATTTGTGTTTGTATTAGAGCACACAACTTCACTTAACAAAAGAACCAAACGAAAGCCAGCGAATCACACCAAGCATAACTAGATTACAATAGAGTTTACTATATTACCACTGTTCTAATCGTGACTCGCCCTAGGTTATCATAGGCTAAGCCAATCCACTTATGGATGCTACAGTCATCCTAGGGTTATGCGGCTTTGGCTAGAATACATAGGTTCGTATACGGTTGCTCTTGACTGTTCCTGACATCACACTTAGTAGGGGTCGTTGATGTCTTTGGGTAGCCTTATAAGAGTAGCCCAATCCTTTGTCCTTCGCGTACTCTCTTTCGATTGGTTGGAGAATTGTTCAACGAACCAATTCTTTGATGCAACTGATGCATGGTTCCAACCTTGTGTATCGTGTTGATGTCCATTTGACTCTTGATTGACCAGGGTAAATTGAGAGGTTCGGTGACACCATGTAGGATAAAATTTATTTTTTCAACATAGAAGGAGGTAAGTGCAGAAGGATTGTAGAAAAGGGAGAATTTTTGTAAATAGTTTGGTACTTTCGAAAATACATGCTCAGGGCATAGGATGACACTAAGGTTTCATCCTACAGCCATGTATAGCTTTGATATCACTCCGTCAGGACCCCTTTACGAAAGTCCACCATGTGCATTCCATACCAATCCCTAGATCAATAGTTGGTACTCACAAAAGAATAGATCGAGATCCATACAATGATTATTTATTAATAATCAACATAAGTATTACAATCATGTTCTACATAACATTGAGTGGTGTTGAGATACGGCCACAATGAACAAAGAAGTACAAGAACTTCAGCGAAGCAAAATGGCGCCATGCCCACCAGGCAGACATGGGAAGCATGACTAAACCTAATCATCATCCTCAAACGATTCAACTTATTCATCTTCTGGTAAAACCACATATAAGCAAGAGTGAGTACATAAGGTACTCCGCAAGATCTAATACTACTTAGGGTTATGTGTCTTTATGCATGAGGCTTTAGCAAGGAAAGGTTGTACGGCTTAGTTTTGCAGAAAAGCCTTTTATGCAAGGCTTCTTTTGAAAAGAATCTCACAAATAGAGGGATAGGATGTTGAATCAGCATTTTTAGTTGGTGGGCCCTGGGGAAGATGTAAAAGCACACACTTGCAAAGCTCAAGAATGCAAAATGTGAACTTGAAAATTTTTAGGTTAAACTATAAATTCAAATTTACATGAACTATGTTAGTAAATAAATGATGTTAAAACTAGGAACTTGTTAAAACTTTAAACAATCCTTGGATTGTTGAGTGCAGTTCCAAGGAAAGTATTTCATATTATTACATAAATAATTATGGAATGAATTTGAATCAACACATAAAGCATTATTTCAATATCACTTAGATTACAATTGGAACAAAGGCACAAATCTAATTCAAAAGTCACCAAAATATTCTTCATAATTAAATGTGTGACCACTTGCAAAAAATTTTGTAAATAAGGAAGGACAAATAAAATAATTACATAGAGATGGGGATTTAAATTTAAACTAAAAGTCCAAACTTAGTTCAGTCAAAAAGTAAAATTAGCCATATGTCAAGCTAATCCAGCACTCAAAGTTCAATTCAGAAAGGAATTAAGAAAATTATGTTAAATCCACATAAAGGGGTAATTTAAACCAAGGAACAATTGTGATTTAACCCTTGTTATGAAGCTCATTTGTGATTTTACCCTCAAAATTGTGACTTTGTGAATTCGCACCTCTTTTTTGATAATGAAGCTACCGTTTGCCCCTGTTTTGTAACACCGTTAGTTTGCCTAAATTTAAATGATTCAAAGAAATAAAAAAGGAACTAGAATTTTAAAAATGACTAGAATACCCTTATATGTAATTTACTGTGCATCGTCCTGACCTATACCACATCACTGCTACCCTGCTATTCACGCCTGACAGGCCAACACGGTCGGGGAGCCACTGTCGGCGCCTGGGAAGCCGCACGTTGTTGCCTGAGAAGCCGCGCGCTGTCGTCTGGGAAGTCGCCACCGTCCGTTGGGAAGCCGCCGCCGTCCGCTGGGCAGTTGCTGCCTGGGGAGATGCTGGTGTTTGGAGGAGTCGCCCACCTCGCCTGGTGCGACGCAGCTAACTCATCTGAAGAGACACCTGGGGGTTCTCAAAATAGTTTTGAGAATTAAAAGAAGCATGACAAATATTGATCATTTTTGGACCCCCAAAATGATAAATGTCACTCAACTTGAGGTATGCTTGGATCTTGTTCGTGTCGTTTTAAGAGTACAGACCTGCAAAAGCTATTTCATGGTCCAGTGACAGTGATGGCGGTGGATGATGGAGTGGAGCAAGGAACTTGTGTGTTGTACAAATGAGGATCCTCTTTGTTGAATTTTTATTCATGCTCCCTTAATTATTTATTTTGAGAACCTTGAAAGAAGGATGCTTTGGTTCAAGCAATGGGAATACAAGGCAGAAATCCCCGTTAATTTCCCCGAGATTTGTTGTTAACTATCAGGTTCTTTGAATTACATCCAGTAAACCATTCTTAAAATGAAATACATAAAGGGGTCCAGGTATTCCTTTTCTAGTTCCAGGCTTGTATCTGCTGTCTGAAGATTTGAGATTATGCAGTTGGTAACTGAGCATAAGTTCTGCGTGACCGCATTGCCGGCAACATTTTATGTTGTATAAATAATTCGAAAATGTTGTATAAGTAATTCTGAAAATATTGTCAAAATCGTGTTGAAGTAGTTTTAAAACATTGCTATAATATTGTCAAATTCTTAGGATAGGGTACTAAGCAGGGGTAATACAAATAAAAGTAGGGGTTAAATCACAAGGGAATTTTAGTCTTTTGTCGTCTTTAACACCGTTAACACCCACTAACGAAATAGGGGTATACTTTGCCTTCGTTTTAAAAAAATAGGGGTAAATTCACAAACTCTCAATTTGGAGGGCAAACTCACAATTAGCTTTCGAAGTAGGGCCAAAATCACAATAGGCCCTAAATCAAACCTAATGGAGAGAATTCAAATTCGAATTTCATATTCAAAATAGTCGAATGTCAGATTTAAAAGCATAATTAGGTTCGTCATATTTAATTTAACCAACCTATAAAGTTTTACCATTTCAGAAGCTTGTTTGCTATGGTAATTAAGGGCGTGTTTGGCATGGCTCCACTCTACAAGAGAGCAACTCTGCTCTCAAATGCTGGGGTGGAGCAACTCTTCTCTGGAGGTGGAGTTGTGAGGGGTATGTTTGGCTAAAAATTAGGTGTTTGCTCTAAAAATGAGGAGTTTTAAGTTGCATTGCCAATTTTACCCTTATTACCAGTGGGTTGCGTATACACTTATGTTGGATCGGGCCACATTTCTGTACTCAGTTGGGCTAGGCCAGAAGTATGATTAGTCTGCCAACCGACATGGCCTTTTTTAATATCAGGCATGTTTTTTTGTTTGTATGTTTGAGCTGGCTATGTCAGTACTCCATGATAGGATAGTGGAGATAATATTTTTTATTCTTGTTAAGTTATTAGCATGTTTTGGGATTAAGCTTGCAATGTTATATAAACATAGCGTTATCGAACATATGAACAGAGCAAGAACAATGAACAAAAAGATACAACAGAGACAACTGCTTGTGCTAATTTTGTCTGATCACATGTTTTTGGCACTACAATTGTACAGACTCAAATCGATCCTCTGGTATTGGCACCACAATAGTATAGATCAAATAGAATCCACTGCCCAAGAGAAAGAAATGCACACCCACGCAGATCGAAACAACCAGAGGTCATCGTAACCAACCAACGAACTTGCCTAGCATCAGAACCACAGTGCAACAACATAACGAGCTTCTATGAGTTCCATGCATGCCTGCCTAGCACGGGCTTTCTGCAGCCAAACAGTGTCGTCACAGGAAGGATGTCGTTCTTCAGCTTCTTGCTGATGCCGCAGGACTTCTACGGGTTGCAGCTTGACCACCTTGGCCCCCACTTCTTCTTGCTCGTGGTGACATTCGTCCACTTTTGTGAGATGTGGGTGGGTGTGCCGCCGTGCATCGAGCTCTTCTAGGCCTTCTTCAGGGTTCACACAACTGGGAAAGAAAATGAGTTCCTTGGCTTCGACTACTCCGTGAAGCGCAAGAATTCTCCTTTCAAGTACTTGAAGACATTTCCTTCTGGTAAGTGGGATGGATGGAAGAAGGACATGGTAATCATCAGGGTGGATCGTCACAACAGGATGGAGCTACCTGAAGATCTTCCCACCATCGACACCGACGCTTGGGAGGTGCTCCAGAAGCTATTGGAGGAGTACAATCCGATCTTATCAAGGATCCGGTGTTGCTTGGAAGGAGGGGTGACTCCCTTGATGGTGATTGCAAACTTTCTGACCAACCGTTGTGCTCCGCTGAAGAAGAGGGAATGGCCTGCATGGGCATTTTGTGGAGGGATGGACCCATACCGGATTGATGTTGGTGTTGGGTCAAATTTGGATGAAAAGGCTTTGAAGCTTCATGTCCAAAAGTTGCACAACAGAACCATCGACCCAGATGACCTTACACCTCTGGCGGATTTTCTGCCCCTGAACATGGTTCAGGAGTCCATGAGAGAGTTGCGAAAGAAGATGCTGGTACTTGATGACATAGGCATTGTGGAGAGGCATAGGAGCACTCCTCCAGCAGGGATTGTGATCTCCAGAGCTCCTTGTCCCCATGGAAGCTCTGATCATGTGCCAGTCAGTGGTAAAGTCAAGGGTCCCGCGATTCCATCTTCCAAAGAATTGACCTCAAGCCGAAGCAAGGGGAAAGATCCCTTTGTTGCCACAAGTCGCAAGCAGAAGATGGCTAGAAAGGACGGGAGCTATGTGAGGGACGTTCCAAGAGAAGCGACCCCTCAGCCTTGGTTGATGTCCCTGCTGGTTGTGCCTCCAGCTCTGGCAAATCCTTCAGATCTAGTGTCCATAGGGGGTGCTGTGTGCGGCAAATTGACTCCGGCCCTGGTGCCAGGAGAGGGCTCTGGGACTGGAGTAAATCCACCGGCAATGAAGGTACCAGCTGAGGCAGTGCCGACAGCTGCCTCAGCACCTAGAACCAAAGCTTCGGCCACACCGACGATGGTGGGCTCCTTCTTCAAGCGTCCAAAGAAGAAAATCCATGCCGACTTGAGCGGTAATGTCCCTAGGTAAGGGTTGGATCTTTAGCTTATTTCATGATCTTGATTTTTTTGCTTTTTCTTCAAAAATCTATTTTTTGTTTCTAGAGTGTCGAGAAAAGGAACTGCAGCTCAGGTGCCTACTGCAGCCCCAGAGACTGCGCCAGCTAAAGCTCCTGCTATTGCTCCATCCCCTCCCCTTATGGTTGGGGTGGACGACACACAGCTCCGGCGTCAGTTGTCGTGGAGACAACCTCAGCACCGACGATCGAAGACCTGTGGTTGCGCCGAACCACGAGGAAGAAATGCCTGAGCAAGCTCCAACTGTCTCAGAGTTAGCTGTGGAGGTTCCGACATCAATGCCAAAAATCAATGAAGCTCCGACGGAAGTCCTGGCATGAGCTCTAGTGGTGGCAACACCAGAGGTGACCAGGCCCGATACTGCACATGGGGTTCCAGCTGCGGGACCTTTGACTTCTGCGCCAATGGCGGAAGATCTGTCTGCAGGACCTTCCTTGTTAGCTCCAGAGGTAGACGATCTAGGTGCTAGACCTTCCTCACCCACACCGAAGATGGATGAATTGCCGGAGATTGGTCCCGTCGATGTTGAGCTGTTGGAGTCCATGCTCATGCCATGGGCTCCAACAATCATCCCAGAAGACTTGGAGGAACTCGAGGACGACCCCCAAGCGGGCTCGGAGCCAATCCCTCTGGAGTTGTCAATTGACAATGCCTGCTCCAGCCTCTAACAGGTCCAGCTTACTTTTGACTAAGAGTATAGGTCTCTTAAAGAAGAGCAAGCCATGCTAGGTCGTTGGCGCCAAAAGCTCTACTTTGAGACGAAGCTAACAAAGCCCTAGATCATAGACCAGAAGGAGTGGGTGGCGTCGAAGAAGGCCCGACAGTCGCGCCTGAATAAGGCGCTGGATAAACGAGAGGCCGCTATGAAGGCCCATGACAAGAAGACCCAAGAGATCTACGAGCACGCGCAAAGGGCCCTTGAAATGGCCGATAGCCGCTCAGAGAGTCTTGAAGCTTTGAGGGAAGATCTCCTAAAGTGTCAGGATGAACTTTACAATAAGGAGGTTAACCTCTAAGAGAAAGAAGATAAGATCCAGCAGAGGGAGGATGAACTTTTCTAGAAGCAGGCACGCTGCGAGCAGGACTTGGCTGACTTCGTGTGTCGGTACCCTGCATACCATATACCCCCTAATACCGCTCTCAAAACCAAGGAGTTACTATGTCCGATTTGAAGACTCCTGGAGGCAAAACACATCCCTTGTCACTGGACCCGCCTCCCTCATTTGTGTAGCTCCGGTGCTACCACGTGTCTTGCAGGGCCAGTCCTAAATCCCTTCACAGGGAAGTTCTGTTGCCACCACGTGTTTAGTAGCCCAGGACCTAACCCCCAGTAAGGGAAGCTCTAATGCCGCCATGTGTCAAGTGGCTCCGAACCTGCCTCGCCATAGAGGGAAGCTCCAGAGCTGCCACGTGTAAGACCTGCAGACCTAAGTCAGCAATAGGAAGACCACGAGATCTTCAACGGTGCGGTCATCCAAGAGGCTATTAAGCAGCCATTACAAGACCTGGTTAACGCGTCATTAATACCATATTAATGATGCACAATCAGGAGGCTATCAAGACCAGTAACGCCGCCATTAAGGCACGTTATCACATTGTTAATCACTCATAATACCAGTAGATTATGTATAGGGTGTTAATGATAGTCGGGGCCACTTGTGGGGCCAAGCATGCACTGTAACGACCAGTCCTTAGTATATAAAAGTGTTGTGTTGCACGATAGAAGACAACTAAGCTCACAGGCATACAAGCAATCTCATACACTCGCCACACACTCATACAATCAACAACCACCCCGTGGAGTAGGGTATTACGCTCAGGCAGCCCGAACCACGTAAAAACTCCTGTGTCATCATCTTGTTCGTGATCTTACGTGCGCCCCATCCGCATACGAACCTCCGCGAACTACGCTTTAGTAGTACCGAGGGAAGTGTCATTGCTACACTTCAACATTTGGCGTGTCAGGTAGGGGGAGGGCAAAGATATCAAGATGGTGAACTCCGGCACAGCTTCGTCCAATAGTTTGGCTGAGCAGCCTGCTGGAGGAAATCCCTCCAACGTGCAATAGTCAACTAATGTTGTTATCCCGGCGAGTGTCATTCCACCACCACCTCCACCATATCAACAAGATGGTGTATTCATGTCGGTCCCTACATCGACGAACAACCCTGAGAACGCACTGAATGCAGCGCAGACTGTTGTTTAGTGTCCTCCAGCGCCTAGAGCTCCTCCGGCCACCATGGAGAAATGGTGCGCTGATGTTGAGCATTTAGTTGCAGTTGCGACAAATGCCATTAGCGTCCAAGGTCTGACCCACGCTGGGAAGGCACCTACTCGGAACAGGACCGTGTCTGGTAGACTTGGTCTTCAGGTGTCGCAGCACAGGAGATGTGTGCCCTCCCAGCAAATGATGTCACTGCCCTCTGGGGCACGCCACACTCATACGGCGTTGAGGCTTCCGACGCAGGACCTCCGGATAGAGCTCGACCGCCGATACATGAGGCAGGATAGCAGTGTCCATACTGAGCGCACTCGCGAGAGGCGAGGGAAAACCTTCTCCTCTGGGAGTGGGGGGCCGTTGTTTAGCCTTGTCCATGCATATTCGCATGGTCAAATGGCCACCCAAGTTCCGGCCTCATCTGCCGAAGAAGTACAACGGTACAGTCAACCCCGTCGAATTTCTTCAAATCTACCCTGTCACCATCCTCGTGGCTAGAAGAATTGAGGTTGTGATGTACAATTACTTCCTCGTGGCTCTGACTGGGATAGCAAGGTCCTGGTTCATCAGTCTCCCTCTTGACTCCATCTATAGTTGAGGGGGACTTCGTCGCCAATTCACCGCCAACTGCAGGTGTTCCTACACCCGACCCGGCACAGAGCTAGACTTGTTCGCCGTACAACAGAAATCAGGAGAATTGCTGTGATCATTCACCTAGCGGTTTTCTCAAGTACAGAATACAATACCTTCAATCACAAATGTTTTTGTCGTCGTTGCATTCTGACAGGGGTTTGAGATAAGAAGATGTTGGAGAAGCAGGCAACTAAAGATGTCAACAGTGTCATGGTGCTCTTCAGCCTAGCCGACAAATGTGCTAGGGTTGCGGAGGGCTGATACATGCACTCCAAACCAGCTGCGGAGGCTGGTAAACCCTGCTCTAAGGCTGAAGCTACTACCTCAAGCAGTGGAAAGAAGAAGAAGCCCAGCGACAAGAAGAAGTTGTTGGCCGACACACCTACTGCTGCTATTGCAGCTGCAGCTCCTGGTGACTGGGGGCCACACTCTGAAAAACGACCCCGACAATCAACTGAGGATGGCGACGGTGAGAAGATGTGGTGTTCGATTCATAAATATAACACCCATAACCTTGAATACTGTTGTGAGGTCCAGCAGCTTGTTGAACGCAACAACAAGCGCCAAGAAGAAGCCCCTTACCGCCAACGGGGGGGGGGGGGGGGGGGGGGGGGACAGAAAGTCCGCGAAGCTCCGTCTGATTAGGAGCTAGGCTACCAGGACACCAAGAAATCCCTGAAGACCGTCTACAACACCGTCGATGATGATTCTGATATCTCTGACAACGATGGTCGAAAAACTCTCCATATGATATATGGAGGGTCCTGGGATATCACCTCCCGGCGTATCCTTCGGACAATGTGACGAGAGACGGCTGTTGCAACTCCCACCACCAAGGCAGAACCTCATTGGAAGTAGATGGATAATGCCATTACCTTCAATGCTTCGGATTTCCTGAAGAACATGACTGGAGCTGGCCAGTTGCCTTTGATGGTCTCTCCTACCATCAACAACATCCAACTCTATCATGTCTTGGTGGACGGAGGTGCGGCGCTCAACTTCCTCATCTTCGTAGCTTTTGCGAAGCTCCAGCTCAGGCTACCGAACCTTAGGCCCTCACGTCCTTTCTCCAGTGTAGGTCTGGGAGACATTACTCCTCTCGGATCAAATACACTCCCGGTGACCTTCAGGACTAGGGACAACTATAGGTCCAAGAGGCTGGTCTATGATGTGGCACACATCAACCTTCCTTTCAATTCCATCCCAGCATCGAGCAGCTTCTTGATTTCTTGTTAATGAAGTTCTGTCGCTCGACAGATTGCTTTCGGGGCTTCTGATGTACTGGTCATGCATCGGGGTATATCTTTAGGCTGTGCTCGATCACCTCCCTAGGGATCCCAGACATCTGTGACGGCTTCCACGCAAACACATCTACATTCGCCCAAAGGAAACTGACGAGCGCGTGTTCCTATTTGTCGTCCAGACCTCCCGATATACGAGTGGCCTAGGCAGCATCAAAACCTATTTGGACGACTTTGACGTGGATGTCGGTGTTGCTGCTTGGTTGCACACGAGGTGCAGAAGTTGAGCCATGGTGGCGTGAGCTCAACGGCTGTTGAGCTGGTCGCTCCTTGCCATATTCTTCTTCCTGCGAGCACATGAAGTTCTTCCAGCGCAGTGACTCCAGCAGTGCGATCCCCCGGTGGCTGGCAAACCCAGTTATTGTACAAAAGGCCAGTGGGAAGCTTCGGATGTGCATCGACTACACCACCTTGAATAAGACATGCCCAAAAGACCCATTTCCACTTCCTAGAATAGATCAGATAGTGGATTCTACCTCCCGGTGTGAGTTACTGTGTTTCCTAGATGCATATTATGGATATCACCAGATTTAAATGTCTAGGGAAGATGAAGAGCATATTGTGTTCATTACAGTAGATGGGTTATATTGTTACACTGCCATGCCTTTCGGCCTCAAAAATGCTGCTTCAACTTTTGTGCAAGCCATGCACAAAGCATTTGGAGAGCTCATCAGGGACTTGGTGGAGGTCTATGTCGATGACATTGTCGTCAAGGTGAAGAACAAGGAATAACTCCTTGACAATCTACATGCCGTCTTCGATAAGCTGTGTTTTACGTGTACGAAGCTCAACCCGGACAAGTGCATCTTTGATTTTAACTCCGAAATCTCCTTGGTTTCTTGGTGACTCTGAATTGAGGCAAATCCAGCGAAGATCAAGGCCATTGAAGAAATGTGGCCCCCAGCCCACGTCAAGGACATCCAGAAGCTAACTAGTTGTCTAGCTGTGCTCAGCCGGTTCATTTCAAGACTGGCAGAGTGGGGCTTCCCTTCTTCAAGCTATTGAGGAAGTCTTGGCCATTTCACTGGTCTGAAGAAACAGAGAAGGCGTTCCAAGAGCTCAAGCAACTCCTCACCACACTACCAGTTTTGGTAGCTCTGGAGCCTGGTAAGCCTCTTCTGCTTTACATTTCGGCAACTACGGAGGTTGTCAGCATGGTCCTTGTCATGGAGAGGCCGGAGCCATCTTCAGCTCGGGAGCCTAGACCCCTCCGGAAGGGTCCGGTGCTACCTGAAGGCGAGTCTAGGTCCCAGTCCCCAAGCATGGATCCTAAAGGCAAAACACCTATGGATCAACCTCTCTCAACCGAGGGAGTTTCTACTAAACAAAAAGAAGGTCTGGACCCCTCTGAGGAGGTCTGGGTTGATGAAGAAGAAGATCTGGACCCCTCCGAGAGGGTTCGGGTTGCTCAAGAAGAAGATCTGGACCCCTTCGGGAGGGTCCGAGTTGATGGAGAAGAAGCTTCGGGCCCCTTCGGGAGGGACTGGACCGTCCAGCGGCCAGTGTACTTCATCCGTGAAGTGCTCCATGATGCCAAGACTCGCTACATTGAGGTGCATAAGCTGCTATATGCAGTCCTAATTTCCTCGAGAAAGCTACGTCACTACTTCCAGAATCACAAGATATCAGTGGTAACCTCCTATCCAATGCGTGCTATATTGCATAATCCAAATTCTACTGAAATATTGCCAAGTGGGTTGTGGAGCTGGCTGAATTCGATCTCAAATTCTTGCCTCGGAATGCTATCAAGAGTCAGGCACTGGTCGACTTCGTGGCGGAGTGGACTCCTTCATCAACTCCAGGGAGCCTAAGTGAGGAGAAATCGGAACCTAAGGTCCTGGTCTTCACTGAGCCTCACTGGACACTCTACTTCGACGGCTCTATGCAGAAGTAGGGGGGTGGAGGCCCACTGGAATCAATCTCCTCGCTCCAACTGGGGAGAAGGTCAAGTGCATAGTACACCTTAACTTTAAGGCAACCAAAAACATAGCAGAGTACGAATCTCTCATCTATGGACTCAAGGTGGTGCTATCATATGACGTCAGGCAGCTATCAGTGAAGGATGACTCGCAACTCATCATCAAGCAAGTCAAAGGTGAATGCATTTGCAACAATCCCCAACTTGCTGCTTATTTACTTGAAGTCCAGAAGCTGCAGATGGACTTCCACGTCCCGGATCTCTGTTTTCCAACATCTCAACAACGCTGTAGCTGATGACCTCTCGACGAAGGCTTCCATTGGAGCTGCTCCAGACCTAGTTTTTGTCAGAATATTACCAGGACCTGCTGCTCAGCCCACCGAACTGAGTGATGGGGGCGATACCAGCACCTCGAAGCTGGCGGTCCTGGTGGCTCTGTTATCATGGCGTCCACCAAGGATCGTAGGCGCTGTAGGAAGCTCTGAGCAACCCAGTGCGCAAGATGCAGAAGCTTAAGTTAGCTCAGATGCATGGATCTCGGAGATCCAGAGCTACATGAAGGACAATATCCTTCTTGAAGACGGTGGTTCCGCTGATCGAATTGTCAGATTGGCTAAAAGATACACATTGGTAGAAGGAGATCTCTACCGACGTTGTGCCAACAGCGTTCTAATGCGGTGCATTTCCCAGGAAGAAGGCCGCGAGCTACTTGTGAAGATCCATGGAGGCGAGTGGGGGAATCATGCATCATCCTGCACGTTGGTTGGTAAAGTCTTCCAGCATGGCTTTTATTGGTCTACAACGCTCCAGGATGCAGTTGAGTTGGTAAAGAAATGCGAAGCGTGCCAGTTCCACGTGAAGCAGATTCACACACCAACTCAATCACTGCAAATGGTACCTCCCACGTGGCCATCCGTTGTGTGGGGGATGGATATTTTGGGACCTTTCCCAAAAGCTGTCAGAGGTTACAGGTTATTGTACGTCGTCATCGACAAGTTCACCAAGTGGCTGAAAGCTACCCCAGTTCTGACAATCAAGAAGCAATCAACTATCAAGTTCTTGAGGTCCATAGTCTGCATATTTGGAGTTCCGAATAGAGCCATTACCGACAACAAACCCAATTCACAAGTGCAGAATTCCAAGAGTATTGTGAAGATCTCGTCATAAAAGTCAGCTCTGCATTAGTATCTCTCCTGGCAACCAATGGCCAAGCTGAGAGAGCTAATACAGAAATACTCAAGGGACTCAAGACACGCATATATGAGCGCCTAAAAAAACATGGTGCCCACTAGATAGAGGAGCTTCCGTCTGCATTGTGGGCAAGTAGGATAACACCTAGCCGGGCAACCGGAGAGACACCTTTCTTCTTGGTGTACAGAGTAGAAGCAGTCCTTCCTTCGGAGATCACCATGGGTTCTCTTCGTGTCCAAACCATCTACGAAGCCATGCAGTACAAGCTCCGGCGTGAAGACCTAGACCTCATCAATGATGCAAGGTGCCAAGCAGCTATTCAGGACACACGATACCGCGACGTGCTTCGATGCTATCATCAATGGTTCGTGCGCAATCGGTAGCAAGAAGAAGGCGGTCTGGTGCTGCAAAGAATACTGACTCGAGAATGAATGAACAAACTCTCCCTAAGCTAGGAAGGTCCCTTCTGGGTTATCAAAGTCTCCCACCCCGGATGCATTCGCTTGGCAATAGAGGATGGGACTCCGCTTCCCAATCCGTGAAACATCGAGCACCTCCATAAGTTTTATGCTTAGCTACACAGAGGTGAGTCTGTTTGTATAAATTGTATCTCTTATAGTCCACAGACAGAGTCGGGAAGGGTCCTAGTGCACTTAACTTGGTCATGTACCTTAGGTGTGTCTTTACCCTCTCTGGGTTAGATCAAGATGAATAGCACACTTAACTTGGCCATTGTACTTTAAGTGTGTCCTTGTCTTCCCCTGTAATTCAGACCTTAAAGAGAGAACATTTTATACGGACAAACTCTATGTGCATTTCATTTGTACAAGCTCATTACTTTTTTACCTTCCTGTCTATAACGATGTTGTGCAATCCCTTTGAAATTTAGTCCGGGTATTCTTGTGATATATAAGTTGTACTGATAATTTTCTTTTGGGTCATAGCATTGTTGTATGGTCTACTCGCCTGAAAACCAAAGCCAGTGATAGGTATGGAGTGTGCTATCGTCATAGACTGGTCAGGCACCCTACGTACACCACTATATCTATATCCTGGCAGGTCCCAGTAGGGCGGGTCCGAAAGGCATTTGGACCTAAAGAAATTTAATCAATACACTTATGTTGTCATGTTAAATTCCTTAGGATCTAAAATTCAAAGAAGGATAATAAGTCTTCACAAATAAGTTCTAGACAAGAGGACGAATTTTACTACTTTTCTTGTTTTTTATGCATAGGAAAAATGAATATTCAATGGCAATTTGCTCGGTGATGGTGGGTGCTGCCAAGGCACTAGCTCCAACAACCCCCAGGGGGCCTGCCATCAACGTTCTATACGTTGATAGTGGGCATCGCCGAATCTGCCAAGCTCTGACAACCCCTAGGGGGCCCACCATTGACATTCTATACATTGACAGTGGGCGTCATCGAAGCTACCAAGCTCTAACAACCCCAAGGGGGCCCGCCATCAACGTTCTATACGTTGATAGGGGGCGTCATTGAAGCTACCAAGCTTCGACAACACCCAGGAGGCCTGCCGTCAACGTTCTATACATTCATAGTGGGTGTCGTCGAAGACACCAAGCTCCGGCAACCCCAAGGGGGCCTGCCGTCGACACAACAAAGGGTCCCTGGAGATATCAGAAGCAAGGCTCGGAACTCGGAGCTATCTTACTGGCTACGAATTTGGAGCTATCGAGTTTTCAAGACATTGTCTAAATCCTCATGGTAGAAGCTCTCAATTCATTGAACACATCTAGCAGGGGACCAACAATATAAAGGGCAATGCACTGAAGACACAAAAATGGAATTTAGAAGGATTTAACTCATTCAAAATCAGAGGAATACATGACGAAGGCAAAAAAGGAGAATTCCTAACTACTGGAGTTTTTATTGAAGAATGAGGCAACTATTTGGGCAGCATCTTGAATGCTGGCCCTAGTAGCTTCTTCGTCCTTGGCAACGTGTCCTTCGAACACTAGAGCTATAGACATGATGAGGACATCTCTCCTTTGCATACAATGCAAGGACCAATCACTAGAGCACGTGCACGACAATTGGATCTCCAGGTACATTCTAACCTTGTCAATTGTTTTTTAGAACTTATGCTTGTTTCCATGCATGGTTTGTTGATTAGGAACAATGGAGAGGACCAGCAAGGGCTTGGATGAGTCCAACGAGTCAAGGAGGACGAGATAGGACGTGCACACCTAGGAGGAGCCCAAGTTCAACTCGACTTCGACTCCACCTTTGGTTTCAAGAGCTGCCTTCACCAAAATTGACGCCCCGCACACATATGGGGTTGGATTTGGACGTTCTATATATGGTTAGAACCAGGATTTCATAAATCTTCCAATGGAACCAGCCCCACCTCAAAATTCCTTCTAAGTCAACGGGATTCAGCAAAACAAGTAGGTGTCCAGAATCTGTCCGGTGCTGCGCCACCGTCTTTTTGGCTGCTGGCCCGTGTATCGTGTGGAAGTTCATTAGGGTTACGTCCAGGGGTCTTGCACGCCCCTAAACTCCTATTTATACAGCATTCGTCACCACATTAGGATTGGGTTTTGCTTAGATACAATCTGTCATTGAACAGTGCCGCCGATCATCGGTTGTGAGACCCCAATTTCGTGATCAATTTTGTTTTGATTGCAACTTCTCGGTTATTGCTTGTGTTCTTGAGTGCGCTTGCAGGGATAAGCCTTCATGGCGAGGTCATTCGTGTGACATGGGTGATAACCAACGGAGCAGTGGTGTAGTTATTGCGGGGTTTTGTTCGTTCGGAGCCTTCGATCATCAACATCGAGATCTCCACCCAATCAAGTTTACCTTACCTCTCGGAAGATCGGGACTCATCCTCCTATCAATTGGTATCATATTTCCAGGTTCACCGTGAGGTATACTTGTGTGCCCTTTAGATTTATTTTATTTCAGTCCTATCAGCCACAAATAAATATTTACGTTCCCTGACCTACAACCCCCGCTCAGCCTTTTGCACAATTTAGTTTCGGAGTCCGTAATACTGAGTTTGAGGCCTAGGTTGAGTCTGGTTGCTGGTTTAGATTTGTTTTGGTTCAGTTTTGTTTCTTCCATCCGCTGCCATCTACAAAAGATCAATCTACAAAAAAATTCCATCCACCGATTTGTTTGTGTTGCAGTTTCCACTACCACCAAAACCTGATTTCAGGTATCTTCCTTAAAACGAGCATAACTTTTCGCTCGGAACTCCGATTGAGGTGCATTTTCTTTCCCAGAAAGGTCTCAAAAAAAAAAGCACAAATGATAAACTGGCTACGCCGGTCACGGCATTTTCAAAAAAAAAATTAAAAAAAATTAAGAAGGCCCTCGTTTCGAACTCTGAAGTTCCAGCTCCAGTTTTTTCCAATAGCTCCTTAATTTGTACCGATCACATGTTTCATCGGTTTGAGCTAATACTTGGTGCTATTTCTATTGTTGTGCCCCTGGTTGAAAAAAATATCAAAAAATAAAGAGAAAAAAAAAAGATTTTGGTTTCTACTAGTTCTTAAGACAAAAACGGGAGGCAAAGGGGTTTTCTAGTTGTGCTGCTTCGGTGTGAGTGCTGGATACTTGCTGATATTGTCCTTGTTCTACATTGTCATTCATCCTTGTTCTTGCTTGCTGCCACAACTGTTCTAATACTTTCTTAGGCCAGCAACTAGGTGAAATTATTTGGACACTTATTCAGCATTGCTATCTGTTACTAACTTGTGTGCCACATACATATACTACATTTGAGCCTTTCAAACTCCACCTTCTCTTGAGCAGAACAGGTAACCTCTGCAATCACACCCACTCTCTGATTGCTTTCAAACCGATCACTGTTGGCCACCTGCAGTGCTAGTAAGAAACATGTAAGAGCGGGGTAAGAAGCATCTTACTGATCGAATCTCTACTTCCACTTCAGAGAGCGTAGTAAAAGGGTTCTTCACGATCTTTTTGTCTTCATTTCTGTTTTGTCCTAACAATGACAGCAAAGAAGCCTATGGATAAGACCTCTAGTTCTACACCTCCGGATGATGATGAGTGTGTGTCCCATATGGAACTAAGGAACATGATGCGGGCAATGACCGAAGCTTTCAACAATTACCAGACCACTACAACAGCCACTTTTCAGAGGCTCCATACAAGTGTTGCTGGTCTGACCACAAGGTTGGACGAGATGGAGACTCGTCTCCCCCAACAAGATACACCCTCTATCATCCTTGATGCTGATGCACATGCTCGCTACGAACAGAGGACGACTTCAATAATGATGAGGTTGATGCAGAGCAGCGCCGTCGCCCTCAACGAAATCGTCAAGGTATGGGAGGTAGACCTCATCCTCATGATCCTGAACAAGATAATGATCCTTACGCTAAGATTAAGTTTTCTATTCCACCATTTTATGGATCTTATGATGCTGAGACTTACATGGATTGGGAGATGACTGTAGAACAAAAATTTAGCTCTCATCTTCTTCCTGAGCGAAATAGAGTTGGACAAGCCACTAGTGAGTTTAAAGATTTTGCTATAATTTGGTGGAATGAACTTGTCATTACACGTAATGCACCATAGACATGGGCTGCGTTAAAAGAAGAGATGCGCACAAGGTTTGTTCCTCCTTCAAATAGACGTGATCTTCTTAATAAATTGCAACTCTTTGATCAGGGTGACATGACTGTCCAAGAGTACTACCAAGTGTTGCAAAAAGGTATGCTTCATAGTGGGGTACTTGAGGATCAGGAAGACCAAATTATTAGGTTTTATGGGGGCTTGCGGCGTGAGATCCAGGACATAGTTGACTACAAGGAATATCATTCTATTCAATGTTTATTTGAACGCTATGTTAGCAGAAAAAGAAGTGCAGGGTCGCCAACAGTAACGGCGGAACAACACATTCACGCTACGACAGGTTCCGGTGCCATCCAAAGCAGCGCCCTCCTCGAGCGTACGTGCTTCTACACCACCCTCCACCGGTGTTGTATGCAGCAGCACCGCACCTTCTACATCATGGGGACAAGACAACAGCAAGTCCCAGATGCCTCCAGGTGTTGCAGCAAAGGCGGCTGCACCCAACACTTCAACAAGTCGCACCTCCGACATCAAGTGCCACCACTGCCAGAGACTTGGCCATATGCAACGAGATTTCCCCAGCATACGGGCAATCATTGCCACTACTGATGGTGGGTATGTTAGTGCTTCTGATATTGAAGATGAAAATATTGTTGCAACTAACATTTCAGGTTCGGATGATGGTGCTCAGGAGGTTCTTGGTACATCTATGACCAACAACTATAGTACTTTGATTGTGCAGCGAGCTTTGAGTGCCACGGTTCGAGAGGACGACAACCACCAACGTCACAACCGTTTCAACACGTTTCTCGTCGTCAAGGACTGCCATGTACATACCATCATTGATCCAACAATTTGGTGAATGTTGAGGTGGTCAAGAAGCTTGAATTGACCACACGGGAGCATCCCCACCCTTATCACATTCAATGGTTTAACAACAATGGTAAGGTAAAGGTAACACAAACAGCAAGGATACATTTTTTCATCGGTTCTTTTCATGATTTGTTTATTTTGATGTGGTACCTATGGATGCTTGCTCTCTTTTGTTGAGACGTCCTTGGGAGTTTGATACTAATGCTATTCACCATGGTCGATCTAATAAGTATACTCTCATGCATAAGGGCAAGAAACTTGTGTTGCTTCCTATGAGTCCCACTGAAATTGTGCAATTTGAGTAGGAGAAAAAGAATAATGCTAAGAAAAAGGGTGTTTTCAATTCTGAAATTCAGCAACCTATTATGTTGAAAAATCCTATTTTGCTTGCAACTAAATCTGATCTTGATGATCTATTTGCCTCTAATGGAACTTTCTATGCTTTACTGTGCAAACATGCTTTATATTCCATTGAGGATACATCCATTGTCTTGCCACCTGCTGTCGCTAACCTTTTGCAGGAAGATATGGATGTTTTTCCATCAGATATACCTCTAGGATTACCACCAGTGCGAGGCATTGAGCACAAGATTGATTTGATTCCAGGGGCGAGCTTGCCAAACCATGTCGCCTACAGGACCAACCCCGGCGAGACTAAGGAAATTCAGCGACAAGTCCAAGATCTTTTGGATTGTGGGTACATTCATGAGAGCCTTAGTCCTTGTTCTATTCTTGTTCTTTTGGTTCGGAAAAAAATTGCACTTGGTGCATGTGTGTTGATTGTAGAGCCATCAATAACATTACCATTCGTATCCTATTCCTAGATTGGATGACATGCTTGTTGAGTTAAGTGGTTATGTTGTTTTCTCCGAGATTGATTTGCGTAGTGCGTATCATCAGATTCGTATGGCTTTAGGTGATGAATGGAAAACTTCTTTTAAAACTAAATCTGGACTTTATGAATGGTTAGCCTTGTCATTTGGTTTAACTAATGCGCCCAGCACTTTCATGAGGTTGATGAATGAGGTTTTACGTGCTTTCATTGGTAAATTTGTGGTGGTTTACTTTGATAATATCCTTATTTATAGCAAGTCATATGATGAGCATCTTGAACATTTGTCAGTCAGTGGTAAAGTCAAGGGTCCCGCGATTCCATCTTCCAAAGAATTGACCTCAAGCCGAATCAAGGGGAAAGATCCCTTTGTTGCCACAAGTCGCAAGTAGAAGATGGCTAGAAACGACGGGAGCTATGTGAGGGACGTTCCAAGAGAAGCGACCCCTCAGCCTTGGTTGATGTCCCTGCTGGTTGTGCCTCCAGCTCTGGCAAATCCTTCAGATCTAGTGTCCATAGGGGGTGCTGTGTGCGGCAAATTGACTCCGGCCCCGGTGCCAGGAGAGGGCTCTGGGACTAGAGTAAATCCACCGGCAATGAAGGTACCAGCTGAGGCAGTGCCGACAGCTGCCTCAGCACCTAGAACCAAAGCTTCTGCCACACCGACGATGGTGGGCTCCTTCTTCAAGCGTCCAAAGAAGAAAATCCATGCCGACTTGAGCGGTAATGTCCCTAGGTAAGGGCCGGATCTTTAGCTTATTTCATGATCTTGATTTTTTTGCTTTTTCTTGAAAAATCTATTTTTTGTTTCTAGAGTGTCGAGAAAAGGAACTGCAGCTCAGGTGCCTACTGCAGCCCCAGAGACTACGCCAGCTAAAGCTCCTGCTATTGATCCATCCCCTCCTCTTATGGTTGGGGTGGACGACACACAGCTCCGGCGTCAGCTGTCGTGGAGACAACCTCAGCACCGACGATCGAAGACCTGTGGTTGCGCCGAACCACGAGGAAGAAATGCCTGAGCAAGCTCCAACTGTCTCAGAGTCAGCTGTGGAGGTTCCGACATCAATGCCGAAAATCAATGAAGCTCCGACGGAAGTCCTTGCATGAGCTCTAGTGGTGGCAACACCAGAGGTGACCAGGCCCGATACTGCACATGGGGTTCCAGCTGCGGGACCTTTGACTTCTGCGCCAATGGCGGAAGATCTGTCTGCGGGACCTTCCTTGTCAGCTCCAGAGGTAGACGATCTAGGTGCTGGACCTTCCTCACCCACACCGAAGATGGATGAATTGCCGGAGATTGATCCCGTCGATGTCGAGCTGTTGGAGTCCATGCTCATGCCATGGGCTCCAACAATCATCCCAGAAGACTTGGAGGAACTCGAGGACGACCCCCAAGCGGGCTCAGAGCCAATCCCTCTGGAGTTATCAATTGACAATGCCTGCTCCAGCCTCTAACAGGTCCAACTTACTTTTGACTAAGAGTAGAGGTCTCTTAAAGAAGAGCAAGCCATGCTAGGTCGTTGGCGCCAAAAGCTCTACTTTGAGACGAAGCTAACAAAGTCCTAGATCATAGACCAGAAGGAGTGGGTGGCGTCGAAGAAGGCCCGACAGTCGTGCCTGAATAAGGCGCTGGATAAACGAGAGGCCGCTATAAAGGCCCACGACAAGAAGACCCAAGAGATCTACGAGCACGCGCAAAGGGCCCGTGAAATGGCCGATAGCTGCTCAGAGAGTCTCGAAGCTTTGAGGGAAGATCTCCTAAAGTGTCAGGATGAACTTTACAATAAGGAGGTTAACCTCTAAGAGAAAGAAGATAAGATCCAGCAGAGGGAGGATGAACTTTTCTAGAAGCAGGCACGCTGCAAGCAGGACTTGGCTGACTGCGTGTGTCAGTACCCTGCATACCAGATACCCCCTAATACCGCTCTCAAAACCAAGGAGTTACTATGTCCGATTTGAAGACTCCTGGAGGCAAAACACATCCCTTGTCACTGGACCCGCCTCCCTCATTTGTGTAGCTCCGGTGCTACCACGTGTCTTGCAGGGCCAGACCTAAATCCCTTCACAGGGAAGTTCTGCTGCCGCCACGTGTTTAGTAGCCCAGACCTAACCCCCAGTAAAGGGAAGCTCTGATGCCGCCACGTGTCAAGTGGCTCCGAACCTGCCTCGCCATAGAGGGAAGCTCCAGAGCTGCCATGTGTAAGACCTGCAGACCTAAGTTAGCAATAGGAAGACCACGAGATCTTCAACGGTGCGGTCATCCAAGAGGCTATTAAGCAGCCATCACAAGACCTGGTTAACGCGTAATTAATACCATATTAATGATGCACAATCAGGAGGCTATCAAGACCAGTAACGCCGCCACTAAGGCACGTTATCACATTGTTAATCACTCATAATACCAGTAGATTATGTATAGGGTGTTAATGATAGTCGGGGCCACTTGTGGGGCCAGGCATGCACTGTAACGACCAGTCCTTAGTATATAAAAGTGTTGTGTTGCACGATAGAAGTCAACTAAGCTCACAGGCATACAAGCAATCTCATACACTTGCCACACACTCATACAATCAACAACCACCCCGTGGAGTAGGGTATTACGCTCAGGCGGCCCGAACCACGTAAAAACTCCTGTGTCATCATCTTGTTCGTGATCTTACGTGCGCCCCATCCGAATACGAACCTCCGCGAACTACGCTTTAGTAGTACCGAGGGAAGTGTCATTGCCACACTTCAACATTTGGCGTGTCAGGTAGGGGGAGGGCAAAGATATCAAGATGGTGAACTCCGGCACAGCTTCGTCCAATAGTTTGGCTGAGCAGCCTGCTGGAGGAAATCCCTCCAATGTGCAGTAGTCAACCAATGTTGTTGTCCCGGCGAGTGTCATTCCACCACCACCTCCACCATATCAACAAGATGGTGTATTCATGTCAGTCCCTACATCGACGAACAAACCCTGAGAACGCACTGAATGCAGCGCAGACTCTTGTTTAGTGTCCTCCAGCGCCTAGAGCTCCTCCGGACACCATGGAGAAATGGTGCGCTGATGTTGAGCATTTAGTTGTAGTTGCAACAAATGCCATTAGCGTCCAAGGTCTGACCCACGCTGGGAAGGCACCTACTCAGAACAGGACCGTGTCTGGTAGACTTGGTCTTCAGGTGTCGCAGCACAGGAGATGTGTGCCCTCCCAGCAAATGATGTCACTGCCCTCTGGGGCACGCCACACTCATACGGCGTTGAGGCTTCCGACGCAGGACCTCCGGATAGAGCTCGACCGCCGATACATGAGGCAGGACAGCAGTGTCCATACTGAGCGCACTCGCGAGAGGCGAGGGAAAACCTTCTCCTCTGGGAGTGGGGGGCCGTTGTTTAGCCTTGTCAATGCATATTCGCATGGTCAAATGGCCACCCAAGTTCCGGCCTCATCTGCCGAAGAAGTACAACGGTACAGTCAACCCCGTCGAATTTCTTCAAATCTACTCTGTCACCATCCTCGTGGCTAGAAGAATTGAGGTTGTGATGTACAATTACTTCCTCGTGGCTCTGACTGGGACAGCAAGGTCCTGGTTCATCAGTCTCCCTCTTGACTCCATCTATAGTTGAGGGGGACTTCGTCGCCAATTCACCGCCAACTGCGGGTGTTCCTACACCTGACCCGGCACAGAGCTAGACTTGTTCGCCGTACAACAGAAATCAGGAGAATTGCTGTGATCATTCACCTAGCGGTTTTCTCAAGTACAGAATACAATACCTTCAATCACAAATGTTTTTGTCGTCGTTGCATTCTGACAGGGGTTTGAGATAAGAAGATGTTGGAGAAGTAGGCAACTAAAGATGTCAACAGTGTCATGGTGCTCTTCAGCCTAGCCGACAAATGTGCTAGGGTTGCGGAGGGCTGATACATGCACTCCAAACCAGCTGCGGAGGCTGGTAAACCCTGCTCTAAGGCTGAAGCTACTACCTCAATCAGTGGAAAGAAGAAGAAGCCCAGCGACAAGAAGATGTTGTTGGCCGACACACCTACTGCTGCTATTGCAGCTGCAGCTCCTGTGACTGGGGGCCACACCCTGAAAAACGACCCCGACAATCAACTGAGGATGGCGACGGTGAGAAGATGTGGTGTTTGATTCATAAATATAACACCCATAACCTTGAATACTGTTGTGAGGTCCAGCAGCTTGTTGAACGCAACAACAAGCGCCAAGAAGAAGCCCCTTACCGCCAACGGGGGGGGGGAACAGAAAGTCCGCGAAGCTCCGTCTGATTAGGAGCTAGGCTACCAGGACACCAAGAAATCCCTGAAGACCGTCTACAACACCGTCGATGATGATTCTGATATCTCTGACAACAAGCGTCGAAAAACTCTCCATATGATATATGGAGGGTCCTGGGATATCACCTCCCGGCGTATCCTCCGGACAATGTGATGAGAGATGGCTGTTGCAACTCCCACCACCAAGGCAGAACCTCATCGGAAGTGGATGGATAATGCCATTACCTTCAATGCTTTGGATTTCCTGAAGAACATGACTGGAGCTGGTCAGTTGCCTTTGATGGTCTCTCCTACCATCAACAACATCCAACTCTATCATGTCTTGGTGGACGGAGGTGCGGCGCTCAACTTCCTCAGCTTCGTAGCTTTTGCGAAGCTCCAGCTCAGGCTACCGAACCTTAGGCCCTCACGTCCTTTCTCCAGTGTAGGTCTGGGAGCCATTACTCCTGTCGGATCAATTACACTCCCGGTGACCTTCAGGACTAGGGACAACTATAGGTCCAAGAGGCTGGTCTATGATGTGGCACACATCAACCTTCCTTTCAATTCCATCCCAGCGTCGAGCAGCTTCTTGATTTCTTGTTAATGAAGTTCTGTCGCTCGACAAATTGCTTTTGGGGCTTCTGATGTACTGGTCATGCATCGGGGTATATATTTAGGCTGTGCTCGATCACCTCCCTAGGGATCCCAGACATCTGTGATGGTTTCCACGCAAACACATCTACATTCGCCCAAAGGAAACTGACGAGTGCGAGTTCCAATTTGTCGTCCAGACCTCCCGATATACGAGTGGCCTAGGCAGCATGAGAACCTATTTGGACGACTTTGACGTGGATGTCGGTGTTGCTGCTTGGTTGCACACGAGGTGCAGAAGTTGATCCATGGTGGCGTGAGCTCAACGGCTGTTGAGCTGGTCGCTCCTTGCCAGATTCTTCTTCCTGCGAGCACATGAAGTTCTTCCAGCGCAGTGACTCCAGCAGTGCGATCCCCCCGGATTTGAAGTACGCCTGAAGGAGTCGTCATCTTCAACACCGGATAGCCGTAATGGGCTATGTCCATGAACCTATACAGGGCTGGCCTGCCTAGTTTCATCCAGGAGATTCACAAACCTCGGTGGCTGGCAAACCCAGTTATTGTACAAAAGTCCAGTGGGAAGCTTCGGATGTGCATCGACTACACCACCTTGAATAAGACATGCCCAAAAGACCCATTTCCACTTCCTAGAATAGATCAGATAGTGGATTCTACCTCCCGGTGTGAGTTACTGTGTTTCCTAGATGCATATTATGGATATCACCAGATTTAAATGTCAAGGGAAGATGAAGAGCATATTGTGTTCATTACAGTAGATGGGTTATATTGTTACACTGCCATGCCTTTCGGCCTCAAGAATGCTGCTTCAACTTTTGTGCAAGCCATGCACAAAGCATTTGGAGAGCTCATCAGGGACTTGGTGGAGGTCTATGTCGATGACATTTGTCGACTGTTGGAGTCGGCAGATCTCCTGACACTGCTAAAGTGTTGAAGGAGTATGTAGTTCGGTGTGGGTGCGCGGAGACTCAAGAAGGTGAATCACGATTGGACACGAGAGACACAGTGGTTTACGTGGTTCGGGCCGCCTGAGCGTAATACCCTACTCCATGGGTGTGTGGTGTTGTATTAGCTTAATGTATGAAAGCTCACTTCAATGCGTGTGTGGTTGAGAGCGTTCGAGAGCCCCCTTCGTGTATCGTCGGTCTGTCCTTTTATAGTACAAGGACAAACCGTTACAAGTTAGCCTGGCCCGACATGTGGCCCCGGCGGTTACTAGTATTGATACACGATTAATTGTTGTTAATAACCCTGTAACGGGCTCCGACAGTGCCGTTACATGTGTTAAGATTGTCCAATTAAGTGTCATTAACATGGAATTAATGACAATTAATCGGGTCTTGAAGTCCGCGGTTATCCTTTGAAGATCCGGAGTCGTTACAATGTCCTCCGGAGGTTTGAGGCGGCCAGCTTCGACGTTTGGACACGTGGCAGCTCCGGAGCTTGCTTGTGGGAAGCGGTAAGCTCTGGGGTGGCCTGGCACGTGTCATGTCCGGAGCTTCTCTCGGTCAGGGGTTAAGTCCGGAGGTGCCGTTTCGGTACCTAGCCCGGAGCTTCACCCTTGTGGGTAGTAGCTCCGGTCTGGCAGTACACGTGGCAACCTAGGGGTTAACCATGTTGGAGAAGCAGGTCCGGTTATGTCTGACAAGTGGGCCTCCGAGGGTCTTCAATTTGAGTAGACGTCCTTCCCTTGAGATCTTTGTAACCTCAGGGGGTGTATGGTTTTTAGGGTACCGACAGTGGCCCCCTGGACTTACCTCCGGGGAAAGTCACCGGGGTGAAGTCATTCCGTCGGAGGTGGGTCCATACTCGCGACTCTTGAACTGGGTCTTCAAGGATCTTCGGAGGTGCCGTTGGCGGGGCTTTACGGTTAAATCCCGACGCGTGGCGCACCTCAGGCGGCAGATAAGATCTTTGACGTGCGGATCTCTCGCAATTGAAGGTCGCCGGTTCCCGATACGAAAACCGTATCGGTTCCGCGCGCCTTGTCAGGTCGCCGCCTTTGGGTTTCCCGCCTCGTGATGACAACTGTTCGCCTGGGTAAGAGCCTCGACTTGATCGTCAGGGTGGTCCCGGGCCCTCTTGTCATCGGCAGGGTTGAATTCTCGAGTAGTATCCTTGACTCCCTTGCAGTTTCCATCCAAGCGTTGCAAGGGCTTACTTAAGAAGGAAAGCGCACCGTCGGGAGTTCTTTACGCTTCCCATCTGTTCTTGTGCTCAAACTCCCAACTCATACTTTGCTCCTCTTCTCTTGCCTAGCTGTGCTGCGATGGAGTTGGGTCTGCGTGAGAGTCGCTTGAAGACTGACAGCGATCTGAAGAAGGTCCGGGCCCTCATGGGGTGGTCTTCGTACTTCTTCAACCGCTCGGTCCGCGCCGGCGGAGAGCTCCCCTTTGAAAAGGAGCACGCTGGCGAGATGGTGTACTTTTCCTCGTACGCCATGGTGGGGCTGATCCCACCATTTTCTTCTTTCTTCTTGATGCTGCTGGACTTCTATGGTCTGCAGCTGTACCACCTTGGCCCTCACTCCATTCTCCTTGTGTCTGTCTTTGTTCACTTCTGCGAGATGTGGGTGGGCATCCCTCCCTGCATCGAGCTCTTCCGAACCTTCTTCACCGTCCAAACCACCGGCCGAAGCGATGAATATCTTGGCTTCTACTACTTCGTGAAGCGCAAGAAGTGCCCATTCAAGTACCTCCGGTCATTCCCTTCCGGGAAGTGGGATGACTGGAAGAAAGATTGGATAGTCGTCCGGGTGGAGGAGCATGAGCGGTTGGAGTTGCCAGACGGTCTGCCCGGCATTGACACGTCGGTATGGAGCGAAGTTCCGGTGTTGGCGGAAGCTTTCGACCCTGTCCTGACCAGGATCCGCCAATGTGTGGAGGGAGGATTGACTCCCCAGGCGGTGTTCTGCAACTTCCTGTCCAACAGGTGGGCGCCGCTGAAGAGGAGGGAGAAGCTCGCCTGGGCCCTCAACAGCGTGATGGACGAGGACCGGGTTGAGACCGGGTTGAAGTCCAGCATGGTGGGAAAGACCTTGGAGTTTCACCTCAAGAAATTCCAGCACGGCATCGACGTTGACGGAGATTACTTGACTCCGCCGCCGGCCTTCCTCCCTCTGAACGTGGAAGTTGAGTTCAGCAGGGAGCTCTGGCGGACGATGCCCGCGCTTGACGACCTTGGTGTCGTCGAGAGAAGATCAACCATCCGGTTGGCGATCCCCTGGTTGTCCGGAGACGGCTCCGCCCCTGTCCCACAGCCAAGAGCTGAGGTCATCGGCAAGGGCAAGGAGCTGGCGGAGGAGCCGGAGAGCCGGAAGAGGAAGCTGCGACATGCTGACGGAAGGTCCATCGGGCCTGCCACTTCCCCCCAGTTCCCCCTCCTCAGGAAGGAAGATCCTCCGCCGCCGTGGCGACTGTCCCCGTGGTGGGGTCCTTCCGGAACGTTACTGTTCCGACGGTGGGATCCTCCCAGAGTGCGACTGTCCCCGTGGTGGATCCCTCCCGTGGTGCTAGCTCCGGGCGTGCGACTCCGGCATCTGGAGCGGTGAGGGCCTCCAGGTCCAGGAGTTCCTCCCGGTCAAGGAGAGCTCCGACCTGGGAAACGCCCGCGGCTGTGGCAAGTCCTGGGAGTCCTCCCGGAGCTCCTACGCCGACCGTGGCCAGCCCGGATCGTCCGGGAAAGAGGTTCCGCGCAAGCTGGTGCGGGAGCCTCCCAAGGTAATTTTTCTTTTTTACCTCGATTAACTTTTTAATTGTAGCATCTGTTTGCTCAATTTCTTCGTTCTTCATCTGCAGCGTTCCCAAGAAGGGGAGTGAAGCTCCACCCTCAGCCACAGTGTCTGAGGCTGCGAGGGCTTCTGCTCCAGTCCCGGTGCCGCCCCAAGCGGAGGCTGCGACAGCTCTGACGCCGGCTGTCGTGGTCATGGACCTCGACTCGTCTCCAGAAGTTCCCGTGGTAGCGCCGGACCACGGGAATGAAGATGCGCCAGCGGCACCCGTCCCGGAAGTGGAAGCTCCGGGTCCTGGTGCTGCAGTAGTAGAAGCTCCGGCTGTTGAGTCGGAGGAAGTAGCAGTCCCGGCTTCAGAGCCGGTAAGTGCTGAAGCCCCAGCGATTGAGCCGGAGGTGGCTGAAGCCCCGGCATGCGAGCCGGAAGTCGAAGTAGTTCCGGCAGTTGAGCCGGTTACTTCCGAAGCTCCGGCCGCAGAGTCGGTGATTGTTGGAGCGCCGGCCGCAGAGCCGGTGGCTGAAGAGGCAAGGGAGCTTGAGCCTTCCTCAGAAGAGGTGTCCCGGCCGGAGCCAGTAGCGGCTCCTGCTCCGGAGGCGACGACGTCGATGGTACCTGTGGCAGAGCCAGAGTGCCTGAACGAAGTCGCCGGCCCCCAGCCTGAGGGGGCAAATGAAGACTTGGTGGCGGGACCTCCTTCGATGGCGACTGAGGCCGTCCCGGAGGAAGGCCCTAGCGCTTTGGAAGCTCAGGGTTCCACTCTCGTAGAGTGGGACCCAATTTTTGTATGTGAAGACCCGTTGGAACCAGCGGAAGAGATCCCAGAAGGTCCGGAGCCCATCTCGCTGTCGATGTCCATCGACAACGCCTGCTCCAGTCTACGTCAGGTCCAACTGGCCTTCTTCCACGACAGCAAGGCTCTTGAAGAGGAGTGCCAAACCCTTAGGCGGTTGTGTAATCGGCTCCACTTCGAGACTAAGCTGGCGCAGTCGAGGCTTGCGGATGATAAGGAGTGGGTTCAGCGGGAGAAGATCCGCCTGGAGCTCTGGGGTAAGCTGCTGGACGAGAGGGAGAGCATGACTCACGCCCTCGATGCTCAATCCCAGGAGTTCCACGACCAAGCTAAGGCTGCTAACGACGCGGCCAATGCTCGGTTTGATCAGCTCGAGGCCATCAGCACCGCACTCATCAAGCGCCGAGAGGCACTTGAAGGGAGGGAAAGACGGCTCGAGGACGAGGAGCAAAAGCTCCTAGAGCTACGGGATGACGTCTTGCGACGGGAAGAAGAGCTCGCCGAGAAAACAGCTCTAGCGGACAAGGGTCTCGAGGAGCGCACTAAGAAATTGGAAGAGCGCTGCCTCGAGGAAGAGGAGAAGGCCTGGGTGCGGGGGCAGGAACTCTACGAATACGAGTGTGCCCTTGTCGCCCGGGAGAAGAAAGTGGAGGCCAGGGAGAAAGACCTGGTCGACCGCCGGAACAAGATCCACCTCCGGGAGGAGGAGCTCGGAAGACTTGAGAAGCGGGTTGCTGCGAAGATCCAGCAAAACGCCAAAGAAGTTGAGCGCCTCGCCCGCGAGAATTCGGAGCTGACGGCGGCCCAGAGATCCATGGAGGAGATGAAGAACTTGAGGAAGGCGGACTCCCTGCAGATTTGGGAGTTCCTGGGCAAGGCCGACGACGCGCTGACGCCGATGGGTTTCAGCCCCGTGCACCCGGATGATCCGGAGCCGGAGCCGGACCTTGCGTTGCAAGCATTAAGCGCCGCGGGCAGCAAGCTCTCCAAGGTGGGCGACGTCATCGCGGACCAGCTGGAGGTCGAGGGGCAATCCCTGGCTAGAAACATCACAGAATATGTGTTGACGTGCTACACCAGCCGGAACCCTCGATTTCCTCTGGACCCGGTGCTTGAAGGCCCCGCCGAAGGAGAAGGCGAAGCTACTCGAGCCTGCGTGTCGGAGGTCGCCCAGAAAGTCGCCGAGTTCTTCCATAGGGTCTAGGACCGTCTCTTTTAGCCTTTACTTGTATCTTCTCTTCTTCCTCAATTTTGTAATCCCTTGTCTCCAGATGTAATCTCCGGTCTTCAGATGAAATGAAATCCCCAATTTTTTGCGAATTCCATTTTTTGTCTTCAACATCTTTATCTTCACTTGTCTTTATCTTCACTTGGCCCCCTGGTAGATGTGCACAATTTGATTGTGGACATGTACCAAAAGGATGTTGAGTTTTGTTGAAGACGAATTTGCTTCGAACTTGTGGAATTTAGGTCCGAAGTTTTTGATAGTGAAGGTCCCCTGAAGTTGTCGGAGCTTAGAAGCTCCGGCACTGTCCATCGCTGGAGCTTAGTAGCTCCGGCAATAGCCTCTATCAACACGTTGAGCGTCGATAGTTAATACTCCAAGGTGTCGGAGCTTAGCAGCTCCGGCAATGACCTTTGCCACACTTGGTTTGTTGGCAACAGACTCCAGTGACGGGGTCTTCTCACCATCTTTTAGTCAACGCCGACGGTTGACGCCCTGGTGGGAGTCGGAGCTTGGTTAGCTCCGGTTTTTCTCCATCAACGTAGGGTTCATTTTTCCTGCACATTTAAGCCAAGAAAAATAGTAAAATTTGTTCCTTGTCTATAACTTCGTCGCGGCTTACGGTTCTCAAGAAAATTTTAAGTTGAACACGATTTTTAATACGACTGGATGAATTGTCTTTTCTTTTAGATCCAATTGTCCATGGACCCACCTTACTTTGGCCTGCCGGGATGTAGGTAGAGTGGCGTACTTAGGGTGCTTGACCAGGCTAAGTCGATAGCGCACTCCGGCCCTAGAATGGCTTGGCGGCTTTCAGGCGAGTTGGCCACAGACGATATTTAAATCCAAAAAATCTGACAATTCAACTCGAATCGTATGTAAACCGGTCAAACTAGAACTTCTTAAGAATTGCACGTTTCTGTTATAGACAAGAAAGAGAAAAATAAAAATGTCGAGCCTATGCAAAAATGAATGCACGTGGAGTCTATTTCACATGAAGATGTCTTTCATTATAGGTCCGGGGTACAGGGGAAACAAGTACACTCTTAGGGTACGTAACCAGGCTAAGTGTGTTTGGTTTCTCGTTTGACCCAGGGTAGTTAGCCACACTTTTAGTCCGGAGACTGTGTCAAGTGTTGCATGAGCTTTTCAAACCTTTCGGGAAAGGTCCAGCTGCTCTCCCGGAGGAACTACCCGACTCTGTACAATGACTCTATAACATACATTTCAAGTTACTTAAGACTCACCTCCGTGGAATTAAGTGTAGAACTTACGGAGGTGCTCGATGTTCCAAGGATTTGGGAGAGGTGTCCCATCCTCGGTAGCCAAGCGAACGCTTTCGGGACGGGATACTTTGATCACTCGAAAGGGCCCTTCCCAGCCGGGGGAGAGTTTGTTTTGCCCTTCTCTGGATAGTATTCTCCGTAGCACCAGATCGCCTTCCTCGAGTTGTCGGTTGTGTACATGCCGCTGGTGATAGCGCCGTAGAGCTTGGCGGTATCGGGCTTTCCGAACAGCTGCATGGCACCTTCCCTCCTCGAGGAGGTCTAGGTCTTCGCACCGGAGCTGGTCCTGCGCGGCTTCGTCGAAGGTCCGGACTCGGAGGGAACCCAAGGTGATTTCCGGAGGAAGGATCGCTTCAGCTCCGTACACCAGAAAGAAGGGTGTTTCTCCGGTTGCCCGACTTGGAGAAGTCCTGTTGGCCCATAGAGTGGGCGGAAGCTCTTCGATCCAATTGGCTCCGTGCTTTTTCAAGCGCTCATAAGTGCGTGTTTTGAGTCCTTTAAGGATCTCTGCATTTGCTCTCTCGGCTTGTCCATTGCTGGCAGGATGAGCTACGGAAGCGTAGCAAACTTGTATGCCGAGGTCTTCGCAATATCCTTGAAATGCGGAGCTTGTGAATTGAGTCCCATTATCAGTGATGATCTTATTTGGGACTCCGAATCTGCTCACGATGGATTGTAGAAAATTGATTGCAGATTGTTTGTTGATCGTCACAACGGGAGTTGCTTCCGGCCACTTGGTGAACTTGTCGATGGCGACGTATAGGAACTTGTAACCTCCGACGGCTCTAGGGAAGGGTCCCAAGATGTCCATCCCCCACACAGCGAAAGGCCATGTGGGAGGTATCATTTGTAAGGACTGAGCAGGTGTATGAATTTGCTTTGCATGAAATTGGCATGCTTTGCATTTCTTCACCAGCTCAGTGGCATCTTGGAGCGCTGTAGGCCAGTAGAAGCCGTGCTGAAAGGCTTTTCCGACCAGCGTGCGGGAAGATGCGTGGTTCCCACACTCGCCTCCATGGATTTCCGCGAGGAGCTCGCAGCCTTCTTCCCTTGTGATGCACCGCATTAGGATGCCGTTGGCACCGCGCCGGTAGAGATCCCCTTCTACCAACGTGTATCTTTTAGCCAATCTGACTATCCGATCAGCGGATACATCATCGTCAGGAAGGATGTTGTCTTTCAAGTAGCTCCGGATCTCCGAGATCCATGCATCGGAACTGACTTGAGCATTTGAGTCTTGCGTGCTGGGTTGCTCGGAGCTTCCGGCAGCACCTACGACCCTTGATGGCTGCCATGGTAACAGGGCCATCGGGACCGTCAGCTTCGGGATGCTGATCTCGCCCCCTTCGTTCAGTTCGGCAGGCTGAACTGTGGGTTTTGACAACCTCCGGACAAAGGTTCCGTGAGGAGCCGGAGCTCCAGTTGACGCCTTGGTCGAGAGTTCGTCAGCTTCAGCGTTGTGAACACGCTGAACATGGTGAAGGTCTAGGACTTCGAAGTCCTTCTGAAGCCTCTGGACTTCAAGGAGGTAAGCAGCCAGCTGGAGATTATTGCAGGAGCATTTACCCTTCACCCCTACCTGGCGCGCCAACTGTCGACTGTTGGAGTTGGCAGATCTCCTGACACTGCTAAAGTGTTAAAGGAGTATGTAGTTCGGTGTGGGTGCGCGGAGACTCAAGAAGGTGAATCACGATTGGACACGAGAGACACAGTGGTTTACGTGGTTCGGGCCGCCTGAGCGTAATACCCTACTCCACGGGTGTGTGGTGTTGTATTAGCTTAATGTATGAAAGCTCACTTCAATGCGTGTGTGCCTGAGAGCGTTCGAGAGCCCCCTTCGTGTATCGTCGGTCTGTCCTTTTATAGTACAAGGACAATCCGTTACAAGTTATCCTGGCCCGACATGTGGCCCCGGCGGTTACTAGTATTGATACACGATTAATTGTTGTTAATAACCCTGTAACGGGCTCCGACAGTGGCGTTACAGGTGTTAAGATTGTCCAATTAAGTGTCATTAACATGGAATTAATGACAATTAATCGGGTCTTGAAGTCCGCGGTTATCCTTTGAAGATCCGGAGTCGTTACAATGTCTTCCGGAGGTTTGAGGCGGCCAGCTTCGACGTTTGGACACGTGGCAGCTCCGGAGCTTGCTTGTGGGAAGCGGGAAGCTCCGGGGTGGCCTGGCACGTGTCAGGTCCGGAGCTTCTCTCGGTCAGGGGTTAAGTCCGGAGGTGCCGTTTCGGTACCTAGCCCGGAGCTTCACCCTTGTGGGTAGTAGCTCCGGTCTGGCAGTACACGTGGCAACCCAGGGGTTAACCATGTTGGAGAAGCAGGTCCGGTTATGTCTGACAAGTGGGCCTCCGAGGGTCTTCAATTTGAGTAGACGTCCTTCCCTTGAGATCTTTGTAACCTCAGGGGGTGTATGGTTTTTAGGGTACCGACAACATTGTCGTCAAGGTGAAGAACAAGGAATAACTCCTTGACAATCTACATGCCGTCTTCGATAAGTTGTGTTTTACGTGTACGAAGCTCAACCCGGACAAGTGCATCTTTGATTTTAACTCCGAAATCTCCTTGGTTTCTTGGTGACTCTGAATTGAGGCAAATCTAGCGAAGATCAAGGCCATTGAAGAAATGTGGCCCCCAGCCCACGTCAAGGACATCCAGAAGCTAACTAGTTGTCTAGCTGCGCTCAGCCGGTTCGTTTCAAGACTGGCAGAGCGGGGCTTCCCTTCTTCAAGCTATTGAGGAAGTCTTGGCCATTTCACTGGTCTGAAGAAACAGAGAAGGCGTTCCAAGAGCTCAAGCAACTCCTCACCACACTACCAGTTTTGGTAGCTCTGGAGCCTGGTAAGCCTCTTCTGCTTTACATTTCGGCAACTACGGAGGTTGTCAGCATGGTCCTTGTCACGGAGAGGCCGGAGCCATCTTCAGCTCGGGAGCCTAGACCCCTCCGGAAGGGTCCGGTGCTACCTGAAGGCGAGTCTAGGTCCCAGCCCCCAAGCATGGATCCTAAAGGCAAAACACCTATGGATCAACCTCTCTCAACCGAGGGAGTTTCTACTAAACAAAAAGAAGGTCTGGACCCCTCCGAGGAGGTCTGGGTTGATGAAGAAGAAGATCTGGACCCCTCCGAGAGGGTTTGGGTTGCTCAAGAAGAAGATCTGGACCCCTTCGGGAGGGTCCGAGTTGATGGAGAAGAAGCTTCGGGCCCCTTCGGGAGGGACCGGACCGTCCAGCGGCCAGTGTACTTCATCCGTGAAGTGCTCCATGATGTCAAGACTCGCTACATTGAGGTGCATAAGCTGATATATGCAGTCCTAATTTCCTCGAGAAAGCTACGTCACTACTTCCAGACTCACAAGATATCAGTGGTAACCTCCTATCCAATGCGTGCTATATTGCATAATCCAAATTCTACTGAAATATTGCCAAGTGGGTTGTGGAGCTGGCTGAATTCGATCTCAAATTCTTGCCTCAGAATGCTATCAAGAGTCAGGCACTGGTCGACTTCGTGGCGGAGTGGACTCCTTCTTCATCAACTCCAGGGAGCCTAAGTGAGGAGAAATCGGAACCTAAGGTCCTGGTCTTCACTGAGCCTCACTGGACACTCTACTTCGACGGCTCTGTGCAGAAGTAGGGGGGCGGAGGCCCACTGGAATCGATCTCCTCGCTCCAACTGGGGAGAAGGTAAAGTGCATAGTACACCTTAACTTTAAGGCAACCAAAAACATAGCAGAGTACGAATCTCTAATCTATGGACTCAAGGTGGTGCTATCATATGACGTCAGGCAGCTATCAGTGAAGGATGACTCGCAACTCATCATCAAGCAAGTCAAAGGTGAATGCATTTGCAACAATCCCCAACTTGCTGCTTATTTACTTGAAGTCCAGAAGCTGCAGATGGACTTCCACGTCCCGGATCTCTATTTTCCAACATCTCAACAACGCTGTAGCTGATGACCTCTCGACGAAGGCTTCCATCGGAGCTCAAGCTCCAGACCTAGTTTTTGTCAGAATATTACCAGGACCTGCTGCTCAGCCCACCAAACTGAGTGATGGGGGCGATACCAGCACCTCGAAGCTGGCGGTCCTGGTGGCTTTGTTATCATGGCGTCCACCAAGGATCGTAGGCGCTGTAGGAAGCTCTGAGCAACCCAGTGCGCAAGATGCAAAAGCTTAAGTTAGCTCAGATGCATGGATCTCGGAGATCCTGAGCTACTTGAAGGACAATATCCTTCTTGAAGACGGTGCTTCCGCTGATCGAATTGTCAGATTGGCTAAAAGATACACATTGGTAGAAGGAGATCTCTACCGACGTTGTGCCAACAGCGTTCTAATGCGGTGCATTTCCCAGGAAGAAGGCCGCGAGCTACTTGTGAAGATCCATGGAGGCGAGTGGGGGAATCATGCATCATCTTGCACGTTGGTTGGTAAAGCCTTCCAGCATGGCTTTTATTGGCCTACAACGTTCCAGGATGCAGTTGAGTTGGTAAAGAAATGCGAAGCATGCCAGTTCCACGTGAAGCAGATTCACACACCAACTCAATCACTGCAAATGATACCTCCCACGTGGCCATTCGTTGTGTGGGGGATGGATATTTTGGGACCTTTCCCAAAAGCTGTCAGAGGTTACAGGTTCTTGTACATCGTCATCGACAAGTTCACCAAGTGGCTGAAAGCTACCCCAGTTCTGACAATCAACAAGCAATCAACTATCAAGTTCTTGAGGTCCATAGTCTGCATATTTGGAGTTCCGAATAGAGCCATTACCGACAACAAACCCAATTCACAAGTGCAGAATTCCAAGAGTATTGTGAAGATCTCGTCATAAAAGTCAGCTCTGCATTAGTATCTCTCCTGGCAACCAATGGCCAAGCTGAGAGAGCTAATACAGAAATACTCAAGGGACTCAAGACACGCATATATGAGCGCCTAAAAAAACATGGTGCCCACTAGATAGAGGAGCTTCTGTCTGCATTGTGGGCAAGTAGGATATCACCTAGCCGGGCAACCGGAGAGACACCTTTCTTCTTGGTGTACAGAGCAGAAGCAGTCCTTCCTTCGGAGATCACCATGGGTTCTCTTCGTGTCCAAACCATCTACGAAGCCATGCAGTACAAGCTCCGGCGTGAAGACCTAGACCTCGTCAATGATGCAAGGTGCCAAGCAGCTGTTTAGGACACATGATACCGCCACGTGCTTTGATGCTATCATCAATGGTTCGTGCGCAATCGGTAGCAAGAAGAAGGCGGTGTTGTGCTGCAAAGAATACTGACTCGAGAATGGATGAACAAACTCTCCCTAAGCTAGGAAGGTCCCTTCTGGGTTATCAAAGTCTCCCACCCCGGATGCATTCGCTTGGCAATAGAGGATGGGACTCCGCTTCCCAATCCGTGAAACATCGAGCACCTCCATGAGTTTTATGCTTAGCTACACAGAGGTGAGTCTGTTTGTATAAATTGTATCTCTTATAGTCCACAGACAGAGTCGGGAAGGGTCCTAGTGCACTTAACTTGGTCATGTACCTTAGGTGTGTCTTTACCCTCTCTGGGTTAGATCAAGATGAATAGCACACTTAACTTGGCCATTGTACTTTAAGTGTGTCCTTGTCTTCCCCTGTAATTTAGACCTTAAAGAGAAAACATTTTATACGGACAAACTCTACGTGCATTTCATTTGTACAAGCTCATTACTTTTTTACCTTCCTGTCTATAACGATGTTGTGCAATCCCTTTGAAATTTAGTCCGGGTATTCTTGTGATATATAAGTTGTACTGATAATTTTCTTTTGGGTCTTAGCATTGTTGTATGGTCTACTCGCCTGAAAACCAAAGCCAATGATAGGTATGGAGTGTGCTATCGTCATAGACTGGTCAGGCACCCTACGTACACCACTATATCTATATCCTGGCAGGACCCAGTAGGGCGGGTCCGGAAGGCATTTGGACCTAAAGAAATTTAATCAATACACTTATGTTGTCATGTTAAATTCCTTAGGATCTAAAATTCAAAGAAGGATAATAAGTCTTCACAAATAAGTTCTAGACAAGAGGACGAATTTTACTACTTTTCTAGTTTTTTATGCGTAGGAAAAATGAATATTCAATGGCAATTTGCTCGGTGATGGTGGGTGCTGCCAAGGCACTAGCTCCAACAACCCCCAGGGGGCCCGCCATCAACGTTCTATACGTTGATAGTGGGCATCGCCGAATCTGCCAAGCTCTGACAACCCCTAGGGGGCCCACCATTGACATTCTATACATTGACAGTGGGCGTCATCAAAGCTACCAAGCTCTAACAACCCCAAGGGGGCCCGCCATCAACGTTCTATACGTTGATAGGGGGCGTCATTGAAGCTACCAAGCTTCGACAACACCCAGGAGGCCTGCCGTCAACGTTCTATACATTCATAGTGGGTGTCGTCGAAGACACCAAGCTCCGGCAACCCCAAGGGGGCCTGCCGTCGACACAACAAAGGGTCCCTGGAGATATCAGAAGCAAGGCTCGGAACTCGGAGCTATCTTACTGGCTACGAATTTGGAGCTATCGAGTTTTCAAGACATTGTCTAAATCCTCATGGTAGAAGCTCTCAATTCATTGAACACATCTAGCAGGGGACCAACAATATAAAGGGCAATGCACTGAAGACACAAAAATGGAATTTAGAAGGATTTAACTCATTCAAAATCAGAGGAATACATGACGAAGGCAAAAAAGGAGAAGTCCTAACTACTGGAGTTTTTATTGAAGAATGAGGCAACTATTTGGGTAGCATCTTGAATGCTGGCCCTAGTAGCTTCTTCGTCTTTGGCAACGGGTCCTTCGAACACTATAGCTAAAGACATGATGAGGACATCTCTCCTTTGCATACAATGCAAGGACCGATCACTAGAGCACGTGCACGACAATTGGATCTCCAGGTACATTCTAACCTTGTCAATTGTTTTTTAGAACTTATGCTTGTTTCCATGCATGGTTTGTTGATTAGGAACAATTGAGAGGACCAGCAAGGGCTTGGATGAGTCCAACGAGTCAAGGAGGACGAGATAGGACGTGCACACCTAGGAGGAGCCCAAGTCCAACTCGACTTCGACTCCACCTTTGGTTTCAAGAGCTGCCTTCACCAAAATTGACGCCCCGCACACATATGGGGTCGGATTTGGACGTTCTATATATGGTTAGAACCATGATTTCATAAATCTTCCAATGGAACCAGCCCCACCTCAAAATTCCTTCTAAGTCAACGGGATTCAGCAAAACAAGTGGGTGTCCAGAATCTGTCCGGTGCTGCGCCACCGTCTTTTTGGCTGCTGGCCCGTGTATCGTGTGGAAGCCCATTACGGTTACGTCCAGGGGTCTTGCACGCCCCTAAACTCCTATTTATACAGCATTCGTCACCACATTAGGATTGGGTTTTGCTTAGATACAATCTGTCATTGAACAGTGTCGCCGATCATCGGTTGTGAGACCCCAATTTCGTGATCAATTTTGTTTTGATTGCAACTTCTCGGTTATTGCTTGTGTTCTTGAGTGCGCTTGCAGGGATAAGCCTTCATGGCGAGGTCATTCGTGTGACATGGGTGATAACCAACAGAGCAGTGGTGTAGTGATTGCGGGGTTTTGTTCGTTCGGAGCCTTCGTTCATCAACGTCGAGATCTCCACCCAATCAAGTTTACCTTACCTCTCGGAAGATCGGGACTCATCCTCCTATCAATTGGTATCAGATTTCCAGGTTCACCGTGAGGTATACTTGTGTGCCCTTTAGATTTATTTTATTTCAGTCCTATCAGCCACAAATAAATATTTACGTTCCCTGACCTACAACCCCCGCTCAGCCTTTTGCACAATTTAGTTTCGGAGTCCGTAATACTGAGTTTGAGGCCTAGGTTGAGTCTGGTTGCTGGTTTAGATTTGTTTTGGTTCAGTTTTGTTTCTTCCATCCGCTGCCATCTACAAAAGATCAATCTACAAAAAAAATTCCATCCACCGATTTGTTTGTGTTGCAGTTTCCACTACCACCAAAACCTTATTTCAGGTATCTTCCTTAAAACGAGCATAACTTTTCGCTCGGAACTCCGATTGAGGTGCATTTTCTTTCCCAGAAAGGTCTCGAAAAAAAAAGCACAAATGATAAACTGGCTACGCCGGTCACGGCATTTTCAAAAAAAAATTAAAAAAAATTAAGAAGGCCCTCGTTTCGAACTCTGAAGTTCCAGCTCCAGTTTTTCCAATAGCTCCTTAATTTGTACCGATCACATGTTTCATCGGTTTGAGCTAATACTTGGTGCTATTTCTATTGTTGTGCCCCTGGTTGAAAAAAATATCAAAAAATAAAGAGAAAAAAAAAGATTTTGGTTTCTACTAGTTCTTAAAGACAAAAACGGGAGGCAAAGGGGTTTTCTAGTTGTGCTGCTTCGGTGTGAGTGCTGGATGCTTGCTGATATTGTCCTTGTTCTACATTGTCATTCATCCTTGTTCTTGCTTGCTGCCACAACTGTTCTAATACATTCTTAGGCCAGCAACTAGGTGAAATTATTTGGACACTTATTCAGCATTGCTATCTGTTACTAACTTGTGTGCCACATACATATACTACATTTGAGCCTTTCAAACTCCACCTTCTCTTGAGCAGAACAGGTAACCTCTGCAATCATACCCACTCTCTGATTGCTTTCACACCGATCACTGTTGGCCACCTGCAGTGCTAGTAAGAAACATGTAAGAGCGGGGTAAGAAGCATCTTACTGATCGAATTTCCACTTCCACTTCAGAGAGCGTAGTAAAAGGGTTCTTCACGATCTTTTTGTCTTCATTTCTATTTTGTCCTAACAATGACAGCAAAGAAGCCTATGGATAAGACCTCTAGTTCTACACCTCCGGATGATGATGAGTTTGTGTCCCATATGGAACTAAGGAACATGATGCGGGCAATGACCGAAGCTTTCAACAATTAACAGACCACTACAACAGCCACTTTTCAGAGGCTCCATACAAGTGTTGCTAGTCTGACCACAAGGTTGGACGAGATGGAGACTCGTCTCCCCCAACAAGATACACCCTCTATCATCCTTGATGCTGATGCACATGCTCGCTACGAACAGAGGACGACTTCAATAATGATGAGGTTGATGCAGAGCAGCGCCGTCGCCCTCAACGAAATCGTCAAGGTATGGGAGGTAGACCTCATCCTCATGATCCTGAACAAGATAATGATCCTTACGCTAAGATTAAGTTTTCTATTCCACCATTTTATGGATCTTATGATGCTGAGACTTACATGGATTGGGAGATGACTGTAGAACAAAAATTTAGCTCTCATCTTCTTCCTGAGCGAAATAGAGTTGGACAAGCCACTAGTGAGTTTAAAGATTTTGCTTTAATTTGGTGGAATGAACTTGTCATTACACGTAATGCACCATAGACATGGGCTGCGTTAAAAGAAGAGATGCGCACAAGGTTTGTTCCTCCTTTATATAGACGTGATCTTCTTAATAAATTTCAACTCTTTGATCAGGGTGACATGACTGTCCAAGAGTACTACCAAGTGTTGCAAAAAGGTATGCTTCGTAGTGGGGTACTTGAGGATCAGGAAGACCAAATTATTAGGTTTTATGGGGGCTTGCGGCGTGAGATCCAGGACATAGTTGACTACAAGGAATATCATTCTATTCAATGTTTATTTCAACGCTATGTTAGCAGAAAAAGAAGTGCAGTGTCGCCAACAGTAACGGCGGAACAACACATTCACGCTACGACAGGTTCCGGTGCCATCCAAAGCAGCGCCCTCCTCGAGCGTACGTGCTTCTACACCACCCTCCACCGGTGTTGTATGCAGCAGCACCGCACCTTCTACATCATGGGGACAAGACAACAGCAAGTCCCAGATGCCTCCAGGTGTTGCAGCAAAGGCGGCTGCACCCAACACTTCAACAAGTCGCACCTCCGACATCAAGTGCCACCACTGCCAGAGACTTGGCCATATGCAACGAGATTTCCCCAGCATACGGGCAATCATTGCCACTACTGATGGTGGGTATGTTAGTGCTTCTGATATTGAAGATGAAAATATTGTTGCAACTAACATTTCAGGTTCGGATGATGGTGCTCAGGAGGTTCTTGGTACATCTACGACCAACAACTATAGTACTTTGATTGTGCAGCGAGCTTTGAGTGCCACGGTTCGAGAGGACGACAACCGCCAACGTCACAACCTTTTCAACACGTTTCTCGTCATCAAGGACTGCCATGTACATACCATCATTGATCCAACAATTTGGTGAATGTTGAGGTGGTCAAGAAGCTTGAATTGACCACACGGGAGCATCCCCACCCTTATCACATTCAATGGTTTAACAACAATGGTAAGGTAAAGGTAACACAAACAGCAAGGATACATTTTTCCATTGGTTCTTATCATGATTTGTTTATTTTGATGTGGTACCTATGGATGCTTGCTCTCTTTTGTTGAGACGTCCTTGGGAGTTTGATACTAACGCTATTCACCATGGTCGATCTAATAAGTATACTCTCATGCATAAGGGCAAGAAACTTGTGTTGCTTCCTATGAGTCCCACTGAAATTGTGCAATTTGAGTAGGAGAAAAAGAATAATGCTAAGAAAAAGGGTGTTTTCAATTCTGAAATTCAGCAACCTATTATGTTGAAAAATCCTATTTTGCTTGCAACTAAATCTGATCTTGATGATCTATTTGCCTCTAATGGAACTTTCTATGCTTTACTGTGCAAACATTCTTTATATTCCATTGAGGATACATCCATTGTCTTGCCACCTGCTGTCGCTAACCTTTTGCAGGAAGATATGGATGTTTTTCCATCAGAGATACCTCTAGGATTACCACCAGTGCGAGGCATTGAGCACAAGATTGATTTGATTCCAGGGGCGAGCTTGCCAAACCATGCCGCCTACAGGACCAACCCCGGCGAGACTAAGGAAATTCAGCAACAAGTCCAAGATCTTTTGGATTGCGGGTACATTCATGAGAGCCTTAGTCCTTGTTCTATTCTTGTCCTTTTGGTTCGGAAAAAAATGGCACTTGGTGCATGTGTGTTGATTGTAGAGCCATCAATAACATTACCATTCGTTATCGCTATCCTATTCCTAGATTGGATGACATGCTTGTTGAGTTGAGTGGTTATGTTATTTTCTCCGAGATTGATTTGCGTAGTGCATATCATCAGATTCGTATGGCTTTAGGTGATGAATGGAAAACTTCTTTTAAAACTAAATCCGGACTTTATGAATGGTTAGCCATGTCATTTGGTTTAACTAATGCGCCCAGCACTTTCATGAGGTTGATGAATGAGGTTTTACGTGCTTTCATTGGTAAATTTGTGGTGGTTTACTTTGATAATATCCTTATTTATAGCAAGTCATATGATGAGCATCTTGAACATTTGCGTGCTGTTTTTAATGTCTTGTGCGATGCACGTTTATTTGGTAACCTTGAGAAGTGCACCTTTTGCACCGATCGTGTGTCTTTTCTTGGTTATGTTGTTACTTCGTAGGGCATTGAGGTGGACGAGTCAAAGATTGTTTCCATCCTGAACTGGCCACATCCGACTACGCTCACAAAGGTTCGGAGTTTTCTTGGTCTCGCAGGTTTCTACCGGCGTTTCTTGCGGGATTTCAGCACCATTGCGGCACCTCTCCACGAGTTGACAAAGCATGGAGTGCTGTTTCGATGGGGACCAGCACAACAACAAGCTTTGGATGTTCTCAAGTCGAAGCTCACACAAGCACCATTGCTGCAACTTCCTGATTATGAGAAGACCTTCGAGCTTGAATGTGACGCGAGTGGCATTGGAATTGGAGGAGTGCTAATTCAAGGAGGTAAACTTGTTGCCTTGTTTAGTGAAAAATTGCATGGGCCTTCGCGAATTATTCTACATATGACAAAGAACTTTATGCTTTAGTACATGTCTTGCAAACTTGGCAACATTACCTATGGTCTAAAGAATTTGTCATACATTCAGATCATGAGTCTTTGAAGTATCTTAAAGGACAAGCTAATCTGAACAAACGTCATGCTAAATGGATTGAGTTCATAGAATCATTTTCTTACATCATTAAACATAAGAAAGGGAAAGATAATGTGATTGTCGATGCTTTATCTAGACGTTATACCATGATGTCCCAACTTTCTCATAAAATATTTGGTTTGGAAACCACAAAGAGGTTATATTCTACTGATTTAGACTTCAAAGATGCCTTTGAAAATTGTAGATATGGAAGAATGTGGCAAAAATTCCTGCTGCGTGAAGGCCTACTCTACCGTGCTAACAAGCTGTGTGTTCCAGCTAGCTCCGTTTGTCTTTTGTTGTTGCAGTAAGCGCATGGAGGTGGTTTGATGGGACATTTTGGTGTTGAAAAGACAGAGTATGTGCTGGCCGCTCACTTCTTTTGGCCACGAATGAGGTGTGATGTGAAGCGCTATGTTTCACATTGCACGACATGCAACAAAGCTAAGTCTCGACTTAACCCGCATGGTCTTTATATGCCTCTTCCTGTTCCTAGTGCACCTTGGGAGGATATTTCTATGGATTCTGTTTTAGGATTGCCTAGAACAAAGAGGGGGAGAGATAGTGTCTTTGTGGTTGTTGATCATCTCTCTAAAATGGCTCATTTTATACCCCGCCACAAGACCGATAATGCTTCACATGTTGCTGATTTGTTCTTTAATGAGGTTGTGTGTTTGCATGGTGTTCCCAATACTATTGTTTCTGATAGGGATGCTAAGTTTTTGAGTCACTTTTGGAGAAATGTATGGTATAAATTGGGAACAAAGTTGATATTTTCTACTACTTGTCATCCACAAACTGATGGGCAAACGGAGGTAGTTAATCGTACCTTACCTACTATGTTACGGGCTGTTTTGAAACACAATTTGAGGTCGTGGGACGAGTGTTTGCCACATATTGAGTTTTCTTATAACAGGTCTATTCACTCCACAACCAAGTTAAGTCCGTTTATGGTAGTCTATGGTTTCAATCCTCGTGCTCCAATTGATTTGCTACCTTTACCACATACTGAAATTGTGAACTTAGATGCTACACAACGTTCTGAATTTATTATTAAGTTGCATGAAACTACTAAGTTACAAATTGAAAAAATAAATGAAAAGTATCGCATTGCTGCTAATAAAGGTAGGAAGGAGGTAAAATTGGAACCCGATGATTTGGTGTGGGTTCATTTGAGAAAAGATAGGTTCCCATATTTGAGGAAGTCCAAACTCATGCCACGTGCTGCTGGACCTTTTAAGGTTCTTAAGAAGATAAATGACAATGCATACAAACTTGAGTTGCCTCCCGAGTTTGGGGTTAGTTCCACATTTAACATTTCAGATTTGAAGCCATACTTGGGTGAGGAAGATGAGCTTGAGTCGAGGACAACTCCAATTCAAGGAGGGGAGGATGATGAGGACATCTCTCCTTTGCATACAATGCAAGGAACGATCACTAGAGCACGTGCACGACAATTGGATCTCCAGGTACGTTCTAACCTTGTCAATTGTTTTTTAGAACTTATGCTTGTTTCCATGCATGTTTTATTGATTAGGAACAATGGAGAAGACCAGCAAGGGCTTGGAGGAGTCCAACGAGTCAAGGAGGAGGAGATAGGACGTGCACACCAAGGAGGAGCCCAAGTCCAACTCGACTTTGGCTCCACCTCGGGTTTCAGGAGCTGCCTTCACCAAAATTGACGCCCCAGACACATACGGAGTCGGATTTGGACGTTCTATATATGGTTGGAACCGTGATTTCATAAAGCTTCCAATAGAACCAGCCACACCTTAAAATTCCTTCTAAGTTGACGGGAATCAGCAAAACAAGTAGGCGTTCAGAATCTGTCCGGTGCTGCGCCACCCTCTTTTGGGCTGCTGGCCCGTGTATCATGTGGAAGCCCATTAGGGTTGGGTCCAGGGGTCTCGCACGCACCTAAACTCCTATTTATACAGCAGCCGTCACCACATTAGGGTCGAGTTTTTCTTAGATACAACCTGTCATTGAACAGTGTCACCGATCATCAGTTGTGAGACCCCAATTTCGTGATCGATTCAGTTTTGATTGCAAGTTCTCTGTTCTTGCTTGTGTTCTTGATTGCGCTTGCAGGGATAAGCCTTCGTGGCGAGGTCATTCGTGTGACACGGGTGATAACCAAAGGAGCCGTGGTATAGTGATTGCGGGGTTTCGTTCGTTTGGAGCCTTAAATCATCAACGTCGAGATCTCCACCCAATCAAGTTTACCGTTCCTCTCGGAAGATCGGGACTCAACCTCCTATCAAGAAATCTAGGGATCCCAGATATTTAAACATGCCAAAACATATTCAGCAATGTTTTTGGACAGGTACCTTCCTTCCATATCTAGTTCGTTGACAACCATGTCTCCTACAGCTTCAAGCTTCTTGCCGACGGAGTTCAGTACCACCAGTGCTTTGTTCATTTCCGGCTCTGGGTCAGCCAGACCTACCGGGCTGAAACCAAATGGCACCAGAGCTTTATTGGCTTGCCCCAAGAAATGCCAAAGTTGCTGGGGCTCAGTTTCTCTCAAGCTCTTAAGCTCCTCCAGTGATCTTCTGGCAGCCAAGAATTCCGCAGAACCCTCCTTGGAGAAGCGCTCAACTTCCTTAGCATGCCGCTTGATTATTTTAGCTACCTTATTCTCTTGGTCACTGAGCACCCTGTCTTGGAGGTGAATGCGGTTTCGCCAATTTCCAAGTCTTTCTCCTTGTCCTTCACCTATTCCTCCCTAGTAAAGATGTCAGTCTCTCTCTTGGAGACGTTTACCCCCACCTTCCATATCCAATCCTTCTCTTGCTCGCACCACAGATCGAACTGTTCGGTGCAATCAGCCAAGCTTTGCTCCCCAGAGATAGCTTTTGGGTGATCTCCCCCTCCCTCTTCACAAGGTCCTCCTCTTTCTCTAGGAGCTTATCCTCCTTTTGATCAAGAGCTTCCCGGCGCTTGAGAAGTTGCTCATTCAACTCATTGAGGCTATCCGAGCGGCTGTCAGCCGCTTCACTGCCCTCCTTAGCATACTCGTAGACCTCCCTGGTCTTCTCATCGAGAACCTTGATCATGGCCTCTCTCTATCATTGAGCGCGCGGTCATAGCGCGCCAACCGGGCCTTCTCCTTGGTCACCCACTCCTTCTGGTCTGCCAGCCGAGACAGCATCAGCTTGGTCTCGAAGAACACCCTCTTGAGCGAGCGCCTGAGGGTGTCGCGCTCTTCTTTGAGAGTCTTGCATTCATAGTCGAAGGAAAGTTGTACCTGGCAGAGACTTGAGCAGGCATTGTCAATAGAAAACACCAAGGGAATCGGCTCCAGGCCTGCCTGAGGAGCATTTGCAGGCTCCAATGGGTCTTCCACAATCACTATTGAGACCCACTGCATTAGCGTGTTCTCCAACAGCTCCACATCACTGGGCTGATCTCCAGGAGCTCATCAATATCCATCGCAACTGAGGAAGGTCCCACAACAGGAACTTCTACCTCTAGAGCTGACGAGGAGGGTCCCTCAGCTGGACCTTCAACTGTCTGCCCAGAAGGTGGAGGACCCGTGGCGAGATTCTCTAGTTGCACCAGCTCGGATGTAGTCACCTCTGGAGCTATCACATCCAGGGCTGGCACAGAAGCTTCAGCCAGAGCTTCGGCCACTACCGGCACTAATGCCGGAGCTTCCTCACCTGACTCCGGAACCGTTGGAGCTTCCTCATGTACTTCCTTCACGTGGTCTGGCGCTACCACGAGATCATTTGTAATCGACACTGTACTTGTCTCCACAACAGCCGACGCTGGAGCTGTCGTGTCGTTTGCCACCACTAATGGGGGAGAGGCAGGAGCTGAGGCGGGAGCTTCAGCTGAGGAAGCCTTCAGGGCTGCAGTAGGAACCAGAGCTGCCATACTTTCTCTCGATGTTCTGGGAGCAGAAAGTAGGGAATTCAAGAAACAGCAAAGATTAAATACTACAATTCAAGTTAAGCCAATGGCCCTTACCTTGGGATGTTGCCGCTCCAATCGGCATAGAACTTTTTCTTCTGGTCACCGGAGCTAGAACCCACCATAGCTGGTGTGGCGAAAGCTCTGGGTTTCAGCATGGAGCTCTCCGTCAATGTCGGCGTTACCACAGCTGGGACCTCCCTTGGCTGAGAAGGACCCCCGGACCTAAAGCTCACAGCCGGCACTGGTGCAGGGGTCAACTTGCCAGAGCCAGCGCCCTTTGCGGACGCCGGGCTCGAAGATGATTTCACCACCAAAGCTGGACTTAGCCGAGGTAGGGGTACTGCTTGTGTCGGAGTTGATCTGATGGAGCTCCTATCAGCATGCCTCAGCTTCCTCTTCCGGCTGGAAGCTTTAGCAGGCTCCTTGCAATTGCCCTGGCCTATATCAGCTTCATTATGTCTCGGAATAGTAGGGGCTCTTCTCCCCGAAGCTCCGGGAATGGAGAGCCCTGCATTTCCTCGCCTCTCCATCAAGCCCAGGTCATCAAGCTCTAGTAGCTCCCTCCGCAAATCCCTCCTGATCTCCGGAACCATGTTCAAAGGGAGGAATTCCACTGGGGGGTCAGGTCATCTGGATGAATGGCTCCGTGGTGCAGCTTTTCAAGATAAAGCATCAAAGCCTTTTCATCCAAATTAGACAGGAGACCAGTTTCAATCCATTTGGTGTCCATCACTCCACCGAAAGCCCATCCGGGACAGTCTCTCTTCTTCAGCAGAGCCCACAGATTTGTCAGAAAATTGGCGATCACCATCTGTGGGGTCACTCCTCCCTCCATGCATTGCTGAATACATGTCAAAATGGGGTTGTACGCCTCGGATAGCTCTGGGACTACTTCCCAAGCGTTGGTGTTGGTGTTGGGGAGGCCTTCGGGCAGCTTCAGCATGTCCTGGTGATCCACGTTGACAATAACCCAATCCTTCTTCCAGCCATCCCACTTCCCAGAAGGGAATGTCTTCAAGTACTTCAAGGGACAATTCTTGCGCTTCACAAATTAGTAGAAGCCAAGTAACTCTTTCGGCTTCCCACTGGAGTGCACCATGAAGAAGGTACGGAAGAGCTCGATGCATGGTGGCACACCAACCCATATCTCGCAAAAGTGGACGAAAAGTTGCCACTAGCAAGAAGGAGTGGGGGCCGAGGTGATGAAGCTACAGACTGTAGAAGTCCAGCAGCATCATCAGAAAGCTAGAGAAGGGTGGGATGAGCCCCACCATGGTGAATGCCGTGAAGTAGACGATCTCACCGGCATGTTCCTTCTTGAAGGGGAGCTTGGCGATGCAGATCAAGTGGTTGAAGGAGTCGCTTGACCACCCCATATAGGTGCGAACCTTCGACAAGTCTTCATCTTTCTTGATCCGGCTGCGAGGAAAACCCAACTCCATCATGGAAAAGTGGAGCGGAAGTGGGAAAACCTATGCAAAGGCTAAGAGCTCTGAGCACAAAATCGAATGAAAGCATAAAGAGTTATCTCCCTATGCAAGTTTTCCCCCTTTAGTAAGCCTCTGCAACGCTTCGATGAAAACCACGTCGGGATCAAAATCACATTATGGAAAGTTACAATGTCAATGACCAGGGGCCCTGGACCACTTTGGCAAAAAAGTCGCACCAGGTGAACTGTTGTTATGATGGGAAGTTGGAAGACCGAGGGCGACAACCTGACAGGGCTACAAAGATCATGCTACGAACCGATACGAATTTTGTATTGTGAATCGACGACCTTCAATTGCGTGAGACCCGCACGCCAGGATCCCACTCGCCATATCAAGACGGGCCACGTGGCAGTGGCATAACTCTTTGTTGTCACCTCAACTGCTCAGAAAAAGACTTTGAAGCCCCTGTGCGAGAATCAAAGTTAGCCCCACCTCCGATAGTGTAACCTCACCTTGAGGGTCTCTCCTAGAGGTGGGCCCAGGGGCCCACTATCAGTACCCTGCATACCAGGTACCATCTAATACCGCTCTGAAAACTAAGGAGTTCCTATGTCTGAGTTGAAGACTCCCGAAGGCAACACACATCCCGCAGCACGGGACCTGCCTCCCTCGTTTTGGGTAGCTCCAGTGCTACCACGTGTTTTGCGGGGCCAGATCGACATCCCTTCATAGGGAAGTTCTAGTGTCGCCACGTGTTCAGTAGCCCAAGACCTAACCCCCAATAGAGGGAAGAACTCGTGCTGCCACGTGTCAAGTGGCTCCGGACCTGCCTCGCCATAGAGGGAAGCTCCGGAGCTGCCACGTGTAAGACCTCTGAAACTAACTCAACAAAAGGAAGACCACAGGATGTCTAACGGTGCGGTCATTTAAGTGGCTATTAAGCAGCCATTACAAGACCTGGTTAACGCGTCACTAATCCCATATTAATGATGCACAATCAAGAGGCTATCAATACTGGTAACGCCACTATTAAGACATGTTATCACACTGTTAAACATTCATAATACTAGTAGATTGTGTATAGGGTTTTAATGACAATCGAGGCCACTTGTCAGGCCAGGCATGCACTGTAATGGTCAGTCCTTAGCATATAAAAGAGTTGTGTCGTACGGTAGAAGTCAACTAAGCACATAGGCATACAAGCAACCTCAGATACTCGCCACACACTCATACAAAAAACAACCACCCCGTGGAGTAGGGTATTACACTCAGGCAACCCGAATTACATAAAAACTCATGTGGCATCATCTTGTTCATGATCTTACGCGCGCCCCGTCTGAATACGAATGTCCCCATACTATGCTTTAGTAGTAACGGAGGAAGTGTCGTTGCTACACTACGACAGCGTGGAAGAATTCATGTCCTAGTGCGAACAAGAGAAGCATCGATTGTGCTTGGTAGGGGAAGGATTCAGCAAAAGAGAAAGTGTTGTCTCTGCCAAGGAGGACAAGATGAAGGTCCAAGAGAAGGACCTTGCGTATAGGCGAGGCCGCATATACCTCTGAGAGAAACATATCACCGACTGAGAGAAGTTATGGCTAAAAGATCTAACAACACGCCAAGGAGGTCAAGCATTTCTCAAAGGAGGGTTCTACGGAGCTCTCTTCTGCAAGGAAGTCATTGGAGGAGCTCCAAAGCGTAAGAGCGATTGAGACCCAGCAGGTCTGGGACTTCCTCGAGAGAGAAAACGAGGCTCTAATACCCTTTGGATTTAGTCCAGTTCGACCGGATGATCTGGAGCCAGAGATGGACAAGGCACGGGTGGTGCTAAACTCCTCCGGTGGTAAGTTGGATGCACTGGGAGACATGGTCATCGACTAGCTCGAGATTGAGGGGAAGTCTCTGGCTAGAAATGTCGCAGAATATGTGTTGAAGTATTTTTGAAGTCGAAACTCCTCGATGTCTCTAGCTCCGATGGTCGAAGGACCCATCACCGAGAAGGAGGAAGCCGCTAGGGCCAGCATCCAAGAAGCCGCCGAGAAAGTTGCTTCATTCTTCATGAGGGACTCTAGTAGCTAGAACCATTCTTTTTGTACCATCACCTTGTAAATCTCCACTTTTGAATGAATGCAATCCTTTCGAATTCCATTTTTGTCTTCAATACATTGCCCTTTATCTTGTTGGCCCCCTGGTAGATGTGTTCAATTTATTGAGGACATCTACCACGAGGAACTTGACAATATCTTGAAAACTTGATTTCTCCGACACGTAGCTGATATGATAGCTTTGAGGTCTGAGTCTTGCTTCTTAAATCTCCAAGGTCCTTTGTTACGTCAACGGCGGGCCCTCTAGGAGTTGTTGGATCTTGTTTGCTTTGACAACGCCCACTGTCAACGCATGGAGCGTTGACAGTGGGCCTCCTAGTGGATGTTGAAGCTTGTTTGCTTCTACGGCGCCTAGTGTCAATGTATAAAACATTGACGGCGGGCCCCCAGGGGGTTGTCGGAGCTTGATGCTTCGACGGCGCCCACGGTCAACGCGTAAAACATCGACGGCGGGCCCCCTGGGGGTTGTCGAAGCTTGATTCTTTGACGGTGCCCAATGTCAACACGTAAAATGTCAACGACGGGACCCCACGGGGTTGTTGGAGATTGTTTTCTTCGACGGCGCCCACTGTCAACGCATGCAACATCGATGGAAGGCCCCCTGGGGTTGTCGGAGCTTGTTTGCTTCGACGGCGCCCACTGTCAACGCATGAAATGTTGATGGAGGGCCTCCTGGGTGTTGTCGGAGCTTGTTTGCTTCGAGGGCGCCCACTGTCAATGCATGGAACATCAACGATGGACCCCCTGGGGGTTGTCGGAGCTTGTTTGCTTCGACGGCGCCAATTGTCAACACATGAAACATCGACGGCGGGCCCCCTGGGGGTTGTCGAAGCTTGATGCTTCGACGACGCCCGCTGTCAACGCGTAAAACATCGACAGCAGGCCCTTTGGGGTTTGTCGGAGCTTGTTTTCTTTGGCAAGGCCCACTGTCAACACAAGAAATGTCGACGGTGGGCCCCTGGGGGTTGTCGGTGCTTAGTGCTCTGGCAGTATCCACCATCATCCTGCTGATTGCAGTCAATTGTTCGTTTTTCGTGCACATAAGAGACAAGAAAAGCAGTAAAATTCGTCCTCTTGCCTATAGCTCGTTTGCGACTTATTATCTTTCTTTGAACTTTAGCTCCCAACAAACTAAACGTGACAACGTAAGTATACTAATTAAACTTCTTTAGATCTGAATGCTTTCTGGACCCGCCTTACGGTGACCCACCAGAATAGGTAGAGTGGTGTACTTAGGGTGCTGACCAGGCTAAGTCTATAGAGCACTTCAAACCTGTCATTGGCTTTGGTTTTCAGGCGAGTAGGCCATTTAACAATACTAAGACTCGATGGAAGATTACCAATAAAACTTATGTATCACATGAACCTCTAGGACTAAATTTCAAATGGATTGCACATCATTGCTATTGACAAGAAGGTAAAAAATGATGAAAATAATGAGCTTGCACAAAATAAATGCACGTGGAGTCTACTTGCATAAATGTATTTCATTATTGGTCCGAATAAAAGGGGAGACAAGGACACACTTAAAGTACAGTACCAAGTCAAATGTGATATTCATCTTGTTCTAACCCAGGAAATGTAAAGACACACCTAAAGTACAGGACTAAGCTAAGTGTGCTTTTAATCTAAGACCCTCCCGACTCTGTTCATAGACTCTATAGGGTACATTTGATGCAAATACAGACTCACCTCCATGTAACAAAGTGTAAAACTTACGAAGGTGCTCGATGTTCCAAGGACTGGGAAGTGGTATCCCATCCTTTGTTGCAAAGCGAACGCATCTGGGACGGGAAACTTTGATGACTCAAAAGGGACCTTCCCATCTAGGGGAAAGTTTGTTCATACCTTCTCGAGTAATTATTCGTTGTAGCACCACATCGCCTTCCTCCAACTGTCGGTTGCGCACATACCTTTGGTGATAGCGTCGGAGCACCTAACAATAGCACGCATTTTCGACACCTGCTTGGCACCTTGCATCATTGACGAGGTCTAGGTCTTCACGCCGAAACTGGTCCTGCGTGGCTTCGTCGAAGGTCTAGACCCGTAGAGAACCCATGGTGATCTCTAGAGGAAGGGCTGCTTCAGCTCTATACACCAAGAAGAATGGTGTCTCTCCTGTAGCCCAGCTCGATGTAGTCCGACTTGCCCACAATGCAGATGGAAGCTCTTCGATTCAGCTGGTGCCATGTTTCTTAAAGCACTCATAATTGCGCGTCTTGAGTCCCTTTAGTATTTCTGTGTTTGCTCTCTCAGCTTGGCCATTGCTTGCTGGATGAGCTACTGATGCGTAGTTGACTTGTATGTCGAGTTCTTTGCAGTACTCGTGAAAAGCTTCAATTGTGAATTGGGTTTCGTTGTTGAAGTGTGGACTAGGACACTTCCCCTGGAACTACTAAGAAGTAGTCTGCGGAGGTTCATATTCGGTTGGGGCGCAAGCCAAGATCGAGACAAAAGGTGAACATCGAGGTTTTTACGTCATTCGGGCCACCGGAGTATAATACCCTACTCCACGAGGTGTGTGTTGATTGTATGAGTATATCTGGGCTTTGGTGTGTACGAGCTTGGTTGTCCTTCTACTGTGTAGCGCAACTTTTTTATATGCTAAGGACTAGATGTTATAGTTTGTGCCTGGACCGACAGGTAGCCCCAGCTATAATCACTTCCCTATACACGTTTTGTGGTGTTAATGAAAGTGCATCTAGGCATACCTTGTGGGTTTTGGTTGATTTGTGACAAAACAAATGAGATCCTAACCACATTATTAAGATGAGCGCAGGTTTTAATGTAAGAGTGAAGAAAGCGCCGAAAGGATGAAGAAAGCTCCAAAGAGAAAGGAGAATGAGGATACATTCAGAAAAAGAGCTCAAGAACTAAATAGAACACATCATTGTGTAGGGAGTGTGGTGGTGTATCACATCCCAAGAGATCAAGCATAAAAATCCTCACACACTTCACATTTCACAGGAAAAATAGACTAGTCCGATACACACTGTACTAGTCCGATATCCTCTCTGGACAGGTTCGGACAAGTCCAGCCAATGAGGACTTGTCCGCACCGGACTAGTCCGATAATGCCTCTGATTTAAATCGGACAAGTCCTCCAAGTCCGGACTTGTCCTATATTCACTAATGGCATCACCACACCGGACAAGTTCGATATCAGCACAGACAAGTCCGAAAACCTTTCTGACTAAAATCGGACAAGTCCGCTCCTAGCCGAACAAGTCGGATATTCCTGGACACTTAGGGTTTCCTGCACGCTGCACACCCGACTAGTCCAGACTCCACCACGGACTAGTCCGGACCTTCGAAACCCTAACGGTAACTTTTGAAAACCCTAATATAAATAGATGTGCACGTCCCAACTATTAACACTCTCGACCCCCTGCGCCATCACACCCTCCAAGAGTCTAGAAAACACATCTCTCCATGCAATCCAATGCAAGAAATATCAATCCCTTGAGGATTCACTTTGGATCAAAGGAGAGACACGATTCTACACATTTGAGCTCTTGGGTTTGATCTCTAACACACTCCTGTTGTTTCATTGTCGATCTTACAAGTGTGTTCTTGGTGGTGTTTGAATTGTAATCTTGGGGAGCCCTCAACTTGTGAAAAGGCCCCTTGAACTTGGTGATTTGCCCCTTTGTGATAGTGGAAGAAGAATTGGCCTTTGTGGCGATTCGATGAGGTTAAGGTCAGTGAAGACCCGGTCCTTTCATGGGCTCCTCAATGTGGATGTAGGTTGCCTCTGTGGGAACCAAACACAAGACAAATGTCATCGGCACGAAATGGGTCTTCTGCAACAAACAAGACGAATACGGGGTGGTGAAAAGGAAAAAAGCATGACTTGTGGCCAAAGGGTATTCACAAGTCGGAGGTTTGGATTTCGATGAAACCTTTGCTCCCGTAGCTAGACTTGAACCTAATATAATATTACTTGCATATGCTACTCACCATGATTTCAAGCTCTATCAAATGGATGTGAAAAGCGTCTTCCTCAACGGTCCAATCAAGGAGGAGGTGTGCGTGGAGCAACCTCCTGGATTTGAAGACAAAGAGTTCCCCGACCATGTCTTTAAACTGCGTAAGGCTCTCTACAGCCTCAAACAAGCTCCTAGAGCTTGGTATGAGTATCTTAGAGATTTCTTAATTGAAAATGGTTTCAAGATTGGAAAAGCAGATTATACATTATTTACAAAACACTTCGACAATGATCTTTTTATCTGTCAAATCTATGTTGATGACATTATCTTTGGTTCAACTAACAAATCCTTTTGTGAATAATTTAGTAAGATTATGACAGATAGGTTTGAGATGTCTATGATGGGAGAGCTGAAGTACTTCTTGGGATTCCAAGTGAGACAACAAAAGGAAGGGACATTCATAAGCCAAACAAAGTACACTCAAGACATACTCAAGAAGTTTTGGATGGACAAGGCGAAGCCTATCAAGACTCCCATGGCAACTAATGGACACTTGGATCTCAATGAAGATTGACCAAGCGTGGTTCAAAAGGTATATCACTCCGTGATTGGATCCTTACTCTACCTATGTGCATCTAGGCCTGATATTATGTTGAGTGTATGTTTGTCTGCGAGATTTCAAGCCAATCCTAAGGAGTGTCATTTGACAGTCGTTAAAAGGATCTTGAGATATTTGGTTCATACATCCAACCTAGGCCTTGGGTACCCCAAAGGTTCCAAGTTGAATCTCATTGGATACTCCGATGCAGATTATGTCGGATGCAAAGTAGATAGAAAAAGTACCTCTGGCACCTGCTAATTCCTAGGTAGATCCCTAGTTTATTGGTCCTCCAAGTAACAAAATTCCATTGCCTTATCCACGGCCGAAGCGAAGTGTGTTGCAGTCGGGAGTTGTTGTGCACAACTCCTTTGGATGCGACAAACTCTAAGGGATTACGGTTACAATATGAACCGTATTCCACTCCTTTGTGATAATGAGAGTGCCATCAAAATTGCTCATAATCCAGTTGAACACTCTAGAACCAAACACATAGACATCCGGCATAACTTTTTGAGAGACCATTAAATGAAAGGAGACATAGCCATTTCCCATGTCAACACCGAAAAGCAGCTAGCTGATATATTTACCAAGCCACTAGATGAAAAAAGTTTTTGCGAGCTCCGAAATGAACTCAATATCCTTGATGCTCGGAATGTGGCTTGAAAACTTGCATACCTGTATGAACTCTTCAAAATATATTGTTTGAGTTGCAAAAATCATCTTTCTCAATTTTCTCCAAAAACTATGTCAACTAATTGATCTTGATGAATTATGGTCATTGCTTGATTGTTGTATGCTTACTAATCATATTCATCAAGATTATTTGATTTGCTTTGCCCCCTATTTTCTTAATAAGTATCTTTGAATACATATGAATGGGCTAAGCGTTTCTATTTTGGTGACCATGGACTAGTCCGTGGTTACACGGACTAGGCCGCCCCTGTAGACTAGTCCGCAGAGTGTCTCGTAGTCTGGACTAGTCCGGCCAACCACGGACTAGTCCAATTTAGGCTCTCGTAGATTTCGGACTAGTCCGATTATTTTTGGACAAGTCCGATTTTTCGACTCCATAAACCTAGCCGTCGCCAAACCCTAATCTTCTTCATCCTCACACTTGCCTCAAGCTCTCTCTCTCCTCGCTCGAGCTCCCCACTGCGTTTTGGTGATTCCTCCGTCAAAACTCTCCAAGTTTGGGTGGAAAATGACCTCCTTTGCATAGGTATTGAAGACCACGGACTTTTTCGCACCTTCAACCCCTTCATCCCCAAGAATCGAGCAATTTCTGTAAATTTTCCTCCCAAACCCTAGAAATCGTGATTTCCTTCGATGTTGATCAAATAGCTTAGTTCCTTTCACCAAATACATGCTTCCTTGATGTATTACATTGATGTTGAGCTATTATTGCATTGAGCAACACCATTGTCCGTCTAGTTAGGGTTTAGGGTGATGAACGCCGGACTAGTCCGATCCATGTACAGACAAGTCTGGTCACCCGGACTAGTTCGTACCTGTACGCCAGACTAGTACAATTTTTTTTTGAACTGAACCCTAATTACTCATTCCTCAATGCAATTCCTTGCCATAAATTCTTATTCATACCTTGTGTAACCCATTCTCGGGACAATGTCAAGCACCAAAGATGAAATCTCCGATTTTGAGGTCGAGATGGACCAAGAATCCTTGCTTCGGTCCTCGACGGGCCAAGGGAAGAAGCGCCAAGAGCGCCCATCCGAGCTGGCACCCTCACCGCCTCAGGCTCGATGCAAGGTCCTTGCTAAGAAGCCTGTGTCCAAGGCTAAGGACGCAGCCGGCTCCAGCTCGGAAGCTCTTCGCCAAGTGAAGGGCAAGGGCAAAGGGATTGCCACGAGCCCGATCGGCCCACTCAAGTTGCATGCTCCGAGGCAGGGAAACAGAGATCCCTCCGAGGAGAAGTTCAACGGCAAGGGAAGCGACACTGCTTCCAAATTCAGATTCATGATTGCTACAACCGTTCCAAGAAAACTGCTGATCCTAGGTTTTGGAGCAACTTTCATGTAGACTTCTACAGTTCAGTCTACCTCACTATGAAGACCCCAGTTGTGCGCAGTCAATGGATTGATTGGGCGCACTTTGAAAAGAAGAGTTGCCCAGCCTTCGATGAAGTGGTTCAAGCAGTTGAGAGGCATGGATTGAAGGATATTTTTGCCTTTTGGAAGAACTAGAACGATGAAGTCATTGCCTAATTTTATGCTACTTGTTTCTTTGCCAGTGATGAGGAAGAAAGGGTGACTTGGATGACTCATGGATCCAAGTACACCATCACCTATGACGAATTTGAAAGGTTGCTATATCTTGATAGCTCAAGCAACGACAACTTGATCATTCACAACATTGGTGTCCTTGAGAAGGACAAGATGAAGTTTCTTTACGACACCCGTTCAACTTTCAACCCTCCTTCCACCAAGAATATGAAGCCATTCTTTGGTTCCTCAACAGGGTCTTGAGGAAGACTATTGCCCCAAAGGATGGGGATGCAGGAAGTCCATGGCTATCTAAGGACACTGATGAAAGTGATAAGGAAAGACATGAAGTTTGTAGTCTTTTAGTACATATGGAATGACATGGCGAACATCTCCTGCACTCCCAACAGGTCTTGTGGCTACACACCTTACTTGATGTTCATGATTGAGAAGGTCACAGGGATCGAATTTGTGAAGGACGTGGAGCACACCCCTCTGAGGCCCCAAAAGCCTCCTCAAGCCACAGTTCAAGCTGCTCCTTCTCCGATGTCTAGTGAAGAGGAACCAAGGAGAGCTAGAGGTGATGCAAGGGCTGATCCCACCACTAGGGCCCCTCCCCAAAAAGGGTCCCCTAGTGGCATCTTGAAGTACTTGGCAGCTATTTTTGCCTCTTGCAAGAAGGCCAAAGTGAACACAATAAGTTGGACAAGGCGAGGAAGGCTGATATGCGATATGTCAAAGAGAATGTCAAACACATCTGCCAAAAGCTGGAGATCGAGCCCGTTGTATCTCTAGTAATTTCTGAAGATTCAGCATCGGATTTCATTGAGCTCGGTCCCTTGACTCCCTCCGAGCTTGCTTATTTTGGCATTGGGGGCTCGAGTGGATCCGCTCCTCCTCCTCCTCGGCCCGGGAATGAAGATGAAGATGATGAGAGGATCGACTGTGAGGACTAAAGATCTTAGATCCCTCCTCTCCTTCTTTTTGGTGTCTTGATGCCAAAGGGGGAGAGATTGAGGGTAAGTTACTAAGTCTTAGCTATAGGTTGAGAGATGAGAACTTCACTTATGCATCTTTTATCTCTTTTGGATTGTAAGACTTCATATTATGCTCTTTTGGTACCTTTAATCCTGTGATGAAATGCTATGAATGATTTATGCTCATATTCATGAAATATGTGACTTTGCCCTGTAATTGACATATATGCTTGTTGTTGATATATTGATGTCAATTATTTCACTGTCATCATGACTGCTGCTCTCACTCATTTAGTTTTGCATCCCACCATAAAGAGTGCACATATGTCTTATGTTGTCATTGCTAAATAAGTTTCAAGCTCATATGTGCACACTTTATGAAAATTCTGCATTTTTATCATATTTTATGAAATCTCAATTGGTTGTCATCAACCACAAAAAGGGGGAGATTGAAAGTGCATCTAGGCATCCCTTGTGGGTTTTGGTTGATTTATGACAAACAAATGATATCCTAACCACATTATTGAGATGAGCGCAGGTTTTAATGAAAAAATGAAGAAAGCGCCAATTTTAATGAAAGAATGAAGAAAGCTCCAAAAAGAAAGGAGAATGAGGATACATTCAGAAAAGAGCTCAAGAACTAAATAGAACACATCATTGTGTAGGGAGTGTGGTGGTGTATCACATCCCAAGAGCTCAAGCATAAAAATCCTCACACACTTCACATTTCACAAGAAAAACGGACAAGTCCGATATACACCGAACTAGTCTGATATCCTCTCTGGACAGGTTCGGACAAGTCCAGCCAATGCGGACTTGTCTGCAACGGACTAGTCCGAAAAAGTCCGGACTAGTCCGATAATGCCTTTGACTAAAATCCAACAAGTCCTCTAAGTGTGGACTTGTCCTATATTCACTAAGGGCATCACCAGACCGGACAAGTCCGATATCAGCACGGACAAGTCCGAAAACTTTTCTGACTAAAATCGGACATGTCCGCTCCTAGCCGTATAAGTCTGATATTCCTGGACACTTAGGGTTTCCTGCACGCCACACACCAGACTAGTCCGGACTCCACCACGGACTAGTCCGGACCTTCGAAACCCTAACGGTAACTTTTAAAAACCCTAATATAAATAGATGTGCATGGCCCAACTATTAACACTCTCGACCCCCTGCACCGTCACACCCTCCAAGAGCCTAGAAAACAAATCATGATTCTACACGTTTGAGCTCTTGGGTTTGATCTCTAACACACTCCTGTTGTTTCATTGTCGACCTTATGAGTGTGTTCTTGGTGGTGTTTGAATTGTAATCTTGGGGAGCCCTCAACTTGTGAGAAGGCCCCTTGAACTTGGTGATTTTCCCCTTTGTGATAGTGGAAGAAGAATTGGCCTTTGTGGTGAGTCGATGAGGTTAGGGTCAGTGAAGACTAGGTCCTTTCATGGGCTCCTCAACGCGGATGTAGGTTGCCTCTGTGGGAACCGAACCACGAACCGAACCACGGGATAAAAATCGTGTGTTAAACTTGTTCTTAAGTTTCTCATATCATATTCTAGGGTTTGATCGATTTTGTCCATCTTACATTAAAACATTCAAATCAAAGTTAATTTGCATTACACTTAACTTCATTGACTCAATACTTGGAAGTTACATACTATATTCCGCTGCAAATTGCGCTTGTATTGAAATCATTGGTCAAACTTGATCAATTTAGTCTGCACGCACCGGACTAGTCTACACTGTACCAGACTTGTCTGATATCTCGGGGTTTGATCTGTTTGTTAAGTGTTGCAGGTTCTGACAAAAATTCAGAAAGGCCTATTGATCCCCCCTCTAGGCCAAATTCAGTTAAGCGTAGTTAATAGCATGATAACACGCCTTAATAGCAGCATTATCAGTCTTGATAGTCTTTTGATCATGCATTATTAATATAGCATTTATGATGCATTAACCAGGTCTTGTAACGGCCAATTGATGGCCCTTGAATGTCCGAGCCGTTGGTGATCTTGTTGTCTTCCTGTTGCAGACTTAGGTCCAGGCGAATGAAATGTGGCAGCTCTGAAGCTTCCCTCTACTAAGTGATAGGTCCAGTGCTATTGGACACGTGGCAATGCCCAAGCTTGCCTATACTAGGGGATAGGTCTGGTGCTACTGGACACGTGGCAATGTTGGAGCTTCCCTGTGGAGGGAGGCAAGCCCGGCCCTTATGGACACGTGGAAGCACCGGAGCTACCCAAACGAGGGAGGCAGGTTCGGCCCTTATGTACACGTGCCAACACCGAAACCATCCTAATGAGGGAGGTAGATCCGATACTGTGAGACGTGTATCTCCTTCGGACATCAATCACTTGGATATAGGAATTCTGGCTTTGTTTACGGTTCAAAAGAGTATCCGATACACAGGGTACCGACACTCGCAGTTATGGATTGAGCATACATGTTCACTACACTGTGACGTAGTAATAAGTCAATGTTTATGTTTAATGTACTATTGTCTTTGAATTAATAATTGTAATGCTAAGTGATTGTATTAAGGAAGAGCTCACTAAGTGTACATTTCTATGAACTGCAAACCTAAGGGCAAAAACTGAAAGTAAGGATCTACCGTAGGCTAGTCTTTATGCAAATTCAGCTTCCTATGTTGTTAAAATCTCTTGCATGTAGATTTCCGTGTTCTAAGTGACACGGTTATGTCTTGCTACTTCATCGTGCTCACGATTTCTTTATATGTGGTTTTGCAGGTAAATAGTTTAACTGCTACTATTGTGGTTATTCGTCAGACCTCAGACTTTCCGAGGTGTATGGCTCACGAGAGACCTTGCCACTACTTTATACTCTTCATGTTACTAGTGGGAAGCGTCCACCGGCATGGATGACTTTTTTTGTGTAGCCAGGTTCGAGAGTGTTGAGTATATTCTTTCTACTGCTTATGTACTCCTTGTGTACATTATGTTGTAAACTTGATTATGTTATGAAACAAAAAATTTATATGTTTCACGTATTCGTTTCGTCTATGTTGTCTAATGTCGCATCGCACGACACCACCCAATGTGATTCCTAGAATGTCGGGACCCCGGTCCTCGCAATCTGGTACTAGATCTGCATTGGGATAGCATAGTGAAAATATCTTTTTTTAAAAAAAACATCAAAGTAGTCGAGTGAGGATTAGTGAGTATGCCCACGTAAGGACTATATTAACATATTAACTTAGGTGGCAACCTAATAGTGTTTACTTGCTTGGTAACTATAGAATTGGATAGATTGTATAGGCAGGTAAAAGGTTGAGTGGTGATTGATGGCTCTTATTGGGTGCATTTTCATTGTTTCACATATTTTTGTTGTTTCCGCTACTTAAACTTAACTTAGGATGTCGTGTGGATCTTTTTAATTGTTCTTTAACTTGTTTATGGATTGTTTAGGATCCTTAATGGGATTATTAAAAGGTGCTAGTAGAACTCATACGGACATGTAATGATGGTAGAAATGGTAGGAGTTTGGTGTTGGGGTGTTTTTATTGCTAGCGGAATGGATTAAGTTTGGTGAATAGCTTGTTGATGTGATCCATTCTAATGCAGGCACACTAACTACATGAAAATATTGCGAATAGAAACGTTTGCGAGCGACCATCTCTAGTGCCACCGTCCATACGTATATGCTGGTTATAATCCGGTTAGGTTTTTACTTTTGTGAGGCAACGTAGTACAGACATACTTCTTACCTATACATCATTCTTATTGTGATCAATTTAATCACCCCACTGCTCAACAAGTAAAAAACTTAACTTTGAAACTGAAACGATGAATTCGGAGGTCAACTGGCTATTGAGCTCTAATTTGAACTAATTGGAGTTGAGCTTTAAATCAAAAGTTCAAAAACTGAAACCTCTTTTTTCTGCCAAAAAATTTTGCTAGACTGGAAAAAGGCATAACTCTTAGAATATTTAACCAATGGAGTTGAAGGATACATTTCTGGAAATTTAGAAAGTGATCTAAAATTTTATGCAAACATCCAGAGCTGAATCACAAGATAAACTGGAAAAAAATTAAAAATGGTAGAAACTGTTCCTGAGAAAAGAACTGACAACACCTCTTGGCAACTCTCTGTTTTTCAACCATATATTCTTGTAGAAAAATCGCATAGGGGTATGGGTTACACCGTCGAAAATATGGTTAAATATGTGAAAATGTTCAATTCAAAGTTTTGTCATATCCTATTGATATATATCTGTAAAACTGTGCTCAAATCAACAACATACAAAGGAGGTGCTGTCAAAATTTTCCCAAATATCTGTTAAGTTTGTCATGTTTAAAAATACATATATCTCAAACCAGAAATGAAATGAAGGCAAATAAATACTTTTTGGAAATATATGGAAGTATCCTAAAATCTTTCTATTCACCCGAATACCAGAATCCCAATCTAAATTGGTTGAAATGTTAAAAACACATAAACTGTCCAGAAACACAAAATCTGGAGATTGTTTTTGTGCATTTATGTAATTTGGCCATAACTTTCAAAATAAAAATCACGAAAGGTCATATGATACATCTATAAAAATCTTAGAATTTATTATATAACTTTGTAGTTTTGAGTTTTGTCAAGTTTGAATCAAAAATATGAAACATATGAATCAAAGTGGATACCTCCAAATGAGGTGCTGCTGAAATTTGGTTCGATATCTGACAACTTTGGACTTTCATAACTTTTGATTCAGCACTGATCTGGGGCCAAGTAAATACTTGTTAGAAATATATTGAAGTTAACTTCAACTTTGGTATTCAACTTTATTTATTATTTTGGCCCTAACTTGATCAAAATCTGGAAGCAAGGCAGACTGATTATTTTTAACAAAAAAGTGATCGGTGTGAAACAATTTGGACTCGAAGTGAATTTGCTTATCGGTTTCAACATGTCCATGTTATTATGATCTTCATGGGACATGATGGAGTTGGATGCACATGAAGCTTCGGTAGAAAAGTATGCGAGATACTAGACTGGCATGTAAGGGGGAAGGAGTGCACCTGAGATAACAAATGTATTCTATCAACCTCAACGACAAGCTCATTTATTCAAAGTGAAAATCTTCAGCTCACTTTAACAGTTGCAAATTTCTTGTCATGGGTACCACAAGATGCGTAGACAGCCACAAAAGTGTGATACTCATGATCGACCATGTCCACTACTAGAACCTGAAAAGAGCTTTGAAGGGAGTACATCGAAGAAATAGATAACTCAATTAGAGTGATCTCGACCTTTATAAAGATTAGGATTCTATAGTATGTTTCCCAACAATTCTTGCCAACACCCTTCTCGTGGATTAGTGAACTTGGTCAAGTCTTAAAGTTAGCATTCCTTGTTAGCACCTCATCGTGACCAAGTTATCCATACCTCGCAAAGTTTGAGATAGTCCTTAATCGTGTTGAATTATCTTACTCATTCTTGCTCACCACTTAAAATATCATGCATCATACATATTGCAAGTCTTTGAGACTTGCACAACTGATCATGTGCAAAGCCTTGTATGCACCATACATCTGCATCATTTGCACCATACATATGCACCATTTGCACCATACCATGTGTATATGCATTGCACCATAAAACATGTGATGCATGATTTATACAAAAATTATGTGCAAGATTGTGTACCTCCCTTAAACCCATGAGGTAATGTCTAATGACTATTATTGTTTCACAATCCTTGTGTTATTCACAATTTGCTGATGTCTTTTCATTGAGTAATACAAGGAAACCAATTACTCAATGTCCTTTCTAGTTAAGCAAAAGATTGAACCTTCATCCTTGACATGTTTAGATTCGAGTATCTTGAATTTGAAAATATACCATCCTTCCGTGTGAGATCATTGGGTTAGTTGATCAACCTCTTGAAACATCTTGAATTTCTCTATTCACAAAAGTTATCAAGTAATTGCTTAAAGTCACGAAATCCTTGACTTTCTTTATTTGTGAGGGTACAATTTGACTCTCAACCCCGCGAAACTCCTAGAAATCCATTGGAATTCTTGAATTGATACGTCGAAAAACTTGTGGTTAACATATATTTAAGTTTGTTGCTATATGAAAACATACGGGGAACTGAATATTTGATCCACGTATGCCACCGCAACGAGTTTTAATCCTTGACTTACGTATTGAGATACCGATTCATTGCGAATATAGTGATACATGGCTATTCTCGCAAAACACCTTGAGCACCTTGATTCATCTTTGGGAATAAGGGCTTGTACGAAACAAATCAATAAGACAAGAATTGTTGTATTGTTAGTTCAAAGATATCAAGGTGATCATAAGAAGTGAAGAGCAAGTGTTCATTCTTCAAGTCAAGATTAGAACAGTACTAGACATCATACCAGTGTCAGAGGGATTATTGCAAGATGCTGATAGAAGTTTAGTGAAAGATATACAAATTTTACAATATGATATCACCATGTTGAGCAACACATCAGACTCATCAACAAAGAGACTCAAGTCGCTAGCATCGAACATTGTGGTTCTAACAAAGAGCACCAAATTAGTCACACCCTGGAAGATGTTGCATGAAGATAAGGAGCTTATCGCCTGTCGGTACCCTACGTACCGGGTACCCCACCATACCGCAACAAGAGCAAGAAAGTTCCAACCGTTAGAGTCGAAGGCCCTTGCAGGTCCCACATGTCACGTTGCACCAGATCCACTCCCCTCACATGGCTGGCTCCCGGGTTAACACATGTAAAATAAGCCCGGAACAAAACTCCCAAGCAAGGGAAGCTCCAGCGACTACACGTGTACAACGGACCCGGACCTAGCCCCCGTCAGAGAGGAGCTCCGGTACTGACACGTGTACAGCGACCCCGAACCTACTCTCCAGCAAGGGAAAGCTCCGGATCCGCCACGTGTGGAGCCTCCAGACCTTCGTCACCAACTGAAATATAAGCCGATCACGACCATTACAGACATTCAAGGATGGTGAAGGCGACAGTTAAAAGGTCTAATAATGTGTCATTAATACCATATTAATGACACACGATCAATGCACTGTTAATAGTGGTAACACTGCCATGAAGGCACGTTACCACACCATTAACTGTACTTAATACTCTTTAGACAGTGTATTAGGTCATTAAGCACGCTAGGGCCACATGTCGGGCCAGGCCAGCTTTGTAACGGTTAGTTCTTAGAACTATAAAAGGGCTGCACTGCTCAAGTATAGGGAGAGGCTGATCCAAGCTATCGCAACCTGACCTTAGTGAACTCATTCATTTAATATAATCATTCAAACCCTGTGGAGTAGGGTGTTACGCTCAGGCGGCCTGAACCACGTAAATCTCTAAGGCCACCATCTTGATATTGATCTTGTGTCCCCTAACCACATAAGAACCTTCGCGGGCTGCTTTTCAGCGAGTCTGGGGGAAGTGTCGTATTCCACACTTCAATATTTGGCGCGCCAGGTAGGGGCTCAGCGTTTGTTCCAAGATCACAACATTGTGAATTCAGCTGCTGTATCATCCAATGGCAATCATGATGAACAACCTACTAGAGGCAACCCCTCCAATGTTCAGCAACCAGCAGGTGCCAACGTTCTGGCAGGCACTACAGCACCATCTGTCCTGGCAAACAATGCCAATCAATGAGATGGGGCATCTGCGTCAATCACCGCATCGGCAAACAACAATCCCGAGCACGTGCTCATTGCAGCGCGAGCTCTTCTGTAACATCCACCACCTCCAGGCGCACCCCAGGGTGCTATGGAGCAGTGGAGGGCTGATGTCGACCATCTGGTCGCAGCTACGGCTGCAGACATCAGTAACCAAGGTCCTCCTCCTTCGAGGAGGGCACCTTCACAATGACGGACCTTGTATGGTCGGCTTGGTCCACAAGCCTCTCAATAAAGAAGGCGTGCCACCTCCCAACAAGTGACTTTGTTGCCCATCGTGACGTGACGCACCCATACCATCACCAGGATTCCGACCCATGACCTGCGGTCGGAACTGGATTGCCATTATCAGCAATAGGACGGCCGAGTCCACATCGAGCGTGCTCGCTAAAGGCAAGAGGATCGAGATAAGCCTACTCCTCAAGGAGTGGGAGGAGGTTGTTCTGCCCTGGCTATGCACCTAAGTATGGTCAGGTGGCCAAAGAAGCTCCGGCCTCACTTGCCAGAATAATTCGACGGGTCAGTCAAGCCCACCGAGTTTCTGCAGATCTACTCTACTGCCATACTGGCAGCGGGGGGTGATGAGGCTGTAATGGCCAATTACTTCCCGGTGGCCTTTACTGGGACTGAAAGGTCCTAGTTCATGAGTCTTCCACTCGACTCCATCAATAGTTGGGCGGAACTATGCCAGCAATTCACTGCCAACTTCGGGAGCTCCTACACCCGACCCGACACTGAACTGGACCTGTTTGATGTGAAGCAAACGTCGGGGGAAAAGCTACGGTCCTTCATCCAGCGATTCTCTCAGGTACGAAATACCATTTCATCTCAAGCTCTTCTGTTATTGTGGCATTTAGACAGGGTGTTCGAGATAAGAAGATGCTAGAGAAGCTGGCTATTAAGGAAGTTACCAGCGTCATAGAGCTCTTCAGCCTAGCCGACAAATGCGCTAGGGTTGCGGAGGGCCATGAAATGCACTCCAAGCAAGCTCCGGAGGTCAACCAGAAGTCCTCCAAAACTGAAGCCGCTACCTCCGGTACTGGCAAGAAGAAGAAGAAGCCCAATGGCAAAAAGAAACTGTCGGCCGGCCCTCTAGCTGCTGCTGCTGCAACTCCTGGAAGCCGGAGGCCACGCCCCGAGAAGTGACCTCGTCCTTCATCAGAAGATGGCAATAGTTCCAAAGCATTGTGTCCGATTCACAAGATGAATCGACACAGCTTGGAAGAGTGTCGGGAGGTCCAGAACCTTGCCGAGCGCTACAACAAGCGCCGGGAAGAAGCTCCTTTCCGTCAAAGGGAAGGAAAACAAAAAGTTGACGAAGCTCCGGCTGATGAAGCGCTAGGTTTCTAGGACTCTAAAAAGGTCTTGAAATCTATCTACAACACTGTCGACGATGATTCTGACGCCTCCGACAACGAACGTCAGAAATCCCTGAACACCATCTATGCTGGTTCTTGGGACATCACCTCTCATCGCATCCTCAAGACAATGCATCGGGACAACGGCAATGGTAGCTCCTGCTGCTAAGGCAGAACCACATCGAAAGTGGATGGACACACCCATCATTTTTGATGCTTCGGACTGTCCCCGAAACATGATTGGGGCTGGTCAACTCCCGTTGATGGTGTCACCCACCATTAACAATATCGAAATTCACCATGTTATGGTGGATGGAGGTTTCGGGCTTAACCTCATATGCTTCGAAGCTTTCGTTAAGCTTCAGCTTCGGCCTTCGAACCTCCGTCCATCCCGGCCTTTCTCCAGAGTAGATCTGGGAACCATCACTCCTCTTGGTTCTATTACACTCCCGGTGACCTTCGGGACCTGTGAGAACTACAGAACCGAGAAGTTGATCTTCGACATTGCGCAGATCAGTCTGCCTTTCAATGCCATTTTGGGCAGGCCAACTTTATACAAGTTTATGGTTGCTGCCCATTATGGTTATTTGTGTTGAAGATGCCAACACCTATGGGCGTTCTCCGGATCTGTGGAGATTGCACAACAGGAGTCACTTGTGGGGACCGGAATCCCGACCTCCAAGGATCTCATTGGGTGGTGTCGTGCGATGCGACACCCAACAGTATACAAGAAAAGAACGAGAACAATTTACAATACCAAGTCTTTATTGAAAAGCACAGCGGAAGTTTTAAAATACTAACGAAAAGAAAGAGAACTATACATCATAGCTACGCTCTCAGCACTAGCTATGCAAAAGAAAAGTCATCCATGCCCTGGATACTTCGCACTAGCAACACACAATTCATGGCGGCGTGCAGGGTTCCCAATCGGCTGTAAAACCTGGAGGGGGTGCAGCCTCGTCATTAAACCCATCATCAGTCATATAATCTGCAAAAACTCATTAACTGCAAACGTGAGCATAAGGCTCAGCAAGACTAACCCGTCTCACTAGACCTATGCAAGGGTGAATACTAAGCATAGGTAAGGTAAAGCATAAAGGACTCTCCTACAAGTAGATCCTTATAGTCATGTTTTAAATAGCACGTGAAATTCATGAAGCACGGCACATCATAGACTCCACAATCAAACAAGAAACGTTTTGCCGATGATATGACGTGCACAAAGCACATAATGCTTTTACAGGTAAGGTATGGGGAAACTGTATACTTTTAATTGTACTATGTCTAAGCCAAACAAGGTTGTCCAAGCAATTTGTAATCCAATGTATCATATTCTCCTGACTTCTTCAGTACTTACTACGTCACAGCGCAGTGAACAAGTGGTACTCTATTACCGCGAGGGACGGTGATTGCAATCAGGACATACCCAGAATAACACTACGTATACGCACTTTCGGAAACGTCAGCGAGTACTTACAGCAGTACCTACATAACATTTCAGTACTAGTCGTATATGGCCACCTTTCACTAAACACTCGAATGTCGAACTGGTCAATACGTCACGAGCAGGAGGTCACTGCGTGGGGCGTACTCTGACGTGCCCACCAGGTGATTTACACCTTGCTGCCCTCAACCCACGCCTATAAAATGGAATGGAATGCCTCGACAAACCAGTATCAAGCTACGTCATTTTACTGGAGCCCATTCCTCCAGTATGTCGCCGGTACAATTCAAGCTTGTCCAGCAGGGCCGCACACGAAACGGTCCTCAATCGACACAAGCAAGGCTACACACATGAGACCACGTCTCTCTGCATCCTACCCACTGTTCGATCTCAATTTCATATTCATAAGCCATTTTCTTATTCTAGGTCCTCCCGTGTGATAAAATTCCTATCTCGCAAGTAGATTCCAACTACTCGACTTCTACTGTATTCCTATGAGCATAAGCATAGCAGTGTCTACTCAACGGGCCGTAGACCTACCCAAGACTCCATAGGATTTGTGGGCCATGCAAGTGGATATCAAACACCTTAAACATAATGCACAATCATCTGAAGACGTAAGGTGAAATAAAAACTGCAAAACACTGTAAGGAACTTAAATGCAAACCGGAGCTTGCCTGAATGCGAGTCTGAGCCTATGTTAGTTTCTGGCAGCTGGACCTCCAAAGCTTCCAGCTGCTCCTCGACTTCAGCTACTACACGATATGCATATACTAGGCATGAATGATTTTGAAAATAATTAATATGCTTGAGGTGGTGGGAATATCCTAGGATAAAATAAGATAATTATCTTAATTTGCTTTGGGACTTTTATGGTAGATACTAGTGACTATAGAGAAGACTCTTGCAAAGAACAGGAGATGATCAAGGAAGTTTGTTGTTCTTAAAAATTATGGTAATCAATAACTTCTCTAAATTTTGGTTAAAATTTTTGGAGACCTATCATGGCTACCAGGGGTTGTATCATGTAGAGGGGGTTTCACTAGTTCTATGAAAATTTGTTTCACTATATTCTAACTTTTCTACAGGGAGAAACTGATTTTTCAAGTTTGGGGTGAATTTCTAGAAATTGATTTTCTATTTTTCTCAATTTATAACCACATAGAGATTTGAAATATTTATCAACTCAGTATTTTAAGTCCGAAGAACATGAAATTTTTACTAGGGGTCAAGTGTATTAACAATAGTGTTCTGACCAAATTGGGAATTTTCCAATAAACAGAACCGTAGGAATGAATTCTTTAAGCATATTTATTATCTGAATTATAGAGAAATTTCTATGGATTTTTATACAAATCCAAGTGCACCACTGGACTGTATTCTTCATGCTGGTTTTAACAAAATTTATTTGGGAATTTTTGGATAATTCTACTAGAAGTTATGGATTTTCCAAGTTTCGCTTGAATCTGGATTTATTTTCCTATTGGAAATTTCAAATAAAGGGACTGGTCCCACTTCATTTGAATCGGTCCAATCAGAACTAAGCCACACCGGGAGCCACGGGGTTAACCCGGGCAGCCACACCGGATCCGCGTTCACAACTGATTCCACGCGAGAGGGCATTGTTGACAGGTGGGACCCACAACCTTCGTTTACCTCCCGATGCGGCGGCGTCTCTCGGCGGAACAGCGGCGGCGCTTTGCCGGACCTAGTTGTGTCGACCTCCTTTCGGCCTCGCCTTGACCGCTCAACCACAAAATCGACCGCGCAAGCCGATGGTGGTGTCCAATCAAGTCGGCGATGGCCGGAGACGGCGATGCAACGGTGGAGCTAGGGTTTCAGCGTTCGTCGAAAATGCTCGGAAATGGCGTAATAGGCTCGGGAAAAGGTCGGAATGTTCCTGGGAGCACTAGGATGATGATTTGGGGGTTAGAATGGGGTGACATTGCTGGCAAAGCTGAGTTCAACGGTGAAGTACGGTTTTTCAACCGGCAGCCGCGAAATCTAGAAATCTAAGGTGCTCGATTGATAACTTTCAGGGTTTTTGGGCAGGGAGCTTCGTTAGGACATACAGAAGCTATCTGCCAACCAGATTAAAGGATGATTGCAAGAATGAAATGAATTTAAGCGCGAAGTCTTGCTGTTCTATTGAGAAATAGTTCGGTTATCGAACGAGAACTTGAGCTACACTTCATGTCATAAGCTTAGATTCTGTAAGCATAAACTAGAGAGGATTGCGAACCTTTTTGCTTAAAGGAACGAGGCTGGAGATGGCCTAGAACTGGAGCTCAACGGTGAGACAGTGAAGGTTCTCGGTGGCTTCCTCGACGGTGACTAGAAAACTTCAAAATATCCCAAGCAGGAGCTATATCACGATCAATGACCAAAAAGAATATGTAGAGGAGGTTGTGATATGCCTTTTATCTACTTATAGCTCGGGGAGAAACGGCTTCAATCGTCGGTGAAAGCTCGATCGAACAGAGTCGGCGAAAATGGCGTGAACTGAAGTGGAGCTCAACGGCGACGGCCAAGGGGGGTATTTATAGGGACTGAGGGGTGAGGGGAGCGCGCCACGGCACAAGCAAGCAGGAAGCTCGGTGGATGCATGCCGTGTCGTGGTGTCACACGCTGCCGGCGTCGATCGGCGGTGGGAGTTGGATACAGAGCACCCCCGTGGGTTGCACTCGAGCGAGTTAGGCTGACAGTGGGTCCCACTTCCTCTTATCCACTTCCTCTTATCCACTTCCCCTCTCTACAACTTCAATGCTCCTACCAAACTTGATCCAAAAATTCTAGATTTTGTGGGGAGGCTCAAATAAATATCTGGAATTTGATTCTGCAATTGGATTTCGATTTGGAGCAAGTTTCATTTGAATTTCAATTTTGAATTTGAAATTGGGTGAAACTCAATGGTGTCACTGAATTAAATAGCAACTGAGTTCCAAAAATTGTGAAACTTTTAGGATAAGTCAAGCAAGTCATGCTGACCATGATGGTGTGTTCAAACTTGATGTTCAATTAACTTGAACAGAATTCAAAATTTTAATTCCTAATATGGTCTGAATTGTCTAAGCGTCTCAATTAAAATATCAAATGGAGTTCAAAATTTATGAAACTTTGCAGGAAGTCTATTTGGAATCTTAGGAAGCCATAGAAAAATTCATTTCCTCAGAATTGAATAATTTTGACAGAGCCAAATGTACAGTAGCATATTCAATTTGAATATGTATATTGGGTACTGCATATAAATTTGACCTAGGATCCTTCATTCAAATAATTCCAAACTTTGAAGAGAGGTCAAAAGAATTTATCTAAGATTATTGGTGAAGTCCATTCCTCATTTTAATAAAATTTAAGCATGAGTGGAAGAAAATATTTGATGAGATAAAGTTGATAAGCAACGCTGTAATTGGTCTCCAATAGGGTTGATAGCCAACTTACAACTGAACCTCATATGAAGGAAAATGTGGGATTTTACATTCCTCCCCCCTTAAAAGAATCTTGTCCTGAGATTACAAAAGGAAGGATAAAAGTAAAAGATCTAATGAACATATGACGTTAACAGGTCCGGATAGTTGGTTCTAAGATATTCCTCGCTTTCCAACGTTGCTTCATCAGCGGTGTGGTTTCCCCACAAGACCTTGTAGAAATGCAAAGTGCGGTTCTTGTGGTATGAGTCTTCTAATCGACTATCTGGGTTGGATGCATGGAGTAAGTAAGATCTGGTTGGAGAGCTTCCAAATCCTCCATACGGACTTCCGCTGGGGCCTTGAGACATTTTCTCAATTGTGAAATGTGAAACACATTGTGGACCCCTGAAAGCGATGCCGGCAGCTCTAGCCAATAGGCTACAGGTCCGCAGTGCCCACTTATTGTGAATGGTCCGATGAAACGTGGAGCTAGCTTCCCTTTTACTCCGAATGAATCCCTTTCACTGGGGATACTTGAAGGCAAACGTGATCCCCAATATCAATGTGAAGCGGTCGACGTCGTTTGTCCGCATAGCTTTTCTGGCGAGACTGAGCAGCCTTGAGGTTGGCTTGAATAACTCGTACTCAATCTTCGGCTTCCTTTACCAAGTCTATACCATATGTTACTCGTTCACCGGTTTCACACCAGTTCAAAGGTGTGCGACACTTCCGACCATAAAGAGCTTCATATGGTGTCATTTGGATGCTAGTCTGATAACCATTGTTGTATGAAAACTCTACCAATGGTAGATGATCATCCCAATTCTAACCATGGTGGATGGCACAGGCGCGGAGCATATCCTCTAGCACTTGGTTTACTCATTCCGTTTGACCATCAGTCTGTGGATGGTAAGCTGAGCTTCGAATCAATTTGGTACCCAGAGATGTGTGGAGCTGCTCCCAAAATCGAGCAACAAACAAGGTTCCACGATCTGATATGATAGTGTGGGGTACTCCGTGTAAGCATAAGATCCTGGCAATATACAGCTCTGCATATTGTCGTGTCACATACTTGACATTGACTGAAATAAAGTGAGCCAACTTGGTGAGTCGGTCTACTATCACCCAAATCGAGTCATGTTTGCGAAAAGTGAGAGGTAATCCAACAATGAAATACATGATGATGTCCTCCCATTTCCAGGCCGGTATGCTTAAAGGTTGTAGTTGTTCGGCTTCCTTCAAATGGTCGGTTTTCACTCGTCGACACGTATCACATTCGGATACATACTTCGCTATTTCCCTCTTCATCCGAGTCCACCAAAATTTATTCTTCAAGTCTTGGTACAATTTGTTATTCCCCAGATGAATAGAATATTTGGACCAATGAACTTCGTCCAGAATTTTCTTCCGAAGTCCCACATTGCGGGGTACCACGATGCGGTCTTTGAACCAGATAGTACCTTCATCGTCACCTCGGAAACACTTCATTTCCCCCCTTTTCACTCGTTGGCAAATATGCAATATGCCCTTGTCCTTCTTCTGAGCCTACACAATTTCCTCCCTTATGGTAGGAATGAGGGCTAGATTGTAGAGCGCCCCATATGGAACCAAGTAGAGACTCGGTTCTTCTTCCACTATCAAGGTGATGGAAAGGTTATTGATATGGGACTTACGACTTAGCGCATCTGCGACTACATTTGCCTTCCCGGGGTGGTAGTGGATCTCAATCTCATAGTCTTTGATTAACTCCAACATCTTTGTTGTCGGATATTCAAATCTTTCTGGGTGAAGATGTACTTCAAGCTTTTGTGATCGGTGTAGAGATGGACTAGGTTGCCCCATAGATAGTGTCTCCACATCTTTAATGCTAGTACCACAGCAGCGAGTTCAAGATCATGAGTCGGATAATGCTGCTCATGGTTCTGAAGCTGCCATGATCCATAAGCGGTCACCCTTCTGCCTTGCATTAAAACGCAACCCAAACCAATTCTGGATGCATCACAATAAACATCAAAGGATCTAGTTGTGTCTGGTTGGGTTAATACTGGTGCTGTTGTGAGGTGTTTTACTAATGCTTGAAAACCTTCCTCACATTCCTTTGTCCATGCATATTTCTTTCCTTTCTTCTGAAGTTCCATCATTGGTTTAGCTATCTTGGAGAAGCTTGGAACGAACCTACAGTAATATCCTGCTAAACCCAGGAAACTACGAACTTCATGCACAGACTTAGGAGACTCCCATTTGAGTACTTGCTTAATCTTGCTTGGATCAACTGCAATCCCTTCGGCAGAGATGATATGCCCTAGAAATGGCACTTGGTTGATCCAAAACTCACATTTGCTGAACATAGCGTACAACTTGTGGTCCTGCAATCGCTGAAGCACGATGTGCAAATGTTGTGCATGTTCTTCTTTGGATTTTGAGTACACAAGGATGTCGTTGACGAAGACCACGACAAATTTGTCCAAGTCCGGCATGAACACTGAATTCATGAGATACATGAAATGGGTCGGTGCATTGGTCAATCTGAAGGACATGACAAGGTACTCATATAATCCATACCTCATTGAGAATGTTGTCTTAGGTATATCCTCTGGTCGAATCCTTATTTGATGATACCCAGAGCGAAGATCCATTTTTGAAAATACACGAGCACCCACAAATTGATCGAACAGAATATCGATACGGGGTAGTGGGTACTTGTTTTTGATCGTGACAGCAATGAGTGGACGATAGTCCACACATAGTCTCAACGTTTTATCCTTATTTTCCACAAACAATGCAGAACAGCCCCAAGGTGATGAACTTGGACGAATAAACCCTTGTCCAAAAGTTCCTTCAGCTGCTCTTTCAATTCTGCAAGTTCCTTAGGTGCCATCTTATACTGCTTTCTCGAGATTGGCACTGTTCCTAATACAAGTTCAATCTTAAACTCGACATCTCTTTCTCGTGGCATGAAAGGAAGATATTCGGGAAAAACGTCCGGATACTCACATACTACTGGAATGTCTTCGAGTTTACAGGCTTCGGTGTTATAAGCAGTTGGAGTCACGTGGATATTACTCTCAAGAGTGAGAGTTTTGGAAGAGTGGAGCGGAGAATTTAGATATATACTCCGAGGAATGATGTCAATAATAGCACAGTTGTATTGCAACCATGCCGTCCCTAAGATTACATCTAACTTCTGATGCTCTAGTATAATGAGAGAGATAGGGTATATGTTCCCACCCAGATTAAGAGGTACCCTATGCACCATCTTATATGCGACTACTTTTCCTTCCGGAGAACAAATCATATATGGGGTTTTTGTGGAAAAGAGAGGCAACTGGTATTGACTGACATAAGAATTGCTAATAAAGTTGTGGGAGGCACCGGAGTCAAAAGGATGACTACGGGATGACCAATGAGAGAGAATGTACCCGTGAATACGGGTGCGCCTTCCGAAACGTCCTCGATGGCGAGGTGGTGGAAGTTGTCGATTCTGGTGGCTGGCTTCTTGGGTTTGTTGTGAGGCTGGTTTTCCCCATGGTACGATGATTTTCCTCCGCTCTACAGGCAGTCCTTGGCGAAGTGCCCCGTACATCCACACGTATAACACGTGTACGGGGTCTGACTGGCACGAAATGGGGGACGGAATCCCGGTGCACGCGGTGGAGGTAGAAGTGCACGAGGAATCGTCCCTTGTTGTTGTTGTAGGCAGAAGTCGGCATTGTTGGATGAGCGACCACGAAACATCGGTGGTCGCGATGGCGGCTGCCACCTCTGGCCGGATGGTGATCGATACACCATGCGGTACTTCTGAGGAGTACCCACTCCGCTGCCCTGCAGAGCACTCTTTTTCTTCTTGTCAGAGAACAGCTCCCTAGTAGCGTCCTCCTGTACGATCGCGGCATTGACCATGTTGTTGAAGCTGCCGGTGTTAAACAAGGCAAGCTTGTCCTTCATCTTGGGGTTCAAACCCCGACAGAAGCATTCCCGCTTCCGATCTTCAGTACTCACTTGGTCCTGAGCATATTGGGCCAAGTGGTTGAATATCTTGGATTACTCGTAGGAACTCCTTCCTCCTTGCTTCAGCTCCAAGAACTCTTGAAGCTTCCTCCTCATAACACCGGGAGGTATGTGATAGGCGTAAAACGCCTCCCGGAATTCCTCCCAGCTCACGGCATAGTCGGCTGGTCGTGCGGCAAGGTAATTTGCCCACCACGCACCAGCAGACCCTTGTAATTGTTGGGCCGCGAACAGGGTCTTCTGATGTTCGGTTACTCATAGCAAACCAAACTTAACTTCAATGGAGCGGAGCCAGTTGTTCGCCTCCAACGGTTCATCGGCCTCCACAAAGACCGGCGGGTGCGTTGACATGAAGTCCGAGTATGAACTCGGAGAAAGCTGTCGTGGACCCGCATCTGGTCGCCCTCTGTGATGAGATGAATGCTGGACCAAAGTCCGCAGTAACTCTGTTTGCTCGTCACGCGAGCCAAGCACTGCGGCGAGAACCTCCGCTAGACTCCTTGGAAGTTCAGGAGGTGGTGGTGCTGGAAACCATTGCTGCGGTGTCGCAGCTGTCTCTTGGGTCGGAGATTTGTCCTCACGACCATGACTTCATCCTCCCATTTCAGGCGTCGAGCGCGTATGCACCATTCTGCATCCAAATGACTTAAAATCAGCACATGTTTTCTTTTCCTTTATCAATTTCATTATTCAGTTACACGACTTATTGACAAGGGAATAAGTGCATAACATTCACATATATTGATAAAGTACAAACTTTATACAAGATATAGTATCTCATGACAAGTTTAAAGTAGTGTACTCAAAAACGATGGACTCCCCCTACGGAAGTGCATCTCTACCATACTTGGTCCCCATGAGATGTCATACACATCTTGTCATCTTAGACACAACAACTGCTATTCTTAATATGATACAAACATGGCCACAAAATAAACACGAGCAATTATTAAACTATATCTTTCCCCGTGACGGCAGAAGTGCTGCCTCATCCGACTCCAATATGTCCTACTCGACATACTCGAGTTCCTCGGGATTTTCCTCTTCTTCTTCGTCATTCGAAGTTCGTGCCACAGGTGTGGTTGCGGAAGCAAGAGTTGCTACCTCACCCACCATTGATGATGTCGCGGCAACTAAAGATTTCACATCAGCCTGCAGAAGAAACATCCTCAAGTCTTCCAGTTCTTTCTGTGCATTTTTGCAACTGGCCTTCCAATCCTGAGGCTCCCCTCTGGATTTATCCCTTTCGTGAGTCACCTCACTCAGCTGTTCATCCAACAGTTGCACCTCGAGTTGACTCACTTCCAACACGATTTCCGTGTGTTGCGCTTTTATGTGAGCCTCCGATCGAGCTTTAACAGTCCGGTGCCACTGATTCTCCCTTAAGCTTAGATGATGATTTAGGGGAGCAACTGTGGCCCTAAGTGAGTCATTGGCCCCTTCAAAGTGATCCCCTCGAATCAGGCCTGCTTCAGGTCACTCATCATTTTTCCCAGGCTAGCATCCTGATCAAGGCTCTCTTTACACGATGATGCTGCATATGACGCTAAAATCATCTTGGGTACTTCTTCATTATTCCCATATGCTGCAACCATTTGACTTGCCCACTCATCACCAGCTCCACCGTCGACTGGAAAGAGCGCGAATGGAGTGTCCGCCATAGCACGGTAATGAAGTTTGCAAAACCTCATTATGGCAACACTTGCGGCATAACACCACGTGTCTTCCAATTGAATTCCTTGCACTTGGATGGAGAAAGGAGCCCATCCAATATTCAATGGAGCAGCAGGGCACATCGACATAAATGGTACATCTTGTCACACCTCCGTCATCGATCTCCTTGCCCTAATAGTCCGGTATTTCACGATACCCGAACCGTTGAAGTATTGCTATCAACAAATCCGGAAAACCCTTCAGAAGAGTACACTTCGTGAATACCAATCCGTTTGGTAATTATACTATAGAATCAGTCATCTGTGAAAAAAATATTGGAACAAGGAGAAGGTTTCCAACTCCCGCTAGTTTAAGAAAATTTTAAAACTGGAGTTGCAATCACAGTCTGTTCCAGCTGACCTTCCTGAATAAATTGAAAGTTTTCATACAGGAAACGTCAAAACCAGATGTGTGGTTGAATACAAAAGTTGTAGTACACTTTACATCCTTTACATATTGTACTCAAACAGCTCCAGGTGGGCTAGGAAATAGAATCTATACAGGTTTAAATTGACCCAAATTTTCTGGAAATTTTTACAGAACCTCTCCTGTATATGTGGTGATTTCCACAATTTATACAGGTATATCATGAAAATATATTGAGGTAATGACAAAATAAACATTGTATAAAATCAAGTTAAAAATCAATAGGTAAAATATTTTGGCCATGAAATATTTGTTACATAGGTATAGTGCGCTAATTCTAAACTATGTGCCAACTGTTTTAAGATTTGATCTGCCAGAACCATGTTTGCAACCATAGGAATTTAACACAGCTACAACAAGATTTAGGCCACGAGTGCAATACAAAGTTGATAGAGGACTTGCTAAGCTTTCCATAAATGTATATATATGACCATGTCACTATTATGGATCAAAATCTAGAGCTATTTAAACTTAACAGATGAACTGACTGTTGTTCAACAGCAGCCCTGCAGTTTACTGTTTGAGCTCGAAATTTGAATTTCCTCCAATTTGAATCAAGAGAAACTTTAAATAACAAAACTGTAGATCTGCTTCTACACTTTTCAGATATATATCACAATAAGGCAGAAGATTTTTCTATACTGAGTTATTGCAAAAATACAGAGACTGGTACAATGGTAGGGTCATCTGGAGTAGTTTAAGCATACCCCAAATTCCAACAGATTATCAAGCTTATCTGCCTTGATGGTCAACAGAAAAGATGTAGAGGTCTTCGAGAACTTTTCATCCATATAGCATAATCCTATGTTTATTCCTAATTACCCAAGATTACAATCTGGCGAAGTTGAGCAAGCTTTGGCCAGAAAATCAAGAATCTTGGTACTAACCCAAAGTCGAATCAAAACTCATTTTGTGGAGTATAAACCTACCAACACCTGATAGTCAGACTTTCCAAAATATAATGCATCCATTCTTGCCGTTTGGGGATGGTCATGTATCAAAGTTGATACCGACGGTACTACGTGCCACACCAATGAAAATTATAACCGGTATTTCCAGATACGTTTATAGGTGGCCCTAGTATCGTTCACTCGCAAACGTGTGCTACACGGGTCGCTACCGTAGTCAATGTTGCAGAAGACAAACAATCCACTTTCACACTTTCACACCTCAAGGGCAGCACAGGGAAACACGACAGGCAGTGATAATAATATATATGAAAGTAAATGCATATGACTCTGGTGTGAGTCACCCTCGAGCGATGTCATGTCTCGAGGTACATGGATGTAATACGTCTGTACAGCAAAGACTTCCGTACGAACCGGTTTATACAAGCTCAGGCATACGTGTTTTGCATGCTCCCATAGAACATGAATGGTTCTATAGATGCATACTATCGGGTTATACACCATCCGACGGGGGCTCCCACTAACTTTGAAGCACGCTGGGGTATCGCGTGTCATAGGTTCTCAGAAACATAGAATGCTTCAGAGACTCCTATTAACATTTTCGTACCAAGCCACATAAAGACTTCCATGCTACCTCTCGCATGGTGAGCTTACCGCAATTGATCCACTCATCGTGGCGTACCTTACCTCTTACCTGACATCGGAGCATTGTTACAGAATTTATAACATATAAGTTAGTTTACCACCTTTATCTCTTATACTAATAATACTCCTTATTAGGGCATATAACTAATTCCTCACTCAAATTCTAATTTTTGAAAATATGCTCTTTTCAAGTACACTGTTCCAAATGATGCTCTGATACCATGACTGTGGGGACCGGAATCCCGGACCTCCAAGGATCTCATTGGGTGGTGTCGTGCGATGCGACACCCAACAGTATACAAGAAAGAACGAGAACAATTTACAATACCAAGTCTTTATTGAAAAGCACAGCGGAAGTTTTAAAATACTAATGTAAGGAAAGAGAACTATACATCATAGCTACGCTCTCAGCACTAGCTATGCAAAAGCAAAGTCATCCATGCTTTGGATACTTCACACTAGCAACGCACAATTCACGGCGGCGTGCAGGGTTCCCACTTGGCTGTAAACCCTGGAGGGGGTGCAGCCTCGTCATCAAACCCGTCATCAGTTGTATAATCTGCAAAAACTTGTTAACTGCAAACGTGAGCACAAGGCTCAGCAAGACTAACCTGTCTCACTAGACATATGCAAGGGTGAATACTAAGCATAGGTAAGGTAAAGCATAAAGGACTCGCGTACAAGTGGATCCTTATAGTCATGTTCTAAATAGCACGTGACATTCTTCAGGCACGGCACATCATGGACTCCACAATCAAACAAGAAACTTTTTACCGATGATATGACGTGCACAAAGCACATAATGCTTTTACAGGTAAAGTATGGGTCAATTTTAAATTTTTAATTGTACTATTTCAAAGCCAAAAAAGGTTGTCCAAGCAATTTGTAATCCAATATATCATATTCTCCTGACTTTTTCAGTATTTACTACGTCACGGCGCAGTGAACAAGTGGTACTCTATTACCGCGAGGGACGGTGATTGCAATCAGGACATACCCAGAACAAATGACACATACGCACTTTCAGAAATATCAGCGAGTACTTACAGTAGTACCTACATAACATTTCAGTACTAGTCGTATATGGCCACCTTTCATTAAACACTCAAATGTCGAATCGGTCGATCCGTCACGAGCAGGAGGTCACTGCGTGGGGCGTACTCTAACGTGCCCACCAGCTGATTTACACCTTGCTGCCCTCAACCCACGCCTATAAAACGGAACGGAATGCCTCGAGAAACTAGTATCAAGCTATGTCAGTTTACTGGAGCCCATTCCTCTAGGTTGTCGCCGGTACAATTCAAGCTTGTCCAGTAGGGCCGCACACGAAATGGTCCTCAATCGGCATAAGCAGGGCTACGCATGTGAGACCACATCTCGCTGCATCCTACCAACTGCTCGGTCTCAATTTCATATTCATAAACCATTTTCTTATTCCAGATCCTCCCGTGTGATAAAATTCCTATCTCACAAGTAGATTCCAACTACTCGACTTCTACCAAATTCCTATGAGCATAAGCATAGCAGTGTCTACTCAACGGGCCATAGACCTACCCAAGACTCCATAGGATTTGTGGGCCATTGAAGTGGATGTCAAACACCTTAAACGTAATGCACAATCATCTGAAGACGTAAGGTGAAATAAAAACTGCAAAACACTCTAAGGAACTTAAATGCAAATCAGGGCTTGCCAGAATGCGAATCTGAGCCTATGTTAGTTTGTGGCAGCTGGACCTCCAAAGCTTTCGGCTGCACCTCGATTTCAGCTACTACACGATATGCATATACTAGGTATGAATGATTTTGAAAATAATTAATATGCTTGAGGTGGTGTGAATATCCTAGGATAAAATAAGATAATTATCTTAATTGTCTTTGGGACTTTTATGGTAGATACTGGTGACTATAGAGAAGACTCTTACAAAGAACAGGAGATGATCAAGGAATTTTGTTGTTCTTAAAAATTATGGTAAGCAATAACCTTCTCTAAATTTTGGTTGAAATTTTTGGAGACCTATCATGGCTACCAGGGGTTGTATCATGTATAGGGAGTCTCATTGGTTCTAAGAAAATTTGTTTCACTATTTTCTAACTTTCCTACAAGGAGAAACTGATTTTTCAAGTTTGGGGTAAATTTCTAGAAATTGATTTTCCATTTTTCTCAATTTATAACTACATAGAGATTTGAAATATTGATCAACTCAGTATTTTATGTCCAAAGAACTTAAAATTTGTACCGGGGGTCAAGTGTATTAACAATAGTGTTCTGACCAAATTTGGGAATTTTCCAATTAACAGAACTATAGGAATGAATTCTTTAAGCATTTTTCTTATCTGAATTATTGAGAAATTTCTATGGCTTTTCATACAAATTCAAGTGCACCACTGGACAGTATTCTTCATGCTGGTTTTAAAAAAAAATTATTTGGGAATTTTTGGATAATCCTACTGGAAGTTATGGATTTTCCAAGTTTGGCTTGAATCTGGATTTATTTTCCTATTGGAAATTTCAAATAAAGGGGCCGGTCCCACTTCATTTGAATCGGGCCAATCAGAACTGAGACACACAGGGAGCCACGGGGTTAACCCGTGCAGCCACACTGGATCTGCATTCACAGCTGATCCCACGCGTGAGGGCGTCGTTGACAGGTGGGACCCGCAACCTTCGTCTACCTCCCAACGTGGCGGCGTCTCTCGCCGGAACCGCGGCGGCGCTTTGCCGGACCTAGTTGCATCGACCTCCTTTCGGCCTCGCCTTGACCGCTCAACCATAAAATCGACCGCGCAAGCCGATGGTAGTGTCCAATCAAGTCGGCGATGGCCGGAGACGGCGGTGCGACGGTGACGGCGGAGCTAGGGTTTCAGCGTTCATCAGAAATGCTCAGAAATGGCGTAACAGGCTCGGGAAAAGGTCGAGAATGTTCCTGGGAGCACCACGATGATGATTTGGTTGTTAGAATGGGGTGACATCGCCGGCAAAGCTGAGTTCGACGACGAAGTACAGTTTTTCAACCGGCGGCCGCGAAATCTCGAAATCTAAGGTGCTCAGTTGATATCTTTCAGGGTTTTTGGGCAGGGAGCTTCATTAGGACATACAGAAGCTATCTACTAACCAGATTAAAGGATGATTGCAGGAATGAAATGAATTTAAGCACGAAGTCTTGTTGTTCTATTGAGAAATCGTTCAGTTATCGAACGAGAACTCGAGCTACACTTCATGTCATAGGCTAGATTCTGTGAGCATAAACTAGAGAGGATTGCGGACCTTTTTTCTTAAAGGATTGAGGCTGGAGATGGCCTAGAACTGGAGCTCGATGGTGAGACAGTGAAGGTTCTTGACGGCTTCCTCAACGGCGACCGGAGAACTTCAAAATATCCCAAGCAGAAGCTATATCATGATCAATGACCAAATAGAATATGTAGAGGTTGTGACAAGCCTTTTATCTACTTACAGCTCGGGGAGAAACGGCTTCAATCATCGGCGAAAGCTCAATCGATTAGAGGCAGCAGAAATGGCATAAACTGAAGTGGAGCTCAACGGCGACGACCAAGGGGGGTATTTATAGGAACTGAGGGGTGAGGGGAGCGCGACACGACGCAAGCAAGCAGGCAGCTCGGTGGATGCATGCCGCGTCACGCTGTCGCGCGTTGTCGGCGTCGATTGGCGGGGAGAGCTGGATATAGAGCACCCCCGTGGGTTGCACTCGAGTGGGTTAGGCTGACAGTGGGTCCCACCTCCTTTTATCCACTTCCCCTCTCTGCAACTTCAATTCTCCTACCAAACTTGATCCAAAAATTCTAGATTATTGTGGAGAGGCTCAAATAAATATCTGGAATTTGAGTCTGCAATTGGATTTCGATTTGGAGCAAGTTTCATTTGAATTTCAAATTTGAATTTGCAATTGGGTGAAATTCAATGGTGTCACTGAATTAAATAGCGAGTTCCAAAAATTGTGAAACTTTGAGGATAAGTCAAGCAAGTCATGCTGACCATGATGGTTTGTTCAAATCTTGATGTTCAATTAAGTTGAACAGAATTCAAAATTTTAATTCCTAATATGGTCTGAATTTGCTAAGCGTCTCAATTAAAATAGCAAATGGAGTTCAAAATTTATAAAACTTTGCAGGAAGTCTATTTGGAATCTTAGGAAGCCATAGAAAAATTCATGGCCTCGGAATTGAATAATTTTGACAGGTCCAAATGTACAGTAGCATATTCAATTTGAATATGTATATTGGGTACTGCATATAAATTTGACTTAGGATCCTTCATTCAAATAATTCCGAACTTTGAAGAGAGGTCAAAAGAATTTATCTAAGATTATTGGTGAAGTCCATTCCTCATGTTAATAAAATTTAAGCATGAGTGGAAGAAAATATTTGATGAGATTAAGTTCATAAGCATAACTGTAATTGGTCTCCATTAGGGTTGATAGCCAACTTACAACCGAACCTCATATGAAGGCAAATGTGGGATTTTACATCACTACTATGGAAGAACTCTATGAGCTTACCACAGCGCAAGAGGAAGCATCTGGAAAAGAGCCAGCTGCAAATCCTCTAAGCATTCGCCACAAAGGCTCTACATCTGCACCTCATCTGCAACCAAGCGGTGACGCCGACGTTCCCGTCAAAGTCGTACCAATCGGTTTCGATGCTGCTCAAACTACCCATATATCGGAGTGTCTAAACAACAAATAGGAACTCGCGCTCATCACTTTCCTCTGGGCTAACATTGACGTGTTTGCTTGGCAACCGTAACAAATGCCTGGGATCCCTAGGGAGGTGATTGAGCACAATCTAAAGATTTACCCAGATGCCCGGCCTGTACACCAGAAGCCCCGGAAACAATCAATTGAGCGGCAAAACTTTATCCGGCAGGAAATCAAGAAGTTGCTCGAAGCTGTATTCATCCGGGAAGTCTTCCATCTAAAATGGCTGGCAAACCCATTTGTTGTACCCAAGGCCGGTGGGAAGCTTCAGATGTGTATCGACTACACCACCTTACATAAGGCATGTCCAAAAGATCCATTTCCACTAACTAGAATAGATCAGATAGTGGATTCCACCTCCGGGTGCAAACTACTGTGTTTCTTAGATGCATATTCAGGATATCATCAAATCCAAATGTCTAAGGAAGATGAAGAGCATACTGCCTTCATAACAGTAGATGGATTGTATTGTTATACTGCCATGCCATTTGGTCTCAAAAATGCTGCTTCAACATTTGTGCGAGCTATGTACAAAACATTTGGAGAGCTAATTAGAGAATTGGTAAGGGTGTATGTTGATGACATCGTCGTGCAGATTAAAAACAAGGAATCACTCCTTGACAACTTACAAGCCATCTTCGACAAGTTGCGTACTACATGCACCAAGCTGAACCCAGACAAGTGCGTCTTCGGGGTTAGTTCTGGGAAGGTTTTGGGTTTCTTGGTGACTCATCAAGGAATCGAAGCAAATCCGGCGAAGATCAAGGCTATAGAAGAAATGTGGCCCCCAGCCCGCATTAAAGATGTCCAAAAATTGACTGAATGTCTAGTTGCGCTTAGTCGATTTATCTCAAGACTAGCAGGACGGGCGCTACCCTTCTTCAAACTCTTGAGGAAGTCCAGGCCATTTCATTGGTCTGAAGAAGCAGAAAAGGCGTTTCAAGAGCTGAAACAGCTCCTCACCACACTACCAATTCTGGTAGCTTCGAACCCTAGTGAGCCTTTACTGCTTTACATTTCGGCAACTACAGAGGTTGTCAGTATGGTCCTGGTCGCGGAAAGACCGGATCCATCCTCAATTCAAGAAGGCGAGATGCTGGAGAATCAACCTCCTTCAAACGAAGGAGTAACTGCTACTGAACAAGAAGATCCAGACCCCTCTGGGAGGGTCCGGATCACTCCAGACGAGGCTCCGGATTCCTTCGGTAAGGACCTGGGAACTCCAGAAGAAGGTCTGCACCCCTCCGGGAGGGTCTAGGTTGATGTGGAGGAAGCTTCGGGCCCCTTCGGGAGAGTCCAGACAGTCCAGCACCCAGTGTACTTCATCAGTGAAGTACTCCATGATGCCAAGACAAGATACATTGAGGTGCATAAACTGCTTTACGCAGTTCTCATCGCCTCAAGAAAGATCTGTCATTACTTCCAAGCCCACAAAATATTAGTGGTAACTTCTTTTCCACTACGTGCAATTTTGCATAACCCTAATTCTACTGGGAATATTGCAAAGTGGGCAGCCGAGCTGGAAGAATTCGATCTAGAATTCGTGTCAAGACAAGCAATTAAAAGTCAATCCTTGGCTGACTTTGTGGCGGAGTGGACTCCCTCTTCATCAAACCTTGGGGGCCACAGTGAGCAGAAACTAGAGCTCAAAGTTCCGGTATTCACTGAGCCTCACTGGACCCTCTACTTCGACAGCTCCGTGCAGAAGCAGGGGGCCGGAGCTGGAGTCCTTATCCTAGCTCCGACCAGAGAGAAGGTCAAGTATATGTTACACCTTAACTTTAAGGCAACCAACAATTTGGCGGAGTATGAAGCCCACATCTATGGACTCAAGGTGGCACTATCTTATGGTGTCAAACAGCTGTTGGTGAAGGGAGATTCACAGCTCATTATCAAGCAAGTGAAAGGTGAATTATCCTGTAACAATTCTCAATTAGCTACTTATCTCCTTAAAGTCCAGAGTCTTCAGAAGGACTTCTAAGTCCTGGATCACCATCATGTTCAGTGCCTTCATAACTCCGAAGCCGATGAACTCTTGACGAAAGCCTCAACCGGAGCTCCGGCTCCCGACAAAATCTTCGTCTGGAGCTTATCAAAACCAACAGCTCAACCTGCCGAACTGAGGGAAGGGGGCGAGACCAGCACCTCGAAGATGGCGGTCCCGGTGGCCCTATTACCCTAGCGTTCACCAAGGGTTGTAGGTGCTATCAGAAGCTCCGAGGAATCCAGCACGCAAGACTCAGAAGCCCAAGTTAGCTCTGATGCATGGATCTCAGAGATCCGGAGCTACTTGAAAGACAATATCCTTCCTGAAGACAGTGTATCCGCTGATCGGATTGTCAGATTGGCTAAAAGATACACGTTGAAAGAAGGGGATCTCTACCGACGCGGTGTCAATGGCATCCTAATACGGTGCATTGCAAGGGAAGAAGGTCGCGATCTCCTCGTGGAAATCCATGGAGGTGGGTGCGGGAATCACGCATCTTCTCGCACGCTGGTCGATAAAGCCTTCTGGCATGGCTTTTATTGGCCTATAGCAGTCCAGGATGCGGTTGAGCTAGTGAAGAAATGTGAAGCATGTCAGTTCCATGCAAAACAAATTCATACACTGGCTCAATCACTACAAATGATACCTCCTACATGGCCATTCGCTGGGTGGGGCATGGATATCTTGGGACCTTTCCCAAAAGCCATCGGAGGTTACAGGTTCCTATATGTCGCCATCGACAAGTTCACCAAGCGGCTGGAAGCAACTCCAGTAGTAACAATAAACAAACAATCAGCAATCAAGTTCTTGAAGTCCCTTATATGCAGATTTGGAGTTCCAAACAAAGTCATAACTGACAATGGAACACAATTTACAAGTGCTGCATTCCAAGAATATTGCGAAGACCTCGGCATTCAACTTAGCTACGCCTCAGTAGCTCATCCAGCAAGCAATAGTCAAGCCAAGAGAGCAAATGCAGAAATCTTAAAAGGACTCAAGACACGCACATACGAGCGCTTGAAAAAGCACGAAGCTAACTGTATTGAAGAGCTTCCGTCCACACTTTGGGCGAATAGAAAACACCTAATCAGTCAACTCGGGAGACTCCATTTTTCCTGGTGTACGGAGCTGAAGCAGTCCTTCCTCCAAAGATCACCTTGGGGTCCCATCGGGTTCGGACCTTTGACAAAACCACACAGGACATGCTCCGGCGTGAAGACCTTGACCTCGTCGATGAGGGAAGGTGCCGAGCAGCTGTTCAAAATGCACGTTATCGCCAAGCGCTGCGGTGCTACCATCAAAGGCATGTGCGTGACCAACAGCTCGAAGAAGGCGATCTGGTGCTCCGGAAGGTACTAACTCGTGAAGGGATGAACAAACTTTCCCCCAGCTGGGAGGGTCCTTTCCGAGTCATTAAAGTATCCCGACCAGGTTGCGTTCGCTTGGCAAATGAGGATGGGATCCCACTTCCCAATCCTTGGAACATCGAGCACCTCCGTAAGTTTTATACTTAGAATCACGAACGTGAGTCTGTAATTACACACAATGCATGTTGTAGAGTCGTTATACAGAGTCGAGCAAGTCTTTCGGGAGAACATCCGGACCCCTCCGTGAGGGTCCGGGAAGTTCAAGTAACACTTGACCCAGTCACAGTACTAAAAGTGTAACTACTTGCCCTGGGCTAGCACAAGATGTATAGCACATTTAGGCTGGTCCAGCACCCTAAGTGTGTCCTTGTTTCCCCTGTAATCCGGACCTATAATGAAAAGCATTGTTGTGTGAAAACAGACTCCACGTGCAGCATTTACTTTTTGTACAAGGCTCAATATGTCAAATTATTTTTACTCCGCTTGTCTATAATGAAGTTGTGCAAATCTTTTTGAATTTTGTTTCAAGTAATTCACATGCATTACAAGTCTTATTGGTAGTCTTTTTGGATCTTAACACCGCCACATAGTCTACTTGCCTGAACGCCAAGCCAACCTAGGTCTGGAGTGTGCTATCGACTTAGCCTGGTCCTGCACCCTCAGTACGCCACTCCACCTACACCCCGGCAGGCCTCATTAGGGTGAGTACTAAAAAGGCACGTAGATCTAGGAAGATTCTATCAAAATGCTTGTTACCATGTTTAGATTTTACGGACCTAAAGTTCAATAAGAACAATAAGTCACAAACAATTTATAGACAAGAGGACAAATTTTACTTTCTCCCTTGCCTTTGATGTACAGGAAAAGCAAAAATTCATAGTGATGATGGATGACGCCGGAGCTACTAAGCTCTGACATCTCCCAAGATAGGTCTGCGGTCAATATCTAATATGTTGACGCAGGAGTTACCAAGCTCTGACCCTTGCAGGGGGCCTGTCTTCGACGCTTCAAAATTAAAGACTTCAACATACTGTCATAACCTTTGGTACATGTACAAATCTCAACTATGCACATGTACCAGGGGGCCAACAAGGCATGACACAGTATATTGAAGACAAAGTGAAATTCAAGGAAAAAAAGGAGGATTTCATTAATCAGAAGAACTGGATTACAAAATTGAGATTACAAGGGACAAAGGGAGATATGTCCTAGCTACTGGAGGATCTAGATCCTGTGGAAAAATGAAGCAACCTTCTCAGCAGCTTCTTGAACACTATCCCTGGTGACATCTTCCTCCTCCGCGATGATTCCTTCAAAAACCGGATCAAGGGAGAACTGGGGGTCTCGGCTCCGGTAACATACCAAGACATACCCGGCGATGTTCTTGGCCAAGGACTTACCCTCTGTCTCTAGTTGATCGGCGATGACATCACCCATCGCATCGAGTTTGCTGCCAGCAGAGCTAGGTGTCGCCAGGGTCTGGTCAACCTATTGTGTCGGGTTCTCTGGGCGTACTGGACTGAACCCAAGGGGCACGAGGGCCCTATCTGCACACCCTAGGAAGTACCATACCATCAGGGACTCAGTTGCCTTGGAGCTCCGCAGCTCCTCCAGTGACCTCTGGGCGACCGTAAGCTCTGAGCTTTCATGAGCAAGTCGCTCAGCCAGCTTGGCATGCTGCTGCTTGACCTCAGCAACTTCCTTCTCCTAGTCGGCCAGCTCTGTCTCCCGGAGGTGAATGCGGTTCCGCCTCTCGGATAGGTCCTTCTCCCTGCCCTTGACTCTCTCATACCTAGCGGCAATGTTAGACTCTCTTTTCGAGAGCTCTTGCCCCACCTTCTAGTTCTTCTTCCTCTCTTCCTCCTTCGATAGATCCAACTTTTTGCTGAGATCCGCCAAATTTTTCTCACCCAGAGCCAACTTCTGGGTGACCTCCACTTCCCTCCTCACCACATCCTCCTGCTGCCCCAGGAGTTTTTCCTCCCTTGCCTCCAAGTCCGCTCGACGCTTCATGAGAGTTTCATTCAACTCTGCAAGCTTTTCGTAATGCTCATCAGCAGCGTCACATCTCTCTTTGGCTTACTCCAGAATTTCCCTGAAGTTAGCATCAAGCGCCCGGATGGCGGCCTCCTTCTCCTCCATCAACTTGTCCCAATACTCTAACCGGGCCTTCTTCCCTTGTATCCATTCCTTCTGGTCAGCCAGCCTTGTTTGAGCAAGCTTGGTCTCAAAATGGAGTCTAATGCACCAACGCCTTAAGGTGTTGTGCTCCTCCTCCAAACCTTTGCTCTCATGGTCGAAGGCTAGATGGACCTGTCGAAGGCTTGAGCAGGCGTTGTCTATGGACAACACCAGAGGGATAGGTTTTGGGCCTGACGGGATCATTTCCGCAGGCTCAAGTGGGTTCTCCGTAACAAAAATGGGGTCCCACTCTACAATAGTGCTCCCTGTACTCCTGTGGCGCTGGGACCACTCTCCTAGAGCCCTTCAGTGGCAGCAGAAGAACCCACGGGGGGAACTTCCACCTCTGGAGCAGGTGAAGGCACCACTTCCGGGTCTTCAGTCGACGGCTCCGATATTGAAGGACCTATAGCCGCTCCTGCAAGCTGCTCTGGCTCCGGTGCTGGTACCTTCGGGACCACCACTTCTGGAGCAGCAACAAAAGCTTCAATTGGGGCCTCGAACTCCACTGGTTCGGGCCCCAGTGCGTCGACCTCCTCCGGCACAGCCGCCGGACCTTCGACCACCTCCGGCACAATTGTCGAACCTCCATCCTCCTCTGGTTCAGAAGCCAGATCCTCTACAACTTCCGTCTCTGCCACCGGATCTTCAACCATTCCCGACACAAGGGTCGGAACCTCGACAATCTCCGGCTCAATAGCCAGGACTTCAGCTACCTCTGGCTCAACAGCTAGTGCTTCATCAACTTTCGGCTCGGAAGCCGGAACTTCTGGTGTCACCAGTAAGGGAGCACCAGCCTCTGCCGCTAGGGGCACCTCTTCAACTTCCCTCCTGCGATATGGCGCTACCACAGGAGCTTCAGGTGAGGACTCCGAGTCCAGGCTCATAACAGCTAGCGTCGGAGCTGTCACGGCTTCCACCTCCGCTTGACGAGGAGGCTCCACAATCGAAGCCGGAGCTTCGACCGGTGCAGCCCCAGTCATTGCGACAAGCGTTAAAGCTCCGGGTCCCTTCTTTGATATCCTAAAAATAAAGGGAAGAGAAGATTAATTACATATCCAAAAGCAATATTAACATTTTAGAGTGAGCAATCAATGCTTACCTCGGGATGCTACCACCCCAGTCACCCCGGAACCTCTTCTTCTGAGGCCCGGAGCTAGAGCCCACCATGTCTGGTGAGGCAACTGCTTTGGACCTTGGTTGAGGAACACTCGCAACCGCTGGAGTTCTTTCGGCGGGAGCTTCCCTTCACCATGAAGAACCCCCAGACTTCGAGCCTCTAGCCGGCGCTGCAGCCGAAGTCGACTGCTCGAAGCTTACGCCTCTCGAAGACGTTTGCACCGGAGCAGGAGTAGTAGCAGAAGACCTCCCCCTCCGGGGGAAGAACCCTTCATGGAAGGAGCAGGCCTGACGGACCTCCCGTCAGCGTGCTTCAACTTCCTCTTCCAGCTGGAAGGCTCAGCTGGCTCTTTTCCTTTGCCTTTGCTGACATCTTCAGTCCTTCAGCTTGGGGCGGGGGCAGAACCACCCTCGGAAGCTCCGGGGATCGCCAATCTGGTGGTCAGAAGCCTTTCCACCTCACCAAGATCATCAAGCACGGGCATACTCCTTCGAAGCTCCCTGTTGAACTACGCCTCCATGTTCAGAGGGAGGAAAGCCGCCGCCAGAGTTAAGTCGTCGCCTCGACGTCAATTCCATGGTGATCTGATCTTCATCCATCACGTTGTTGAGGGCCCATGCAAGCTTCTCCCTCTTCTTCAGCGGAGCCCACCTGTTGACTAGGAAATTGCAGAAGACCATCTGGGGGGTCACTCCACCTTTCATGCATTCGCGGATCCTAGTCAAGGCAGGGTTGAAGGCCTCTAACAGCATCGGAACCACACTCCATGCGTCAGTGTCAACATTTGGGAGACCTTCGGGCAGCTCCAACTTCTCGTGCTCCTCTGCCGTGACGATGAACCAATCTTTCTTCCAGTCGTCCAACTTGCCGGAAGGAAACGACCTCAAGTATTTGAAGGGGCATTTCTTTCACTTCACGAAATAGTAGAAGCCAAGAAATTCTAACCCCTTCCTGTTGGTGTGGATGGTGAAGAAAGTGCATAAGAGCTCGACGCGGAGGGGAATACCACCCACATCTCGCAGAAATGGACAAATGTTGACACAAGAAGAAGAGAATGGGGGCCAAGGTGGAACAGCTGCAGACCAAAGAAGTCCAACAACATCAAAAGTAAAGTTGAGAAAAATGGGATCAGCCCCACCATGGCATACGCAGAAAAGTACACCATATCACCGTCGTGCTCCTTCTTGAACAGGAGCTTGCCGGCGCGGACCAGATGGTTGAAGGAGTCGCTGGACCACACCATGTAGGTCCAGACCTTCTTCAGATCATCATTTCTCTTGAGGCAGCTCTTGGGGAGACCCAACTCCATCGCGGCAAAGTGGAGCAAAAGATGGAAAGTTAGGCGGAGTTTGGGAGGCTCTGAGCACAAAAGATGATCGAAGGCGTAAAGAGTCCTCAACCCGTGCACACTTTCCTTCTTAAGTAAGCCTCTGCGACGCTTGAATGGAAACCGTAATGAGATCAAGAGTACTTTTCAAAATCTACCATGTCAATGACAAGTGGGCCTTGGCCCACCCCGGCAAAGAGATCGAGGTCCTTACCCAAGGCCAACAGTTTCCATGATGAGCGGCAGGAAACCCAAAGTTGGCACTCTGACAGGGCGCGTGGAACTGATACGGTTTTCATATTGGGAACCAGCGACCTTCAATTGCATGAGATCCACACTCAAAGATATCATCTGTCGTATTCATGACAAGCCACGCGTCGAAGGCTCACCTCCAAACCGCCACTCTATCGGCACATCAGAGGACTTTTTGAAAATCGAAGCTCGGGAATTGAGAATGGCCCCACCTCTGGCAGAACAACTCAACCCAAGAGGTTTCTCCGAGAGGTGGGCCTGGGGGCCACCGTCGGTACCCTATGTATTGGATACCCCACGATACCACAACAAGAGCAAGAAAGTTCCACCCGTCAGAGTCAAAGGCCCTTGCTGGTCCCACATGTCATGTTGCATCACATCTGCTCCCCTCACATGGCTGACTTCCGGGTCAACACGTGTAAAATAAGCCCGGAACATAACTCCTAGCCAAGGGAAGCTCCGGCGACTACACGTTTACAACGACCCCGGACCTAGCCCTCGTCAGAGAGGAGCTCCGGTACTGACACGTGTACAATGACCCCGGACCTACTCTCCCGCAAGGGAAAGCTCTGGATCCGCCACGTGTGGAGCCTCCGGACCTTCGTCACCAACGGAAATACAAGCCGATCATGACCATTACAAACATTCAAGGATGGTTAAGGCGACAGTTACAAGTTCTAATAATGTGTCATTAATACCATATTAATGACACACGATCAATGTACTGTTAATAGTGGAAACCCTGCCATGAAGGCACGTTACCACACCATTAACTGTACTTAATACTCTTTAGATAGTGTATTAGGTCATTAAGCACGCTAGGGCAACATGTCGAGCCAGGCCAGCTTTGTAACGGTCAGTCCTTAGAACTATAAAAGGGCTGCACCGCGCGAGTATAGGGGGAGGCTGATCAAAGCTATCGCAACCTGACCTTAGCAAACTCATTCGCGTAATACAATCACTCAAACCCCGTGGAGTAGGGTGTTACGCTCAGGCGGCCTGAATCATGTAAATCTCTGAGGCCACCATCTTGATATTGATCTTGTGTCCCCTAACCACATAAGAACCTCCGCGGGCTGCTTTTCAGCGGGTCCGGGGGAAGTGTTGTATTCCACACTTCGACATCGCCAATCATTTATGGAAAAGTTGTCATCCTCTCTTGGTCAACCACTCTCTTTTAGCAATTGTCCCCTAGTCGTTTCCGTTGTTCTTTTCATAGAATCTCGGGATGAGATTCCTTTAAGGGGGAAGGATTGTAAAATCTCACACTTGCAAAGCTCAAGAATGCAAAATGTGAACTTGAAATTTTTTAAGTTAAGCTAGAAATTCGAACTCACATGAACTATATTAGTAAATAAATAATATTAAAACTAGGAACTTGTTAAAACTTTAAACAATCCTTGGATTGTCGAGTGTAGTTCCAAAGAAAGTCAACAACAACCAAGCCTTTGTCCAAAACAAGTTGGGGTCAGCTAGAAATGAAACCCAACAACTTTTGAACAAAAGTAATAGAAAATCGGATGAGAGTAAAAATACAAATAAAAATAAGATTCTACATTTGATTTATTTTAGAAATGGATTAATAAGAAAGAAGATAAGAGTAACAAAATATGAATAAACTAAGATTCTGGCACATGAATTTCAAATTTCCACGCAGTCCTATCATGAGCCAAATATTTAGGTATGTCCCACTCCATTAAGTCTCGTTTCACAGCCTCCTGCCATGTCAACCTTGGTCGACCTCTACCTCTACTAAAATTTTCTCTACTCTATATAATCCCACTGTTAACCGGTGCTTCTGGAGGTCTCCGTTGGATATTCCCAAACCACCGCAGGCGTTGTTGGACTAGCTTCTCCTCAATCGGTGCCACCCCTATCCCATCATGTATCACCTCGTTCTTAATTTTGTCTCTTCTTGTATGACCGCAAATCCACTATAGCATGCGCATCTCAACAACACTCATTTGTTGGACATGTTTCCTTTTAGTTGGCCAACATTCTGCTCCACACAACATCACAAGTATGATCATCGTCCTACAAAATTTTCCTTTTAATTTTTGGGGAACTTTCTTATCACATAATATTCCAGATGTTTGCCGCCACTTCATCCACCCGATCTTGATCCTGTGGGAAACATCTTCATCAATATCACCATTGCTTTGTAACATTGATCCTAAAGATTAAAATGTGTCCCTTCTAGGTACTACTTGTCCCTATAAACTAATATTTCCCTCCTCGCACCTGACATCACTAATGTCACATCTCATATACTCGGTCCTGGTTCTACTAAGTCTAAATCCCTTGGACTCTAAGGTCTATCTCCATAGCTCCTGATTCTACTAAGTCTAAATCCCTTGGACTCTAAGGTCTGTCTCCATAGCTCCAATTTTCTATAAACACCATCCCTAGTTTCATCTACCAACACTGCATCATCAGCAAAGAGTATACACCAAGGGATATCCCCTTGTATATCCTTCGACACCTCATCCATTACTGAGGAAAAGATGTATGGACTTAAGGCTGATCCTTGGCGTAGCCCTATTGTGATAGGAAAAGTATCCGTCTCACTATCCCTTACGCACATACTTGTCAACACATTTTCGTACATATCCTTGATAAGGTTAGTGTACTTTGTTGGGACTTTGTGTTTCTCTAGCGTCCACCACATGACCGGCATTGGTACCTTATCATATGCCTTCTCCAAGTCAATGAACACCATATGTAGATCCTTCTTTTGCTCCCTATATCTTTCCATAAGCTGACGAAGTAAGAAAATCGCCTCAATAGTGGACCTCTCAGGCATAAAAACCAAACTAGTTTTTAGTGACATTGGTCACTTTTCGTAAGCGGTGTTCAATCACTCTCTCTTAGAGCTTCATAGTATGACTCATAAGCTTAATTCCTCGGTAATTAGTACAACTTTGAACATCTCTTTTATTTTTGAAGATGGGTACTAAAATACTTTTTCTCCACTCTTCAGGCATTTTGTTTGACTGAAAAATGTGGTTGAATAGTTTAGTGAGCCATACTATTGCTACATCCCCAGACATCTTCACACCTCAATGGGGACATCATCGGGACCAAGGGCCTTTCCTCCTTTCATCCTTTTTAAGACCTCTTTAACCTCAGACTCTTGTATCCTCCACATGAATCGCCTGTTGGTGTCATCAAATGAGTCATCCAACTCGAACCTAATGCTCTCGTTCCTGTCATTGAATAGTCCATTGAAGTAGTTCCACCATCTGTTCCTAATCTCTTCATCCTTCAATATAACTTGATCTTCCTCATCTTAATGCATTTGACTTGGTTGAGATCCCTCACCTTCCTCTCGCTAAGTTTCGCCATCTTGTATATATCCTTTTCGCCTTCCTTTGTCCCTAATATCTCATATAGCGCATCATAGACCTGCCCCCTTGCTTTACTCACAATACGCCTTGCATTTTTCTTAGCCTCTTTATACTTTGCCATGTTACTTGCGCTTCTCTCATGATGCCATCTCTTATAAGACTCCTCCTTAATGGCTTTTTGTACATCCTTATTCCACCACCAAGTGGCTTTATCTACAAGTTTCTTACCTTTTGTGCAACCAAGCACCTCACTAGCTACCTTCCTAATGTAAGTCGCCATCTTCACCCATATACTATCCGTATCATCCTCTTTGCTCCAAGGTCCTTCCGTGTTCATCCTCATTTTGAATGATTGTTGTGCTTCATCCTTCAACTTCCACCACTTTGTTCTTTTGGTTTTAACACCTTTGTCTCATAGCACACGCACATGGAAACGAAAGTCGGCTACCACAAGTTTATGTTGTGGAACAACACATTCCCTAGAGGTCACCTTACAATCTAAACATGCCCCCCTCTCCCTTCTCCTAGTGTTAAAACCACATATCAAATTAAATTACAATTGGAACACAGGCACAAATCAAATTCAAAAGTTGCCAAATTATTCTTTATAATTAAATGTGTGACCACTTGCAAAAACTTTGGTAATTAAGGAAGGAGAAATGAAATAATGACATCGAGATGAGGATTTAAATTTAAACTAAAAGTTCAAACTTAGTTTAGTCAAAAAGCAAAAATTAGATGGCACCATATGTCAACCTAATCCAGCACTCAAAGCTCAATTCAGATGGAATTAAGAAAGATATGTTAAACCCACATAAAGGGGTAATTTAAAATAAAACCCTGATAGAGAGAATTCAAATTTCATATTCAAAGTAGTCGAATGTCAGATTTATAAGCATCATTAGGTTCCTCATATTTAATTTAACCAACGAATAAAGTTTTACCATTTCAGAAGCTTGTTTGCTATAGTAATTAAATCAATACATATAGGAAACTTTCAAATTTAAATTTGAAATCAAACTCAAACTTAATCAAAACCATAATTGATCTCACAAAGATGTTCTTCATAATTGGTTTGGTGCCTCTGCCATTTTTTATTATTTTTGGCAGTCTAGTTATTATATTTGGAAATTTGAAGAAGATACGCGGGAGTGCTGGGACCCGCCTGTCAGCTCTTAGTGCTGTCTTCTTCCCGTTGCTCCACGGAGCTACTTCAAGCCAGCGCGATGTGCTCATTTGCTTGCTCTTATCACCTCACACGTTTTCATGTCGGCAACTGAATTTTCTTCTCTGCTCTACGCCAAGCGCCTTTGCATTCAGCTGCTAGCCCCCGTCCTCTCCCTTCCTTAGCAGCTACCTCCTGCTACACCATGGCTGCCGCAGATGCGCGCCACGCACAGCAAAGTGTGGATCTCCTGCTCCAGTTCAGAGAGGAGATCAGCTCACTGAGCTGCTGTACCGTAGTCTTATCTGCAGCTCTCTGTTCCTTTTATTCTCCCTCACTGCATCAACTCAATCCCAGTTTGATTCGTCATGTGTCTTCTTCCAGCTGTTGACCGCAGGTTGATGCTGCCATTGCCAGACAAAGGAGGTGCAGCCCAGCTCAACCGAGGCACCCAGTAGGCGCAGGGTCCTTCCGCGAATACTTCGTCGGTCGGTCTTTGGCTCCTCTCAGTGCTGCACACCTCGCGCCCTGTTTCCTCGACATTGTCGAGCACCGGGAAGACCGACGCCGCCCGGCGCATTCAATGCCTTCCTCGACCAAATAGCAACACCATAAGGTCCGCGCGTACCTCCTACTCCTTTGCCGAAGGCCGTTGACTTAGCCTCAGTGGTTAAGTACTTTAAGTAGCACTACTGAAGTTCCGAGTTCGATTTTTGGCATAAGCGACTTCAGGCTGAATTTTATAATATTAAATGTAGATATTCTACAGAGGAAGTCAAGGACGCTAGATCTGCGGTGCACTTACAAGAAATGTAAAGGTATGAATGTGTTGTAATATTGGTTTATTAAGT